>OX336390.1:219032104-220398437 GCA_946902985.2 Meconema thalassinum | reverse complement strand
TCCCGCTCTATTTGATGGTGAGGTAATTTTTTAAAATGGGTGGAATTTGGAAACGCAATTTGAGGTAAACGTGCTTTTTTGACAATTTGGCGAATTTAATGAGCTTGTAAGGCTAGAACGATGCATATAGGGTGTCGTAGGACTTGTGGTGAACCACCCCTTGCTATGGACGGGAGTATATCCACCCCAAAATAAATCTACCCTTACCCGGAGGTTAAGTAGTGGTTATTTTTGTATGCATGCGCACTTGAGGGCTTTTGTAAGAGAGCGGAATTTTTAAAAGATTCTTTATAGATGAGGCTTTTTAAAAAATTTATTAAAAAAACAAAAAACTAATAGGTCATTCGATTTTTAGTATCTCGCTAACCAATAATGCGATGTAAACATATGGGGTGTCATAGGACTCGTAGTGAATTCTCCTTTTGTATGAATGAGGTATGTCAACCCCCAAAATAAAAACTACCCTTACCTGGGGTGAAAGAGCAATTTTTGTATGTATGCACACCGGTGGCTTTTGTCAAAAGGGTCTAACTACACATTTGTTAATATTTTCTGAACCCAGGATGGGATTTTCCCATAGGCAGTATCCTAGCACTTGGGGTGACACCTCGTTTTTGAAAGTATCATTCATTTATTTTCTTGTCAAAAGGGCCTAACTACACTTTTGTTAATATCTCGTGAACCAATCATGCTAGGGACTTGTATGAGGGGTCCTAGCACTTGGGGCGACGTCCCCCTTTATGGGGTGAAACTACCCCCCCAAAATTGAAAACTCAATATCTTGGAAACTATGAACCCTAAAATTAGGCGTTATAGCTTTAAAAATAGGTGATGACATAGGCTTTTACCTGGATTGGTCATTTCACCCCTAAAACAGTAAATAGTCATGTTATGGGAAAAAAACGTGTTAAACACCTAAAAATGATAAATGAAACTAAGATCTTTTGTTTTTGATGAAAAATAGCAGGGGGGGTGAAAACTACCCCCAAATTGAAAAATCGATACCTTGGAAACTAAGAACCGTAAAATTATGTGTAATAGCTTAAAAAAATCGTTGTGACATAGGCTTTTACCCGGATAGATGATGTCACCCCTAAAACAGTAAATAGTGATTTTACAGTGGGGAAAAAGGTCTTAAACGGGTAAAAATGATAATTGAACCTAAGATCTTTTGTTTTTGATGAAAAATAGCAGGGGGGTGAAAACTACCCCCAAATTGAAAAATCGATACCTTGGAAACTAAGAACCGTAAAATTATGTGTAATAGCTTAAAAAATTCGTTGTGACATAGGCTTTTACCCGGATAGATGATGTCACCCCTAAAACAGTAAATAGTGATTTTACAGTGGGGAAAAAGGTTTTAAACGGGTAAAAATGATAATTGAACCTAAGATCTTTTGTTTTTGATGAAAAATAGCAGGGGGGTGAAAACTACCCCCAAATTGAAAAATCGATACCTTGGAAACTAAGAACCGTAAAATTATGTGTAATAGCTTAAAAAATTCGTTGTGACATAGGCTTTTACCCGGATAGATGATGTCACCCCTAAAACAGTAAATAGTGATTTTACAGTGGGGAAAAAGGTTTTAAACGGGTAAAAATGATAATTGAACCTAAGATCTTTTGTTTTTGATGAAAAATAGCAGGGGGGTGAAAACTACCCCAAAATTGAAAAATCGATACCTTGGAAACTAAGAACCGTAAAATTATGTGTAATAGCTTAAAAAATTCGTTGTGACATAGGCTTTTACCCGGATAGATGATGTCACCCCTAAAACAGTAAATAGTGATTTTACAGTGGGGAAAAAGGTTTTAAACGGGTAAAAATGATAATTGAACCTAAGATCTTTTGTTTTTGATGAAAAATAGCAGGGGGGTGAAAACTACCCCAAAATTGAAAAATCGATACCTTGGAAACTAAGAACCGTAAAATTATGTGTAATAGCTTAAAAAATTCGTTGTGACATAGGCTTTTACCCGGATAGATGATGTCACCCCTAAAACAGTAAATAGTGATTTTACAGTGGGGAAAAAGGTTTTAAACGGGTAAAAATGATAATTGAACCTAAGATCTTTTGTTTTTGATGAAAAATAGCAGGGGGGTGAAAACTACCCCAAAATTGAAAAATCGATACCTTGGAAACTAAGAACCGTAAAATTATGTGTAATAGCTTAAAAAATTCGTTGTGACATAGGCTTTTACCCGGATAGATGATGTCACCCCTAAAACAGTAAATAGTGATTTTACAGTGGGGAAAAAGGTTTTAAACGGGTAAAAATGATAATTGAACCTAAGATCTTTTGTTTTTGATGAAAAATAGCAGGGGGGTGAAAACTACCCCAAAATTGAAAAATCGATACCTTGGAAACTAAGAACCGTAAAATTATGTGTAATAGCTTAAAAAATTCGTTGTGACATAGGCTTTTACCCGGATAGATGATGTCACCCCTAAAACAGTAAATAGTGATTTTACAGTGGGGAAAAAGGTCTTAAACGGGTAAAAATGATAATTGAACCTAAGATCTTTTGTTTTTGATGAAAAATAGCAGGGGGGTGAAAACTACCCCGTATATGAAAGGAGTGTAGACTTATTGATGTTGCAGATTGGAAACAGTGAAAGTTATCACTTTTGTTTAATTAGAAATCTTGCTCGCCTTGTGCGTTCAAGCATCACTAGCACTCAGAGAAGGATTTATATATGTAGACGTTGTTTGTCATATTATCTTCTTGAGGATGAGTTAAATGTTCACTTTGCAGACTGTAAACAGTTTCCTGTTGCAAAAAGCATAATGCCGACTGATGAACAAAGATTTGTTAATTTTACAGAATTCCGAGTTAAAGATACAGTTCCATTTATAATATATGCAGACACTGAATGCGTTTTGTCTCCAATTTCCTCCTGTTTTCCAAATAGTGACATTCATAACTCTACTTTAACACATAAACATATTCCTTACAGCATTTCTTTATACCTTCATTGTAATTTCGATAGTGAATTGTGCAGTTTCAAGCTCTTTAGGGGAAATAATTGCATTGAATTGTTTGTAAAGGAACTTTATAGTATTGTGGATAAACTTCAAACATATTACTTATCGGTTAAGCCAATGTTAAAGATGACCGAAAATGAAGAAAGATTATTTTTGTCAAGTAAAATGTGTCACATTTGCGAGAAAACGATTGCAGTTAATGAACTCAAAGTACGCGATCATTGTCACTTAACTGGAAAATATAGAGGAAGCGCACACAATAGTTGTAATTTAAATTACAAAGTAACAAAGGTTTTGCCTATAGCATTTCATAATCTAACCGCCTATGATGGACATTTTATAATTAAAGAAATTTGCGAGAAACGTGATGGAGAGGTGTTACATAATCCTGGTCATATAAAATTGTTAGCGATGAATATGGAACGTTACAAAGGGTTTACAAAGTATGTACGGGCTAAGAATGGATTCATTCAGTTAAGATTTTTCGATACATATAATTTCTTGTCCTGTTCACTAGATCAATGTTCATCTTCGTTAAGCGAAGATTCAAAGCAAATAACACAACGTTATTTTAATGATGATGCACAGTTTCGACTTACTGCGAGAAAAGGTGTGTTTCCCTATGAATACGTCACGAGTATGGATGTTCTTAACGAAACTAAATTACCTGAAATATCCAAGTTTTATAGCAGCCTTAATGATCAAACAATATCGAATGAAGAGTATGAGTTTGCTCAATCGGTGTGGGAAACGTTTTCCTGTCAAACATTAGGAGAATACGCAGATTTGTATTTAAAAGTTGACACACTTCTTTTGGCGGATGTCTTTGAAAATTTTAGATCGAATGGCATGGAAACTTATGGCATTGATGCAGCTCATTTTTACACTGCTCCATCTATGTCTTGGTGTGCTATGAAAAAGATAACCAACGTTCAACTTGAATTGCTTCAAGATATTGATATGTTACACTTTTTTGAACGATCTATTCGAGGAGGAAATGTTCAGTGTATAACACGACATGCGATTGCTAATAATAAGTATATGAAAACTTATGATGAGAAAAAGCAAGAGTCCTACATAATGTACTTTGACGTTAATAATTTGTATGGATATGCGATGATGGAATATCTTCCAACGGGTGGCTTTAAATGGATTGCAAATGTTGAAGGCTTTGATGTTTTAACTATTGATGATACTTCAGAAATTGGATATATTTTGGAAGTAGATTTGACTTATCCTCAAGAGTTACATGACAAACATTCAGATTACCCTCTATGTCCAGAAAAGTTGACAAAGCTAATGGCTACCCTAGATAATAAAGAACGTTATGTTTTGCATTATAGATTGTTAAAGCAATGTATTCAACTAGGAATGAAATTAGATCGTATTCACAGAATAATTGAATTCAATCAGAGCCAATGGCTAAAACCATATATTGATGTGAACACAGAGAAACGAAAACAAGCCAAAAATGATTTTGAAAAGAATTTTTATAAATTGATGAATAATGCAATTTTTGGTCGTTCACTGATGAATGTGAGGAAGTTAAGGGACATCAAATGGGTCACCAAATGGCATGGAGCTCGTGGTGGTAGGTCTTTAATAGCTAAGGCTAATTTTAAACATAGAATTATATTCGATGAACAATGTATGGTCATCGAGATGAGTAGACTAAAGATTTTTCACAATCAACCAGTATATGTTGGTGCATCTATATTAGATTTGTCTAAATGTAAAATGAATGACTTTCATTACAATGTTATTTTAGCAAATCCTGAATCAAATGTGAGGTTGTTATACACAGACACCGATAGTTTTATGTATATATTCTATTATGATATTTATGAGTTCATGAAACAACATTCAAATTTGTTTGATACTGGAAACTATGAAACAAACAATCCTTTTGGCATTGTGAGACAAAATAAAGGTGAAATTGGTTTAATGAAAGATGAAAATGCTGGAAGGATTGTTGAAGAATGTGTGGGGTTACGACCCAAAATGTATGCAATAAAATTGTGTGATGAAATGAATAGCTTGTGTAAGGCTAAAGGCATTAAGAAGAGTGTGAGTAAAAGTAAGAATATTGATGAGTATCGAAAGTGTCTTTATAACAGAGAAAAAGTCAACAAAGTTCAAGTTTGTATAATTTCAAAATCTCATTCTGTATTTACTGTTCGGCAAAATAAGTTGGCAATTTCATCAAACGAAGATAAAAGACACATAACTGAAAACGGAATTGATACTTTACCGTTTGGTCATTTTTCTCTGAAAAATGATTAGAAACAAATTGAGATTAAAGCAGTTCATCTCACTTACTTTATTTCTTTCACACACACACTTTTATGCTGGTAATAATACTAATTTTTGTGTGTTCCTTTGCTTATGAAATCCTAGACTAGGAGTTCCACATTCGACATGATAGCGGAGTTTCATCTCCCATAAACTCGTCTCTGAGGTGGGTGCCAGAAAAGGCATCCAGCTGTAAAAACCACACCCTCACATAGACTTTCATAACTTCTTACGTTGAGGTTCATAACACTACGTTGATTGATTTATCGGTTTCCTTTTCACAATTCCTGTCTATACATTCCTCTTGAAGGTTGCAAGATGCTTGCAAGGTTCCTAAAATGCAATTAAATTTAATAAATACCTTAAGATGGTTTGATTTGTTTAATGATATGGTGTTAATAGTATTTTTAGGTTTTGACTGGCTTTGCATTAAGAATTGACTAACCAAACATGAGTTACCTATCAGGGAAACATTTTGGCCACTATGTTGGCTATTGACCAGTGAGTTTAGCTGTTTATCATTTTTTTAAATCATAAACAACAGAGGGTTAAACGTATAGATAAACCGTGTGACCATGTTTGTTAAACAAGACATTATACCAGAGACAATTAGAATACTTATGTAGAGTTTACCAAAAATAATGTTGTGTAACAGTAAATGCTAGTCAACAGTTATACACTTCTAAAAAAAATCATCATACAATACCTGAGAGCTCTTCTAAAATTATTGATGTGTAACATGATTCCACTAACTTGCTATGTATTTTTTGGCTTGGGGGTGATTTTCAAGAAATGCAAATGGAACTGAAATGCAATACAAACAATGAGCGTGCCTGGTGGCTGAGATTGATACCACGACGTACTGTCGGTTATGTAGCTATGTGGAATGTATATCAAATATGGTTTACTTCAAGGTCTGGAGATCCCTACAATTCCTACAATAAATGATCTTGAAATGGTCATCCTATGGTGTGAAAATATTTATTAGGTATATATATATTTACTGAAAACAATTATGATTTATTAAATGTTTATATGTTTACAGTATTGTTATTTAATGTAAGCACTTGAGGCACTACCGACCAATGGGAAGCAAAAAGTGGGAGCATATATGGGATGAAATGTGGGAGCAAAGCAAATATAAAAAGTGGGAGCAAATATGCTAACAAATATGTCAACAAATATGCCGGCAAAAGTATATACACAATTCAAGATAGTTGAAAGTAAAGTATATACACAATTCAAGTTAGCATATTTGCTCCCACTTTTTATATTTGCTTTGCTCCCACATTTCATCCCATATATGCTCCCACTTTTTGCTTCCCATTGGTCGGTAGTGCCTCAAGTGCTTACATTAAATAACAATACTGTAAACATATAAACATTTAATAAATCATAATTGTTTTCAGTAAATATATATATACCTAATAAATATTTTCACACCATAGGATGACCATTTCAAGATCATTTATTGTAGGAATTGTAGGGATCTCCAGACCTTGAAGTAAACCATATTTGATATACATTCCACATAGCTACATAACCGACAGTACGTCGTGGTATCAATCTCAGCCACCAGGCACGCTCATTGTTTGTATTGCATTTCAGTTCCATTTGCATTTCTTGAAAATCACCCCCAAGCCAAAAAATACATAGCAAGTTAGTGGAATCATGTTACACATCAATAATTTTAGAAGAGCTCTCAGGTATTGTATGATGATTTTTTTTAGAAGTGTATAACTGTTGACTAGCATTTACTGTTACACAACATTATTTTTGGTAAACTCTACATAAGTATTCTAATTGTCTCTGGTATAATGTCTTGTTTAACAAACATGGTCACACGGTTTATCTATACGTTTAACCCTCTGTTGTTTATGATTTAAAAAAATGATAAACAGCTAAACTCACTGGTCAATAGCCAACATAGTGGCCAAAATGTTTCCCTGATAGGTAACTCATGTTTGGTTAGTCAATTCTTAATGCAAAGCCAGTCAAAACCTAAAAATACTATTAACACCATATCATTAAACAAATCAAACCATCTTAAGGTATTTATTAAATTTAATTGCATTTTAGGAACCTTGCAAGCATCTTGCAACCTTCAAGAGGAATGTATAGACAGGAATTGTGAAAAGGAAACCGATAAATCAATCAACGTAGTGTTATGAACCTCAACGTAAGAAGTTATGAAAGTCTATGTGAGGGTGTGGTTTTTACAGCTGGATGCCTTTTCTGGCACCCACCTCAGAGACGAGTTTATGGGAGATGAAACTCCGCTATCATGTCGAATGTGGAACTCCTAGTCTAGGATTTCATAAGCAAAGGAACACACAAAAATTAGTATTATTACCAGCATAAAAGTGTGTGTGTGAAAGAAATAAAGTAAGTGAGATGAACTGCTTTAATCTCAATTTGTTTCTAATCATTTTTCAGAGAAAAATGACCAAACGGTAAAGTATCAATTCCGTTTTCAGTTATGTGTCTTTTATCTTCGTTTGATGAAATTGCCAACTTATTTTGCCGAACAGTAAATACAGAATGAGATTTTGAAATTATACAAACTTGAACTTTGTTGACTTTTTCTCTGTTATAAAGACACTTTCGATACTCATCAATATTCTTACTTTTACTCACACTCTTCTTAATGCCTTTAGCCTTACACAAGCTATTCATTTCATCACACAATTTTATTGCATACATTTTGGGTCGTAACCCCACAAATTCTTCAACAATCCTTCCAGCATTTTCATCTTTCATTAAACCAATTTCACCTTTATTTTGTCTCACAATGCCAAAAGGATTGTTTGTTTCATAGTTTCCAGTATCAAACAAATTTGAATGTTGTTTCATGAACTCATAAATATCATAATAGAATATATACATAAAACTATCGGTGTCTGTGTATAACAACCTCACATTTGATTCAGGATTTGCTAAAATAACATTGTAATGAAAGTCATTCATTTTACATTTAGACAAATCTAATATAGATGCACCAACATATACTGGTTGATTGTGAAAAATCTTTAGTCTACTCATCTCGATGACCATACATTGTTCATCGAATATAATTCTATGTTTAAAATTAGCCTTAGCTATTAAAGACCTACCACCACGAGCTCCATGCCATTTGGTGACCCATTTGATGTCCCTTAACTTCCTCACATTCATCAGTGAACGACCAAAAATTGCATTATTCATCAATTTATAAAAATTCTTTTCAAAATCATTTTTGGCTTGTTTTCGTTTCTCTGTGTTCACATCAATATATGGTTTTAGCCATTGGCTCTGATTGAATTCAATTATTCTGTGAATACGATCTAATTTCATTCCTAGTTGAATACATTGCTTTAACAATCTATAATGCAAAACATAACGTTCTTTATTATCTAGGGTAGCCATTAGCTTTGTCAACTTTTCTGGACATAGAGGGTAATCTGAATGTTTGTCATGTAACTCTTGAGGATAAGTCAAATCTACTTCCAAAATATATCCAATTTCTGAAGTATCATCAATAGTTAAAACATCAAAGCCTTCAACATTTGCAATCCATTTAAAGCCACCCGTTGGAAGATATTCCATCATCGCATATCCATACAAATTATTAACGTCAAAGTACATTATGTAGGACTCTTGCTTTTTCTCATCATAAGTTTTCATATACTTATTATTAGCAATCGCATGTCGTGTTATACACTGAACATTTCCTCCTCGAATAGATCGTTCAAAAAAGTGTAACATATCAATATCTTGAAGCAATTCAAGTTGAACGTTGGTTATCTTTTTCATAGCACACCAAGACATAGATGGAGCAGTGTAAAAATGAGCTGCATCAATGCCATAAGTTTCCATGCCATTCGATCTAAAATTTTCAAAGACATCCGCCAAAAGAAGTGTGTCAACTTTTAAATACAAATCTGCGTATTCTCCTAATGTTTGACAGGAAAACGTTTCCCACACCGATTGAGCAAACTCATACTCTTCATTCGATATTGTTTGATCATTAAGGCTGCTATAAAACTTGGATATTTCAGGTAATTTAGTTTCGTTAAGAACATCCATACTCGTGACGTATTCATAGGGAAACACACCTTTTCTCGCAGTAAGTCGAAACTGTGCATCATCATTAAAATAACGTTGTGTTATTTGCTTTGAATCTTCGCTTAACGAAGATGAACATTGATCTAGTGAACAGGACAAGAAATTATATGTATCGAAAAATCTTAACTGAATGAATCCATTCTTAGCCCGTACATACTTTGTAAACCCTTTGTAACGTTCCATATTCATCGCTAACAATTTTATATGACCAGGATTATGTAACACCTCTCCATCACGTTTCTCGCAAATTTCTTTAATTATAAAATGTCCATCATAGGCGGTTAGATTATGAAATGCTATAGGCAAAACCTTTGTTACTTTGTAATTTAAATTACAACTATTGTGTGCGCTTCCTCTATATTTTCCAGTTAAGTGACAATGATCGCGTACTTTGAATTCATTAACTGCAATCGGTTTCTCGCAAATGTGACACATTTTACTTGACAAAAATAATCTTTCTTCATTTTCGGTCATCTTTAACATTGGCTTAACCGATAAGTAATATGTTTGAAGTTTATCCACAATACTATAAAGTTCCTTTACAAACAATTCAATGCAATTATTTCCCCTAAAGAGCTTGAAACTGCACAATTCACTATCGAAATTACAATGAAGGTATAAAGAAATGCTGTAAGGAATATGTTTATGTGTTAAAGTAGAGTTATGAATGTCACTATTTGGAAAACAGGAGGAAATTGGAGACAAAACGCATTCAGTGTCTGCATATATTATAAATGGAACTGTATCTTTAACTCGGAATTCTGTAAAATTAACAAATCTTTGTTCATCAGTCGGCATTATGCTTTTTGCAACAGGAAACTGTTTACAGTCTGCAAAGTGAACATTTAACTCATCCTCAAGAAGATAATATGACAAACAACGTCTACATATATAAATCCTTCTCTGAGTGCTAGTGATGCTTGAACGCACAAGGCGAGCAAGATTTCTAATTAAACAAAAGTGATAACTTTCACTGTTTCCAATCTGCAACATCAATAAGTCTACACTCCTTTCATATACGGGGTAGTTTTCACCCCCCTGCTATTTTTTTATCAAAAACAAAAGATCTTAGGTTCAATTATCATTTTTACCCGTTTAAGACCTTTTTCCCCACTGTAAAATCACTATTTACTGTTTTAGGGGTGACATCATCTATCCGGGTAAAAGCCTATGTCACAACGAATTTTTTAAGCTATTACACATAATTTTACGGTTCTTAGTTTCCAAGGTATCGATTTTTCAATTTTGGGGTAGTTTTCACCCCCCTGCTATTTTTCATCAAAAACAAAAGATCTTAGGTTCAATTATCATTTTTACCCGTTTAAAACCTTTTTCCCCACTGTAAAATCACTATTTACTGTTTTAGGGGTGACATCATCTATCCGGGTAAAAGCCTATGTCACAACGAATTTTTTAAGCTATTACACATAATTTTACGGTTCTTAGTTTCCAAGGTATCGATTTTTCAATTTTGGGGTAGTTTTCACCCCCCTGCTATTTTTATTCAAAAACAAAAGATCTTAGGTTCAATTATCATTTTTACCCGTTTAAAACCTTTTTCCCCACTGTAAAATCACTATTTACTGTTTTAGGGGTGACATCATCTATCCGGGTAAAAGCCTATGTCACAACGAATTTTTTAAGCTATTACACATAATTTTACGGTTCTTAGTTTCCAAGGTATCGATTTTTCAATTTGGGGGTAGTTTTCACCCCCCTGCTATTTTTCATCAAAAACAAAAGATCTTAGGTTCAATTATCATTTTTACCCGTTTAAGACCTTTTTCCCCACTGTAAAATCACTATTTACTGTTTTAGGGGTGACATCATCTATCCGGGTAAAAGCCTATGTCACAACGAATTTTTTAAGCTATTACACATAATTTTACGGTTCTTAGTTTCCAAGGTATCGATTTTTCAATTTTGGGGTAGTTTTCACCCCCCTGCTATTTTTCATCAAAAACAAAAGATCTTAGGTTCAATTATCATTTTTACCCGTTTAAAACCTTTTTCCCCACTGTAAAATCACTATTTACTGTTTTAGGGGTGACATCATCTATCCGGGTAAAAGCCTATGTCACAACGAATTTTTTAAGCTATTACACATAATTTTACGGTTCTTAGTTTCCAAGGTATCGATTTTTCAATTTGGGGGTAGTTTTCACCCCCCTGCTATTTTTCATCAAAAACAAAAGATCTTAGGTTCAATTATCATTTTTACCCGTTTAAAACCTTTTTCCCCACTGTAAAATCACTATTTACTGTTTTAGGGGTGACATCATCTATCCGGGTAAAAGCCTATGTCACAACGAATTTTTTAAGCTATTACACATAATTTTACGGTTCTTAGTTTCCAAGGTATCGATTTTTCAATTTGGGGGTAGTTTTCACCCCCCTGCTATTTTTCATCAAAAACAAAAGATCTTAGGTTCAATTATCATTTTTACCCGTTTAAGACCTTTTTCCCCACTGTAAAATCACTATTTACTGTTTTAGGGGTGACATCATCTATCCGGGTAAAAGCCTATGTCACAACGAATTTTTTAAGCTATTACACATAATTTTACGGTTCTTAGTTTCCAAGGTATCGATTTTTCAATTTGGGGGTAGTTTTCACCCCCCCTGCTATTTTTCATCAAAAACAAAAGATCTTAGTTTCATTTATCATTTTTAGGTGTTTAACACGTTTTTTCCCCATAACATGACTATTTACTGTTTTAGGGGTGAAATGACCAATCCAGGTAAAAGCCTATGTCATCACCTATTTTTAAAGCTATAACGCCTAATTTTAGGGTTCATAGTTTCCAAGATATTGAGTTTTCAATTTTGGGGGGGTAGTTTCACCCCATAAAGGGGGACGTCGCCCCAAGTGCTAGGACCCCTCATACAAGTCCCTAGCATGATTGGTTCACGAGATATTAACAAAAGTGTAGTTAGGCCCTTTTGACAAGAAAATAAATGAATGATACTTTCAAAAACGAGGTGTCACCCCAAGTGCTAGGATACTGCCTATGGGAAAATCCCATCCTGGGTTCAGAAAATATTAACAAATGTGTAGTTAGACCCTTTTGACAAAAGCCACCGGTGTGCATACATACAAAAATTGCTCTTTCACCCCAGGTAAGGGTAGTTTTTATTTTGGGGGTTGACATACCTCATTCATACAAAAGGAGAATTCACTACGAGTCCTATGACACCCCATATGTTTACATCGCATTATTGGTTAGCGAGATACTAAAAATCGAATGACCTATTAGTTTTTTGTTTTTTTAATAAATTTTTTAAAAAGCCTCATCTATAAAGAATCTTTTAAAAATTCCGCTCTCTTACAAAAGCCCTCAAGTGCGCATGCATACAAAAATAACCACTACTTAACCTCCGGGTAAGGGTAGATTTATTTTGGGGTGGATATACTCCCGTCCATAGCAAGGGGTGGTTCACCACAAGTCCTACGACACCCTATATGCATCGTTCTAGCCTTACAAGCTCATTAAATTCGCCAAATTGTCAAAAAAGCACGTTTACCTCAAATTGCGTTTCCAAATTCCACCCATTTTAAAAAATTACCTCACCATCAAATAGAGCGGGAAAAATAGCATTTAAACGAACCCTCACTCAACCCTAGTCCTCGCCCGCCACCAAACATTTCCCAACATAGCCATACGTATTCAAGCACACACGCGACTTGCAAGAGAACATACACTACCCCACTACCCGCGAATAACCTTTTGTTTTGGTGCTCACACTCGCATGGGTGTCAGATGACAGTTAGCATCCTAATAAACATCCTCCATGACGTCAACACCCATTAACTTTTTATCACCATCGCACAAACAAGCCAAAGGGTCACCCTCTTCCCACGCTAACACGTGCACTGCACATGCTCGCTCCTGGACCACGTGCTCGCTCTAAGGACCCATGACGTCATCCCATGACGTCATCAGGATTACGCAATTTCTGGTCATGATGATGCAATATCCAAAGGGAAGTAAACGCTTACTACTGCTCACGTTGTCCTTTGGCGATATGGTATACACTTGCACTTTCGTCTGGGAGCACTGTACGATCTTTTAAAGCCACGTTTATATGAGCGAGCGTTCGTTGCTGTAGAGACAGGAGCTTGGTTTTAACTTCCCGAATCTGGTCATATATACGCTCCCCAGCATCAGATCTTTGCTGGAGCTGGCGAAGAACTCGATAGTAAAATTCAACTGTATCTCGTCTTTCCCGACCTCGTTGGTAGGATATGTTCTTAAAGACGCGGTGGATCCCTGGTTTAACCAAAATATCCCACCAGTCTGCGCAGTCGCGAAATTTGCATTTTTGTTGGACCCATCGAGTCCAGTGTTGTCTGAAAATATCTTGGCATTCCTCCTCCAGTAACAGCGAGCAATTCAGTTTCCAATAACCTCTTCCTATGTGAAATATGGGATGGGGGTAAGAGATTGTACATACGACAGCATGATGGTTAGTGAAACTGGCAGGTATCACTTCATATCTAGGCTGGATAAGTTCCTGTGAAAAGTAGATGCGGTCAATTCGTGATGAGGAGTTGTGGCTTATACAGGTGTAATGGGGCAGGGGCACCCTTAAACTATCCACAGCATCAACTTAAACTATCCACAGCATCAATGAGGTGTAGGGAGGTAAGAAGGGTCCTGAGAGCCGGGTTGACACCTCTGTATGGACTAGTGGAATCCTCTGGGCGTTGAATACAATTGAAATCCCCTGCAAGAATAAGTTTTTCCTTAACGTCGTGCAGATGAGGCAGTATACTCTGTTGAAAGAACATTTTCCGTTCCACACGTTTATTGGACCCGGATGGGGCATATACATTTATCAGGGTGGTATTGTTTATGTGTCCAGATATTATGCGTCCTGATGGATGACATAGCCCACCTTCGAGTGGGATATCATGTCTTATGAGGAATCCGGTCCCTCTATTCGTATTACCGGTATTGATGTATTGTTTGTAGAAGGCAGATATGGGTAAACACGGTATAGCAACTTCTTGAATGAAGGCAATGTCAATGTCTGCATCTCGAAGGAATCTCTCCAACAGTTGAAATTTCAGAGGGCATTCTATTACATTGATATTCACAGTGGCCACAGTGAGAAATTGCGCCATTAAGAGAAGTATAAAAGCTGTGCTAGACATACTGGAAGGTGGACTCGAAAGAAGACACAGGTGAGAATTATCCTGGTGCACTATGTCAAATTAGGTTGAGATAGTTCCTTATGACTGCCATTCATAGGCCGGCTGTCAGCGTTTGAGAGCGTTCGTGGGTCCCTAGATGACGTAGAGTGAAGATTTTGTTTCTTTTTCACAGCTGCGGGTACGTTTGTAGAGCCAGTTTGATTCTTCTGGGCTGGTACGGCAATCGAGGCATTTGTTTTAATCTTCTTAGATACGTTCTCGGATCCCCGATCAACCTGCTTAAGTGAGTCGGTAGGTACCAGAGAAGGTGGGGGCAGTGAAGACAAAATTTCTGTGGCAGCCTGTAGTGACGGCATAATTGGTTCTGAGGCTGCGATACAGGTTGCCGATAGCACAGGGGCACTCTGTGGCTCGCTGAGCTGGTCAGTGTAAGGTACCAGTTCGGCGTCATGTGTATCCGAGGCCACTTCTGGTGTTGTCCCAGCTGACTGATCAATAAGCATGTTTTTATGTGACATTTGCTGTGTCACAACTTCCGAGTATTGGACACGTCGTTGTTGTGTAGGAGTTATACCGAGGGGAATCATTTTCTGTGGGCAGTTGATACGTAGATGTGTGTTAGCATTGCAAATTAAACAGGTCTGTTTCTGTCCATTATAAGATATGTAGCCAGAATGGCCACCAAAGGTCTCAGTGGAGGGGATATCTTGTTTGATTTCCATAGTGACTGCGCGTATTCCATTATACACCGGGAACTGATAAGCAGAAGACCATTGTTCTTTCCTGACTTCACTCACAGTGCCATATTTCGACAGGACGGATTTGAAAATTTCAGGGGGAACTTCAAGTGGGACATTAAATATACGCACTGTAGTAAAATTTGAATCCGCTGTGGAGAGCTTAACATTAGTAATTTCGCCTGAGTCATACTGAAATTTAATAGGATCTGCAAAAGTATTTAACAATTTCTGATAAGTAGATATGCTGATTACCTTGATGTACATGGTTTTTTCTTGCGCATTTAACTGGATGGCTTCTACTTGGTCGACAGTCAACCGGAGAGTATCGCTAATCCAGCGGTGAATTTCTCCTGGTGTGGCGCGAGAACTCTGCCTGTCCCATTGGCAGCGTACGGTGTTTTTCCTCTGGTATCCGGACATGATTTTCAGCGGGGTTTTCTGGGTTTCTGGTTTTGTTGTCCTATCTGGAACACTACTTGAAAAAGTATTGTCCGAATGACACACGGAAGGTCAGTTCACCCGTGGAACTATCGGAAGCACCGGTATTAGGAAAAGTACACTCTTCCAATGCGGTCACACAGCGCGCACACACGCACCTCACTCGGCCACGACTAGTGACCAACTACACTCTCAGCCACGAACACATGGCAAATGCCGCACGCTAAACGTGCTATAGTTACTGTAGCCGTCCCACCTCAAACGTTTAAGTCCATCTCAAAGTCTTCAATTACGGTTTGTGGTGTTGATTTAACTTTCTACTATTACAGATCACGTGGCGCAAACTATTAATTCGATCGTATTACGTGTATGTGAGTTATTTCAAGGAGCAGTAAGTCATATGTAAGTAGAATGGGCCATAGTATTTGGCGGGGAAAAGTTTAAGGTCGGTTTTTCTTTGCTAGACCCATGACCCAATTATAATGCTGTCACACAGTCAGAACGCAGAGCAATATCGACCATCGGGAGAAATGCGATGTTAGTTGGGTTTCATAAAACTGAATAATAATGGACGGGTGGACCACACTGTATATATAAATGAAAGTTTGTCTCTTTTTCTTCCGTAATTTCTGCGGAAATTTGAGTTATTTACGCGTTTCAGAATGTTTTATGATGGATGCACGCGAAAATAATTGTTTGTCCGTCTGTTTGTTTGTCTGTGGACCACTTTGTTCCCTTATAACTCGAGAACGGCTGGGTGTATCAACGTAAACCTTTGTACAGATATCCATCAGAGGCACGACACTAATCATTGATGTAAATCTTCTCCGTACCTCTCAAAAAAGGGGGCCTACCCCCTTAAAATACGTGCTGAAATAGGCGTAGAGGGACGAGACAAAGCTCATTTTCAGTCCCTCGATGTGAGAGACAAAACTCGGGGACCCTGAAGGGTTCGAGAAAATATTTTAAGGCCGCCCTAAAACCAACAGTTTTTGAGATATTTCCAGAAAACTAATTGCATTTAATAAACTAATGAACGAATGCAAGCCGGTAACCATGGCAACAGATTCTCAGAGGTCCATCTATAGTAATTCCATTAATTACATTAGTGTGAAAGTTTGCAAACGGCTAGAAGGTTATCACGGAACCAAATTAAGCTGTAAAATTCATCAATACGTATAATGCGCTTAAGGGGGTCACGCGATTTGCACCTGCGGGAGTGGTACGGCAGGTATATTATATTCCTATCCCTATATTATATTATTATTATATGCACTTGTCATGTCAATAAAGGCAGCTGTTGATTTTAACTTCTTTTGAAAGCCTGCCTCGATGTGAGTGGTAAGAGCCAAAACTTGATCAGTACAGCTACGATTTCTTCTGAAACCAGCTTGTTCTGGAGGGAGTACATCTTCAATGAGTGGTGCATATGATACTGTCTGGCGACATGGACTAATTCTTAAATTGCTGGAAGTAATTCCCTGCTTGGAAATTGCAAACCTAATTTCCAACATGCCCTGTGAGAGAGAGTTTATAGTATTCCTAGGTGATTCTAAAAGTCGTAAAAGAAAATTAAATAACGGTTTGCCACAGGGATCAATATTGGCCCCAGTTCTCTTCAACCTCAACATTCATGACTTGCCATCAACCTCAGCTACTAAGTTTATCTATGCAGATGACATTGCACTGGTAGCTCAAAGCAGAAATGTTGAGGATGGAGAAGGCATTCTTTCAGCAGACTTGCAGAAAATGGCTACATTCTTCAAGTCTTGGCAATTGATCCCATGCGCTTCTAAGACTGAGGTTTCATGTTTCCATCTTAGCAACCGGCTCGCAAACTACGAGCCATCTGTTTTATTTCTTGGTGATAAACTAAAGTACAACCCTTTCCCGAAATATTTAGGAGTCACCCTGGACAGAACTTTAAGCTACAAAGAACATCTCACCTAGCTCTCTCACAAAATCACTACAAGGAATAACATCCTACACAAGCTTTGTGGTAGTTCATGGGGAGCCTCGGCTGACTGCTTACGATTGACGGGTATTAGTCTTGTCTACTCTGCAGCGGAATACTGTGCCTCTGTATGGCTGGAAAGTGCACATGTGCATAAAGTAGATACTAAGTTGAATGAAACAATGCGCTACACATCTGGTACTGTCAAGTCTACACCTCGCCACTGGTTATCCGTTCTTAGCCATATCCCACCATCCCACCTGAGGAGAAAGGAAGCTCTGCTGAGAGAAGCAAAGAAGATCCGGTCATCACCCTCTTTACCAGTTCACCAGGAATTTTGTTACCCATCGCCACAGCGACTTCGATCTAGGAGACCAGCAAGTGTATTGCCCGGCCAACTCTTGAGGGACAATTAGCTGGCAGGAAGAGTGGTCAAATTCAACATCTGGTACTAATACCCATGAGATAAATCCAACTCGGAAAATGAATGGATTTGACCTCCCAAGAAAACTATGGTGTCGCCTCAACAGACTGAGAACTGGGCTTGGGCGCTGTAATTTCTTGCGCCATAAGTGGGGCTGGATGGATTCTCCAATGTGTGAATGCCGTGAAGAGGAGCAGACCATGGACCATGTCATCCTGCGTTGCCCTCTTCATGCCTACTCCGGAAGCCCCAGCTACCTGTTTCATCTATCAGTAAGTGCTGCTGTGTGGTTGAAGAACTTGGACCTGGACTTATGAATTCCTTTTTGTACTCACCATACGATTAAATAAATAAATTATTATTAGTAGTATTAGTATTATATTATGGCGTACAACGACGAGACAAAGCCCCCCGGTGCCAGAAACAAAACTTGGGGGCCCTAAAGAGTCCTCGAAAACTATATTATAAGGTTCTAAAACCAACAGTTTATGAAATATTCCCAGAAAACTAATTTAATTTAATTTAACAAACATATGAAGGAATGCAAATCGGTAACCATGACCACATTAACTCAAGGGGTGGCATCCAACTTTCCATCTATTTCTGTAAGAAGCAATGTCACTCCATTTATTACATTTCTGTGAAAGTCTGCAAATGGCTATAAGGTTATCACGGAACCAACGTAGACTGTATAATTCATCAATGCAATTAAGGGGGTCAAGGGGTAACCTAGAATTTTTTCATGCAATTTTCACGTGCGACATATGGTACATAAGGTCTATTATATCTCCAAACAGCAACATTATTTTCAAAAATTCCTGAATTGAATCAGCATTTTTTGCGGCTTTTAGGTATTTGAGCCATTTGAGGCTAAAGAACCTGAATTATCATGCACCACAAGCCTTTATAATTTATGAAAGAGGTCTGCCTGTGTATGGGGACCTAACACAACGTAGAGGGTCAGTTTTTATGTGACGTGTATTGCGTTTCGTCTACAAGGCTTTCAATTCTATTTCACGTCAGGAAGTACACGTTAGGTGAATTGAGTTTGAGAGCACATTTTAACTAATCTTTTTTTTTTTTTTTTGTCGACATACGGGTTCATCGTAAGGAAGATTTTGTTTGATACTGTGTGGTAGATATACCCATATTTGGATATCTGGGTGATATGTTGTAGACAATGGAATTGTCTGTCTGTCTTTCTGTGTATCTTTATGTACGCCTATAACTCGTGTTCGGATGTTTGGTGCATCGTAAAATTAGGTATGGTAACCATGAGAGTCAATACACCAATCATTTATAAAACTCTTCACCGTAATTTTCATACAGTAGAAAGTTGGATATGGGGGAAAAATTTCTCAAAATTCATGCTAAAATAGGCGAAATATAAAAATTATCCTAGAAGGACGACCAAAGCATATGTTGCGCTTCTCATTGTGAGACACAATATTCGGGAGTCTATAAATGGTCTCCGAAAACCACATTTTAATGCCCTTATATTGAGAGTGTGTGTGCTATTCCCAGAAAACTAACTTCGTTCTGATGAACTTATGAAGGAATTACAAACCGCTAAACATTGCAACAGTAGCTCAATTGATAATGTCTGGTGTTAACACCGAACACCGTTCGAAGAACGGGTACTTCTGGTAGTAAGGTAATAAATGAAGAAACCCAAATTATTTGTCTAATAACCTGTGTTAGTGTGGTGTCTGCATTAGTGTGTGAATTACTGATAGAGGTTAAAATTGGTACCGAGGCGACCGTGGCTTTATGCTTGGAACCATCCCGTCATATGTCTGGGGTAGAAGTGGGAAACTACGGAAAACCTCTTCTAGGATGGCTGAGGTGGGAATCGAACATCAAGTGACTGAGTATACCCTGTTCCAGTTCTCAGAACCGCCCCTTAAAACAACAATAACTAACTAACTAACGAATTCGGACCTCCGGGCAAGAGTGCTAGTCGCTACACCACGATGTGGTCTATATACTGTATATTTCAAAGTAATTTCTTACATCCTTCAGAAACCACATCTTGGATATTTAAATAGCCTACTTTCCACATTTTGTAACAAGTAGTTCCGTGAAGATCTACACAGCCTATTTTCATATATCCTACTTATGTTAATTGCCTCTATCAACGTACAAAATTTCAGTTTGATTGCTGTAATATGTAGATTCGTCGATATTGAGAACCATCTAAATATTTCGGATGGTCGCCATGTTGGATTTTTATATATGTAGGCTATAGAGTTATGTACTATTAGATGACGATTATTACGTAGGCTTATTATTTAAACTTCAATCGCATGATTAGGATACAGGAAATAATAAAAATGAGATTTTAAATTTCCGCACAGCCGCCATCTTGAGGTTATGAAAACAATTGAAATAAATTAGATGTCAGTGGATTAAAATTTGTATAAGCATTTACTGTACCAAGTTTCGGTGCGCTCGGATGGTTAAATTGCGTGAAACGTCCATTTACATATTTAAATTTCACGTTGCCGCCATGTTGGATTTGTGCTCACCAGGTTTTTGATAGTTCAATAGTGATGTTAATAGCCTTTATCAACATAAATAATTCAGTTTGATTGCTGTCACAGATTAGTCGATATTGAGAACCGTCTAGATATTTCGGATGGTCGCCATGTTGGATTTCTATATATGTAGGCCATAGAGTTATGTACTATTATATGACGATTATTACGTAGGTTCACTATTCAAACGCTGACTTCGATCTCATGATTACGACACAAGAAATAAAACTTAATTTTAAAAATTAGCACAGCCACCATCTTGAGGTTATGTAAACAATTGAACTAAATTAGATGTCAATGCATTACAATGTGAATAGACATTTGCTGTACCATGTTTCACTGCGCTTGGATGGTTAAATCGTGAGAAGAGTCTATTTAAATATTTCATTTTCGCTTGTATTACTGTGTCCTTACTGAATTTCAATGAAATCGTTTAGATTTTATAAGGGACACACACACACGGACAAAAGGTGATCTCATAAGCCTATTTTTTAGCATACTTCGATTTTGAAAAAGAATAAAAATGAAAGTAGACGTATGAGATCTACACAGGGTCAAAAATTTGTGTGTCTGACTGTGTGTGTGAGTGTGTGTGTATGTGGATATTTGTGTGTGCGTGTTTGTCTGTCCGTCCCCTATCAATCGATTTACGATGAAACCAAATTGAACGATATTTGGAACAGGGGTAGCACAAGCAAAGGGAACCTCAGTGTCATGTTTTATATTGCCGCCATCTTTACCAAAACTTAATGGTGGCCACTCAAATGGTAAAAACCTAAAATTAAATTAAGACCAAACTAATCATCGGATCTTTACGAAATGTGTTAAAAGCATGCCTTCGTATTAGACGTGTCGTGTGCCAAAACTACAAGGTCATCAGCCCAACCACTTAAATATGGTGGCCGTGCGAATTATGCAAGCATTATAATCAATAGCTTAGGACTCACCAATTACGATTATCGAGCCGAGGGTGGTTTTCGCTATCCTAAGGACGTGACCCGTTAGTTATTATAATTTTATAATATAATATTACATTTTATCAGTGACTTAAAAGAGCTGAGCCAGTTCTGGCACATGACACGATGGCAGCTGACCTCTTGTGTCTGTCCTATATTTCATGAGTTTGAGTATGTTGCACGCGATATAGCCTACTGATAGAAATAATATTAACTTTGTACGAAATAATTTATAATGAAGATGTACTGCAGTGAAGAAATCGTTTATTCCTAGACATTATTTGCTAACATGTTGTATCTAAGTCAGTTAATAACACTGAGCTGTTATGGACATGTTTGTCTCTATGCTAGCACGTTAGTCTCACACGCGGGCGGCCGTAGTTCGATATCTACTAAAGTTACTTTCTTTTACTTGAATTCTTTTACAAATGATGTGGACGAGCTCTTTCCACAGATAATAAATAAAATGCTATTTAGCTCAAAGGAGAGGCTAATGTATACACTAGTTTATTAATAATTACAGCCCCAGCGTCGCACATTAACAGAAGACGTTAGAAAAAGGAGAATAGAAGAACAAGATACACGTTGTCATCAACCACAGCCTTCTCAATGCCTCTGCACTGTGCTGTCCTCTTGCGGGTTACATGGACAATTGTTCCAAACATTCCGCTTTGTAAATCCCTGGCCTCCTGAAGTATTACAATTTTGTAATAGTTCAACTTCTTGCCATGACCCCGCTCCGATTACCTTTAAGCACTGCCAGCTGGATCGCATCCCTTCTGGTTGCTTTAAACTGCCTGCCCACTCAACAATCAGAGGCGTACAAGATATATATTAATTCACTGCTAGGTTACAACACTAACCTACTGTGATCGCCACGGATACCTGAAACGAAGGATTCTTAAGTTTGGAGGCTTAATATCGAGATTGACGGACGTGAATGCATTACAATAAGTTAATAGTTTTGTTATTCAATCACCATCAAGTATATACTATTGATTTAGTATGGTGGTGGAGGTGATTTAGAGATGAGGACAAAGAGTTATAATTATGCCCATACATTTAGGAGAAATTAGGCTATATGCTCTTTGCTGAATATCTCATTTCATACATGAAAATATGCTAAAATGAGGAAAAAGTAGACTTATGAGATCGATCCGGGCAAATGTGTGTCGGTTTGTCCTTCTGCCTGCCTGTCTGTCTGTCTGTCTGTGTCCCCACGCAGCAACTCCTAAACGGCTGCAGCTATCGAAACCAAATTTGGTATGAGTAAAGATCTATACCTGAATATCTCACAGCCATATTTGAAATTGACGTCAGTGCTACCAACTACTCAAAAATCGCAATTGCAATTTGAGCTCTATGTTGGATATCACGGAAGGTGTGCGTGGGAAGTGTTCCAAAATTGACATACATATGGATAATATTACATCATATTAATTTACAGGAGCCCATACATGCCAGTGTTGCCAATATATACTTGTATTGATGATATTGTATTCATTGCTTTTTCTCCCAGCTCGACTTTATCCACGGACTCTGCGAGGGATCATTCCTCTACGGCCACATGGACGGTGTCTGGGAACTGGACACACTTTGTCAGTAGATACAACTGAAAATGGTGACAGGCCGATCGCCCAGGTGACCGCTAACTTGGGTTTAATTAAGGATGGGTCAGGGAAGGAATTTTGGAAAAGTCGGCCGTATCCTGTTGAAAGGAACTGGCCCAGCATTTGCCTAGTTGTAAAATTGCGAAACCACGAAAATCATTTTAGGGACGTCTCTTCCGATGCCAGCGAGTCACGAGCTAGCGCGCTAGAGCTCTCGGACAACGTGGCCGGTTGATGACATGTTAGATGGAAGAGAGGGCCCAATGACCTTATAATTGTCATCTATACTAATATATAACAATATGTTCAGGAAAGAACATATAGCCTACTTTCTCCTAAATGTATGGGTATAGTTATAACTTTTTGTCTTTATCACCTCCTAATTTCTTCCAATTCGAAGTACAAATTGGCACACTGGATTTGAGCAGTGGCGTTCAAACCATAGTTTATAATTTACCCCAGCATTTTGCAATTTCATCAGCAAACACTCCAAACAATATAGGTATTCAGTCAGTATATTAACACCGACTACTTACAATAATTGAAACTTCGTTGCTCTAAACGTATCACTGGGTGAAACATATTTAGTATACCTATTACTCATCTAATTTGTAATCGCGCCTATTCTTGAGGATGTGTGCGCTCTATTGGAAACTTTTCAATTATACCGTAGGCATGGGTTCACTAACTGCCCGGTATAGAATGCAGCTCGCATCTAGAAGGCTGTGGTTAGCTCCTGCATAGTTCAACTGATTGCTAATAGAAATGACTCCAGTGGAGAATGTTGTTTTGATTAAATATATATTTTCTATTGCAAAATGCACCATATAACTCTTTATTTTATAACGTCTCAGTACTCAAGAAACAATAAATATAAAAAATTCAAGAAAAAAATCAACTCTGACAGGATTTGAACCCCGGCCAGCCGGGTGAAAGACCAGAGCCCTAACCACACAGCCAATCTTGCACGCACAACTCAAGCGCTATCATTCAATTTACATACCGGTACAACGTTTTAGCAAATAATGACTTGGACTAAATGATTTCTTCACTGGAGTATGTTTCAAACCGATTTCATTTCAAATAAAGTTCATATTATTTCTAACAGTAGACTATATTGCATGCAACATACTCAAATTAGTGAAATATAGGTCATAACGAGAGATCAGCCGCCATCTTGTCAAATAACCGGGACGACTCAGCTATTCAAAGTCACTTCTACACTATAATATTACAATATAAACTTTTAATTTTGGACGGGTCACGTCCTTCAGAGCAGTTTAAACAATTCTCGGTTCGATAATTGGAATTGGTGGGTCCCATGTTATAGATTGTAAAGTTATCATAATTCACACGGCCACCATCCTGATGACCTTGTAGTTTGGGCACAAGATGCGTATCATATGAAAGTATGTTTTTACCAAACTTGATAAAGATCCGAGGATTAGTTTGGTCGCAATGAATTATTAAGTTTTGACCATTTGAGTGGCCGCCATTAGTTTTGGTAAAGATGGTGCAATATAAACATGACACTGAGATGCCCTTTGCCAGTGCTACCTCTGTGACAAATTTCGTTCAATTCGCTTTCACCGTGTCGAATTGATAGGGGAGGGACAGACATTCAGAGTACACACACACACACACACACACACACACACACACACACACACACACACACACACACACACACACACACACACACACACACAGAGAGAGAGAGAGAGAGAGAGAGACCATTTTTGGCCTTGTGTTGATCTCATAAGTCTACTTTTTTGTTGTTGCAAAATCGAAAGTGGGCTAAAAATGAGATGGTGTGTGTCTGTGTGTCTGTGTATTACTCAATCACGCAAGAACCACTGGTCCGATTTACACGAAATTTTACATGGAAGTAGCTGATTTACCTGATTAACATATAGGCTACTTTTGATTTCGATACTTTGCACTATTGAAAGATGGCGATCATTTTAGTGACGTCACTACACCCGTTGGTTTCAAACTTTCATATTTCCATTTGAAATGAAAAGAGAACTCTAAGAAATAGAAAACTTTTGATGGCATATATGAGGTTTAAAATTTAATTTTCTATTCGAATCGTCCTTATCACTTTTCGTGTATCTCCAACGGTTAGCGAGTAAAACCTAAATTTGTGCTATAAAACACGGTCAACATCGAGCGGTGTAGTTGGACAAAATGTTCCATCCTAACTCTCCCTCCGTGCTGCACCTCGCCTATACCCTAATTTAACTGTCGCCTTCACATTTTAATTTAAAGTATTTATGACCCGTAGTGAAGCACGGGTACTTCAGCTAGTATAAAATAAATCTAATGGAATGTAAATACTGTATTTTCGAATAGTTGGCGCCGGTGGTTGAAATCATGCGCACATATCAGCACGGCGCCAAGCAGGTTGGATCAATACGGGCTGCAGTGACTGAAGCGGCCAGTCGGGACTTGTTGCCCGTACACTGTGGATGTGATCAAGGAACGGGGACTGCACCACTCATCCAGGTAACACTTGCATGGTGCGCTCGAACCATGGCGTGGTGCCAGATGTGTTTCAGGAGACTCGCAGTACGTGCGGACAGTGACGAGGTGGTACCAGTGCTGGCAGAAACCGGTACGACAGCCTCCTGCCTTCCTTGTCTCCAAGTCTCTGCTTTTTGAAAATTATCTTCTTTAAAGCGAATATTGTTCTTTTAGCTTTGTCGTGTGTGTAATATTCCTGGCTGCTGAGTACCTGCGCTACTTGGGGAAATATTTTGGCATGGAATGAATATTTGTTAACCTACGTTTACATTTAGGGCCTTATCTGAACACATGCCGTCTCGAGAGTGGTAACTGCATGCATATTGTTTACAAAAGATATTCATATATATTTTAAGAAATTAATGAGATGTTTGTATTCCAGAGACTAATTCTTGAATTAGAAATTTATGCTGCTTTTTCGGACAATCCTGGGATATTGTTTCAGTTGAATATCCTGATTGCCGCATTCGGCACATACTACGGAACGTTCGATTGTTTATATCGATCATGATTATAGAGGATGCACAATTTCGACGAAACCGTAGTTACTTGTTTTTCATTTTGGGTCATTACCACATCGTGGTCTTACAGCTCCATCAGAGTTGGCCAAAATACTCACAAAATGTATTTTCGATACAAAATTCAAAAATACAAAATAGTGTTTAAACAAATTGCAAACACTCAACACTTTCAGTAAAGTGAGCTTGCAAACTTTTGATTTGAAAAATCTTGTATTAGTTATTTTCAGATTTATTTTAAAAATAGCAACCCACTCCGGCTTCGCCCGGTATCTTGCACGGTTTACCCAGCGTAAGCATAAAAGACGCACGGACGGCAGGTCGCAGACACAATTCAGAAAAGCCGGGGTGAACAGCGAAACTCCATGCACATTTACTCTGCTCTGAAGTCTTTAACTCGACACGACTCGACAGTTTGATGCCGGTCGAAGCTGGGGTGATAGGCTCGCTAACTAGCTCGTAAACTCGCTTCGAAACTAGTAATTTAAATTTCCACTGAATTGAGATTGAAAGAAATAAAAACGTAAATCACTTATACTGGGCGTTGTATTAAAGATAGAGATATGCTGTCGCGGATTTTTTTTGTAGAACTTTTCATGCTGAACAATTCTTACACTCATAGTATATAGATATGTATAACGGTTTACCCAGCGTAAGCTTAAAAGGCTCACGGACGGCAGGTTGTTCTTCGATTCGATTCACTAAAATCGTTACTGCTCGGCTTCTTTTGGTCATAAATGAATGTTTTCTACACAAACCTTCCTTGAGAAATCCTTTACACAATGGTGAAAATGGCATCAAAATCCATCCAGTGGTTCTCGAGTTTACCCGTTACATCCAAGAATCGGGGCTTTGTTTTATACTAAGTAGAGATACAATTTTGTATAAAGCGAAAACATTTATCATTATAGGAAAATGTGCGAAAATCGCCGTATTGATTAATAGATAATTAATTAAAATGCTCCACCAATCAATACAAATTATAATCAAACTAGTACATGCTTCGGTCCAATAATAGGATTTCTTCAGCAAATTACAAATGAGGTACGAATCATCGAACCCATCTCTTCTCAGTTTTGCTCACGAGACTGAGCAATCCCCGTGTGAGTCGTTGGACCAGAATTACATTTCTTGGCAGAGCCAGGAACTGAACTCGGACCTCCTGGAGTGACAACCAAGAATGTTAGCCACTACGCCATGAAATGGACAACCTGTATTTAAGTTTGACATAATTTGTATATTAAGGCTTCCACGGCCCGGATTATATAAATAATACACACGACATTAGCCCAAAAACATGAATTATTTGACATAATTGTTTTACTTATTTAATTCTTTGATCATGCCCGGCCCCGTGGTGTTGTGGCAGCGCGCCTGCCTCTCACCCGGAGTCCCCAGGTTCGATTCCCGGCTCCGTCGGGGATTTTAGAAACTGACGTGGGGGCTGGAACGGGGTGCACTCAGCCTCGTGAGGACAATTGAGTAGCTGTCTGCCAGTGAGGCAGCGCCCCGGTCACGAAAACCAAGAATAATGGCCGAGAGTACCCGATGCGCTGACCACGCGTCATCCCAATATCTGCCGGCCAAATGACTGGGCAGCGGTCGATTGGTAGGCCTAGGCCTTCATGGGCTATAGTGCCAGGGGTTATTATTATTATTATTATTATTATTATTATTATTATTATTATTATATATATTATAATTCGTTGATCATTAAGTATACATTAATTATGAACATTATAAACATTGAATTTGCTTCTGTCAAATGTTAGCAAAGTACTCATTGTCTTATAATCTTAATGTCACAAGGAAGATTCTGCTTAGTCCACACTGATGCGCAGGAAAGGATCATGCCTAGAGCTTGACCCTCCTTCCGTAAAGGAGCTTTCCAATCCCGCACCATCTTATCCTGGGATTCCCTCTTGATCTTCTTCCTTTTGAACAGAGCAGTGATAGAGAGTTTATTTGTGCTCTCTACTCATTGACTTAAGCACTACAGTTAAACGCCTTCGTGGATAATACAGCTATCTAGGTAATTCAGTTTCAGAGAGTAAAAATACGAATTGAAATACCAGTATTATTTCCTTTCAATATAATGTGAAACATTGAGTTGTTGTTGTTGCTTCATTATTCCAGTGGATTTGCGACATCATGATTATATAGCCCCATGAACTTGGGTGTGAGTAGAATTTGTCTGATAACCTGTATCACTGTGATGTCTATACTAATGTATCTATATTTGTAATTGAGGTAGGAAGCGGCCGTGGCCTTAAGTTAGGTACCAGCCCGGCATTTGCCAGGAGTAGAAGATGGTAAACCACGGAAAACCACTTCGAGGATGGCTGAGGTTGTAGGAATCGAGCTCGCCTCTTCTCAGTTTTGCCTCACGAGGCTGAGTGTACCCCGTTCCAGTCCTCAGACTAGAATTAACCATGAGCCAGATGAAGTGAACAAAGAAAAGAAGGATATTTACGAGTCTACAGTCCCTTTCTACAAGGAAAAATACCACCTTCAAGAAATAGAAGTTATTGGGTTATTAGTGGGGGCCCGGGAACAATACCTTGTATTTTTGCTGCAACGTGTAGAAAATTTCGTATCTCAAATGCCACCGTTAATACCATAGCAGTAACAGCCCTTAAAAGATCCATTAGTATTTTGAGAAATCACTTATATTCGTAAATTATGTGTATTTTAAGGCTGAATAGCTATTTTAATTATTTATTTTTATTGCAGTTTTCCCACTCTTCAGTTCTTTTATTCCAATTTATATGTGTGTCATACATTTCATAGTTCATTAGGCTAGTCGTATTTTGTTAACCTTCTAATTTTTTCTTATTTCATCTCATTATGATTGTTAAGCAGCCTTGTAAGTCGAGGAAGTA
Organism: Meconema thalassinum; assembly: GCA_946902985.2. Taxonomy (NCBI): domain Eukaryota; kingdom Metazoa; phylum Arthropoda; class Insecta; order Orthoptera; family Tettigoniidae; genus Meconema; species Meconema thalassinum. Next base: position 220,369,310 of record OX336390.1, on the reverse strand, counting down.
TAAGTAATTAAAATGAATGGAGTCCAGGGGTATTAGTTTAAACTAGGGGACCCGTGCGAGAAATTCCGCATGTTCATTAACCACCCGCCTGGCTTTACTGTTATGCGGGCTTCCATAAGTATGTTTATTTGTTTAAACGCACTTTTTAAACAAATTGTCGATATTTAGAATATCAGAGTGCGATTCTTCACTGCTGGGGGTAACTCTGTTTGATTATTATTTTCAATGCACAATGGGCTGTGTGCGCCCCATGTGTATAGACTACCCACCCGGCTCTATTGGTATGCGGGCTGGACACGACACAGTTCTGCCAGGGGCTATCGTCTTGTTTAATTGTTTAAACACACTATTTAAACAAATAAATATATTTCCGTTGACTTTTCAAGAAATGCAAGATTTTTCCTGTAATATTTAGACGATTTGGAAGATTTTGGCACAAAACGCACCTTCTAACTCCTTCTAGTTCAGGAGCCTGAGTTTACTGTCACATTAACTTAACGTATTATCTACGTCCTTAAGCCTTCTGTCCTTAAGCGCCTTAAAACAACTAACAACACCATCAACGCCATAATATTTAGTCCCCAATAATATAAGTAAAGAAAATGACTAGATCTAGTGACTTGTGACTAAAGTTAGCAATACTGCTTGATTTACACCAAGATACATAAACACAGGCTAATGCACAGTGTGTTAATAGGAGAGGAGTTGTTCAGCGCGCGTCTATTTATGAGGTGGTAATACAAACCAGTGCTAAATGTTGATTAAATGCAAAGTACTTTCCTCGTTCTTGGCCGGGATATCCTGCATTATAGCGACACGTTTATTTTCCCCCCATCTTATTCGAGGTTGAACATCTCTGCATCGGCAGAGCGGTCAAGTTGCTTATTTAAGAAGCAGATGCCCTCGCTATTCCGCGCCTTAAAACAACAAAAACAACAAGCTGCTTACCTCCCACCAAGACAAAACTCATTCGATTCCCGATTATTGCATGTATGATTTACGTCCGGTGGTTCGGATTCCACGTTAAAAGGAGGTAATACTACACGCTTTCATTTCCTTTTCCGCTTGCCACGGTGGGTGAGTGGTTATCGTGTCGGACTGCCAACCCCAATCTTGCAGGTTCGCTTCTGGCCGTCGTAGTGATTTTTGAAAGGCGACAAAAATCACGGCATACATGTCATACGTTGTTGGCATGTTAAAGAACCCATTTGAATTCAGTGGGCCGAGTTCATAATGGCAAAATTAATCTCGGGATTTTCCGCCAACATAAAAAAGTTCCTCCTTTCTTTACTAGAAAGCGCTATAGTGTCAAGAGCTTAGATATCTAACCTCCTTGACTTTCATAGCGTTCCAAGGTACAACAAAATTCGACATGCAAGTTGCCCTCTGGGCTTCAAATAACAAAGCTTGCATCCGGCTTCCGAGGCCATACGATATTATTATTATTTCCTTTTCTTTACCAGTCTCATATTTAAGGCAAGTAATACTTGAATGGCGTTATATATATATATATATAGTTATTTGTATTTAATACAGAGTCTACCAGGGTATCTCAGGGTATTAATACTTATTATCTATGCAAAATAATAGGCAGTGTAAGACGGAGCAAAGAGGATATAAAAAGTAGGTTGGCGCAGGTAAGGAAAGAATTTCCACATAAAATAAATCTGTTGACATCAAATATAGATTTAGGTATTAGGAGGTCAGTTTTGAAAGCCTTTGTCTGAATCGTGGTGCTCTATGGAAGTGAAACTTGGACTGTTGGAGCAGTAAAAAAAGAGGAGAATATAAGCATTTGAAAAGTGGTGTTACAGGAGGATGATGACTATCAGATGGGTAAATAAAGAGAAGAGATAGGTTGGTAGGACATGTGTTAAGACACCCAGGAATAGCAAACTTAGTTATGGAAGGAAGGGTCGAGGACAAGAACTGTAGGGGTAGACCAAGATTAGAATATGTTTAACAGATTGTCTCGGGTGTACGGTGTGGTGGCTATGTAGAGATGAAACGATTAGCTCAGGACAGGTAGGCATGGAGGGCTGCATCAAACCAGCCAAAACACTGAAACAGTAATGATAATAATAATAATAATAATAATAATAATAATAATAATAATAATACTTGCATGGTGTTGTTGTTGTTCTATTTCGGGGCTCAGGCCATAGTAGTTCCCCATCGACTTGGGTGAAGCCATTTTCAGCCTAATAGACAATTAATTGATTACATTTCAGTAGGACGTTACTTATTTAAGTCCAGATTACCACGGTGGGTGAGTGGTCAACGTGTCGGTCTACTAACCCCAAGCTTGCAGGTTCACTCCTGGCCGTGGTAAGGGATTTTTGAAAGGCGGCAAATATTACGACACCATGTCATACGATGTTGGCATGTCAAAGTAGGCCGTGGTCATAATGGCAACATTAATCTCGGGAGTTTCCGCCAACACAAAGTTCCTTATTTCTCTACTAGAAAGCGCTATAGTGTTCAAGGAACTTAGATATCGAACCTCCTAGACTTTCATAGTGCTTCAAGGAACAATGAAATTCGACCCTTTGAGGGTCAAATAACAAAGCTTGCACCCGGCCACCGAGGCCATACGATATTATTATTATTTTTTTAAATATTATTATTTATTTCCAGTAATATTTACTACAGACACTACAATAACGCAAATGAAACAACAACTAATTATATCGGGTCGCGATATTGATTAATAGCGGGCTAACTGGATCACCTTGAAAACCACATATATTTGTAGCAGAGGGCAGCACGTTGGTGTTTAGATAGATTTCTGTCAGAATATTCCAAAATTACCTTGTAATAGAGGATGGCATCCATATTTCTTGAAGTTTAGCTAGAAGCATATTCCTATTTATGGTGTCGAACTTCTTAGAGCAGTCTATAGATATCGCAAACAGATTTCCTCGTGGATGGTTGAGCATTTCCATTATCTCGTTTACTTAATAAGAAAAATACACATGAATAATTATTATTTGATAGATTATAAAGGGTTTGGTTTACAAGGATGACATCTGATGATGCTCACTTGACGAACGAAACATGTCACCCTCTCACTTGTAATCTGAGTCTGTCTGTTAGGTAGTCAACCTGGAGGTTGGTTGGATCTCCAAAAAGCGCCAACATAGGTTATGTGAAAAAAAAGTCACAAAACTCAAGGCAGGACTATAATGAGGCGTACTAGGCAAGGTGACGAGAGAGGTAGATTGTCATTGCTTTCCTCACCGAGTCAGAACAATAGCACTAACCCTATGAGTAGAAGCTTTCACAGCGTCCATAGACACTAGCTATGCCCTGAAGGCCATTACGCAGCACCACCCATACCTCAGTAGCTTCCATATAATCACAGCCATTAGTGAGACTGAGACATCGGTGGAAAACCACATTTTACTCTAGCCTGTGCCAACAGACAAATACAAAAATAGTGCATCCATAAATAGGCGGTAAACAGGCCCGTAATCTGAGTAAAGAATAATTAATCGATGTAAACTATTTTCAGTTGGAGACTTACAGTATATTTCACGGATAATTGGGCATAAATAGTACGTGTTGACCTACTGAAAATGAATTGTTAAATCATCTCTTTTCTATAAGTGTCTTTAGCGCAGGGTGTATTGCTCATCTCGGATTTCAGCAACTCGCTGTCTTCCTGGGACGCCTCGGGTCCTGGCGCACTATCTCACGTCATTTGTCGTTCTCCCAGCCAGGGGCGTTTATACAATTTTTTCGGTGGGGGGGGGGGGAGGGGGGAGGGGAAAGGAGGGGGGGGGGGCTGACAATCCTGGAAAATTGTAAGTATTCTCAGGGGATTGTCACCGCAAAATACCCAGAAATATCAACCAATATCTTAGAGCATATAACTTTGTGTGATTATTTTAGATAAGATTCAAAGTTTATATAGCCTACAATTACTGGCAATACAAAAAAAGTTGTAAAATAGGCTACAACACAACACACAAATAAAACTTTATACATAATGAATTTTCTATTATGATCTATGGAGTATGAATGGCAAATTTTTAAATATTTGTCAATTTACTAAGCAGAATGGTAAACAGTTTTTTTTACAAGTTGATAATTTATTACTAAAACGTACCGTACTGTGGAATTCACAGTTTTGCCTCACAAGGCTGAGTGTACCCCGTTCCAGCCCTCAGACTAGAATTAAAATTTCTTGGCCGAGCCGGGAATCGAATTCGAACCTCCGGGGCAGCAGCCAACAATGCTAGCCACTACACCACGAGTTAGTCTAATTTCAATCTTAATATTGTTTATAACTTACGGTAGTCAATAAGTTAAGATTAGGATACAACAAAATTTACAATTATTTTATGTTCTTACCAAAGCAACACTTTCTTAATTTTTATTGGCTTGGGGGGGGGGGGGCAGGAGCCCCCTCAGCACCCCCCTTATATACGCCCCTGCTCCCAGCCATATGATAGCATTACGTCACATTTATATCGTCGGCCATTTGTGTTCATTACGCTGGGTCTTGCTGTAGTGTTAATATTACTCACCGTAATCCTATTACGATCAGTTTCTATAGTTAATTGTGACAGTCCACCTCGTTGAGTAGTGGTTAGCATTATTGGCTGTGACCGCACATGCCCGGGTTCGATTCTTGGCTCTACCAAGAAATTTAATACTGATCTGAGGGCTGTAACGGGGTACACTCGAGCTCGTGAGGTAAAACTGAGATGAGGTGGGCTTGAATCCTACCTCTGCCATCCTGAAAGTAGTTTTCCGTGGTTTCCCACTTCTACTTCAGGCAAATGCTGGGATGGTACCTAACTTAAGGCCACGGTCGCTTTCTACCAAAATCTTATTTCAATTACAATACACACTAGTACAGACATCACAGTGGCACAGGTTATCAGACAAATTCTACACACACCAGAGTACACGGGGCTACAAGACCACGATGTCGTAAATCCTCTAAAAGTATCAACAACAACAACACTTAATGTGACCATCTCGTGGTGTAGCGGCCAGCATTCTTGGCTGTTACCCCAGAGACCAGGGTTCCATTCCTGGCTTTGCCAAGAAATTTAATTCTGATCTGAGGGCTGGAACGGGGTACACTCAGCCTCGTGAGGCAATACCGAGAAGTAGTCGGTTCGATTTCCTCCTCAGCCATCATGGAAGTGGTTTTCCGTTGTTTCCTCACTTCTATTCCAGGCGAATGCTGAGATGGTTCCTAACGTAAGGTCAATGCCGTCTCCTTCCCAATTCTCACCTGAATTACAAATACACACAATAATACATGAGCCACAATAACACGGGTTATCAGACAATTTCCACACTCGTCAAAGACAAACACAAAGATCTCATTCTCGAGATTAAATTATTTGCACGTACTATGTGGCATATACTTTGACTGTTGTTGCTCCATTTTCTTTTTTTTTAAGAATAGCGATATCTTGATCATCAGCTCTGAGTATTCCTGAGAATATGTTTTGTTAGCTATTCGATGAATCAGTATTAGAGCGTCCGAATTATGATTCCAAGATTGTAGGTTCGATTTCAAAGCGAGAAGGTAGGAATTTTAAAGTGCGGACAAAATGTTCGGCACTCCGAGTTGATCGAAGTTGGTTCTCAACAGAGCTCTCGTATTACGTTTGGTGACTTAAAAACAAGGTTATTCAACAAGGTCTGGGTTTCTCCAAGATAACAGTGCAAACTGAACGCCGAATTTGGAAATTAGGGTGTCTAGATGGATCATTCGCAGATGATTCTCTTCAGGTAGCTGAGGTCATAGATTATTATTATTATTATTATTATTATTGTATTTGAGTCTCCAGTCTCTAGACTGGTTTGACCACGGAATAATCACTTCTAGGATGGCTGAGGTAGGAATGGAATCCGATTTTTGATCTGATCTAATCGTTTCATCTCTACATAGCTACCACACCTTACATCCGAGGCAATCTGTTTAACTTATTCTAACCTCGGCTTACTCCTACAGTTCTTGTTTTTGACCCTTCGTAACTAAGTTTGCCATCCCTAGGTTCCATAGTATGTGCCCTACCAACCTATCACTTCTCTATCACCAGAAGCGTCTCTCCTCCCTCACGCGTCTTCTTCTTATTATATTTTAATTCGTTGTGCCCAGGTAAGGAGTGCGTTTGAACTTATTAGCACTTTATCTTCTTCCCTTCCCAATATCTCTCCATCCTCCCACTGTGTTCCTTTTTACGCTGTTCTACCCATCCTGTATTTTGTCGGGTGGGCTTCTCACAAAATTTGTGTTTGTGAAATTATTATAATTATTATATGAAATTTACATAAAAAACAAAAGCTTTGGCGTGGAACTCATTTCGAGCCAAATACACCGATCATAGCGCTGGTTCTCCATATTTTCAGAACAAGTCAATGAAGAGACAAAATCTTACGTGCTATACTTGCAGTATCAAGGAGGGAGCCTCTTGCATTACCTGCATAGCCTATGGTGTTTCTTGAAGCCAAGTGTTTCCTTTAAATTTCCCCAGTTCTTCGTAACAGAACCATTCACAGAGATAACGACTGGGATGATGGAAACTTCTTTTAAGCCGTATATGTTTCTGAGCTCAGTGGCAAGTGGCTCGTATTTGCGCCTTTATTGTTATTATTATTATTATTATTATTATTATTATTAATTAGTTATTATTAATTATTATTAATAATAATAATAATAACTGTGCGTTATTTCGGTGCCAGTTATTGCTGTTTAATTTAGGGTCTTGTGATACCGGGGTCATCAGCCTTATTTATAAATTTATTAAAGAACAAAATATGCAATTGAATTAAGAATTACTTATCTTTTTCTCGAAAATTATACTGTAGAAAGAAAACAGAAATGTGGGCGGACTTTTAAAGCACAGACGCGACGACCACCGACAAGTGGAAAAAAGCCAACTACGAATTAAGATACATAACAACCAGACTAGCCGTGCACGGATATCACCCCAAGCTATGCTCCACGAAGAAGCACCACTCGCCGAACGAGGAATGCGTGTTCGCCCTATGTGGGAAGCAATGTGACCATCATCACGCACTGAGTTGTGCAGGTAAGACAATTCCTTTAACTAGGTTCTGCACAGAATGACTGTGAAATAATCTTGCACATTGTGCCTTATTTATGTGAAGATAGCTAAGATACCATCTTAACATTTACCTGTAAACGAAGTGGGAAACCACAAAATCTCTAAATTGGCCAAGAGTGATATTTGAACACCGTGGTCTTCGTAAGACTGAATGCACTCTGAGATCTCCGGAAATTAAAATATCGTGTTAAATTAGCAGAAACCTTGGATGAGTATAGTTGGATCCCACAATTTGGACGGTCGTTATGAGTTACTGACAGGTATGACACTTAATCCTACCGAGGCGAGGTCGCGTATACCCCGTTCCAACACTCAGACCAGAATTACATTTCTTAGCCGAACCGGGAATCCGGGGCGTAGACAATTTTGAACGAAGGTAGAGAGGGACGCAAGCATTTTTTTTAAAACAAATTTCTTTAAATTTCCCGTCGGATTTTGTCTGGTTATTTTCGATATTTCGACCTCACAAGCACCCAGTCCCCGAGCCATAGGAATTAACCACATGAGTTTAAAATCCCTACAGCTCGTCCGGGAATAGAACCTGGGATGCTATTAGTTAAAGTCTGTCACACTAATCATTCAGCCACGGGACACGGAGCACATTGGCGCTGCTACCCCAGACGGTTTAGGGGCTAAAAGGTAAGGCCAAGCAGTAAGAAACAATATGTATGGGACATGCGACCCATAATATTGGACAGTGGTTACATGTCAATTTACCTTTAGGAGCGTAATATGCTCTAATTCCTAAATCTAATTTAGTTTGAGGCTATTCCTTTCACATGCTACACAGCTTGAAGGGCTTCCAAAGAGCTCTCATAAAAAGGAACAAATTATCAAGCAACTCGTTGTTTCAATCCATTCACCGGCGTAGCGGAGGAACGGACGGAGATTTTTATAAATTACTTATCTTCCCAGCTCTGCTTCACCAACGGACTCTGCGAGGGATCATTTCTCTACCGCCACAATGATGGTGTATGGGAGCTGAACACACTCTGTTAATAGATACAACTGGGAATAGTGACAGGCCGATCGCCCAGGCGACCACTAACTTGAGTCTAATGAAAGATGGATCAGGGAAGGGAGTGGGAAGGATATCAGCCGTGGACCTGTTGAAATGAACCGTCCCGGCATTTGCCTGGGGGTGAAAATGGGAAACTACGGAAAACCATATTCAGAACGGCCGAGGAGGGATTCGAACCTACGCTCTCCCGATACCAGCGAGGCACGAGTTCAGCGCCCGAACACCGCGACTGGTCGTAGTAATAATAAGGAAGCTTGTAGTTTTACGTGACCGTTAACCTCGCGATCTTGAGCCACGGAACCTCCTTTTTTACGTGGAATCCGAACTACCGGACATGGCATTTCACTTCGAAAATCTCACATGCATTGACCGGAAATCAAACCCGGTCGGCGTTGGTGAGAGGCAAAGACTATAATGATAATAATAATGAAATGAAAATCCACAGCCTGCATCCAGTCTCCGACCGGGTCAGGAATGGAATGAATGAAGCCCCCATCTATCGGCGAGGATATGAACTGTGCCGGCTGCCGAGGCCTGACGCACTCCTCTGGGTCAATGATTAAATGAATGACAGATGAAATGAAATGAAATGATAGTGGATAGTGTTGCTGGAATTAAATTGTGACAGGGAAAACCGGAGTACCTGGAGAAAAACCTGCCTGCCTCCGTTTTGTCCAGCACAGATCTCACATGGAGTGACCGGGATTTGAACCACGGACCCAGCGGTGAGAGGCCGGCGTGCTTCCGCCTAAGCCACGGAGGCGTAATGATGATGATAATAATAATAATAATAATAATAATAATAATTATTATTATTATTATTATTGTCGCCTCCGTTGTGTAGTGGTCAGCATGCTTACCTGCCTCCCCTAGACGTCCGATGTTCGATTCCCGGCTCTGCCACGAAATTTGCAAATTGGTATGAGGACTACTCAGCCTCAGGTGGTCCAAATGAGTAAGGGGGGGGGGGAGGGGTTCGATTCCCACCTCAGCCATTCTCGAAGTGGTTTTCCGTGGTTTCCCACTTCGTCTTCGGGCAAATGCCGAGATGGTTCCTACAGTCAGGCCACGGCCGCCTCCTTCCCTCTTCATTGTCTCTCGCTTCCATTCTTCCCATCCCGTCCCATCCCTCATAAGGCCCCTGTTCGCTTTGTAGCTGAGGCTGTCTGGACGAGCCGCTAGTCCCGCCTCCCCAGTTGTATCCCCCTTTCCAATGTCCAGGACACTGTCCGTAGGGGCGGTAATGGGGGATCCCTCGTTGAGTCCGTGAGAAAAGTCTACCTGGAGGGTAAACTGACTACGAAAAAGAAAATTATTATTAATATACCGCTTAGCTTTCACTGATGTTATAGCAATAATGAGAGACAATTTTGAAACTGTAAAAGAAGAAATTAGTGTGTTGAAAGAAGCAGTAGAACAAAGAGGCTTGAAGATCAGTTGATAGGACGGAAATATTGTCAACCGACCGATCAACCGAGCGACCAAATAAATAAATAAATAGGTAATGGACACCAGAATATCCCGAGATCTCCACTACAGACCAACTATGGAATAATTAGGCACGTACCTTCCTTCAAATATTTAGGAGAAATTATTGTACCATTTGGATTGGACAGGAAAGCTAATTTGTAAAGAGCTACCAAACTTCAGAAAGCATACCGAATAACATGGAATCACTATAATAAAAGAGTGATGTCACGAAATGCAAAACTACGGCACTACCAGACAGTTGTTCTTCCGGAAGCATTGTACGCCTCCGAAACTATATCTCTAGGAGGCCACTCTCAAATTGGTGAAATCGAAATCCAGGAACGTAAAATTCTCAGGAAAATATATGACCCCGTTTATGTTAATGGTATATGGATTAAAAGGAAAACCACAGACTTTTACACAGTAATCAATAAGTTCACTGATACCGTGTGTAAGAGACGATTGAAAATTTATGATCACATCTGCAGAATGGACAACACCAAATAAATAAAAAAAACTGCTTGATATATTTAATTCAAAGAAGGCCAAAATCAGTTGGTTAGAAGAAATCAAACAGGACTTAAAGGAAATAAACACTACAGAAAATATCATCATGAATCGCAAGACTTTTGGAACTCAAGTTACAAATCACTCTTTCACTAAAAAAGCTAAAAAGTCCACTGGAAGAAATTGGACGGAGAAACGTAAGAAGGGGCATAGCGAGTTCATGAGGAGAGTTTGGGAGGAGAAGAAGAGGAAACCCCCATCAACCCGAGTCAACAAGTTCAAGCGCGCTCCCTAAGTGGCCAGAACGAAGAAAGAAGAAGAAGAAATAAATAAACAAATGAATGAATAAATAAATAAATAATTTAACAAATATATAAATAAACATAAATAGTATACGAATGCCAGTTGTTATGTTGTGTTGTGTTTTGTTTACTGTGCTAATCAGTGCCAAATGCTATTAGCTAGTGTATTATGGATGCTGCACTCATATTACATTAGGTCATGTGCTCTATCTACAACCCGTATAATGCGCTTAATATAGCTGAACGACAGATTCACTACTTTTCAATTTTTTGCACTGTATTGGATTTCGATCAGCGGAGCACGCAGGCACAGACTGTAAACGAGAACATAATATGGAATAACACACAACGAATCGTCATAATAGAAATGTTTTTGTGCGCACATTATTACAACATCCGACACATCATACAGAAGTGATAAAAACATGAGGGCGAACTAAACTGGGGCGTGTATTACAGTGACTAGTTGGCGGGACAAGAGAAGCGTTTGTCTGCTAAGAACCACTATGTGGTTGTTGTTAATTCATTTTAGGGGCATGGGGCATCTTGCTCGTCAGCTCCGTGTACTTGGGTGTGTGTGAAATCTGTCTGATAACCTGTGTTTCTGTGATGACTGTAGCCATGTGTGTAGCTTTTTATTTTTATTTTTAGCGTATGGCTTTTAGTACCGGGAGTGTTCGAGGACATGTTCGGCTCGCCAGTTTATTGCTGCTTCTATGCGGATAACCAAGGGGTGGGCTACAAGTACCGTCACGTGTGGAGTGTTGTCTGGGGAGGAAAGTTTGAATGTAAGGACGAGAAGTTGGAAGGTAGCGACTGTGGCCTATAGTTAGGGACCAACCCCGGCATTTGCATTAAAGGAAGATGGGAAACCACAGAAGACCATCTTCAAGGTTGCCGGCAGGGGGATTCGAACCTCCTCGCCTCCCGGATGTGAGCGACTGCCTGCAGCCACGCCGTAACGACCACGGCTAACTCACCCGGTTGTGTAGCTGCATTAGAGAGAGGGATGAGGTAGGTGCCCCGGGACCTATCCCGGCATTTTCTTGGAGGAAAGGTGGAAAAACCTTGAGGAAAAACCACATCCGGGTTAGCCACTGTCAGCGATGGGATTCGAACTTTCAATCTGAGGACATGGTGCAACTCCCGGTTGTGATTATGACATGCGATTTGACTGGCGTAGTTGGCAGCATGCTGAGCTTTTATGCCCAAGATCGCGGGTTCAAACCCGGCCGAAGTCGTCGGATTTTTTAAGAGCGTTAAAATTCCCTCATTGTCCCTCAGTATGCCTTCCTTTGGAGGGAAGTAAAGCCGGCGATCCCATGTCATAGATTTATGAAAAAGAACCTTCCACTAACTATACTTGTGGAAGCTAACATTTGTAGGTTAGTTTGATAAAGCTTTATTAGTTCCAACGTTCGCCACCGGGTGGTGACTGTGATGCCATTTAGTAGCCACGTCCGCAGCTAGGTGTTGTATACGGTAGCATTTGGTAGAAATGTAGGAACTAGTTGAAACAATAATTAATCGTCTGCAGTCCTTACCTGAATTACAGATAACACACACTAATACAGCCATCACAATTAACACCGGTTATTCTACACACACCCAAAGTACACGGGGCTACATGACCGCGTTGTCACAGCCCCTAAACTAAGGAACCAAGCAACCACGTTCTTGTATTCAAGTTGGAATTGTCTAATAACGTATGTTCCTATGGTGACTGTAGCAACGTCATAACTGTAATTATCAAGACAGGGAATTGGGGAGATGAACTGAGACTTGTCAGACATATCAGGATGACCGCTCTCAGCGTCTGAATTTGAACCACTTATCTCCGGACTTTCAGCTCCTCATAGCTGTTGTGGCAATCTGTCAAATGGGCTGAGCCAGAGTCCGGCTCCATAGATGTTGCCAACCTGTCAAACTATTCTAGGGATAACATGTGCAGTGCATGTTGGTGAGCTGGTGATTGTGTTTTTAACTTTAACTTAAACTACTGACTTGCATCTCGCCTACATACTAGAAGAAAAGAAAAGAACACTGATTGTCAGTCTGAAAGACTAGAAGTTATATCATTTTAAATGCTACAAATGCTGCGTGCGGGGAAGGAGGAAGCTCAAGCAGTACTATGACGTCACACACCTCAGTGCATTCTCGGTACATTTCGTCCCGTCACCGTAACATAACGCCAGACCCCAGCGAAGTTGACATAATCATTTAAAATGAATGTTTTCCCGCCAAATTTATTGGGCACAATTTGTGTTGGCCGACTGAAGAGCTTTCTGTATCAGTTGAGTCAACCGTGAGCAACTTTTATACTTACTCGGATATATAGTCTATATATTTCGTATGGCATACAGAGGATACAGTAATACTATGTACAAGATAAACTAATAAATATCTAGTAACATCCACTTACGAAACTAAAAGTCACAGTTGAATGTCCTGAATGCATCATCAGTTGCGTTCTGCAGGTCGTCATATCCTCCCTTGAAGGGCCGTGAAGGACATTGCGACACAATGTGATGGATTGTCTGCACTGCATCGCCACAATGATAAAAAAATAGATATTCAAACCCGGCCGAAGTCGTCAGATTTTTTTTAAGAGCCTAAAAAATCCCATCCCTCAGTATGCCTTCCTTTGGAGGGGAAGGGGAAGTAAAGCCGGTGCGGTGCTCCCATGCCATAGCTTCCACTAAGTACAGTTTTGTGAAGCCAAAATTTGTAGGTTAGGTTTGATTAATGCTCTTAAATTCCAACGTTCGTCACCGGGCGCTGTATGCGTTGGCATCTAGTAGTAGAAAAGTTCACAGCTAGGTGTCGTGGACGGTAGCATTTGGTGGCGAAAGTAGGAACTACTTGAAATTATCGTTACAGTCCTTACTTGAATTAAAAATAGATAACACACACTAATACAGCCATCACAATGAACACCGGTTATCAGACAGATTCTACACACAGCCAAAGTACACGGGGCTACATGACCGCGTTGCCGCAGCCCATAAACTAAGGAACCAAGAAACAAAGGAGGAATACGAGAAATAAAGTCTGGGAATAGAAATATCCACAATCCCCGAAGAATATGGATTGAGGGACTTGGAAAGAGGTAGATACATGAAAGGCAGATTGGATAGGGAAAGAGGAGAGGGGCCGCCCCAATGTCAGCTCAGGAATCCCTCGGAGTCATTAACTCCATTTACTCACGAACCCACCAGCAGTGATCCCTTGAGAATGTAGCATTATTCGAAGTACACCTTGAGTGGTGAGGGTAGACACAGCCTGCCCCGTTTAGGACCTTTTACAGTGAGCAGGCGATACCATGGAAAGAGGAATAAAAGGTCTGCCCCTAGAAAAATGAGAAACATCCTTGACTTTGGTTACTGTAATACCCCCCACGACCAAAAGAGAACTGGAGTTGACTCAATAAGGTCGATAGTAAATATGAAAGCAAGGAGCCTGGCGCCAACCACTAGTGAGGACTTAAAAGATCTGATGATGCTCGCTTGACGAGCGAAACATGTAATCCTATAGTGTTCTGCAATCCTTAAGAAATATTTTAATCACATATAATTTTTTAGATTATTTTTCGCATTCCCCAGTAATTGGGTTGGCTGGTTCCTCAGTTTTGGGGCTGTGACAACACCGTCATGTAGCCCCGTGTACTTTGGGGGTGTGTATTATCTGTCTGATAACCGGTGTTAATTATTGTGATGGCTGTTTGTTATCTGTTTGTAATTCAAGTAAGGACTGCAGAGATTCAATTTTCAAGTAGATCCTAATTTTACAACCAAACGCCACCGTCAACGACCAACTAGTTCTAAACTTGGTTACTAGATGCCACTGCAGTCCTCTCCTGGCGACGAATGTTGGAACCTAAGAGCGTTAGTCGAATTTAACCTATTTAGGTTCACACAAGTGTAATTAGTGCAAGGTTCTTTATCATGCCATAAAACTATGACATGGGCTCGCCGGCTTTACTTCCCCTCCAAAGGATGGCATACTGAGGGATTTTAACGCTCTTAAAGAATCTGATGACTTCAGTCGGGTTTGAACCCGCAACCTTGGACATAGAACCAGTAATTGGAATTATTTTATGTTGACCGACTGATAAGTCGCAACTTCAATAAGGCTTCACTGAAATATGGCGACAAAAACATCTATATTTTGAATTCTTGCCAACATTTGTGAATATTGAAGTGTTAGGAGCCATTTTTCAGTGTTGCCCAGTTCTATTATAGAATACTTTTCAGTCGGTCAACAAAAAGAGACTGACAGTCAGTCTGAAAGACTGGACTTTATATCATTTTAAATGCTAGCAGCCGAGTACCAAGAAGGCAGTGCGAGAATAGAGTTTCATGATTCTATTTTGCTTCTCCAGTGCCTACTTGATTGTTCTCGCACTGCCTTCTTGGTACTCGGCTGCTACATCGTACTATGACGTCGCACACCTCAGTGCATTCTCGGTACATTTCGTGACGTTGCCGTAACGTAACCACGAAGTCGACTAGATCATTTAAAATGATAAAATTGGGCCCAATTACATTTTTTTAGCGTATGGCTTCTAGTGCCGGGAGTGTCCGAGGACATGTTCGGCTCGCCAGTCTGTAGCTGCTTCTAGGCGGACACCCATGGGGTGAGCTACAAGTACCGTCGCGTGTGGAGTGTTGTCTGGGGAGGAAAGTTTGAATGTAAGGACGAGAAATTGGAAGGTAGCGGCTGTGGCCTATAGTTAGGGACCAACCCCGGCATTTGCCTGGAAGGAAGATGGGAAGCCACAGAAGCCCATCTTCAAGGTTGCCGGCGGGGGGATTCGAACCCCCTCGCCTCTCGGATGTGAGCGACTGCATGCAGCCACGCCGTAATGATCACGGCTAAGCTGATATAAATATTACGTGAGGTATTTATCACAAATTTACACGCCTTTGTGTACTCCACCCTATTTTGTACCCGAAAAGCGTGTTATTTTGTGATAACTAAATGTAAAATATCTGTCATGTTAGGGCATATAAATACTTGTTTTCCCACCTAATGTAATTGAGCATAATTTGTGTTGACTAATTGAAAAGCTTTCTATAATGAAAGTTTTGTGGTATAAATGCAACAATTTGCATGAGGGTAGGTCTGTAATCCACCGATGAGCCAGCTTGGTGTCCTAGGCGAAACCCCACACAAGACACGGCACAAACCTAGAAGAATTGCTGAGTTTTAATTCACCGGCCGTGAAAGCCAATATACCATCTTTTTGGAAGCCTTCATAGGGAGGTTAAGGCTGCTTGAGCTTTTAGTTCTCGCAGTCAAGTGGTGCAGTTGCACCTTATATAAAGGGAGGTGGCGCGCAGTTCGTCACTCCTGTGGGGGTCCTGGCGGGGACACCAAGAGCCCGCCGATGAGCCAGCATGGTGTCCTAGGCGAAACCCCACACAAGACACGGCACAAACCTAGAAGAATTGCTGAGTTTTAATTCACCGGCCGTGAAAGCCAATATACCATCTTTTTGGAAGCCTTCATAGGGAGGTTAAGGCTGCTTGAGCTTTTAGTTCTCGCAGTCAAGTGGTGCAGTTGCACCTTATATAAAGGGAGGTGGCGCGCAGTTCGTCACTCCTGTGGGGGTCCGGGCGGGGACACCAAGAGCCCGCCGATGAGCCAGCTTGGTGTCCTAGGCGAAACCCCACACAAGACACGGCGCAAACCTAGAAGAATTGCTGAGTTTTGATTCAACGGCCGTGAAAGCCAATATACCATCTTTTTGGAAGCCTTCATAGGGAGGTTAAGGATGCTTGAGCTTGTAGTTCTCGCAGTCAAGTGGTGCAGTAGCACCTAATATAAAGGGAGGTGGCGCGCAGTTCGTCACTCCTGTGGGGGTCCAGGCGGGGACACCAAGAGCCCGCCGATGAGCCAGCTTGGTGTCCTAGGCGAAACCCCACACAAGACACGGCGCAAACCTAGAAGAATTGCTGAGTTTTGATTCACCGGCCGTGAAAGCCAATATACCATCTCTTTGGAAGCCTTCATAGGGAGGTTAAGGCTGCTTGAGCTTGTAGTTCTCGCAGTCAAGTGGTGCAGTAGCACCTAATATAAAGGGAGATGGCGCGCAGTTCGTCACTCCTGTGGGGGTCCTGGCGGGGACACCAAGAGCCCGCCGATGAGCCAGCATGGTGTCCTAGGCGAAACCCCACACAAGACACGGCACAAACCTAGAAGAATTGCTGAGTTTTATTTCACTTTCCGTGAAAGCCAATATACCATCTTTTTGGAAGCCTTCATAGGGAGGTTAAGGCTGCTTGAGCTTTTAGTTCTCGCAGTCAAGTGGTGCAGTTGCACCTAATATAAAGGGAGGTGGCGCGCAGTTCGTCACTCCTGTGGGGGTCCAGGCGGGGACACCAAGAGCCCGCCGATGAGCCAGCTTGGTGTCCTAGGCGAAACCCCACACAAGACACGGCGCAAACCTAGAAGAATTGCTGAGTTTTGATTCACCGGCCGTGAAAGCCAATATACCATCTTTTTGGAAGCCTTCATAGGGAGGTTAAGGATGCTTGAGCTTGTAGTTCTCGCAGTCAAGTGGTGCAGTAGCACCTAATATAAAGGGAGATGGCGCGCAGTTCGTCACTCCTGTGGGGGTCCTGGCGGGGACACCAAGAGCCCGCCGATGAGCCAGCTTGGTGTCCTAGGCGAAACCCCACACAAGACACGGCACAAACCTAGAAGAATTGCCGAGTTTTATTTCACCGGCCGTGAAAGCCAATATACCATCTTTTTGGAAGCCTTCGTAGGGAGGTTAAGGCTGCTTGAGCTTTTAGTTCTCGCAGTCATGTGGTGCAGTTGCACCTAATATAAAGGGAGGTGGCGCGCAGTTCGTCACTCTTGTGGGGGTCCTGGCGGGGACACCAACAGCCCGCCGATGAGCCAGCTTGGTGTCCTAGGCGAAACCCCACACAAGACACGGCGCAACCTAGAAGAATTGCTGAGCTTTAATTCACCGGCCGTGAAAGCCAATATACCATCTTTTTGGAAGCCTTCATAGGGAGGTTAAGGCTGCTTGAGCTAGAAGAATTGCTGAGTTCCAATATACCATCTTTTACTAATAGTTCTTTATTTTTCTGCTTACAATATGAAAAACGGAGATTTATTTCCTGATTCCAATGCATTTTTCAGAATTAAAATCGGGTTAATGGAATCAACAGCATTAGTTTGGGAATTGTTTTGAAAAGGGTGGTAGGGATAGCGGCGCGGCTTTACAAGATCTCTTGCGCAAGGAAAATGATGAACACGCTGACAGGGCGGAGGCGAAGGGGATGATTTGACGACAGGAAGGAGTTGTCTTCCTCTTGTCACAAATATTATAGTTCGTCGAGTTACATGTACAAGTGCCTAGGCGTGGAACAATATCCGAGCAATAAAATTATAGGCCTACTGTAGTCGTGTCACGCTTATGTTACGTCGACACATTGTGTTGGTACAGATAACATTTCTACTTCCTCAAACATTCTTGTTGTCGTTCTTGTTGATAATAATACATTGTAGGGGCTTGGGACATCTTGGTCATCAGTACCTTTGGCTGGATGCGTGGCTCAGCGGTAACGTTCTCGCTAGCTGTGCCCAAGGTTGCAGGATCGAATCATGGTGCAGCCAGTTGGCATTTGAGGGTGCGCGAATGCGAGGGAGCCGTGTCATTAGATTTAGTGGCACGTTAAAGATCCCCTTCGGGGCAAAATTCCGGCACACCGGCGTCTCTAAAAGCCGCAGTAATTAAAAGGGACGTAAAACCAATAACATTATTATTGTTATTATTATTATTGTTATTATTATTATTGTCATCAGTCCGTGTAGTTGATTATATGTGTAACTGTATTAGAGTCAGGCATGGGGCAGGTGCCCTGAGACTTCACGTACGGTACTATCTCGGCATTTACCTGGAGGGAGTGTGGAAAAACCGGTGTAAACACACTCAGGATAGATGCTGACAGCGCTGGATTCCCTTTTAGGTAACTGTTTTAGAGTTATTTGAGGATAAACTCCCGAACAAAAATCATTGTTCCGACATTAGTAATGCTTTGTAGGGCATAATTCTTACCGCACAGAGCGCGACTGTTTTCACTCGATGCAAAATTGAATACTGTATAGAAAGATATGACTGGTTTTTAGTTAGCACGTTCTTTATATTTTAGAAAAAAGATGGACAAGATATGTTTGTGTTAAGGTTTATTGGGAATATCTATTCCAAAAACCATCCGATGCGGACCTCCAACTCTAGGTATCGTCTTCTAGACATAACAGACAAGACCACTAACCGTGAAAAATTCAAATCAATAGAGCCAGCTGTTTATAAGAGGCCAAATGCACACGCACATAGACATACATACATACATACATACATTTTGGTGATTCGTAAGGGGCTTTGGTTCTTTTGACTCTAATTCCCTTTTCTTTTTCATGAGATCTGAAAAGACTCCGTGAGGCCAATCACTATAACTTACTTCAATTTTCATGCAAGTAATCATAAAAGTTCATTTATGTAGGACATTTTATTACAATAAACAAATTATGAAAATGCATACCATGAGCAAAATTATTATGTGCATATACAGGATGAACAAAAAATGCCGCACTTGGAGGTCGGCATGCGATTCCTCATCCAATTGCAAAACTAACGTTTCTTTAGCAAAATCATATCGGGTGCTGTTTAAAAACACAATAAGCTGGCAACACTGTCACATCCTGCAGCGCATCGGAATGTACAGAGAAATGTGGAGCATCACGCTCTACCGTACCAGCCGTCGCAGCTCACTGAGTAGACTGCTGAGTTATCAAACCCACATGCACCATGGAGCTACGGTTCGAATCTACGTCAGGTCTTTTTTTGTGTGTGTGTGTGACGTCAGTTTGTAAGCATTACATCATTTTATCACATGACAGTGAGAGTCGCCTCCGTTGCGTAGTGGTCAGACCCCGGAGGTCTGCGGTTCGATTTCCGGCTCTGCCTCGAAATTTGACAAGTGGTATGAGGACTGGTATGGGGTCTACTCAGCCTCGGGTGGTTCAAATTAGTAGAGGAGGTTCGATTTCCACAGAGGTCGTCCAAGTACTAGACGTACTCCACAAACAAAGGACGCAATTCTTGAAACCGTTCACCAATCACCTCGGCGAAGTACCCGTGATATTGCAAGGCAGTTCCAGGTATCTCAAACACTGTTTGTTGACGTGATGCCCGACGAAGAACTGCATCCATATCATTACACGTTAACTCAACACCAGCGGCCAGGCATTCAACGAGTACAGTTCTGTGAATGGCTGTTGCAACAAGTTGAAGCTAACGAACATTTTATCAAAAATGTGTTATCTAGTGACGAATGTAGCTTCACTAGGGAAGGTATTTTCAACCATCAAAACAGTCATTATTGGTCTGACCACAACCCACATGTCACCCGTGAACGTGGCTTTCAGGCACGCTTTGGCATAAACCTGTGGGCTGGAATCGTGGGAGGAGTGCTTTTAGGCCATTATCTATTGCCGGACAAGTTGAATGCCCCCCTCTATCGTACGTTTCTTGGCAATACTTTGCCTGACGCTTTAGAAAACGTTCCACTTGTCGAAAGCTATGGTTTCAGCATGATGTTGCACCGCCACACTTTGGAATGACTGTGCGTAACTGTTTAAATGAAGCGTTTCCAGGAAAATGGATTGGTCGTGGAGGTCCAATGTTCTGGCCTCCACGTTCCACGGACCTTAATCCACTAGATTTTTATTTGTGGGACACTTAAAGGAACAAGGTTATAGTACTCCACACATGGATGTACAATACCTAATAGCTCGCTTGCATGCAGCATCGGCAATGGTGGATGCAGGTGTGTTGCATAGGGTCCGGCAAAGTATGCTCTAACGAGTGGCGAAGTGTTTGCAAAAGCAAGGTTGTCGTTTTATACATCTGCTGTGAAGTAAACGCGTTGTTCGTAAATGTACGTACCGGCTCTGTGAAGATAAGACTGGACGTCAAACGAACACTATGGAATTATGGTGCGTAGCATAAAGGGCAATCTAGTGTAGGCTACCTACAGTGTTGTGCTTCTTTGTACAGTACCGCATTGGATAGAGACGATGTTACTGTATACACTATTATGTTCTATTGGCTTTATTTGTGCCACGGACGAAACAACGGGGTCGTTTACGTCTGTAAGAAGTTCATGTTACGTTTGAATGTTTAAATAAAGGTAACTTTAACGGTAAGACATAGTTTATTGCATAGTGGATGGAGGTGTACATTGGATTCAATTTGATACATCAACTGGAAAAAGAAATTGGCGCGAACGTGACTCGAACATCGGCGCGTCCGCACAACCGGCATTTATGGCATTACCTCGTCTCACTAAGCTAATGAGACATCTCCCGCAGAGCGTCGAGTTCCTGCGACCTGTTTTTGGTCACGCTGCATGCAGTTACAGCGTTGCCAGAGCCTCGTTTCTTAACACGCATTTCTGTTAAACCTATTGGGGGACTAGGTTTTGCAAGATAAACTTTTGTCGTGAATTTCGACGAGAAACCGCATGCCAACCTCCAAGTGCGGCATTTTTTGTTCACCCTGTATAGAATTAAAGTTCCTAAGATATTCTCATCTGCCTATTGTTAGCACAGGCACTAGTACTGCGTACTATAAACAAAACAAAATATTATACCTAATTATTTCCTGTTCTTGAAATCAATGCTTCAATTTTTTCCATATCAAAGATAACGTTTCATGATTTACACACACTCAGTATTTTACTTCATCTCAGGTTCTCTTATATCCACTGATCAGGTCATCCTGGGATCATTGATCTCAGGCAACAAGATTTTCTCGTAGCACAATGTGAGTTACATAAGAATTTTTTGTCTCCAGAACTTTTCGTTCCTCTTTATTGTTTCTATGTGAATGTCCTTAGGCGTCCATACCACAAAATAACATATTTCCCGCTGTGTTACTTCCAACTGACCCTGGATCTGGAAATAAAAATCATGTGAGTGTTCGAGAGTTATCAATCTGTTCTCGTCTGAATGGCGATGTTCTTAACATTCTCTAGGCTTTCTTTTTATCTTACTTTCTGCCAAACAAAATCCCTTTAGCTTTTTGCAGGCTTCCAGTATGGTCACATTCCGTGCCGAATAAGGGCACTTGACTTCGACTATAGCGTCGTCTCCTATTAATCCGTCTGGGGGAGCAGCTAAGAACCACGAAAAGACCACATTCTTCGGCTTTTCTACCGATTTCTCCTCTAAATTTCGTTTTGCATTTCGCTCATTATCACAGCCATACTGCATTGCTTTTGAGTGAAATTCGCCGTACAGAATGTATTTTGCTACTGGAGCCCATTTCGCAGTAGGTTTCCTCTTGCATACATATCCGAAATTGGATGCCCTAAGTCTGTCCTTTCCAGCTGTGTGCCACTTTTCATTTTCCCTTTTCCAGTTTTTGATGTGTAACATCTTTCCACTTAGTTGCTGGGTATTTTTGTGGGAGTCATTTTGAAAAATGGGACGGAAGTGTGTAAGACGCACTGCCAGCCGGATCGCATCCCTCCTGGCTGCTAAAGCATTCAATGTGGAATGTATATAACATACGGATTACTTCAAGGTTTGGAGGCGTCATTACAGACATTTCTGCAATAAATCATCTTCAAGTTGTCGTTCTTTGGTGTAAAAATAGTCATTACATCATATTTGCTGAAAACAATTATGATTTATGAAGAAACTGTTTTTCAATCTCTGCCTAAAAGTGATCGGCATCCATTCCCCGAGTAACTTTGCTTCACACTTTCATACTGAACGGTTAACACTCATGCGAACTCTGGTGTCAACTGATTGAAACACAAACAACATGTTAAAAGTCTTCGTATCAGTATTTAAATGATGATATGCTTTAATTTGAAGCATTGTAACTAGTCGGCAAAGCCGGTATTATGTTTATGCACAATGGCTATTCAGATATTAACCCACATAGCGGTAATGCAGTGATCAATGTAATATATATCGATGTTTTTATAAGGTAACTGAGCTAGCCTTTCATAGACAACTATAGGAATTCCCTTTACTGTCAAGTAGGCGTATTCATAACTAATTTAAAACTCAATTCCACGCAGGAACATTATGTTAAAAAAAAGCAAAATATTAATGGAGCATTAGAAAATACTTCCATATTATTACCGGCACGTGAAAATGAGTACATGTCTTGTACACTAACTTTCTGTGGTTGTAATAGCTGCGTGGATAGCATCTTGGTCTGCGAATCATGAGGTTTCTGGTTCGAACCCCAGTCCCGGCAAATTTTTTTGCTACCGGATTATCGATTTAAACTATATATATCATAACATTATGCGTCATTTTAACAGAATCTGTATGAAATTATGATTTATCTAATTGTAATTACACTAGTTTGCACCAAGTAGGAGTTGGGAAATTTGATTGTATTGAACATTATTTCTAGTAGTCTATAGATAGGATAGACACTATGGTTTCATTCCTCCTCTTAATTTACAACATATAGTATGTAATGTTTGTTCAAACAAGTGTGACAGTAGCATATCTCCAATTCAATCTATACATTCATCATAGTACCAGTATGAAAACGGATCGTAAATTAACATTTTAAGAATGTCCAAGCTGTGTAGTATACGAGTAGGATAACATGTGAGTTGACTTCACATACATTTCATCTCAA
Organism: Meconema thalassinum; assembly: GCA_946902985.2. NCBI lineage: Eukaryota > Metazoa > Arthropoda > Insecta > Orthoptera > Tettigoniidae > Meconema > Meconema thalassinum. The sequence continues at coordinate 220,346,225 of OX336390.1, read as the reverse complement.
TTTCATAGTAGGATACCATGTCAGATGTTACACATCATATGCGACTACTGTAAGGCTTGTATCTTTTTTAATCTGTTTTACGGTGGACAGATAACTTTCTGTTTCGCCCCTTATAACAACATTCATCATTTCGTCCAGCAAACAATATATTTGCGCTTCCTTGCAATTTCTGGGCGTGAGCTGTTGACAATTACTGCCGTGCGCTGCTGGCTACGCAACCTAACGTTTTAGACCAGTCTTGTCAATATAATAATGGCCGATCACAAACAGCAGGTGAGCCGCCACAAAGCGATCAGGGAAAGACAACACAGGTGGGGACACATGTCCACAATATATTATTATGTTGTTCCTGGTATTGGAGTAAGGATATTGCCAATAAATCTCCCGAATTCGATAGTTTACTTAATCTACTGAACGTTAATTAAATGTTACGTTAAAATCACATTCTACAGCTTATCCCCAATGAGTGTCGCTGGAGCCAGCATGGCTTATGCTGTCATTTTGATTGGGAATTTAAGGCCGGATGCCCTTCTTGACGCAACGCGATCTTCTAGGTGGCATTCTCCCCCCCCCCCCTCCCCTTCTATCACTGGGATTCAAACCCCGGCTTTCGAGGTGAAAGACGAGACGCTAGACTACCGCGCCATGACGCCCATTGGTTCTTCCGGTATGTACAATATCACACCCCCAATGAAAGATTGTCAGAAGTGAAAAAGTGCATTTCTTCAGGACAAGCATTTAAATATTTTGTGTCATTATGAACAAGTAGTTCCGTGAAGAACTAAGTAGCCAATTTACATTTCTACTAATGGTCTATTCCATTAAAAACTCCCCCACCTATTGCAAGGATTTTCCATGTGATGTACTAAATAGCTCAAAATTCAATATCCATAAGTTGTTGTCAATTCACACAATTAACATAAAAACAAGATGTTCAGTAAAGAACATATAGCCTACTTTCTCCTAAATGCATGGGTATTGTTATAACTCTTTGTCCTTTTCAAGGAGTATAACTGAATGTTGGTTGTAGTAGCTTGTTGAAATAAAACGTGCTATACGGATATTAAACATGAATATGAGGTGCCCTTTGCTAGTGCTACCTCTGTAAAAAATGTCATTCAATTCGATTTCACCGTGTTTGAATTGATATGGGGAATCGATTTACACACATACATGGCCGCTATCTGCAAACTATTGGGCTGTTGACCTTGTAGTTCAGTCAAAAGATGCTTCCCACAAAAAGGTTTGTTGTTGCAATGATTAGGTTGGTCGTAATTTGATTTAAGATTTTAACATTTGGGTAGCCGCCATTCCGTTTCCGTCAAGATGGCGGCGATATAAAACATGACACTGAGGTGCCCTTTGCTAGTGCTACCTCTGTACCAAATTTCGTTCATTTCGGTTATACCGTGTTTGAATTGATAGGGGGAATCAATTTGCGCACATACATGGCCGCCATCTGCAAACTATTGGGCTGATGACTTTGTAGTTTAGTCAAACGACGCTCACCATATGAATATATGTTGTGACAACATTTGGTAAAGATCGGATGATTAGGTTAGTCGTAATTTTATTTAAGCTTTGAACATTTGTGTGGCCGCCATTACGTTTCCGTCAAGATGGCGGCGATATAAAACATGACACTGAGGTGCTCTTTGCTAGTTCTACCTCTGTACCAAATTTTGTTCAATTCGGTTTCAACGTGTTTGAATGTCCGCCCTCCCCCCCCCCCCCCCCCCTATAAATTCAGAGTACACACTCACACACACACACACTCACACACAGACACACACACAGACAGACACACAATTTTTGGCCCTGTGTAGATCTCATAAGTCTACTTTCATTTTTTGCAAAAATCGAAAGTAGGCTAATAGTATTTTAAGAGAGCAACTAGTTACTAGTGCATGTTTCAGCCTTCCACACTGATCCACGCCGATCCGTCTCCTTCCCAATCCTCACTTAACGTACAAATACACTCACTAATACAGTCATCACAATAAGACAGATTTTTAGGCAAATTCCATTTTTTGTATATGGCCTTCACTAAGCGTTAGTTGCTTGATCTTCTCATCACTAAACTCTCTCAACAGTACGTCATCGAAATCCAACTGCATTGATCGGTTTCCATAGTCACATGAGACAGTACGTTTCATTTCATTAGACTGTTGTCGGGACATTCGTTTCCCTTCTCGCGACGCAAATAAACTTTTTAGGCAAGCTTCTCTTCTTCTCTTTCTGATGAGCGCATTGTCCTTCAATATTGTGGCAGTTTTGTTTTTCTAAACGGATTTTATTGTTTTATATTGCCAGGATGGCCCAAACTGTAAGTCCAGCCCGGCATCTTTGGTTCTATGATTGAAGGAACCTCGTTTCCCTCGATTGATCTGCTTTCCTCCCGTGAATTTTGCAACAAGGGACATATAATTTTCGGCAGCATTGCTGGTGGTGTTTGATACTAGCTGGGAACTTTTTGCAATTAGGGGCTGCAAGCAAGAACGCACCTTGTCACAAGCATTAGTTTGGTCTGCAGTTAGCTGTTTGTCTTCACCTTGCCCGCTGGTAGTGCAAAAGTACTGTTTGCAGTCGTTATGAATTCCAATCCAATCCAGTATTTCCGGAAACCAATTTTCCATTTTCAGAATCGCTACGCCTTTATTTTTCCACACAACGCATTGTTTTCATTTGAAGTCGAACTTGCTTCTCTGAAAAAAGTTGACACTGAATAGTTCGTGATCTTGTACTCCTATACTTATGTATTGGAAGTAAAAAACAAACTACACCCGTGGCGCGACAGCCCATGAAGGGCCTAGGCCTACCAAGCAACCGCTGCACTGTTCAGCCATGTAGCCTGCAGATTTCGGGGTGACGTTTAGTCATCCAACTTGTAGGCTACAGGTAAAATATAAGTGAAATCATAACTGCTCAGTGCATTACAGATTCTCTATTGCAAGCGTATCCAGACCTTGACAATAATTCAGACCTAACCAGCACAGTCAATCGCAACATTGGACTAGATGCTCGGGAATTCGATACCGTCAGGTAAGGTCATCGGCCTCTCATATCACTCGAGCTCCGCTCCGCTCCGCTTCCCCCCCCCCCCCCCCCCCCCCCCACAACGCTCTCCATGACCTTGTTCTACTGCCGCGCCACTTGGCATTGGAATCAGTGAGTAAAACTCAACTTTCGTATTACCCGTTTATTTTCGAATTTTAATCAGATATTTGAAAAACAAACATCAACTTTTCTGTTTTTGAAGTTAAAAAAGTAAGCGATGAATCGATATCAATTCTGCTACTATAGACAGAGTACATAGCAGTTTTCAGATCGCAGATCAGAGCTCCCCTCCTATAAAAAAAACTAAATAAATTAATTAATTCCGCTTCACTTGAGCTGCCATCTGTTGAAATATCTTCTTACCAATGTGTCGGGACATTTAGTCTTAAGTGTATGTTGTTGCACATTTACATGTCCTGAATCACGCTGAGGAAGGTCAGAATGTGACTGAAACCGGTACATATTGACTTATGGTTGGTTCTTAAGTTTAGGGGCTGGGACAACGCGGTCATGTAGCCCCGTGTACTTTGGGTGTGTGTAGAATCTGTCTGATAACCGCTGTTAATTGTGATGACTGTATTAGAGTGTGTTATCTGTTTAATTTTAAGTACAGACTGCAACTTAGAATTTTTCAAATAATTCCTACTTTTGCCGCCAAGCACCACCGTCAACGACTACTAGGCCAAGTTTAGAACTTAGCTACTAGACGCCACCGCAGTCGGCTCTTGGCAACGAACGTAGAAACCTAAGAGCGTTGTTTACACACTTAACCTATCCAATTTAGCTTCACAGAGCTGTAATTAGAGGAAGGTTCTTAAACATGCCATACATCTATGACATGGAACCGCCGGCTTTACTTCCCCTCCGAAGGAAGGCATACTGAGGGATTTTTAACGATCTTAAAAAATCCGACGGCTTTGGACGGGTTTGAATGACTTATGGTTATATACATTTTATTATAATTACATCGTCAATAAGGAATTGGTTATTTTTATGTCATTTTATAACAATGTATAATATAGATCTAACAGCAAATTTCAGAATTGTTTGTAAATTGAATGAGTGAATTTGTCTACTCTGGATTCTTGTACCTCCTGGGGCCCCTCAGTGTGTCCAGCCCCCCACCCTCTCCCTTCGTCAGACCTGGGGGATAGCCTGTCTCCATGGTCTTGCGCTTAATTTGTAGCTACACCGATAGGTACCGTGAAACTTTTGCATGTATGTAATTTGTCTCTTTTTGAGACAGTCGTATCATACACAGACAATGTTGTACTGGAGTAATGAAAAGGGGAATGGAAAAGAAACATTGATTACACGTCGTGCGTTCTCAAGCGAACCTGACCGAGCTGTCTGACTCAACGGAGACGGCTGTAAGAACATGTCACTCACTCAGCGTCACTGCTGGTATCTGGCATAAACAAGAGCTCACTGTGTATCACATTAGGACTGGCCTGGGTAAGTCACTTTTCCTTACAGTTACCATTACTTGCCAAAGATACACGTTACACGCAGTGTGTGTAACTGTAATTAGTAATTACTGAAGTACACGACTGGGGACTTGAAATAAGGTACAATCCCACTATTTAACTGGATGGAATGTAAAAAAACAAAAAAACAAAAAACAAAAAAACAACAACAAACAAACCCACTCAAGATGGCCACTAACAGCGAAACTCTCACGTTCCCATTTTCTTTCTTTTAGCGTATGGCTTTTAGTGCCGGGAGTGTCCGAGGACGTGTTCGGCACGCCAGAGTTTTTAGCTGCTTCTATGCGGACTCCCATGGGGTGTTGTATGGGGAGGAAAGTGTGAATGTAAGGACGAGGAATAGGAAGCTAGTGGCTGTGGCCTATAGTTAGGGACCAACCCCGGCATTTGCCTGGAAGGAAGATATGAAACCACACAAGACCATCTTTAAGGTTGCCGGCGGGGAATTCGAACCTCCTCGCCTCCCGGATGTGAGCCTGCAGCCACGCCGCAACGACCACGGCTAACTCATCCGGTAGGTTCCCATTACAGGCGTGGTGTGTGAACTAAATAACTAACTAAATACATAAATTAAAGCAAACTCGTGTCGTGAAGTAGAGGAAGACTTAAGGCACGTGGGGATCGACAGGCAAATGATAGGAGACAGAGGGGAATTCAGAAACAAGATTGAGAATACGAAACTTATAGCAAATGAAAAGATGAAGACAAGAACATTGAGGACGGAACAAAGGAAACAGGAGCACAGTCAATGGATGAAGAGATTTTGGGAAGAGATGTGAAAATTGTTTCATCATGAGATATTTAAGTTCAAACATAAGGGCAAAAATGATGTAATAATAATAATAATAATAATAATAATAATAATAATAATAAATAAATAAATAGCCAGGGGGCTACACCAAGCAGATCATTCATTCATTTCCGTGGCCGGTCAACATTTCCGGAACGTATCAACTCCAATAGACTTATTATTGGCCTCGATCAAGTTCTGCATTGTGCAAGGTTGTTCCAGTTGAGGGCATATGAGCAAGTAGGCCGGATCTTGTGTTGCTCCGCAATCGCAGGACACGTCTCAGTCAGCTGGAAGGATGCCCCCCCATTTTTGCATGTTGGTCTTGAAACGGGGGACGCCCACCCTAAGACGATTGAGTGTTCTCCAAACAGGGTAGGGGCTAGCTCTTCTTTTGCAGGGATATCCAACGGCAGCTTACTCTTCCATCTGGTGATGCGGATAGACTTCCTCCAGTGGTTGTGTTCTAGCGATGAAGCTCTGCTTGATGATCATGCAGTGACCAAGCAGATGAAGGAAGAACTCAGGAGGCTAGGAATCACAGATGAAGACTGTCAAGACAGAAAACAATTCAGGGAAAGACTTTCTAACATAAAGGTTCTTGTGAAAGAAAAGGGGAGGAAGATGGACAGAAGAGAGAAAGGCACAACACTTTGAAAGAATGAAGGAAATTTGGAGGAAGAGGGAGGGGGGGGGGGGGAGAAAGAATGATGAGAAGGAAATTAAGTTATATTTGCTTGGTCACTAGTTTTGGCCGGTTTGCAATGAATAAATATTAAGAAGAAAAAAAAAGTGGTAGATAGATATTCAACCTCGCGGCGCAGTGACCTGTATTTTTGGCAGTCACCGCAGAGGTCCCAGTTCTGACATGAAATTTCAATCTGATTTGAAGCCTGAAACGGGGTAAGTACACCCAGCTTCGTGAGGCAGAACACATCTCATTCATGACACAAGTGGATTGCCGTGGTTTCCCGCTTCTACTCCAGGCAAATGCCAGAATGGTACCACCTAACTTTGGTTTCAGCCATCGTAACCCCAAATACAAATACACACCCTAGTACAGCCATCACAATGACACAGGTTATCAGAGAGATTCCACGTACACCTACGAATAAGATGCTACATGACCACGATGTCGCAAAGCCAAAAATGAAGTAATAACTACAAATAGCTATATAGTTATTGTTGTTTCAAGAGGTAGAACAGCAAGGTCATCTGCCCTAGATAGATAGATAGATAGATACAGTACATATTTTATTTATTTGTTTATTTATTTATTTAAGTACATATTTACTGTCATAAAATTCACTGCACGAACAGAAATAAACATTTACATAATATTTGCTGTGCTATGAGTAACATTCACAAAGCACTGGTGTGTTTGACTGTGAATGATAACAGATATAAAATCTAAAAGATTTATACAAAAATAAAATTCAAAACAAATTTTTAAGTTGAAATTTTAATTATTTTACAAGAATAAGATACAAAACATTAAATACTGAGTTATAACATTGGTTGGTTGGTTCCTCAGTTTAGGGGCTGCGACATCGTGGCCATGAGCCCCGTGTACTTTGGGTGTGTGCAGAACCTGTCTGATAATAATTGTGATGGCTGTATTAGTGTGTGTTATCTGTTATTCAGGTAAGGACTGCAGACGATCAATTTCAAGTAGTTCCTACTTTTGCTACCAAATGCTACCTCAACGACACCTAGCCACGAACTTTGCTACTAGATGCCACCGCGACCAGCACCTGGCGGGGAACGTTGGAACTAATAGTGTTAATCAAATCTAACCTACAAATTTAGCTGTAGTTAGTGCAAGGTTCTTTTACATGCCATAAATCTATGACATGGGCCCGCCGGCTTTACTGTAGTTAACACTGATTGATTAATATGAAAATTCAATTATCAGAAAATGGGCTGATAAACAATTGAAGGATTAACACGATTAGTCTTAGCAAATGCACAAAAACCCCTGGCACTACAGCCCTTGAAGGGCTTATGCCTACCAAGCCACCACTACCCAGCCATTTGGCCTGCAGATATTGGGGTGACGCGTGGTCAGCACGTCGGGTCCCCTTGGCCGTTAATATTGGGTTTCGTGACCGGGGCGCTGCCTAACTCTCAAACAGCTACTCACGAGGCTGAGTGCACCCCGTTCCAACCCTCACGACAGTTACTAAAATCTCTGACGGAGCCGGGAATCGAACTCAGGGCCTCCGGGTGAGAGGCAGGCACGCTACCTCAACGCCACGGGGCTGGCTTAGCAAATTCACCAATTTATATTATTTAGTTTGACTTTTCTTAATCTATATCCAATGAATTTTCAAAGCGAATAAATACGAACATGCCGTAATACAAAAATATCATAGTTTACACTGATTTCAAATATTATAAATTGAAATTAAAATACAGACGATTATACAAATTCTTGATCTGCGATTTACTTAATTAGATTTAAAAAATCCTCTCGGAAGGCGGAGGTAGATTTCACCGGGCAAACTAGGGGATAGGCTATAAAAGACAAAATATGCAGGTTTTCGTAGGAGGATCAGACCTCATTTATTGCGAGAAAGTATTTTACAATTGGAGGTTAGTTAACATTTATTCGTCTTTCTATGCATATTTTTAACATTTTACTGTCTTATGGGGATGGTAACCTTCTTGTCATTTGGGGTTCATTTTTAGTCTATTTTCAATTTTGAAAAAATAGGCTAATGAGATCACCTTTTGTCCGTGTGTGTGTGTGTGTGTGTGTGTGTGAGGTGTGTGTGTGTGTGTCCCCCTAATACAATCTAAACGGCTGGAGCGATTTCAATGAAACTAGGTAAGTTCATAGCACTATTCCCGGCGACCTCGACCGTGCCCTTCAAATTTTGTTACGTCTCACCAATCCAACATGGTGGCTGTGCGAAATATTTCACTAGCATTCAATATCTCCGAAACTATTACCGATATCGCCCTGAAATTGAGTACGGTAATAAAGGGCACTTCTAGAAGTTCACCTATGAGACTTTAGAAAAACTGGTAACTACAAACCCAACATGGCGGCCAAGCGAAGTTGAGACTTTTAAATAGACTTTTCTCGCGATTTAACCACCCAGACGTAATGAAACTGGGTACAGCAATTGTTTATACATATTGCAAAGCACTGGAGTCTAATTTAGTTCAATTGTTTACATAACCTCAAAATGGCGGCTGTGCGAAATATTTCACTGACATTCTATATCTCCGAAACTATTACAGATATCATCATGCAATTTTGTACGGTGATAAAGGGTACTGATACAAGTTTACCTATGTATATTTCATAAACCTGTAAAGTACAAAACGAACATGGCGACCAAGCGAATTTGAAATATTTTAATAGACTTTTCTCGTGATTTAACTCTCTGAGCGCAGTGAAATGTGGTACAGTAAATTATTTTGCAGATTGTAATGCACTGCCATCTAATTTAATTCAATTGTTTACATAACCTCAAGATGGCGGCTGTGCGAAATTTTAAAATTAAGTTTTTATTCTTGTGTCGTAATCATGCGATCGAAGTGAAAGTTTGAATAATGAAGCTAGGCAATAATTGTCCTTGAATGGTACATAACTCTATGGCCTATAAAAATAACAATCCTAAATGGCGAGCTTCCGAAATATTTAGACGGTTCTCAATATCTATGAATCTTTTACAGCAACCAAACTGACTTTTTTTTAATGTTCATAGAGACTATGAACATATGTTCACCTATAGGACTTTCAGTAACCTGGTGAGCACAAATCCAACATGGCGGCGACGCGAAGTATAAATATTTAAATGGACGTTTCTCGCGAATTAACTATCCGAGTGCCGTGAAACGTTGCACGTTAAATGCTTATACAAATGTTGATCCACTGGCATGAAATTTATTTCAATTGTTTTCATAATCACAAGATGGCTGGTGTGCGTACTTTTAAAATCTCGTTTTTACTTCTTGTGTTCTAACCATGCGATTGACGTTTGAATACCGCACGTTCACAATAATCTTAATGTAACAGTGCAAAAATAAAAATCCATCCTGGCGACCTTATGAAATATTTAGACGGTTCTCAATATCTAAGAATCTGTTACAGCAATAGAGACAATTAACATGAGCAGGATATATGAAAATAGGCTGTATAGTTCTTCACGGAACTACTTGTTATACTTGTGATCACACTGTCCTTATGCAAGGTTTGGAACTAATGTGTAACTATCTAACAGTCTGTTACTTCTTCACGCAAAATTTTATCTCCCGCAGAGATGTTGGTTGGTTCCTCAGTTTAGGGGCTGCGACAAGTTAGCCGCTTCCCTCATAGTCAGATGGAACAAGAAGTTCCGTGACGACCTAAAGAGCCTACTTTTCTTAAAATTAAGATTCATGCCATAGATTAATCTACAGTATATGAACCTATCTAGAATAATGCCGAAATTAAGTGGGTAATATCGAAATGTCTTAATTAGTTCGAAATAATGTGTACTAGGCATAATGTAGCCTAATAGAGCAATACAGTTGGCAGCTCTGGTGACTGAATATATTCTTACTTCCATCTCCTAAGGTACAGAATACAAAATGTGGTTGAAGTCCAAAGGACGTTACATGGATTTAGACATTGGATCTATTAGTACACGTAAAAGCATGTTGGCAACAATGTCATGTGAGTGCAGGTCAGAAATAATCTGAAATATTATATCTTTTTGTGCCAATTTTGGATGAAATCCATTTGTTGGTATAGAAGTTACATGTATTTAAAAATGGTCCTATCAGCAGGCTTAGAATCATGTTGGTAGAACTGACGTATATAAGTTACTCCAAATTAATGTAAAATGTCAGGTAATTTACGTGTGCATAGTTTAAAGCTGTCGGCTGCATACTTTGATATATTTGGATACAAAATAGAGAGCAATTATTAACAGTTGGCAGCCCTGGTGGCTCTCAAGAATACACTCAGTCATATCTGTTTATGTACACATATTACATACAAAATTTGGTTGAAATCCAATTGATAGTGTAGAAGTTATATGCATTTAAAAATTGGACTTATCAGAAGGCTTAAAATTATTTTGGCAACGCTGTCATGTATGGCCACCTGGAAATTAAACTGAAATAGTATTATCTACATGTGTGCCAATTTTAGAATAGCTCCCATGTATACCTTCCAAGATATCCAACATGGAGCTCAAATCTCTAGTGCGTTTTTTTATCAGTTGGTAGCACTGGCATCTTTTTCAAATATGGGCCTGATATATTCCGGTATACATCTTTATTCATACTAAATTTGGTTTCGATTGCTGCAGCCGTTTAGGAGTTGATAAGGAGGGACACACACACACAGCCAGACAGACAGAAGGACAGACAGACAGACAGACAGACAGACAGACAGACACACATTTTCCCGGATATATCTCATAAGTCTACTTTTTCCTTATTTTTGCAAAGTGTGAAAAGATGGCTAAAAATGAATCTGATCTCGTCAATGGCGTTGTCTTGGCAACCTCTGATAGATCATCCCTCATCCATTTAAAAGCGTTGTTATGGTAACCTCTGATGGCACTTGACATTTTTTAGCCTACTTTCGATTTTTGCAAAAAATGAAAGTAGACTTATGAGATCAACACAGGGTGAAAAAAGTGTGTCTGTCTGTGTGTGTGTATGTGTGTGTGTGAGTCTGTGTGTGTGTGTGTGTATGTGTGTGTGAGTCTGTGTGTGTGAGTCTGTGTGTGTCTGTGTGTGTGTGAGTGTGTGTACTCTGAATGTCTGTCCCCCCCTATCAATTCGAACACGGTGAATGCGAATTGAACGAAATTTGGTACAAAGGTAGCACTAGCAAAGGACACCTCAGTGTCATGTTTTATATCGCCGCCATCTTTACTAAAACTGAATGGCGGCCACTCAAACGTTCAAAACGTAAAATCAAATAACGACTAACCAAATCATCCGATTTCTACCAAATTTGGTAACAACATACCTTCGTATAGGATGCGTCTTGTGACCAAACTACAAGGTCGTCCGCCATTCCATTTCAGGATGGCGGCCGTGCGAATTATGCAAACTTTATAATCCATATCATGGGACCCACCAGTTCGGATTATCGAGCCGAGAATCGTTTTAACTGTTCTAAAGGAAGAGGCACGTTCGAAATTAAAAGTTTATTTTGTAATACTATAGTGCAGACGTGATTTTAAAAAGCTGAGCCGATTCAGTTATAAGACAGGATGGCAGCGGATATCTTGTGCCTGACTTATATTTCACTAATTTGAGTATTGCATGCAATATAGCGTACTGATACAAAATAAATAAACTTTGTATGAAATGCTTTATATATAAATAATATACTCCAGTGATGAAATCGTTTAGTATAAATCATTATTTGCTAACAAGTTCTATGTAAGTCATTTTAAATAGAACGATATTCGTTGACACAATTAGCTCAGTGGTAGAGCGTTAGCCTATCGCTCAAATACCTATGGTTCAAACCCGATCAGAGCTAGGTTTTTGCTTGAAATGTTATATGTTTATTGTTTTGTAATGACTCAGATGTTTTAAAATTAAGCGTTATATTGTGCATATTATGGTGTAAAATATATATTTAATTAAAACATAATTCGCCAGCAGATTTACTCGAGACATCTAGCTGCCCACCTACTTATTAACTACCAGATTTTATTGAAAAGTTTCTTCTTCTGGCCGCTAGAATGCACTCGCTCTGTTAGGATTATATTGTTCGATATTTCACCACTAGATGTCACGACTAGTTTACGTGGGGCTCCATTGATTACTATACCATTGGCATTCTATGCGCATCGAATTTGAAGAATGACAAGATGATACTACGATACATTTTTACTTTTTATTTTAAAGGGTTTGTAACAGCCTATTGTGCGTTATTTGAAAATGTTAATTGAAGTAAAGAACAAAACGATTTCACATAGTATCTGAACTCTACCGTTGGTGCTAGTTCAGTATATTAATTAATACTTTTATTTCAGCCAAATAGCAATCGAAAATATCCACATAGTTGGTATACACACGTCTCTGTAGGGTCATGGAAAGATTTGTTAATTCAATTACGGTTGTGAAAGTCATACGCAGCCAGACGTGTAAAGACATGCCTCAACTCAAAGTTGGATGTTGCCCGCGTCAGGCCGATTATGTAATAATAATAATAATAATAATAATAATGTTATTGGTTTTACGTCCCTTTTAACTACTGTTGCTTTTAGAGACGCCGGGGTGCCAGAATTTTGTCCCGAAGGGGTTACCGCTGAGCCACGCCGCCAGTCCGGTCGATTATGTCTCCAGATCCATAACATTCTTTAGATACTTCTTATCTTTCTTTCTTCAATGAAGGTAGCAGTTTTTATCTGTGTTGTGGCGTTTGGTAGAGGTAAATCGTTTCTAAGGTCTTCAACCAAGAATAGTTCTATTATACTCTTGGATAATAACAACGAGTTATAACTATACTGATACATTTAGGAGAAAGTAGGCTATATGTTCTTTACTGAACATCTTGTTAAAATTCCGAAATTATTTTTCTCATCCCTTGGCGTAATGGTGGGTCATATCAAAAATTCTTTCAGACAAAAGTTTTAGGTAATTATTAGGGGAATATTTTCCATTTTGTACGGTTTTGATATTGTGCCTATTAAGAGAGATATGATTAATGTTTCCCGAAAAACCCACCTTTTCTCACCCCATTGGCCAATGGTTGGTGCTATCAAAAACTTATTTGACATAAATTTTTGGCACTTATCCGACACATATTATGAACTTGGAATGGATTCGATATTTCATGTATTAAGTGAGTTATAGCGAAATTTCCTTTTTTTGAAAAAAGCCCCCCATTTTCACCCCCTTCGACCGATTTTACCCATTAACGAACTCGACCGAGATTTTATAGGGATACATATTATGTAAAAAATTCGAAGTGATTGGTGCAAAATTACGGCAGTTATCGTGTCCAAAAGAAACTGATATATATATACATATATACATAAATTATATATAAACTTTTGAACTGACGGTGGTTTTGGGGTCTGGGGGATGTGAAACGCGAAGATATGTCGAAATTTTCCGGAAGTCGAAACATGGTACCCATTGCAATAGTTAGCTTTCTAATGAAATCTACCTAAAATGAATGAATACAAATTATGTAATGAACACTCATTTATGATATTCAAAACTCAAATTACACTACAATGAATGTTTAAATCATTAATCTATTGTTCTTATACCGGGTGAGTTAGCCACGGTCGTTGCGGCGTGGCTGCAGGCATTCGCTCATATCCGGAAGGTGAGGAGGTTCGAATCCCCCCGCCGGCAACCTTGAAGATGTTTTTCTGTGGTTTCCCATGTTCCTTCCAGGCAAATGTCGGGGTAGGTCCCTAACTATAGGCCACAACCGCTACCTTCTAATTCCTCGTCCTTACATACACACTTTCCTCCCCAGGCAACACTCCACACGCGACGGTACTTGTATCTCACCCAATGGGTGTCCGCATAGAAGCAGCTACAACCTCTGGCGAGCTGAACATGTCCTCGGCCACTCCCGGCACCAAAAGCCATACGCTAAAAAAATGTTCTTATTCAAGTTGGATAACTATAATAATAAACAAAGATACGAGCCTTACAGTAGTCGCATATGATGTGTAACATCTGACATGTTATCCTACCTTGAGGTTGTTACCGTTTTAGGTAGATTTCATTAGAAAGCTAACTATTGCAATGGGTACCATGTTTCGACTTCCGGAAAATTTCGACATATCTTCGCGTTTCACATCCCCCAGACCCCAAAACCACCGTCAGTTCAAAAGTTTATATATAATTTATGTATATAATCTATCTATCTATCTATCTATATATATATATATATATATATATATATATATATATATATATATATATATATATCAGTTTCTTGTGGACACGATAACTGCCGTAATTTTGCACCAATCACTTTGAATATTTTACATAACATGTATCCCTAGAAAATCTCGGTCGAGTTCGTTAATGGGCAAAATCGGTTATAGGGGGTGACAATGGTTTTTTTTTTCGAAAAAGTGAAATTTCGCTATAACTCTCTTAATACGTGAAATATCGAATCCATTCAAAGTTCATAATATGTGACGGATAAGTGCCAAAAATTTATGTCAAATAATTTTTTTGATAGCACCAACCATTGACCAATGGGGTGGAAAAAAGTGGATTTTTCGGGAAACATTAATCATATCTCTCTTAATAGGCACAATATCAAAACCGTACAAAATGGAAAATATTCCTCCAATAATTACCTAAAACTTTTGTCTGAAAGAATTTTCGATATGACCCACCATTACGCCACGGGGTGAGCAAAATGATTTAAATTATAAGAAAATTCCAAGTGCCAAGAGTGGTTGCCATGACAACTTTACTTTTAATTGATAAGGGATGAGCCATCAGCAGTTGCTATGACAACGCCACTGCACGAGATCACATTCTGTTTTCATATGTCTGTGGGAAGCGACTTCGGTATCGGAACTGGTAGCATGCTGAACTTCTATGCCCAAGGTCGCGGGTTCAAACCCGGCTGAAGTCGTCGGATTTACTAAGAGCGCCAAAAAACCCTGAGTATGCTTTCCTTCGGAGGGGAAGTTCCAACGTTCGTTGCGAGTTGATGGTTCCGGTGGCATCTAGTAGCCAAGTTCATAGCTAGGTGTCGATGGTAGTATTTTAAATTCTGTAGCCTATTTTAGGTAGATTTCATCAGAAAGCTAACTATTGCAATGGGTGCCATGTTTCGACTTCCGGAAAATTTCGACATATCTTCGCGTTTCACATCCCCCAGACCCTAAACCACCGTCAGTTCAAAAGTTTATATATATGTGTGTATATATATGCGTAGATATCAGTTTCTTGTGGACACGATAACTGCCGTAATTTTGCACCAATCACTTTAATGTTTTACATAATATGTAACCCCTTAAAAAATCGGTCGAGTTCGTTAATGGGCAAAATCGGTTAAAGGGGGTGAAAATGGGGTGGGGGGGGCTTTTTTTTTTCGAAAAAGTGAAATGTCGCTATAACTCTCTTAATACGTGAAATATCGAATCAATTCAAAGTTCATAATATTTGTCGGATAAGTGCCAAAAAATTATGTAAAATAGGTTTTTTGATAGCACCAACCATTGACCAAAGGGGTGGAAAAAAGTGTTTTTTTCGGGAAACATTAATCATATCTCTCTTAATAGGCACAATATCAAACCCGTACAAAATGGAAAATATTCCCCTAATAATTACCTAACACTTTGTCTGAAAGAATTTTTGATCTGACCTACCATTACGCCAAGGGATGAGAAAAATGATTTCGGAATTAAAGAACATGCCAAGTGCCATCAGAGGTTACCGTGACAACGCTTCTAAATTGACGAGGGATGAGCTATCAGAGGTTGCCAAGACAACGCCATTGCACGAGATCACATTCATTTTTCCATCTGACTGTGGGAAGCGGCTAACTGGTAGCATGCTGAACTTATATGCCCAAGGTCGCTGGTTCAAAGCCGGCCAAAGTCGCCGGATTTTCTAAGAGCGCTAAAAATCCCTCAGCATGCTTTCCTTTGGAGGAGAAGTTCCAACGTTCGCTGCAAGTTGCTGGTTGCGGTGGCATCTAGTAGCCAAGTTCACAGCTAGGCTTAGTCTGGCTGCGTGGCTCAGGGGTAACGTTCTCGCTTGCTGAGCCCAAGGTTGCAGGTTCGAAACCTGGCGCAGTCAGCTGGCATTTGAGGGTGCGCAAATGCGAGGGAGCCGTGTCAGTACATTTACTGGCACGTTAAAGATCCCCTTCGGGGCAAAATTCCGGCACCCCGGCGTCTCTAAAAGCCAGGGTAGTTAAAAGGGACGTAAAACCAATAACATTATTATTATTATTATTCACAGCTAGGTGTCGTTCACGTTAGTATATGGTACAAAATTAGGAACTACTACTTAAAATTAACCGTCTGCAGACCTTACCAGAATTACAGACTAACACAGTCATCACAATTAACACCGTTTATCAGATTCTACACACCCGGGGTTACATGACCACGTTGTCGCAGCCCCTAAACTGAGGAACCAACAAAAATCTCTGCGGGAGATAAAATTTTGCGAGAAGAAGTAACAGACTGTCAGATAGTTACTCATCAGTTCCAAACCTTGCATAAGGACAGTGTGATCACAAGTATAAAAATGAACCCCGAATGACAAGAAGGTTACCATCCCCATAAGACAATAAAATGATAAAAATATGCATACAAAAACGAAAAAAAAGTTGATTTTTAACCTCTAAATGTAAAATACTTTCTTGCAATCAATGAGGTCTGATCCTCCAACGAAAACCTGCATGTTTTGCATATTATAGCCAATCCCCTAGTTTGCCCGGTGAAATCTACCTCCGCCTTCCGGCGTGCCGAGAGGATTTTTTATTATCCTTGACATTCATCAACACCCAAAAAATATTTTTATTTTTTACACTCTCATAATACATAACAATTCCAAGACTCTCTTTTTTTTTCTTCACTGCCTACTTGATATTTCTACTCTTGCACTGCCTTCTTGATACTCTGCTGTTACAAAGTAATCCATATGTGATAAACATTCCACATGGTATCACTGCCAGCTGGATTACATCCCTGCTAAAACAGCCAGGAGGGATGCGATCCAACTGGCAGTGCGTCTTACACACTTCCGTCCGATCCACTTCAGCCCCATTTTTAGCCTATTTTCAATTTTGAAAAAATAGGCTTATGAGATCACCTTTTGTCCGTGTGTGTGTGCGTGTGTGTGTGTGTGTGTCCCCTAATAACTTTTAAACGGCTGGAGCGATTTCAATGAAACTCGGTAAGTTCATAGCACTATTCCGGGCGACCCTGACCGTGTCTTTCAAATTTTGTTACGTCTTACCAATCCAACATGGCGGCGGTGCTAAATATTTCACCAGCATTCAATATGTCCGAAACTATTCCCGATATCACCCTGGAATTTATTACGTTGATAAAGAGAACTACTAGAAGTTCACCTATGTGACTTTTGAAAAACTGGTAACTACAAAACCAACATGGTGGTCACGCGAATTTGCGATTTTTAAATAGACTTTTCTCGCGATTTAACCAACCAAAAGCAATAAAACTTGGTACAATATATGTTTATACAAATTGTAATGCACTGACATCTAACTTCGTTCAATTGTTTACATAACCACAATATGGCGGATGTGCGAAATATTTCACCGGCATTCTATATCTCTTAAACTATTAGCGGAATCACCCTGAAATTTTGTACGGAGATAAACTGCACTACTGGCAGTTCATCTATAAGACTTTCAAAAACCTGTTAACTACAAAACGAACATCGCGGCCAAGCGAATTTGAAAAATTTAAATAGACCTATCTCGCGATTTAATGTTCCAAATGCAATGAAATCTGGTACAGGAAATGTTTATACACATTGTGATGATGATAGCAAACACTCGTCTCGAGTAGGTTGGCCTTCCAATACTGAATGACTCTTCATCGATGAGTCCGGAGATGACTAAAAAGCCCAATGCGGGAGAGACACAGTTTCCCGCAGTGATGACAGGTAGTATCAGGTCCAGGTGAGACATCCGCATTCATTCCCTGTCTTCTAATGAACACTCTGTTCTTTCTGCGCTGCCTCCGATCTTCTATCATACGTCGGCGGTTTTCTTCAAAAAGTATCGCACCACGATGAACAATTGATCTCCAGGATGAGCGATCAAGAGCTGAGGTCTCCCAGTTGTTGATATCAATATGGCACATTTGCATATTAGCCTTTAGTACGTCTTTGAATCGCTTCCTCGGACCTCCCACACAGCGCTTGCCCTCAGTTAGTTCAGAGCAAAACACTTGCTTGGGAATGCGATTATTGGGCATGCGGATTACGTGTCCTGTCCATCGCAGCTGACGTTTTAAAAGCATGGCTTCACTGGTAGTCTGTGCTTCTTCGAGAATGCTGGTGTTTGTGCGTTTGTCTTGCCATGTCACACGAAGAATTCTCCTCAAACAACGGTGGTGATATTGCTCCAGCTTTTTAAAATGACGTCTGTAGCATGTCCAGGATTCAGATCCGTAAAGTAAGGTGGGAACTACAACCGAATTGTACACAAGGATCTTCGTTGCAGCATTGATATCATGGTTGTCAAAAACTCTAGACCTCAATCTTGCAAAGGATGCCCCAGCACGGTTAATCCTGTGTTGGATTTCGGAATCTATATTTGCACTTGATGACAGGGTGCTGCCAAGATAAGAAAAGGTGTTAACTTCTTGAAGCTTCGCTCCGTCGAAGGTGACATTGATGTTTCTTTGTCCTTGTCCAGGGGCTGGTTGGTAGAGGACTTGGGTTTTACTGGTGTTAAGTGTCAGCCCAATCTTTTTGTATGCTGAAGAAAAAGCATTCAGGATTTTCCGAAGTTCGTCCTCTGATTGAGCTACTACTGCATTATCATCAGCGTACTGTAACTCAACCAATGCAGCAGGAGATGTTCGAGTCCTTGCCTTTAGACGGCTCAAATTAAAGATCTTCCCATCCATCCTGTAAGTTATCTGTATACCTGTAGGAAGATCATCTTTGACTAACTGCATGACAGTGGCAACGTATAGAGAAAACAATGTAGGGGCAATCACACAGCCTTGTTTAACGCCGGTATTTATATGAAATGGTTCTCCAATAGAGTCGTTACCAATGACATTTGCCTTCATATCAGTGTGGAGTAGTCTTGAGATGGTAATAAATTTCAGTGGAAAACCACACAATGCTAAAATCTTCCACAAGGCTTCACGGTTTACCGAGTCAAATGTCTTACTGAGGTCTATAAAGGCAATATAAAGAGGTCTATTTTGCTCTCTACATTTCTCCTGGAGCTGACGAACAGTGAATATCATATCTGCAGTTCCTCTAGAAGGCCTGAAACCACATTGGCTCTCTGGGAGTATTTTCTCCACCGGGGATAGAATACGATTCGCCAAAATACGAGCAATAAGCTTTCCAAGGCATGATAACTAAGATATACCACGATAGTTGTTGCAGTCTGCACGATCACCTTTCTTAAATATGGGAACTATCAGACTATCTCTGAAATCAGCAGGCATTTTTTCAGTTCTCCAAATTTTAATGATAAGATCATGTATGTGGCTTATGAGTTCCTCACCTCCTTCTTTGAGAGCTTCCGCCGGTATTCCATCACATCCAGTGGCTTTGTGTCGCTTTGCTTGATTAATAGCACACTGAACCTCATCTAGTGTTGGCAGGGTATCGAGTTCTTCCTTGATGGGTGCTTGTTCTAATATATCATACACTTGCTCATCAATAACTGAGTCCTGGTTCAAGAGGTCTTCAAAATGCTCCTTCCACCTATTCATGATGGAGTATTGATCTTTTAGAAGTGTACTTTTGTCACTGGACCAAAGTGGATTTCTACCAAACGTGGAGGGGCCATAAATCGCTTTTGTGGCTTGGAAGAACTGTCGCGAATCTTTGTCTGCTAGATATTGCAGCTCTTTAGCTTTGGATGTCCACCATGCATTTTTGAGCGCACGAGTTCCTCTTTGGACATTTGCCTTCGCAAGACAAAATGCTTCTTTCTTAGTACGGGAGTTCATATCTTTTCTCCAAGTTTGCAAGGCTTTTCTATTTTCTGAGATTAATGCTTCAATTTCTTCATCATTTTCATCAAACCAGTCTTGATGTTTCCTGGTCTTATATCCCAGCGTTTCCTTGCAAGCATTCTGAATAGCGGTCTTCAGACTCTCCCAGTGCAGTGTTACATCTGGATGGTATTCCTGTGGCAGTGTCTGGCTAAGCAACTCTTTATATTGGGAGATATGCTCTGACTTACCAAACTTCTCGGTATCAAAAATATGCCTACAGCTCTTCTGTTGCTTCCTCCTCTGTGTGGATAATGGTATACGCATAACTGATCTGATAAGTCGGTGATCTGTCCAACAGTCATCGGCTCCTGTCATTGCTTTGGTGATAAGAACATCTCGTAAATCTTTCTTGCGTACAATCACATAGTCAATAAGATGCCAGTGCTTCGATCTAGGGTGCTGCCATGATGTTTTAAAGCGATTCTTTTGGCGAAAGATAGTATTGGTGATTACCAATTCATGTTCAGTGCATTTGGAGAGCAGTCTGATACCATTGGAGTTTTCGCTCCCAACTCCCTCCTTACCAATGACACCATTCCAAACATTGTAGTCCCTGCCCACTCTAGCGTTAAAATCTCCGAGTAAGATGATCCTATCTTCACGGTTGATGTTTGATAGGACGGTATCCAGATCTGAATAGAACCTTTCCTTAATGTCATCATCAGCATCTAGTGTGGGGGCGTATGCGCTGATCACCGTGGCATGCTGGTTGTTATATAACCGAAGTCTTAGTGTCATGAGGCGTTCATTATACCCAGTTGGAAGCTCTGACAGTTCCTTGAGAAGCTTGCTCTTAATGGCAAAGCCAACTCCATGTATTCTGTGTTCGTCCTCACGTTTACCCTTCCAAAAGAAGCTGTACCCTGCACCTTGCTCATTCAACTGACCTTCCTCAGCAAGACGGGTCTCCTGAAGTGCTGCTATGTCAATGTCATATCTCCGTAGCTCTCTACCCACAATAGCTGTTCTCCTTTCAGGTCTCTCATTTGCGGGGTCATCAGTGAGTGTTCTTACATTCCAGGTTGCAAAATAAAATTTGTTACTTATACATTTTCGACCGCATGGAGGTGATACCTTTGGACGCGGCTATCCAATCGGTAGTATAAGTGGCTGACTATGTTTAGGGCACCTTTTCTCGCCCCTTCCCCATGTGGGGTGAGCAGAGTGGACCCTAAATAGGACTGCTCAGTCGTAGTTGCAGCGGCCGAATTGCTCTACAGCCACAACCCTAAGAAAGACGACCGATCACACATCTACCGCCTGCGTGCCAAGTTATCACTAGAGGCTCCCAGACATCACAATCCTGCCCCCGTCGCAACTTCTTGATCGCCGCAGGAATTTGGAGAAAGTCAAATGTTGTTGGAAGACTGCTGTGCGTGAAATCTTTTAACGTGGGAATGTTGCTGCATATCAACAAACACACATTCCTTGATGACTTAGGAAATATGTTCAATGGCAAGCAAATGCAAGACGATTGAATAAATCCTAGTCACTGCAGCCTTTATCCGCCATTCCAGCCAAGGAGGGACTCATTGCCCTTATGCCTGGTCCGCCGTTGAGGACTTTCTATGCCGTTGACCACAGGTGGTTCATCCGCCTTTAGGGAAAGTTTCCTTCCCCAAGGCCAAGAGAGTGCCCTAACCACTACCAGCTCATTCGCCTCCCTGGGGAGCCGGTGGCATGATAGTGGGGGACTCCTTATCCCGGGAGTCACTCGGTCGTTAGAGCCTCGTTAGTCTAAAGCAGGGTGCACCACGTGCAGGTGAGGTTGACATTTGAGTAGAAAGCCTACCCCTTACACCCCTTACACATTGCAATGCACTGGTATCTAATTTAGTTCAATTGTTTACACAACCTCAAGATGGCGGCTGTGCGGATTTTAAAATTAAGTTTTTAATTCTTGTGTCGTAATCATGCGATCGAAGTGTTAGTTTGAATAATGAACCTACGCAATAATTTTCCTTTAATGGTACATGGCTCTATGGCCTATACATTTAACAATCCAACATGGCGATCATCCGAAATATATAGACGGCTCTGAATATCTACGAACTATTATAGCAATCAAACTGATTTTTTAATGTTGATAGGTGCTATGAACTTAAGTTCACCTATAGGACTTTAAATAACCTGGTGATCACAAATCCAACATGGCGGCGACGCGAATTATAAATATTCACATGTACGTTTCTCGCAATTTAACCATCCGAGTGCAGTGAAACTTGGTACAGTAAATCCTTATACGAATGTTAATCCACTGGCATCTAATTTATTTCAGTTGTTTCCATAACCACAAGATGGCAGCTGTGCGAAATTTTAAAATCTCCTTGTTACTTCTTGTGTCCTAATCATGCGATTGAAATTTGAATGCTACACGTACACAATAATCTTCATGTAACAGTACATGACTCTAGGACCTACATATATAAAATCCAACATGGCGACCATCCGAAATATTAGTTGGTTCTCAATATCTATGAATCTATTACAGCAATCAAACTGAAATTTTGTATGTTGATAGTGGCAATTAACATATATAGGATATATGAAAATAGGCTGTATAGTTCTTCACGGAACTACTTGTTCAAAATCACTCCCACAAAAATATCCAGCAACCGAGTGGAAAGATGTTGCACATCAATAATATCGTATGGCCTCGGGTGCAGGGTTTGTTTTTTGTCGCCTAAAGGGCAGTTTGCATGTCAAATTTTGATGTTCCTTGGAACGCTATGAAAGACAAGGTTACATATCTAAGCTCCTTGACACTGTAGCGCTTTCTGGTAGAGACAGGAGGAACTTTTATGTTTGCGGAAAATCTCGAGATTAATTTCGCCATTATGGACACGGCCTACTGAATTTAAATGGCTTCTTTAACAAGCCAACAACGTAAGACATGCGTGCCGTGATTTTTACGCCTTTCAAAAAAAAATCACTTACCACGGCCAGGAGCGAACCTGCAAGCTTGGGTTTGGTAGTCTGACACGATGACCACTGACCCACCGTGTTAAGCAGTTGGAGAATTGATAGATAAATAGATACATAGATGTATAGATAGATATATAGCTAGATAGGAAACAACAGTTAAAGATACATTAACTAACTCGGCTTAAGGAGCCCTCGGGAAGGAACGCAGAATGTTCTAGAGTGTCTCAGTGGGACCATCAAGGTGATTAAGATGGATGTACGCACTGTGATTAGTGGCAGGCTGTAATCAAGTGGGATCGACCCGTGATCAGGGACGACACCACAGCAGGGCACATAAAACTTCCTGACACTCGAATTCATATCGATCTCATCCTCCTTGCGATGCTTGGGGCATGCGTACAGGCTAACAGTAAACATGCCCTATTCTGACAGTCTTTCAAATCAAGGTCTTCTCGGGTATAGGGTTAGGTAGGAAGACCCCTATCCCAAAAGTCTGAGGTTTGATTTCCACCTCTGTAAAGTAATTTAATTCTGGTCTGAAGACTGGACGAGGTTTACTCAGCCTCGTGAGGCAGTACTGGGAAGAGGTGGGTTAGATTCCTATCTTAGCCATCCTAGAGGTGGCTTTCTACTCCAGGCTAATTCCGGGATGGTGCCTAAATCAAGGCCACGACCGTTTCTTACCCAAGTCCTAGCCGCATTTACGCTACCAGTTCATGCACTAGCATAACCATCAAAATAACAGAGTTTGTCAGGAAGATTCCACCTGACACCTGACTCATATTTCAGTAACAATAAATCGTTGCATGTAATATAGACTGCTGATAGATGTAATATAAAATTAATATGTAATGGTTTATAATGAAGGCATACTACGCTGAAGAAATCGTTAGGACTGGTATCTATGGCTGATAAAGAAAGTGATCTGATAACAATGGTCAGGTTTGGCCGAGTGGTAGCAAGTCTGTCAGCCGTTAAGCTGGGGTTTGAAACCAGGAAAGATTGTTTTTAGCTTATTTTCATTTTTGAACAAATAGGCTTATGTGATCACCTTTTGTCTGAATATATATATATATATATATATATATATATATATATATATATATGTGTGTGTGTGTGTGTCCCTAATAACTTCTAAACGGCTGGAGCGATTTCAATGAAACTCGGTAAGATCATAGTACTATTTTGGCCGACTCGGACTGTGCCCTCCAAATTTTATTACGTCTCACCTACCAACATGGCGGCTGTGGTAAATATTTGACCGAAATTCTATATCTCGGAAACTATTACTGATCACTCTGAAATTTTGTACGGTGATAAAAGACACCACTAAAAGTTCACTTATGAGACAATCAAAAATTTGTTAACTACAAAACGAACATGGCGGCCAAGCAAAGTTGAACCTTTTAAATAGACTCTTCTCGCGATTTAGCCACCCAAACGCAATGAAACTTGGCACAGCGAATTTTTATACACATTGTAATGCACTGGCATTTAATTTAGTTCAATTGATTGCATAACCTCAATATGGCGGCTGTGCGAAATATTTCACCGGCATTCTATATCTCAAAAACTGTTACTGATATCACCATGAAATTTTGTACGGTGATAAAGGGTACTACTAGAAGTTTAGCTATGAGACTTCCAAAAACCTGTAAAATACAAAACGAACATGGCGGCCAAGCGAAGGGTAAACATTTTAATAGACTTTTCTCGCAATTTAACCATCTGAGTGCACTGAAATAAGGTACAGTAAATGTTTATACACATTTTAATGCACTGGCATCCAATTTAGTTCCATTGTTCACATAACGTCAAGATGGCGGCTGAGCGCAATTTTAAAATTAAGTTTTTATTTCTTGTGTATTAATTATGCGATGGAAGCGAACGTTTGAAGAATGAACCTACGCAATAATCGTCATCTAATAGTACATACGTCTATGGCCTACATATATAAAAATCCAACATGGCGACCATCCGAAATATATGGACGATTCTCAATATCTATGATAGCAATCAAACTGAAATTTTGCGTGTTGATAGAGGCTCTGAACATAAGTTCACCTATGGGACTTTCAATAACCTGATGAGCACAAATCCAACATGACGGCGACACGAAATATTAATATTTAAATGGACATTTCTCGCGATTTTACCATCAGAGCGCAGTAAAACTTGGTACGGTAAATGCTTATCCAAATTTTAATCCACTGGCATCTAATTTATTTCAATTGTTTTCATAACCACAAGATGGCAGCTGTGCGGAATTTTAAAATTGGTTTTCATTTCTTGTGTCCTAATCGTGTGATTGGAGTTTGAATACTACACCTACACAATCGTGTAATAGTACATAACTGTAAGGCCTATAAAAATCCAACATGGCGACCATCCGTAATATTTAGACAGTTCTCAATGTCTACGAATCTATTGCAGCAATCAATCTGAAATTTTGAATGTTGATAGAGGCAATTAACATAAGTAGGATATATGAAAATAGGCTGTATAGTTCTTCACGGAACTACTTGTTTTTACTTGAATTTTTTATATTTATTGTTTTATAATTACTCAGAGTTATATAGTTGAGTATTATATTGTGCATGTTGCAATAGAAAATATTATATATACGTATAACACCATATTTGAACACGCTCCCAAAGAAATTTCCTTACCGTTGTAAAACTGCGCTAGAGTCTACTACAGCCAACATAGCTTCTGGCACGTAAACCAAATAGTATTCCTTATATTACTAGTAATGACATTTAGTACGAAATGGCTTATAATGAAGGCATAATACACTGAAGAAATCGTGTATACCAAGTCATTATTTGCTGAGGAGTTGTATCTACGGCTGTTGATAGCATTAAGGAATGGTCAGGTTTCGCCAAGTGGTAGCGTGTCGAACTATCACTCACTCGGCTGGGGTTCCAAACACGGCAAATGTGGTGTTTTTACATGATTTTTTAAATATTTATTGTTTTATAATTACTCAGACGTTATAATATTAAGCATCATATTGTGCATTTTGCAATGGAAAACGTAAATGCATATTTCAATACTCTACCACAGCGCTTGGTCACACAGTCGATAATAGGTCCAGTAAGCACCGTAATAATTGGAAATAAGGAAAATCTTCAGCATAGTATAACGTACAATGGCTGATTATATGGATTTAAAAATGTATTATTTACCCAGATCATCTGTGTACAGTTCATTAGGTTTCGCTTGCAGTAGAGTTAGATACGTTTTAAAAGACGAAGATAGGCACTGGCGGATTATTAGACGCAGCATGATGGATAGCTTCAGTAACTGTGCTGAAGGCTCGACAGCTATGATTTATTTCAGAATATCAAGTAACACCTGCTTCCTAGCCGCGTTTTGGCTGCCACAGAGGTGGACTGTGTTCAATTCCCGGTTAATACCATGTGGGATTTTCGAGGTGAAATGTTACATCCATTGATTCGGATTTCACGTAAAATGGTTGTCACGTGGCTTATGATCGTGAGATAAACGGTCATGTGAAACTACAGGCTTTTACCCATCCGCGCATGCACCATGAGAGACATTGTGTTGTTCTTGTTTCATTTGAGGGGCTTGGACATCATGGTCATTTAGCCCCATGTACTTTGGGTATTTATATATGTAGAATTTGTCTGATATCCTGAGTTATTGTGGTGACTGTATTATTGTGGGTATTTGTATTTGAGGTAAGGATTGGGAAGGAGGCGGACGTGGCATTAAGTTAGAAACCATCTCGGTATTAACTTGAACTAGAAGTGGGAAACCACAGAAAACCTCTTCCAGGATGGATGAGGTTTGAATCGAGCCCACCTCTTCTTATTTTTCGTCATGAGGCTGAGTGTACGCCATTCCAGCCCTCAGCCCAGAATTTAATTTCTTGGCAGAGCAGGGCTTGAACCTGGTCCCCCGGGGCGTCAGGCAATAATGCTAGCCACAACACCACGAGGTGAACCCGTATGAGAGAGATAGAGAGAGAAGGAACACGTATTGGCTCTCATCCAAACTGGCGAGTATAACGTAAGACAGTAATACGGTGTGACTGTGTTGTATCGCTTAGGGCAGGCCACGCCAACTCAGGTGCTTCGCGAACACCGGCCTGTACCGGCAAGAGCGCCGGTGCTCTGCTGAAGGAGAGAAGCGCGTAGTGGCAGCGCTTAGTGGGGCGAGTGTCGTGTTGTTCTTGTTTGGTGAATGGGGATGGGCAAATCAGTTCACGTTAGGCGGCGTCACGGTATGAAAACAAATAATAATAATAATAATAATAATGCAAATTTTGTGTACAGACAGAAATAATAGTTTTATTGCGCTCCTGATTTTGCACTAATTTTCAATATTCTTTCTTTATCTTTGGCATCGCTTTAAAGTCACTAATTTACCGATATTTGGAACAATCGTTTAGGCAGTTGCCATCCGAAGGGTAGCTTCCAAGGAAGCATCAGACAAACTTGACCTTATTTTTGTTATGTTGATATTCACAATTGAAAATATGTTCTTGTTCCTTAACGCCTTTATAAAATGAAATCAAATCACCATTGTAATGGTAATAGCGGTCTGTGAAGATGATCGCACTGTAGTTTTATCAACTCAAATTGGGGACTTCATGGGGCATCCTCTGGGTGCACCGAAAAAGGCGTCATAAAGACTTTGAGTGCCGGTTTTACTTGTTTTATTTCTTCAAACATATCTTCAAATTTTTATGCAAAGACTAACGCTTTTCTGTACCTACTGATGTCTTCATAAGTACTTATATTCAAGGATTTTAGAGAGGTAAAATTGTCCCAATTTCCTTCTTGAAGCTGACTTTACAAATGCACGAGCTGCAATTTGAAACTTACAATACGGTCACACATAGTACTGATTAATTCATTTTTGCCTTGTAACGAGATATTTAAGTCATTTAAATACGCGGTGATGTCTTTCATGAATGCGAGGTCAGCGACCCATTGCATCCAAGTCTGACTGTGCTACTGCCACTACACGGGGAGGAAAGGGGGGAGGGAGGGGTAAAGCACCGGAGCCACTCGGTGCAGCAGCGGGACGCGCAGGCACTAAGTGCTCGCGTTGGCGTGGCCTGGCTTAGGGGCTACCCAGAGGTGGATACCAGAGTGACGTGCATCTGGGGAAATTGGGCGACCCCCGGACAATGGTTTACAGGGGGTTTCTACTAATGAAGAAGTCGAGTCATCACAGAAAAGCTCATTCTTAAACTCGGTGAAGCTCAAGCACGCTGCCAATTTTTCAGGCTATCCATTCATGGTCCGTGAGCGATTACGAGGAGCCGGACGAGGTTGCGATAAAATGCCATTAAGAAGTTCCTGGCCGGTGACCGGGTGATGGGTCGACGTACCTTTTCAAAACAGTTGAGATCATCATTGTCCTCTGATGAGACTTCTGCCAGTTCATCACAGAACGAACAACGGGGAGCCTGTCATAACAACAGCGTTCACTCAGTGGTCACTTTCTGTTGTTAGGCGTTTATATCATCTTATGGATCTAAAATGCTTCATTGGATAGGTAGTTATCTTAAATCGGACCAATGTTTGCATATTCTGTGGATTATTATGGTTCCGAGACAATACAGCTTGAAGAAAGCTTTCCTGTGCAATACACTATTGTGCTGATCGATTGTGTTCCTCGATCTCCAAACTTGAACTCCATTGAAAATGTGAATCGCTTGATGTTAGAAGAGGATGTTTTACGAAATATTAGTTTTCGATGCGATACTACAGAGGATAGGTAGGGACACCGTTTAGTGTTGAAATGAGACTTCTGCAGTCCACACCACGGCTGTGCCGAGCTTGTGAAATCTCCGTGTATACTCTTTGTGCATAATAGGCTATCAGTGCTGTTTTCGCATTTTTCATTACATTGAATTGCTGCTATTGGAATTATTGCTTTCTGTGTTTTAATGATTCTTGCATTGATATTGTACTTCATTTTCATATTACTATTAACTTAAGTATTGGTTGAGTGTTCATACTGAGAATTGTATTTATACAATTCAAAAGCAATAACAATAGACTACAAGTTGTAATTATTTGTGGGTTTTATTCAAAGTTCCAAAGTTCACTCCATTTGATGTATCAAGGGGACTTCTGCAATACTAACATGTGTCATTTTTTCATAATCTATGAATTGTATTTTGTATTCTCGTGCACTGAAGTGTACATTAGTATAGGCGTCATGCACTGGCAGAAGAGTAAAACATAGATCGACATTTTCCATAACCTACACAGTTTTCTTCTCCTGTAAAATCTAGAAAATCAGAAGTCCCCTTTCAACATCAAGCGGTTCATGTATGAGAAACCTCACACAAGAAAAAACTGGCCTTCCCTTTCCCACCTTAAGTTATGTTCACACGACACCCAGTGGGACACTATGTTTGAAGCAAGGTAAGAGATCACCTTCGAAGGGGAAAACTTCCAAAAGTTCGTTGAGTCATTGCCCCATCGACTTGGGTATAAATGGGCCGGCCATTCTTCGCCGGTCGTATGCACGTGAGAATTTTAGAGGGAATCTACATAATATCCCATGACATCCTCTTCGCACTCTTCCAGCACACCCCTCCCAGCAGCATCTCGTCAGTCACTAATTCTTGGCGCTCACGTACTGTTGGCCGTTGACATCCTCTGATGGAGCTGAAATGCTGCATAAGATAGATCGCACCCTCAATTTAGACCGAAGCTTGCACATTCTGTGGAATATTATGGTTCCGAATGTGACAGCGCTATCCGAATGAGACAATACCGTTTGTGCACAACTCGTCCACAACTCCTCCTTCCAAACAATTGATAGTGTTCAATAATGGCTTTCGGAGCAAGACACCATTTACTTGAACCTGATTAAAAATGCATCAGCATGGTGGAAACTTCACACAAGACAAAACTGGCCTCCCCTTACCCAACGTTATGTCCACCCGACACCTTGTGGGATATTATGTTTGACCCAAGGGAGGAGATCCTCGACGAAGATTATGTATGAATTTACCGGGTGAATCTGTTGTCCCTGATAATATTGTTTTATGCAGCCCAACTAACGCGTGTTGTGAGGTAGGTCGATATTTCTCTGCTGCATGCCGTATGGTACATATTAGTCTGTATTCACATCGAGGGAAAAATAATAGTGTTCAGTGTAGTTTACAGGATATGCTTGCAGTGTATTTGTACCACATGGCAGGACTGCTCAACCCACGGCTCGCGCCGTGTCGTCAAAACTTTGGAACAAGTTCCAGTCGTCGCACTAAACTAAATTATCATGAACTTTATTTCATAATTTGATTAATAATTGTGTCAAATGAACATAAATACTCACTCTTTGTCATTCATGCTGTATGTGTATTGATTATCATCGTACTTCTATTTTAAAGGGATTTATTAAAAATATGTAAATTTATATTTGTATCCACTATAAACAAATATAGAAAACGGCAACAATACTAAGAAAACTAAGCTCAGACAGCCACAAAACTCACCATATTGCACCTATACTTAAAGAAAATAAACCCACTGATAGTCAGTCTGAAAGACTAGACTTTATATCATTTTAAATGCTACAAATGCTGCGTGAACTCAAAGTCCGGTAGAAGAAAAAAAAAGCAAGTGCAAACCAAGGTCAAAGGAGGTAGCTGGCTGGATGACGTCACGCTCACCGGAGCGCGTGGGGGAAAGGAGGAAGCTCAAGCAGTCCTAAGACGTCAGACACCTCAGTGCATTCTCGGTACATTTCGTCCCGTCACCGTAACGTAACGCCAGACCCCAGCGAAGTCGACATAATCATTTAAAATGATAAAATCCATACCCCTCAAACACCCCGGAGTGTCATTGGCCCGCAAGGTCCACCAACTATTTACGCCCTTAGTTTAAAAAAAGGTTGGGCACCCCTGCCATACGGGATGCAAGCAGAGAAATATCGACTTTCCTGATAACTACGCTAATTCGTCTGCATACAACAATATTATTAGAGACAGCTGATTCACCCGGTATAAGCTCTATATAGCTTAAATGAAGTTTTGCTCCGTAATTAACTGGGTTGCAATATATTTCTCGTTTCACTCGAGTCTTCCTGTTTAAGCCTTGAGATTCATGACCCTCTCATCCACTCAAGTGAAGGCTGGATGGCAGTAGATGTAGCTCCTTGTATTATTAAATACGTCTTATTCAAGCTGTTCACATGCATAACTTGGTAGCGCGCTTGCTGTGGAATATAAACCAGAAAATGTTTGACGTTCAAAGGGAGAGGTCTTGTAAGTACTCATGCAAGATGATACGACCAGTAGTAAGGTCTGAAGAGTGTACTGGACGTTCTGGTCTAGAATAAATCCCATGTATAAATACTCTTCGGCATATATAATAACGATTAGAGAAAAGTAATGTACAACCAGGGTAGCTACGTGCCTTGAAGCGCAAGGGCATGTAGTCAGGCTATCTCCGTACTTGTAAGACTAAAGAGATCGAAACGCATGTTTGCTTGATTTGAGCTTTAATCAATTGGTCATGAAGATCGTGACACCCTGAGCGACGTTCTACCTACAGTAAAAAAAAAAAAGTTGTACTACTCTGCGGTTACGATAGCCCGCATTCCATGGTCTAAAGACCTCAGTGGACCGCCATCTGTGGTCTCGGGGTACGTATTGAGAGGTTCTGGGTTCGACAACCAGCTCTGCCAATAAATTTAATTCTGGTCTGATGGTTGGGACGGGGTACACTCAGACTCGTGAGGCAATTTCTCAGCCATCTTAAAAATGGTTTTCTGTGGTTTTCCACTTCTACTCCATGGACATACCGGTATGGTTCCTATTTTAAGACCACAACCACCTCCTTCCAAATCCTCACTTCAGTTACAAATACACGCACTACTACAACCATGAGAATGATACAGGTTATAAGACAGATTCCACACACACACTCAAGTACATGGGGTTACCTAACCACGATGTTGCAAAGCCACTCAATGAATCAACAACAACAACAACAAGCCCCAGTTATTGCTGTGATTGTGATAATGATAAATGTCGGAATGTTCATGTTTCATTACGCAATCAAATCAGCTAATTTATGAGGTGTTCCTGTTGATAATACGGAGCCATACATACATAAAACATACGCTATTGTCCATTATGGCCGTTTGTATCAAGTATCCACCCATAATATTACTGGCATTTAGTGCCTCCTGCAAATCAAATCCAGACTATATTCGTCTCTGCACAGAGCACCAACCAGAGTAGTTAGAGTGCACGGGGTCGCGCTATCTCCGGACTCGGAAGACGTTGGCTGCTGCTTTTCAAATGATCATACTTGGTTTCCCATTCATTTTCTAATGCAGACAAATATTGTAATAGGCCACGGCCACTCCCTTCCAACTCCTCGCCTAACTTCATTCACTGTCATTGGTTGGTTGGTTCCTTAGTTTAGGGGCTCCGACAACGCGGTCATGTAGCCCCGTGTACTTTGGTTGTGTATAGAATTGTGTGTGTTAATTGTGATGGCTGTATTAGTGTGAGCTATCTGTGATTCAGGTAAGGACTGCAGACCATCAATTTTCAAGTAGCCTAGTTCCTACTTTTGCTACCAAATGCTACGTCCACGACACCTAGCTGCAAACTTTTCTACTAGATGTCATCGCAACCAGTACTTGGCGGCAAACGTTGGAAATGATAGAGCGTTATCAAATCTAACCTACAAATTTTAGTATCATACAAGTGTAGTTAGTGGAAGGTTCTTTTACATGCCATAAATCTATGACATGGGACCGCCGGCTTTACTTCCCCTCCGAAGGAAGGCATACTGAGGGATTTTAACGCTCTTAAAAAATCCGACGACTTCGGCCGGGATTGACCCCGCTATCTTAGCCACCAACTACGTTCCATCTCTCATTGACTCCTCTGAGAAATCAAAAGCCCTTATGCACGTCAAATTGTCAGGTGAAGGGCTGAAAGAAGTAGGAGACTTGTGTTACTTCGGAAGAAAAATAACCAGTGATGGACGAAACAAAGAGGATATAAAAATTAGGTTGGCTCAGGCAAGGAAATCATTTCTACAGAAAAGAAATCTGTTGACATCAAGCATAGATTTAGATATTAGGAAGTCATTTTTGAAAGCGTGGAGCTCTATGGTAGAGAAACTTGAACTGTTGGAGCAGAAGAAAAGTGGAGAATTGAAGCGTTTGAAATGTGGTGTTACAGGAGATTGATGAAGATCAGATGGGTAGATAGGGTTGCAAATGGAGTGGTGTTAAGACGAGTGGGAGAGGAGAAACGTTTCTGTCGACTGCTATTAAAGAGAAGAGATAGGTTGGTAGGACACATACTAAGACACCCAGAATAGCAAAGTTAGTTATGGAAGCAAGGGTCGAGGACAAGAACTGTAAGGGTAGATCAAGGTTAGAATATGTTTAACAGATTGCCTCAGATGTAAGGTGTTGCAGCTATGTAGAGATGAAACGATTAGCTTAGGACAGGAAGGCATGGAGGGTTGCATCAAACCAGTCAAAAGACTGAAGACTCAAACAACAACAGCAACAACAAAATAACTCATCTGATGAGGTCATTGGGGTCAAGAAGGGCATGAGAACATTAAAAATGACCGTCTCGTAGAAACTCAACGCACTTCATCCCAGACCCCGTAGCAACATGGGGTGTAGGTGGTCTTGATTTACGTATTGAGAGGGGCAGATTAACCTCACTTCCCAGACCCTTAAATCTCCAATAACTAACTAACTTACTACGTATTGAGACTCCGGTTCCGAAGATTCTAGGTTCTATTCCTTGCTCTTCCAGGAAATTCATTTCAGCTCCAATAGTTGGAATCAGCCCCGTGGTGTTGCGGATAGCACGCCAGCCTCTCATCCGGAGGCTCTGAGTTCGAATTCCGGCTCCGTGCTCCATCAGGGATATTAGAAATTGACGTGAGGTTTGAAATGAGGTGCTCTCAGCCTCGTGAAAACAATTGAGTAGCTGTCTGACAGTGAGGCAGTGCCCCGGTGAGGAAATCCAAGTTAACGACCGAGGGGACCATACGCGCTGACCACGCGTCTCCCCACAAACTGTAGGCCAAATGGCTGGACAGCGGTCACTTGATAGGACAAGAACCTCCATGGTCTGTGGTGCCACGGTGTTTGTTTGTTGGTAGGTTCCTCAGTTCAGGGGCTGCGACAGCGCGGTCATGTAGCCCCGTGTACTTTGGGTGTGTGTTGAATCTGTCTGATAACTGGTGTTAATTGTGATGGCTGTATTATTGTGTGTTTTGAATTCAAGTAAGGACTGCAGACATTCGACTTTCAAGTATTTCCAACTTTTGCTACCAAACGCCACCGTCAACGACCCACTAGTTCTGAACTAGGTTACTAGATGCCACCGCAGTCGGCTGCTGGCGACGAACGTTGGAACCTAAGAGCATTAGTCAAATCTAACCTATAATTTAGCTTCACACAACTATAATTAGTGGAAGGATCTTTATCATGCCATAAATCTATGACATGGGACTGCCGGCTTTACTTCCCCTCCCAAGGAAGGCATACTGAAGGATTTTTAACGCTCTTAAAAATCCGACGACTTCAGCCGGGTAAGTCAGTCTGCCTCGCGAGAAAAGGCAAGCAAGTGGTGGGGAAAACACGTAGCTGAGCGCTGAACCGTTGGGGAACTCTTGCACTTCACGGGCACGAAATGGAGACCCGTGCGTTAAGTCGCGTTCAACCCTGTAATGGGTGGCCATCCTGGGTATGGTATTCCTCTTAGTTCTTCAACACTCACTCTAGGAAAATACCAGGACGATGCCTTACTTCCTAGGACACCTACAACACATCAACCTAGACCGAAATAATCACAGTAATGCTACTAATTACTACAGTAAGACAGGTTATTAGACGTATTCATACATATTTTCCTAGCACCTACTTAAAGTAACAACAACATATTTCCTCTATTTCCTCTTAATCTGGTCAGAATAGTCGGCGCACGTGGCTAGTTGAAGACCCATCGCCAGTTTTTACCGAGCTACGGGCATGTACGGTTGTGCAGACAAAATTTTCATGAATTCCTACAGCCATTCGACCCCCATATATTTCCATCTTGTCAATTAGACTATAATGTGTACACCGTAAGGCCATTTACACAGCACGGAGATCCAAGTTCTATTTATCATTTTTCCACTTAACTCCCAGTGAGCCTCAAGTAATTTATATTCCGCTCCTTCCCCAAGATCACTCATTAATCAAACACTTCATGACATATAACACCTTTCTTTTGACATATAATTCCATTTATCTTTCTTATACATTTAGGACCATTTAGTTGTAGAATTAAGTTTTGCTTCTTTAACGGCCGTTGTTGTGAAATGTACGAGTTCATGGTATGTAACGATAATATCACCTTTATTGAATTAGCAAACTACCATTGTTTTGCTTGTGTTGTTTGTTTATGATCCATAACAGGAAAATGGTATAGTTGAATCAGGAGATCCGACAGTGAGCCTGAGGAAAAAACTTATATTTTTGTACACATCTGGTCAGATTAGGTGGCGCACGTGACAAGTGTAAGTCCCCTTTGCCAGTTTCTGTCGAGCTTCGTGCCTGTACAGTTGCAGGTAAAATTTATGAAGCACTAGCAAAGTATTGTTCCGATCATTTTGATATCAAACTATGCAAACAATAAGCAAAATCTGGAATGACCTGTGATAAACAGTAATAATATTACATAAAATCAGCTATTCAATTGATTCACATTCATTTTCATGATACACTTTCCTGTATTTCAACTCCCAGACCATTATTTGTAGCCTACTGTATGTGTGCGATCAAGACGCCTGTATGCTATCGTATTAGTCACACCATCTCCTGTACTTCCACGCAGTAAACACTGAAACTAACCGTCACTTGCTAGGTCTATATTTGATTCTCTGTAATTCTTTCAGGTTATATTTCACATGTCCCGGTAATTAGGATTATATTATGTTGACCGACTGAAAATTTGAAATATCAACTGTCATTAAGGCAACACAGAAAAATGGCCTCAAGGCTATTATGTGTGAAATATCCTGAATCCACCCAGTTCTCACTCCCACTCAGCGAAGTCAGTCTAATACTGAGCGATATACAGTATGAAGAGATTCATTGTAGCACTATATTCATTCTTGCAGAGTGGAATAGATCGCAACTGAGACCTCTGTTGGCTTTTTTACACCTTGTCTTTCACTACACTGATATCATGGCAGAATACAGAACCCAGCCGTCGTTCTACGATGGGTGATCAGAAACTAAGGTTGCAAGGCCGATATTCCTGGAGTTTCGTCTGTCATAGAGAAATTAGTGTGGGGTAATTCGAATACTTACGGTTGGTAATTGTGCAAAGTTTCAGCAACCTGCCACCTACAACGCTAGTTGTACGTAAACAAATAATGGTGACTCGTTTGCAAAACTGATCACGGGAAAAGATCCGCCTAGTTATTCGATTTCTTTGGGCGAAACAAGTAACCGTGGCCAGGACTTCTCACTTAGGGCGTTATCTTCCTTCATGACAACGCGCGACCTCATACAGCCCAGAAGACCACCACGCTGTTGAAACAGTTTTGCTGGGACATCATTGACCACCCTACCTACAGTCCCAACCTCGCCCCAAGCGACTTTCATCAGTTTCCTAACTTGAAGCAACACCTAGGTGGTCAACAATTCGCCTCAGACGTGGAGGTGAAACACTTCAGGACAACGTGACGAAACACGCAAGGACAGGATTGTTAATATGAGCGAATATTCAATCTCATCCCACGAAGCGACAAGTGCCTAAACCGATATGGGGACTCTGTAGAGAAATAACCTAAGGCATGCACTATCACGTAGAGCCCTGCACGGATAAGCAAAACGTTATCCGCATTCACACGACTGTTATCCGCATCTACCCCGCATTCACACGACTGTTATCTGCATCCACCCCCCATTCACACGACTCTTGTCCGCATCCGCCCCCCATTCACACGACTCTTGTCCGCATCCGCCCCCATTCACACGACTCTTGTCCGCATCCGCCCCCCATTCACACGACTCTTGTCCGCATCCGCACGACTGTTATCCGCATCCGCCCCCCATTCACACGACTGTTATCCGAATCCGCTGACATTACAATAATATTCTACACTTATTAGATAAAGCGTAAAGTATAAAATCAACACATTTAGACATTTGAGGAGAAAGTCGTTCCCCTAGGCTGTGTATGTCATGTGCTATGTTTAAAATTAATTTTATACAACCAGAATTTCAATCCGTTTCAGTTCGGAGTGTTAATTATCCTTAATGACATAATTTGAATGAGATTAGCTTAAATCATCATCTTACATTTGCCACAAAAAAAAAACAGAAAAAACAACCGGGTCATAGCAATGATATTGGTTGGTTTCTCAGTTTAGGGGCTGCGACAACGCGGTCATGTAGCTCCGTGTACTTTGGGTGTGTGTAGAATCTGTCTGATAACCGGTGTTAATTGTGATGGCTGTATTAGTGTGTGTTATCTGTTTCTAATTCAAGTAAGGACTGCATACATTCGATTTTCAAGTAGTTCAACTTTTGCTACCAAACGCCACCGTCAATGACCGACTAGTTCTGAACTTTGGTTACTAGATGCCACAACAGGAATGATATTCAATAAGTTCGGATTGTAATCTAAAATTTCTTCCATACATTATCCGCAGCTTATCCGCTATCCACAGAGCCATGCAAACTACAGAACATTGTGGGGTTTGAAGCCATTTTTCAGTGTTGCCTTAGTAAACAAAAGTTTGGTGCTTTTCAGTCGGTCAACACGAATGTACCCAAAATAACTGGGTTATGCCCTAATCCTGAAAAAATGTACATGAGATTAATAAATGTATTACATTTTTATTATTTATTAATCTCATGCAATTTTTTTCAGGATTAGGGCATAACCGAGCTCCTTTGGGTACATTCGTGTTGACCGACTGAAAAGCACCAAACTTTTGTCAAACTACAGAATATACTCGTGGCGACATTTTTTGCGGGTATCCGTATCCGTGCAGGGCTTCAGCTGTATTGGTTGTGTGAAATGAAATGTGCACGTTTCACAGCAAGTTTTTGGCCTTAATTTCTCATCACCCCTCGTACTGTCATACCCATTCTGTATTCTTGTGGTTCTTCCCTACTGACATTTAATTAATTACTGCAGTAAATGTAACTTGCAAACACAAGTCCACTGGGAAATAAGAGCAAGCGTTAAATGTCTCCCGCCGTGTAGTAGCTGGTTCCTGGCAGACGTACTGTTGTTAATTCATTTTGACGTGAAGGCGGGACAATATCATAATGTTGTACTTCTAACAAAGATAAAAGCTGGGCATTCGGAATGTATGTAAGTAATAATTCAAGGTTGAGGAGAAAACACAAAACCTCAATAACAACTCTCCTTTATGCCTTTTTCTGTAACATTTTAGACTACTTTCAATTTTTGCAAAAAAAAAATGAAAGTAGACTTATGAGATCTACACGGGAAAAACGTTGTCAGTCTGTTTGTGTGTGTGAGTGTGTGTGTGTGGTATCTGCATATCTATCAATTCAATCACGACGAAACCGAATTGAACGAAATTTGGTACATAGGTAGCACTAGCAAATGGCACCTCAGTGTCGTGTTTTATATTGCCGCTATCTTTACCAAAACTTAATGGCTGCCACCCAAATGTTCAAAATTTAAAATCTAATTAGGCTACGACTAAACTAATAATCGGATCTCTACCAAATTTGATAAAATATGGGACGAGTCTTACGCCCAAACTACAAGGTCATCAGCCGTACCATTTCAGGATGGTATCCGTTTGAATTATGCAAGCATTATAATCAATAACCTAGAACCCACCATTTCCATTTATCGAACCGAGAATGGTTTCAACTGTCTTAAAGCACGTGGCCCGTTCGAAATTTTAAGTTCATATTATAATATTACACGATAGCAGTGAATTTAGAAAGCTGGCCGTCTCAGTTACAAGACAAGATGGCTGCTGATATCTTGTGTCTGACCTATAGTTCAGTAGTTTGAGTATTGCATGCAATATAGCCTACTGATAGAAAGAATATAAACTTTGTATGAAATGCTTTATAATAGAAATATACTGCACTGAAGAAATCGTTTATTCCAAATCATTATTTGCTAAGGCGTTGTATGTAAGTCATTTGATAACGATAAACTTCGGTGGGCATGTTTGGCTCTGTGGTAAAGCGTTAGTCTTTTACCCGTTTGGCCGGGATTCAAAACCTGAGTATTTTTTAAATTGAATTTTTAAATATTTATTGCTTTGTAAAGTCTCCGTGGCTGAGGCAGCAGCACGCCGGCCCCTCACTGCTGGGTCCGTGGTTCAAATCCCGGTCACTTCATGTGAGATCTGTGCTGGACAAAACGGGGGCAGACATGTTTTTCTCCGGGTACTGCGGGTTTCCCTGTCAACATTTCATTCCAGCAACACTCTCCACTATCATTTCATTTCATCTGTCATTCATTTCATCATTGCCCCAGAGGAGTGCGTCAGGCCTCGACAGCCGGCACAGTTCATATCCTCGCCGCTAGATGGGGGCTTCATTCATTCCATTCCTGACCCGGTCGAAGACTGGAAGCAGGCTGTGGATTTTCATTATTGTGTTGTAATTGCTCAGACATTATACAATTAAGCGTTATATTGTGCATATTACAATGGAAAATATATATTTAATTAAAACAACGTTCTTCACCGGATGTGAACGAGAGAAATAAAGGTGTAATCCAACAGTTTACTCTTGTGGCCGCTGGAATGCACTCGCCACCTCGGATAGGCGCGAGAAAAATCAGCAGTGTAGGCTGGTAGGTTTCAAGTAGAATGGCTCATTGTCTAGAAGAGAGCGCAGCTCGCATCCAATCGGCCGTGGTGACAACTTTGTTGTGGCCCATGCGATACCATGTAAGGGCATGTAATTGCATAGGGTGATCTTATGTGAAACGTTTTCACCAGATGGCATGTCTGTTCTATGTGGGACTCCATTGGTTTGTCTTTCGTTGGCATCCTATGCGCATCGAACATGAAGAATGACATAATGAAGTTCATAACGAGCCTATAATGGCAATAATTAAGACATACGACTGTTTATGTTCGACGATAATTATTATAACTATTATATGTTCGAACATAAATATGCATAAATATCTGTCGAGATTTCGCCAGTTTTATGTACTGAACAGAGAGCATGAGACTCAGAGAATGCCTCGTATTTGACCATGGCCTCCTCGATTACCCCACTTTGACACTAGGCCACGCAGTGAAATTTAAATTAGAAGGGCGTGGAACTCAGCGCAGCTGCGATGCTCTCGTTATCTAATTGGTCCAACGACTGTTTCTTGAGCTCTGATTGGTGGAAGAAACTCTTTCATAATGAAAAATAGTGTTATAATGAGCCTCATTATAGTACAGTTTTCTGACATATAATAGTCAGGGTTGAAAATAAAATTTTATTTAAGAGCGTTTGTAACAGCCTATTGTTTGTTATTTTCAAATGTTATTTGAATTTAAGAGCAAAACGATCCCACATAATAGCTGTACGCTATCTGTTGGATCTAGTTCAGGATATTCCTAGTCTGTGAAAGTGAGACTCTGTACTTTACTTATGCGCATTGATAAGGACAAAGAGTTATAACTATACACATACATTTAGGAGAATGATGTAGGCTGTATGTTCTTTGCTGAACATCTTGTTATATCGATGTTTGCCTATTTCCAGTGCTCCATTAGAAAACATTTTGCAACTATTGAACATTTTCATTTTATTTATTTTGTCCCGTAGGAAGCAATTTTCAGTGTTGCCTTAGTAAACGAAATGCATTGCTTTTCAGTCGGTCAACACGTTTGTACCTAATTGTAATGGGTGTTATTCTCTAAACCCTATAAACAATACATAAGATTAATAAACTAAAACTCAGCAATTCTTCTAGGTTTGTGCCGTGTCTTGTGTGGAGTTTCGCCTAGGACACCAAACTGGCTCATCGGCGGGCTCTTGGTGTCCCCGCCCGGACCTCCACAGGAGTAACGAACTGCGCGCTACCTCCCTTTGTATAGAGTGCAACTGCACTACTTGAATGCGAGAACTAAAAGCTCAAGCAGTCTTAACCTCCCTTTGAAGGCTTCTCAAAAGATGGTATATTGGCTTTCACGGCCGGTGAATTAAAACTCAGCAATTCTTCTAGGTTTGTGCTGTGCCTTGTGTGGGGTTTCGCCTAGGACACCAAGCTGGCTCATCGGTGGGCTCTTGGTGTCCCCGCTTGGACACGGCACAAACCTTGAAGAATTGCTGAGTTTTAATTCACCAGCCGTGAAAGCCAGTATACCATCTTAATAAATTCACATGGATGACTAGTTTCGATCGTCAAGATCCTTTACACTCACGCTTCAATTATGTGGATTTAGATATTAACAATACGCGACAGAATCCGAAAACAATACTGCCAATACAGCTGTTAAAATCCGAGGTATTAAGACCCTTTAAACATATTTTTTATATGATAGAAACAAAGCTACTAGGCTAAAAATATGCACTTATAACATATATCAACTTTACAACTTGTAGAAATTACTTATTCAATGTTTATTGCTTTGGGTATTACTCAGCAGTAGTAGGCGAGCCTTCATGGATTAGTTTGGAGAAAGGAGGATGACCGTTTACGACCGTGTTTGTGATTTCTTAGTCCAACAGCTTTGTCGATATTAATAAAAAATATTCCTTTTATGGGATATTAACGCTTCGGTTATTATCACAGCTTTTTTGGCAGTTTTTTTTTTGGGGGGGGGGTTGTCATATACTGTAAATATCTTCACCCACGTAATCGTAGACATAGAGCGGGAAGCCTAAATTAAAGGGTAATGGAGTCTGTTGAGCCTGAGTTTACTCCTGGGGTCTGGCGTTATGCGATACGGAGACGGCGAGTGCGTGACGTCATGCAGCAGAGTGCACCTCCCGCTCTCCGTTCCCCGCGCGGGAAGCCTAAGTTAAAGGGTAATGGAGTCTGTTGAAAGAGTCCTGGAACATTTGTAGCATGCGTCATTTGAAATTATATAAAGTCTAGTCTCTCAGACTGACTGTATCTTTCTTAGGGAATAACACCCATTACAATCGTGTTGACCGACTGAAAATCATTTACAATTTCGTTGTTTTTGTTGTTGTTGTTGTTGTAAAATGTAACTTTATTTAACAACATTTCTAGTTATTAGGTTTTATGCAAATTACCCAATTAGAGCTCACTTCTGTTGAATAAGGCTTGCAACTGACCAAGATAAGGATTCGAACTCAAATCTCCTGCTATCCGGGCAGGTGTGTTTAGCTACATACACCAATACGGCCACGTTCCTACCGCAGCAAACTTTCAAGTCCTTCAGTTCAAATTTTAAATTTGGTGCTAAATTATGTTTTATGACATAGATTAATAAAGAATGCCCCATAGCTTGCAAATGTTTGAAACAGATATCAGTGATATTGAAATATGATGTCGAATAGTATATGCCCCCTTAATATTAATTTAGACTGTTACTCTTTGAGGATTTGGACTATTACCATTATATTTTACCTACAACCTATCTGTATGGCAATTTTCAAGTTTCTATCAGTACTGCAACTATTATACCACTAACCAAGTGATTAAGGAGAATTCTAGGAACTAGTGAACTCTAGAAATAGCTTCAAGGCTTAGCTTCCCATGGAGCAGTATTATCTGATGAGTTGTTGTTATTGTTGTTGTTTGAGTCTTCAGTCTTTTGACTGGTTTGATGCAGCTTTCCATGTCTCCCTGTCATGAGCTAATCGTTTCATCTCTACATAGCTACCACACCCTACATCCGAGGCAATCTGTTTAACATATTCTAACCTTGGTATACCCCTACAGTTCGTGTCCTCGACCCTTCCTTCCATAATTAAGCTTGCTATTCCTGGGTGTCTTAGTATGTGTCCTTCCAACCTATATCTTCTCTTCATTAGCAGTCGCCAGAAACATCTCTCCTCTCCCACTCGTCTTAATACCTCTTCGTTTGTAACCCTATCTACCCATCCGATCTTCTTTATTCTCCTGTAACACCACATTTCAAACGCTTCAATTCTCCTCTTTTCTGCTGCACCAATAGTCCAAGTTTCACTTCCATGGAGTGCCACCTCCAGACATAGGTTTTCAAAAATGTCTTCCTAATACCTAAATCTATATTCGATGTCAGCAGATTCCTTTTCTGTAGAAATGCTTTCCTTGCCTGAGCCAACCTACTTTTTATATCCTCTTTGCTTCGTCCATCACTGGTTATTTTGCTTCCTAAGTAACAGAAGTCTCCTACTTCCTTTAGTTTTTCCCCTGCCAATTTGATGTCCATAGAGGTTTCTGATTTATTGCGGCTGCATTCCAATATTTTTGTTTTTCATTTATTAATTTTCTTCGTGAATTATTTCCTCAAGACCGAGTCCATGCCATTCAAAAACTCATTCAAATCCTCAGGCGTGAAAATGGGACTGCAGTTGTGATTCCAACCCAAATATTCTG
This sequence comes from Meconema thalassinum, assembly GCA_946902985.2. NCBI lineage: Eukaryota > Metazoa > Arthropoda > Insecta > Orthoptera > Tettigoniidae > Meconema > Meconema thalassinum. The sequence continues at coordinate 220,302,737 of OX336390.1, read as the reverse complement.
CTCTCCGGGCACTTAACACCAATGTGGGCGCGCTCCAACCACGATATATTTTCATCTCTTAGACGGAGCGGCGCTGTTGTGGCGGCTTCTGGAATGACGTGGAGATTTTGGCACACAGGGCAGTGTGTGTAGTTTCGGCGGTAAAAGATACCGTATCTCTACGTCATTCCAGAAGCCGCCACAACACACCCATCTACACGGGGCTGATGACCAAGATGTACCAAGCCCCTTAAATGAATTAAGAGCAGCGCTATTTTTACGCGGAATCCGAACTACAAGGTGTGATGTTTCACTTGGAAAATATCACATGTTAGTTATTAGATATTGTTGTTTTAACAGCGAGGTGATATGCCCCAAAATATCACATGCATTAACCAAGGATCGAACCACCTTAAGCAGCTTGACGACTGCACCATCACGTATTGCTTTTAGGTTATTAGCCTCATGATTACAATCGTGTCACCTGTCTCGACAATCTCAACTCAATTTACATGTATTTTCTGTCTTCAGGTTACATTTGAATGAAAGTAAAGTAAGGAAAGCCGTTATATATAACAACAACAGATGAAATGTTTTAAAAAGTATCAAGGGTGGAATTGTACTTCTCCTGCAAGTGAAAGCGGATACCAGAATTACTTTGCTGGAGGATGGAATATTTGAGTGGAGGGGAGAAGTTGGTAGCGAGAAACAATTTATTCATTTATAGCACCGGCAATTGTTCTTTTCCACTTTAATAAAGAGTAACTTGGAAGTTTACCGGGACTTAAAGGGAACGTTCCACAGAAGGCTATTTCCTCAGATGATTATAGCAACGCTCCCGAGGTGTTGGAAGATAGACCAATAATTGGTATGTGCCCGCATGAGAAATTTGGTGTAGTTCGTTCGAGTTGACGTCCGTGGGTGACCTGCGTGTCGTGATGAGAATGAAATGAATGAAAAGACGTCACAAACATAAACCTCTAATATTCTGTTTGTTTTATTCGTGTGGCCTCCTGAGAGGCTGAGTGCAGGTCTTTCTAGTCAACGCCCGTTGGTGACCTATGTGCCGGGATGAGAGATGGATTGATGAAGATGAATGAAACTCGGCAAGGATGTAGAAGGAAGTGGCCGTTACCTGTCACGTGGGCAGTACACTATCGCCGAACATTCGCCCGAATGTTTCGCCGAATGTTCGGGTGGGAATGTGACCGCGAATGTAGACGAATGTGCAACGCGAACCACCCCGAACTAACCAAGTACACCATTGTCTACGTTCGGCCGAACCATGCCGAACCCAATCGTGCGTATTCGCTGCAAAACATTCCTGCAAAACCCACTCATTGTGACCTTTATCGTTTGAACAAAACTTTTTTCCCCCAAAAAACTCCACTTTTGAAATTCCTATATTTTTGAAACTAGGAAGTTTACATAAAAGTTTGTTTCACGTAAATGAATGGTCCTTACCCCCTTTACCCCCAAACTAAGTTTCAAGTCTCTAGGACAAAAACCAAAAAAGTTCAATTTTGAAAGTAGGCGATTTTTCGAAAACCATTCTAAAAGTGTTATATAGGCTTAAAAGAATGGTCTATGTCTTTTATCGTTAGAACAAAACTTTTTATTATTTTTTTCATTTTTTCCAAAAAGGTCCAATTTTAAAATTGGCTATATTTTGGAAACTAAGAATTTTACAAAAAAGCTTTGTTTGACATAAATTAATGGTCTTTACATCCTCTACCCATAAACCAAGTTTCAGGTCTCTAGGACAAAGGTAACAGTAGAGGGGGGGGGGGGGGGGGTTGTAGGGATGGGCTTTTTGTATTGGTTTATGTATTGCCTTATATATTGGCTTTTGTGTTTGCTTTTTGTATTGGCTTTTTATGTCGGCTTTTTATGTAGGCTTTTTGTATTGGCTTTTTTATTGGCTTTTGAGTTGGTTTTTGTGTTGGCTTTTGTATTGGCTTCTGTATTGGCTTTATCTTGTTTTTATGCATTGGCTTTTATGTTGGCTTTTTGTGTTGGCTTTTTATGTAGGCTTTTTATGTAGGCTTTTTGTATTTTTTTATGTTGGCTTTTTGTGTTGGCGTTTGTATTGGCCCATATGTTGGCTTTTGTATTGGCTTTCTCATATTTGCTCTTACTTGTTGGCTTATTTGGTTTGGAAAGTATCTCAGCCCTTTTTATCACAGCAAAATGTTTTAGGCAACAACAACACATTGATATACCAAAAAAATCCAAAATACTCTATGGTTATTTATTGACTCTCAACTCTTACCTCTATCCCACTCTCAGTCAAAGATAATATTGTATTTTTTATTTTTTTAAAGTTGAATTGAGAAAGTAGGCTACATGTTAAAACTAAAAATCATATCAAGTCATATTTTAACTCCTACACCTATCTCTATCCCACTCTCAGTCGAAAAATAGTGTTTTTTTTCTCAAAATTTTCCAAAAAAGTATTTGGAAAGTAGGCTATATTTCGAAAACCAAACATTCTAAAAAGTGTTATATAGGCTTAAAAGAATGGTCTTTAGGTCCTTTATCATTAGAACAAAACTTGATATTTTTTACATTTTTTTTGGAAAACCATCAATTTTGAAATTGGCTATATTTCCAAAACTAAGAATTTTACAAAAAAAAAAGGGTATTTTACGTAAATCAATGGTCTTTACCCCTCTACCATGAAACCAAGTTTCAGGTCCCTAAGATAAAAACAAACAAAAAATCAATTTTTAAAGTAGGCTATATATTGAAAACCAAACATCCTAAAAAGTGTTATATAGGCTTAAAATAATGGTCTATATGTCTTTTATCATTATAACAAAACTTTATATTTTTTCATTTCACCCAAAAAAGGTTCAATTTTCAAAATTGCCTATATTTTGGAAACTAAGAATTTAATAAAAAAGTTTGTTTGACGTAAATAAATGGTCATTACCCCCTCTACCCACAAACCAAGTTTCAAGTCTCTAGGACCAAGGGGGATGGTGGGGCTTCTGACGTCGGAGGGAGTGGTGGTGGGGCTTAGAAACAACAGCGTTTCCTCATTAGACCACTCCATCAATAAATAAAGAAATAGCCCCAGTTTACAAATAAATAATCAACGATCACTGTAGACAGAGTGCGTGTGTGTACTGGCTCAAGTTAGTACCTGTCCGCGCTCGGCATTCGCCCTAGTTCGTCTCCTTTGATCCGTGTCGGTGGACCGCCAAAATAGCGAGCGCAGCCGAACACGAATGTTGGCGATGCGAACTACCCCGAATGTACACGAGCACACCGGGTACACTATCGCGCTCGTCTCAGTTCGGCTACATTCAGCGATAGTGTACTGCAGGCTTCAGAAGCATTTGCCTGGTATTGAAAATGGGAAACCACGGAAATCCATTTCAAGGACGGCCAACGGTAGGCTTTGAACCCACGCATCTACAGAGTCAGCAGAGAGCTAGACCCCATGACCTAACGCTGCACTTTTGCGAGTTTAGCCACTGCTGTCGGTACATTTTCTCTGGTGATAGGGAATACTACTGTATAATAACTTTACCCAGGTGGCTTTTTAAAATTCCATAAGCACAAACCCAACATGGCGGCCAAGCGATATTAAAATATTAAAATGGACAGTTGAGGCGATTAAATCACCCGAGCACAATGAAACCTGGCCCAATAAATCTTTATACCTGGTATAATATACAGCCATCTAATGTACCTAGGTAAGTCAATTTTTTGAGAAATTCAACATGGTGGCTGTGCGAAATTTAAAAAAAATCCTTTTACTCCTTGTGTGCTAATCAAGCGCGTTGACCGACTGAATAAAATTAATTTCGATTATTATAATAATTAATATTATTGTTGATATTATTATTATTATTATATTGGTTTAAACCATTAATTGCATCAAACAGGACTATACAATCTTCTTTCGGGCTTTTCTCCTCCAGACAATGTCAATCTCTCAGTAATTTAGCATAGCACACAAACTCAACCATTCTAGAAGTGTTTAGGTGTCCACCACTAAAATTTAAATTCAATCCCAAATTTGTATTCTTTAATCTGTGTTAAGAGGGGCAGATGACCTTGTAGTTCCGCCCCTTAAAACAACAATAACTAACTAACATTATAGAAGTGGTTTTTCACGGATGTCGTCTCCACCTATAGCCATTGTCGTGATGGTAGCTAACATAAAGGAGCAACCACCTACATACCAACCCTAGCCTCAATTCACTAGAAAATCACTATTATAGTCACCAAACTACCACAAGTTATGAGCGCACATATACACCAAGATAAATTGAGCTGATGACCACGCTATCCTAAGAGTCTAAATGAAACAACACCTGAATTACGGAGCATGGCGATATGCACCTTTGCAAGCTGTGTCATGTCTACAGGAGATATCGGATCGATAGGCCTCATTTCTACTTGATTTACGATCATAATTGGATTATCGGCTTGTTGACTTGCAGTCTATAGTAAAGGAAATAAATGAATTTACCAGCTCGATCAACATTTCTTTTAAATAATCACAGCGCATGTATCAGAGTGAAATAATTGTGTTAAAGCCTCGCACGCTTATAAAGAATAGAATTAGGAGAGCAATGCCGTCCTGGAATTCTCTCGCTTTTTCGGTGGTTAGTTACAGAAGCCTTTCAATGTTTCCCTCAATCAGATCAAGTATTTATTGATCATTGAATTTGGGTAGTTTTCTTTTTCCGGAATGCTCTATGCAGTGCGAGAATTTGCCTGTGGAATGGGCAACCCACCGTACAGCTCGTATTTTATCTGGGACAGAACTAAACTGTGGTAGGTATCTGTTCACTCTTGGTTGCTTATGCTAATATGCACATTTCCGAGAAATATAAAACTGTATCTAATATCCTTCTTGGATGCTACACAACACAAATTAAAAAAAGATCGATGTTCAGTAAAAAACATGTATCCAATTTCTTTTCAACATATGGGTATTGTTTTAACTCTTTGTACGCATCAAGGAGTATAATTGGATGTTCTTGTGATGTACGTGAAGAGTTGTGCCCTATATAAGACTAATATGCAAATCTCCGAGGAATATAAAACTGTAACTAATATCCCTCTTTGATGGTACAAAACACAAATGAATGAAAGATCGATGTTCAGTAAAAAGATACAGTCAGTCTGAGAGACTAGACTTTATATCATTTCAAATGACGCTCGAATCCCCAGGACTTTTTGCACTCTGTTGCATGACGTCACGCACTCGCCGTCTCCGTACCGCATAACGCCAGACCCCAGGAGTAAACTCAGGCTCAACAGACTCCATTACCCTTTAACTTAGGCTTCCCGCGCGGGGGCTGCATGACGTCACGCACTCGCCGTCTCCGTTCGCATAACGCCAGACCCCAGGAGTAAACTCCGACTCAACAGACTCCATTACCCTTTAACTTAGGCTTCCCGCGCGGGGGCTGCATGACATCACGCACTCGCCGTCTCCGTTCGCATAACGCCAGACCCCAGGAGTAAACTCCGACTCAACAGACTCCATTACCCGTTAACTTAGACTTTCCGCGCGGGAGCTGCATGACGTCACGCACTCGCCGTCTCCGTTCGCATAACGCCAGACCCCAGGATTAAGCTCAGACTCTGTGCATATGCACTGAACAACATGATGACGTCATACACGCCGTAACTGTAACGCATAACGGTAGACCCAAGCATAACGATGAAGTCGACAAGATCATTTGAAATGATAAAAACATGTAGCTGGGAGTGAAAAATCAAGAGCCCGCTGATGAGCCAGCTTGGTGTCCTAGGCGAAACCCCGCACAAGACACGGCACAAACGTAGAAAAATTGCTGAGTTTTAATTCATGGGCCGTGAAAGCCAATACACCATCTTTTTGGAAGCCTTTATAGGGAGGTGAAAGGCTACTTGAGCTTTTACCACTCGCAGTTAGTGACGGATGTGCGCTTCATAAGAAGGGAGGTAGTGCACAGTTCGCTACTCCTGTGGGGGTCCGGGCGGGGAGCACCAAGAGCCTGCTGATGAGCCAGAAAAACCCCACACAAGAGACGGCACAAACCTATAAAAATTGCTGAGTTGTATGGGTATTAAGAAACAAAGTTTATACGGTTCCGCCAAGTCAATACTTGTTTTATTAAAATTTTCCATCGTGACATAATCACTTGTCTTTTTATGTGTAGGTACATGTTTCGGTGTCTAACGATATTGACACCTTCATTGTATGGGTATTGTTATAACTCTTTGTACGCATCAACTAGTATAATTGCATGTTATTTTGATGTACGTGAAGAGTTGTGCCCTATATAAGACTCACCGTTTATTAGGTTTTGTTGTAATTTCGCTTTTACATCCAAAGGAAATAATTGGAATATTAGAAAAGTACGCCCATCCACCATCTTGAATGTATGGAATCGATTATCTTGCACCTTCTGCATATAAATCCTTTTATTAAAGACTACATATTTGCTGCGTTTCGTCACTGTAACTTTAACAATTAGTGGGTTGTCGATATTGATGTCTTATATAATTATTCAAGATGGCGGATTTTACTTTTTGTTAGAACATATAACTAACATATCTTGACAAACTGCGCAAGTTTATAATAACTGCTAAATTAATGTACACATTGTAAAAGCCATCATCCACATACAGGGTTAATACCTATGTGCGCCCCGACAAACACGGCAAGCTAAGCCGGCTTTGACTGGCGCAGATCACGGGTGCGCTTACGCAGTTCAGCCGGTGGTGGCACGCACTTTCACACTTTTACCAAACATGTTCAATAATGTGTACTTACAGTGCTCATAGGCGACGCTGAAAATTTCCTCCCTCTCTTGAAACACACACCTGACATCTTCTGATGAAAGAATGTCTGTCAACTCTTTTATTATTTACGGAGCCTGTTTCCTCGAATCATTTAGCGAGCCTCCTAATTGTACTGGCATTAGGCACAGGTCTTCCTGGAAACTTGATTCGAAATTTTCGTCTCATTTCAGAACAAGATTTTCTGCTTTTCATGTACGAATTATGAATATACACACGTTCGCGCAATGCGAATTGGTGTCTAGGCATGACCAACAATCACAGTATCACCATTCTCACTAAACGTGCAACACTAACGTCTAAGCTTTGCAGATACACGTCCATATGAATGACAAAACACGTGTGAACTAACGATATGAGTCAGCGGAGCGATCTGCGCCAGTCACAACCGGATTAGCTTTCCCTGTTTATCGGGGCGCACATAGATAATGGCTCTGTATTTGTAGCCATAGTCTAAGTGTTAAAGATCTTATAATGATCGCTTGACGATGGAAACTGGTCATCCAAGCGAATTTATTTATTAATCTCATGTAAATTGATTCCAATTGGGTACAATCATGTTGACCGACTGAAAAGCAATAATTTTGATCATTAAGTCAACATTGAACAAGAAGTTCCGTGACGAACTAAAGAGCCTACTTTTCTTCAAATTTAAGATTCATGCCAATGATTAATCTATATGGATCTATCTAGAATAATGACGAATTAAGTTGGTAATATCTAAATTTCTAATTAATTCCAAATACTGTATGCCTGACATAATGTAGCCAGTTGGCAGCCCTGGTGACTGAATATATTCTTAGATCCATTTCTTATGGTACATACTACAAAATTTGGTTGAAGTCCAATGGATAGCATGAACGTTACATATAGTTAAACATTGGATCTAACAGCGCGCGTAAATTCATGTTGGCAACAATGCCATGCATGTATTGGTCAGAAATAATCAGAAATAATGTGATCTATTGTTGTGCCAATTTTGAATGAAATCCATTAGTTAGTATAGAAGTGACATGTATTTAAAGTTGGACCTCTCAGCAGGCTTATAATCATGTTGGTAGCACTGACGTATATAAGTTATTCCAAATTAATATAGAATGTCAGGTACTATACGTGTGCATAGTTTAAAGCTGTTGGCTTGCATACTTTCTGATATATGGATATTTGGATTTAAAAAATTGAGATCATTTATTAACAGTTGGCAGCCCTGGTGGCTCTTATGAATACTCTCAGTCATATCTGTTTATGTACACATAGCACATACGAAATTTGGTTGAAATCCAATTGATAGTGTAGAAGTTATATGCATTTAAAATTTGGACCTATCAGCAGGCTTATAATCATTTTGGCAACACTGCCATGTATGGCCTCCTGGAAATTAAACTGCAATATTATTATCTATACGTGTGCCACTTTTGAAATAGCTCCCATTCATACCTTCCAAGATATCCTACATGGAGCTCAAATTTCAATTGCGATTTTTCAGCAGGTGGTAGCACTGACGTAATTTTCAAATATGGCCGTGAGATATTCAGGTATAGATCTTTACTCCTACCAAATTTTGTTTCGATTGCTGCAGCCGTTTAGGAGTTGATATGGGGGAACACACACACAGCCAGCCAGACAGACAGACAGACACACATTTGCCCGATCTCATTTTTCCTAATTTTTGTAAAATGTGAAAAGTAGGCTAAAAATGTTTTCCAACACGGTAATACTGTATTATATCGATCGCTCTTCCGCGCCATGCGACAACCTCCTGGATTAGTGGCTAGCATTCTTGGCTGTCACCCCTGAGGCTCTGTCAATAAATTTAATTCTGGCCTGAGGGCTGCCTTGTGAAGAAGAACTGAAAAGAGTTGGGTTCGATTCCCACCTCAGCTATTCCTGAAGTGGTTTTCTGTTTTTCTGCCCTAATTCTACTCCAGGCAAATGGAGTGATCACAGAAATCCACTTCTTTTCACTTCTGCCTCATGACGCCGAATGAACCCCGTTCCAAGCCTCAGGCGAGAATTGAATTTCTTGGCGAAGCTAGGAATTGAACCTGGACCCTCACGGTGACAGCCAAGAATGCTAGTTGCTATGCTAATGAGGTGGACTTTCCAGTATTTTCTCATTAGGGTTCCTCGTGGCCCAGTTGGTCTGACTGCCGTTTAATAAGCTATTAACGCTGGAAAATGCATGCTCATCAAGATATCGCGTAATGCGTATACAGTCGAAGTTTCAATATCTCGAATCGTTAGTGGATGTCAAAATAAATTCGACTTGTCGAAAATTCGAGTTATGGAGATACGTAGGAGGAAAGTATAAATCTGTGAAATACTGGTCTCAAGATCTTTTACGTAGACTTGTAGTACAACGTATAGTTATCTTCAAAATTTATATTCGTAATTATGACACCTTTATTATATTATCATACCCATACATCAGGTTTGTAATCCACAGAAGCAAGGGAGATTAAAATCTCGACATCCATCATGGCAACTAGGCAAGATCCTTGATGAATCAAAGTTCAATATGGACGAAACTTGGCGAGAAGAATGGACTACATCAAACCCTGATGAGCTAGGATTGATCACCAACCCCTGCTCGAAACTCCTGGTTTCAATCTTCCAAGAAGGATATGGACGTCACTGAACAGAGGGCGGACCGGTCACGGAAGATGTAACTTTTGACTCCACAAATGGGGGAAAATTTTCTAGCCCTCAGTGCGATTGTGGCGATGCAGTGCAGACAATCCATCACATTGTGTCGTAATGCCCTTCACGGCCCTTCAAGGGAGGATATGACGACCTGCAGAACGCAACTGATGATGCATTCAGGACATTCAACTGTGACTTTTAGTTTCGTTAGTGGATGTTACTAGATATTTATTACTTTATCTTGTACATAGTATTACTGTATCCTCTGTATGCCATATATATCCGAGTAAGTATAAAAGTTGCTCACGGTTGACTCAACTGCTACAGAAAGCACTTCAGTCGGTCAACACAAATTGTGCCCAATAAATTTGGCGAGAAAACAAACATTTTAAATGATTATGTCAACTTCGCTGGGGTCTGGCGTTATGTTACGGTGACGGGACGAAATGTACCGAGAATGCACTGAGTTGTGTGACGTCATAGTACTGCTGGAGCTTCCTCTTTCCCCCGCGCGCTCCGGTGGGCGTGACGTCATCCAGCCAGCTACCTCCTTTGACCTTGGTTTTCACTTTTTTCTTCTTTCCTTTTTTTGAATTTTTAGCCTATTTTCAATTTTGAAAAAATAGACTTATGAGATCACCTTTTGTCCGTGTGTCTGTCTGTGTTTGTGTCTGTGTGTTTGTGTGAGGTGTGTGTGTGTGTCCTAATAACTTCTAAACGGCTGCAGCGATTTCAATGAAACTCGGTAAGTTCATAGCACTATTCTGGCGGCCCCGACCGTGCCCTTCAAATATTGTTACTTCTCACCAATCCAACATGGCGGTTGTGCGAAATATTTCACCAGCATTCAATATCTGCGAAACTATTCCCGATATCACCCTGGAATTTTTTACGGTGATAAAGGGAACTACTAGAAGTTCACCCATGTGACTTTAGAAAAACTGGTAACTACAAACCCAACATGGCGGCCACGCGAATTTGCGACTTTTAAATAGACGTTTCTCGCGATTTAACCAACCAAACGCAATAAAACTTGGTACAGTATATGTTTATACACATTGTAATGCTCCGACATCTAACTTCGTTCAATTGTTTAGATAACCACAAGATGGCGGATGTGCGAAATATTTCACCGGCATAATATATCTCTGAAACTATTAGCGGTATCACCCTGAAATTTTGTTCGGAGTTAAAGGGCACTACTGGACGTTCATCTATAAGACTTTCAAACACCGGTTAACTACAAAACGAAAATGGCGGCCAAGCGAATTTGAAAATTTTAAATACACCTTTCTCGCGATTTATTGTTCCAAACGCAATTAAGTCTGGTACAGGAAATGTTTATACACATTGTAATGCACTGGTATCTAATTTAGTTCAATTGTTTACATAACCTCAAGAAGGCGGCTGTGCGAATTTTAAAATTAAGTTTTCATTTCTTGTGTCGTAATCATGCGATCGAAGTGAAAGTTTGAATGATGAACCTACGCAATAATTTTCCTTTAATGGTACATGACTCTATGGCCTATACATTTACCAATCCAACATGGCGACCATCCGAAATATCTAGACGACTCTGAATATCTACGAATCTATTATAGCAATCAAACTGATTTTTTTAATGTTCATAGGGGCTATGAACTTAAGTTCACCTATGGTACTTTAAATAACCTGGTGATCACAAATCCAACATGGTGGCGACGCGAAGCATAAGTATTCACATGGACGTTTCTCGCAATTTAACCATCCTAGTCCAGTGAAACTTGGTACAGTAAATCCTTATACGAATGTTAATCCACTGGCATCTAATTTATTTAAAATGTTTCCATAACCACAAGATGGCAGCTGTGCGAAATTTTAAAATCTCCTTGTTACTTCTTGTGTCCTAATCATGCGATTGAAGTTTGAATGCTACACGTACACAATTATCTTCATGTTACAGTACATAACTCTAGGACCTACATATGTAAAATCCAACATGGCGACCATCCGAAGTATTTATTCGTTCTCTATATCTACGAATCTATTACAGCAGTCGAACTGAAATTTTGTATGTTGATAGTGGCAATTAACATAAGTAGGATATATGAAAATAGGCTGTATAGTTCTTCACGGAACTCTTTTTTTTTTTTTTTTTTTTTTTGTTAACGGACTTTGAGTTCACGCAGCATTTGTAGCATTCAAAATTATATAAATTGTAGTCTTTCAGACAGACTATCAGTGTTTTTAATAGAACTAGGCAACACTAAAATATGTCTTATAATAGCCTACTTCAGTAACCCAACTAAAGTATTCTTTGGAAAATTCAAATTTGAACTTTTGAATGAGACAAGTTGCACTGTAAAAATACGTCAATTTTCAAGATAAGGAACAAGTTTAACTGCCAGGGATATAATTTAAACTTCAAGATATGGAAAAAATTGAGTTATAGAAATTCGACTTAAATGAAAGAGAAAAACTTACAGTCGAACTTCGATATCTCGAAGTGCTTTCGGAAATAAAAAGTATTTCGAGTTATTGAAAATTCGAGATATAGAAACACATGAAAAAATGGGGTTTTATTATAATAAAACAGTCAACGCTGTTGCTACGCCATACTGTTATGTCACTAGGTCTACTCATGCAGGTATACTGACTAGGGTTAAATGTTGCTGTGCAAATATTACAGATAAATGAAGCGTATGCGGGAACAAACGTCTGTTACATTTAGTGTAATTTGAGATATTCACGGAACAAACATCTAGGGTATTTTCTGAGTGCGTATTTGCAAGTAGTTCGAGCATTTCTCAACAGATGGCTCTAGTATTCCAGAAATTGTGAAGTGAAATGCACTTTTAAAAATAACGAACAAAAGTCTATGTTACATCGTTTCCCGCTCGAACTGTAGTGTGTTGGTTTAAAGAACAAAAGTCTATGTTACCTCTTACCGCGTAGCTCTGTCCCACGAACAACAGTCACCTTTATTGCTATTTTTCTCAATAAGTAAGAAATGTGAAATATACTTTTGTAATTCCCATTTCACACCTAAAGAACGTAATCCATCTGCACTATAACCCATCTTTGAGTTTGAGACACATGTCTGGGGAATAAAATATCATTCAAGGTATCGACATAATCGAGTAATAGAACTTCGAATTATAGAAAAGAAACATGACATAATCTCCACCTCAGAACCAGACGAACGTAAGTCCAACAAGTAGTTCCGTGAAGAACTATACAGCCTATTTTCATATATCCTGCTCATGTTAATTGCCTCTACATACAAAATTTCAGTTTAATTTCTGTAACAGATTCGTAGATATTGAGAACCGTCTAAATATTTCAAATGGTCGCCAGGTTGGATTTTTATTTTTGTACTATTACATTAAGATTATTGTGTACGGGTGGTATTCATGATGATGATAATTGTTTTTTTAGGGGGCCTAACATCTAGGTTATCGGTCCCTGATGGTTTGGGTGATCGTGAAGATGAAAATGAAAAGCGAACTTAAAACTAACTACTAACCTACATACTAGAAGAAGAAATGGAAAAAATAAAGGAGAGTAAGGCAAATAAAAGGACAGAAGGAAAAGAAATGCCCTCAACCCTCGAAGAAGGCGGATTGAGGGACTTCGAAGGAAGGAGAGCAATGAAAGGCATATAGGAAAGTGAAAGAGGAGAGGGTCCGCCCCAAAGGTAAGGGACAAAAGGGGAAAACGGACCCAGCTCAGGAATCCCTCGGGGTCGCCAACTCCCGAACTCACCAGCCGTGAGCCCCTGAGGGTGTAGCATTATCTAGGATGCACCAGAAGTGGTGGGGCTACATACACCCTGCCTGGGCCTAGAGCACAAGGCAGGAGGTAAAAGGAAGAGAAAAAGAAGGCTGACCCCTCGCAAAAGGAGGGTATCAGAAAAGATGAGACAAGGGCCAATTAAGGCGGGAAAGGAAGAGACTCCCTAGGCCTCGGATACCCTAATACCGTCGGGGTCAGAAGAGAACAAGAGTTGACCAAGTGAGGTCGACAGGAAAGAAGACAGAGAGGAGCCCGGCACAAGTAAGTGGAAGCAATGCCGGACTCAGCTGGGGCCCCGTGGTCGCCAACCCACGCCCACAAGATGTGAGCCCCTGGGGGGGGGGGGGTATTCCAAATTCAATCGTATGATTAGAACACAAGAAGTAAAAACGAGATTTTAAAATTATGCACAGCAGCCATCTTGTGATTATGCAAACAATTGAAATAAATTAGATGCCAGTGGACCAACATTTGTATAAGCATTTAATGTGCAACGTTTCATGGCACTCGGAGAGCTAATTCGCGAGAAACGTCCATTTAAATATTTATACTTCGCGTCGCCGCCATGTTGGATTTGTGCTCACCAGGTTACTGAAAGTCCAATAGGTGAACATATGTTCATAGTCTCTATGAACATAAAAAGATCAGTTTGGTTGCTGTAAAAGATTCATAGATATTGAGAACCGTCTAAATATTTCGTAAGCTCGCCATTTAGGATTATTATATGTAAAGGCCATAGAGTTATGTACCATTCAAGGACAATTATTGCCTAGGTTCATTATTCAAACTTTCACTTCGATCGCATGATTACGACACAAGAAATAAAAACTTAATTTTAAAATTTCCCACAGCCGCCATCTTGAGGTTATATAAACAATTGAATTAAATTAGATGGCAGTGCATTACAATCTGCAAAATCATTTACTGTACCACATTTCACTGCGCTCAGAGAGTTAAATCACGAGAAAAGTATATTAAAATATTTCAAATTCGCTTGGTCGCCATGTTCGTTTTGTACTTGATAGGTTTATGAAATATACATAGGTAAACTTGTATCAGTACCCTTCATCACCGTAGAAAATTGCAGGGTGATATCTGTAATAGTTTCGGAGATATAGAATGTCAGTGAAATATTTCGCACAGCCGCCATTTTGAGGTTATGTAAACAATTGAACTAAATTAGACTCCAGTGCATTACAATGTGTATAAATATTTGCTGTAGCAAGTTTCATTACGTTTGGACAGTTAAATCGCGAGAAAAGTCTATTTAAAAGTCTCAACTTCGCTTGACCGCCATGTTGGTTTTGTAGTTACCAGGTTTTTGAAAGTCTCATAGGTGAATTTCTAGTAGTGCCCTTTATCACCGTACACAATTTCAGGGCGATATCGGTAATAGTTTCGGAGACATTGAATGCTAGTGAAATATTTCGCACAGCCGCCATGTTGGATTGGTGAGAAGTAACAAAATTTGAAGGGCACGGTCGAGGTCGCCGGGAATAGTGCTATGAACTTACAGAGTTTCATTGAAATCGCTCCAGCCGTTTAGATTTTATTAGGGGGGGGGGGAGACACACACACACACACCTCACACACACACACACACACCCACACGCACACACACACGGACAAAAGGTGATCTCATAAGCCTATTTTTTCAAAATTGAAAATAGGCTAAAAATTACGATTTTCAGGTTATTACATCATTGTATGTAGAATTTGATACAATATTAAGCCATTACAACTTAAGCCCGGTGAAACATCGCATTTTTTATTTATTAAGGGTTGTAAGAACCTAAGTCCCAACCTATGATTGAGCCAGACAAACTTAAATCCACTTACGTTATTGTGGTTCTGAAGCGTTAAGAATACATTAAAACGCAAGTCCCATTAACACACCTTGTCATAGTGCTAAGTCCTAAACCTGGTTGTATAAGTACAGCCAATATAACGAATGTCCAGTCTTAAGTCCTGGAACGATTTTATAAGTACAGCCAATATAACGCAAGTCCAGTCTTAAGTCCTAAAACGATTTCATAAGTACAGCCAAAAAAACTAAGTCCAGTCCTGACTGAATATTGCGTTAATTCTAGAGTAAATACCAATAAAGGGGTTAAGTATATACAACTTTAATAATGTCAATAGTTTTTTGCTCCCTAATTTAAGTGTTAGCTATGCAGTCAGACATAGAGTTCATTTACTACAGTTTTTATGCTCTCCTGAAAAGTTGGCATAATATGACTTAAGTTAGTCTGGTTCTGAGGTACAGATTATAAATATTCGACTATCTCTGGAAGACGAAGATAATAATAATGATGATAATTGTTCTTTTAAGGGGCCTAACATCTTGGTTATCGGTCCAGGAAGAAGAAGACCATTCCAACGTGGACTAAGGAAGTTAGGAAAGATTTAGAAAAGTTGAACATCACAGAGTCTCGAATAAGTGAAAGACGTGGATTTAAGAGTCAAGTGGATTATCTGGAAGGGTTTCAAGATGCAGGAAGACCTAAGAGTAGTGGACGAACTTGGACTGAAGATCAAAGGAAACACGCCAGTGAACACAGGAAGGAATATTGGTGACAGAGGAAACTCCAGGCAAAGGAATAGAAAAAGAAATGCAGTTGTTGCGTGATCGTAAGTGGTCAATTCGCATGAAAACAAAAATTTGTAGAATTTCACCGGGAAATTAAAGTTACTTCAAGATATCGAAGTACGTGTAAATTATGGGAAGATTTGATTGAGAAATAATAATTACTACGAGTTATCGAAAATTCGAGTGTTGCGAGTTCGATATATCGACTTTCGACTCCATATTGTAGTACAAGCATTTGAAGAGCCCCCTGTATGATGCTAATGATCACCTTGTTGAATGCTCTTATCACCCGCACACATCGCAACAGGTCCACTAGCTGAGCACGAGAGACTCGATCAGCTCTCACGTTAATTACACATCACATGAGCATTTATCATCCTCTATCGAGCTCGTTACAAATGATGGCTTATTTTGTGTCTGCTATAATTCAATTGAGGGATTTGTGATAGCATGGCTATCAGCCCTGTGTATTGGGATGTGTGTGTGTGGATCTAATTGAGTGAGTATTGGTATTTAAGTGGCTACGATTGGGAAGGAGACAGTCGTGGTCTTTGTTACTGTACCTGGATTAAGAAGTGGGAAATCAAGGAAAATCACTCCTATCATGGTTGAGGTGAGGAACAAACCCATATCTTTTCAGTTGTCCTCTCTTGGCTGAGTGAAACCCGTTCCAACATTCAGAACAGAATCAAATTTCTTGACATAGCTGTGAATGAATCAAATCCATAACTTCAGAAGAGCTATCCACTACACTATGAGGTGATCCATTTTGTATCTTACGTATGGGCTGATATTAATAATGAACTAGAGGGTCTGTGCGAGAGATATCGCATGCGTCAAACCACCCGCCCAACTTTACTGTTATGCGGGCTCAACGCGACACAGCTCTGGTAGGGGCTACCTCTTGTTTATTTGTTTAAACGCTTTTTTATACAAATTGTCGATAATTATGGTATGAGAGTGCAATTTGTCATTGCTGTGGCTAATTCTCTTCTTTGAAATGCTCATGTGTTACGATCGGTTACTAGCCTACCACGGTGGGTGAGTGGTCAACGTGTCAGTCTACTAACCCAAAGCTTGCAGGTTCGCTCCTGGCCGTGGTAAGTGATCTTTGAAAGGCGGAAAGAATTACGACACCATGTCATACGATGTTGGCATGTCAACGAACCCATTTGAATTCAGTAGGCCGTGTTCATAATCGCAAAATTAATCTCGGAGATTCCGCCAAAACAAAGTTCCTCATTTCTCTACTAGAAAGCGCTATAGGGTTCAAGGAGCTTAGATATCTAACCTCCTTGACTTTCATAGTGCTTAAAGGAACAACGAAATTCGACATGCAAGGTACCCTTTGGGTGTCAAATAACAAAACTTGCACCCGGCATCCGAGGCCATACGATATTATAATATTTTATCGGTTACTTACAGCGCCCCATACGCATAGACCACCCACCCAACTTTACTGTTATGCGGGCTGGACGAGACACAGTTCTGGAAGGGACTATTGTATTGTTTATTTGTTTAAATGCCCTTAATAAACCAATAAATATATTTCCGTTGACTTTTTAGGACAAACACACAGGGCTATATGACCACGATATCACAGACCCTAAAATTAGCAACAACAACAACAACGACAACAACAAAAACAACAACAATCAGATATGATCGCTCCAAGGAGAGATATGTCTTACAGCCATTTTGTATGTTACGCTAAATTAGTTCTTCATGGAATTAATAGTCTAATTTCTGATTTAACACTATAAAATGAAAGTTTGTCTGTTATTTTCTGCATTTTCACGGAATTTTGTGCTATATACACGATTCAGACTCTTGTATGACGAATGCGCGCAAAACTATTTGTTTCTCTGTTTGTCTGTCTTTCTGTTTGCACGCTTATAACTCGAGAACAGCTAGGTGGATTAACGTAAAATTCGGTATGGGTATTCATCTAAGACCAGGCACCAACATTTATATAACTCTTCATCATACCTGTTATAAAAGGGGGGGTTATGGGGTAATACCCGTTCAAAATACATGTCAAATCAGGCGAAATATCAAAGCTGTCGTAGAAGGACCAGACAGGGGTCATTTTGAGCCCCATAAAGTGAGAAACAAAACTTGTATGGTCCCAAGGCGACTCTCAAAATCAACCGTTTACGATATATTTGTATCCTATGGGAGACAGAACGAGAAAGGATGAATCTAATTCATAAACAGATAATAATATAATTACGTTATTATTATTTATTTGTCGTATGACGTTTAGTGCTAGGAGTGTCCGAGGATATGTTCGGCTCGCCTGAGTATGTAGCTGCTTCAAGTGGACACCCTTATTAGGGTGAGCTACAAGTTCCGTTCAATTTCAAGTAGTTCCAACTTTCGCTACCAGATATCAATGAACATCGGAACTTTGATAGAGCATTCCGACGAAATCTAACCTAACAATTTAGCTTTACACAAGTTTAGTCTGTGAAAGGATCTTTTACATGCCATAAATCTATGACGTTAAGAATGTGTGATTATAACGGCCATGGTGGTCGACAGCGCTAACGAGCTACCTCGTGCCTCACTGGCATAGGGAGAGTGTGGGTTCGAATCCATCTTGGCCACCCTGAAAATAGTTTTCACGGTTTCCCATTTTCACCACCAGGTTCTTTGCAACGGATCCACAGCTGACTCCCTTCCCTGACCCTCTCTTATTCAGAGCCACCTGGGCGATCGGCCTGTCACCATCCCCGGTTGTGTCTGCTGACAAAGTGTGTTCAACTCTCAGACACCGTCCTTGCGACGGTAGAGGAATGATCCCTCTCAGAGTCCGTGCGTGAAGCCCACCTTGGAGGATAGCAATAAAATGAAAAGCCACAGCCTGTTTCCAGTCGACTGATCGGGTCAGGTAATGGAATGAATGAAGCCCACATCTAGCGGCGAGGATATGAACTGGGCCGTCTGCCGAGGCCTGTCACACTCCCCTGGGGCAATGATCAAATGAATGGCTGATGAAATGAAATGATAGTGGAGAGTGTCGCTGGAATGAAATTGTGACAGGGAAAACCGGAGTACCCGGAGAAAAACCTGTCTGCCTCCAATTTGTCCAGCACAAATCTCACATGGAGTGACCGGGATTTGAACCACGGACCCAGTGGTGAGAGGCCGGCGTGCTGCCGCCTAAGCTACGGAGGCTCAGGATAAGCAATGAAAGAAATAATTAAATAAAAAATGTGATTATGTTACAGGTATTTATTTTTACCGATCAGTACTAAAAGCCGTTCGAAGATCGGTTACTTCTGCTAGTATCCATAAAGAAATGAATGGGAAAAATCAGAGATGAAGGACCTGGAAATCCTAGCCTTAGGGCCCCAGATCGTTCCTCGCAGGTCTTGGCAGGAGCATGAGCTATTTGAATAATGGAAAAGGAGTCAAAATATTTGATTATTCTATTTTATATGGTCGCGCTGTATTTCCTAATGTCTGAATGAAGCCGCTGACTGCGAGTCAAACGAGCAGTTCAGCGGCGCTAGGATACCAGGTACGCGGTGCAACTATGCGCTCCTTTGCCTGAGTTATTAAATGATATGGGGAATAATTAAATTAATTATTGATTTGTTTGTTACGTAATAAATGGTATCTAGATTTTGATTAATTAATTAGTTGGTCCGGCGCGGGTTACTGTCGGCCAGAGCCCCGTCGGCCTCGCAAATTAGGTGTTCAAGGGAGTTCATTGATAATAATAATTTATTAATGAGGGAAGTAATTATAATTAATTATTTGGTTAACGGTGAATGACTAGTTGAAATAGGATAAATCTCTGCATTATGGCTAGATGGCGAGCCTTAATTACTCGTTAGCTTTAATAGCCTCCATGGCGACTTTCAGCAGCGGCTTCAGTGAGGTAATAGATTTATAAAATGAAAAGTTTAAGTTTTTTGAATGCTTTAGAAAGTGAGAAAGACCTCTAGTAGGTTGGTTTTTGTAGTATGAAACAAGATGTTCAGTAAAGAACATATAGCCTACTTTCTCCTAAATGCATGGGTATTGTTATAACTCTTTGTTCTTTTCAAGGAGTATAATTGAATGTTGGTTGTAGTAGCTTGTTGAAATACAACGTGCTATAGGGATATTAAACATGAATATGAGGTGCCCTTTGCTAGTGCTACCTCTGTAAAAAAATCATTCAATTCGGTTTCACCGTGTTTGAATTGATCTGGGGAATGGATTTGCACACATAAATGGCCGCTATTTGCAAACTATTGGGCTGATGACCTTGTAGTCAGTCATAAGATGCTTTCCACAAAAAGGCATGTTGTTACAAAATCCGGTAGAGATCAAATTATTAGGATGGTCGAAATTTGATTTAAGCTTTTAACATTTGGGTGGCCGTCATTCCGTTTCCGTCAAGATGGCGGCGATATAAAACATGACACTGAGGTGCCTTTTGCTAGTGCTACCTCTGTACCAAATTTCGTTCAATTCGGTTTCACCGTGTTTGAATTGATAGGGGGAATCGATTTGCACACATACTTGGCCACCATCTGCAGACTATTGGGCTGATGATCTAGCAGTTTGGTCAGAATATGCTTCCCACATAAAGATTTGTTGTTGCAAAATTTGGTAGAGACTAGATTATTAGGTTGGTCGTAATTACATTTTAGCCTTTAACATTTGGGTGGCCGCGATTACGTTTCCGTCAAGATGGCGGTGATATAAAACATGACACTGAGGTGGCCTTTTCTAGTGCTACCTCTGTAACAAATTTCGTTCCATTCGGTTTCACCGTGTTCGAATTAATAGGGGGAATCGATTTTCACACAAAGATGGCCGCCATCCGCAAAATATTAGGCTAATGACCTATTAATGTGGTCAAAGGATGCTCCCTCCATAATGGTATGTTGATGCAAAATTTGGTAGAGATCGTATGATTAGGTTAATCGTAATTTGATTTAAGCTTTGAATATTTGTGTGGCCGCCATTACGTTTCCGTCACGATGGCGGCGATATAAAACATGACACTGAGGTGCCCTTTGCGAGTGCTACCTCTGTACCAAATTTCATTCCATTCGGTTTCACCGTGTTCGAATTAATAGGGGTAATCCATTTGACACAAAGATGGCCGCCATCCGCAAACTATTAGGCTAATGACCTATTGGATTTGTCCAAGGATGCATCCTCCATAAAGGTATGTGGTTGCAAAATTTGGTAGAGATCGGATGATTAGGTTAGTCGTAATTTGATTTAAGCTTTGAACATTTGGGTGGCCGCCATTACGTTTCCGTCAAGATGGCGGCGATATAAAACATGACGCTGGGGTGCCCATTGCTAGTACTACCTCTGTACCAAATTTCGTTCCATTCGGTTTCACCGTGTTCGAATTAATAGGGGCAATCGATTTTCACACAAAGATGGCCGCCATCCGCAAACTATTAGGCTGATGACCAATTAATTTGGTCAAAGGATGCCGCCCCCATAAAGGTATGTTGTTGCAAAATTTGGTAGAGATCGGATGATTAGGTTGGTCGTAATTTGATTTAAGCTTTGAACATTTGTGTGGCCGCCATTACGTTTCCGTCAAGATGGCGGCGATATAAAACATGACACTGAGGTGTCCTTTGCTAGTGCTACCTTTGTACCAAATTTCGTTCAATATGCGCTCACCGTGTTCGAATTGATAGGGGGGGACAGACAATCAGAGTACACACACTCACTCACACACACACACAGACTCACACACATACACACACACAGACAGACACACTTTTTTTTCGCCCTGTAGTGATCTCATAAGTCTACTTTCATTTTTTGCAAAAATCGAAAGTAGGCTAAATATGATAGACCTATAGTAGGTACTTCAGGCAACGGGAGGCAATTTCATCAAGCGGACTGGACTGGGAAACGAACACTGAAGGGAATGACGACAATGCTCGACTAGAATGACGACCAGCATATATTTAAGGGATATTTCTTTGCTTTGAGCATTGGGACCGTGGGAGTTTCTCGACGGCTTCTATTTCCAACAGGGTGAGCCGAACAGAAATATATTGAGCATAGACAAAGGGAATATAAGGCCCCACATACATTCTTACAGTTGAGCAGATTGGAAGACAAATCGCGTTTGATTGCCTGCAAGCCGGCTAGCTTGGAGTAGAGGGATGAGTGGGAGTAGGGGTGGAGGAATAACTATGGAAACGGTTGAACCGCTATATTGCATTGCATCAGGGACAGGCAACTTGAAAGCTTTGGTTCTCGCCTTACAACAATCATACCACGTGGTGTAGTGGCTAGCATTCTTGGCTGTCGTCCCAAAGGTCTGGGTTCGATTTCCGGCTCTGCTGAGGAATTTAATTCTAGTCTGAGGGCTGGAAGGGGGTACACTCAGCCTCGTGAGGCAAAATTGAGAATAGATGGTTAATCTGTTTCTCACTTCAGCCATCTTGGAAGTGGTTTTCCGTAGATTTCCTTTTCTACTCAAGGCAAATGCCGGGGTGATCCCTGACTTAAGGCACGGCTACCTCTTTTCAATCCTCAACTGAATTGCAAATACACACACTACTACTGCTACAGATACCACAATAACACAGGTTATCTGTCAAATTAAAAATTAAAAAAAAACACACATGGCTGAATGACTACGATGTCCAAGCTCCTCAAATGGAAGAACAACACCAATCATTATTGCAACGCCTTTTTTTTTAGATAACTTAACATCAATTAAAGGAAATGCTTTTCAATCGGTCAGCACAAGTGTGGGAAGTGACAATTATTTTATCACCCTACCACATGTAGCTAATGTTAGATGCATTATTTATATGGTAATTATTAATACACTTCTCTAAAAATGGTGAGTTTTAATTGTAAGAAATATTTTGCTCGTTAAGAGAGCATCATCAGATCCAAATATTTAATACAAAATAGCTCTACAAAAAACTACCAAAACCCATCTACGAACGGTCGCTGACTTCCTACAACAGCAACCCGCTAAAGGCACGGCAAAATTCTACACACCCAAGTATGCGGGGCTAACTGACCACGATGTGCAAGCCCCTCAAATAAAACAACAACAACAATCTTTCTGATGCCAACCTCATCAGAGGAGTTAATGGGAGATTCAATTATTTAAGATAAGTGAATCCGGTAGTTGGAAGGAGACATCCGTGGGCTATTAAAATAAACCATCTCGTCAGCTTGTGGTCTCCAACCCACGTTAGAGCTCATGCCCGTAAAGTTTGCTTATCAAGCTGTTAAATTGAAATGATTTAGAGTACTTGTATGCAATTACAACGTCAAATCACATAATGCTTTAACATTAACTGCGTTGCCCAGTTCCAATCAGTACGTTACGATTATTAGATTCATGCGATTGCTACCCGCAAACACAGCGAGATGAGCCGGACAATCACCTGTGTTTACTCGCCATTGTCATTGTCATTGGCAGGTTATTAAAGTATATCATTATTATTATTATTATTTATTTATTTATTCGTTTATTCCCCTTAAGGAGAGCGTTACAACACAATCAATTTTCATGTTTCATTCTGGACCTTTCTTCTTTTTTCCCAAAAACCTCTCATATACACACTATGTTTCCTCTTTCTCTCTTCTGTCCACCCCTTTGCTGGTTGTCTCTCTTTGGGAGTTTGCTCAAACTTCTGTAGTCTAAGTTTTTCTCTGTATTTGCTCCTGTCTGCGATGTCTTCTGTAGAGATGTTTAGTTTCTTAAGGTCTTCCACGGTTTCCTTTACCCAATTGGATTTTAGTGTGCTATTCGTAACTATGTTAAAAATTTTCTTGGTCAGTCTGTCTTCGGTCATCCTATGTATATGTCCATAAAATTTTGCCCTTCTTTTCCTTATGTTGTTTGTAATCGTCTCTGTCTGTTTGTACAGTTCTATTGTCGGTCTCTTCATCCATATTCCCTCTTTCTGAACTGGCCCGTAGATCTTTCTGAGAATTTTTCTCTCTTGTTTTTCTAATTCCTTGATTTTTGTTCGCCCCTTGATTGCTGTCGTTTCTGAAGCGTATAAGGCCTCTGTTAAGACTACTGCACGGTAGTGTCGTAATTTGGCATTGATGGAAATACTTTTTTTTATTGTAGTGGTTCCATGTAAGTCGGTATGCTTTCTGCAATTTAGCGATCCTGTCTTCATTGGATGCCAAGTTCAGTCCTGTTTTCTGTATAATCTCTCCTAGATATTTGAAACTTTCCACTTGTGTTATTTTTCCATACTTGGTTTCCAGTGGGTGCTTGTCTGTAGATTTTGTGTCCATGAACTGTGTTTTTTCGTATGAGATTTGTAACCCTGTTTTGGCAGAGATTTCATGTAGCGTCTCTAGAGCTTCTTTGGCTTCTTTTCTGTTATTTGTTATAATCGCTACATCATCGGCAAAGGCCAGACACTTAATGTTGACTGTCCTTTTCTGGTGTTTTGCCCTTTTTATGCCTTTGACTCCTTTTTCCCATGTCTTGATTATTTTATCCAAAACTGAGTTGAATAGAATGGGTGATAAACCATCACCTTGTCGCACTCCTGTATTAATTTTGAAGGGTTCCGAGATCTCTCCCATGAATTTAACTTTGGATATTGTATTTGTTAATGTTTCTTGGATTAGTTTTCTGGACTTATTGTCGACCTTCATTTCTAATGTGTTAAAAAGTGTTTCTCTATCTATGGAGTCGTACGCTTTTTTGTAGTCGACGAATGTGATTGTTGTGTTCCTGGTTTTTCTCGTTGCTAGTATTGTTCTCAGGCACCAAATCTGCTCACTGCACGATCTTCCCTTCCTGAACCCTCCTTGGTATTCTCCTATCTGTGGATCTATCTGAGGCTCTATCCGTTT
Source organism: Meconema thalassinum (assembly GCA_946902985.2). Classification (NCBI taxonomy): domain Eukaryota; kingdom Metazoa; phylum Arthropoda; class Insecta; order Orthoptera; family Tettigoniidae; genus Meconema; species Meconema thalassinum. The sequence continues at coordinate 220,278,109 of OX336390.1, read as the reverse complement.
TAACAGGGCTTTGGAGAAAATTTTGTATGCGACGGGTAATAGTGAAATCCCTCTATAATTATTAGGGTTCGTTTTGTCTCCCTTCTTGTGGAGGGGGTGTATTAGAGCTGACTTCCATTCTTCTGGTACCTTCCCTGTTTCCCAGATGTTTTCGATGATTTTGTGTATTTTTGGTGTAACATTTTCGTGGTCTAATTTCCAGATTTCCGAAATCAATCCGTCTTCTCCAGGCGCTCTATTGTTCTTTAGTGATTTTATTATTTCCACGATTTCTTCAAGTGTTGGAGGTTTGGAATCAATGTTAGGTTCTGGCTTTTCGAACTGTAGTCTGTGTGTTGGTTTATCACAGTTAAGCAGCGAGTCAAAATATTGTGCCAGTATCGTACAGTTCTTTTTCGGGTTTGTCTCCAGTGTTCCGTCTTGTCTTTTGAAGCATAAGCTCGGTGGTCGATATCCTGTCATATTCTCTCTGAATGTTCTATAGAAGTTTCGTGTGTTATTTTTGGTAAAATCCTCTTCTATCTCCTTGAGTCTGTTGTTATCGTAGTTTCTTTTTTCTCTGCGGATTATTCTCGAGGAGTCTTTTTGTATCTTGTTGAATTCTTCCCATTTTTCGGGTGTTCTATGGCTGTTAAATTTTTTCCAGGCTTGTATTCTATCCTCTATGGCTCTGTCACATGTCACGTTCCACCATCTGTGCTTCCTTTTCCTCGGGGGCTGCCCCATTTTTATCAGTTCTTTCATGTTTTCGGACATGTCCGTACAGTCGTTACTCTCAATTTTCATAAGTCCTTGTGTTATTTCTTTCTTGTTTAATTGTAAATACTCTGGGTCTGTTCTGAAAATTCTGGTTGTTCTCTTAGTTTGTCTGTTTGGTATAAACTTAGCCTTGATTTGTAGTAGATGATGATCAGATTCGAAAAAACCTTTTCTCGTTCGTATATTCATAACTTCTCTGGTGTTTTTTGTAGATATCGCAACGTGGTCTATCTGAAATTCTCCGAGGGCGCTGTTTGGAGATTTCCAAGTCCATAGTTTCTTGTAGGGTTTCTGGAATTGTGTTGACATGATTTTGAGGTCAAAATTCCTACAGAAGTTTATCAAATTCTCTCCATTCTTGTTTGTCCTCTGGTGCGCTGTATGTTTTCCTGTTGTGTCTCTGAATTTTCTTTCGCGGCCTAATTGTGCATTAAAATCACCAAGCAATCATTTTACATGCTTATTGGGGATTTTGTTGGTGATTTCTTCTTCTTCTTCTTCTTCTTCTTCTTCTTCTTCTTCTTCTTATTATTATATACAATATTTGCAAATGGGGGTAATTCCCCGGTGGCAAATGGTACAACTACAGAAATACAGAAAATCACCAACAGTAACATCAAACACAATATACACAATTCGCAATTTAGGAACTATAGTAATTACATCGTAATATTTACACAAAATTTAAATCTTCTGTTAAACACATCAATATGTTTGGGGAAAGGCTCTAAGACTGAGGCAGGTAATGAGTTCCAATTATCAATATCACGATTAATGAAATAATGAAATGAAAATCCACAGCCTGCTTCCAGTCTCCGACCGGGTCAGGAATGGAATGAATGGTGCCCCCATCTACGTAGCGGTGAGAATATGAAATGTGCCGGCTGCCGAGGCCTGACGCACTCCTCTGGGGCAATGATTAAATCAATGACAGATGAAATGAAATGATAGTGGAGAGTGTTGCTGGAATGAAATTTTTGACAGGGAAAACCGGAGTACCCGGAGAAAAACCTGTCTGCCTCCGTTTTGTCCAGCACAGATCTCCCATGGAGTGACCGGGATTTGAACCACGGACCCAGCGGTGAGAGGCCGGCGTGCTGCCGCCTAAGCCATGGAGGCTGGTTAATGAAATAATATTTCCCATAATTTGTACGTAGTGGTCTGACCTTGACTTTATGTGGATAATCTGCCCTGCTCAGGACTTCAGGTAGGTGGGATTTCCCAGACGCTTGTTTAGTTCTCCCCATGCTGGCCGATTAGTGTAAGTGTTAGACATAGCGTATAGTCTGGATTTCGTCCGTCTATCTTCCAGAGATTCCCACCCGAGTTTTTCTATCATTCGAGTTACACTACTTCTAGGATTAAAATCGTTGAGCACAAACGATTTAAGACTTGGAAATGAGTCCTATTTGTGGTTTAAGTGGCTAAATGGGCATGCCCTGTCAGAAGGATATCCCAGTTTGAGTCCCTACTGTGTTGTCATTTTTAGTTCTGGCCGCTGCTACGGGAGCTATTCTCTGAAGTCAGTTCTAGGGCGTCCCTTTTCGCTAAATGAACCTAAAATCCTTACTAACCCCTCCTCTAACTTTCCCATCCGTCCCGTTTCATTCTATTCCCTCCCCATATTTTCCATTTTCACTTCCTTACACACCCCTACCATTCCATTCTATTCCCTCTCCTACCTTTCCCTTCCATTCTACAGTATTTCATCCCCTCCCATTCCATTCTATTCCGTCTCCTTCCTTTCCCTTCCATTCTATTTCTTCCCCTCCCATTCCATTCTATTCCCTCTCCTACTTTTCCCTTCCATTCTATTTCTTCCCCTCCCATTCCATTCTATTTCCTCTCCTACTTTTCCCTTCCATTCCATTTCTTCCCCTCCCATTCCATTCTATTCCCTCTCCTACTTTTCCCTTCCATTCTATTTCTTCCCCTCCCATTCCATTCTATTCCCTCTCCTACTTTCCCCTTCCATTCTATTTCTTCCCCTCCCATTCCATTCTATTCCCTCTCCTACTTTTCCCTTCCATTCTATTTCTTCCCCTCCCATTCCATTCTATTCCCTCTCCTACCTTTCCCTTCCATTCTATTTCCTCCCCTCCCATTCCATTCTATTCCCCCTCCTACTTTTCCCTTCCATTCTATTTCTTCCTCTCCCATTCCATTCTATTCCCTCTCCTACTTTTCCCTTACATTCTATTTCTTCCCCTCCCATTCCATTCTATTCCCTCTCCTACCTTTCCCTTCCATTCTATTTCCTCCCCTCCCAATCCATTCTATTCCCTCTCCTACTTTTCCCTTCCATTCTATTTCTTCCCCTCCCATTCCATTCTATTCCCTCTCCTACCTTTCCCTTCCATTCTATTTCCTCCCCTCCCAATCCATTATATTCCCTCTCCTACTTTTCCCTTCCATTCTATTTCTTCCCCTCCCATTCCATTCTATTCCCTCTCCTACCTTTCCCTTCCATTCTATTTCCTCCCCTCCCAATCCATTCTATTCCCTCTCCTACTTTTCCCTTCCATTCTATTTCTTCCGCTCCCATTCCTTTCTATTCCCTCTCCTACCTTTCCCTTCCATTCTATTTCCTCCCCTTCCTTCCACTCTATTCCCCACCATTCCCTTTTCTTTTATTCCTCCCTCTTCACTTAATTTCCTTCCCTTCTTTTACCTTCCCACCCATTTCCCTTTCTTTCCCACCCATCACATTTTTCCCTTCCTTTCCTTCCGCTTAACTTACATACCTCACCTTCCCTTCTTCTCCCTTCCCACCCATTCCTTTCCTTCCCTCTCCTTCACTTCCTCCCATTCTATTCTCTCCCCTTCTCTTCCAGTGAATTCTATCCTATTCCATTCTATTCCCTCCCCTTCACTTCCTTCCATTCTATTCTGTCCCCTCCTCTTCCAGTGAATTCTATCCCATCCTCATCTATTCCCTCCACTCCACTTCTATTGTATTGCCTGCTATTCTCTTCCCTTCTTCTATCCTATCATATTCTCCCACCCTCTTCCAGTTGTTCATATTTTCCCGCACGGAAGCCCAGTTGCCAGTGATCCACCACACTTCGTCCCAGGAGACGAGTTAGTGCCAGCGGAAGGGACCGAATATTAGTTGCTCCCATGGCGACTGTTCCGTGGAGCGATCTCCAACACTTCTACTCAGAATTAACGGTGGCAACAATTCTATTTTATTGTATTAGCCTCTCGGTTCCGACTGCGGGTGTACCCATTCAACTACCATTGATTTGGACCAAAATTGAATAATGATAATAATAATAATAATGATAATCAACCTGTTATTATTTTAACGTCTCTTTGAACTGTTGAGTCAACTGTTTTCACGAGGCTGCTTGTACGACGTTCCAGCCCTCAGACTAGAAATACATAATATTGGCAGATCCATGATCGAATCTGATCTTCGGGGCGTCATACAAGAATACTAACCACTACGTCATGACGTGGTCGATCAGAATATCAACATAATTATAATGTATCTGATTATAAGATTACTAGCAGAAGTACCCGTTCTTCGAACGGTCTTCGGTGTTAACACCAGACATTATCAATTGAGCTACTGTTGCAATGGTTAGCGGTTTGTCATTCCTTCATAAGTTTATCAGAACGAAGTTAGTTTTCTGGGAATATCACACACACTCAAGGGTCTTAAAATATGGTTTTCGGAGACCCTTTATAGACTCCCAAATTTTGTGTCTCATTTTGAGAAGCGCAACATATGCTTTGGTCATCCTTCTAGGATAATTTTTATATTTCGCCTATTTTAGCATATATTTTGAGAAGTTTTTCCCTATATCCACCCTTCTACTGTATGAAAAGTACGGTGAAGAGTTTTATAAATGATTGGTGTATTGACTCTCATGGATAACATACCTATTTTTACGATGCACCAAGCATCCCAACACGAGTTATAGGCGTACATAAAGATACACAGAAAGACGGACAGATAATTCTATTGTCTACAACATATCACCCAGATATCCAAATATGGGTATATCTACCACACAGTATCAAACAAAATCATCCTTACGATGAACCCGTATGTCGACAACAAAAAAAGTTAAAATTAGTTACTCTTAAACTAAATTCACCTAACGTGTGCTTCCCGACGTGAAATAAAATTGAAGGCCTTGTAGACGAAACGCAATACACGTCACATAAAAACAGACCCTCTTCGTTGTATTAGGTCCCCATACACAGGAAGATACCATTCATAAATTATAAAGGCTTGTGGTGCATGAAAATTCAGGTTCGTTAGCCTCAAATGGCCCAAATTCCAAAAAGCCGCAAAAATGCTGATTCGATTCAGGAAAATAATGTTGCTGTACTATATTAGTCCAGTCAATAGAGGCTCAGAAAGGGAGTTCACCTTACATCAGATGCGGGATCGTTTTTTATTTTTTGATGTTGTTTAGGACCCTTAGGTAGTTATTAATCCAAGTTTCCGTCATCTTTCCCCCCTTGCTTCGTCCGCCATCTTGAAAAAACTGTCAGAAATCAGCACTTTTTTCAGTTTTTGGCCTCTAGCTCATTCCCAGTTCATTTGTTTGAAGATGTGTCCAAATAAGAAAATGAAGATTGCTAAATTGGCAACAACTTTGTTGGGGAAGTATTTTTGTAGGACTAAGCGTATTCGAGCTACGAGAGGGCGAAAAAAGGCGAAAATTGGCGATTCGGCATATTTTTCACTTTCGCTCCACTTTCCATCGCAAAAATAGGGGGAAAATTTGATTTCAGCGAAAAGTTTATTGAATGAAATTTGTAGACAATTTAATTTCCTTTGAAACTCCTGTATCAAAAAACAATTACGAGTAATGGGTAGGAGTGGGGGTAAATTTAAGAAAACTATAGGAAATAGGTTTTTTGTGATTCAGCCCTGGAGCGCCATGTTGGTGAAAGCTTTTCGTTTTCATTATATTACAACCATTTTTGAACACAGCAGTGCATCTAAATATTATTTGAATCATTTTTGTATAAATGTAACCACACATATACACTCACACTCTCTCACACACGCACATTGTTTTTGTTTTATTCAGTTGATGTTCGTACCTCCAGTGTTCATATCGGGTTTAGTCAACGTGCTTGGAAAGAGTTTTCCTGTGGAGTGAGTTGTAGTGGTGAAGGATGGCTTCTTCATCCCAAACACCGGACAGTGAGTGCTTCATATGCGGGAAGAGTTTCGACGAAGGAGTTGTTATTACTGTGAAGAAGAAAGGAGTTCAGAGTCTATTAAGTGCAAGTGTTCGAAGGGTGCGAAACGACCACTGCCAGATTTTGAAGAAAAGAGATGAAATTAAAGTTCACAATGCCTGCTCAATGAATTACACCGATCCAAGACGGATAGACGTAGCTCTACGCTCAGAACCCCCTACACCTGGACCATCTTCAAAGCTAAGGTCAGTAAGTGAGGCGTTTATTTTCAAGGGCCATTGCTTTCTATGTGCGGAAAAAATTGAAGAGGATTATATGAAAATCCAGTTCGCTTGGTGGAGAAGATGGAGATAAGGGACAACTTTTGCTCGGGCACGCGGAGATGAGGGGGCTCAACAAATAATTAATATTGTTCCCCCAGACTTAGATCTTATTGCTGCTGACGGTGAGTACCACGATGCTTGTATGAAAAAGTTGTAAGGACCACCGAGAGCTGGGGGAGGGGCAAGAGGATACAGAACACACCCCAGAGTTGATGAAGCAATGGAATGTGTTTATGCTTTTCTGGAAAGAAACAAAGAAGAATGCCAATTCTCATTTGATCAATTGATGGGGGCCCTTAAGGAAGGATGTGAACTTGACCGGAGAACAGTAAAATCCCGTTTGCTGAAAAAGTACGAGGATGACATCATGTTCGTTGAAACAGGCAATAAATCGACGGTCTGGTTCAAAAATACTGGTTATAAAATATTGAATGACACTTGATACACCAATATAAAATCGAATCCTTAGGAAGAAAGAATGAGAGTGGTGAAAGCAGCTGCAGATATACAGTAATTACCGAGGATATTCGCTCCCGTGTGTACAATACCACTGACTATCCACCCCCTGATAAATTTTTGAACAGTATCGAGTCAAACATTCCACCAACTTTATTGACAATGGTCCAAACAATTGTACTAAAACAAACAAGGAAGTTAAGTTAAATGGAAGAGGATCAGTATTGCAATTTCCCATGCAATCATTGCTGCTGCACGTCCTCGGTCGTTTGAATCCCGTAAGAAGGGAGGAGAGCATCAGCTCTGGTGTGGTTGGAAGTAAGCAGGTGAACTGCTACAAGGCTCAGCAAGTCGGTATGGCTGGACTCTCAAGAATAGTCGGAACAACCTTCGGTGATGTGTCCTACAAAAAGAAGGACAAAGTGATATCTTTAGCAGCGGACAAGAACATCTTGAAAGTTGGGGAGAAGAAGATTGCTGTGGACCCACTCACACACTATCGCAGGATGTGCATAGCAAAAACAACCCAGGACGACCTTGAGGAATACCTCTCTTATGGGCTTGCACCGTACCCTATGTCGTTGTTCAACGAGGATGTCATGCGCAAGGGCACAAAGTCTGCTTGATATGCAGCGTTCACACCCATAGATTTCGAGCTTCTCTCAAATCACCTCACTGTCATCGATGGTGGGCAACTGCTCCACAAAGTTGTGTGGAATCGAAATTCGAATTTGGAAAAATTTGTGCCGATTATATCAAGTACATCCACCAGCATTATGGGACAGTGTTGATGGTCATCTTCGACAGGTACCCAGACAATCTTCTGATGAGTACCAAGAATGCTGAAAGAGCAAGAAGGCGCAAGCTGAACGCCTCAGCAGATGTGATATTTGATGAAGCCACAGTCAACAAAACTCCTCAAGACAAATTTCTGTCCAATAAGAGCAATAAAACGATTTGTTGCCCTCCTCAGAACAACATTTGAAGCGTCCAACGTCATGAACAAGCAAGCTGAAGAGGATGCTGACGTGCTTATTGTGACATCGATGGCTTCTTCGTACGACGCTGTAATTATTGTGGGGGAAGACATCGATGTATTAGCCATTCTCACTGGGACAGCAAATACGATGAACAACGTATACCTTAAAAAAACAGGAAGTGGCAATTCACCTGACGTCATGTACTCCCCCTCATCTTTTATGTACGACTTCGCCGAGAACCTGCTGCTCATCCAAGCCATCAGTGGGTGTGACACAACGTCTAACATTTATGGATTCGGAAAAAACAAAATTTGTTCCCTGTTCCAGAGGAATCCATTATTGTTGGAGATAAGTGATGTCTTCATGGACCCAGTAGCCACATTGGAGGACATCTCCAAAGAAGGAGAGCGAATATTGGTCATCCTCCATGGGGGGAAATCACTGTCTGACCTACGACACACAAAATTTGATGCCACCACGACAAACTTGAACCTGGAAGAGCTGCTCCCAATCTCCGATGCAGCGCGATACCACTCCTTGAGTGTATACCACCAACTGACGCCCTGGATGAGCAGGAAGAAAGACCGATCATCTTTGGCTGGACATGAGGAAGCAGGGGCTTGATTTCGACAACCACCACCAGAGATGCTGCTCCTCGTACCCTGCTGAAGACAGTATCATGCAGGTGTGTCACCGGCTGTTCCGCAGCATGTGGATGCAGAAAAGCCGGTATGCATTGCTCCTCTTTCTGAAAATTCTGCTGCGGCGGAAAGTCCTGCGACAACCGTCCTTTGATAGTCGCTGACGAGGAAGAGGAAAACATCGACGACCCGTCCATACCGTTCGACGAAGACCCTGCCGAAGAGTCAACCCTCCCGACCCCCTCTTGCGAAACTTCTCCGGTTACTGTAGCAAGCCCCCACCCCCATCTATTTTAAAGTTTTTATTTTAGTGTGTTCATTATTCCCTATTAATTAATATGTAAATAATTAATATATAAAACGCATTGTATTGTAATCTATATTTTTGCTTACACACTAACTTTCTTAAATGAATGGGTAACGATTTGTTCTCTCCCATCTATTCAGTTTTATAAAAAAAAGGTTCATATATTATTTAGATGCACTGCTGTGTTCAGAAAATAGTTGTAATATAATGAAATCGAAAAACTTTCACCAACACGGTGCTCCAGGGCTGAATCACAAGAAACGCATTTCCTCTAGGTTTCTTAAATTTACCCCCACTCCTACCCATTGCTCCTAATTGATTTTTTGATACACGAGTTTCAAAGGAAATTACATTATCTAAAACTTTCATTCAATAAACTTTTTGCTGAGATCAATTCTTCCCCCTGTTTTTGCGATGGAAGGTGGAGCGAAAGTGAAAAATTTGCCAAAATGCCAATTTTCGCCCCTGTTCGCCTTCTCGTAGCTCGAATACGCTTGGTCCTACAAACAAACCTTCCAAATCAAAGTTGTTGGAAATTTAGTAATCTACATTTTCTGATTTGAACATATGTTCAAAGAAATTAACTGGGAATGAGCTAGAGGCCAAAAAATTGAACAAAGTGCCGATTTCTGACAGATTTTTCAAGATGGCGGACGAAGCAAGGGGGGGGGGGGAGAGAGGACGACGGAAACTAGGATTAATAACTACCTAAGGGTCCTAAACATCAACAAAAAATAAAAAACGATCCCGCATCTGATGTAGGGTGAAATTCGTTTATTGACTGGACTATATGTCGCACGTGAAAATTGCGTAAATAAATTCTAGGTTACCCCTTGTCATTCGTAATTGCATTGATGAATTATACAATCTAAGTTGGTTCTGTGATAACCTTATAGCCATTTGCAAACTTTCAGTGAAATGTAATAAATGGAGTGACATTGCTTCTTATAGAAATAATGGAAAGTTGGTTGTCACCCCTTGAGATACTGTTGTCATGGTTACCGACTTGCATTCCTTCATTAGTTTGTTAAATTAAATTAGTTTTTTTTTTTGAAATATCTCGGAAACTGTTGGTTTTAGAGCCTTATAATGTAGTTTTCGAGGACCCTTTAGGGCCCCCGTGTTTTGTTTCTGGCACCGAGGGGCTTTGTCTCGTCGTTGTACGCCATAATATACTACTACTACTAATAATAATAACATCATATAGGGATAGGAATATAATAGACCTGCCGTACCACACCCGCAGGTGTGAATCACGTGAAAAAATTCTAGAGTACCCCTTGGCCCCCTTAAGCGCATTATACGTATTGATGAATTTTACAGCTTAATTTGGTTCTATGATAACCTTCTATCCGTTTGCACACTAATGTAATTAATGGAATTGCATTGCGTCTTACAGCAATAGATGGACCTCTGAGATTCTGTTGCCATGGCTACCGGCTTGCATTCGTTCATTAGTTTAATGAAATTAGTTTTCTGGGAATATCTCAAACACGGTTGGTTTTAGGGCCATAAAATTTGGTTTTCGGGGACCCTTTAGGACCCCGAGATTTGTCTCTCACGTTGAGGGGCTGAAAATGAGTTTTGGGTAGTCCTTCTACGCCTATTTCAGCATGTATTTTAAGGGGGTAGGCCCCCCTTTTATGAGAGGTACGGAGAAGAGTTACATCAACGATTAGTGTTGTGCCTCTGATGGATATCTGTACCAAGTTTTACGTTGATACACCCAGCCGTTCTCGACTTATAAGGGAACAAAGTTGTCCACAGACATACAAACAAACCAACAAACAAACAAACAAACAAACAGGCAGACAGACTGGCAAAAAATATTTTCGCGCGCATCCATCATAAAACAGTCTGAAACGCGTAAATAACTCAAATTTCTGTAGAAACTCAGAGAGATATACAGCACCACTCGGCGTTGACCGTGTTTTATAGCACAAATTTAGGTTTTACTCGCTAACCGTTGGAGATACACGAAAAGTGATAAGGACCTTTCTAATAGAAAATTAAATTTTAAAGCTCGTGTGTGCCATCAAGAGTTTGCTATTTCTTAGCGTTCTCTTTTTATTTGAAATGGAAATATGAAATTTTGAAACCAATGGGTGTAGTGATGTCACTAAAATGGTCGCCATTTTTAAATAGTGCAAAATATCGAAATCAAAAGTAGCCTATATTTAAACCTGGTAAATCAGCTATATCCATGCAAAATTGCATTTAAATCGGACCAGTGCACAGTGGGTCAAAATCGAAATCTAGGAGGACAAAATTATTTATTTTCATAATTTAAAAAATCAAAATTTATTACTTCTACAGCATTCTCATATAATTGCCGCTCACTATTCTGGGATATAAACGCATCTTAGTGTAAATCTGTCACCACTGTTCGAGCAGTCTGAATTGGAGGATGAATGTAAGTGGCTGTGGTTTGGTTGTCTTTGTGGTTAGTGTGATGACTTAAGATGGAACATGCAGCTGAAGGTATGATCTTCGTAACGTGTTTCAGTTATTAATGGGCGTAATTGTTTCGTAATTTTAGCTATGTTTGCATTATATAATATTTAACTATTATTTTTACAATTATATTTTCACTTACAAGTTAGATTTTTAGTATGTCGCGTCACTCTGCGTAACTTTCTACTTAATGTTAAAATGTAGATAAAGTCTTGTATTTTACGCCTGTTATAAGATGTTTTGCATCTTTTTGCAACTTACTTAGTTATTTTACGTTTTAGAAGATGCCGCGCAACCAGTTCTCACACGTTTACAACTGTCTGAAGCCCTGGGTTCGACGATTATGTCAAAAGTGGAACTTTGTGACTTTGTTAAAAGTAAATTAGGGGTAGAAAATTGTTCTGAAGAGATAACTGAATGCTCTATCCAACTCCTAGTCACAGACAATTTCTTGCATGTGTAGACGTAGCTTATAAAAGGTCTTAACTGATGTTTATTATGAAGTAAATAAATTATATACGTTGCTTTCACTCTAAATTCATGATTTATTTTCTATTTATCGTATGGCTTTTAGTGCCGGGAGTGTCCGAGGACATGTTCGGCTCGTCTGAGTCTGTAGCTGGTTCCAGCGGATACCCTAAAGGGTGAGCTACAAGTTCCGTTCAATTTCAAGTAGTTCCAACTTTCGCCACCAGATATCAATGATACCTAGTGGTGATCGTTGGAACTTTGATAGAGCGTTCTGACGAAATCTAACCTAACAAATTTTGCTTTACACAAGTTTAGTCTGTGAAAGGATCTTTTACATGCCATAAATCTATGACATGGGACCGCCGGCTTTACTTCCCCTCCGAAGGAAGGCATACTGAAGGATTTTAACGCTCTTAAAAAATCCGACGACTTCGGCCGGGTTTGAACCCGCTATCTTGGGCATAGCAGTTCAGCATGCTACCGACTACGCCACCGAAGCCGCTAATTCATGATTAAAACGTCAAAATAATTTTGTCCCCCTAGATTTTGATTTTGACACACTTTGCAGTTACTCTTGCGTGATTGAGTAGCAGACAGACAGACAGATAGACAGACACACACCGTCTCATTCTTTTTATATTAGTCTGATGAAATTAGTTTTCTGGGAATATCTCAAAAACTGTTGGTTTTAGAGCCTTAAAATGTAGTTTTCGGGAACCCTCGAGTATTCTTTCTGCCGCCGAGGGGATAAAAAATGATCTTTGTCTCGTCGTTGTATGCCGTAATGGCTGTAATAATAATAATAATAATAATAATAATAATGATAATAATATAATAAATACAATATAGGGATAGGGATATAAAAGACCTTCCGTACCACAACCGCACGTGGAAATCGCGTGAAAAAATTCTAGTGTACCCCTTGACCCCCCTTAAGCGCATTATACGTATTGATGAATTTTACAGGTTAATTTGGTTCCGTGATAACCTTATTGCCGTTTGCAAACTTCACAGTAATGTAATAAATGGAATTGCATTGCGTCTTACAGAAATAGAGGGTCCTCTGAGATTCAGTTGCCATGGTTACCGACTTGCATTCTTTCATTAGATTATTAAATGAAATTAGTTTTCTGGGAATATCAAAAACTGTTGGTTTTAGGGCCTTAAAATGAGGTTTTCCCGAGTTTTGTTTCTCATATTGAGGGGTTGATAATAAGCTTTGTCTCGTCCTTCTACGCCTATTTCAGCATGTATTTTAGGGGGTAGGCCCCCTATTATGAGAGGTACGGAGAAGTGTTACATCAATGATTAGTGTGGTGCCTCTAATGGATATCTGTATCAAATTTTATATTGATCCAACCTGCCGTTCTCAAGTTATAAGGACATAAAGTTGTCCACAGACAGACAGACAGACAAAAAAAAAAAAATTTTGCGCGCATCCGTCATAAAACAGTCTGAAACGCGCAAATAACGTAAATTTCCGTGGAAATTCAGAAAAAACAGACAAACTTTCATTTTTATATATAGAGAGATCAGAAAAAACAGACAAACTTTCACTTTTAGCCTATTTTCATTTTATGAAAAAATAGGCTTATGAGATCTCCTTTTCTCCTTGTGTCTGGCTGTGTGTGCGTGTGTGTGTTTGGGTGATGGTGTGTGTGTGTGTGTGTGTGTCCCTAATAAAATCTAAACTGCTGGAGCGATTTCAATGAAACTCGGTAAGATCATAGGTCCATTCTGTCCGACCCAGACCGTGCCCTTCAAATTTTATTGTGCCTCACCAATCAAACATGACGGCTGTGCGAAATATTTCACCAGCATTCAGTATCTCCGAAACTATTACCGATATCACCCTGAAATTTTGTACGGTGATAAAGGAAACCACTAAAAGTCCACCTATGAGACTTTCAAAAACCTGGTAACTACAAAACCAACATGGCGGCCATGCGAAGCTGAGAAATTTAAACAGACTTTTCTTACGATTTAACCATCCAAACGTAATGAAACATGGTACAGCAAATGTCTATACACATTGTAATGCACTGGCATCTAATTTAGTTCAATTGTTTACATAACCTCAAAATGGCGGCTGTGCGAAATATTTCACTGGCATTCAATATCTCCGAAATTATTTCTGATATCACCCTGACATTTTGTACGATGATAAAGGAGACTGCTACACGTTTATCTAAGTAACCTTCAAAAATCTGTAAAGTACAAAACGAACATGGCGGCCAAGCGAAGTTGAAACATTTTAATAGACTTTTCTCGTGATTTAACCATCTGAGCGCAGTGAAATGTGGTACAGTAAATGATGATACATATTGTAATGCACTGGCATCTAATTTAGTTCAATTGTTTACATAACCTAAAGATGGCGGCTGTGAAAAATTTTAAACTTAAGTTTTTATTTCTTGTGTCGTAATCATGCGATCGAAGTGAAAGTTTGAATAATGAAGCTACGCAATAATTTTCATTTAATGGGACATATTTCTATGGCCTATACAAATAACAATCCAAAATGGCGAGCATCCGAAATATTTAGACGGTTCTCAATATCTACGAATCTTTTACAGCAATCAAACTGTTTTTTTTTTAAATCTTCATAGAGGCTATGAACATAAGTCCACCTATAAGACTTTCAGTAACCTGGTGAGCACAAATCCAACATGGCGGCGACGCGAAGTATAAATATTTAAATGGACGTTTTTTTGCGATTTAACCGTCCTAGTGCAGTGAGACTTCGCTCGTTAAATGCTTATACAAATGTTAATCCACTGGCATCTAATTTATTTCAATTGTTTTCATAACCACAATACGGCAGCTGTGCGAAATTTTAAAATCTCGTTTTTACTTCTTGTGTCCTAATCATGCGATTGAAGTCTGAATACCATACGCACACAATAATCATCAAGTAATAGTACATAAATAAAAATCCAACCTGACAACCTTCTGAAATATTTAGACGGTTTTCAATATCTATGAATCTGATAATCAATCTGAAATTGTGTATGTTGATAGAGGCAATTAACATGAGTGGGATATATGAAAATAGGCTGTATGGTTCTTCACGGAACTACTTGTTATATACAGTATATATATATATATATATATATATATATATATATATATATATAGAGAGAGAGAGAGAGAGAGATGTCCGTAAATACACAGCCGGAAAAAAAATTGGTCACCTGAAAAGCCGACGCCGATTTTGATCAGATGACGGCAGATGCCACCTGGCGGATAGTAGATGTACTGACAAGGGTTTCAACGTCGTCCGCCAACAAATAGCGTAGTGGCCTAGTTACCTGAGCGCCATCTGTGTTTACCATTTAATAGGGAAAGCTCACAGCCATATGGCTCATTGTGGTGCAAACGTGTGAAGCAAGCAGGTACAATGCCACGGAGACGCACTCGTGCTTCCTAAAGCCAACTGAGCTAGTTTGAAAGGGGTCAAATTGTGACCTTCCGAGTGGCGGGATGGTCCTTTCGGATAACTGACACACAAGTTGGGCGTGCTGTGTCCGTTGTGCAACGATGCTGGTATCAGTGGTCACGTGAACATTCTCACACCCGTAGACGAGGTTCTGGACGTCCACGCAGCCTAGACGTCCGCCAGGATCGTCGTATTGTAAGGGCAGCAGTGACAGATAGTACAGCTACCACAGAACAGATACGAGGGTTTGTGAGCCCAGAAGTGTCAGCACGAACTGTTGCGAACCGGTTACTAGCAGTGGGACTATGGGCACGCACACCTCCAGCCCGTCTTCCACTCACGCCACAGCATCGACGTGCATGGCTCGACTGGTGCTGTCGGAGGAGCACTTGGAAGAAGGAATGGCGCGCCGTGGTCTTCAGCGATGAAAGCAGATTCTGACTGCACGCAAGTGATGGTCGTAGGCGCGTTCGACGTAGACCTGGTGAGCGCTGTCTCCTAGAGTGCATTCGTCCAAGACACACCGGCCCCACCCCAGGCCTTATGGTCTGGGGTGCGATAAGCTGCAACTCTTGTTCATCTTTGGTGTTTGTAGAGGGAACGCTAACCAGCGGTCGGTACGTGTATGATGTTGTTAGACCCGTTCTTTTGCCGTTCTTGCAACAGGAAGGGGATGTGTTGTTCCAACAGGATAATGCTCTCCCATGCAACTCAACGTGCACTGCAAGACGTGCAGCAACTTCCCTGGCCAGCACGATCGCCGGACTTGTCGCCAATCGAGCACGTGTGGGACATGATGGGCCGACAAGTAACTCGTGCGACTCGTCCACCCACAACTCTTACAGAACTGTGTGAACAGGTCGAGCAGGCGTGGAATAAAGTATCCCAAGACAGTATTTGCCATCTGTATGATCGACTGGATGCATGAGTCAGTGCCTGCATTGCCGCCCGTGGAGGCTACACCTCGTACTAATATGAGTGTTTCAGCATGGGTCGATACCTGGTATCTCTGAACCGCTTGACCTATTGATCTGTATATGTAATCATTTCATGTACTCCATATGCACTGTTGCCACAATAAATCTTGAGTGAATTGGTAACCTCTAAAAGGGTGACCTAATTCTTTTATCCGGCAGTGTGTAACCAAACCGGCCGCGGTGGACGCGAGTGTTAACACTCTAGCTCGTGCCTCGCTGGCAACGTGAGAGCGTGGATTCGAATCCTATTTCGGCCGTCCCCAAAATGGTTTTCGTGGTTTCTCATTTTCACCACCAGGCAAATGACAGGAAAGTTCCTTTCAACAGGTCCACGACCAACTTCCTTCCCCTACCTTCCCTGACCCTTCCTTAACCCATTAGGGGCAGATTACCTCGTACTTCCTCCCCTTAAAACAACAATAACTAACTAACTCCTTAACCCTTTGAGTGCTTCACCCGTCTATGAATGATGTACAAGAAATTTCGTTTTTATTTCATATTCCCCATTCGCTACCGAGTGCTAAGTTGATCTCTGGCATGTTCTGCCATCTGTTGGGTATTATGTAGTAATACATGAGTTTGGAAGTTTGTTTCCGGAAGTAACTAACAGACCATATAGTAGACTTTTGTCCTCTACAGCTGGAGTTTATGTGTGATATAAACAAACATGCGGAAAAGCAAGTGAATTCTCTCGTCGCATTATGATTTCAGATCAAAGAATATCATTTTTTGTACAAGTAAGAAGCAACAAGTATTAGTTGCCTACTGGCTTTTGAAAATAATATCATTTTGGGCCTTTTACGTAGTGTGGTGATGGTGCAAGCGTGGCACAATAATTATTTCGATTCACTCAAAATTAAAATTAAAACAAACGTAGGATTTAAAATTTACATTTTGATTAGTAAAGACGCAAAACCTGTAGACAGTTTAAGCCACCTGATAGGTGAAAAATTACGACTTCTACATTATATTCCAAATGCAATGAAAGAATTCAGCAAATACCTAACTGGGTGACTCAGCACTTAAAATCCAGGTGAGTTAGGTGTGGTCGTTACAGTGTGGCTGCAGTCACTCACATCCGGGAGGCAAGGAGGTCCGAATCCCCGCGCCGGCGACCTTGATGATGGTGTTCTGTGGTTTACCCTCTTCCTTCCAGGCAAATGTCAGGGTTGGTCCTTAATTATAGACCACAGGCGCTACCTTCCAATTCCTCGTCCTTACATTCACACTTTCCTCCCCACTCAACACTGCACACACACACACACACACACACACACACACGCGCGCGCGCGCGCGCGCGCGCCGGTACTTGTAGCTCACCCCATGGGTGTCCGCATAGAAGCAGCTACAAACTCTGGTGAGCCGAACATGTTCTCGGATACTCCCGGCACTAAAAGATCCATACGCTAAAAAAAGAAGCACTTCATAAGTTAATTAGACCCAAGTTAGTGGCTACTTGGGCGATCGGCCTTTCACCATCCCCCGTTGTATCTGATGACAAAATGTGTGCACCTCTTAGACACCGCCCTTGCGACGGTAGAGGAATGATCCCTCGCAGAGTCCGTGGGTGAAGTCGAGTTGGTAGGATAAGCTATTAAAAACAAATGACCTTAAATCGTAATAAATTGCACAACATGACCAACATTACGAAAATTAACTATCTTCTTCTTCTTCTTTTGCTTTAGTGTTTGTCCCACCTCGTGGCAGGGTCCGCTATTTGAGTCCGCTGTCTCCACTTTACTCGGTCATGGGCCATGTCCGGATGAAGGTTGACGCCTTTCAAATCCCTGTGCAGTGTATCGGCCCAACGTTGTCTCGGTCGCCCCTTTGGTCTTTTCCCGGCGACCTCCAGTGTGCAGCCCTGTTTTGCAATGGTGTCCGCTCCTGACCGTAGCACATGCCCAAACCATCGCAGACGACCCTCACGCATTCTGTTACTGATTGCTGCGATACCAAATCGTACGAAAATTAACTAACTATATGACATGAAAAAGTAACCAGAAATGTTCAATTTATTTTAAATGAAAGCTAGGAAAACAAACTGGCATGTTACAAACATCTAAACCCTAATAATATTACATTGTTTCAGTTTATTTTTTGCATGTCTCAGTAATTGGGATCCTATTGTGTCGACTGACTGAAAAGTTGCGGCTGTCTGCGTGGCTCAGCGGTAATGTTCTCGCCTGCTGTTCCCAAGGTTGAAGGATCAAATCTTAGCATTTGAGGATGTGCAAATACGAGGGAGACCACCTCGAGGCGTAATGGCTAGCATTGTTGGCTGTCACCCCGAGGTACCGGGTTCGATCTCCGGCTCTGACAAGAATTTAAAAGTCTTGGTATGGTCTGGTACGGGGTCTCCCAGCCTCGTGATTCAAAATGGGAACCTGCCGGATGCTATGTCAGGAGGAGGAGTGTAAAGGAACTGGCCACCCTACCACACGCAAACTCCGGCTCGGGATGCCTCTAATTCAGGTCGCCTACGTACTTGAAGGGGATATGGCACTCTAATTTAATTTAAATGCGAGGGAGCTGTGTCAGTAGATTTACTGGCACGTTAAAGATTCCCTTCAGGGCAACATTCCGGTACCCCAGCGTCTCTAAAAGCCGCAGTAGATAAAGGGGACATAAAACCAATAACATTATTATTATTATTATCATCATTATTACGAAAAGTTGCAATATCATTTGTCAATCAATTGTGAAATATTACATTTGCCATGAAATGACATGGCCAAGACTTGAATGAGCTTGGGTAGTTCCATTGTGCACAGGCAAGGTATTAATCACATCTGGATTAACACACTGGCTTACAATGGACGTAAACAGCTGTGACCTGAATACGGTATAATCCATGATATTGTGTTACATGGACTACACGATGGACTACACAGGCAGGGTAGGTACAAGTTCTCTAGTGCGACTGAACACAATGATTTCTCCACAACATGTGCTTGAGCTATCGACCCAAAGCCATGGGGCAAGGCTATCTCTGAAAACGAGTGGGTTTGAACACCACCGTCAGCTGTTCTTGAAGAGGTTTCCATGGTTTCCTATTTTCAGCTCCAGGCAAATGTCGGTTCGGTTCCTTCAAACCCTTGCCCTATTTATTTTCATAGGCCTATTTAATTTATTAGTCTACTTTCGATTTTTGCAAAAAATGAAAGAAGTCCTATGAGATCCACACGGGTCAAAAGTTGTCAGTCTGTCTGTGTGTGATTGTGTGTGTATATCTGCCCCCCCCCCCTCAATTCAAACACGACGAAACCGAATTGAAAGGACACCTCAGTCTCATGTTCCATATCGCCACCATCTTGACGGAAACGTAATGGTGACCACCCAAATGTTCAAAGCTGAAATCTAATTATGACTAATCTAATCATCTGATCTCTAGCTTGCCACGGTGGGTGAGTGGATAGCGTGTCAGTCTACTAACCCCACGATTGCAGGTTCGCTCCTGGCCGTGGTAAGTGATTTTTTAAAAGGTGGCAAAAATACGACACGCATGTCATACGATGTTGGCATGTCAAAGAACCCATTTGAATTCAGTAGGCCGTGTTCATAATGGCAGGATTAATCTCGGGAGTTTCCGCCAACACAAAGTTCCTCATTTCTCTACTAGAAAGCGCTATAGTGTTCAAGAAGCTTAGATATCTAACCTCCTTGACTTTCATAGTGATTCAAGGAACAACGAAATTCGACATGCAAGCTACCCTCTGGGTGTCAAATTACAAAGCTTGCATCCGGCACCCGAGGCCATACAATATTATTATTATCTGATCTCTACCAAATTCTGCAACAACATACCTTCATGTGGGAAGCATTTTTTTTTACCAAACTACGAGGTCATCAAATCGAACCACCTTTGGTACAGAGGTAGCACTAACAAGGTACATAGTTAAAAATCTTAGTCCTTATCAAGCAGTATAATTGAATGCTCTTGTGATAAACGTTAAGTGTTGTACCCTACATAGAACACTTCGTTTACTTTCGTTGTAATTCTTTTTTTTTGTGTCCAGAGGAATTCATTGAAACATTAGGAAAGTACGTCCATCCACCATCTTGAATGTATGGATTCGTTTATCTTGCGCCTTTGATGTGAACCCACATTTTTACTGCATTTCATCATTGTAACTGTAATAAATCATGGATTTTGATATTAATGAATTTTATTTTCAAGATGACGGTTGCGTGCAATATATGGTTCTAATGCTAATTTGAGATACGGTATGTACAGTATCTTTAATATATATATCTCTCGATTTTTTACGTTGTATATTTTATAAATTCAAGGTGGCTTGTTAGTTATTGAGGTTTCAAGGGGCGGAACTACGAGGTCATCTGCCCTGCTGCGCGTTATATTCAGTATGATATTC
The DNA here is from genome assembly GCA_946902985.2 of Meconema thalassinum. Lineage (NCBI taxonomy): Eukaryota > Metazoa > Arthropoda > Insecta > Orthoptera > Tettigoniidae > Meconema > Meconema thalassinum. The sequence continues at coordinate 220,257,760 of OX336390.1, read as the reverse complement.
CTATGAATAATGGTAGCGAGGTCTTTTGTATGTAACTCCTCTCTCACATATTTTGACGTTAATTATGCTACTGTATCAAGTCTTAAGAATATGCTCTGCCGCCATCGTGTATATATGAAGTCCCTGTTTTCTTCTTACTTGGTCATAGGAAGTCACTTGCAAGTATTACATTACTGAAAACTTTCGTTGTTGTATATATTAAGTTATTTAAGTTACTGATTATCATATTCTATATTTCCAAGATGGCCATACAGCACATTTAAGAGAAAGTAAGGTATATGCTCTTTACCAAACATCTTGTTCTGAGTTTTAAGTCTATGTCTCTAGTCGATGATGAAAAAGGCTGGTTTGCACCTCCGAAAATGTGTTCCTGAGGTGGAGTTTATTTGCAGTAGGGTGACGAATTCCTTTCCACACTAAGGGGAGACGACCTCGCTGTTCCGCCCCTTACAACAACAATAACTACCCTTTCTGCGCCTCCTTCCCTTTCTCCGGCAACAGCACATGGTCCCCCAGAACAGGTAACCCATATTAGTTCTGACCACGCCAAATGTTGCGGATCCGGTGATTCAATATGGCCAAGCTGTTGGCTCTCTTGATACGAAAATAACGAAGTTGACTATATCTATTTTAGTTCAGGCGCATACACTCCATTAATGGTAATACAGTAACTCAATCCCCTTTTTATATGAAAATGAAAATCCACAGCCTGCTTCCAGTCTCCGACCGGGTCAGGAATGGAATGAATGAAGCCCCCATCTAGCGGCGAGGATATGAACTGTGCCGGCTGCCGAGGCCTGACGCACTCCTCTGGGGCAATGATTAAATGAATGACAGATGAAATGAAATGATAGTGGAGAATGTTGCTGGAATGATATGTTGACAGGGAAAACCGGAGTACCCGGAGAAAAACCTGTCTGCCTCCGTTTTGTCCAGCACAGATCTCACATGGAGTGACCGGGATTTGAACCACGGACTCAGCGGTGAGAGGCCGGCGTGTTGCCGCCTAAGCCACGGAGGCTTCCCCTTTTTATATACATACAATTAATTGTGTTTTGCATAATCATTCTATATTCAAATATTTGATATGATAACTCCAAATAGGCGATGCTTTTCGTTTGAATAAGCAGGGAATGAGATTAATCTTCGCGGTCGTGATCCGTGTTTATATGTTCAACATAATTCTACCAGATGAATCAGCTGTCCCTAAAAATATTGTTTTACGCAGCCCATCTAGCGTTGTTATCAGAAAGGTCGATATTTCTCTGCTTTCTTCCCATATGGTACTAATGCACTGTAAGTATATCCCGCAAACGATATTGAACACTATTATTAGCCTACTTTCGATTTTTGCAAAAAAAAATGAAATTAGACTTATGAGATCTACACAAGGCCAAAAATTGTGTGTCTGTCTGTGTGTGTGTGTGTGTGTGTGTGTGTGAGTGCGTGTGTGAGAGTGTGTGTCTCTGTGTGAGTGTGTGTACTCTGAATGTCTGCCCCACCCCCTATCAATTCAAACACGGTGAAACCGAATTGAACGAAATTTGGTACAGAGGTAGCACTAGCACAGGGCACCTCAGTGTCATGTTTTATATCGCTACCATCTTGACGAGAACGTAATGGCGGCCACCCAAATGCTCAAAGCTTAAATCAAATTACGACTAACCTAATCATTTGATCTCTGCCAAACTTCGCATCAACATACCCGTGGGAAGCGTCTTTTGACTAAACTACAAGGTCATCAATCCAATAGTTTGAAGATGGCGGCCGTGTATTGAGCAAATCGATTTCCACCTATCAATTCAAACACAACGAAACCAAATCGCACCACCTTTGGTACAGAGGTAGCACTAGAAAGGTACAACTCAGTGTCATGTTATACTTATATCGCCGCCATCGTAACAAAAAAGAAATGGCGGCCACCCTAATGTTCTGAGCTTAAATCAAATTTCGACTAACCTAATCATCCGATTTCTACCACATTTTGCAACAATATACCTTAATGTGGGAAGCTTCTTTTGCCAAAACTACAACGTCAACAGCCAAACAGCTTCAAGATGGCGGATGTATGAATCTTGCAAGTATTATAGCCCAACCGTAACTTACGATTCAACAAGGCCTGGCCTCAGCAAATACACTTATCGTACATTGGGAGGTTTAAACTGTCCTCAAGGAGGTGACCCGTAGGATATTAGCGTTTTGAAATAGAATATGTAACCGTAGTAGTGACTAAGAGTTCAGGCTGACCGTGCCATATCGTGCTGGGCCGGGCCGTCCCGTTGGGTCAAAATGGAGGCTATTGTTTGCTAGCTAGTCCATATGTCAGTAACTTCGTAAGTTTATATCCTTTTAGGAATGTATTGAACAAAATAATACATATAGTATTTAGTATCAAACGGTTTATAAAATCGGCAGAAAACGCTAATGAAATCGTTCTTTACATGAAAAAAATGTTATGCAGTTATACTAAACCAGTTGTTAACCTTATGTTAGTACTGGGCGTATGTAGCGTAGAGGTAACGTCCCAGTCTCTTAGTCTAGAGGTTCGTGGATCAAATCCAAGCAGGCTCAAATTATTTTGCTTGGTGTGTTTTGTATTTATTGATTTATAACTACTCACACGTTTTAATTTTAAACATATATAGTGTGCATTTGCAATCGAAAATATTATATTTATATACGTATAACGCCACAAATTTAACATTCGACTACAGCGATTAAAATTTGTTGTCCTTGATCCGCGGTAGAATCTATTGTTGTTGTTGTTGATTCTTTAGGGGTTTTGCGTCATCATGGTCTTGTAGCCCGTGTACTTGGGTGTATGTAGAAGTTGTCTGATAACCTGTGTCACTGTGATGTCTGTAGGCTTACTAGTGTGTGTACGTTTAAACGAGGAAGGATTTGGGTAAGAAGCTGATGTTGTTGTTGTTGTTTCACTTGAGATACATGTACAGCATTTAGCGCCATGTAATTGGTCGAGTGTTGAATTTTGGCTAATAACCTGTGTTATTGTGATGGCTGTATTAGTGTGTGTAGGTATAATTCAGGTGAGGATTCAATCAATCAACGTATAATATCCGTATAGCACGTTGTATTTCAACAAGCTACTACAACCAACATTCAATTATACTTCTTGAAATGGACAAAGAGTTATAACAATACCCATGCATTTAGGCTATATGTTCTTTACTGAACACCTTGTTTTTCCCTCGATGTGTCTACAGACTAATACGAAGGGAAAATAATAGTGTTCAGTATCGTTTGTGGGTAAATGCTTGTAGTGCATTAGTACCATGCGGGATGCGAGCAGAGAAATATCGACCATCCTGACAACACACGTTAGTTTGGCTGCATAGAACAATATTATTAGGGGAAGCTTATTCACCTGGTATTAGCATCCTGACATTACAGACGTCAATAACAAATGAGGGGTATATAATGTTGTTATATTAAGGAGCGGAACAGCGAGATCATCTGCCGAGTATAGAAATCCTTGGAGCCATCTTTCAGTGTTGTCTTATTGACAATTCATATTTCTACTTTTCAGTTGGTTAACACAATATATTCCCAAATACTGGGAAATGTAAACACTTGAAAAATATGCATTAAAGGTTATATGTACGTAAGAAGAGGGAGAAAATACTGAATGAGATGTTTCGCTCGTCAAGTGGGCATCGTCAGATCTAATAGTTCAAATCTACAAGACAAATAAAAAAAATACAAAATAGAAAATACACAACACTACCAAATCCCACAATGTCAACCTTGAACGGATACAGTCATCAAATATCAACCCTCATAGGAGTGACAGAAACTTACTAAAAACAAGATGTTCAGTAAAGAACATATAGCCTACTTTCTCCTAAATGCATGGGTATTGTTATAACTCTTTGTCCTTTTCAAGGAGTATGATTGAATGTTGGTTGTAGTAGCTTGTTGAAATACAACGTGCTATAGGCATATTAAACATGAATATGAGGTGCCCTTTGCTAGTGCTACCTCTGTACCAAATGTCGTTCAATTCGGTTTCGCCGTGTTTGAATTGATAGGGGGAATCGATTTGCACACATACTTGGCCACCATCTGCAAACTATTGGGCTGATGTTCTTGCAGTTTGGTCAGAATATGTTTCCCACATAAAGATATGGTGTTGCAAAATTTGGTAGAGACTAGATTATTAGGTTGGTCGTAATTACATTTTAGCTTTTAACATTTGGGTGGCCGCGATTACGTTTCCGTCAAGATAGCGGTGATATAAAACATGACACTGAGGTGCCTCTTGCTAGTGCTACCTCTGTACCAAATTTCGTTCATTCGGTTCCACCGTGTTCGAATTAATAGGGGGAATCAATTTTGACATAAAGATGGCCGCCATCCGCAAACTATTAGGCTAATGACCTATTAGATTGGTCAAAGGATGCTCCCTCCATAAAGGTATGTTGTTGCAAAGTTTGGTAGAGATCGAATGGTTATGTTAGTCGTAATTTGATTTAAGCTTTAAACATTTGTGTGGCCGCTATTACGTTTCTGTCAATATGGCGGCGATATTAATCATGACACTGAGATGTCCTTTGCTAGTGCTATCTCTGTACCAAATTTCGTTCCATTCTGTTTCACCGTGTTTGAATTATTAGGGGGAATCGATTCTGACACAAAGATGGCCGCCATCCGCAAACTATTAGGCGAATGACCTATTAGATTGGTCAAAGGATGCTCCCTCCATAAAGGTATGTAGTTGCAAAATTTGGTTGAGATCGGATGATTAGGTTAATCGTAATTTGATTTAAGCTTTGAACATTCGTGTGGCCGCCATTACGTTTCAGTCAAGACGGCGGCGATATAAAACATGACACTGAGGTGCCCTTTGCTAGTGCTACCTCTGTACCAAATTTCGTTCCATTAGGTTCCTCCGTGTTCGAATTAATAGGGGGAATCAATTTTGACATAAAGATGGCCGCCATCCGCAAACTATTAGGCTAATAACCTATTAGATTGGTCAAAGGATGCTCCCTCCAAAAAGGTATGTTGTTGCAAAGTTTGGTAGAGATCGGATGGTTATGTTAGTCGTAATTTAACTTAAGCTTTGAACATTTGTGTGGCCGCCATTACGTTTCTGTCAATATAGCGGCGATATAAAACATGACACTGAGATGCCCTTTGCTAGTGCTACCTCTGTACCAAATTTCGTTCCATTCGGTTTCGCCGTGTTTGAATTAATAGGGGGAATTTATTTTCACACAAAGATGGCCGCCATTCGCAAACTATTAGGCTAATGACTTATTCATTTGGTCAAAGGATGCTTCCTCTATAAGGGTATGTTGTTGCAAAATTTGGTAGAGATCGGATGATTAGGTTAATCGTAATTTGATTTAAGCTTTGAACATTTGTGTGGCCGCCATTACGTTTCCGTCAAGATGGCGGCGATATAAAACATGACACTGAGGTGCCTTTTGTTAGTACTACCTCTGTACCAAATTTCGTTCCATTCGGTTGCACCGTGTTCGAATTAATAGGGGGAATCGATTTTCACACAAAGATGGCCGCCATCCGCAAACTATTACTCTGATGACCTATTAGTTTGGTCAAAGGATGCTCCCCCCATAAAGGTATGTTGTTGCAAAATTTGGTAGAGATCGGATGATTAGGTTAGTCGTAATTTGATTTAAGCTTTGAACATTTGTGTGGCCGCCATTACGTTTCCGTCAAGATGGCGGCGATATAAAACATGACACTGAGGTGCCTTTCGTTAGTACTACTTCCGTACCAAATTTCGTTCCATTCGGTTGCACCGTGTTCGAATTAATAGGGGGAATCGATTTTCACTCAAAGATGGCCGCCATCCGTAAACTATTACGCTGATGACCTATTGGTTTGGTCAAAGGATGCTCCCCCCATAAAGGTATGTTGTTGCAAAATTTGGTAGAGATCGGATGATTAGGTTAGTCGTAATTTGATTTAAGCTTTGAACATTTGTGAGGCCGCCATTACGTTTCCGTCAAGATGGCGGCGATATAAAACATGACACTGAGGTGTCCTTTGCTAGTGCTACCTTTGTACCAAATTTCGTTCAATTCGCATTCACCGTGTTCGAATTGATAGGGGGGACAGACATTCAGAGTACACACACTCACACACACACAGACACACACACACAGACAGACACACACACAGACTCACACACACACATACACACACACAGACACACTTTTTTCGCCCTGTGTTGATCTCATAAGTCTACTTTCATTTTTTGCAAAAATCGAAAGTAGGCTAAAAATAGCTTATCATCCCAGCTTGGCTTAGCCCACAGGCTCTGCGGGGTATCATTCCTCTACCGTCGCAAGGACGTTGTCTGTGAGCAGAACACATTTTGTCAGTAGACTCAACTGGGGATGGTGACAGGCTGATCGCCTAGGTGACCGCTAACTTGGGTCTATTTTTTCAAATTTGAAGGGAAAATGGGCAATTACTCATGAAAGTTATCAATACAAAGTGGTATTTGTAAAAAATTTGAGACCACTGAACCTCTAGGTCACTGCTTATCAATATTTTTCTCTACCGACAGCGGTGGCTACGCTCACTAAAGCGCAGCGTTAGGTCATGGGGCCAAGCTCTCTGCTGACTCAATAGACGCGTGGGACCAAGCCCAACGGTTGACCGTCCTTGAAATGATTTTTCGTGGTTTCCCCATTTTCAACACCAGGAAAATGCTGGGATGGTACGTTCTGACAGGTCACGGTCGCTTCCTTGGCCCAGTTTCATTCATCTTAATGCATTTTATCTCTCATCCCGGGGCGCAGGTTGCCCACGGGCGTCGATTAGAAAGACCTGCACTCACCCTCTCAGGAGGTCATACGACAAAAAAAATATCTCTAGGTACACAACATTTCAGAACCAGTGTTAATTGTGATGGCTGTATTAGTGTGTGTTATCTGTTTTAATTCAAGTAAGGGCTGCAGACAATAATTTCAAGTAGTTCCTACTTTTGCTACCAAATGCTACCGTCTACTACTCCTAGCTTGCGAACTTGGCTACTAGATGGCATCGCAGTCAGCGCCTGGCGGCGAACGTTGGAACTAATAGAGCGTTATCAATTCTAACCTACAAAGTTTGGCTTCACCCAAGTGAAGTTAGTGGAGGTTCTTTAACATGCCATAAATCTATGGCATGGGACCGCCGGCTTTACTTCCCCTCTGAAGGAAGGCATACTGAGGGATTTTTAACGCTCTTAACGACTTCTAATGGGATTGAACCCGCCATATTGGGAATATAAGCTCAGCATGCTACCAACTACGCCACCGAAGCCACAAAATATCAGTGAGGATGATGAATTACAGCGAGTGTAGCAAAACTTCTATCGTCGGAGCAATGTGTGTCTAGAAAATGAAGGATAGCATTTACAGCAACTACTCTGAAATTCATGTACAGTAAGTAATAATTATTATTAAATACGGCTTCGGTGGCGTAGTTGATAGCATGCTGAACGCTGTGCCCAAGATAGCGGGTTCAAACCTGGCCGATGTCATCGGATTTTTAAGATCGTTTAAAATACATCAGTATGCCTTCCCTCGGTGGGGAAGTAAAGCCGGCGGTCCCATGTCATAAATTTAAGGCATGTAAAAGATCCTTCCACCGACTAAACTTGTGTGAAGCTATATTGTTAGGTTAGATTTCGTCGGAACGCTCTATTAAAGTTCCAACGTTCACCACTAGGTATCATTGATATCTGGTAGCGAAAGTTGGAACTACATGAAATTGAACGGGACTTGTAGCTCACCATAAGGGTGTCCGCTGGAAGCAGCTACAGACTCAGGCGAGTCGAACATGTCTTCGGACACTCCCGGCACTAAAAGCCATACGAAAAATAAATAAATAAATAATTAAATACGTTAAAAAGTGTAAATGTGTAAACTAGTTGGGCTCTACGCTGCTGCTGCCACGCGGCCCCTGCGAGGTTCCGTTCTATAGAGAAGGACCTCACAATATAATTCATAGATGATGCCTAACTTTTTAGATGTGGGTGTTTCTTATACGATTCACCCGCGTGAAGTACCGCACTCACGTACTTGGTGAGCTTGTATAGTACAGTCACAAAAGCTTAACTTGATTGCCATTCCACATCCTGAATGAACTGGCTTCAGCAACCCAACAAAGGTCGATGTGGATGTGGTTGTGTGGAGTTCGACCAGCCTCGTTACCGTTCAGATTTGATAAATCGATTCCCGAAGCCCACATAGCAGCTCTGTGTGCATGGGCCGTATGATTGACCGCTATTCGTTGATCCCTTTGGGCACCAGCTCGACCAGAAACTAAAATACAGTCTAACATGACAATACAGCCATATTGCTTGATCGGTTCTCAATAATGGGGTTATTTTCTATGAAAGTATACTGCACCTAGCAAGACTCTTCGATTTCTGGTATGCACAATATGTCCATTGATGTTGCAACTTTTCAGGCAGCCAACCCAATTACTGGGATCTTGGAAGGCAGAATAAGGAAAAATAAGAGAACGTCTATAGCATTTGTAGACTTAGAAAAGGCTATTGATAACATTGATTGGAGTAAGTTGATTGACATCTTGAAAAGGATTGATGGTTGGTTGGTTCCTCAGTTTAGGGGCTGCAACAACGCGGTCATGTAGCCCCGTGTACTTTGGGTGTGTGTAGAATCTGTCTGATAACCGGTGTTAATTGTGACGACTGTATTAGTGTGTGTTATCTGTTTTTAATTCAAGTAAGGACTGCAGACATTGAATTTTTCAAGTAGTTCCTACTTTTGCCGCCAAAAGTCACCGTCAACGACTACTAGTTCAGAACTTGGCTACTAGACGCCACAGCAGTCGGCTCCTGGCGACGAACGTAGGAACATACAGTAAGAGCGTTGTTTAAACTTAACCTATATAATTTAGCTACACACAGGTGTAATTAGTGGAAGGTTCTTTGACATGCCAAAAATCTATGACCTGGGACAGCCGGCTTTACTTCCCCTCCGAAGGAAGGCATACTGAGGGTTTATTAACGCTCTGAAAAATCCGACGAATTCGGCCGGGTTTGAACCCACGATCTATGGCATAGAAGCTCAGCATACTATCAACTACGCCACCGAAGCCGGTCATGACTGCGTTGTCGCAGCCCCTAAACTTAGCAACCATCCAATCAGATTTGATTGAAATAAATACAGGGATAGGAGGGTGATCTTCAATCTATACAGAAACCAGATGGCAGTTATTCGAGTTGAAGGACATGAGAGAGAAACTGGTATTCAGAAAGGTGTAAGGCAAGGCTGCAACTTATCACCCATACTTTTTAATCTATACATTGAACAAGCAATGAAAGAAGTTCGAGAAAAATTTAACGTAGAAGTCAAATAAAAAATCAAGGAGAAATAATCTCAACTCTGAGATTTGCTGATAATATTTTCATATTAGCTGATTCGCCAGAGGATTTGAATGAATTTTTAAATGGTATGGACTCCGTCTTGAGGGAAGAATTCATTATGAAAATCATCACATGTAAAACAAAATAATGGATTGCAGCCGAAATAAATCAGAAACCCTTATTGACCTCAGGTGAAAGGCTAAGGAAGAAGGCTACTAAGGAAGCAAAATAACCAGTGACGGACGAAGCAAAGAGGATATGATGCTGATGATGATGATAATTTTTGTTTTAAGGGGCCTAACATCTAGGTTATCGGCCCCTAATAGTTTGGGTGATCGTGAAGATGAAAATGAAATGTAAACTTTAACTAATACTAACGAGAGTTTAGTGCTTTTCAGTCCGAATGTACCCTAAAGAGATGGGTTATGCCCTAATCCTGAAATAAATTACATGAGATTAATAAAACACTAGGATGACCAGTTTCGATCGTCAAGCGATCATCATCAGATCCAATACACTTAGGCTATAAAATCTATGTTTGAAATACAGGTGAAAATATTTACAATATGTACAATTATTTTGTTGCAGTATTGGTACTGCAACTGTCAGTGTATGCTAAATGCAGTATATATGTTAGGTGAAATGCTAAATGGTGATGGCTATCCGGAGATTGTACTTTAGAGAGATTATATGGTTGTAAACTATGGTTAAACTATACAATTTTAGGCTAACTACTTATCTGATTGTCTTCCGTACTACAGCTATTCGCAGTTTCCGTGCTCACTTGAACTCGCTGTGCGGTCGACTGCGGTGGTTATCTTAACGACTGGTTTTTCCCTGCCTTCCCCCCCTGTCCCTACGTGCTGTGGGGAGTGATCGCGATGTGTTTATGTGAGGTGTTGCCAACCTAGATAAGATGTATGTTATTGAATGAGGTGGATCTACAACTATTAAAGACCGTGGATTAGTCCTCGCCACGCGTGGAGCATAACCCATTCGAACTAAGCGTTGACGGTCTTATGAGGACGTCCCGGCACCTTTAATACTGCCTCTAATATGGGCCTTGGTTTATTGCAGAAGAAAAGTACATCGTACACCTGATCCAGATAACATTTACCTATTAAAAAACCCCTAATTTCCCCCCTTTTTATCTAGCTTGGCTGTGTCGCTAAATTGTGTTTTGTTTCCGACAGGGTGTGTTTTTTAGTAGCGTGAAGAGGGGTGAGCTCTCCATGAACGTGTGTTCATTTAGATTGTTGGGATTGTTTCGTTTGGCTAGGTGTATCTCGATTGCTTCCTTTATGTCAAGAGCTCTGCCTTTCGATTCGTGATGGATTATTTTAAGGTCCGACTCTATGTTGGTAAATCTATGCCCTGCGTCACACATATGTTCGCACACGGCTGAATGTGTTCCGTATCTTATCGCATTTCTATGTTCATTATAACGTGTGTCTACTCGCCTTCCACTCTGCCCGATGTAAATCGGTGTCTTGGCACGTTATAGAATATACCCCTGACCTTGAATACGGGTCACGTTTATTTAGATTACTATTTAGGAGGTGCCTAGCGGTTGTGTTTTTCGTCGTGAAAGCTATCTTTATGCCTTGCTTTTTGAATAGGTTAGTGATTTTATATGTATTCGCATTCACATGGTTGAAACGCGCAAATTTTTTCTCATTACTGTCCGGTTTGGGAATCGTTTTATCTTTATTTTTATGTTTGGCTATAATTTGATTTATTTTACTTGGCGAGAAGTTGTTTTCCTTTGCTATTTGCATAATAGTTCTTATTTCCTTATTATAGTTGTCTTTTGACATGGGTATGTTTAAAGCCCTGTGCACCATTGAACTGAAACCCGCTAGTTTGTGCGTACTGGGGTGATTAGACTGATTGTCGATTGCATGCGAGGTTTGTGTTGCTTTCCGGAATATGGAATATGAAAGGTCGTTGTCTTTACGTTCAATAGTTATATCGAGATAATTTATTTTCCGGTCTATTTCGGATTCCTTAGTGAATTTGATAGAATGGTGAAGGCTATTAATGGATTGGAGAATTGTTTCTTCGCTTGTTAGTTCAGTATCGTAGATGCAAATTACATCATCTACGTATCTTTTCCATATTACTATTCCCTTTGTTGAAGTCTTTTCTAAGAACGCATTTTCTAGTGCATTGATGAAGATGTCAGCGATTAACCCACTTAGTGGCGATCCCATTGCTAGGCCTTCTCTCTGTGTGTATATTTTATTGTCGAATTGAAACACGTTTTGGGTGAGAACGACCCTCAGTAATCTCACAATCTCTTCAATTTCTTTTACCGAATTGTTGGATTTTAAGTTGTTTTCGATAGTGTTGATTGCTTCAATAATCGGAATATTGGTGTACATGTTAGTTACGTCGAAGGATACTAGCCTGAAGCTAGGTTTCATTTGTAGGGTGTTCAATGCTGTTACTAGTTCTGTTGTGTTCTTTACAGAGTTGTTTTTGTCGTTGGAAAGACGGCATTTTAAGATTTTTAGTAACTCTTTGCTGATTTTGTAATTAGGGGCATTCCTACAATTGACTATTGGTCTCATTGGGCATTCCTTTTTGTGTATTTTTGGTTGTCCCCTCAATGACGGTATTTTCGGGTTCATGTTTATTAGTTTTGATTTTTCGGCTTTGGTCAGTATGTATTCTGTTTCTTTTAGCGCACTTTTTATTTGTTTTTGGAATTTGTTGGTGGGGTCTTTTGTTAATTCCTTGATTTCGTTGTTGTTTAGGAATTCGACTGTTTTTTCAATGTATTCTGTTTTGTTCAAAATTACTGTAGTGTTTCCCTTATCTGCTTTTGTGATGATTAAGTCATGTTCTTTTATTTTTTGTTTCAACGACTTTATTTCTTTGATTTGTTTGTTGTTTTGAATGTTATTGCTATCGCCCTCTCGTTTGAGGATTTTTTTGGCTTCGTTGGTGGCGAGATTTTTGGTTAATTCCCTGTCTTCTGCTGGGAGCTTGTGACTGGCTATCTCAATATCTGTGATTAACTGTTTTATATTGTGGTTCGTGTGTGCGTCTGTGCAGTTGTATTTCAAACCTTTGTCTAACATATTCATTTCACCTTGAGAAAAGGTTACGTTCGTTCTGTTGGTTACTCTGCTGTGGAAATTGAATTCATTGTTATTCGTGTGTTGTTCGTTAGATAGATGGTTCTGTGTTTCTCCTAGTTTTCTTAATTTATTTTCTAGCGTTTCATGCTTCCTCGTTGCTCTGATTTTGATGGTGTCATGTAGGTGTTCGGTGAAGCTGTTCCATTGGGCTGCGTGCCAGAAATTACTTAGTTGCAATTGAATGTCGTATAATTGTTGGTTAATTTTTTGCTTTCTTATGTATGCAAATCTTAATTCGTTTTTTATCCAAAGCGCTTTGGCTTGTTTAGTTGAAATGATCGAGGCTGGTGTGTTCGGTACGGTTTTAATTGGTACGTATTTAGGGGTGAGGTTTAGTTTCCACAGCAGAGTAACCTACAGAACGAACGTAACCTTTTCTCAAGGTGAAATGAATATGTTAGACAAAGGTTTGAAATACAACTGCACAGACGCACACACGAACCACAATATAAAACAGTTAATCACAGATATTGAGATAGCCAGTCACAAGCTCCCAGCAGAAGACAGGGAATTAACCAAAAATCTCGCCACCAACGAAGCCAAAAAAATCCTCAAACGAGAGGGCGATAGCAATAACATTCAAAACAACAAACAAATCAAAGAAATAAAGTCGTTGAAACAAAAAATAAAAGAACATGACTTAATCATCACAAAAGCAGATAAGGGAAACACTACAGTAATTTTGAACAAAACAGAATACATTGAAAAAACAGTCGAATTCCTAAACAACAACGAAATCAAGGAATTAACAAAAGACCCCACCAACAAATTCCAAAAACAAATAAAAAGTGCGCTAAAAGAAACAGAATACATACTGACCAAAGCCGAAAAATCAAAACTAATAAACATGAACCCGAAAATACCGTCATTGAGGGGACAACCAAAAATACACAAAAAGGAATGCCCAATGAGACCAATAGTCAATTGTAGGAATGCCCCTAATTACAAAATCAGCAAAGAGTTACTAAAAATCTTAAAATGCCGTCTTTCCAACGACAAAAACAACTCTGTAAAGAACACAACAGAACTAGTAACAGCATTGAACACCCTACAAATGAAACCTAGCTTCAGGCTAGTATCCTTCGACGTAACTAACATGTACACCAATATTCCGATTATTGAAGCAATCAACACTATCGAAAACAACTTAAAATCCAACAATTCGGTAAAAGAAATTGAAGAGATTGTGAGATTACTGAGGGTCGTTCTCACCCAAAACGTGTTTCAATTCGACAATAAAATATACACACAGAGAGAAGGCCTAGCAATGGGATCGCCACTAAGTGGGTTAATCGCTGACATCTTCATCAATGCACTAGAAAATGCGTTCTTAGAAAAGACTTCAACAAAGGGAATAGTAATATGGAAAAGATACGTAGATGATGTAATTTGCATCTACGATACTGAACTAACAAGCGAAGAAACAATTCTCCAATCCATTAATAGCCTTCACCATTCTATCAAATTCACTAAGGAATCCGAAATAGACCGGAAAATAAATTATCTCGATATAACTATTGAACGTAAAGACAACGACCTTTCATATTCCATATTCCGGAAAGCAACACAAACCTCGCATGCAATCGACAATCAGTCTAATCACCCCAGTACGCACAAACTAGCGGGTTTCAGTTCAATGGTGCACAGGGCTTTAAACATACCCATGTCAAAAGACAACTATAATAAGGAAATAAGAACTATTATGCAAATAGCAAAGGAAAACAACTTCTCGCCAAGTAAAATAAATCAAATTATAGCCAAACATAAAAATAAAGATAAAACGATTCCCAAACCGGACAGTAATGAGAAAAAATTTGCGCGTTTCAACCATGTGAATGCGAATACATATAAAATCACTAACCTATTCAAAAAGCAAGGCATAAAGATAGCTTTCACGACGAAAAACACAACCGCTAGGCACCTCCTAAATAGTAATCTAAATAAACGTGACCCGTATTCAAGGTCAGGGGTATATTCTATAACGTGCCAAGACACCGATTTACATCGGGCAGAGTGGAAGGCGAGTAGACACACGTTATAATGAACATAGAAATGCGATAAGATACGGAACACATTCAGCCGTGTGCGAACATATGTGTGACGCAGGGCATAGCTTTACCAACATAGAGTCGGACCTTAAAATAATCCATCACGAATCGAAAGGCAGAGCTCTTGACATAAAGGAAGCAATCGAGATACACCTAGCCAAACGAAACAATCCCAACAATCTAAATGAACACACGTTCATGGAGAGCTCACCCCTCTTCACGCTACTAAAAAACACACCCTGTCGGAAACAAAACACAATTTAGCGACACAGCCAAGCTAGATAAAAAGGGGGGAAATTAGGGGTTTTTTAATAGGTAAATGTTATCTGGATCAGGTGTACGATGTACTTTTCTTCTGCAATAAACCAAGGCCCATATTAGAGGCAGTATTAAAGGTGCCGGGACGTCCTCATAAGACCGTCAACGCTTAGTTCGAATGGGTTATGCTCCACGCGTGGCGAGGACTAATCCACGGTCTTTAATAGTTGTAGATCCACCTCATTCAATAACATACATCTTATCTAGGTTGGCAACACCTCACATAAACACATCGCGATCACTCCCCACAGCACGTAGGGACAGGGGGGGAAGGCAGGGAAAAACCAGTCGTTAAGATAACCACCGCAGTCGACCGCACAGCGAGTTCAAGTGAGCACGGAAACTGCGAATAGCTGTAGTACGGAAGACAATCAGATAAGTAGTTAGCCTAAAATTGTATAGTTTAACCATAGTTTACAACCATATAATCTCTCTAAAGTACAATCTCCGGATAGCCATCACCATTTAGCATTTCACCTAACATATATACTGCATTTAGCATACACTGACAGTTGCAGTACCAATACTGCAACAAAATAATTGTACATATTGTAAATATTTTCACCTGTATTTCAAACATAGATTTTATAGCCTAAGTGTATTGGATCTGATGATGATCGCTTGACGATCGAAACTGGTCATCCTAGTGTTTTATTAATCTCATGTAATTTATTTCAGGATTAGGGCATAACCCATCTCTTTAGGGTACATTCGTGTTGACCGACTGAAAAGCACTAAACTCTTGTTTACTAAGGCAACACTGAAAATATGGCTTCAAACACCACAATGTTCACGGCTAGTCAGGCAAATCGTGAAGCCAAGAAATTCAAATCACTCAGGCTTAAACTCATGAATTTAGACAAGTCAATTTGGTTCAACAAAAAATGTATAGAACTAAACCTCACCCCTAAATACGTACCAATTAAAACCGTACCGAACACACCAGCCTCGATCATTTCAACTAAACAAGCCAAAGCGCTTTGGATAAAAAACGAATTAAGATTTGCATACATAAGAAAGCAAAAAATTAACCAACAATTATACGACATTCAATTGCAACTAAGTAATTTCTGGCACGCAGCCCAATGGAACAGCTTCACCGAACACCTACATGACACCATCAAAATCAGAGCAACGAGGAAGCATGAAACGCTAGAAAATAAATTAAGAAAACTAGGAGAAACACAGAACCATCAATCTAACGAACAACACACGAATAACAATGAATTCAATTTCCACAGCAGAGTAACCAACAGAACGAACGTAACCTTTTCTCAAGGTGAAATGAATATGTTAGACAAAGGTTTGAAATACAACTGCACAGACGCACACACGAACCACAATATAAAACAGTTAATCACAGATATTGAGATAGCCAGTCACAAGCTCCCAGCAGAAGACAGGGAATTAACCAAAAATCTCGCCACCAACGAAGCCAAAAAAATCCTCAAACGAGAGGGCGATAGCAATAACATTCAAAACAACAAACAAATCAAAGAAATAAAGTCGTTGAAACAAAAAATAAAAGAACATGACTTAATCATCACAAAAGCAGATAAGGGAAACACTACAGTAATTTTGAACAAAACAGAATACATTGAAAAAACAGTCGAATTCCTAAACAACAACGAAATCAAGGAATTAACAAAAGACCCCACCAACAAATTCCAAAAACAAATAAAAAGTGCGCTAAAAGAAACAGAATACATACTGACCAAAGCCGAAAAATCAAAACTAATAAACATGAACCCGAAAATACCGTCATTGAGGGGACAACCAAAAATACACAAAAAGGAATGCCCAATGAGACCAATAGTCAATTGTAGGAATGCCCCTAATTACAAAATCAGCAAAGAGTTACTAAAAATCTTAAAATGCCGTCTTTCCAACGACAAAAACAACTCTGTAAAGAACACAACAGAACTAGTAACAGCATTGAACACCCTACAAATGAAACCTAGCTTCAGGCTAGTATCCTTCGACGTAACTAACATGTACACCAATATTCCGATTATTGAAGCAATCAACACTATCGAAAACAACTTAAAATCCAACAATTCGGTAAAAGAAATTGAAGAGATTGTGAGATTACTGAGGGTCGTTCTCACCCAAAACGTGTTTCAATTCGACAATAAAATATACACACAGAGAGAAGGCCTAGCAATGGGATCGCCACTAAGTGGGTTAATCGCTGACATCTTCATCAATGCACTAGAAAATGCGTTCTTAGAAAAGACTTCAACAAAGGGAATAGTAATATGGAAAAGATACGTAGATGATGTAATTTGCATCTACGATACTGAACTAACAAGCGAAGAAACAATTCTCCAATCCATTAATAGCCTTCACCATTCTATCAAATTCACTAAGGAATCCGAAATAGACCGGAAAATAAATTATCTCGATATAACTATTGAACGTAAAGACAACGACCTTTCATATTCCATATTCCGGAAAGCAACACAAACCTCGCATGCAATCGACAATCAGTCTAATCACCCCAGTACGCACAAACTAGCGGGTTTCAGTTCAATGGTGCACAGGGCTTTAAACATACCCATGTCAAAAGACAACTATAATAAGGAAATAAGAACTATTATGCAAATAGCAAAGGAAAACAACTTCTCGCCAAGTAAAATAAATCAAATTATAGCCAAACATAAAAATAAAGATAAAACGATTCCCAAACCGGACAGTAATGAGAAAAAATTTGCGCGTTTCAACCATGTGAATGCGAATACATATAAAATCACTAACCTATTCAAAAAGCAAGGCATAAAGATAGCTTTCACGACGAAAAACACAACCGCTAGGCACCTCCTAAATAGTAATCTAAATAAACGTGACCCGTATTCAAGGTCAGGGGTATATTCTATAACGTGCCAAGACACCGATTTACATCGGGCAGAGTGGAAGGCGAGTAGACACACGTTATAATGAACATAGAAATGCGATAAGATACGGAACACATTCAGCCGTGTGCGAACATATGTGTGACGCAGGGCATAGCTTTACCAACATAGAGTCGGACCTTAAAATAATCCATCACGAATCGAAAGGCAGAGCTCTTGACATAAAGGAAGCAATCGAGATACACCTAGCCAAACGAAACAATCCCAACAATCTAAATGAACACACGTTCATGGAGAGCTCACCCCTCTTCACGCTACTAAAAAAAACACCCTGTCGGAAACAAAACACAATTTAGCGACACAGCCAAGCTAGATAAAAAGGGGGGAAATTAGGGGTTTTTTAATAGGTAAATGTTATCTGGATCAGGTGTACGATGTACTTTTCTTCTGCAATAAACCAAGGCCCATATTAGAGGCAGTATTAAAGGTGCCGGGACGTCCTCATAAGACCGTCAACGCTTAGTTCGAATGGGTTATGCTCCACGCGTGGCGAGGACTAATCCACGGTCTTTAATAGTTGTAGATCCACCTCATTCAATAACATACATCTTATCTAGGTTGGCAACACCTCACATAAACACATCGCGATCACTCCCCACAGCACGTAGGGACAGGGGGGGAAGGCAGGGAAAAACCAGTCGTTAAGATAACCACCGCAGTCGACCGCACAGCGAGTTCAAGTGAGCACGGAAACTGCGAATAGCTGTAGTACGGAAGACAATCAGATAAGTAGTTAGCCTAAAATTGTATAGTTTAACCATAGTTTACAACCATATAATCTCTCTAAAGTACAATCTCCGGATAGCCATCACCATTTAGCATTTCACCTAACATATATACTGCATTTAGCATACACTGACAGTTGCAGTACCAATACTGCAACAAAATAATTGTACATATTGTAAATATTTTCACCTGTATTTCAAACATAGATTTTATAGCCTAAGTGTATTGGATCTGATGATGATCGCTTGACGATCGAAACTGGTCATCCTAGTGTTTTATTAATCTCATGTAATTTATTTCAGGATTAGGGCATAACCCATCTCTTTAGGGTACATTCGTGTTGACCGACTGAAAAGCACTAAACTCTTGTTTACTAAGGCAACACTGAAAATATGGCTTCAAACACCACAATGTTCACGGCTAGTCAGGCAAATCGTGAAGCCAAGAAATTCAAATCACTCAGGCTTAAACTCATGAATTTAGACAAGTCAATTTGGTTCAACAAAAAATGTATAGAACTAAACCTCACCCCTAAATACGTACCAATTAAAACCGTACCGAACACACCAGCCTCGATCATTTCAACTAAACAAGCCAAAGCGCTTTGGATAAAAAACGAATTAAGATTTGCATACATAAGAAAGCAAAAAATTAACCAACAATTATACGACATTCAATTGCAACTAAGTAATTTCTGGCACGCAGCCCAATGGAACAGCTTCACCGAACACCTACATGACACCATCAAAATCAGAGCAACGAGGAAGCATGAAACGCTAGAAAATAAATTAAGAAAACTAGGAGAAACACAGAACCATCAATCTAACGAACAACACACGAATAACAATGAATTCAATTTCCACAGCAGAGTAACCAACAGAACGAACGTAACCTTTTCTCAAGGTGAAATGAATATGTTAGACAAAGGTTTGAAATACAACTGCACAGACGCACACACGAACCACAATATAAAACAGTTAATCACAGATATTGAGATAGCCAGTCACAAGCTCCCAGCAGAAGACAGGGAATTAACCAAAAATCTCGCCACCAACGAAGCCAAAAAAAATCCTCAAACGAGAGGGCGATAGCAATAACATTCAAAACAACAAACAAATCAAAGAAATAAAGTCGTTGAAACAAAAAATAAAAGAACATGACTTAATCATCACAAAAGCAGATAAGGGAAACACTACAGTAATTTTGAACAAAACAGAATACATTGAAAAAACAGTCGAATTCCTAAACAACAACGAAATCAAGGAATTAACAAAAGACCCCACCAACAAATTCCAAAAACAAATAAAAAGTGCGCTAAAAGAAACAGAATACATACTGACCAAAGCCGAAAAATCAAAACTAATAAACATGAACCCGAAAATACCGTCATTGAGGGGACAACCAAAAATACACAAAAAGGAATGCCCAATGAGACCAATAGTCAATTGTAGGAATGCCCCTAATTACAAAATCAGCAAAGAGTTACTAAAAATCTTAAAATGCCGTCTTTCCAACGACAAAAACAACTCTGTAAAGAACACAACAGAACTAGTAACAGCATTGAACACCCTACAAATGAAATCTAGCTTCAGGCTAGTATCCTTCGACGTAACTAACATGTACACCAATATTCCGATTATTGAAGCAATCAACACTATCGAAAACAACTTAAAATCCAACAATTCGGTAAAAGAAATTGAAGAGATTGTGAGATTACTGAGGGTCGTTCTCACCCAAAACGTGTTTCAATTCGACAATAAAATATACACACAGAGAGAAGGCCTAGCAATGGGATCGCCACTAAGTGGGTTAATCGCTGACATCTTCATCAATGCACTAGAAAATGCGTTCTTAGAAAAGACTTCAACAAAGGGAATAGTAATATGGAAAAGATACGTAGATGATGTAATTTGCATCTACGATACTGAACTAACAAGCGAAGAAACAATTCTCCAATCCATTAATAGCCTTCACCATTCTATTAAATTCACTAAGGAATCCGAAATAGACCGGAAAATAAATTATCTCGATATAACTATTGAACGTAAAGACAACGACCTTTCATATTCCATATTCCGGAAAGCAACACAAACCTCGCATGCAATCGACAATCAGTCTAATCACCCCAGTACGCACAAACTAGCGGGTTTCAGTTCAATGGTGCACAGGGCTTTAAACATACCCATGTCAAAAGACAACTATAATAAGGAAATAAGAACTATTATGCAAATAGCAAAGGAAAACAACTTCTCGCCAAGTAAAATAAATCAAATTATAGCCAAACATAAAAATAAAGATAAAACGATTCCCAAACCGGACAGTAATGAGAAAAAATTTGCGCGTTTCAACTATGTGAATGCGAATACATATAAAATCACTAACCTATTCAAAAAGCAAGGCATAAAGATAGCTTTCACGACGAAAAACACAACCGCTAGGCACCTCCTAAATAGTAATCTAAATAAACGTGACCCGTATTCAAGGTCAGGGGTATATTCTATAACGTGCCAAGACACCGATTGTCAAGCTAATTACATCGGGCAGAGTGGAAGGCGAGTAGACACACGTTATAATGAACATAGAAATGCGATAAGATACGGAACACATTCAGCCGTGTGCGAACATATGTGTGACGCAGGGCATAGCTTTACCAACATAGAGTCGGACCTTAAAATAATCCATCACGAATCGAAAGGCAGAGCTCTTGACATAAAGGAAGCAATCGAGATACACCTAGCCAAACGAAACAATCCCAACAATCTAAATGAACACACGTTCATGGAGAGCTCACCCCTCTTCACGCTACTAAAAAACACACCCTGTCGGAAACAAAACACAATTTAGCGACACAGCCAAGCTAGATAAAAAGGGGGTAAATTAGGGGTTTTTTAATAGGTAAATGTTATCTGGATCAGGTGTACGATGTACTTTTCTTCTGCAATAAACCAAGGCCCATATTAGAGGCAGTATTAAAGATGCCGGGACGTCCTCATAAGACCGTCAACGCTTAGTTCGAATGGGTTATGCTCCACGCGTGGCGAGGACTAATCCACGGTCTTTAATAGTTGTAGATCCACCTCATTCAATAACATACATCTTATCTAGGTTGGCAACACCTCACATAAACACATCGCGATCACTCCCCACAGCACGTAGGGACAGGGGGGGAAGGCAGGGAAAAACCAGTCGTTAAGATAACCACCGCAGTCGACCGCACAGCGAGTTCAAGTGAGCACGGAAACTGCGAATAGCTGTAGTACGGAAGACAATCAGATAAGTAGTTAGCCTAAAATTGTATAGTTTAACCATAGTTTACAACCATATAATCTCTCTAAAGTACAATCTCCGGATAGCCATCACCATTTAGCATTTCACCTAACATATATACTGCATTTAGCATACACTGACAGTTGCAGTACCAATACTGCAACAAAATAATTGTACATATTGTAAATATTTTCACCTGTATTTCAAACATAGATTTTATAGCCTAAGTGTATTGGATCTGATGATGATCGCTTGACGATCGAAACTGGTCATCCTAGTGTTTTATTAATCTCATGTAATTTATTTCAGGATTAGGGCATAACCCATCTCTTTAGGGTACATTCGTGTTGACCGACTGAAAAGCACTAAACTCTTGTTTACTAAGGCAACACTGAAAATATGGCTTCAAACACCACAATGTTCACGGCTAGTCAGGCAAATCGTGAAGCCAAGAAATTCAAATCACTCAGGCTTAAACTCATGAATTTAGACAAGTCAATTTGGTTCAACAAAAAATGTATAGAACTAAACCTCACCCCTAAATACGTACCAATTAAAACCGTACCGAACACACCAGCCTCGATCATTTCAACTAAACAAGCCAAAGCGCTTTGGATAAAAAACGAATTAAGATTTGCATACATAAGAAAGCAAAAAATTAACCAACAATTATACGACATTCAATTGCAACTAAGTAATTTCTGGCACGCAGCCCAATGGAACAGCTTCACCGAACACCTACATGACACCATCAAAATCAGAGCAACGAGGAAGCATGAAACGCTAGAAAATAAATTAAGAAAACTAGGAGAAACACAGAACCATCAATCTAACGAACAACACACGAATAACAATGAATTCAATTTCCACAGCAGAGTAACCAACAGAACGAACGTAACCTTTTCTCAAGGTGAAATGAATATGTTAGACAAAGGTTTGAAATACAACTGCACAGACGCACACACGAACCACAATATAAAACAGTTAATCACAGATATTGAGATAGCCAGTCACAAGCTCCCAGCAGAAGACAGGGAATTAACCAAAAATCTCGCCACCAACGAAGCCAAAAAAATCCTCAAACGAGAGGGCGATAGCAATAACATTCAAAACAACAAACAAATCAAAGAAATAAAGTCGTTGAAACAAAAAATAAAAGAACATGACTTAATCATCACAAAAGCAGATAAGGGAAACACTACAGTAATTTTGAACAAAACAGAATACATTGAAAAAACAGTCGAATTCCTAAACAACAACGAAATCAAGGAATTAACAAAAGACCCCACCAACAAATTCCAAAAACAAATAAAAAGTGCGCTAAAAGAAACAGAATACATACTAACCAAAGCCGAAAAATCAAAACTAATAAACATGAACCCGAAAATACCGTCATTGAGGGGACAACCAAAAATACACAAAAAGGAATGCCCAATGAGACCAATAGTCAATTGTAGGAATGCCCCTAATTACAAAATCAGCAAAGAGTTACTAAAAATCTTAAAATGCCGTCTTTCCAACGACAAAAACAACTCTGTAAAGAACACAACAGAACTAGTAACAGCATTGAACACCCTACAAATGAAACCTAGCTTCAGGCTAGTATCCTTCGACGTAACTAACATGTACACCAATATTCCGATTATTGAAGCAATCAACACTATCGAAAACAACTTAAAATCCAACAATTCGGTAAAAGAAATTGAAGAGATTGTGAGATTACTGAGGGTCGTTCTCACCCAAAACGTGTTTCAATTCGACAATAAAATATACACACAGAGAGAAGGCCTAGCAATGGGATCGCCACTAAGTGGGTTAATCGCTGACATCTTCATCAATGCACTAGAAAATGCGTTCTTAGAAAAGACTTCAACAAAGGGAATAGTAATATGGAAAAGATACGTAGATGATGTAATTTGCATCTACGATACTGAACTAACAAGCGAAGAAACAATTCTCCAATCCATTAATAGCCTTCACCATTCTATCAAATTCACTAAGGAATCCGAAATAGACCGGAAAATAAATTATCTCGATATAACTATTGAACGTAAAGACAACGACCTTTCATATTCCATATTCCGGAAAGCAACACAAACCTCGCATGCAATCGACAATCAGTCTAATCACCCCAGTACGCACAAACTAGCGGGTTTCAGTTCAATGGTGCACAGGGCTTTAAACATACCCATGTCAAAAGACAACTATAATAAGGAAATAAGAACTATTATGCAAATAGCAAAGGAAAACAACTTCTCGCCAAGTAAAATAAATCAAATTATAGCCAAACATAAAAATAAAGATAAAACGATTCCCAAACCGGACAGTAATGAGAAAAAATTTGCGCGTTTCAACTATGTGAATGCGAATACATATAAAATCACTAACCTATTCAAAAAGCAAGGCATAAAGATAGCTTTCACGACGAAAAGCACAACCGCTAGGCACCTCCTAAATAGTAATCTAAATAAACGTGACCCGTATTCAAGGTCAGGGGTATATTCTATAACGTGCCAAGACACCGATTGTCAAGCTAATTACATCGGGCAGAGTGGAAGGCGAGTAGACACACGTTATAATGAACATAGAAATGCGATAAGATACGGAACACATTCAGCCGTGTGCGAACATATGTGTGACGCAGGGCATAGCTTTACCAACATAGAGTCGGACCTTAAAATAATCCATCACGAATCGAAAGGCAGAGCTCTTGACATAAAGGAAGCAATCGAGATACACCTAGCCAAACGAAACAATCCCAACAATCTAAATGAACACACGTTCATGGAGAGCTCACCCCTCTTCACGCTACTAAAAAACACACCCTGTCGGAAACAAAACACAATTTAGCGACACAGCCAAGCTAGATAAAAAGGGGGTAAATTAGGGGTTTTTTAATAGGTAAATGTTATCTGGATCAGGTGTACGATGTACTTTTCTTCTGCAATAAACCAAGGCCCATATTAGAGGCAGTATTAAAGGTGCCGGGACGTCCTCATAAGACCGTCAACGCTTAGTTCGAATGGGTTATGCTCCACGCGTGGCGAGGACTAATCCACGGTCTTTAATAGTTGTAGATCCACCTCATTCAATAACATACATCTTATCTAGGTTGGCAACACCTCACATAAACACATCGCGATCACTCCCCACAGCACGTAGGGACAGGGGGGGAAGGCAGGGAAAAACCAGTCGTTAAGATAACCACCGCAGTCGACCGCACAGCGAGTTCAAGTGAGCACGGAAACTGCGAATAGCTGTAGTACGGAAGACAATCAGATAAGTAGTTAGCCTAAAATTGTATAGTTTAACCATAGTTTACAACCATATAATCTCTCTAAAGTACAATCTCCGGATAGCCATCACCATTTAGCATTTCACCTAACATATATACTGCATTTAGCATACACTGACAGTTGCAGTACCAATACTGCAACAAAATAATTGTACATATTGTAAATATTTTCACCTGTATTTCAAACATAGATTTTATAGCCTAAGTGTATTAGATCTGATGATGATCGCTTGACGATCGAAACTGGTCATCCTAGTGTTTTATTAATCTCATGTAATTTATTTCAGGATTAGGGCATAACCCATCTCTTTAGGGTACATTCGTGTTGACTGACTGAAAAGCACTAAACTCTTGTTTACTAAGGCAACACTGAAAATATGGCTTCAAACACCACAATAATACTAACGACTAACTTATACTGTATACTAGAAGAAGAAAGGGAAAACAAAAGGAGAATAAGGCAAATAAAGGGCAGGAGGAAAAGAAATGCCCTCAATCCTCGAAGAATGCGAATTGAGGGACTTGGAAGGAAATAGAGCCATGAAAGGCAGATAGGCCAGTGAAAGAGGAGAGGGTCCGCCCCGGTGGTAATGGTTAAAAGGGGGAAAAACGGATCCAGCTCAGGAGTCCCTCGGAGTCGCCAACACACGAACTCACCAGCCGTGAGCCCCTGATGGTGTAGCCATATCCAGGGTGCACCAGAAGTGGTGGGGCTACATACACCCTGCCTCCTTGAGGGCCTTGAGCGGAAGGCAGGAGAAAACATGAAAAGAAGGATGACCCCTCGCAGAAGGAGGGTGTCAGAAAAGATGAGACAAGGGCCAATTAAGGCGGGGAAGGAAGATAATCCCTAGGCCTCGAATACCCTAATACCGTCGGGGTCGGAAGAGAACAAGAGTTGACCAAGGGAGGTCGACAGGAAAGAAGACGGAGAGGAGCCCGGCACAAGTAAGTGGAAGAAATGCCGGATTCGGCTGGGGACCCGTGGTCACCAACCCTCGTCCCACTAGATGTGCGCCCCTGGGGAACAAAGATGATATTAGGAAGTAGGTTGACTCAGGCAAGGAAAACAGTTCTACAGGAAAGAAAACTGTTAAAATCAAATATAGATTTAGGTATTTGGGAGTGATGCGTGGCGCTCTATGGAAGTGAAATGTGGACTGTTGGCGCAGCAGAAAAGAGGAGAGTAGGGGGGTGAGGGGGGTTCTAACCCACCCATTTTATTTGTACCAGACTGTACAAGTTAAAATAATTAATATCTCTCAAACGCATGGTCCGATATTGACAAATGAGGTGTCGTTGGACTCGGGCTGACGGGGGCTTTGCTATGGACCACTCATTTCAACCCCTAAATAAAACCTACCCCTACTAGGGGGTGAAATTGTAATTTTTAGTGAAAGTCTCTTTTCAAATACGACATGTATAAGGTGCGCTGCTAAAATGAACTTAAACGTGGTTGCTCATATCGCGCATGCGTTTTTCTGTCTGCCGCTATGGATGAACATTTTTGTTTTTTTGTTTTTTACGCATGCGCACTTGGGATTTTTGTAAGAGGGCGAGCTCTTTGAAAAAAATGATTGATAAGAAGAGGTTTTGGTGGTGAGGAGAGAGCCAGATAGTCGCCTACTTTCCTACGACGTTTGCCGATATCTCTCAAACGCAAGGTCGGATTTGGACGTGTGACGTGTCAAATCGATTGTCTCGAAGCCCTATACATGTTATTAATAGGTTAAAGTTTTGAGAATGAGGGAAACAGGCTTTTTGGGGGTAAAACCGTGATTTTAGACTTTTTCCGATATCTCACGAATGCATGGTCGGATTTGGTCCTATGACGTGTCAAATGGCTTGTCTCGAAACCCTGTGTATTTTGGTAATAGGTTAAAGTTTTTGAGAATGAGGGAAACAGAATATTTTGGGGTAAAACCGTGATTTTAAACTTTTTGCTATATCTCGCGAACCAATCATGCTAGAGGCATGAACGAGGGGTCCAAGGACTCGGGCTGACGTCCTCTTTGCTATGGACCACTCGTTATAATTTTAAAAAAAAATTGGGAAACGCGATTTTGGGGTAAACACGTGTTTTTTGTGATTTTGCCGATATCTCACGAACCAATAACGTTAGAGGCATGTACGATGGGTCCAAGGATTCGGGAAGACGTCCTCTTTGCTATGGACCACTCGTTGTAATTTTTAAAAAATTGGGAAACGCGATATTTGGGGTAAACATGTGTTTTTTGTGATTTTTGCCGATATGTCACGAACCAATAACGCTAGAGACATGTACGAGGTGTCCTAGGACTCGGGATAACGCCCCCTTTCGAGTGTGGTAGATATTTTTTTCAAAAAATATTCACAAAGGGACTAACGCCATACATTAAAAAAAAAATGTTTTTTTTCTTTACCTGTTTATAATGTCTATGAAGCGTGGTGGTTGAGAGAGACAATACGGCTGGGTGTATGTGTGTTTCAACGAACCTGTCGCTGAACACGGTGGCTGTGTTTAATAGATCAATCGATATTTCGACGGGTCGGTTTATGACAGAGCGAGCGTGCGTTTTTTCACACATTTTACCTTTAACGTGTAAACGGTAATGAGAACTTGGTTCTATGTTGGTCGAAGCGAGTAGAGAAAACAAACTTGCCGAGGAGCAGGAGGTGAATATCAATTGAGCTTATTGGAAGGCGTTGATCTGACTTGACAACAAGTGCAATGGAAAATGACAATGACGCTTGAAGGTGAAATAATCTGACCATTATGGTGGCAGGGAAGAGCGAATACACGTGTGAGATGACATGTATGCTAAACCAGTGACATCCTGTTTTGCTTCGTACGTGACAAAATGCAAGTTCATGTGAAATTTGATCTACCACAGGTGTTCGCCTGGGACGTTAGCTGTCCACGTGCGCGATAACTGTTAACAAGTGACATCCTGTTTTGCTTCGTACGTGACAAAATGCAAGTTCATGTGAAATTTGATTCGCCACAGGTGTTCACTTTGGGCGTTAGCTGTCCACGTGACCGATAACAGAATGTTCAAAGCGTGGGAAAAAATGATTATACATGCAACGTAGCATATATAAAGACATGTCGTTATCATTTCCACTCTCACTTGGGTGGACTACCTTTGAACACACTGCGTTGCATGAAACCCATGGTCTTGTTTAACAGTTTTGGTGTTGGTGGAAAATACTTAACCTTGTTGTGGGGTAGGTATTTATTTATATATTTATTCATTTATACATTTATTGATTAATATATATTTACAAGCAATTATTTATTGATTAAGTAATTAATGATTTTATTTATTTGTTTGCAGATAACCGGCATACCTTACATGTCTGAGGGAGAAGAAACCATTGCACTTTTGAGCCCACTAGAAGGGAAGAACAACAAGTCACTGCAAGTAAAGGTGAGATGATTTTTTTAAACTAACTTGTTTCATTTTTTTGTTTTATGTTTTATTTTATGAAATGTATGTATTAACCTGAATTTAGGTATTTATAGCGGTTTATTTTATTTATTTTTAGAAACTTGGAAAGAATAGCCTTACCGCCGTAGCAGTCGCTGAAAAAAAACAGAAACGCACTAAAGCGAAACCACTGCCAAAGAGTGAACTGTTTAAAACTCAGGTAAGTCCAACTTAAAAATGCTATTCCATTTTACCACTACTGAAAACTCGTAGACAAAAAAAAATTCATTACCTGTACATGACTGGGACAATGATTGCTTTCTTGATTAATGGCTATGTTGTTGTTGTTGACTAGGAAAAGTACAAGGCCATGTTGGATTTTCTAAAAATAAAAATAATAAATTTAATTTATGGGTGGTTCCCTATGGACTCAACGAATATCCACAGGTTTGAACATGATAATGTGAACAAAATGACATGACATTCATTTTTGTTTATATATTGGTTAAAGGGAGGGTGGGGGAATGTAAATGACTGTAGCTTTATAAAAAAGAAAATAAGTGCATGGGTTACTGTTAGTGCCAACATACAGTTTATTTTTAATGGTGTTTTGATATATTAATGCCAATTAACGTTAACGTTTTATTTACAAGTATTGATTGATTGATTGATTGATTGATTGAGTGATGGGTTATTTTGTTTGCTTTTAGGTGTCGTCATGTGCCATTAACGTAATGAACAGACAGTGAACAAGCATGCATTATGCTTTAAAGTACTCTGTGCAATGTTAATAACTTACAATAAGAAAAAGTTTTATTATAACACATGGCGTTAGTACCAAATACAACAAGTGAGCAAGTTGGTTTACCACGTGGGTTAAATTTAAAATCAGAACATGATCGATGGTTAACATTTGAATCCTGGCCTGTAGGCTTTTTGTCGACGCATGAACTTGCAAAAGCCGGTTTTTTTACTTGAACCGAGAAGATGTGGTGCGCTGTGTGTTTTGTCGTATTGAACTTTCACACTGGGAAGAAGGGGATGATCCCTTTAGAGACCATTTGCGATGGTCTCCTCACTGTCCTTACATGCTTGGAAAGCAAGTGGGTAACCTACCCGTGCATTCATTTTACCGAACCACAAGGCCTTTGGCCGCTACTTACGTTGCTGAATCACAAATAAATAATAATAATGATGTATTACCAGCCAACGGTAGTGTCGATATATGTGGTCCATATGCCATAGACAGTGTTGAATTGGCGTGTGCTTTTGAAAAATTGGGAGTTTGCAAGACTAAAGCACTAGCACACCCAGAGTACAGCTCTGTTGAAAAACGTTTCGAATCTTATAAAAATGTTTGGCCATTAATATTAAAACACCTTACCAAACAGCTAAGTGAAGCTGGAAGTGATGGGTTATTTTGTTTGCTTTTAGGTGTCGTCATGTGCCATTAACGTAATGAACAGACAGTGAACAAGCATGCATTATGCTTTAAAGTACTCTGTGCAATGTTAATAACTTACAATAAGAAAAAGTTTTATTATAACACATGGCGTTAGTACCAAATACAACAAGTGAGCAAGTTGGTTTACCACGTGGGTTAAATTTAAAATCAGAACATGATCGATGGTTAACATTTGAATCCTGGCCTGTAGGCTTTTTGCCGACGCATGAACTTGCAAAAGCCGTTTTTTTTTACTTGAACCGAGAAGATGTGGTGCGCTGTGTGTTTTGTCGTATTGAACTTTCACACTGGGAAGAAGGGGATGATCCCTTTAGAGACCATTTGCGATGGTCTCCTCACTGTCCTTACATGCTTGGAAAGCAAGTGGGTAACCTACCCGTGCATTCATTTTACCGAACCACAAGGCCTTTGGCCGCTACTTACGTTGCTGAATCACAAATAAATAATAATAATGATGTATTACCAGCCAACGGTAGTGTCGATATATGTGGTCCATATGCCATAGACAGTGTTGAATTGGCGTGTGCTTTTGAAAAATTGGGAGTTTGCAAGACTAAAGCACTAGCACACCCAGAGTACAGCTCTGTTGAAAAACGTTTCGAATCTTATAAAAATGTTTGGCCATTAATATTAAAACACCTTACCAAACAGCTAAGTGAAGCTGGAAGTGATGGGTTATTTTGTTTGCTTTTAGGTGTCGTCATGTGCCATTAACGTAATGAACAGACAGTGAACAAGCATGCATTATGCTTTAAAGTACTCTGTGCAATGTTAATAACTTACAATAAGAAAAAGTTTTATTATAACACATGGCGTTAGTACCAAATACAACAAGTGAGCAAGTTGGTTTACCACGTGGGTTAAATTTAAAATCAGAACATGATCGATGGTTAACATTTGAATCCTGGCCTGTAGGCTTTTTGCCGACGCATGAACTTGCAAAAGCCGTTTTTTTTTACTTGAACCGAGAAGATGTGGTGCGCTGTGTGTTTTGTCGTATTGAACTTTCACACTGGGAAGAAGGGGATGATCCCTTTAGAGACCATTTGCGATGGTCTCCTCACTGTCCTTACATGCTTGGAAAGCAAGTGGGTAACCTACCCGTGCATTCATTTTACCGAACCACAAGGCCTTTGGCCGCTACTTACGTTGCTGAATCACAAATAAATAATAATAATGATGTATTACCAGCCAACGGTAGTGTCGATATATGTGGTCCATATGCCATAGACAGTGTTGAATTGGCGTGTGCTTTTGAAAAATTGGGAGTTTGCAAGACTAAAGCACTAGCACACCCAGAGTACAGCTCTGTTGAAAAACGTTTCGAATCTTATAAAAATGTTTGGCCATTAATATTAAAACACCTTACCAAACAGCTAAGTGAAGCTGGATTTTTTTATACTGGTGAAGGGGATAAAACAATATGTTTTTATTGTGGATTTGCTTTAAAGGATTGGCAAATGACTGATGATCCTTTTGTGCAACACGCTCGTTGGTTACCAAACTGTAAATACATGGTGTTGCTTAAAGGTCAGGAATTTGTGAACACTATTCGTAAAGAAAAAGTGATTGCAGCACAAGACATAAAAGTGCCTTTAGAGTTAGAGCACGCGGAGCAAATACATAAGGCTGAAAGAAAAGACTTGTGTTACGAACAGATACAAAAGTGTGACCAACAATTATGTAAAATTTGTTATCAAGATGAACTAGGTGTTGTATTTTTACCCTGTGGACACATGATAGCCTGTGTCCTTTAAATACATTAATGGATATGTTGTTGGCTTTCTCAAATTGTTGTTGTTGTTGTTTTCTGCCAACAGGTGCTTACTGCGTATGACAAGGCTGTACACTCGTGGGTTAGACAGCCTTTCTTGCTAAGGGTCTCCTATATACCCTAAACATGGCTATACATGTTAGTTCTGAACATTTAGTGGTTAATTGTATATTGAGTTTAAATAGAGAACTTATACAAGCACGTCTTGCATGTGGTTAAACTTCACAAGTGTCACATGCAACATGCAAAGTATGTTTCCGCTACCTAGCGGTAAATATGAGCACTACCTGTACTACTAGCATGCTACCTAGCAGAGGATATGAACACTTACTAGTAATATCCAAAGTGAGCTGAGGTTAGGTTAGGTTAGGTAAAGTTAGGTTAGCCATTAAAATAAGTTACCAAAATAAGCCGTCAAAAATAATTGTTTTTTTTTTACCCCTGAGGTCTTGGTATCCAACTTGACTATGTACAGAATTTAATTAACATCTGAGAGTTGAAAGGTTAGGTTAGGTTAGGTAAAGTTAGGTTAGGTTAGGTTAGGTTAGTGAACTGAGGTTAAGTCTTTAAATATTCCCTCTCTTTCAACTACTTTCCAACACCAAGAAAAAATCCACTAAATACATTGACACAAATAACTTGTCAAATAAGCCAATACAAAAGCCAATACTAAAGCCAACACAAAAAGCCCACACAAAAAGCCAACACGAAAAGCCAATACAAAAAGCCAACATGAAAGGCCAATACAAAAAAGCCAACACGAAAAGCCAACACAAAATGCCAACAAAAGCCAACACGAAAAGCCAACACGAAATGCCAACACGAAAAGCCAACACAAAAAGCCAACATGAAAAGCCAACACAAAAGCCAACACGAAATGCCTACACGAAAAGCCAACACAAAAAGCCAACACGAAAAGCCAACACAAAAGCCAACACGAAATGCCAACACGAAATGCCAACACAAAAAGCCAACACAAAAAGCCAACACTAAAGCCAACACGAAATGCCAACACGAAATGCCAACACAAAAAGCCAACACAAAAAGCCAACACTAAAGCCAACACGAAATGCCAACACGAAATGCCAACACAAAAAGCCAACACTAAAGCCAACACGAAAAGCCATTATATAAGCTTATGGTAGGTCACTCCATCAGCAAAACAGTTGTAACCTTTGTAGTGTGAACATCGTACTGACAGGTCAGTTACTACTATGGAACTTATTACAACCAACAAAGGTAGGCTACGTGCACTCTATCAAGGCTACTCCTATAACTATAATCGCCAGAATGTAAATGGAATAATATTCTGGCGATGCTCAAAAGAGAGGTCTACAAAATGTCGAGGCAATCTGAAAAGTAAAAATGGAAAGGTTTTAAGTGTTAGTGTTCATCAATGTAGTGCTCGAAACGAACCACGCTTACTGTTTACAAACAATTATCAAAATGCTAAAAAGCAAGTTCAAGAAAACGATATTGCGGCTAAAGATAGTGCAGTGTTTGTTCAAAAGGACTTATCATGTCCTCAAAACGTCATGTTAGGACAGTTGTCAACGTCCAAGAAACCTTCAACACTATCAAAATCAACTCAGACTATAAATAAAGTGGTATTGCAAGAGGATCAAAAAGGACTATATAGTAACAGTGATGATGGTCATGATGATAATGGTGATCATGATGATGATAATGATGATGATGATGATAATGATCATGATAATGGTAATGCTTTGTTTACACCTAAAAATCCATTTGTTAAATTTGTATACTGGCACAATCCCAATAAGCTCGTCCAGCGGCTACAGTTGTTGCATGCCTCACGTCAAGCTGGCCATACTGGTCACGATTGGGAAATCAAAGAAATTGAACAAAAGCTTCGTCGTGCTGAAATTATTGTGTAATGGGTCTACCACTTTGCGACCATTTTCACTCCAACTCTTGTTTCTAATATTTGCTTATTTGCTTTCACTTTTACCTGAACTCTTTGGATCCATATTTGCTCTCACATTAAACTAGTATTCTTATTACCAAGTTGACTTTACTAGAGCTTAGTCTATGCTTGACAGTTGATATGGAAGTATCAGTGACTAGGTATGGTAAGCCTTACGCATACTATAAAGGATATTCATATATTGTGAAACGAACCAATAAAAA
This sequence comes from Meconema thalassinum, assembly GCA_946902985.2. Taxonomy (NCBI): domain Eukaryota; kingdom Metazoa; phylum Arthropoda; class Insecta; order Orthoptera; family Tettigoniidae; genus Meconema; species Meconema thalassinum. The sequence continues at coordinate 220,223,872 of OX336390.1, read as the reverse complement.
TGGAACTGTTATTTGGCGTTGTTCAAAGCAACGTTCCAAACATTGTCGTGGTGACCTAAAAAGTAAAAATAGTGAGGTTTTAAGTGTCAGTGATCATCAATGTAGTGTACCGCATGAAACACAGTTGCCGTCGACAAAATATCAAGAAAACCATATTGCTACTCAAAATAGTGCATTGTTTAATGATCAACGTTTAACCCCTGTTCTCAAAGTTATTTTTAATCCATCTTCCACGTCGCAAGAGCCATCAACATCACATACTATGCAAGAGGTAGTGTTGTTGTTGTCGTTTTAAAGAGTGGAACAACTAGGTCATCTGCTCTTGATCTGCAAGGGGATCAAAGTGACTAAATAGTAATAACCATAAGGTTTTTATGTCAATACAACCATTGTGGCTTCCCCACTTTTCGAAAACAACATTGAAGGGACATTGCTAGAAAATGATCTACAACAAGCCTTGTGTTTAAAACTATAACAGACTATTGTAAAGTGAGAAAGGCTTGTATTCAGTATGCATTTATTGTCATAATCATGTATACTCTGCAATGTTAAATATACTAACTTTGTATAAAATAAAACAGCATTGTAACATCATTTTGCATTTATTTACAAACTTTATATACATTTTTTTGGTTTCATCATAATATTTTTAAAGACAACACTAAACACTAAAACATTACTATTCTATACACATATTTTCTTTCTTTTTCAGTATATTGTCATTACTTATATTTTCCATTATTATTTCACATTATTTATTTATTTAATTAAAACGAACCATGCACCTGTTGTTTTTAAAACCTTCATAAATTAAGTGTACAGGTTGCACAGCATTATTGACTTCATCAAAAACACTCTCCGACATATCATTAAACCGTATAGGCAGAAATGTCTCAAAGTTTTCACATACACAAAGTACACGATCACCATATGCTGTTTTCAATTTCCGAATCTTGATAATGCGGAATGGAATATGCGTTGGCAATTCATTGAGCTTCTTTGTCTCTAAGCCACATGATTGTCCCACAGCATTCAAAACATTCATTGTAGTAGTCTACAAACAAAACAAAAGCATATCTATTACACTCTAAAACAGCTTTAATAATATTGTGCAATTAGGCATTTTGCACTATGCATGGCGAATAAATTATACTAGTTATGCAAGAAATGCCCTAACTGTAGCAGATACTACTTTTCTGCATATAGCACAAGTGTTAAGTTCTAATGCACACTTGACACAGGCTATCATGTGTCCACAGGGTAAAAATACAACACCTAGTTCATCTTGATAACAAATTTTACATAATTGTTGGTCACACTTTTGTATCTGTTCGTAACACAAGTCTTTTCTTTCAGCCTTATGTATTTGCTCCGCGTGCTCTAACTCTAAAGGCACTTTTATGTCTTGTGCTGCAATCACTTTTTCTTTACGAATAGTGTTCACAAATTCCTGACCTTTAAGCAACACCATGTATTTACAGTTTGGTAACCAACGAGCGTGTTGCACAAAAGGATCATCAGTCATTTGCCAATCCTTTAAAGCAAATCCACAATAAAAACATATTGTTTTATCCCCTTCACCAGTATAAAAAAATCCAGCTTCACTTAGCTGTTTGGTAAGGTGTTTTAATATTAATGGCCAAACATTTTTATAAGATTCGAAACGTTTTTCAACAGAGCTGTACTCTGGGTGTGCTAGTGCTTTAGTCTTGCAAACTCCCAATTTTTCAAAAGCACACGCCAATTCAACACTGTCTATGGCATATGGACCACATATATCGACACTACCGTTGGCTGGTAATACATCATTATTATTATTTATTTGTGATTCAGCAACGTAAGTAGCGGCCAAAGGCCTTGTGGTTCGGTAAAATGAATGCACGGGTAGGTTACCCACTTGCTTTCCAAGCATGTAAGGACAGTGAGGAGACCATCGCAAATGGTCTCTAAAGGGATCATCCCCTTCTTCCCAGTGTGAAAGTTCAATACGACAAAACACACAGCGCACCACATCTTCTCGGTTCAAGTAAAAAAAAACGGCTTTTGCAAGTTCATGCGTCGACAAAAAGCCTACAGGCCAGGATTCAAATGTTAACCATCGATCATGTTCTGATTTTAAATTTAACCCACGTGGTAAACCAACTTGCTCACTTGTTGTATTTGGTACTAACGCCATGTGTTATAATAAAACTTTTTCTTATTGTAAGTTATTAACATTGCACAGAGTACTTTAAAGCATAATGCATGCTTGTTCACTGTCTGTTCATTACGTTAATGGCACATGACGACACCTAAAAGCAAACAAAATAACCCATCACTCAATCAATCAGTCAATCAATCAATCAATACTTGTAAATAAAACGTTAACGTTAATTGGCATTAATATATCAAAACACCATTAAAAATAAACTGTATGTTGGCACTAACAGTAACCCATGCACTTATTTTCTTTTTTTATAAAGCTACAGTCATTTACATTCCCCCACCCTCCCTTTAACCAATATATAAACAAAAATGAATGTCATGTCATTTTGTTCACATTATCATGTTCAAACCTGTGGATATTCGTTGAGTCCATAGGGAACCACCCATAAATTAAATTTATTATTTTTATTTTTAGAAAATCCAACATGGCCTTGTACTTTTCCTAGTCAACAACAACAACATAGCCATTAATCAAGAAAGCAATCATTGTCCCAGTCATGTACAGGTAATGAATTTTTTTTTGTCTACGAGTTTTCAGTAGTGGTAAAATGGAATAGCATTTTTAAGTTGGACTTACCTGAGTTTTAAACAGTTCACTCTTTGGCAGTGGTTTCGCTTTAGTGCGTTTCTGTTTTTTTTCAGCGACTGCTACGGCGGTAAGGCTATTCTTTCCAAGTTTCTAAAAATAAATAAAATAAACCGCTATAAATACCTAAATTCAGGTTAATACATACATTTCATAAAATAAAACATAAAACAAAAAAATGAAACAAGTTAGTTTAAAAAAATCATCTCACCTTTACTTGCAGTGACTTGTTGTTCTTCCCTTCTAGTGGGCTCAAAAGTGCAATGGTTTCTTCTCCCTCAGACATGTAAGGTATGCCGGTTATCTGCAAACAAATAAATAAAATCATTAATTACTTAATCAATAAATAATTGCTTGTAAATATATATTAATCAATAAATGTATAAATGAATAAATATATAAATAAATACCTACCCCACAACAAGGTTAAGTATTTTCCACCAACACCAAAACTGTTAAACAAGACCATGGGTTTCATGCAACGCAGTGTGTTCAAAGGTAGTCCACCCAAGTGAGAGTGGAAATGATAACGACATGTCTTTATATATGCTACGTTGCATGTATAATCATTTTTCCCACGCTTTGAACATTCTGTTATCGGTCACGTGGACAGCTAACGCCCAAAGTGAACACCTGTGGCGAATCAAATTTCACATGAACTTGCATTTTGTCACGTACGAAGCAAAACAGGATGTCACTTGTTAACAGTTATCGCGCACGTGGACAGCTAACGTCCCAGGCGAACACCTGTGGTAGATCAAATTTCACATGAACTTGCATTTTGTCACGTACGAAGCAAAACAGGATGTCACTGGTTTAGCATACATGTCATCTCACACGTGTATTCGCTCTTCCCTGCCACCATAATGGTCAGATTATTTCACCTTCAAGCGTCATTGTCATTTTCCATTGCACTTGTTGTCAAGTCAGATCAACGCCTTCCAATAAGCTCAATTGATATTCACCTCCTGCTCCTCGGCAAGTTTGTTTTCTCTACTCGCTTCGACCAACATAGAACCAAGTTCTCATTACCGTTTACACGTTAAAGGTAAAATGTGTGAAAAAACGCACGCTCGCTCTGTCATAAACCGACCCGTCGAAATATCGATTGATCTATTAAACACAGCCACCGTGTTCAGCGACAGGTTCGTTGAAACACACATACACCCAGCCGCATTGTCTCTCTCAACCACCACGCTTCATGGACATTATAAACAGGTAAAGAAAAAAAACAGTTTTTTTTAAATGTATGGCGTTAGTCCCTTTGTGAATATTTTTTGAAAAAAATATCTACCACACTCGAAAGGGGGCGTTATCCCGAGTCCTAGGACACCTCGTACATGTCTCTAGCGTTATTGGTTCGTGACATATCGGCAAAAATCACAAAAAACACATGTTTACCCCAAAAATCGCGTTTCCCAATTTTTTAAAAATTACAACGAGTGGTCCATAGCAAAGAGGACGTCTTCCCGAATCCTTGGACCCATCGTACATGCCTCTAACGTTATTGGTTCGTGAGATATCGGCAAAATCACAAAAAACACGTGTTTACCCCAAAATCGCGTTTCCCAAATTTTTTTCAAAATTATAACGAGTGGTCCATAGCAAAGAGGACGTCAGCCCGAGTCCTTGGACCCCTCGTTCATGCCTCTAGCATGATTGGTTCGCGAGATATAGCAAAAAGTTTAAAATCACGGTTTTACCCCAAAATATTCTGTTTCCCTCATTCTCAAAAACTTTAACCTATTACCAAAATACACAAGGTTTCGAGACAAGCCATTTGACACGTCATAGGACCAAATCCGACCATGCATTCGTGAGATATCGGAAAAAGTCTAAAATCACGGTTTTACCCCCAAAAAGCCTGTTTCCCTCATTCTCAAAACTTTAACCTATTAATAACATGTATAGGGCTTCGAGACAATCGATTTGACACGTCACACGTCCAAATCCGACCTTGCGTTTGAGAGATATCGGCAAACGTCGTAGGAAAGTAGGCGACTATCTGGCTCTCTCCTCACCACCAAAACCTCTTCTTATCAATCATTTTTTTCAAAGAGCTCGCCCTCTTACAAAAATCCCAAGTGCGCATGCGTAAAAAACAAAAAAACAAAAATGTTCATCCATAGCGGCAGACAGAAAAACGCATGCGCGATATGAGCAACCACGTTTAAGTTCATTTTAGCAGCGTACCTTATACATGTCGTATTTGAAAAGAGACTTTCACTAAAAATTACAATTTCACCCCCTAGTAGGGGTAGGTTTTATTTAGGGGTTGAAATGAGTGGTCCATAGCAAAGCCCCCGTCAGCCCGAGTCCAACGACACCTCATTTGTCAATATCGGACCATGCGTTTGAGAGATATTAATTATTTTAACTTGTACAGTCTGGTACAAATAAAATGGGTGGGTTAGAACCCCCCTCACCCCCCTACTGAGGAGAATAGAAGCATTTGAAATGTGGTGTTACAGATATATAGGGTAACAAATGAAGAGGTGTTAAGGCGAGTGGGAGAGGAGAGATGTTTCTGGCGACTGCTAATGAAGAGAAGAGATAGGTTGCTGGGACACATACAAAAGCACTCAGGTATAGCAGTGTTAGTTATGGAAGGAAGGGTCGAGAACAAGAACACTATAGGGGTAGACCAAAGTTAGAATATGTTAAACAGATTGCCTCGGATGTAGGGTGTGGCAGCTATGTAGAGATGAAGCGAATACGCGCAAAAATAATGATTTGTCTGTCTGAATATACGCCTTTACCTCGATGCACGTAAAATTTGCAGCGAAGAACTGGAGCACAACGATGTGCTATACGTATGGGTCGTAGTGCAAGATGCGCTACCACAGAGGCGGTTCGTGCAAAGTTACCAAAAGCCCGCTGATGACCCTGACTTGACGCACCTGGGCGAAATCCCACAACAGACACGGAAAAGCCTACAAAATTTGCTGAAGTTTAAAACACTTGGCCATGGAAAACTATATTTCAACAGCGGATTTATTGTAAAATTAAATGAAGATTAATGAAAGAGTACAAGGTGGAGGAAGGAGACAGCCGTGGCACATTAAAATATACCATTAGAGAATTTAATTCCATGAATCAAAAACATTAACCATATTGGTTAATGCTTTAGTTCTAACTTCGTTAACTTATTAAATTGTTTAACACCATTTCGAAATAGTGTTTATGTTCGACCCTGACTATTATATGTCAGAAAACTGTACTATAATGAGGCTCATTATAACTGTATTTTTCATTATGAAACAGTTTCTCCCACCAATCAGAGCTCAAGAAACAATTGTTTGACCAATTAGATAAGGATCGAATCGCGCCTGCGTTGAGTTGCACGGCCTTCCAATTTAAATTTCACTGCGTGGCCTGGTGTCATAGTAGGGTAATCGAGGAGGCCATGGTCAAATACAAGGCATTCTCTGCGTCTCATGCGCTCTGTTCAGTACATAAAACTGGCGAAATCGCGACAGATATTAATGAATAGGGCCCGGATGTTGATGATGTAAAAAAGTTCAAAAAATGCACTTAAAACTTTCAAAAATGACTGTAATAAATGACCTAAAAATTCGACAAATGCACTATAAAATGGAGAAAATGATCTTATAATAATAAACTCTCCAATATTTCAAAAATGACATCTTAAGCTCAAACTGAAAATAGATTTCTAGCACTTAACAAAAGGTTTATGTTCACTTTAGTCTGAGTTGCGCTGCACTACCAATGTCATTCCGATGTTGTCAAATGTAAATGATCTGTGGTTATCGGCCAACAAGTTTTTATATCTCAAAAAGCTGCGTTCAACATCAACAGATGGGATCGGAGCGTACTTGAAGTGAGGAAAGTCGTTTGCTGCTAAATCCTCCTCAATCCCATCCATGTAGTAGTTTTCACCAGAAAGAATGTCTGAAATTTTGCTTAATGTTTTATACCCGGTGATTTTGCCCAACACTTGTTTCAGTTTTGATACAATCCCCGCAGCAATTTCGCCACGATTGTTGCTAAGACTAGTTTCCACCCAGTTGATTAAGGAAATGGAATCGATATTTCAATATTTTAAATGATATTGTATCAGCTAGCCTACTTACTTCTTTTTAATTCTGAGAGACGTAATTCCCTCATATAAAGCTATGACATGACTAAATTGGAAAAAGCGACCTCAAAATGCCGATTTTTCTAAAATAAGGCCAAAAAATGGAAAAATAGGAAATAATGCAAAAAGATGCAAAATGAAAATGACATATTTGAAGACCGGGTGTCCCGTCCGGAGTTTCTATGTACTTCAGAATTATTTTAGACAGCTCAGTAAAAAGATGACATGTCATCAACAACCGGGCCCTAGTTATGAAAATGCCTAGCTGTATGCCTCTCAACAAGGCGGTCCGGGTTCGATTCCCGGTCAATGCATGTGAGATTTTCGAAGTGTAATGCCATGTCCTGTGTTTCGGATTCCACGTAAAAAGGAGGTCCCGTGGCTCATAATCAGAAGATTCACGGTCACGTAAAACTACAATCTTCCTTCCTTATTTTATTTATGAAAATGTATGTTCGAACGTAAAATAGTTATAATAATTATCGTCGAACATAAACAGTCGTATGCAACTCGCCTGTAATGGTAATTAAGACACTCGTATAGAAATTATAAAACTCGCCAACGCTCGTTTTATAAACATACTCGTGTCTTAATTATTGCCATTATAGGCTCGTTGCATAATGTACTATTATTTATATTGTAATTCTTTTCATAAAATACATATAAAATGTTAAGCTAACCAACCAAGCTGAAGAAGACCCCGCTGAAGGGCCGAAAACCTGTTTCAATAGCGTAAACATCATATTGAAAGCCTCCGTGGCTTAGGCGGCAGCACTCCGGCCTCTCACCGCTGGGTCCGTGGTTCAAATCCCGGTCACTCCATGTGAGATCTGTGCTGGACAGAACGGAGGAAGACAGGTTTTTCTCCGGGTACTCCAGTTTTCCCTGTCAAAATGTCATTCCAGCAACACTCTCCACTATCATTTCATTTCATCTGTCATTCATTTAATCATTGCCCCAGAGGAGTGCGTCAGACCTCGGCAGCCGGCACAGTTCATATCCTCGCCGCTAGATGGGGACTTCATTCCATTCCTGACCCGGTCGGAGACTGGAAGCAGGCTGTGGATTTTCATTTTTCAAACGTCATATTGAGAATTAAAAGGTGTTCAAACAATTTATTTAGTTAAATTTAATTGTACTTTAAAATGGTAAATGACGGGAAACCATTTCAAAGACAGTCGACGTTGGGGCTCGAATCCACTCGTCCTATGAATGTGGATACGGCCTGGCCCCGTTAGACTACATAGCTACCTCGGCCTTAAGCACAGGACGTCCATTATCTAAAATAATGGCTACATCATGATGTATGTATCGCTGCCTATTAAAATAAATGTGTTCAGTTACAACTGCCGTGCGTGACAAATATACGGGGATTACAGAGAGGTGAAGAGCCCAACCATGTTCCAGTAAATCAAACAGAATCAGCACTCGCAGGCATCACTGCTAAAATAGCTTTCACATGTCATATAACTTCAGGGTGCAGGGATTATATTGTGACAAGCAAAGGCACGTCAAACCTTCATACGAGCATGGTGTTATCGTTATTGCTTCATTTACTAAAAGGGCCGTGATAGCTACGCACGTTAAGGTGCAAGACAATGGGGCCAGGGTATCTCCGAGCTCAGAAGAAGAGTGGAATCGAACCCCACCGTTGGCCATAATTGAAATGGCATTCCGTAGTATCCCATTATTAACTTCAGTCAAATGCCACCGCGATGGGAGGCTGAAGCAATTCCAGAGATCAAAGATTAAAATCCTAGTGCTGACAGTGGCTGTCTTAATTGTGGCTTTCCCCGTGTTTTACCACACTCCCTCCAGGCAAATACTGCGATAGGACCTTATTTCAAGTCCCGAGGCAACTATCTCATCCTTGTCCCTAATACAATCACACACACTACTTCAGTCACCACAGAAATACAGGCTATCAGGCAAGTTCAACACACACACAAGTACACGGTGATAATGACCAGGATGTCCGAAGCCCCTAAAATGAATTAACAAGAACAATAGTCAAATGCTACGCGATACTTTAGCTGCTCCCGTCCCAGTAACTCCTCTAATGATGCGAGTGAAAGGAAGCGCATCTGACATAAAAGAAGAAACAGTGCATCACATATAACAAGTAGTTCCGTGAAGAACTAAAGCCTATTTTCATAAATCCTACTTATGTTAATTGCCTCTTTCAACATGCAAAATTTCATTTTGATTGCTGTAATAGATTCGTAGATATTGAGAACCGTCTAATATTACGGATGGTCGCCATGTGGATATTTATATGTGTAGGTCTTAGAGTTATGTGCTATAACATGAAGATTATTGTGTACTCTTAGTATTGAAACTTCAAGTTTCAGGGTGATATCAGTAATAGTTCATAGATTCGTAGATATTGAGAACCGTCTAATATTACGGATGGTCGTCATGTGGATATTTATATTTGTAGGTCTTAGAGTTATGTGCTATAACATGAAGATTATTGTGTACTCTTAGTATTGAAACTTCAAGTTTCAGGGTGATATCAGTAATAGTATCGGAGATATAGAATGCCAGTGAAATATTTCGCTCAGCCGCCATCTTGAGGTTATGTAAACAATTCAACTAAATTAAATGCCAGTGCATTACAATGTGTATAAACATTTGCTGTACCAAGTTTCATTGCGTTTGGATGGTTAAATCGAGAGAAAAGTCTATTTAAAAGTCGCAATTTTCTCTTGGCCACCATGTTGGTGTAGTTGATACCAGGTTTCTGAAAGTCTCATAGGTGAACTTCTAGCAGTGCCCTTTATCACCGTACAAAATTTCAATGTGATATCGATAATAGTTTTGGAGATATTGAGTGCTGGTGAAATATTTCGCACAGCCGCCATGTTGAATTGGTGATACGTAGTAAAGTTTGAAGGGCACGGACGGGGTCGGCCAAAATGGCGCTATGACCTCACCGAGTGTCAATGAAATCGCTCTAGCCTTTTAGAAGTTATTAGAGGGACACACACACACACACACACACAACACACAGACACACATACGCACACACACACTCACGCGCGGACAAAAGGTGATCTCATAAGCCTTCTTTTTTTTATTTTTTTAATAAAATGAAAATAGGCTATTATGGACTGACTTGATGTGACTACGTACGGATACAGATGTTCGACGAAGATTAGGCTATGATGTCGCTCCGATCGTGGAGAAAGTGAGGGAAGCTCGTCTTCACTGGTATGGTCACTTAATGAGAAAGCAAGGTATCTCAGTCGCTAAAACAGCTCCAAATTGACCCAGGTGGAATGCGACCTCGTGGAAGACCAGCAAAGCGGTGGACCGACAATATCAAGGTCTACATGGACAATATTGGCTTAAAACCGGAAGATGCCAATGCCGGACTAAAATGGAGCACATGTAGCAAAGTGATGGACCCTGCATGGCGGGGTAAACGCTAAGAGAGAGAGAGAGAGAGAGAGATCATACACGGACTAGACATATTGAGAGCAACTCCCTTCGATGGCATTATTGGGGAGAACCAGTTCTTCCTGTCTACCCTCACCCAGGCACATTCATGAATGATAAAATGCACTTTATGTTCGACCCTGACTATTATGTGTCAGAAAACTGTATCATAATGAGGCTCATTATAACACTATTTTTCATTATGAAACAGTTTCTCCCACCAATCAGAGCTCAAACAACAGTTGTGTGGCCAATTAGATAAGGATACCTTCGCGCATGCGCTCAAAATCCAACATGTCTATATAAATTACCGAAAGTGCACCGACCATATGTACGCGTAAATGAACTGGTGAATATGAGACAAGAAATAGCACTGTACCTTAATATCCCCAAACCCAATTTCTACACCGCGCGTTTATTTGAAACAACTTCGGTGACAGCTTGACTGAATACTGGTGCACAATCTGAACATATGGCATTGAATAACACAGAGCGCATGCGTCGGTTGGCCAGAGAGCTTGGAAAACAGAGATATCCTACCCAGCGCAGCACCCGATCACAACATTCTAGTGACTGAACAGATATTTATGAATATTTATGTTAAAACATATAATAAAGTTATAATTATCGTCGAACATAAACAGTCGTATGCAACTCGCCTATAATGGTAATTAAGACACTCGTGTCTTAATTATAGCCATTATAGGTTCGTTGCAAATGTAATATTTAATCATCCAGCTACGAACTGACTTAACCTTGTAGCGTAGCCAATGGCGTTACGACGTGTAAGGGCGAGTTGGCGATTGCCGATCAGACTCAATTCACAGTTTTGGCCGGTTTAATTCCACACTTCCTGCGGGCTAAAGCTGGGATGGTACTTACCCCAACATTAGACCCTACCAGTGACAACTACATAATCCTCCTTTTGGTATAGGGATGAGTATGAGATTCTGGATCCAAAGGTTCTGGGCTCAAATCCCGATGCAAAACTGAGAGGAGATGGATTTGATTCCCACCTCAGCTGCTCTAGAAGATGTGTTCCGTAGTTTCCCACTTCCATAATGCCGGGATGGTTCCTAAAGTAAGGCCACGGTCACCTCCTTCGAAATGCTAGCCTCAGTTAGAAATATACATACTAAAACAACCATCAGAATCACGGATATTATCGGACAGTTTCCGTACTAACCCAAGTAGACCTACACGGGGATATATGATCACAATAATGCAAAGCCCTTAAATGAATCAACAACAACTATCTTCGTACACTTAGAGGCTGCGTGAGGACAAAGAATTTTGGTTTAAAAAGTAGCACTTAACTCAACGTTATAAAAGGAAGAGAAATACCTCTTGTAGTTTAACGTGACTGTAATATTGTGATCATTAGCCAAGATACCTCAATTTTTACGAGGAATATGAACCACAGGACATGATATTTCACTTCGAATATCTCACATGTATTGACCGGGAATCGAACCCAGTTCGCCTTGGTGAGAGGTAAGCAGCTTGATCACTACACCATCACCACTAACACGCTAGTTCGCGCTTCGCAAGCATCGGGAGAGCGTGGGGTTCGAATCCTACCTCGGCCGTCCTGATAATGATTTTCATGGTTTCCTAATTTCACCACGACCAACTTCCTCCAAAATCCCTTCCCTGGCCCTTCCTTAATAAGACCCAAGTTAGCGGTCACCTGGGCGATCAGCCTGTCACCATCCCCAGTTGTACATACATACACAATTTATTTGCAAATGTGGACACTGTCCATGGTGGCAAATTATAATAACTACACAAAACAATTCATTCATACAACCACAACAATTTTAGAAAATAAGTATTAGTTGCTAAAAGAAGATACCGGTAATCATAATAATAATTATTCTAATAATAGAAATAAACATAAAATACTATTAATTTACACTTTATTTCTTGCTTCAACTTATGCACCGAACATCACTGTCTCCTGATCTGATGCTTTCTTACCAACTCCTTGAATTTACCAGCATCAGAAGGCAAAGGGCTGAAAATGCCCCCTGGCAGATAGTTCCATTCTACTTCCCTCCTCCCAATGAACGAATATGTGCCCCAGTTACTATTCCACTGACTTAATTTTAATTTACCAGAATGACTATGTCTGCCCATATATGGCCCTTTCTTTCCCAATCTCCCATGAATGTCTTCCCATGCAATTTCCCCTTTATAAGCTAAGACCATACCCCCTAGTCTTGCTCTTGAACGTCTACCAGCCAGAATTTCCCAACCCAACTCCTGAATCATGCCTCTCACACTACTTGTCAACCTGTGGTCCTCCATTACATACCTGGCAACCTTCCTTTGAACTCCTGATGACAAAGTGTGTTCAGCTCGCAGACACCGTCTTTACGACGGTAGAGGAATGATCCCTCACAGAGCCCGTGGGTGAAACCTAACTACAAGGAAAGGCGCTAAAAATATATCCTTAATGAATTAACAATAAATCATCTATTAATTAAAGCTTTTCAGTCGGTGAACAAGAGTGTATCTGAAATAAATATATGAATTATTGACACACTTAATAAAACACACAAATGTTTTTTTAAACATTTCCACAACAATTCGAGTATATGAATTCTATCAATTTTTGTATTCATTACGCGGCAACATTTGGTAGATTGCGTTAGGTAGACCCTGCATACTGTATCTGAACAGCGTGTGTGTATTGGTAGCGTCCCCAGTCTCCTTTTTTACGATAAAATGCTCCCAATCCGTTAGAATATTTGACCATAATGCGGGAAATGCTCTCCATCGATATCGGATCACGTACAGTATTTTAGAGGATGGCTTATCACAGCCGCGAGCTTCCTTCTACCCCCAATAGCTGGTAGTGTGAGGCGACGCGAGACCATTGTTCGCCACATGGTCCGGGCATCTCCTATCGCAACTTTCCGAGCAATTGTTCTGCACAGCTCCACCAATCAGCCACGCCACGGATAGCTTCCTGATGGATGCCATTTTACGACTTGGATTCTCTACTTGCCTTAGCATTTATTCAATGGCCAGTAAATCATGACAGTAGAGCTATTTCTGTCAGCTTCAGAGTTTACGGGACATAAACTACGTAGCTTCGTATCAGTGGCATATTGATTCAAATGTCGTGGATCGATTCCCGGCTGAGGAAGTATGAATTCATTGGCCGTCGGAAGATATATATGACATTCCGAACTGTATAGGAAATATCTTTATCTACAGGTTACCTTGGCGCAGACGTTTGCGAACATAACCAAAAACAAAAAACAAAAAGGAACTAAATAAACCACGAACAAAAACAAAAACTAAATGTAAAATAAAAAATTAGCATCAAATTAAAGAATAAAAATTACAAAGTTGAAAATCAAATATTAACCAAAATTAAATGTTAAAATTAATATTCTTCTTCTTGTTCTCCTCAAACGCTAGGTTGGTGGGTAACATGCATGTCTTCCAAAACGTCTTCTTTCTCTGGCCTGGAGTTTCAAATGGCAATAAATGTGCTTGCCTTTAATGCTGTCTATGAATTGAGTCCTTGGTCTTCCTCGACTCCTCTTTCCTTCTAGCTTCCCTTCGAAGAGTGTGGTGCACCAGTCAGAATGACGAATCAAATGGCCAACAAAACTATTCCTTCTTCTGTTTAAGGATTCAACCAAGGTACGTGTCTCCTTTGCTCTTTTGAAAACATTCTCATTCGTGACTTTATCAGTCCAAGGTATCTTATGTAGTCGTCGCCAGCACCACATCTCGAATGCCCTAAGTTTTGATACATCTGCTTGTCGCAGAATCCATGTTTTAGAGCCATAACTTGCAATACTCCAAACAAAACTTTTCACGAAGTGTTTTCGCACCTCTAAGTTAACAGTCTTGGATGTTAGTAAATAGTTCTTTTTTGAGAAGGCTTCTTTTGTCTGTGTGATTCGAGCATTTACTTCTCTCGTACACTTTCCATTTGATGTGATCAAGCTCCCCAGATATTTGAAATCCTTTACTTGGGCTAGTTTTTCACCATCCATTAGCACATTGACTATTTGGTCGCCAACCCTAGTGCATGCCATTACTTTGGATTTCTTTTTATTTATCCTCATTCCACATTTCTCTTGGAATAATTCATTTATGTGATTCAGAGCATTTACATTATCAAGTGCTTTCTCTAAATCAAAAAAAGCAATTACAACAAGTTTGTCGGTTTCCTGGGATTTTTCAATAATTATTCTGAGACTTAGGATGGCTTCTCGTGTACCTCTTCCCTTCCTAAATCCAAAGTGTTCTTCTGAAATATTTTCTTCTACTTTTCTCTCGATCAGATGATAGATGATTCTTGTTATAATTTTCGAGGCATGGGAGAGAAGGCTCAAAGTTCTATAATCTTCGCACATTTGTGCTCTGTGCTTTTTTGGAATGGGAATAAGAATAGTTTGCTCAAAGTCCTTTGGCATTTCTCCTGTTACATATATTTCATTTATTAGATTTTATATATTGTCCTTGGCTTTATCTCCGAGGGCCTGTAGAATCTCTGCAGGGATCCCATCTGGACCTGGAGCCTTTCTGTGTCGTAACTCATTGAGGGCTCTATCAAATTCTTCTCTTAAAATTAGTGGTCCTAATTCATCAGCATCCACCTGGTCTCACTTTCAAGGACATTCGCATCAAGAACTCCCTCATACAGTTCTTTTGTGTACTCCTTCCATCGTAACGCTACCTCACCATCTTCCGTTAGGGCTTCGCCATTCTTGCTCCGTATGATGTTCATCATGTTTCTTTTTGTTCCAAACTGTTTCCGTATTTCAACGTATGCTCTCTCACTGTTACCTTTCACCATATGTTCGTCTATGTCTTTGCACTTCTTTTCATACCATTTTCCACTTACTATCTTGGCTTCTTTATTAATCTTGTTTCAAAGTCTCGCTTACTCCTCATGGTTTCCTCTTACTTTAATTAATATTAAGAAATACAAATTAAAAAATAAGAACTTGAAAATATAAAAAATAAAAATCAACAAAAAATAAGATAAAAAAATAAAAAAATAGAAAAACAATATAAAAATAAACATAAAAATTAAAAACATAAAATTTGAAGAGAAATGAAAAAAATGAAAACTATGTAAATTAAATAAATGAAATTAAAACAATTTAGAATGACAACTATTTAAAATTAAAGATTTTAACAATTAATTTTTTTAAATTTTTAAATTTAAAGTAAAAATTTAAAATTAAAAACAAGTAGTTCCGTGAAGAACTATACAGCCTATTTTCATATATCCTACTCATGTTAATTGCCTCTATCAAAATACAAAATTTCAGTTTGAAGGTTGTGATAGATTCGTAGATATTGAGAACCGTCTAAATATTTCAGATGGTTCGCAGGTTGTTTTTTTTTTATTTATGTACTATTACATTAAGATTGTTGTGTACGTGTGGTATTCAAACTTCAATCGCATGATTAGAACACAAGAAGTAAAAACGCGATTTTAAAATTTCGCACAGCTGCCATCTTGTGCTTATGAAAACAATTGAAATAAGTTAGTCCTCTATGAACATTACAAAATCAGTTTGATTGCTGTAAAAGGTTCGTAGATATTGAGAACCGTCTAAATATTTCGGATGATCGCCATTTTGGATTGTTATATGTATAGGACATAGAGTTATGAACCATTAAAGGACAATTATTACGTAGGTTCATTATTCAAACTTTCACTCCAATCGCATGATTACGACACAAGAAATAAAAACTTAAGTTTAAAATTTCGCATAGCCGCCATCTTGAGGTTATGTAAACAATTGAACTAAATTAGATGCCAGTGCATTACAATATCTATAATAATTTACTGTATCACATTTCACTGCGCTCTGAGAGTTAAATCACGAGAAAAGTCTATTAAAATGTTTCAAATTCGCTTGGCTGCCGTGTTCGTTTTGTACTTTAGAGGTTTATGAAAGTTAAATAGATAAACTTGTACTTGGTCCCTTTATCACCCTGCAAAATTTCAGGGTGATATCTGTAATAATTTCGGAGATATAGAATGCCGGTGAAATATTTCGCACAGCCGCCATTTTGAGGTTATGTAAACAATTGAACTAAATTAGACACCAGTGCATTACAATGTGTACAACCATTTTCTGTACCAAGTTTCATTGCGTTTGAATGTTCAAATCGCGAGAAAAGCCAATTTAAAAGTCTCAACTTTGCTTGGCCGCCATGTTAGTTTTGTAGTTACCAGATTTTTGAAAGTCTCATAGGTGAACTTCTAGTAGTGCCCGTTATCACCGTACACAATTTCAGGGTGATATCTCTAACGGTTTCGTAGATACTGAATGCTGGTGAAATATTTCGCACAACCGCCATGTTGGATTGGTAAGACACAATAAAATTCGAAGGGCACGGTCGGGGTCGGTCGGAATTGTGCTATGATCTTACTGAGTTTCATTGAAATCGCTCCTGCCATTTAGAAGTTATTAGGGGACACAGACACGCACGCACGCACGCACGCACACACGGACAAAAGGTGATCTCATAAGCCTATTAGCCTACTTTCGATTTTTGCAAAAAATGAAAGTATTAGCCTACTTTCGATTTTTTCCAAAAATGAAAGTAGACTTATGAGATCACTACAGGGCGAAAAAAAAGTGTGTCTGTCTGTGTGTGTGTATGTGTGTGAGTCTGTGTGTGTGTGTGTGTGTGTGTGTGTGTGTGTGTGTGAGTGTGTGGTACTCTGAATGTCTGTCCCCCCCTATCAATTCGAACACAGTGAAACCGAATGGAATGAAATTTGATACAAAGGTAGCACTAGCAAAGGACACCTCAGTGTCATGTTTTATATCGCCGCCATCTTGACGGAAACGTAATGGCGGCCACACAAATGTTCAAAGCTTAAATCAAATTACGACTAACCTAATCATCCGATCTCTACCAAATTTTGCAACAGCATACCTTTATGGGGGCAGCATCCTTTGACCAAACTAATAGGTCATCAGCCTAATAGTTTGCGGATGGCGGCCATCTTTGTGTCAAAATCGATTACTCCTATTAATTCGAACACGGTTAAACCGAATTGAACAAAGTTTGGTACAGAGGTAGCACTAGCAAAGGACACCTCAGTGTTATGTTTTATATGGCCACCATCTTGACGGAAACGTAATGGCGGCCACCCAAATATTCAAAGTTTAAATCAAATTACGACTAACCTAATCATCCGATCTCTACCAAATTTTGCAACAACATACCTTTATGAAGGGAGCATCCTTTGACAAATCTAATAGGTCGTTAGCCTAATAGTTTGCGGATGGCGGCCATCTTTGTGTCAAAATCGATTACCCCTATTAATTCGAACACGGTGAAACCGAATGGAACGAAATTTGGTACAGCGGTAGCACTAGAAAAGGCCAACTCAGTGTCATGTTTTATATCACCGCCATCTTGACGGAAACGTAATCGCGGCCACCCAAATGTTAAAGGCTAAAATGTAATTACGACCAACCTAATAATCTAGTCTCTACCAAATTTTGCAACAACAAATCTTTATGTGGGAAGCATATTCTGACCAAACTGCTAGATCATCAGCCCAATAGTTTGCAGATGGTGGCCAATTATGTGTGCAAATCGATTCCCCCTATCAATTCAAACACGGTGAAACCGAATTGAACGAAATTTGGTACAGAGGTAGCACTAGCAAAAGGCGCCTCAGTGTCATGTTTTATATCGCCGCCATCTTGACGGAAACGGAATGACGGCCACCCAAATGTTAAAAGCTTAAATCAAATTTCGACCATCCTAATAATTTGATCTCTACCGGATTTTGCAACAACATGCCTTTTTGTGGAAAGCATCTTATGACTGACTACAAGGTCATCAGCCCAATAGTTTGCAAATAGCGACCATGTATGTGTGCAAATCCTTTCCCCAGATCAATTCAATCACGGTGAAAGCGAATTGAATGAATTTTTTTACAGAGGTAGCACTAGCAAAGGGCACCTCATATTCATGTTTAATATCCCTATAACACGTTGTATTTCAACAAGCTACTACAACCAACATTCAATTATACTCCTTGAAAAGGACAAAGAGTTATAACAATACCCATGCATTTAGGAGAAAGTTGGCTAATAATATAAAAATATAATAAAACTGTATAGGACGTAGTGCATGGTTCACCACCGCAGTTGGTGCATATACCGGTATTTTATCTTTTACGCTCAAGTCTATTCATAAGTACACGTAGTTCTTCCGTGCTTCTTATTGGCCGCACTACCATGCCAGGTTTTAATGTTGCTATTAATTTATTGTTATGGTAGATGGTACTATGGGCAAACAACCTCTTCTTCTCCTTCCTCTTCTAGACAGGGGTTCTGTGTTCCGAAAGTAAGCTATGACAGAATGGGCAAACATCCTTTTGACGGAGTCAAGTAGCTGAGCAGCCAACAAGAAGCATTTCACACTTCCTATAGGCTATGTGGACTTGAGTGTAGTAAAACAATACGCGGTCCGGGTAGGGTGTACCAAGAGTCCGCTGATGAGCCTGACTTGCTGCATCTACGTGAAACCCCACAACAGACACGGCAGAAGCACCGAAGGTTTACTAATGTTTAACAGCTTAGCACTTATGAAACTTATAAAAACATTTGAGAAAAGCGGCAAAGGACAGCAAGGACAAACATTTCAAATCAAATAAAAATAGTTAAGATCAAAATCTTCAATTACCATAAGTTTATTTCTGAATTTTCAAGCCATTTGTTCAGTGTTTCCTGTACAAACTAGCAGCTGTAACTCGTACGTCCGTCACCACAAATTTGCCCAATATGAATGGGCGGGGATACAATGTATGCATGTATTTATTTATTTACTAGCAACCCGGCCCGGCTTCGCCCGGTATCTTTAACGGTTTACCCAGCGTAAGCTTAAAAGACGCACGGACGGCAGGTTCCAGACGCAATTCAGAAAAGCCGAGGTGAACAGTGAAACTCCAAAAACGTATACTCTTCTCTGAAGTCTTAACTTGACATGACCCGACAGTTTGATGCTGGACGAAGCTGGGGTGATAGGCTAGCTCGCTAGTTCGTAAACTCGCTCTGAAATTTCCTCTGAATGGAGATTGTTGGAAGAGATGAAAACGTAGAAACCTAGAGAAATGCTGTCACAGACTTTTTTGTAGAAATTTTCATGCTGAACAATGCTTACACACAAAGTAGGCTATAGTCTATAAATATTTTTAACGGATTACTCAGCAGAAGGTTAAAAGGCACACGGACGGTAGGTTTTTCTTCGACTCGATTCACTGAAATCGTTACTGCTCGGCTTCCTTTGGTCATAAATGAATGTTTTTCTACAGAAACCTTCCTCGAGAAATCTTTTACAGAATGGTGAAAACCACATCAAAATCCATCCTGTGGTTCTCGAGATTACCCGTTTCATCCAAGAATCGGGGACTTAGTGTTATACTACGTAGAAATGTATCATATATTGTTACCTCACCCAGTCATATTGGGAAAATTTGTGTTGACCGACTGAAGATAGGTAGTTGTTTCTGATAGCAAAGAGTGAACCACTTTTCAGAATTTATTGTAATTATTATTAGTATCATCATTATTATTATTATTATTATTATTATTGTCATGTGTTGTGACATCTCTATATTACGCCTCGAGAGTTTAAAAGTGCGCAGTTTGTCTGTATGTATCTCTCTGTCTAACGTTGTGCAACCCCTGGCTACATACTGCCATGTTCTCTCGTATTGGCTAGTGTTGTTGCTACCTTGCATTTTGTTGTGCAATTCGTTCTGCCATTGGCTCTGACAATATTTGACGCGAGTTTGGGGCCTCTCCCAAACTACGCATTTGATTTTTCTGAGAGGCTTCTCTCCCCTCTGGGGGACAGAAGCTTAGTCAGTCTTAGACGCGCCGAGATGTAAGGCGAACGTGTGTATTCGCGCAGAGGCCCACCCTCATGGCGCAGCGGAATGTGAGTACGGCTCAATGTATTTCTATCTAACGCAATGTAATTGTTTTTGTTAAACGTTCCTTCTTTTGCTTAATTCTCTTTCCTTTTCAAGATGTTATTGTTAGTATTTTAATCCTTGAACCAGATCTCCGGGACCTTGCGTAATGTCATACGGCGGAGTTCTTTTTGTTGCTTTTGTTATGTGCTCTTCTCACAGTTTTATTATTTTGGTTAATACCTGTAAGATTCGAAAGTATTGCGTTTCTGCGTCTTGGCTTATATATATTTCCATTGCGCCGATAAAGGTCTAGTAATAATAATAATAATGCGCGTCAGAGTAGCAGAGGAAGATAAAATCAACAAGGTCGCAAAATGGACAGGGGAAAAGACGTCTTGCTCGACCCGGTGCTGGGCCCAAGGTTTTCGGAGCGAGCAAAATATGATTTCCAAAAAACCAAATGCAAACAAATAATTGCTTAATGGAATAATCAAAAGTGCAAAAACGAGATTCCCATAAAATTAATTAAAGAAATCCCAGAGGCGTGTTAATCGTGCCTTTGTTATATCACAAAGACAAGATTGACGAAATCGAGATGAAGGTAAGGAAGGGGAACTTAAATATAAGAAATGAAAATACAAGGGAGCTATATTACTTAAAATATAAAAATGTATTAATGATAAAAGAAAGAGCGTGTACATGAAATAAACAAGTTACTTAAAACAAAGAAAAAAGGTAAGCTAAGATAAAATTGATAATACAAAATAAACCCAATACCAAGAATAAAGACTTAAAACTAAAAAGCACGACAGAACCCGAGTAACAGCTCAACAATATGAATCTAACGAAACGATACGAGCATGAAAGAAAATAAAATGAAACTTACGAAAGCCAGAGAGAAACGCCAAACTTGCAAAAATTCAAAAATCGAATATTAACGAGACGCGAAGTTTTTCATGATGTTATTGTAAACATACCTGAGGGTTGGGGGAGGAGTGAGGGGAGTAAAACAAAGGGAAGAGAGATTTCACGGAGGTAGGAAGAAGGGGAAGAAAAGGGGGGATATCATTAAGTTATGTAATACGGCGGAAATCGAAAGAGAAAGAACAAAACAAAAGGAAAAAGAGATATACGGAGATACATTACATTACAATTGACTTGGGACGAAAGAGACCGGTAAAAATCGAAAGCACGCTAAAAAAAATAGGCTTATACTCCCTACATAATGCCGCACCAACGCAACATATAAAAAAAGAATAATATGACATCGGAGCTGGAGAAATCCCAGTTAACCACCGTCACATATATTCTATAAACAAAAGGGACACGTATTAGTGGGACGTTGGACATCAGTCCCGTTACCTCACACATACTGTCCACAAACAAAGGTCCAATTGCTACCAATCAAATGAAACATTTGTGGTACAAAGAGACACCGACGCAAAAGACGAGCACTAAGGCCCGACAGGAAATATATTTAAGCCAAGACGCAGAAACGCAATACTTTCGAATCTTACAGGTATTAACCAAAATAATAAAACTGTGAGGTGGGCACATAACAAAAGCAACAAAAAGAACTCCGCCGTATGACATTACGCAAGGTCCCGGAGATCTGGTTCAAGGATGAAAATACTAACAGAAACATCTTGAAAAGGAAAGAGAATTAAGCAAAAGAAGGAACGTTTAACAAAAACAATTACATTGCGTTAGATAGAAATACATTGAGCCGTACTCACATTCCGCAGCGCCATGAGGGTGGGCCTCTGCCCGAATACACACGTTCGCCTTACATCTCGGCGCGTCTAAGACTGACTAAGCTTCTGTCCCCCAGAGGGGAGAGAAGCCTCTCAGAAAAATCAAATGCGTATGTTGGGAGTGGCCCCAAACTCGCGTCAAATATTGTCAGAGCCAATGGCAGAACGAATTGCACAACAAAATGCAAGGTAGCAACAACACTAGCCAATACGAGAGAACAAGGCAGTATGTAGCCAGGGGTTGCACAACGTTAGACAGAGAGATACATACAGACAAACTGCGCACTTTTAAACTCTCGAGGCGTAATATAGAGATGTCACAACACATGACAATAATAATAATAATAATCATGATGATAATAATAATAATTACAATAAATTCTGAAAAGTGGTTCAAGAGGTTTGTGTTTCCTTGGAGATGTGTATAACTGTTGTACAAGAGTTTTGACAGAATACAATTATGTTGATGTTGTTGTTGATTCTTTTAGGGCTTCGCGACATCGTGGTCATGTAGCTCCGTGTACTTGGATGTGTGTAGAAGTTGTCTGATAACCTTTGTCACTTGATATCTGTACTAGTGAGTGTATTTGTGATCGAGGTAGGATTTGGGCAGGAAGCGGCCGTGGCCTTACGTTAGGTACCACCTGGCATTTGCCTGGGAGTGGATGTGGCGAACCACGGAAAACCACTTCCAGGATGGCTAAGGTACGAATAAAACCCACCTCTTCTCAATTTTGGCTCATGTGGCTGAGTGAACCCCGTTCCAACATCAGGCCAGAATTAAGTTTCTTGGCAGAGCCGGGTATCAATCTCGGACCTCCGCGGTGACAGTCAAGAATGCTAGTTGCTACACAACGAGGTGGACAGAATACAATTAATATTGCTACATAGTTTTGTTCTTTAAGCTGTCTCCCATCATAACCCGCTAGGACTGGTGCATGGGTATTTTTCACCCAGGCTTATATAGCGCTCTATATTTTCGATTTAGTCAGTTCTTATTTCCTGTCACTTACTGTACCTTCCTTCCTAGCCTTGAACTTCACCCTGCAAAAAGAAACATGTTCATAGCTTTTTGAGCACTCAACTTATTTCTATATTATTTACGTTCGGGTCAGATTTACCCAAGACGTCAGTCCTCGCGCGACAATGTTCGGCTTACGTTAGTCGGGACAATCTGTAAACAATGAGGGGGAACATGCACCTGTTTTGGTGCAACACAATCACTTAGCTCACGTTCTTGTTGATCCATGACTAGGGTCTAGGGTCACCTTGGTCATCAGCTCCTTTGTTCAAAATATTTGAGATGAGTCCTTTGCCGCCACCATCAAGGCCAATTATACTGTTACGAAAAGGATTGTCATTTATTTTTTTGAAAAATATAAATAAACCTCATGTTATATAGGGAATAGTTCATAGGAAGACACCAGGTGTAAAATTACTTCATTAAAAAGAGACTGATAGTCAGTCTGAAAGACTGGACTTTATATAATTTTAAATGCTAGCAGCCGAGTACCAAGAAGGCAGTGCGAGAACAGAGTTTCAAGATTCTATTTTGTTTCTTCACTGCCTACTTGATTGTTCTCGCACTGCCTTCTTGAAACTCTGTTCTCGCACTGTCTTCTTGGTACTCGGCTGCTACATCGTACTATGACGTCACACACCTCAGTGCATTCTCGGTACATTTCGTGACGTTGCCGTAACGTAACGACGAAGTCAACTATATCATTTAAAATGATAAAATCCGTACGACTACGACAAAAAGGGAGTGGGCCAAAATCACCCGGCGCCAGCCTTCGAGTAATATTTCTTCATGCCAGATCTCAAGGGTTAAAGACAGAGACGAGAGAGCGGCGAAGCGCACCGCTGTGACTGCAGCTTTTGAATAATGAGCGTGTCATGATCTACTGGCCATAGCATTCATTCTTGTGGCGCACAAGAATATCAATGTTAACGTGTTACACTGGACATGCCAGTAACTAGATATGTCAGGCGTAAAGTTGATTGTAGCAGACATGAGGGAACTCCGCTCATTAATATGTATCAAGCTTATCAAGGAATGGACAGGACGTGATTCTGAAATATGAGGGACGATGTCTCTGTGTGAACCTAATCTCAACTTGAAAAGTAGGGAGCAAGACCGAAATTCTAATTTATCAAGACAAATGCATATATTTAGTTATTGTTCCTTTATGGGGTGAAACAGCGAGGTCATCTGCCCCAAAATGCATGTACAAAACATTAATTAATTACACAAGTTGACACAAATTTTGAGTTTGGGTTCCACATGTCTAATTTTGATTTGTCATGCCTAACTAATGAAGTAAAAAATAGTTTACCTAATAAAGTTTGCTTTTGTAGCTATCACAACGAAAGTTCAAATTTGAAGGACATTCTCTATTTTTGTAAGTTCATAAGAAAACAAGTAGTTCCGTGAAGAACTATAAAGCCTATTTTCACATATCCCACTAATGTTAATTGCCTCTATCAACATACTAAATTTCAGTTTAATTGCTGTAATAGATTCGTAGATATTGAGAACCGTCTAAATATTTCGGATGGTCGCCATGTTGGACTTTTATATATGTAGGGCTTAGAGTTATGTACTGTTACATGAAGATTATTGTGTACCTGTAGTACTCAAACTTCAATCACATGATTAGGACACAAGAAGTAAAAACGAGATTTTAAAATTTTGCACAGCTGCCATCTTGTGGTATGGAAGCTATTGAAATAAATTAGATGCCAGTGGATTAAAATTTGTATAAGGATTTACTGTACCAAGTTTCACTGCACTTGGATGGTTTAATTACGAGAAACGACCATGAGAATATTTATACTTCGCGTCGCCACCATGTTGGATTTGTGATCACCAGGTTATTGAAAGTCCTATAGGTGAACTTATGTTCATAACCCCTATGAATGTAAAAAAATTCAGTTTGATTGCTTTAGTAGATTTTAAATATTCCGGATGGTCGCCATGTTGGATTGTTATATGTAGGCCATAGAGTCATGTACCTTTAAAGGAAAATTATAGCGTAGGTTCATTATTCAAACTTTCACTACGGTCGCATGATTACGACACAAGAAATAAAAACTTAATTTAAAAATTCGCACAGCTGCCATCTTGAGGTTATGTAAATAATTGAGCTAAATTACATACCAGTGCATTACAATGTGTATAAACATTTGCTGTACCAAGTTTCATTGCGTTTGGATCATTAAATAGCGAGAAAGGTCTATTTAAAACTTTCAACTTCGCTTGGCCGCCATGTCCGTTTTGTAGTTAACCGTTTTTTTTAAGTCTCATATATGAACTTCCAGTAGTGCTCTTTATCTCTGTGCAAAATTTCAGGGTGATACCGGTAATAGTTTCAGAGATATAGAATGCCGGTGAAATATTTCGCACAGCCGCCATTTTGAGGTTATTTAAACAATTGAACGAAGTTATATGTCGGTGCATTACAATGTATATAAACATATACTGTACCAAGTTTCATTGCATTTGGATGGTTAAATCGCGAGAAACGTCTATTTGAAAGTCTCAATTTCGCTTGGCCGCCATGGTGACTTTTAGTTACCAGGTTCTCAAAAGTCACATAAGTGAACTTCTAGTAGTTCCCTTTATGACCATACAAAATTTCAGGATGATATCGGTAATAGTTTCGGAGTTATTGAATGCTGGTGGAATTTTTCGCACAGCCGCCATGTTGGATTGGTGAGACGTAACATAATTTGAAGGGCACGGTCGGGGTCGCCCGGAATAGTGCTATGAACTTACCGAGTTTCATTGAAATCGCTCCAGCCGTTTAGGTTTTATTAGGGGGGGACACACACACGAATCACACACACACACACGGACAAAAGGTGATCTCATAAGCCTATTTTTTCAAAATTGAAAATAGGCTAAAAACGTTAATTTATATATTTACGTCACATTTATGTACAAAACATTAATCTACAAATCAAAAAATAACCAACAATACAAACAAGCTTCAAAAATTATGGGTTCGAACTTTCTCGTAAAATCGTATGGCCTCGCGCGCCCATAGGGAAGCTTGCGTGTCGAATTTTGTCGTTCCTTGGAACGCTATTAAAGTCAAGGAGGTTAGATATCTGAGCTCCTTGACACTATAGCTTATTCTAGTTTAGAATGGAGGAACTTTCTGTTGGCGGAAAATCCCGAGATTAATTTTGCCATTATGAACACGGCCTACTGAATTCAAATGGCTTCTTTAACATGCCAACAACATATGACATGCGAGTCGTGATTTTTGTCGCCTTAAAAAAAATCACTAACCACGGCCAGGAGCGAACCTGAAAGCTTGGGGTTGGTAGTCCGACACGATAGCCACTCACCCACCATGGCAAGCACTTTCTCGTATTAGCCCCAAATGTAATCACACACCATGTTCTCATTATATTGTCCTTGATAACGTTGCTCAAAGTCCATCACTTGTTGGTGAACACGTTCCCCTTGCTCTTCTGAATGTGCCTCCAAGTTATCTTTAAATTGGTCCAAGTGAGCACGTAACATGTGTACTTTAAGGGACATTCTGCAGCCCATGAGTTCAAAGTTCTCAAGCATAGTGGAAATAAGCTCTTTGCAATTCTCAGCTTTCTTATTTCCAAAGGAGGGGGCGGGATGGCGCAGCGGTCAAGCTGTTGGCCTCTCACCACGGCAGACCGGGTTCGATTCCTGGTCAATGCATGTGAGATCTTCAAAGTGAAATGCCATGTCCTCTGGTTCGGATTCCACGTAAAAAGGAGGTCCCGTGGCTTATGATCACGCAATTAAGGGTCGCGTAAAACTACAATCTTCCTTCTTTTTATTTCTAAGGAAGCCAAGGATGGCTATACCATGTTTGTTTTCTTGAGGGTGTTGAGTAATGTGTGAAATTCTTCCCTGGCCATTTGTTTCTTTATTTGAGGACCAACGAAAATACCAGCTTTAATTTTAGCTTCTGAATATTTAGGAAAGAAGTTCTTGTAAATATTGAAAAGCTTCAGAATCTTGACTTGTTCAAAGCCCTTACCTCTTATACAGTCTGCCAAAACTCCAAATATGTATTCATCACTGCACAAAGTACCAAAGCAAACTTTATGAATTATGAATGGCGTTTATGGTTACTGTTCGATGTAGACAGTCAGAATATATGCATTAAATTATAGACTCAACACAAAATGTTTTGTTTGTTGACTTGTGTAATTCATCGGACATTATTTTCATCATAGTCTGAGATGTGAAATGAGGCTATTATGTCGTGTAATGCGCAAATAGTGCAAGCGATGTTGATGAAAGTTAGAGAATTAAAAAGTCTGATGTTGTGATGATGATGATGATGATGATGATAATTGTTGTTTGAAGAGGCCTAAAATCTAGATTATCAGCCCCTAATGATATGTGGTTCTATCGACGGATGCTAAGAGTATCATGGACACATCATATCACAAATGCCGAGATCCTTCGAATGGGAAAGGATAAGGAAGTACTGGTCACTGTAAAAACGAGAAAGTTGCAATACTTCGGTCAAATTATGTGCAACAGAAGAAGATACCATATACTGCAAGAAATTCTGCAAGAAAAAATACCCGGAAAGAGAAGTGTTGGCAGGAGACAAATCTCCTGGGTTAAAAACCTCTGAGATTGGACTCTCAAGATATCGGAAGAGTTATTCCAAACGGTTCAGAACAGAGAAAGCACAGCCAAGATGGTTGCCGACATTCGGAACGGATAGGGACTAGAAGAAGAAGAAGAAAAAGAATGGTTTGGTTGATAGTGAAAATGAAAACTAAATCTAACAACGAACTTACAACTATGACTAACTACCGACTTACACACTAGAAGAAGTAATGGAAAACAAACAAAGAATAAGGGAAACTAAAAACAGGGAAAAGAAATGTCGTCAAACCTCGAAGAATGAGGATTGAGGGACTTGGGAAAAAATCAGAGCCAAGAAAGGCTGACAGGAAGGGGAAGGAGGAGACGGTCCGACCCAAAAAGCAATGGAAAATTGTAAA
Source organism: Meconema thalassinum (assembly GCA_946902985.2). NCBI lineage: Eukaryota > Metazoa > Arthropoda > Insecta > Orthoptera > Tettigoniidae > Meconema > Meconema thalassinum. Next base: position 220,195,835 of record OX336390.1, on the reverse strand, counting down.
TACGGACCCAGCTCAGGAATCCCTCGGGGGATTATAAAAGACGGCATAACCATAAGCTGTGTACTCATGTGGAGAAGATAAGTGACACCGTCCGGAAAAGGGGGAATAACTTTTATGGACAGTGAAGGGAGGCAGAGCAACCGCATCATTGTTTACTATCAGGAGAACAAGATAGAGATCTCAAAGAAGTGGGGTTTGTATAAAATCAGGCGCATCCCGCTCAAGAGAATACTTCAAACATGCCAAGGTTTCCAAGAAAAAAACAAAGTTGCAAACGTGAAAGATTTCTACCCATGAAAGGAAGGAAAACCACTGAGAACGAATGCGGCGGTACTGGGCAAACATCAAAGGCCGAAGAATGAGGCAGTTGGAATGACGCAGTCCAGAGATGGCCGATACGGAATTAATGAATTACTGTATATCTACCCCGAGTGGGGTCGAACCCCACCGTTGGGTGTTCTCAAGCTGAAGCCAGTAGAAATGGGACTAATGAGCGCTAGAACTACGTACCGTATCGTACCGTATCGTACCGTATAAATCCTAGTCTTGGCCAAGTCGCCCACTTATCTTGTAGCACTGGTCACAATAACTCGCACTACAAACTGTTTACATGGGAGTCCTGTAACAGCAGGCTCACGTATTAATATTCAGGGCACAGTTAAAGCTATCCCTCGTGGGACATAACTCTGACCGAGCCCATGAGAGCACACCAGCCCACCTGCACAAATATTTTAGCACACCACTCTCAAAAAACAAACAGCAGAGGAGATTAATTGCGTTGTGGGTTTCTCTTGTTGATTCAACATGTCGGGATTAAAACTGGTAAAGTCGATACGCACAGTAGCTCTGCATATTATTATTATTATTATTGTGGTAGTATATTTCTAAGACCAACGCATAATTTCCTTATACTCTGATATTCTAATCGTTTCCAATCACTTAACTTTCCTATTATTTGGTCCACAGTCACTTGAGATATACTTAATCATCAGACCATTTGACTTTGTGATGATGACAATGATGATGATGAAGATGTTGTTTAAAGGGCAGAATAGCGATGTCATACAATCATATGGTAATGTATTATTTTAGTCTTGATATTTGTGTCAAAGAAGGCCTGGATATGTTCCAGCAAAATCTCTTACTCCACGCTGATTATTTGCGAGTCCATAAAGCACCAACGATAGTAGTGACGAACAAGTTGCCGATCAACCATATGCCAGACATGGTCTCTGGGTGATAAATCAGATGAAAGTGTAGACCAGGGAACCAGTTCCCTGATTGGAACCAGTTCCCTGGTATCTAGTTGCAGAATATTGGTTACGAATGGCTCTCTTCTTCACATCCCATAAATGCTCGATTTGGTTTATACGGAGGGAACATGTTGGCCACTCCAATCCTTGGTAGTCTCTAGAATGCTCTTCGATTCATACGATTTATTTCATATCAATGACAGATGAATAATTACTTACACATACCCTACTGCAGTTACTACGTGGGTTTTGATTATCAAGATTTCACGAACTCGGAATTATAACCGGGAATAAAAATTATCAAATTTCATTAATTAATTTGTGAAATTTTGTTGTAGTAACCTGTTTCCTAGGCACAACTCTCCACCTTAACTTGAGTGTTGTAGGATGCTAGCTCGTAAAGCGCTTCCCTGCCAGCCAGCATTGCTCTGTGTATCGCCTTTGAACATCGCGGAGGAAATTGAAAAGAGCCCAACACTGTTCCTACCCTGCAGGTATAGTTTTTATCAAGTCTTGTCTGGAACACAAAGTTGCAGCGAGCCGCTAAACTTCTACTTTCTATGAAGTAATTAAGTTTCGTTGTGGGTGTTGCAAACTTCACAACAAACTATTGAAGTTCTATATGCTAGACCTAGATCTACATTGCAATAATATGGGAATATTAAAAGAGTGCTTATTATCTGTGGTGGTGGTAATACTGTATTACTAGTAGTTTATGTCAAGATCTAATCATGACCAGGACCTACTAGATATAGGTGGAGTAAGATTCAAATCGATTTATAAATTCATCTAGAAAGAGAGAGAGGGTGAAGTCTTGAAATGTGTGTTTCTATACGTAGGCTATATTCTGCAAAATCTAAGAATTAAAGCTGAGATCTAAGCCCTATCAAATAGACCAAAGATCTGATCTGCATCATCATCAGCCACTGGATTCTGTCCGTCTGTTAGGTAGTCAGCCCGAGGGCTGGTTGGATCGTCAAAAAGTACCACCGTTAGGTTATGAGGGTAGATATCCACAAACACCCAAGGCAGCGCTATATTGAGGCTTACTAGGCAAGAAGAGGAGTGAGATAGTTTTCCATTTTTTCCTCACTGAGTCAGAACAGCAGTACTAACCCTATGAGTAGAACCTTTCACAGCATCCAAAGGCACTGACTGTGCCCTGAATGTCATTACTAAACACCACCCATACCTCAGTAGCTTCCATATAATCACAGCCATGAGTGAGACAGAGACATCGGTGAAAAGCCACATTTTGCTCTAACCTGTGCCAACAGACAAATGCAAATATACTGCATTCATCAAGAGATGGCAAACAGGCCACCACTGGATTCATGTATTAAAATAATATGATAAATCTATCATTCCTTCCTTGTTGTTCTGTAGAATACTAAAAGCTCTCCTATGTTGACAGACCGCACCTAATAAGGGGACGGTACCTTAATAGACCAGAAGTCGATTGTCAGTGGTTGGAGAACCAAGAACGTGCGTTACCGACAAGTGTTTCAGGAATATTGTATGCGAAATGGTCAATAGGCTGATTCATGGCCACTATGTTACACATACGCTGTGCAAGAACTACATAGGAAAAATATTTCTCTCTTTCATTGGAAAGAATTTTGACCACTGGTTATCTTCAAGCTCATTTTGGAATTCAGGAGAACTGCCGATAATGTTGACGGTCATGGAACATTGCAGATACAAATGGTTCGGAAACTGTTTATTAACTCGCTTCTTATATCCAAACCTACTTATTGAATTACACTAAAATAGCCTAAACCTTCCTCGTTTCTCAAACTCTGGCCGTAATTATGCGATGACTGTTAAAACGTTATAGAGAATATCAACAGTCCGTAGACAGATCTATAACATTTTATCCTTCTTGAACTTGTAACCATTCTTGCAAAAAAAACAGTAATGCTTGTATCTATGAACGACAATTATCTATTTTCTTATTTTTCAACCATTCCGCTTTGTGATTCTACATTCGGTTTCTGGTGTAGGCTACTTTCTAATGACATCAACGGTTGGTAGGAGTGCATGTGGATAGTAGCAAGCAAGTTTCATAAGAGTCAGCAGGAGAAAAGCGTTAACTAGGGCCGTACAATCGCTTCTCGAGTTACAGCTAATAGGGTTTCATTCGGTTTCTGGTGTTGGCTACTCTCAAGGGAACTCGTCTGCCCACTCCATTCCCGCAAGAAGCAGACCATATCGACCACGGAAGCACATTTCTCCGTAAAGAAAACAGACTGCCGACTTACCACGTGCACAGAGATACAGTCTTGATAAAATATATGATACTTACTGAAGGTGAATTCACGGATGGTTCAATAAATACGTGGGCTAAGCAAAATTTGATAGCTTAACCTTTAGTCAGCATATTAACTACCTATCATATTTGTGGGGTGAGATAGCTGAAAAAAGTTTCACATCTGGCAACCAATGCGCCCTTTTGGATTCAGATAGCACATGCGTAGACGAGTCTGAAAAGCCCGGGACACAAATTTTTCTGGCCCTCTAGCGGTGTTGGTAACGTAATCAATATGGCCGCCAACATTTTGAGACACGCTTCTACATTCCCCGATATAACTCAGTTTTCATTTTCGATATTAACATAATACAGTAAACTCCCGATTATCCGCGGAATTGACTGGCGCGGATTCCGCGGATAATTGAATTTCGCGGATAAACCATAAAATTGCAGGTAATGGTTATACAAAGGTCGAAGGCACTAAAAACAAAACACAAGTGCTTTAAATAAGTTTATTATTCAATGAAAGGACGTACATGATAACAAAACTCAGTCGATGTTATGTGTGTTATTAAAAAGTCTTGTTTACTGTTCAACAAAAAAAACGGTCATTTGCTTTTTCTTTGTGAAACGTTTTTTTTCTTTATTTGTGATTTGAGTTTTCTCAACACCATCTTGTCACAAAGTGATGCGTCGTCTTGTTCTTCAAGGTATTGAAGAATCCTGTCAATGTATCCTAATGCTGCATCATGAGTAACGGTCGTCGGCATATGCGTTTCCTCATTGTCTTCCGATTCAAACCCTCGTACTTGATTTATGATGTTTTCATCTGTGAGGTATTTGCGATTTACGATGTTTAGTACGTTTAAGTATTTAGTAACTTTATTTCAATTTTTGAGAAATAATTTTCGGTTTCAGAACCTTCCTTTTTAATAAAAATGTTCCCCTACAGGCACCGCGGATAATCCGCAAAGCGGATAAACCTCCCGCGGATAATCGAGAGTCTTCTGTAGTTAGTGATTATGAATCAGGAAAAAACGCGCTTTCCAACGATATATTTGATTTCATTGTTAAAGTTCACAATATAAAAAAATGAAATTTTATAATTTATTTTGATTTTGATTTTTTCAACGCACTTTGCTAAATAACTTGAAATACCCAGCGTGGATGCAGTCACATTGATGTAGATGGAGTTTGATCTGAGCAATGAGGACGTCCTTTCAGTTTTTCTTCAGCAGATAGTCTTTCCGCTTTTTGACTATCGTATTTATTTTTGAAATATTTACGATATTTTGTTCCATGGGCTACTAATGTCTGTGCAAGACCACGTCCATCGTTCAACTGGTCCTATACTTCTGACCATGTTCAGCAAAAATTTCAAGATTCTTCGCCATTGATATATACTTTTCATATTTTGGGATGATTAAGTGTTCTTTTGAATTCTTCTGGCAAAACAAACGGAGCCACCACTGGTTCAGTTGTAGCATCAACCAATTCATGTTTCCTCTTCCTTTACATGATTGAGTAATTTCTGTTACATACACGAAATCAATAACTTCTTTATATGTTGAACTTCCTCACACAACGTCTGCCTGAAAAAGCAATACACATTTAGTATTACTGAATGAAATCTTATGTATTATTACATTTTTCACGTTTTTAGAAGGTATTATTTTATTATTATTGTTATTATTATTATTTTACATATACATTAAAAATACAGTAATTACATTTGCTACTAGTTAAGTAGTTATTAAGACGCTCTATTACTTTTCATATTGCATAGTTACGATAACGACTCGTGCAACGCTACATTGTTTTTCAGATTTTTAGCAATTGTTTACGGTAAAACAGAGGTAATATATACCGTTGGAAAGGTAATTCCTTGATGAACAAAAAAGTATAGGGCACGCTTTCAGCTACATGTAACGGATTCAAGTTATTTAGCAAACTGCGTTGAATAAATCAAAATAAAAATATATTATGAAATTTCAAATATTTTTAAAATGTATATTGTGAACCTAAACAATGAAATTAAAACTACCTTTGGAAAGCGCGTTTTCTGCTGATCCATAATCACTAACTACATATGTTGATATCGAAAAGAAAAACTGAGCTATAACGAGGACTGTAGAAGCGTGTCTCAACATTTTGGCGGCCATATTGATTACGTCACCAACATAGCTAGAGGGCCTGAAAAATTTGTATCCATGACTTTTTAGACTTGTCTATCCATGTACTATCTGAATCCAAAGGAGCGCATTGGTTGCCAGATGTGAAATATTTTGGCATAATTTTAAGCTAACTCACCCCTCTATATCATCATATCATAAGGATACTTTGGTTGGCTGGTTCCTTAGTTTAGGGGCTGCGACAACGCGGTCATGTAGCCCCGTGTATTTTGGGTGTATGTAGAATCTGTCTGATAACCGGTGTTAATTGTGATGACTGTATTAGTGTGTGTATCTGTTTTTTTTTTATTCAAGTATGGACTGCAAATTTGAATTTTTCAAATAGTTCCTACTTTTGCCGCCAAACGCCACCGTCAACGACTACTAGGCCTAGTTCAGAACTTAGCTACTAGACGCCACCGCAATCGGCTCTTGGCAACGAACGTAGCAACCTAAGAGCGTTCTTAACCTATACAATTTAGTTTCACACAGGTGTAATTAGTGGAAAGTTCCTTAACATTCCATAAATCTATGACATGGGACCGCCGGCTTTACTTCCCCCCCGAAGGAAGGCATACTGAGGGATTTTTAACGCTCTTAAAAATCCGACGGCTTGGGCCGGGTTTGAACCCGCTATCTTGGGCATAGAAGCTCAGCATGCTACCAACTACGCCACCGAAGCCGATTAAAAAAGGATACTTTATATCATCAATCACCGACGGTGGTAGCTGCGCACGCTAAATCGCACTGCTGGGCCATGGGGCCAAGCTCTCTGCGGAATCGGTAGACGTGGATTCGAGCCTCATCATCGGCCGTCCTTGAAATGGTTTTCCGTGGTTTCCCATTTTCACCTCCAGGCAAATGCTGGGACGGTTCCTTCTGACAGGCTACGGCCACTTCCTTCCATATCCTTGCCTAGTTTCATTCATCTTCATTCATTTCATCTAACTCCTCTCATGAGGTTGCGTCCGGAAGGGTATCTGGTCGTAAAATCCATCCGCCACATAGAATTTTATCGCATGTCATCCCCAACCTCGTTGGAAAAAGGAATAATAAAGGTTAGACATACACTTTATATCATCAAAGATGCTATTGGCTGAATTCATAACACTATTTCAACGGATTTTCTTGTGGAGGCGTTAATTATTCTGAAATTCAAATATTATTTCTGAACCCACCTGACCTAAGGAGACGGCTAAAATAAAATATAAATGAATAATACAAACAATTTAACTGTAAGAAATCCATGAGTTAAAAATACACACACGAATACAGCCATCGCAATAACACAGGTTATAACAGAAATTCCACACACGCTCAAGTACACAGGGCTGAATGACCACGATTTTCAGTCCCTCAAATGAAACAACAAAAACAACAACAACAACAACAACAACTGAACTAGAGAAGGATTTGCTTTGCATGTTTCATTAAAATGAACTTTTCTTACAGACATCAAAACCCAAACGTTGCGTGCCTGATATTTTTTTTGAAAGAAGTTAGATAAAGGGAATGCATCTAGTTTAGTCCTCATTGTATAAGGTGCGTTCAAAAAGTAACGAGTTGGAGGCTGGAATGCGCAAACCGGTGACGACATCGGCTATTCGTGGCGTGTGTAACGATGTGTGGTTCCGACCAGAGCGTGGAAGGTCACAGCCTGTCGCTAGAGGGCACGGGTGCACGTCACGTGACGATACAAAGCGAGCAGCACCATGCATCAATCGTCCAACGCTGCCAGTCGCATTGCAAACAGTGACATCGAGGCGTCAACCGAAGAACAAAGAGGTGATGTTCGGTTTCTGACAGCGGAAGGAGCAGGGGGAACGGACATTCATCGCCGAATGTCACAAGTGTACCGCGAACACTGCTTGTTCCTTGCAAGGGTCAAGGCGTGGCACAAGCGCTTCAAGGAAGGACGGGTGTCGTTAGCGGATAATGTCCGGCATTACCGATGACATCGTCCAGCTGGTTGATGCACTCATTACCCAGGACCGCCGAGTGACAGTGAACGCCATAGCCGCCGTGGTCGCTCCACGACTATGCACGACCTCATACGGCCAACACAGTCGTGGCACTCCTGCAGAAATTCAAATGGGAGGTTCTCGGCCACCCTCCATACAGTCCAGACCTCTCTCCCTGTGATTATGCCATGTTTGGTCCCCTAAAAAGGGCTCTGCGGGGCCAACGATTCACCTCGGACGCCGACGTCCATCTGTACGTGGGGAACTGGTTCACATCGCAGCCCAGGGAATTTTATGAGACAGCCATTCACCGCCTCGTGTCACAGGGGGACAAGTGCCTCAACAGCCAGGGACAATACTTCTAACATACAGGTACTGGTTTCTGTAATTATGCCTCCGGCTCGTTACTTTTTGAACGCACCTTATAATAATGGTGATTTTTCAAGAGCATTGCCGCAAATGAAGAGGAGCATTTTGTTCTAGTAGGTGATGAATAAGCATAGATTTAATTTTCTTTTATTATTTAAAAGTCAAATGCCTACCGAACTAAACCTGGTGCAGGTAAAGTTCCTCTCTAAAACATGAAGAGGACGATATGAAATCTGCACTAGCTAGGGGCTGTCACATCTTGTAAAATTCAAACCAGTGGAGGGATTAATTACATCCGTTGAGGTTAATATTCATAACGTGACTCCGGATGGAGCTGAGGAAGTTTGACGGGAACTGAAACAAGCACCTTTTATAATGTAACAAGGTTCGAGAGAGGAACATGTAAGGAGTTTAAAACAGAAGGCGCTGTTCTAAATGTGCTACGGTGACACAATTGAAGAGCAAATTTCTAATGTGTCTTAAATTCATGAAATGGCAAATTGTAGAAAACAGGTGTAGTTTCATTCTCAAAGAAACGATTGGAAAATAGATTTACCATTAAAAATTATTACGATTTACTACTCTATTGTCAATTGGCTTACAAAAATTCCTGACCATTAGAAGTAGTAGCAACAGGACCACGTGATGTGAGGTAAACATAAAACATTCAAGGATAGTTTTACTAAGAGAGGAAGAAGTCTGATATACAATTATGATTTTAAAAAGTTTTCAATGTCGCCTCCGTAGCGTAGCGGTCAGCATGGTTAGCTGCCGCCCCGGAGATCCTGGGTTCGATTCTCGGCTCTGCCACGAAATTTGAAAAGTGGTTTGGGGACTGGTACGGGGTCTACTCAGCCTCGGGTGGTCCAAATGAGAAGAGTGGGTTCAATTCCCACCTCAGCCATCCTCGAAGTGGTTTTCCGTGGTTTCCCACTTCGTCTTCGGGCAAATGCCGGGATGGTATCTACTGCAAGGCCACGGCCGCCTCCTTCCCTCTTCCTTGCCTACCCCTCCCAGTCTTCCCCCCGCCCTTCCCATCCCTCATGAGGCCCCTGTTCGCTTTACAGGTGAGACCACCTGGGCGAAGTGCTGATCACACCTCCCTAGTTGTATCCAATTCGACCAAGTGTTCCCAGCTTTAGGACACTGCCTGGAAAGGCGGTAGTGGTGAGTTCTCTCGCTGAGTCCGTGGGAACCACCAACCTGGGGGGTATAATTGGCAAAAAAATCTTTACATGAAGGCTTCGATGGCGTAGTCGGTAGCATGCTGAACTGCTATTCCCAAGATCGCGGGTTCAAACCCAGCCGAAGTCGTTGAATTTTTAAGAGCGTTAAAATCCTTTAGTATGCCTTCCTTCGGAGGGGAAGTAAAGCCAACGGGTCCATGTCATAGATTTATGGCATGAAAAAGAACCTACCACTACAATTGGTAGGGTGTAGCTAAATTTGAAGATTACTATGCTAGAAATGCTCTATTAAGTTCCAACGTTCGCCGCTGGGTGACAGTAGCGTCTGGTAGCTAAAGTTGGAACTACTCGAAATTGAACTTTAATTCATCTTCATTCATTTCGTCTCTCATTAACTCCTCTCGTGAGGTTGGCGTCAGGAAGGGCATCCGGCCGTAGGAACCATCAGCCACGTGGAATTTCATCGCATCTCATCCCCGACCTCGTTGGAAACGGGATTAATAAGGGGTAACACACATTAAGGCAATTCTGTGTGACATTCAGCCATCCACTTGTTCACTGTTAGCACTAGATAACAGACCACCTCGTGCTGTAGCGGCTAGCATTCTTGGATGTCGTCCCAGAAATCCGAGATCGATTCCCGGCTCTACCAAGAAATTTCATTCTGGTCTAAGGGTTGGAACGGGATACACTCAGCTTCGTGAGGCAAACCTGAGAAGAGGAGGCTTCGATTCCCTCCTCAGTCATCCTGGCAGTGAGTTTCCGTGCTTACCCCCATTTCTACTCCAGAAAAATGCTGGGATGGTTCCCAACTTATGGCCACGGCCGCCTCCTTCCCAATGCTCATCTGAATTACAAATACACACACTAGTAAAGCCATCACAATAACACAGTTTATCACACATACACACCAATATGACCACGTTGTCGCAGCCCCTAAATTAACCTACAACAATATAATGTATATTATGCTTTTACTCATAAGTCTTACGATCTTCAGTAGGCTTGAAAATCCACAGCCTGCTTCCAGTCGCCCGACCGGGTCAGGGAATGGAATGAATGAAGCCCCCATCTAGTGGCGAGGATATGAACTGTGCCAGTTGCCGAAGCCTGTCGCACTCCCCTGGGGTCAATCATTAAATGAATGACAGATGAAATGAAATTGCAGTGGAGAGTGTTGCTGGAATGAAATTTGTGACAGGGAAAACCGGAGTGCCCAGAGAAAAACCTGTCTGCCTCCGTTTTGTTCAGCACATATCTGACATTCAGTGACCGGGATTTGAGCCACGGACGCTGAGAGGCCAGCGTGCTGCCGCCTAAGCCCCGGAAGCTCTTCAGTAGGCTTACCTAAACAAGTGAGTAGTTGACTTGCTAGATACACAATATACAGCAGTTGTACAATCTGTACTGACTGAGCAAATGTCATGGGATAGTGCAGCACTGTTGTCTGCGCACCACCCGCCCCCTGTGCCAGCAGCAGTTGTATAGGAGACCTAGTGAGAAGTGGTTGTGCACGTGACAGGTGTAACAAGCAACGTCGTCTTGAGCTGACACCGTTCCAACGTTGCATGGTGGTCGGTGCCCGACGGATAGGAAGTGCGATTTCGGCAGTGGTGCAGAAATTCGGCTTCACACGGTCAACCATGTCCAGGGTGTATCGTGAATGGTTGAATGTGGGTGTCACTGGCCGTCCAGCTACCCTCAGTGACCGTGACCGGCGACATCTGAGCCGGATTGTTAATAGTGACAGAAGGGCAACAGTGCAACAAATCACGGCTCAATTCAACACAGGCCGTGCTAGACACGTCTCCCAATGGACAATTCATAGGAACATAGGTTCCATGGGGTATGGGAGCCAGTAGCTAACACGGGTGCCACAGTTAACCCATCGACATCAGACACAACGGCGCGCATTTGTCGCCAATCACCAGGGATGGACACTGGAAAAATAGCGTAACGTTATATGGTCGGACGAATCACGATTTCAACTGAACCATGCCGATGGGAGGCACCGTGTGTGGCGCAGACCACATGAATCGATGGATCCCGCCTGCCTCGAAGGTGAGGTCCAGGGCGGTGGTGTCTCAGTTATGGACTAGGGCGCATGTTCCTGGCATGGAATGGCCCCCCTAGTTGTTCTTTGGTCATAAATGAATGTTTTTACAGTAACCTTCTTCGAGATATCCCTTACATAATGGTGAAAACGACATCAAAATCCATTTAGTGGTTCTCGAGATTACCCGGAACATCCAAGAATCGGGGACTTTGTTTTATTTTAAGTAGAGATTATATTATATTATATTGTATTATATTATATTATACCGGGTCAGCAATTGAAGTCTCCCCTTCGATACCAATCAAGGCTCGGGAAGCTCTCGCACTGACACCCGTTCGCTGGCTCAACTAGCGCTTCACAATCTTACAACAGCGGAGATTCTGACAGCTTATTGCAACATTGCCGGGCTCAGCACCCATGTCCATTGGGGAGATAAAGCTTCGCCAGGCAAAGTCACTTTTACCAACCTAGCGCCGCGTACAGGTGGCATTTAAAATGAAGATCCTGTATTATAATAATTTGGCAAAAGCGTGTTGACTGATCGAAAAGTATAAATAGACAGTTTGTACAGGCTTAAAACGTCACTTAATTATATACATTCAACCCACACTCTAGAATGGAGCGTGATGGCGCAGTGCTGAAGATGCTTGACTACCACCAAGGTGTGCTGGGTATGATTCCCAGTTAGTGTAGGTGGGGTTTTCAAGGTTAAATGCCATCCCAGTAGTTCAGATTCTACACAATATGAGTGTTTCGTGGTTTATGATCGCAAGGCTAAGGGCCCGGTTCACCAACAGGCCGTTGGTAAATGCCTCGTTAATTTTAACATCGGAATTAAACTCATTGGCGTTTCACCAGCACGTTCGCCGATTGGCATTAGCAAACGAATCGTTTTGTTTAAGGGCTGTACAAAACTCATTGAAAATTATGATTGTGGTGGTATTTATTATTCTTTGGTACTTTAAACAAGCAGGCCGTGAACTGCAAAAAGCTTAAAAGTTATTATGACTGATGAGGAAATGGGGAAGAAGAGCCGGGGACTGACGTTTTTCTTTGGTTGAAATAAATTTAAAAATAGCTGAAAATAGGAGGACTGACGTTGTGACGTCTAGGTAGTGGCATCATGGTACATATCTTACTTGTCAGATAGGAAGTCCAGGTTAGGTTCTATCATCTGTAGAACATTCAACACAGAAGGTTTTGACAGCCGAAATCTCACAATATATTCTGTGTCGTCGCATTCATCAAAGTAATTCCTCCGTTCTTTAAAAATTCGAGGTTGACGAATATCTAGAATGTCTTCAAGAACATCGTCATCGTTGAGAATCTTATTATACCGGTATAATACGCCAAGGTGTATGTTTCACAAAACTAAAACTCCTAAACCAGAGGGAGTTAGAAGGTGTGGTTTGTACCAAAATCTTCCAAATCGTCTCAATAGTACAGGAAAAATCTTGCATTTCTTGATAAGTCAACGGAAATATATTTATTTGTTTATGAAGTGCTTTTAAACAAATAAACAAGACGATAGCCCCTGGTTGCAATAGAGCCACGAGAAGGTCTTGCTCGCTAATTCGTCTATCTCTGGTCCCTGTGCCTTGGTCTTTTCTGTCCTTTCGGTTCAAACACTGTTACGGTGGCTCAGACGATAGCACGAGAGACTGCGGAGCGTATGAGCCGGGATTCGAATCTCGAGCCTGACTCCATTTATTTCATATTGGCCCATTGTCAGGCAAATAACAATGTTCTTATGAAAAATTGCTCAACAGTTTGTCTTATTTTCTTTTACGAACACTGTTGATTTTTATAATAGTTATATCAAGCATTAAAGTATTAGTATGTCACGTTTTTTTTCTGGTAGTAACTCTTAATTAAATAAAATAGCTGTAATTTATAAAGCCATTTTGCCGTTAAATTAAAGAAAAGAATTACATGGAAGATAAAAAATGGCTGTCTAACTTACCCTTGTTGCATTTTGATTTGACCGATGCATTTTTTTTTATCTCACAATCAGAGATAGACGAGTTAGCGGTTCTACTTCAGGTGGTAGGCAACCCACATGCCTGTTGTGGATTCAAGTGAAACACGCTGTACAGTCCGCATAACACACGGGACGTACGCAACCCGGATAGCCCCGTACAGCCCGCATAGCACTAGTGCCGGGTGGGTAGTCTGTACACATGGGGTGCACACAACGCATTATGCGAGAGTTCTCGCACGGCTCCGCTAGTAAAGTTTAATGCAGGCTCCATTTTGGATTCGAATGCCACGTAAATCTACCGTCAGCAGTTAATTGCATGTAGACACAGCAATTATTTGTAATGGCTCGTTAGGGATGCTAATGGATTGTTATAGTTTGGCAAACCACGATATTTCGGTAATCGTCCGTTAACGGCCTTTAATGCTTTGTTACCATTTTGACGAAGTATGGTGAACCCGGTCTTAACAGTTTAGTAGAATTACAAGCTTCCTTTCCTCCTTCCTTCGTTCTTTCCTTCCGTAGTTCATACTCGCACACTCAATTACTTCTATGTCCCAAGTCCCGAAATATGCCAACAACACCATAGGTACGGTTTCACCCCCTCAGGCGACTAAGAACTCTCTTAATCAGATTACTTAACAGACGAGATTCTTGCCAGCACCCGCTCTTTGTGGAAATTTCTTTTGTATTAAGATAATTACTTCCCAACGTAATTGATTTGTGGGCTGCACAGAAGAGCTCGCTGAGATCGATGACTCGCACAAAGAGTTATCAACTCCAAGTAATTAGAGCTGCAGGCTCGAGAATATGTGGGTAAGGTCAGTTCATGCCATGGAACTATTGGCAAGTATCATTAACCGGACTGGATATTCCTATCATTATCAGGGAAAAAACATGATCTGTATTGAACTGTGGGCTAATATTGTGAATACCACATTTATCTTCTGCTCCGACCGTTGTCTGGTGCAGTCATTACTGAGTGCTAGAGTCAGCATTGGGCATACCCAGTGAGTTAACCGTGGTCGTTACGGCGTGGTTGCAGGCAGTCGCTCACATCCGGGCAGGCGAGGAGGTTCGAATTCCCCCCGCCTGCAACCTTGAAGATGGTCTTCTGTGGTTTCCCATCTTTCTTCCCGGCAAATGCCGGGGTTCGTCCCTAACTATAAGCCACAGCCGCTACCTTTCAACTCCTCGTCCTTACATTCAAAACTTTCTTCCCCAGGCAACACTCCACAGGCGACGGTACTTGTAGCTCACCCCATGAGTGACCGCATAGAAGCAGCTACAAACTCTGGCGAGCCGAACATATCTACGGACACTCCCGGCAATAAAAGCCATACGCTAAAAAAAAGAAAAAAAAGCACTGGGCATAAATGGTCAAATTATATTCTGAGAGTTGGGATATAACTAGGAACCCTGATATATTGTCATTTAAAATGCTCCAAAGCGGTGAAATAAAAACGTGAGTGTGCTTAATAACTATGTGTACGGTGCACTAATAGAAATATTTGGAGCAATAACAAACAATTTGCATATTAAGGCTTTCACGGCCCGGATTATTTATATAATAACAAACAAGTTTCTGTGTTAAGACCTAACCTAACATTTACTTCAACGAATGCACTTCAAGGCTCATTTTCTCACTACCTCGTAAGTATAAGCCAAGCATTGTTTTTTTGTTGTTGGGTTGAGATTTGTACGCCTGTCTCAATAGGCAGAAAGCCTCTTTCCCTGGCTTATCTTATATTTAAGATCTCTTATTTTCTATCAAACGACAGATAGTGGAACTATTTCAATTAATTATTTAAAACTAAAACAAAAAACTTATTACCTGCCTTTCGTTGGTATTTCGCGTTTTGGAAAAAAAAATAACACATTTCGCAAATTAATTTTATATCGCGATATTTCGTGATTTCAATATAGAAAACAAGAAGTTCCGTGGCGAACTAAAGAGCATACTTTTCTCGAATTGTAAGATTAATTCCAATGATTAATCTATATGGACCTATTTAGAATAATGACAAAATTGAGTTGGTAATATCGAAATTTCTAATTAGTTCGAAATATACCTGGCATAATGAAGCCTAATAGAGCACTACAGTTGGCAGCCCTGGTGACTGAATATATTCTTAGTTCCATCTCTTAAGGTACAGAATACAAAATTTGGTTGAAGTCCAATGGATAGCATGGATGTTACATGTAGTTAGACATTGGACCTATCCGCGCGCGTAAAATTCATGTTGGCAACAATGTCATGCATGGGTTGGTCAGAAATAATCTGGACTATTATGATTTATTGCTGTGCCAATTTTGGATGAAATCCATCTATTTGTATAGAAGTTACATGTATTTTAAAATTGGAAAAATCATTAGGCTTAGAATCATGTTGGAAGCACTGACGTATGTTAGTTACTCCAAATTAATCTAGAATGTAAGGTACTATACGTGCGCAAAGTTTAGAGCTGTTGGCTTGAATACTTTCTGATATATTGATATTGGGGTAAAAAAATAGAGACAGCATTTATTAACAGTTGGCAGCCCTGGTTGCTCTTAAGAATACGCATAGTCATATCTGTTATAGTAAACATAGCACATACGAAATTTGGTGTGAAGCCCAATTGATAGTGTAGAAGTTATACGCATTAGAAAATTGGACTTATCAGCAGGATTAGAATAATTTTGGCAACAATGCTATGCATGGCCTCCTGGAAATTGAACTGAAATATTATTATTTATGTGTGTGCCAATTTTGGAATAGCTCCCATGGATACCTTCCAAGATATCCAACATGGAGCTCAAATTTCAATTGCGGTTTTTCAGCAGTTGCTAGCACTGACATAATTTTCAAATATGGGCTTGATATTCAGGTATAGATCTTTATTCATACCAAATTTGGATTCAATTGCTGCAGCCGTTTAGGAGTTGATAGGGAGGGACACACACACAGCCCGACAGACTGAAGGACAGACAGACAGACATACATACATAAATTTGCCCAGATCGATCTGATAAGTCTACTTTTTCCACATTTTTAGCCTATTTTCAATTTTGAAAAAATAGGCTTATGAGATCACATTTTGTCCGTGTGTGTGTGCGCGCGTGTGTGTGTGTGTGTGTGATGTGTGTGTGTGTCCCCCTTAATAAAATCTAAACGGCTGGAGCGATTTCAATGAAACTCGGTAAGTTCATGGCGCTATTCCCGGCGACCTCGACCGTGCCCTTCAAATTTTGTTACGTCTCACCAATCCAACATGGCGGCTGTGCGAAATATTTCACTAGCATTCAATATCTCCGAAACTATTACCGATATCGCCCTGAAATTGAGTACGGTAATAAAGGGCACTTCTAGAAGTTCACCTATGAGACTTTCAGAAACCTGGTGACTACAAAACCAACATGGCGGCCAAACGAAGTTGAGACTTTTAAATAGACTTTTCTCGCGATTTAACCACCCAAACCTAATGAAACTGGGTACAGCAATTGTTTATGCATATTGTAAAGCACTGGAGTCTAATTTAGTTCAATTGTATACATAACCTCAAAATGGCGGCTGTGCGAAATATTTCACTGACATTCTATATCTCCGAAACTATTACAGATATCACCCTGCAATTTTGTACGGTGATAAAGGGTACTGATACAAGTTTACCTATGTATATTTCATAAACCTGTAAAGTACAAAACGAACATGGCGACCAAGCGAATTTGAAATATTTTAATAGACTTTTCTCGTGATTTAACTCTCTGAGCGCAGTGAAATGTGGTACAGTAAATGATTTTGCAGATTGTAATGAACTGCCATCTAATTTAATTCAATTGTTTACATTACCTCAAGATGGCGGCTGTGCGAAATTTTAAAATTATGTTTTTATTTCTTGTGTCGTAATCATGCGATCGAAGTGAAAGTTTGAATAATGAACCTAGGCAATAATTGTCCTTGAATGGTACATAACTCTATGGCCTATACATATAAGAATCCTAATTGGCGAAGTTCCGAAATATTTAGACGGTTCTCAATATCTATGAATCTTTTACAGCAACCAACCTGATTTTTTTTATGTTCATAGAGACTATGAACATATGTTCACCTATAGGACTTTGAGTAACCTGGTGAGCACAAATCCAACATGGCGGCGACGCGAAGTATAAATATTTAAATGGACGTTTCTCGCGAATTAACTATCCGAGTGCCGTGAAACGTTGCACGTTAAATGCTTATACAAATGCTGATCCACTGGCATCTAATTTATTTAAATTGTTTGCATAATCACAAGATGGCTGCTGTGCGTAATTTTAAAATCTCGTTTTTACTTCTCGTGTTCTAATCATGCGATTGAAGTTTGAATACTACACGTACACAATAATCTTAATGTAATAGTACAAAAATAAAAATCCAACCTGGTGACCATCTGAAATATTTAGACGGTTCTCAATATCTACGAATCTGTTACAGCAATTAAACTGAAATTTTGTATGTTGATAGAGGCAATTAACATGAGCAGGATATATAAAAATAGGCTGTATAGTTCTTCACGGAACTACTTGTTGCAAAATGTGAAAAGTAGGCTAAAAATTGCATAGTTGTAGTAAATATATCGTATAATTGTGATGACATAGAGATATTTTCTGAAAGATTTCGCGGATATCGTTAAAACCAAAACTCTTGGGCTCTGGGTATAACCAAAGCCCTGCGCGGATGAACC
This sequence comes from Meconema thalassinum, assembly GCA_946902985.2. Taxonomy (NCBI): domain Eukaryota; kingdom Metazoa; phylum Arthropoda; class Insecta; order Orthoptera; family Tettigoniidae; genus Meconema; species Meconema thalassinum. The sequence goes on along the minus strand of OX336390.1, from coordinate 220,177,903 downwards.
CGCGGATATCCGCAAATATTTTCGCCACTCGGATATAGTTTGCATGGCTGTGCGGATAGCGGATACGCTGCGGATAATGTTTCGAGTTAATTTGCGGATAGTCTTAGAATACAAACTAGCGTTAATATGACATATTTGATATGCCAATGTACAGCTTCATGCTTAAAAGAGGAATACTCCTATAGCCTATTGCGTACGAAATATTCAGGCACGTGTTGCACTTAAACACGAGAAGATTATTTTACTCATATGCTTTCAACTACATTTTATTAAGTACTGTATGTTTGTAGTAGATGGTCTTGACATCTCATCATCATCATCAATTCTCACTGCCATAATTACTATACGTACGACATATAATGCTGTCAATAAAATAATAATAACAATAATAATAATAATAATAATAATAATAATAATAATAATAATAATAATAATATCGTATGGCCTCGGGTGCCTGGTGCAAGCTTTGCTATTTGACACCCAGAGGGTAGCTTACATGTCGAATTTCGTTGTTCCTTGACTATGAAAGTCAAGGAGGTTAGATGTAGATATCTAAGCTCCTTGAACACTATAGCGCTTTCTAGTAGAGAAATGAGGAACATTGTGTTGGCGGAAACTCCCGAGATTAATTTTGCCATTATGAACTCGGCCTACTGAAGTCAAATGGGTTCTTTGACATGTTAGATGTAGATATCTAAGTTCCTTGAACACTATAGCGCTTTCTAGTAGAGAAATGAGGAACATTGTGTTGGCGGAAACTCCCGAGATTAATTTTGCCATTATGAACTCGGCCTACTGAATTCAAATGGGTTCTTTGACATGCCAACATCGTATGACATGCGTATCGTAATTTTGCCGCCTTTCAAAAATCACTTACCACGGCCAGGAGCAAACCTGCAATCTTGGGGTTAGTAGACCGACACGTTAACCACTCACCCACCGTGGCAAGCTGTCAATAAGCTTGTTAGTTCATCGTGGTGACATCATTAACATTAACATTCCTCATGTCAGCTACTTCGCCATCTAAGCTATCCTGGAAGATCGGGATCCAGGTTTATCTGTAGAATTATTTCCAACTTGTCACTGAAGCACATCAACTATGACATCATCTATGCGAACATGGATGGGTCCAGAAGCAGAAGGATGATGACTTGATGACTGACTTGGAATTTCCGGCATTTCTCCAAGCGTAAAGAGAAGTTCACGTAGTGAATGTTACCGCGACCGTGAGTATAAACATAATTTCACCAACATGGATAAACTATCTTTTAAAATAAAACAAGTTGAATATTCAATAGCGCGTGAAACAAAGCTCAAGTCAACGATATGGCAGACATTTGGTTACGTTTTCAATGGAAACGAAAAGGTGAACGATATAGTGATGTTTTACCTGTAACAAAGTGTATTGATACTCAGGACACAAATCGGGCACATCAAACTTACTGAGGATAAGTGCGAAAGTAGCCAAAAAAGTATAGCCAATTTGTTGTCTAATGCGGAGGTCAAGGAACCAGAAGTGTCATCCAACTTGAAGTCCCTTGGAATGCCAACTTGAAGTCCCTTGCAATGAAGCAAATTGTCAGGAACGACTTTCTCCTCAAATGTCTAAATGTGTTGGTTTAACGCGTTATGCTTGATCTAATAAAATAAACATAATATTGAAATATCAGTGGATTTGGATAAAAGTCATGCGGATGCGGGGCGGATGCCGATAACAGGCGTGCGGATGCGGGGCGGATGCGGATAACACGCGTGCGGATGCGGGGCGGATGCGGATAACACGCGTGCGGATGCGGGGCGGATGGGGATAACAGGCGTGCGGATGCGGGGCGGATGGGGATAACAGGCGTGCGGATGCGGGGCGGATGGGGATAACAGGCGTGCGGATGCGGGGCGGATGCGGATAACAGGCGTGCGGATGCGGGGCGGATGCGGATAACAGGCGTGTGGATGCGGGGCGGATGCGGATAACAGGCGTGCGGATGCGGGGCGGATGGGGATAACAGGCGTGTGGATGCGGGGCGGATGCGGATAACAGGCGTGCGGATGCGGGGCGGATGGGGATAACACGCGTGCGGATGTGGGGCGGATGGGGATAACAGGCGTGCGGATGCGGGGCGGATGCGGATAACAGGCGTGCGGATGCGGGGCGGATGGGGATAACAGGCGTGTGGATGCGGGGCGGATGCGGATAACAGGCCTGTGGATGCGGGGCGGATGCGGATAACAGGCGTGCGGATGCGGGGCGGATGCCGATAACAGGTGTGCGGATGCGGGGCGGATGCGGATAACACGCGTGCGGATGCGGGGCGGATGCGGATAACACGCGTGCGGATGCGGGGCGGATGCGGATAACACGCGTGCGGATGCGGGGCGGATGGGGATAACAGGCGTGCGGATGCGGGGCGGATGGGGATAACAGGCGTGCGGATGCGGGGCGGATGGGGATAACAGGCGTGCGGATGCGGGGCGGATGCGGATAACAGGCGTGCGGATGCGGGGCGGATGCGGATAACAGGCGTGTGGATGCGGGGCGGATGCGGATAACAGGCGTGCGGATGCGGGGCGGATGGGGATAACAGGCGTGTGGATGCGGGGCGGATGCGGATAACAGGCGTGCGGATGCGGGGCGGATGGGGATAACACGCGTGCGGATGTGGGGCGGATGGGGATAACAGGCGTGCGGATGCGGGGCGGATGCGGATAACAGGCGTGTGGATGCGGGGCGGATGGGGATAACAGGCGTGCGGATGCGGGGCGGATGCGGATAACAGGCGTGCGGATGCGGGGCGGATGCGGATAACAGGCGTGTGGATGCGGGGCGGATGCGGATAACAGGCGTGCGGATGCGGGGCGGATGGGGATAACAGGCGTGTGGATGCGGGGCGGATGCGGATAACAGGCGTGCGGATGCGGGGCGGATGAAGATAACAGGCGTGTGGATGCGGGGCGGATGCGGATAACAGGCGTGCGGATGCGGGGCGGATGCGGATAACAGGCGTGTGGATGCGGGGCGGATGCGGATAACAGGCGTGTGGATGCGGGGCGGATGCGGATAACAGGCGTGCGGATGCGGGGCGGATGGGGATAACAGGCGTGTGGATGCGGGGCGGATGCGGATAACAGGCGTGCGGATGCGGGGCGGATGGGGATAACAGGCGTGCGGATGTGGGGCGGATGCGGATAACAGGCGTGTGGATGCGGGGCGGATGCGGATAACAGGCGTGTGGATGCGGGGCGGATGCGGATAACAGGCGTGCGGATGCGGGGCGGATGGGGATAACAGGCGTGTGGATGCGGGGCGGATGCGGATAACAGGCGTGCGGATGCGGGGCGGATGGGGATAACAGGCGTGCGGATGTGGGGCGGATGCGGATAACAGGCGTGCGGATGCGGGGCGGATGGGGATAACAGGCGTGTGGATGCGGGGCGGATGCGGATAACAGGCGTGCGGATGCGGGGCGGATGGGGATAACAGGCGTGCGGATGTGGGGCGGATGCGGATAACAGGCGTGCGGATGCGGGGCGGATGGGGATAACAGGCCTGTGGATGCGGGGCGGATGCGGATAACAGGCGTGCGGATGCGGGGCGGATGCGGATAACAGGCGTGCGGATGTGGGGCGGATGCGGATAACAGGCCTGTGGATGCGGGGCGGATGCGGATAACAGGCGTGCGGATGCGGGGCGGATGGGGATAACAGGCCTGTGGATGCGGGGCGGATGCGGATAACAGGCGTGCGGATGCGGGGCGGATGCGGATAACAGGCGTGCGGATGCGGGGCGGATGGGGATAACAGGCGTGCGGATGCGGGGCGGATGCGGATAACAGGCGTGCGGATGCGGGGCGGATGCGGATAACAGGCGTGCGGATGCGGGGCGGATGGGGATAACAGGCGTGCGGATGTGGGGCGGATGCGGATAACAGGCGTGCGGATGCGGGGCGGATGGGGATAACAGGCCTGTGGATGCGGGGCGGATGGGGATAACAGGCCTGTGGATGCGGGGCGGATGCGGATAACAGGCGTGCGGATGCGGGGCGGATGGGGATAACAGGCGTGCGGATGCGGGGCGGATGGGGATAACAGGCCTGTGGATGCGGGGCGGATGCGGATAACAGGCGTGCGGATGCGGGGCGGATGGGGATAACAGGCGTGCGGATGTGGGGCGGATGCGGATAACAGGCGTGCGGATGCGGGGCGGATGGGGATAACAGGCCTGTGGATGCGGGGCGGATGGGGATAACAGGCCTGTGGATGCGGGGCGGATGCGGATAACAGGCGTGCGGATGCGGGGCGGATGGGGATAACAGGCGTGCGGATGCGGGGCGGATGGGGATAACAGGCCTGTGGATGCGGGGCGGATGCGGATAACAGGCGTGCGGATGCGGATAACGTTTTGTTTATCCGCGCAGGGCTCTAGGTATAACCCATAAAAACCTCAGCTATCCTAGAAGTGATTTCCCGTGGTTTCCTACTTCTACCCCTAGGGGCTGATAACCAAGAAGTTCGGCCCCTTAAAACAACAATTATCATCATCATCATCTATCACCTACTTCTACCCCAGGAAAATGCTAACTTAAGGCCACCGCCACCTCCTTCTAAATCCTAGCCTCAATTACAAATACACTCACACCAGGACAGCCATCACAGAGACACAGATTATCAGATAAATTCCACACACACCCAAGTACGAGGGAAGTTCCGAAATTGAGTTTCGTCATTTTCCCCAGGGACCCTTTATTCCCAAACTGACTTACGCCATGGAATCATTTAGGAGCAGATGACCTCGTAGTTTAGCCCCTTAAAATAGCAATAATCGGCCGCAGTGGCCGAGAGCACTAACGCGCTACCTCGTGTGTCGCTGGCATCGGGAGAGAATGGTTCGAATCCCAACTCGGCCGTCCTGAAAATGGTTTTCGTGGTTTCCCATTTTCACTACCAGGCAAATGCCGGGACGGTTCCTTTCAATAGGTCACGAGCGATTTCCTTTCATAATCCCTTCCCTGATCCGTCCTGAAAGGAAAAATACCCGACCATTGGCTGCATTAATAAAATTATTAAAACAACAATAACTAACTAACCATGGCATCATGAACTATACAGATTGAACTATTTTTCGACATAGTCGCCACTAACATTGAGGCACTCGTTGCAGCGTGCTATCAGTTTGAAGAAACCACTCTCGTTATGCGCTTGTCTGTACTCGAGCAGTGTTGTTTTCATTCGTGGATGTGGAGGGACGCCCATTTCGATCTTCATCCTCCACACTCTGCCGTCCTTCACTGAACATGTAACACCAGTGACCGGCCATTTTGACGAGACATGACCTCTTCATCATACACGATCTGTAGCCGTTCATGGATGACTGACACACTAGTCCCACGTGCCCATTCATACAGGATTTGGTAGCATGCCGAGCTTCTATGCCCAAGATGGCTGGTTAACCCGGCCGAAGTCGTCGGATGTTTAAAGAGCGTTAAAATCCTTCAGTATGCCTTCATTCGGAGGGGAAGTAAAGCCAGCGGTCCCATGTCATAGATTTATGGCATGTAAAAGAACTTGTGTGAAGATAAATTTGCAGGTTAGATTTCGTTGAAACGCTCTACCAAAGTTCCAACGTTCACCACTAAGTGTCAGTGACATCTGGTAGACTAGCGAAAGTTGGAACTACTTGAAATTGAACGGAACTTGTAGCTCTCCCCATGGGCGTCCACATTGAAGCAGCTGCAGCCTCTGGTGAGCCGAACATGTCTTCAACACTCCCGGCACTGAAACCCATACGCTAAATACATAAATAAACAGCACGCACTTCCATTGTTGACCACGTTGTCAGTACACTTCTGTCTGCCATCGTGAGTTGTACTCAAATGATATCGGGCACACCGGTCTGCTGCTCCTCTCTCTTCCTCTGCGCACGCGTCATTCCCCCTCCGCTGACGCTCCTTCCGTCATTGAATCAGCCATGGGTGTGGATTCTTACGGCGATTGTTTGTGTCACCTGGTCTACAATCTGCTCGTGCAATAAAATGACGTAACTTACTTTCGGAACATCCCTCGTACATGGGACTACATAACCACGATGTCACAAAGCCCATTAAAAAGCAAGATCAAAATTCAATTAATAAAGGTATCTTCTGTTTTAGAATTATTTTCGCTATTACGACTGTGTAAACAGGTGAGTTCCGATCTCGGTTGGTTCCTCAGTTTAGGGACTGCGACAACGCGGTCATGTAGCCCCGTGTACTTTGGGTGTGTGTAGAATCTGTCTGATAACCGGTGTTAATTGTGATGGCTGTATTATTGTGTGTTATCAATTCAAGTAAGGACTGAAGACATTCGATTTTCAAGTAGTTCCAACTTTTGCTACCAAACGTCACCGTCAACGGCCAACTAGTTCTGAACTTGGTTACTAGATGCCACCGCAGTCAGCTCCTGGCGACGAACGTTGGGACGTAAGAGCGACAGTCAAATCTAACCTATAATTTAGCTTCACACAAGTGTAATTAGTGGAAGGTTCTTTATCATGCCATAAATCTATGACATGGGACTGCCGGCTTTACTTTCCCTCCGAAGGAAGGCATACTGAGGAACTTTTAACGCTCTTAAAAATCCGACGACTTTGAACCCGCGACGTCGGGCATAGAAGCTCAGCTTGCTACAAAGTGCGTCACCGAAGGCGCCTAGTTCCTATCTCGCCGTACGCTATCAGTGAAATGTAGTAAACCTTTGTTACAGTATTTTTTGGTCACTTCATGGTGTAGCGGCTAGTGTTCTTGGCTGTCGCCTCGGATGTCCGGGTTTGAATCTCGGCTCTGCCAAGAAATTTAATTATGATGTGAGGGCTGGAACGGGGTATACTCAGGGCAAAAGAGAGAAGACGTGGGATTTGATTCCCCACTTCAGCCATAATGGAAGTGGTTTTTCGTGATTTCCACACTTCTTCACCAGGCAAATGCCAGGATGGTGCCTAACTTATGGCCACGGTCTGCTATTTTCCCTGTATTCACAAGCGCGTAAACCAATGTTGAATTCAATTACATTAAAGCAACCAGGAGTTGTGATCCAGCTGACAGTGGATGAGATAAAAGCAATGTTCACAAATCGTGAGTGCGTCTCGCTAGTGTGACATTGTTGTTGTTAATTAATTGTAGGGGCTTGAGGCATCGTAGTCATCAGCCCCGTGATGTTGGGTGTATGCTGAATATGCCTGATAACCTGTATTTATGTGATGACTGTAGTAGTGTGTGTAGCTGTATTAGGGACAGATGTGAGGTACTATCCCGGGATCTGCCTGGAGGAAATGTTGAAAAACTACACTCAGTATAGTCACAGTCAGTGTCGGGATTCGAACGTGCGATATACGGACTTGAAACTGCCCCCACGGTCGTGGATCACGATTTAACGACCACGGCTACACCAGGGGGCAGTGTACCTGTGACATTGTCTCTGATGAACTAATAAAAGGACATTTCAATGAACAATAAATTTAACGCAACATAATTGTTAACTTCAGAAGCCAGTTAAATTATCTAATCAGTGATATGTTATTTATTGAGGTGTGTCTTTTGATGCTGCTCTCCAAGCCTCCCTGTTCTGAGTTAATCGTTTCATCTCTACAGAGCTACCACTTCCTACATCCGAGCAATCTAACATATTCTAACCGTGGTCTACCCAGTTCTCGTCCTCGACCCTTCCTTCCATAACTAAGTTCGCTATTCATGGGTGTCTTGGTGTGTGTCCTACCAACCTATCTCTTCTCTTCACTGGCAATTGCTAAGAGATCTCTCCCACTCGTCGTAGTACCTCTTTATTCGTTACTCATCTATTCATCTGATCTTCATCATTCTCCTGTAACACCACATTTCAAACGCTTCTATTCTCCTCTTTTCTGCTGCACCAATAGTCCAAGTTTCACTTCCATAAAGTGCCACGGTCCAGACAAAGGCCTTCAAAAACGTCTTTACCTAAATCTATTTTTGCTGCCAACATTTTTCTTTTGTGTAGAAATGCTTTCCTACTTTATACAGGGTGTATCTTAATTATACCGACAAAAAATCAGGGATGCTCTGCGTGTTCTGTAAAATACGATGCGGCAATCGGATTGGCGGAGAAAATTTTTCCCTTCTATATAATGAGGTTACTTTGTTACTTCCGGGCGCGCGATTCAAATTGACGGGCTCGCCGTATTTGCTGAGTCAGAGTGCAAGCCGAGGCGAACAAGGAAACTTGCGCATTCCCGCCAACATATCTCTGTCTCCTTCTATCACACTCCCTTCCCTTGCTTGAAGCACAGCAGTGGCCAGCGGCTTGCTCTGTAACTCAGCAAATACGGCGAGTTCGTAGATTTGAATCGCGCGCCCAGAATAACAAAGTAACCTCATTTTCTCGGTGGGAAAAATTTTCTCCGCCAATCCGATTGCCGCATCGTCTTTTACATAACACGCAGAGCGTCGCTGATTTTTTGTCTGTATAATTAAGATACACCCTGTATATCCTCTTTGCTTCGTCCATCACTGGTTATTTTGCTTCCTAAGTAAGAGAGGTCTCCTTCCTTTAGCTCTTCACCTGCCAATTTGACGTCCATAGGGGTTGCTGATTTATTTCGGCTCATTATATTTGTTTTACATTTATTGGTCTTCATCATGAATTCTTTCCTCAATTCTTTGGTGAATTGGCTAAGATGACAGTGTCATCAGAGTTGAGACTATTTCTCGTTGAATTTTCATTGATAATAATAATAATAATGTTATTGGTTTTACATCCCTTTTAACTACTCTGGCTTTTAGAGACGCCGGGGTGCCGGAATTTTGCCCCGAAGGGGATCTTTAAAGTGCCAGTAAATCTACTGACACAGCTCCCTCGTATTTGCGCACCCTCAAATGCCAGCTGACTGCACCAGGATACGAACCTGCAACCTTGGGCTCAGCGAATCTTTATTGAGGTACGCTTTGGATATGTTGAGAAATATGGACGTTGACAACAGATATAACAAATAGTTCCGTGAATAATTAAATAATTTTCGTACATCCTACTTATGGTAATTGACTGTCAACATACAAAATTTCAGTTTGATTGCTGTAGTAGATCCGCAGGTATTGATAACCGCCTAAATATTTCGGATGGTCGCGATGTTGAATTTTTATATACACACATCAAAAAAAGTTTTGCATCACCTCGGTTCCAAGAGTTCCGGAACCTTTAAATACAAAGGGAATAGAGATCAACACAAACAACATTTCAGCTCGTTTTATTGCTCATGAGACCCACACATTGCATGTTGTACCATCATACAGCTAGACTTTCAGCATTTGTGGTCCAGATTGCAGTACACACCACTACCTCTAATACCCAGTAGCACGTCCTCTTGCATTGATGCATGCCTGTATTCGTCGTGGCATACTATCCACAAGTTCATCAAGACACTGTTGGTCCAAATTGTCCCACTCCTCAACGACAATTCGGCGTAAATCTCTCAGAGTGGTTGGTGGGTCATGACGTCCATAAACAGCCCTTTTCAACATATCCCAGGCATGTTCGATAGGGTTCATGTCTGGCGAACATGCTGGCCACTGTAGTCGAGCGATGTCGTTATCTTGAAGGAACGCATTCACAAGATGTGCACGATGAGGTCGAGAATTGTCGTCCATGAAGACAAATGCCTCTCCAATATTCTGCCGATATGGTTGCACTATGGGTCGGAGGATGTCATTCAGGTATCGTAAAGCCGTTTCGGAGCCTTCCATGACCACCAGTGGCGTACGTCGGCCCCACATAATGCCACCCCAAAACATCAGGGAACCACCACCTTGCTGCACTCGCTGGACAGTGTGTCTAAGACGTTCAGCCTGACCAGGGTGCCTCCAAACACGTCTCCGACGATTGTCTGGTTGAAGGCATATGCGACACTCATCGGTGAAGAGAACGTGATGCCAATTCTGTGGGGTCCATTCAGCATGTTGTTGGGCCCATCTGTACCGCGCTGCATGGTGTCGGGGTTGCAAAGCTGGACCTCGCCATGGACGTCGGGAGTGAAGTTGCGCATCATGCAGCCTATTGCGCACAGTTTGAGTTGAAACACGACGTCCTGTGGCTGAACGAAACGCATTATTCAACATGGTGGCATTGCTGTCAGGGTTCCTCCGAGCGGCAATCCGTAAGTAGCGGTCATCCACTACAGTAGTAGCCCTTGGGCGGCCTGAGCGAGGCCTGTCATCGACAGTTCCTGTATCTCTGTACCTCCTCCATGTCCGAACAACATCGCTTTGGTTCACTCTGAGACGCCTGGAAACGTCCCTTGTTGAGAGCCCTTCTTGACACAAAGTAACAATGCGGACGCGATCGAACTTCGGTATTGACCTTCTAGGCATGGTAGAACTACAGACAACATGAGCAGCGTACCTTCGTCCTGGTGGAATGACTGGAACTGATCGGCTGTCGTACCCCCTTCGTCTAATAGGCCCTGCTCATGCATGGTTGTTTACATCTTTGAGCAGTTTTAGTGACATCTATGAACAGTCAAAGGGACTGTATCTTTGATACAATATACACAGTCAACGTCTATATGCCGGAGATCTGGGAACCGAGGTGAAGCAAAACTTTTTTTGATGTGTGTATGTAGGCCATCGAGTTATGTGCCATTAGATGAAGATTATTGCGTAGGTTTATTATTCAAATTTCAATCGCATAATTAGGACACAAGAAATAAAGAAGAGATTTTAAAATTTCGCACAGCCGCCATATTGAGGTTATGAGAACAATTGAAATAAATTGGATGTCGATGGATTCAAATTTGTATTAGAATTTGACGTACCAGGTATCACTGCACTAGGATGGTTAAATCGCGAGAAACGTCCATTTAAATTATAAATTTTGCATCGCCGCCATGTTGGATTTGTGCTCATTAGGTTGAAAGTCCCACACGTGAACTAATGTTAATAGCCTTTATCAACAAAAATCCGTTTGATTGCTGTCATAGATTAGTAGATATTGAGAACCATCTAAATATTTGGGATGGTTGCCATGTTGGGTTTTTATATATGTAGGCCATAGAGTTATATACTGTTAGATGACGATTATTACGTATCAGGTTCATTATTCAAACGTTGACTTCGATCGCTTGTTTAGGACACAAGAAATGAAACCTTAATTTTAAAATTTCGCACAGCCACCATCTTGAGGTTATGTAAACAATTGAAATAAGTTATATATCAGTGCATTGAAATGTGTATAAACATATGCTGTACCAAGTTTCACTGCACTCGTATGGTTAAATCGCGAGAAATGTCTATTTAAATGTTTCAACTTTGCTTGGCTGCCATCTTTGTTTTGTAATTAACAGGTTTTTGAAAGTTTGTAGTTGAACGTCTAGTAGTGCCCTTTATTACCGTACAAAATTTCAGGGTGATACCAGTAGAAGTTTCGGAGATATGTAATGCCGGTGAAATATTTCGCACAGCCGCCATGTTGGATTGGTGAGACGTAATAAAATTTGAACGGCACAGTTGGGTTTGGAAGAAATACAGGGTAGTACTATGCCCAATTTCAATGAAATTGCTCCAGCCGTTTAGATTTAATTAGTGACACAAACACACATACATACACACACGGACAAAAGGTGATCGCATAAGCTCATTTTTTTTTTCACAAATGAAAATCGGCTAAAAATATATGATCATCTGCATTGGTAACATAGTGACTTAGCGATTGCCAGGAGATATAAGTTGGCACACTGGTCTATGTGTCGTGTGCTGAAGAACATTAACTCGCCCGTTAGAGTGAGAAACCATTCAATTATGGATTGGCGAGGGAGGAAACATGTAGGTAGCGCTGTTTCCGATACAGATTATTTTGAGCGATGATACTGCCTGCCTGTTGAAAGGGTCGATAACAGCTTCCTCATTGTTACATATAAAGATGCTAATACGACGTAAACATTAGAGACCCCGATTGCGATTAGTCAACTTTGATTGCTGAAGATGTACACATTACACATGTACCGAATACCGGATGTTGCAGGTTAGATGACTCCTGAGCACTGAACTTTTACGAAAGCATTGGTTGGTTGGTTCCTTAGTTTAGGGGCTGCGACAACGCGGTCATGTAGCACCGTATACTTTGGTTGTGTATAGAATCTGTCTGACAACCGGTGTTAATTGTGATGGCTCTATTAGTGTGTTATCTGTTATTAATTCAAGTAGGGACTGCAGACATTCGATTTTTCAAGTAGTTCCAACTTTTGCTACCAAACGCCACCATCAACGACCAACTAGTTCTGAAGTTGGTTACTAGATGCCACCGCCGTCAGCTCCTGGCGACGAACGTTGGATCCTAAGAGCGTGAGTCAAATCTAACCTATAATTTAGCTTCACACAAGTGTAATTAGTGGAAGGTACTTTATCATGCCATGAATCAATGACATAGGACCGCCGGCTTTACTTCTTCTCCGAAGGAAGGCATACTGAGGGATTTGTAACGCTCTTAAAATCTCCGGTGACTTTGGCCGGGACGAACCCACGACCTTGGACATAGAAGCTCAGCATACTACCAACTACGCCACCGAATCCGCCTACGAATGCATTATTGATATAGTTATTTTTGGTATAATGTATCCCAATTGAAAAATATGTTCAGTTAGAATATTATAATACCGTTTCCATATGAGGTTGTTGTTGATTTTGTTGATTCTTTGGAGACTCTGCCATAACTCTATGACATGGGACCGTCGGCTTTACTTCCCCTCCGAAGGAAGGCATACTGAGGGATTTTAACGCTCTTAAAAATCCAACGACTTCAGCCGGGTATGAACCCGCAATCTTGGGCACAGTATGCTACCAACTACGCCATCGAAGCCGCTTGTAGTTATTTCTGTTGGTTGGGCAACTGCTCCACTCTAATTGGGGAAATGTCGATATCAGTTGGTTGTGGCGTGATGCTACCCAAGACACGCAATATTGAGCTAGTTCATGAAGCCCAGCCGGCATGTAAACCAGCGCAGACCTTTACTAATTATCACTGATTGTCGTGCCCCGCGTTAATCGATGAGATGTTCCCACACTCCAGAGAGCAAACAAGCTCGGTGATTAGTGCATGCCGTTTGAAGATGACAAAGAGGGGGAGAAATGTTTAACTGCAGCGTTACAAGCACATTATTTTAACAATCTCGTGGCGTAGTGCCAAGCCGTCACCCTTAAAGTCCGGATTTCATTTCAGCCTCTGCCAAGGAAACCCTTAAATACCCCGACGACCCAAGACCAACAAAATAAGTCTCTTCTCAGGATTAATAAATAAATAAATAAATAAATAAATAAATAAAGGAAGAAAGCAAGACAAACAAGAAAGCTAGCATGAAAGCTAGAAAACAAGAAATAAAAAAATGATTAAAGGAAGAAAGCAAGACAAACAAGAAAGCCAGCATGAAAGCTAGAAAACAAGAAATAAATAAATAAATACATATAGGAAGAAAGCAAGACAAACAAGAAAGCTAGCATGAAAGCTAGAAAACAAGAAATAAAAAAATGATTAAAGGAAGAAAGCAAGACAAACAAGAAAGCCAGCATGAAAGCTAGAAAACAAGAAATAAAAAAATGATTAAAGGAAGAAAGCAAGACAAACAAGAAAGCCAGCATGAAAGCTAGAAAACAAGAAATAAATAAATAAATACATATAGGAAGAAAGCAAGACAAACAAGAAAGCTAGCATGAAAGCTGGAAAACAAGAAATAAAAAAATGAATAAAGGAAGAAAGCAAGACAAACAAGAAAGCTAGCATGAAAGCTAGAAAACAAGAAATAAAAAAATGAATAAAGGAAGAAAGCAAGACAAACAAGAAAGTTAGCATGAAAGCTAGAAAACAAGAAATAAAAAAATGAATATAGGAAGAAAGCAAGACAAACAAGAAAGCTAGCATGAAAGCTAGAAAACAAGAATTAAATAATTAATAAATAAAGGAAGAAAGCAATACAATAAAGAAAGCTAGCATAAAAGCTAGAAAACAAGAAATAAATAAATAAATTAATTAATTAATTAAATAATGTATGTCCAATCCATATTATTCCCGTTTCCAACATTGTTGGGGATGAGATGTGATGAAATTCTATGTGGGGGAAGATTTTCATGGCCACATTCCCTTCCTTACGCCAACCTCATGAGAGGAGTTATTGAGAGATTAAATGAAAGAAGATGAATAGGGGCTTTGCGACATCAAGGTCATGTAGTCCCGTGTATTTGGTTGTATGCGGAATTTGTCTGATAACCTGTCTTATTGTGATGGCTGTATTGGTGTGTGTGTGTTTGTAAGTCAAGGGAGGATTGGGAAGGATACGGTCGTGGCCTTAAGTGAGGAACCATCCCGACATCTGCCTGGAGTAGAAGTGGAGTGGTAAACCACTAATATAATTTACGCGTGAATTAGCGGACACACCTCCAATTTTACTATAAAAGTCGTGATCTAAAATGGAATAGTGGATGGGTGACCCCAAAAATTATTATGCATTATTACAAAAGGTATTATGACTATTTTAAGTAGTGTAGAAAATTGCATCGCCTTGTTCCGGGCTCCTATAGAGCCTACATTTTCTTTCGATCTTTCACTTGACATAGGACGCACCACCGGAGTATGGTTATGCATTACCAGATTCCGGTTTATTAGTCAGGTAATGGAAGCAATGGGAACTGTGTACTACAATTTTCCTTGCATATAACTAAGTAAATTATTGTTGTTAGGAGAAATAAAAATTTTAAAATGCACCAAGAATGATATGATCTTCAGCTGTGTGCAGTGAGAAAGCTCTGCATATGTTCATTCCTTAAGTATTAATGATGCGAAATGTCAGCTAACGTTGTGCCGCATACAACACTCGTAGTCTCTAAATGTTGCACAATTTCCCGTAAATTTACAACAGTTTATGTTTATGATGGCTGAGAAAAGGTGGATTCGATTGAATGACGGGATATTACCTAAATTTAGGCCACAGCCGCATCCTATCCAACTGCTAGAATCAATACAAGTACGCACACTGTGATGACACAGGTTATCAGATGTATTCCACACACACCAAAATACACGGACACCATGACTACGATGTCGTCATGTCCCTTATTCAATCAACAACAAAATAAATAAGTGTTTGTCTGAGAGTTCTTTAGCTATGTGCCTGGGCAAATGAGTGCTAACATCATGTGTATATTTCCCTCTCTTTCTGCCTGTCACTGTCGCTAATTTTATCAACCCTGTGTTGGACTTTTAGGGTCAATTATAATCTCATGAATTAATTATGTTTTTGGAATACATTATAATTTATAATTTATGCACGTCACCTCGTCATCGTTTTTTGTTAAGCCTGACTGACAGAAACAGAATAGTTGGGTTAATTATTTAGCATTTTTAATTACAAGCTGTACCCGGCATGCGTTGCAAAGCCAATCAAAGAAAATGTTGGCATTGTAATTTTGTTCCTTGAAGCGCTTTTGGATACACAATTTTTTTTTTTTCAATTTCCGTTAACTGTCTCTAAACTATCGTAGAATGGATTAACTAATTTAGAAACATCAAAGGGAGCGTGCACAAAAACTCACCAATGTTTCATCGCAATCGGATGAATGGCATATGAATACATACGGAATTTTGTTTAAACGATTCGTGCACTGTCACTCATTTGTTGAGTCTACTAGTGCGCTACCTACTGTGAAATGGATTTACTAA
Source organism: Meconema thalassinum (assembly GCA_946902985.2). Classification (NCBI taxonomy): domain Eukaryota; kingdom Metazoa; phylum Arthropoda; class Insecta; order Orthoptera; family Tettigoniidae; genus Meconema; species Meconema thalassinum. Next base: position 220,162,204 of record OX336390.1, on the reverse strand, counting down.
GTTAGAAACCTTCAGGTAAGTGTACACAACATTTCGTCAAAATTTCACCGCAATCGATGAATGGTATATGAACGCATATGGAATTTTGTCGAAACGCTTCACGTATCGTCACTCATTTGTTGCATCTACTCGTGTGCTACCTATTGTAAAGTGGATTTACTAAGTCAAAAAACTTCCCTGGCGTCTACACAACAACTCATCCAAGTTTCATCGCAATCGGTTGAATGGTATATGAACCCATACGGGACTTTGTTGAAACGAATCGCGTGCTGTCGCTCATTTGTTGAATCTACTCGTGCGCTATTGTAAAATGGATTTACTAAGTCAAAATACTTCTCTGGCATGTACACAACAACTCATCCAAGTTTCATCGCAATCGGATGAATGGTATATGAACGCATACGGGACTTTGTTTAAACGATTCGCGTGCCGTCGCTCATTTGTTGAATCTACTCGTGCGCTACCTATTGTAAAATGCATGCAATAAGCCAGAAACCTTTCCTGGAGTGTACACAACAATTCACCAAAGTTTCATCTAAATCGGATGAATGGTATATGAACGCATATGGAACTTTGTTGAAACGATTCGCGTGCCATCGCTCATTTGTTGAATTTACTCGTGCGCTACCTATTGTAAAATGGATTTATTAAGTCTGGAACCTTCCCTGGAGTTTACATAACATCTCACTCAAGTTTCATCGCTATCGGACGAATGGTATATGAACGCATATGGGACTGTTTTGAAATGCTTTGCGCGTCGGCACTCATTTGTTGAATCTAAACGTGCGCTACCTATTGTAACATGGATTTAATAAGCCTCAAACCTTCCCTGGAGTGTACACAACATCTCACCCAAGTTTCTTCGCTATCGGACGAATGGTATATGAATGCATATGGGACTTTGTTGAAACGCTTCGCACGTCGTCGCTCATTTGTTGAATCTACTCGTGCGCTACCTATTTTAAAAGTATTTACTAAGCCAGAAACCTTCACTGGAGTGTACACAACATCTCTTCCAATTTCATTGCAATGGGATGAATGGTATATGAACGCATGTGGGACTTTGTTGAAACGAATCGCATGCCATTTTGTTGAAGTTACTCGCGCGCTATCTATTGTAAATTGGATTAACTATGCCTATAACCATTCCGGACGTGTGCACAACAACTCACCAAAATTTGATCGCAATCGGATGAATCGTTTATGAACGCCAATTAGTTCAGAAATATGGTGCGACGTTCTCGTGTACGGACTACCTCATGCTGTAGCGGTTGGCGTTCTTGGAGATCCGAGTTCGATTCCTGACTCTGCCAAGAAATTTTTATCCTTGTGCGAGGGCTGAAACGGGGTACACTCAACCTCGTGAGGCAAACGTGAGAAGAGGAGAGTTCGATTCCCACCTCAGCCATCCTGGAAGTGGTTTTCCGTGGTTTCCCCCTTCTACTCCAGGCTAATGCTGGAAAGGATTCTAACATAAGGCCACGGCCACCTCCTTTCCAACCCTATCTCCAATTTACAAAAACACACACTAGTACAGCCATCACAATAACACAGGTTATCACATGAATTTCTCTCTCTCTCTCTCTCTCTCTCTCTCACACACACACACACACACAAATACACGGTGCTAATGTCACGATGTTGCAGCCCCTACAATAACCAACAAAAAATCTCCTCTGCGTATATTGTACGTAAGTTGATCACCATTACTATTCCCGACAGCAGTGGCTACGCTCACTAAAGTGCAGCATTAGGTCATGGGACCAAGCTCTCTGCTGACTCGGTAGACGCGTAGGTTCGAGCCCCACCGTCAGCCGTCCTTGAAATGGTTTTCCGTGGTTTCCCATTTTCAGCACCAGGCAAATGTTGGGACGGTACCTTCTGAGAGGCCACGGCCACTTCCTTCCACATCCTTGCCCAGTTTCATTTATCTTCATCCATTCCATCTCTTATTCTGGCGCGCAGGTCGCCCACGGGCTTCGACTAGAAAGACCTGCACTTGACCTCTCAGGGGGCCACATGACAAAAAAAAACATTACTAATTGCTTCCAGCCCAAATTTGTTTGTTTGATTATTTTAATTATTTATTTATTTATTTATTTATTTATTTATTTATTTACAGCTGTCTGATATGTTTCCTTAATTACTCCGCATTATTGTAGGCTATTTGTGACTTGCTTACAGTATGTTGACTGGGATAGCGCAAGGACATGGAGCCAGGCCACAGTCGCTTCCTACCCAAATCCTTCCTCAATTATAAGTACACAAACTAGTACAGACATCACAGTGACACAGGTTATCAGACAACTTCTACACACACCCAAGTACACGAGGCTACATGACTACGATGTCGCAAAGCACCTAAAGAATCAACAACTACTGTTCATACGTAGGTGGAGATGGTAGCAACATAATACATCGTTAATTCCTCTATAGAGTACGATTCTTGAGCTAGCTGGTACACTATACACCTAAAGTTCTTTAAGTTCATAGACTTAACTTTTTTATAATTCTTGCAAATTTTCTCACTGTAAATGGGTCCATGGTAACTTATTACATGTCCTGGGACATCTACTCCCAATTCTAGACAATAACAACAGTTACACATACAATTCAGGTCACCACAGTAACACAGGTTTACAGAGATACTCAACACACCAAATACATGGGAATGATGCCCTTGTATAAACCAGTAACAAGCATTGTACGATTAACCACTATTTTAATGGATTTGTACTCGTATTATCATCATCTCATCATCATACCAGGTGAATCAGCTGCCCCTAATAATATTGTTTTATGCAGACCAACTAACGCGTGTTGTCAGGAAGGTCCATATTTATCTGCTGCATCCCGTATGGTATTAATGCACTGCAAGCATATCCCCCAAACGATACTGAACACTATTATGAGTTTCCCGCGCAATAGTCTGTAGTCACATCGAGGGAAAACTAATAGTGTTCAGTATCATTTGGAGGATCTGCTTGCAGCGCTTTAGTATCATTCGGGATGCACCAAAGAAATATCGACCTTCCTGATAACAACGCTAGTTGGGCTGCATAAAACAATATTATTAGGGGCAGCTGATTCACCTGGTATATAAAACGCTAAGGTGTATGTTTCACAAAACTCAAGCCCTTTAACCAGAGGGAGTTAGAAGGTGTGGTTTGTGCCAAAATCTTCCAAATCTTCTCAATAGTACAGGAAAAATCTTGCATTGCTAGGAATGTCAACGGATATATAGGCTACTTATTTGTTTATAAAGTGCGTAATAAATAAACCAAGACGATAGCCCGTGTCATAACTGTGCCACGTCTAGCCCGCATAACAGTAAAGTTGAGTGGGTGGTCTATATACGAGGGACGCTTATAAATTACCCATCGTGCATGCAAAAGAAACAGAATTACCCGTAACTATGACGATTTGCACTCTTATTACATACATATCGACAATTTTATTCAAGAAGTGCGTTTAAAGGAAGAAACAAGAAGCTCGCTTAACAGTAAAGCAGGTCGAGAGGTTTATGCACATGCGAGATTTCTCGCACAGGTTCCCTAGTTTGGATTATTCAGGCTCAATGTTGTGGACCTAGTCGTACGTACACTTCAATCAATCGAGCTGAGAATCGTGCAACGTTGATACGCTGGAATAAATAGAATTACTTGTTGTGAACAGCGTGGCAGAGTGAATATGGGCAGACACGCTCCGGTGGGAGAAAATATATTACAAATCCCATTCTCTGCTTCTCTGCTTCTCTAATATAATTGAGAAGCTCTCAAGGGAATTTGACAGAAATTCATACAAACATGATAAATCATTGTAGAGTCAGAGTACTTGATTTATGTGTTAGAAACCCGCCATATCTGAACTTACAAATCACGAAATATAATGTACGTCATTGAGTGTAGTGGTTAGCTTTGTTGGCTACCACCTTGGAGGCTGAGTTTGATTCCCAAGAAATTCACTGTTGTTGTTGTTGATGTGTAACATCTTTCTACTTGGTAGCTGGATATTTTTTGTGGGAGTGATTTTGGAAAAGAGACGGAAATGGGACGGAAACAATGAGCGCGCGGGGTGGCGGAGATTGGTACCGCGACGTACTGTCGGCCAAGTGGCTATGTGGAATGTATATCGCATATGGTTTACTTCAAGGTTTAGAGGCCCCATAATAGATATTCCTACAATAAATCGTCTTCAAGTTGTCGTTCATTGGTGTGAAAATATTCATTATATCATATTTGCTGAAAACAATTATGATTTATTAAATCTTCATACTTTTGCTGTATTATTATTTACTGTAAGCATTCGAGGTACTGTCGGCCAACATGCAACCCTATGTGGAATGTATATCGCATACGGTTTACTTCAAGGTTTGGAGGCCCCATTAAAGATATTTATACAATAAATCATCTTGAAGTTGACGTTCTTTGGTGTGAAAATATTCAGAGCCTTACAGTTTATTTATTTAGCTTATGGCTAGAGATACAGGAGAATTTATATACATACATCCAAATTCTGGATATAGCCAATAGTCTCTGAGGTCACGAGAGCGAAGTCACTAGCACTGCCACTGTACTTTCTTTTGCTGCACTCGGTGATGATGTGCTGGATCGTCTGTTCTGTAGTACAACAGTCACACTCAGGCGTTGAAATTCTGTTCCACTTGTAGCGGAAGGCTGCACAGTTCCCATGGTTGGTTCGTATCCGGTTCAATATGGACCATAGTCTACGAGGGAGGTTGAAACCTGGCGGCGGAGTCTTCTTCACAGGATGCATTGTTGGACAACATTTGTTGTTGAATCTCTTCTGCCACTCAACGAAAGTACAGTAGTTGCTGTTCCTCAAGTTCATGGCATCTCGTATTGATGGTTTTCTGGAACGCAGGCGACCAGTAATTGCATCGCTGATGTCATCATGTATCGGCAGTCCTGGATTGTTCATTATTTTATTGAATTCTCTTAGGAGACAATCTTTACGTCTGAGATCTGGAGGGGGAATATGACTTAGCACTGGTAGCCAATGTGTGGGAAAAGATTTGATTGTGCCAGTGATGAGACGCATTGTGCTGTTCAGTTGGGTATCTACAATATTTGTGTGAGCACTATTGAGCCAGACAGGAGCACAGTATTCGGCTGTCGAGTACACCAAACCTAGAGCTGAGCATCGCAGAATTGCAGCTGAGGATCCCCAAGTTGTTCCACATAGCTTATGAATTATGTTGTTGCGGGTTCCTATTTTTGCAGCAACATTCTGGAGATGTTGTTTGTAAGACAGCTTTCTATCCTATGTGACCCCCAGATATTTAGGGTATCTATTGTGTCTCAATTGCTGGTGTCCATGTACACCTTCAGCTCCCTATTAGCTATTTTGTTGATTAGATGAAAGCAACAAACTTCAGTTTTGCTGGTGTTTGGTTTCAGTCCCCACATTTTAAAGTAGTGTGTCAGCTTCTTGAGGTCTTCTGTTAGGATCTCTTCCGATTGTTCAACTGTTAGAGTTTTAAAATTAGTTATTTCAATGCCCAACAGAGTTCACTGTTAACAAGGGATTTGCGCTCCCGGCAGACACATAGGATAACATGTCACATGTTTCACATCATATGCGACTACTGTGCGGCTCGTCATTTTTATTTTCTTCATTTAGGTACTTGGATATTGGAAACTCTAAAAACAGTAATGAAATTTAAGGCCACATGCCAAGATTAGCTTTTGTACAGGCTGACTGTCTCGTGGAAATGTTGACAGCTAGTGGGTCGTATGCGTTAGGATAATATTCAGGATATTATAGAAGTATTTATAAAATTGTGATTATTATTATTATTATTATTAATGTGCTTTACTCATTATTATCAGTATAAGCAGGGGCGGCTCCTGATTAAAATTTTAGGGTGCCCAGATAATAATATTGTTGTTTCATATTAAATATTGTTTTATATTTGACATTCATTGTTGCCAATATTGCCAATATCATAATTCCACTCAACACAACAAGTGAAACTAGTTTTAATAAATAGTTGATGCATTAGAAACTGTACTCACATGGCTCTTTATTTATGAATATATTATCCACTCTTGTGCTTGGATGAAGCAAATTTATCTATCAGCTTGGTTGATGAGGTCATAATTATTTTATTTCTAACTTTGTGTTCAGAGCTATAGAAGAAAATGGATTTGTTAATAAAAACTCCACTCTCATTTTCCCATGTCGCATACAATCGACATATTAAATAACTACGTACCGTGCCACAAAAGTTAAAAACACATTTATACAGTAGAAATTAACTTCATCCACAGAACTCACTAGCCCACCTGTACTGTACTTGGAACAGACAACTGAAAATGTTAAATATATTTGTATCTAAATGTCACCAAGCAGGGAACAATAGCTGAATACCTGTTTAAGGGCGTGGAGTGGGGTGGAGCCTTCTCCCGTAGTCCGGTTTGACTGAGACAGAAGCAGGAAGCAACGCTATGGGCCCAATCTGCTGGCCCTTGAAGAGAGAGAAAATTCCCTTCATAGCACTGAGGAATTCTCGTGCAAGACAGTGCTATGTCCACTGTTTCCTCACCCGGCCCATAAAGCCATATACTTAACATGGGACTATCTGTGGAGCGGCCCTCGCTATGACGATACACCGTACGAGACTGTCAGGATCTTAAGCTAGGGATGAGTTATGTATAATGAATTCTTTTTAGAGATTCTAGAAGGGTAAAACACTTATTTTAAGTTGAGAATCTGCAATTTAAAGTAATTTTAAAAGAAATTAGTAAAAGAATTATTTGCTTTGCTGCCTAACGACCTTGGGTGGGCAGGGCCCATTGGGCCCTTAATGACGCACCGTCCCTGAGTATAAATAATACTTTGATGGCGTAGTCGGTAGCATGCTGAACTGCTATGCCCAATATTGTGGGTTCAAACACGGCCGAAGTCATCGGATTTTTAAGAGCGTTAAAATCCTTCAGTATGCTTTCCTTCGGAGGGGAAGTAAAGCCGGCGGGCCCATGCCACACGTAGAAGAACCTACCACTGTAATTGGTAGTGCGTAGCAATAATTGTAGGTTATATTTGGCAAGTTAGAAACACACTATCAAGTTCCAACGTTGGCCTCTAGGTGTTATTGACAGAAGCATTACGTAGCCAAAGTTGGTACTACTTGAAATTGAACTTGTTGGGAGCCCTCCGGCGTTCAATCAAAAATATGGCCCTTGTCTTCAATTAATTAAATTTTGTATTTGTATATTTTGGCTAGCCTCCGTGGCTTAGGCGGCAGCACGCCGGCCTCTCACCGCTGGATCCGTGGTTCAAATCCCGGTCACTCCATGTGAGATCTGTGCTGGACAAAACGGAGGCAGACAGGTTTTCTCCGGGTACTCCGGTTTTCCCTGTCAAAATTTCATTCCAGCAACACTCTCCACTATCATTTCATTTCATCTGTCATTCATTTAATCATTGCCCCAGAGGAGTGCGTCAGGCCTCGGCAGCCGGCACAGTGTATCCTCGCCGCTAGATGGGGGCTTCATTCATTCCATTCCTGACCCGGTCGGAGACTGGAAGCAGGCTGTGGATTTTCATTTTCATTATTATTATTATTAATGTGCTTTACTCATTATTATCAGTATAAGCAGGGGCGGCTCCTGATTAAAATTTTAGGGTGCCCAGATAATACTCTTGTTGTTTCACATTAAATATTGTTTTATATTTGGCATTCATTCTTGCCAATATTACCATTATCATAATTCCACTCAACACAACAATTGAAACTAGTTTTAATAAATAGCTGATGCATTAGAAACTGTACTCACATGGCTCTTTATTTATGAATATATTCTCCACTCTTGTGCTTGGATGAAACAAATTTATCTATCAGCTTGGTTGATGAGGTCATAATTATTTTATTTCTAACTTTGTGTTCAGAGCTATAGAAGAAAATGGATTTGTTAATAAAAACTCCACTCTCATCTTCCCATGTCGCATACAATCGACATATTAAATAACTACGTACCGTGCCACAAAAGTTAAAAACACATTTATACAGTAGAAATTAACTTCATCCACAGAACTCACTAGCACACCTGTACTGTACTTGGAACAGACAACTGAAAATGTTAAATATATTTGTATCTAAATGTCACCAAGCAGGGAACAATAGCTGAATACCTGTTTAAGGGCGTGGAGTGGGGTGGAGCCTTCTCCCGTAGTCCGGTTTGACTGAGACAGAAGCAGGAAGCAACGCTATGGGCCCAATCTGCTGGCCCTTGAAGAGAGAGAAAATTCCCTTCATAGCACTGAGGAATTCTCGTGCAAGACAGTGCTATGTCCACTGTTTCCTCACCCGGCCCATAAAGCCATATACTTAACATGGGACTATCTGTGGAGCGGCCCTCGCTATGACGATACACCGTACGAGACTGTCAGGATCTTAAGCTAGGGATGAGTTATGTATAATGAATTCTTTTTAGAGATTCTAGAAGGGTAAAACACTTATTTTAAGTTGAGAATCTGCAATTTAAAGTAATTTTAAAAGAAATTAATAAAAGAATTATTTGCTTTGCTGCCTAACGACCTTCGGTGGGCAGGGCCCATTGGGCCCTTAATGACGCACCGTCCCTGAGTATAAATAATACTTTGATGGCGTAGTCGGTAGCATGCTGAACTGCTATGCCCAATATTGTGGGTTCAAACACGGCCGAAGTCGTCGGATTTTTAAGAGCGTTAAAATCCTTCAGTATGCTTTCCTTCGGAGGGGAAGTAAAGCCGGCGGGCCCATGCCACACGTAGAAGAACCTACCACTGTAATTGGTAGTGCGTAGCAATAATTGTAGGTTATATTTGGCAAGTTAGAAACACACTATCAAGTTCCAACGTTGGCCTCTAGGTGTTATTGACAGAAGCATTACGTAGCCAAAGTTGGTACTACTTGAAATTGAACTTGTTGGGAGCCCTCCGGCGTTCAATCAAAAATATGGCCCTTGTCTTCAATTAATTAAATTTTGTATTTGTATATTTTGGCTAGCCTCCGTGGCTTAGGCGGCAGCACGCCGACCTCTCACCGCTGGGTCCGTGGTTCAAATCCCGGTCACCCCATGTGAGATCTGTGCTGGAAAAAACGGAGGCAGACAGGTTTTTCTCCGGGTCCTCCGGTTTTCCCTGTCAAAATTTCATTCCAGCAACACTCTCCACTATCATTTCATTTCATCTGTCATTCATTTAATCATTGCCCCAGAGGAGTGCGTCAGGCCTCGGCAGCCGGCACAGTTCATATCCTCACCACTAGATGGTGGCTTCATTCATTCCATTCCTGACCCGGTAGGAGAATGGATGCAGGCTGTGGATTTTCATTTTCAGTATATTTTAATTTACACTTTATTATTAATAATAATATCATCATAATGAACTCGTATTTATTGTTGTTAATAATTCATTTAGGGGTTTTGTGACATTGTAGTCATTTAGCCCCGTGTACTTGGTTATGTGTAGAATGTGTCGGATAATCTGTGTTATTATCGTGTATGTAGCAGTGTATGTATTTGTAATCCAGGTGAGAATTGGGAAGGAGTTGGCCGTGGACTTAAGTTAGGAACCATTCCGGAATTTGCCTGGAGTAGAAGTGGGAATCCACGGAAAACCTCTTATTGGAAGACTGAGGTGGGAATCGAATCCACCTTTTCTCAGTTTTGCCTCACGAGGCTGAGTTAACCCCGTTCCATTCCACAGAACATAATTAAATTTCTTTTTACAGCCAGGAATCGAACTTGGAACTCAGGAGTGATAGACAAGAATGCTATCCCCTTTACGACTGTTTCTCGCCAACTTAACCATGTACGTTACGTGCCATAAAACCTGACCACCACTGTTAATGACAAGATGGAAACATAAACCGCTATACTCATACAAGCAGCACTTCACGATTCATGGTTTAGTACTAAAAGTGTATATTACGTCATAAAGACAGATATTCCACTTGCCATTATACATACGTTTACAACAATAATGTACTTCCTTTTCCTACCGACCGGGGTGGCTACACAAGACCCGGCTATATCTGGACTCTGAAGATGAGTGGGTTCAAACCCCAACGTTGACTGTCCTTGAATTGGTTTTCTGAGGTTAACCATTTTCAACTCGAAGTGAATGCTGGGGCGGTACCTTTCATCACACCACGGCCGATACATTCCATCTCCATGCCAAGGTTCATTTCATCTCTTTTAATCCTACAATGAGGTTGGCATCAGCAGGGGCATTCGACTGTGAAAATCATTCGCCACAAGTAAACTCACCTCACTTATCGACGAGATGGAGCACATATTGACCCCTTGGACCACTGTTCGTCACTTAGTATTAAATTACTTGCCGGACATATTCAACATTCCTCTTTTTAGCGAAAACGTGTTCTTACGATCATTTTTGTCTTTTTATTTTATGTGCATGTTTTGTTATTGTTGTTGTTAGCTACGACATTGTGGTCATTTAGCCCCGTGTATTTTGGGTGTATGTGGGTGGGGGGGATTTTGTGTGTGATAACCTGTGTTATTGTGAGCCTGTACTAGCGTTTGTATTTGTAAATTGGGGATAAAATTGGGAAGAAGGTGGCCGTGGCCTTAAGTCAGGAACCATACCAGCATTCGCCTGGAGTAGAAGTGGTGAAACCCCGGAAAACCACTTCGAGGATCACTGAGGTTGGAATCAAACCCTTCTATTCTCCGTTTTGCCTCACAAGCCTGAGTGAACCCCATTCCAGCCCTCACACTAAAATTCAGATCTCTTGGCAGTGCCAGGAATCAAACCCGGACCTCCGGGGCGACATCCAACAACGCTAGCCGATACACTACGAGGTGATCTTGTTTTGTGATTGATGTATTGATTTAATTTAATTTATATTTATTATTTATTTATGAGTTAGAACTCGTGATCATCAGCCCAACTAATTAGCGTATGTTGGATTTGTTTGATAACACAGATCTGCAATGAAGAAATTGTTTCAAATTTGTAGCGTGATTCTTATGGTATATTTGTGCTGAATACAGAAAAAAAAAATGAAAAAAACCATCACCCTTTGTTTACCCACAAATCACATATAGAATTTTTTTCTTTTAAGTTTATTTTAACATACTGTACGTAAAAATTATAACGAAGATATCAAGGACGCTGGGACGTTGACATGATGGCTGACTACTGCTGGATGTTAAAAAGAGAAAATCCTCAACTTCACAGCAGGAAAGGTACAAAGGGAAGATTTGAAGGAGAGAGAAAACGTTACTACAAACACTTGAAATAGTGTTGTAATAAAGCCTTATCAACTTTTCTTACTCTATGTTTAAGATTAAACTATATTTAATGTGGTTTAATAACATTGTACATAAATAATAATGATATAAAAATGGCCTTTTTAGGTTTTTTCCTAAACGTTTTACCTCATTTTGTAGACAAACCTTACGTGATAGAAAGATAAAACAATAACATCTCTGAAATTAGCGCCAAAAACTAAATAAATATCAGTTATCAAAACGAAAACAAATTTTTATTTTTTTTATTTTTTATTTTTGCAGACCACTGTAATCTGTGTTATTGTGGCGTCCGTAGCAGTGTGTATTTTTAAGTGAGGCGTAGATGAGAAGGAGGTGGACTATCCCGGGATTTAGCTGCGGTGGGAATCGAACCCACCTCTTCACAGATCTACCACATGAAGCTGAGTTTATCCCTTTCCTGCCAACGAACACGAAGTTCAAACCCCTCAGGCATTTATTTTACTCACAATTGGCATACTTTAAATGGCACAGAATATGGTTCAGACGGCCTCGCTGTTCCACCCCTTAAAACAACAACAACAACAACAATATATACAATACGTAATATAGAGCATTAAAACAATGCCTCGTGCTTAACAAGGCGTTCTAAACTTGAAATCTACTGTTAACTAGTTCCCATTAAAGTTAATAACTTTACGGGAACGGCAATTGCATATAACGATAAAACCGCAATGGTCTTCTCCAGGATATTATTTGATGATATAAGCCATATCAGCACGATGGCAGTTCAGATAAAATATTTCACCGGACACACAAAAATAATTAAGGAAAGTACTCATCCATTGTATTACAAACCACTCACGTCGGTAAAATATAATCATTGTAATAGCAGTAGAATTGTTCTAAAAGGCGATCGGTAAAACAATACGTCCATCCAATCATTCACTAAACAACAGCAATAGATGAACATCACGTTGATGCTGTAGCAATAACATGCGATAAGAGCCTGAGTGCATCGCACCAGAACTTCCAATTAGAAGGGAAATCTATACTAATCTAATAAAGCTGAAGAGTTTGTTTGTTTGTGTGTTTGAACGCGCTAATCTCTGGAACTACCAGTCCGATTCGAAAAATTATTTTTGTATATGATAGCCTGATTCAAGAGGAATAGTTTAGGCTATGTAGAATTAGGATACACCTCTCATATAACCTTAAAGATTGATTTTTGTTCAGTAAGTCGGAAGAACAAGCACTCCAGAACAGCTTCAATAATACCGAAGTCTACTGTTGCCTGGCGATGCGGGCTACATCTCGTCGCCCCTACCAGTGTTGTAGTACAGAATTTTCGAGCTGCTTAATTATTGCAGTCACGGGGAGTAATTAGTGCAAAAAGATTTCTTAGGCCCCTTAAAACCGTTATCATGACAATAGTATGCCAAGGGCGATGGTGTTGGTGCAGTATACTGAGGTTATCAACTGCAATAAGCGTTGGTGTTTTCCGATCCTTATCCTTGAGCGCTCCAGTTCTGTAGTAGTATTCATTATCATCCATGAAACAAATAAATCCACCGGGCGAAGCCGTGCACTACTGCTAGTATTTATACATACAGTCGAACCTGGTTATAGTAAACCTCTGTATAACAAAAACCTCAGTATTGGAAAGAAATTTCTTTGTCCCGTCATTTTTACGGCGAAAAACTCTATACAAGAAACGTTAATACCTCTGTATAAGAAAGTTGTGATGGACTCGTTTACCTCTGTATAGGGAAGAAAGTAGGTTCATGACCTCTACCTAAGAAAGTGGTGTCTCTTTGTTCCTGTTATTTTCCCTGTTTACTCTCTGCATCAGACTAGAGCCTCCGTGGCTTAGGCGGCAGCCCGCCGGCCTCTCACCGCTGGGTCCGTGGTTCAAATCCCGGTCACTCCATGTGAGATCTGTGCTGGACAAAACGGAGGCAGATAGGTTTTTCTCCGGGTACTCCGGTTTTCTCTGTCACAATTTCATTCCAGCAACACTCATTTCATTTCATCTGTCATTCATTTAATCATTGCCCCAGAGGAGTGTGACAGGCTTCGGCAGCCGGCACAGTTCATATCCTCGCCGCTAGATGGGGGCTTCATTCATTCCATTCCTGACCCGGTCGGAGACTGGAAGCAGCAGTGGATTTTCACTCTCTGCATCAGACTACGTACTGTGCTCTACTCTACTGTATTATCCATGTCTATTTTACTGTACTGCATTGTTTCTATTGTCAGAGTTCACTGTGCTTTTAGAAGTAAACACGCTACGGTATCATTACAATGTCTACTAAGCGGACTACTATGCCTAAGGTCGCGGGTTCAAACCCAGCCGAAGTCGTCGAATTTTTAAGAGCATTAAAAATCCCTAATTATGCCTTCCTTTGGAGGGGAAGTAAAGCCGTCGGGCCCATGTCATAGATTTATATCATGTACTGTAAAATAACCTTCCACTAACTAAACTTGTGTGAAGCAAAATTTGTAGTTTAGGTTTGATTAATGCTCTGATGTTCCAACGTTCATCACCAGGTGCTGGTTGCGATGGCATATAGTAGTAGCCAAGTTTACAACTAGGTGTAGTGGACGGTAGCATTTGGTAGCGAAAGTAGGAACTACTTGAAATTATCGTCTGCAGTCCTTACTTGAATTAAAGACAGATAACACATACTAACACAGTCATCACAATTAACACCGGTTATCAGACAGATTCTACTCACACCCAAAGTACACGGGGCTACATGACCGCGTTGTCTCAGCTCCTAAACTAAGGAACCACCCAAACATCTTCTAAGCGGAATCAGTTTTCTTTAAGCGATAAACTGAAATTAATTGAGAAACTTGAAAATTAAAACCTCCATACAAGAAAGTGGCTTGGATAAACTTGGGTATAAGACAACCTGGGTATAACGAAAACCTATGTATATAGACTAAGAAAGAATAACCCTTTCCCCTTCAACTTTCTTGTAACCAGGTTTGACTGAATCACCAAAACAAAACCAAAATTATGTTTATGGCTGACTGAATTGACTGACATGGCTGCTGAATACAAAGCGTAACAATTCTTGATCAATTCGAAAACTGCCCACTTCTAGGAAGAACTGACATTAGAAGTGGAGGTTTTTCCTATATACATAGGTTGTTTTTTTAGTTTTGGCACCTTGGGCAGTGCCAACGGGATCCAACGACTTCCGCATCGCTGGGAACACGTTGTACGCAACGGTGGGGACTACATCGAAGGCCTGTGATACTTGGAACCATCTGAGTTATTAATCCAGGTATAACTAAGGTGCCAAAACTAAAAAAACAACCCATGTATAAGGTAAACGATGCAATATATTTAAAGGTTGGAGCTGGGGACTTCTTAGTTATCAGCCCCGTGTACTTGGGTGTGTGTTGAATCTTGTTTGATAAATTATTCATCATATAACATTTCTGTTACTTAGGAAGCAAAATAACCGGTGATGGACGAAGAAAAGAGGATATAAAAAGTAGGCTGGCGCAGGCTAGGAAAGCATTTCTACGGAAAAGGATTCTGTTGTCATCGAAAATAGATTTAGGTATTAGGAAGTCATTTTTGAAAGCTTTTGTCTGGAGCAAGGCACTCTATTGAAGTGAATCTTGGACTGTTGGAGCAGGAGAAAAGAGGAGAATTAAAGCGTTTGATATGTGGTGTTACAGGATAATGATGAAGATCGGATGGGTAGATAGGGTTACAAACGAAGAGGTATTAAGACGAGTGGGAAGGAAGAGATGTTTCTGGTGACTGCTAATGAAGAGAAGGGATGGGTTGGTAGGACTCAAATTAAGATACCCAGGAATAGCAAAGTTAGTTATGGGAGGAAGGGTTGAGGACAAGAACTGTAGGGGTAGACCAAGGTTAGAATAAGTTTAACAGATTGGCTCGGATGTAAAGTGAGGGAGCAATGTAGAGATGAAACAATTAGCTCAGGACAGGGAGACATGGCGAGATGCAACAAACCAGACAAAAGACTAAAAACGCATATCAATAACAACATCAACAACAACATGGAATGAAGTACTTTCACGCCTTACATAATGCTGGTGTGTCCTTACGTTCTATTGCATGCAAGTCGACACACAAGTTATGTTTCTATATGTAAGAGAATATCTTCCCATCTAGTCCTATTTCCCTGACGGCTCGCCACGTGTGTGTCTCCTGTTTCTTCCCTGATGTCAGTTGTGGAATATGAATCGACGCATGCAGCGTCAGCCATTTCAAACAACGTCCTATCTTTTCATACAGACGTCTTATAGAGGATATTCTTCATAACCAGAACTCTTTGGAACAATCAAATCTGTTGATGTTTTGTTGTTGATTAGTTTTTAGGGGCTTTGCGACATTGTGGTCAAGTAGCCCCGTGTACATGAGTGTGTGTAGAATTTGTCTGATAAATTGTGTCACTGAGATGTGTATATTTGTAATTGAACTAGAATTTGTGTAGAAAACGATCGTGGCCTTACGTTAGGTATCATCCCAGCATTTGTCTAGAGTAGAAGTGGGAAACCAGGAAAAACACTTTCAGGATGGCTGAGGTAGGAATTGAACCCGCCTCTTCTCAGTTTTGCCTCACGAGGCTGAGTGTATCCCGTTCCAGCCCTCAGACCAGAATTAGATTCCTTGGCGGGGCCGGGAATCAAACCCGGGCCTCCATGATGACATGCAAGAACGCTATCCACTACGCAACGAGGGGATTCATATCTATTGAGTACGACTTGAAAATGAGACCACAGTCGGGTTTCGAACCCGAATCTGCTGCTCTCCGGAAGTAGAGTTTAGCTACTTACGCCAATGCGGCAATGTGGCATATTGACAAGTCTCAGTTGCAGAGGCGCTGTTGCGGTGGCATCGGACATGACGTGGAAATATATTTGATCTAGTAGATGACACATACAGAGCCACCTGTGTGCCAAAGACTGAACCTGACTTGAGATTTTTAAACCTATTGTTACATCGCTTTAAGAGGGAGAGGAAAAAAAACAATAATATACAGGGTGGGTGAGAAAAAACTAAGTAGGCGTAACCTTACGACTCCCCAGGTTAGGAAGTGTCGAAAGTTGTGATAAAATCTGATAACATGGGCGTAGTTTAGCAGGAAAATTATGTTTTCGTGACAGAATTAACCCTTTATATCAGAGGTCTCCACACTAGGGTCCATGGGACAATACTTGCCCACGGGCGCCATCAAATCGGCCCGTCATAATTTATTTTCAATGTAAGTAATTCATCATACAAAAAAAAAATCATTAATGCCTCTCCAACAACATTGGAATGGATAGACTCACTCGACGTCACTCTTTAAGACCAAAGCTCTAGCATATTCCTTATATACTTTATTTTGTATGCATTGTTGTAATATATCAATACGATAAATAATAATAATGTTTTGTTTTTAGTCGATTTAACATCCAGGGTTATTTTTCCCTCAGACTCAGCGTGGGATCCCACCATTACCGCCTCCACGGCAGTGTCCTGGAGCTTGAAACATCGGGACGGGGTTTACAACGGGGAGATTGGACGAGCACTTCGCCCAGGCGACCTCCCCTGCAAAGCGAACAGGGGCCTTATGAGGGATGGTAAGGGATGGGAAGATTGGGAGGGATAGGCAAGGAAGAGGGAAGGAGGCGGCCGTGGCCTTACGTTAGGTGCCATCCCGGCATTTGCCCGGAGACGAAGTAGGAAAACCACTTCGAGGAAGGTGGGAATCGAACCACCTCCACTCATTTGCACCACCCGAGACTGAGTAGATCCCGTTCGAGTTTTCATACCACTTTGAAAATTTCATGCCAGGAATAGAACCTCGGACCTCCGGGGTGGAAGCTAAGCACGCTGACCACTACACCACGGATTCGACTAAATAATAATCATAAAGTAATAATCAGATGTTTTTATTTAACGAACAATTAAACTCACCTGAAGTGACACACATAATGAACATATTAACTGTAATTAATTGTGAGAGATTTATCCTAAAAATTCAGTAAGTGATATACAAAGATAATTGAAATATTATAACTATTTTCCAGTGTTGCTCTTGCCTAGTTCTATTAAAGAAAGATTTCCAGTCGGTCAACACAAATTGTGACCGGGTGAGTTAGCCGTGGTCGTTACGGCATGACTGTTGGCAGTCGCTCACATCCGGGAGGCGAGGAGGTTCGAATCCCCCCGCCGGCAAACTTGAAGATGGTCTTCTGTGGTTTCCCATCTTCCTTCCAGGCAAATGCCGGGGTTGGTCCCTAACTATTAGCCACAGCCGCTACCTTCCAACCCCTCGACGTTCCATTCCAACTTTCCTCCCCAACGGTACTTGTAGCTCACCCATTGGGTGTCCGTCTCGAAGCAGCTACAAAACTGGCGAGCCGAACACTCCCGGCACAAAAAGCCATACGCTAAAAAAAACACACAAATTGTGCCCAATTACATTAGGCGAGGAGAAATATTACATGAGACATTTGCCACAAAATAACACGCACTTCATTGGATGACATGTTTCGATGGACAAGCGGTCATCATCAGATCCGGCTCACATAGGCTTACATAAGGTACGATGTTTATGAATTACACTTATGTACAAATATTAAGATTACAAATGTTAGTCGTGTAGTCGTATAGACATTATTGCTCATTCCGTTTGGAGCACGTCTATAGCTGACGCGTTATTATTAATAATTTAGCCAAGTATGTTAATCTGTGATCTATTGAAATATTATTGTGAATAACTTCAGGAATGATGCTGTTTACGGCGGCTGCGGTGGAGTAGTTGGTAGCATGCTGAGCTTCAATGCCCAAGGTCGCAGGTTCAAACCCAGCCGAAGTCGTCGGATTTTTACGAGCGTTAAAGATCCCTCAGTATGCCTTCCATGGGAGGGGAAGTATAGCCGACGTTCCCATGTCATAGATTTATGGGTTGAAAAAGAACCTTCCACTAACTACACTTGTGTGAAACCAAAATTTGTAGGTTAGAATTGATAACGCTCTATTAGTTCCAACCTTCACCGCCAGATGCTGACTGCGATGCCATGTAGTAGCCAAGTCCGCAGGCTAGTTTTCGTGGACGGTAGCATTTGGTAGTAAAAGTAGGAACTCCTTGAAAATTATTGTCTTCAATCCTTACTTCAATTAAAACAGATAACACACACTAATATAGCCATCACAATTAACACAGGTTATCAGACAGATTCTACACACACCCAAAGTACACGGGGTTAAATGACCGCGTTGTCTCAGCCCCTAATCTGAGGAATCAACCAACCAACGATGCTGTTTACACTATATTGTAACTTATGATTCTAATTCAACAGCTCCTGTTTAAAATGGTGGTCCATTGTAATGAGGTTGATACGTTACGCCAGTTTTTACAAACGAGGGTAGCTGAAGCAAGTCCGGAGATCACAGGTTCGAATCTCGGCGCTTACCACGGCTATCCTGAGTATGTATTTCCCCAGGTTTGTCCACACTCCCTCCAGACAAATACCGGGATGAAAAAATCCACAGCCTGTTTCCAGTCTCCGACCGGGTCAGGAATGGAATGAATGAAGCCCCCATCTAGCGGCGAGGATATGAATTGTGCCAGCTGCCGAGGCCTGACGCACTCCTCTGGGGCAATGATTAAATGAATGACAGATGAAATGAAATGATAGTGGAGAGTGTTGCTGGAATGACATTTTTGACAGGGAAAACCGGAGTACCCGGAGAAAAACCTGTCTGCCTCCGTTTTGTCCAGTACAGATCTCACATGGAGTGACCGGGATTTGAACCACGGACCCAGCGGTGAGAGGCCGGCGTGCTGCCGCCTAAGCCACGGAGGCTTGCTGACAAATACCGGGATAATATCTTAAATTTAGTCCCCGGGCGCCTACCCATTCCTTGTCCCTCATACTGAGTCATACAGCTACACACTCTACTGCGTTCATCGCAGTAATACAGGTTATCCGACAAGTACAACAAGTAGTAATCCACGCAGCAGGGCCTGCTTTGGATACGACGGTGGCGCAACATAGCGGGGAGCAAGAGAGGTAATAATCTCAAACAACAACTTCGTTGGCGGCAAGGCCTGCGGAATTGCATTTCGGACCTTCGACCCGATTGCGTGGAAATGTAGGAAAATTATTCTAGGCAATGCTGACACCATCACGTGGTTATGAAAGCCGGACGTCCTCGGAAATGGAAAATATCTTACAGCTGTAAATACATTATTTAACTTATTGAAAAGGTGAAAACGGATTATTATAGATAACTTTCCGTAGAATTCAATTAGACCATCGGTTGAATTTTTACAAATTATTATATACATTTGGGCCCCATTTATTTTCAAAAACCAAAAACATTTAATAACATCAAAACGGTGAGAGATATCAAAATATGATAAGGGGTAGAAAAGATGCTAATTACTGAGATCTTACACCTGTAGATTTAACTTTTTCTATAGGCCCGACTGTTTCCGAGATATAACGATTCGAAAAAAAAGGTTGAAAATCATCTCCCCAAAAATAGAAAACGGTGATAGATATCAAATAACCATTCGGGGTAAAAAGTTGCAAATCACTGGGATCTTACACCTGTAGATTTAACTATCTACGTGGGGTTAATGACCAATGTGTCCCAAGCCCCCTAAACTGAATTGACATCAATAACGGCCTTATTGCACGTTCCATGCGAACCTGTCTGCATGTTGGATGACGTCCCCCGATACCTTAATTACGGACTAATTTGTGGCGAGTGTTGTGGTCCAGGCTATAACCCACTAACCCTAATTATCACGCATCAGCTACACGATGTCCCATAGCGGAGATAAATGTTTAGGTCATTAGAGACTTTGAGGTTTTAAAATTTCCAATGGCCAACGTCTGTGCTCTCAGGGTACACATTCACATTGCGACTCATGTTCCGGAGATTCTGGGTTTGGTTTTTGGTTCTGTCATTATATTTAATTCTGATCAGAGGGGATGGAGCGGATTACATTCAGCCTCGAGAGGCAGAACTGGCAAGAGGTGTATTCGGATTTCCACCTGAACCATTCTAGAATTGTTTTTCTGTGGTTTCACACTTCTACTATTGGGGCATAATGGTGCAGTCCTTACCTCTCACCAAGGCGAAAGGGTTCGATTCCGAGTCATTGCATATGAGATTTTCGTAGTGAAATATCACGACATGTGGTTCAGAATCCACGTAAAAAGTGAAGGTCCCGTGGCTCATGATCGCGAGATTAACAGTGACGTAAAACTACAAGCTTCCTTCCTTTCCTTCCTCTCATCTCATCCTTCCTCCTACCTTCCTTTCCTTCCTCCCTGTATTTTCTCCTTAATTTCTTTCCTTTCCCCTATCGCCTTCCTTTTTCCTTCCTTTCCCCTTCATTTCTCCTTCCCTTCTCCTTAATTTCTTTCCTTCCTTTCCCTTTTCTTTCTCCTTCCTTTACTTCCTTTCCTTCCTTTCTCCGTCCTTTCTCCGTCCTTCCCTTCTTTTCCTTCCTCCACTTCCCCTTCCTTTCCCCTACCTTTCCTTTCTCCTTCCTTTCCTTCTTTCTTTTCCCCTTCCTTCCTTTCCCCTACCTTTCCTTTCCCCTACCTTTCCTTTCCCCTTCCTTTCCTTTCCCCTTCCTTTCCTTCCAGCCATTCTCTTTCCTTTCCTTCCCTTCCCCTTCCTTTCTCCTTCCTTTCTTTTCTTTCCTTCCTTTCCCCTTCATTTCCTTTCCCCTCCGTTTCTCCTTCCTTTCTCCTTCCTTTCCCGTTTCTTTTCCCTTCATTTCTCCTTCCTCTTTCCGTTATTTCCTTCCTTTCTTTCCTTTACGATTCCTTTCACCTTCCTTCCTTTCTTTCCTTCCTTCCCCAATCCTTTCTCCTTCCTTTCTCCTTTCTTTCCTTCCCTTCCTTCCGTCCTTCCTTTCCTTTCCCCTTCCTTTCTCCTTCCTTTTCTTCCTTCCGCAGGGATAGTTCCTAACTCTGGGCCACGGTCACCTTCTTCCCATTACAAATTCACCCACTAATTCAGACACATTCTACTATTTGCTGGCACGTACCTTAACATGCTTGGCTATGTGGCAGGTTTCAGCATTTCAAAGGGACGTAAATCCCATAACGATATTAAGTTATTACCAAGATTAGGATTTATATGTATTTACATACTTCCTTATCACCCAGATAGACATATGTTGTCCTCCATTCAAATTAAACAAATTCACTGTGCATATTTCTCCACATTTCTACATTGATACATATTTAAATGTAAAATATCTTTTTTTTCATATTTAGTGATTTTTAATGCAATATTTGTATTTATGTTATTCTTAGGAGTAAAAATATATAGAATTGTCGTTTACAGCGACGGAAAATATAGCAACATAGGATAAGTTTACCCTTTATGTACATATATTGTTTTGGAGCAAAGATATATTTCTTAAGTATGTGGCTGTAATAATAGCAAGCATCCCTTTGAGTCAGGTACTGCCCCGTAAATTGAATTATATTGAGACCACGGTGGCTGTATTGGCATATGTGAATAAAGTTATGGCTGTCATAGTTGTGACGTGTATATTCATGACGTAAGCACGGATGACGCAGACTTCATGCAAGTAGGCTGGATGAGCTGAGATTCTTGGTGACGTCATGATTTTGTTCGAGAAAGATCTGAGATTTACGACGCAGTCGCAGGGAAACAAGGAATTGTGCTAAGGAAGAAATTACGCTATTGGAGGAGAGACTCGAACCAATGAATGATAGCTTGGAGGGAGACGGAGATTACTGAAATTACCATATTTAATTACTTTTGGCATGCAGAATTGTGGAAATCTATTTTCAGTTACGGCATTGATTTGGAATTTTGAAGAAATTAATTATGAGTTTTTGAAATTTGAAAATCCGTCAAGTATAGCCAAAGTTAGAACTTCTAGCAATGACGGAGGAACAAGCTAAGGAAGGGATGTATACGCCCCTTAAGAAGTTGATAAAAGGCCTTGCACAGGAGAGAGGAAGTTCTCATGTCTCATGTCTCATGGCTCAGTTTTCTGATTCTCATATTGTCAGACTTCGAGTTCTTAAGTGAAGCAAGTCGTCATTAGCACGTGTGGTAGAGCCCACAGCATCGAACAAGCATTGAGCGTGCAGCAGTACAATTTTACGGTTACTAAAACTAGGCGAAGTTGGAGCGCACACATACACGAGTCTACAAGATTATCTATCAAGAGTTAGCTACTGCATTTATGCTAATTCAATTGTGCATTACAATATTGAGGCGTGTACGAAAGTTGAACATTCTCACTATTATACTTTGGAAGATATTCGCATTTTAAGACTGCAGACAAAAGTGATTTTCTCGACACCTGAGAAGCACTTTTATAATACCACATTCTACACTACGGCTGACACGTGTATTGCAACCGTGATACTGAAGATTACATTTGGTGATACAACGCTACATTCTACAATGGAACAATATAATCTGGCAGTACTTTCGACTATTAATATAACGGAAGTGGAGATGGAAGACTAAAACTTTAATGCAATTGGGACATATATCAATGGAGTGAAATAGCAGCATGGAACTTCGTTAATCGTCATTCTACAAAAGCGAGCATGTAGTGAACATCCAACTACACTCATGCATCGTAATCCATCGCTGAATTACATCAAATGGCAGTGGAAATATCTTCATACTCCACAATTATGAACATTTCTGCGGAAATAATTGCAATAAACTTCATGGCGAATTTCTACCAGAACTTCAGGGAATTTTCAAGAGAGGCCAGGGTGGACCCGGCTCACAAAGAAGAGTTTTGCCAGAAGGATGTCTATCGTCTACACGGAGCAGTGCAATTTCCGGAGGAGGAAGCAGTTCTATTCTCCGAGGGCGCTGGTTCCAGGTTCGAGGTCGGAGCACATCTTTACGGTGGTGAAATGGTACCAACAGCAGTCTTCTTTGGAAATTTTTCTCTAGAACTTCAATCAACAGATAAGGTAGTCGTGAACGTTTCTTGTTTTATTTGAGCCATTTAGCGATATCTGAGCAACCAATTTTTCCCATATTTTCTGTCCCATATATTTTGCCCCATATTCTTGCTTGATATCTCTGTTCACTTTGATGATTTATGCCTTTTTCTACGATTTATTGAGACATTAGTATGTCATTGGCATATTTATATAATTTTGGATCAGTTGAGAATGATATAATATATTTTTCCAGTAATTTGCATATTTTTGTAGTCACGATTTGACTGTAAAGTTAACGATTTTCTATGGCAAATTTGAATTCAGACAGCGTGTCACTTTATTAAAGTAATTCTATTCAGTAAATTACTTTGACCAATTTTCTGTCATCCTCAAGAAATAAGAATGATTAAAAGATTTTAGAGCGTTAAAATCTATTACTTTATCGACGATCTTGGAAATACTAGTCGTTTTATGAACATGATTGCAACATAGACATTTATCGTCAATTCTGAAATACCATTGCATTATAGACAATTTTATGAAATATGAACTTTGAGTACGATTTATTGAGTACACTATAGTAATGAACATTTGATAGGAGTTTTTCTCAATTCTAGATTGGAACAATAATGTTTGCATTCCAAAGTCTAATTGTATTCTATTCGATTATGTATGCAGTTTAGATGAACTTTGATTGAAGATAGTATTTTTATACTGTGATACTTTGATGATATTAATCTCAATTTTGATAGACCAGGGAGGCGTGTCTAATCGTATTTGCTATTAAATTTATTTGTGATTGGCAAATTTTTACTTCATATCGATTCATGAATGAAACCCACGAAGGTTAAATATAATAACAGTTTTTGATACAATTGATGAATATAAAATTTTTTAAAGAGGAACTATGGATGTATAATCGTTAGTTCAGTGGACGTGTAAAAGTCGCTGATGAATAATGCCCTGTAATAAGTGAAGGAGGTTCCCACAGTAATATTGATGATGTTGATGAATTTGTAAGTGGAGGTTTTTTGTATGTATTGTGGAAGATTTTGATGCCATATATAATGAGATATATGATGAATTATGGGCCAATTTTGGTGCAATTTTGTGCGTTTTGAGCGAGGTATTTTTTCCGCTGAGTGTATTGTTCAGGGCCTTTGAAATTTATTCATGTGAATTTACTGTTAAAATTAACAAGAGTGTTTAAATAATTTGAGATAACTATTTTGAATGTAGGTTACCGTCACAAATAATAATTATTATTAAATCTTATTAAACCTGAATCTAAAATTTAAATATAACTAACCTTCATTGGTCGATTATATCACTACGATTTAAGTAATTATCAACCGGATAAACGTGTGGTTTAATGTATTTCTAATATAAATAATATAAATAATATAAATAATGTAAATAACTATGTAAATATCTTTAATAATAATTTGAAACGAACGGGATTAATAGAGGCGTGTATAAATTTTTCAATTGTCGTTTGACAATGTTATAAACAATTTAAAATGTTATAAATAATTAATGGGCATTTTTGTTATAAACATTAAGCGTTTTTGTTAATATACTCTAAACAACGCTAGTTCAACAATTGGAATATACAATTAAACAAGATTTGGGATTATTAGAGTAATCCATTGATATTTGAATGGAGCATTTAAAAGATTTGCGTGATAATATTCGAGTTGAGACGTGAACATTTAAAGTGTTTTGAAAAGGAGCTAGACTCTGAGGTAACTAGCATATGCTAACATTGGCTGGACAGGTGGGTCCATTTGACGATGCAAGCATGCGACATGGTGCAGGGTGTATCGCAGGTGGCCAGACAACTGTATGATAGAGGCCAAGGTCATTTACATAGCAGCCTTGCGGTTATAAATAAAAATGTGAAGTTCATAAACAAGGAAAACAAATGCAATATGTCTCGTCCCAGCTCCCTTATCCATTCCAAGTGCATTATTATTATTACGTTGTTTTGAGCTAGAGAAAGCTGAAATTTTGTATGTGATATCTACAAGTCCTACAGGAGGACATGGCTACATTGACAATGGCTTCTGATTGCCACTTATATTTTGTTGTTAATTTTTTTGTTAAATTATTCTCTTTATGTGAAATAAATTATTGTGCAGTTTAAAGTTTCTTGTTTCCGTTTTGGTTCATTTTAAATATCGTGGTGGAGGTTATTGTGAGGGCATACTATTAAGTGATCCAGTTGAAAACCCAGACCCGAGATTAAATTGAATAGGTAAGTAAAAGGTAAGTATGAACCCCCATATATTTTGGTGTGTTCCACAATAATTTCTTGTTAACTACTGTGCTCTAATCTCGGTAGTATCTGTCAGTGCCATTTTCATTGATGTAGCTGTGCCGGTGCGATTGATTTTTGGCAATCCGATTGAGGGGGCGGATATCTGACAGCCTACTATCCGGATTATCGGGGACAGTAGCAGTGTTTAAAACAATAGACCGGGACTTTGAGATACTCAAGTATTCAAGAAATCCAAGTTTTGAGGAAATGTGTAACGTAATACTAGAAACAGATATATCTCCTGCTGATACAGTGAATTTTAAATATGCGCTAATCACCTTATGTGCGATAGAGCGAAGCTTCAGCCAATACAAATCACTTTTGCGAGACAACAGGGGAAGCAGCAAGTTTGAAAATTTTGAAAAACAACATTTTGTGGCATACTGTAATGGTAGCAGAAATAATCAATGAATGAATGAATGAATGAATGAATGAATGAATAAACGATTAAAAACAAGTAGTTCCGTGAAGAACTATACAGCCTATTTTCATATATCCTACTCATGTTAATTGCCTCTATCAACATACAAAATTTCAGTTTGATTGTTGTAATAGATTCGTAGATATTGAGAACCGTCTAAATATTACAGATGGTCGCCATGTTGGTTTTTTATTTAATATGTACTATTACATGGAGATTATTGTGTACGTGTGGTATTCAAACGTCAATCGCATGATTAGGACACATGAAGTATAAACGAGATTTTAAAATGTCGCACAGCTGCCATCTTGTGGTTATGAAAAAAAAATGAAATAAACTAGATGCCAGTGGATTAACATTTGTATAAGCATTTACTGTACAAAGTTCCACTGCACTCAGATGTTTAAATCGCGAGAAACGTCCACTTAAATATTTATACTTCGCGTCACCGCCATGTTGGATTTGTGCTCATCAGGTTATTTAAAATCCTATAGATGAACTTATGTTCGTAGCCTCTATGAACATAAAAAACAGTTTGATTGCTGTAAATGATTCGTAGACACTGAGAACCGTCTAAATATTTCGGATGGTCGCCATTTTGGATTGTTGTATATATTCAAACTTTCACGCCAATCGCATGATTACGACACAAGAAAGAAAAACTTAATTTTAAAATTTCGCACAGCCGCCATCTTGAGATTATGTAAACAATTGACTAAATTAGATGCCAGTGCATTACAATGTGTAAAAACATTTGCTGTACCAAGTTTCATTGCGTTTGGATGATTACATCGCGAGAAAAGTCTATTTAAATTTTCAAATTCGCTTGGCCGCCATGTTCGTTTTATAGTTGATATGTTTTTGAAAGTCTCACAGATGAACTTCTAGTAGTGCCCTTTATCTCCGTACAAAATTTCAGGGTGATATCAGTAATAGTTTCGGAGATATAGAATGCCGGTGAAATATTTCGCACAGCCGCCATCTTGAGGTTATGAGACAATTGAACAAAATTAGATGTTGGTGCATTACAATGTGTATGTACATATACTGTACCAAGTTTCATTGCGTTTGGGTGGTTAAATCGCGAGGAACGTCTATTTAAACGTCGAAAGTTCGCTTGGCCGCCATGTTGGTTTTGTAGTAACCAGGTTTTTAAACGTCACATAAGTGAACTTGTAGTAGTTTCCTTGATCACTGTACAAAATTTCAGGGTGATATCGGTAATAGTTTCGGAGATATTTAATGCTGGTGAAATATTTCGCACAGCCGCCATGTTGGATTGGTGAGATGTAATACAATTTGAAGGCCATGGTCGGGGTCGGCCAAAATGGTGCTATGACCTTACCGAGTGTCATTGAAATCGCTCCAGCCGTTTAGAATTTATTAGGGGGACACACCCACACAAAATCACACACGCAGACACAGACAGACACACGGAGAAAAGGTGATCTCATAAGCCTATTTTTTCACAAAATGAAAATAGGCTAAAAATTACGAGCTTTACAGTAATCGCATATGATGTGTAACATGTGACATGTTATCCTACTATGTGTCTGCCGGGAGCGCAAATCCCTTGTTAACAGTGAACTCTGTTGGCCATTGAAATAACTACTTGTAAAACTCCTGTGCCAAATCCTTTCAGCAAATATGATATAATGAATATTTTCACACCAAAGAACGAGAACTTGAAGTTGATTTATTGTAGGAATATCCTTAATGGGGCCTCCAAACCTTGAAGTAAACCTTATTTGATATACATTCCACATAGGGCTGTATGTTGGCCGACAGTACCTCGAATGCTTACATTAAATAAGAATACTGCAAAAGTATGAAGATTTAATAAATAATAATTGTTTTCAGCAAGTATGATATAATGAATATTTTCACACCAAAGAACGACACCTTGAAGATGATTTATTGTAGGAATGTCTTTAATGGGGCCTCCAAACCTTGAAGTTAACCGTATGCGATATACATTCCACATAGCCACATGACCGACAGTACGTCGCGGTACCAATCTCCGCCACCGCGCGCGCTCATTGTTTCCGTCTTATTTCCGTCCCATTTCCGTCCCTTTTCCAAAATCATCCCCACAAAAAATATACAGCAACCGAGTGGAAAGATTAACACATAAATAAAATTAGTGAATTTAAAAAAGAATTGAGTACTGTAACATTATTTATGAATCCAGTATTTTTCAATAATTTTTGTAGGTTTTAAATGTAACAAAATGTAGTGTTTAGCGGTTAAATTAATGTTATTGTTCATATTTTGCAAAATATATTCACATATACTGTACAGTATACTGAATACCGGGTGAATTAGCTGCCCCTAATGATGTTGTTTTATGCAGCCCAACTAGCGCGTGTTATCAGGAAAGTTGATACATCTCTACTTGCATCCCGTATGGTACTAATGCACTGCAAGCATATCCTGCAAACGATACTGAACACTATTATTTTACCCTCGTATTAGGCTGTAGTGAAGCCTCCGTGGCTTAGGCGGCAGCACGCTGGCCTCTCACCGCTGGGTCCGTGGTTCAAATCCCGGTCACTCCATGTGAGATCTGTGCTGGACAAAACGGAGGCAGACAGGTTTTTCTCCGGGTACTCTGGTTTTCCCTGTCACACTTTCATTCCAGCAACACTCTCCACTATCATTTCATCTGTCATTCATTTAACCATTGCCCCAGAGGAGTGCGTCAGGCCTCGGCAGCCGGCACAGTTCATATCCTCGCCGCTAGATGGTGGCTTCATTCATTCCATTCCTGACCCGGTCGGAGACTGGAAGCAGGCTGTGGATTTTCATTAGGCTGTAGTCACATCGAGAGAAAAATAAGTGTTCATTATCGTTTGCAGGATGTGCATTTAGTGCAGTAGTACCATACGGGATGCAAACAGGAAAATATCGACCTTCCTGCGGCACGCGCTAGTTGGGCTGCATAAAACAATATTATTAGGGGCAGCTGATTCACCTGGTATTATGTACATATTTTGACACGTTTTAGTACATACAATTCCTATTACCATTAGACATCAACATTCCGACTGACAGGTGTAGCGCTCCCTCGCCTGCGGTTCAAATGTCTGCAATTAGTGGCGATATTACGCTACACGCTGTGGTACTCTGAAAGGGAGCCGCACTCCTTTGACAGCGAAGAGACATTTATTAGGAGCTGAATAAATGATTAAAGAGCCAGATTCTCGTTAGTTCAACGAAAGCTATAAGTAGGTCAGTGGTGCACCACTCGTAAATGGTAAGTAGACTTATATGATGCTTGGCTGTCACCCCTGAGGTCCCGGATCGTTTCCCAGCTCTGCTATGAATTTTAAGGCTGGTCTGAGGGCTGGAACGAGGTACACTCAGCCTCCTGAGGCAAAACTGAGAAGAGGTGAGTTCGATTTCCACCTTCGCCATCTTGATAGTTTTTTTTCGTGGTGTCCCCACTTTGACTCCAGGCAAATACCGCTATAGTTCTTAATTTAAGGCCACGGCCGCCTCCCCGTCTGAATTACAAATACCCACACTAATACAGCCATCACAATAACGCAAGTTATCAGTCCACTCACCCTAGTACACGCGAACACATGGCAACGATGTCACAAAGGTCCTAAATAGGTAACAAAAACAACAACAACAAAGACTTGTATGATGACGGTAATTGTTGTTTTATGATGTCTTAAGATCGAGGTTTTTGACTCCTAAGGGTTTGTGTGATAGTGAAAATTATGATGAAAAGGGGAAACTACTGCTAACTTACAAACTAGAAAAAGACATGCAATAGAAAAGGAATAAGGGGAACATAGTACAGGATGAGAAGAAATGCAATCAACCCTCGAAGAAAGTGGAGAGAGTCCACCCCAAAGTAGTGAAAATTGAGAATAACTGGACCCAGCTCAGGAAACTTTCGGGGTCACCAAATCCTCAACTCACCAGCCATGAGCCCTTGAGGGTGTAGCACTATCCAGGGAGCAGCATAAATGGTGGGGCTGCCTCCTTTAGGGCCTTGTGCAGAAGATAACATGAAACGCAAAGGACAGGTCTAACCCCTCGAAGAATGAAAGATGAGGCAAGGGTTAATTAAGGCGGGAAAGTGAAAGACTCCCTAGACTACAATGACCATCTATTTTGAAGAAAATATGGGAGATGTCTATATTCTTGACCAAAAATAAGAGAGATTTAAAACACAGCACATTTTCACAAAATCAGAAAAAAAAAGCAATGCAGTGTTTGTAAAAAAAAAGAACTTCATTTTATACTTTAAGAAGACCTAAATATATTTTGTAACAGATTTTGCTTCAGACTATCGTTTGCCATCACTTTTTAAAAATTCTAAAAATTCAGTGCAAGAATACGTGAAGTTCATGGCAACTTGCAGTTCTGATTTAATCAGCTTTGTACTGCTCCTATTCCTAACATCTGCCCTTTATTGTATTATAAACTCTTGCCCCTATACGGCTCACAGGTGATGTAGAGTGAAACAAAAAACCACTGAAAACAAATCACGCCTTAAGCTCATTGGTTAGTAATTTCTAAATGAGATAATCGATAGAAAAAACTCGATATATAATCAATTTCGTCTACTCTCAAACGTTTAAACGAATTTCGACCATGTGTGCAAAATTTAAATGATTGAAACTGAATGATTTTACTTGACGAAAAATTACGGGAGAAATTCACCCAATGAGACAGAAAATACGAGAGCCAGAAGATCGTGAAAAAAAAATAGAGTCGAATGCGGAAGATCCCAGGAAATACGGGAGAGTTGGTCAGCCTACCCTAGACCTCAGATACCCTAGGCTGATAATGCATACCATTACAAATCAGTGGGTTCCCCACGAGTTAACGGTTTTGCAGTGAATGATACGGTACGGTGCAGCACAAACTCACTTGGGGAGATGTTTGCGAATGACGATTTCTTATACCATATGATACATGGACCAGGTCACATCAATCTCAACTTAAGCGATAATCCACTTATTGGCGACACCACATAAGGGGTTCGCCGAAAACCAAATAATGTGAACGTTATGGTGATTCTTATCTACGACTGTGGTGGTGTCATCCTAACACATAGCGTACCACAAGGAGAGAATGTTACCGTACAGTACGCCTATTTTGGCGGCTTCGGTGTCGTAGTCGGTATCATGCTGAGCTTCTATGCCCAAGATAGCGGGTTCAAACCCGGCCGAAGACGTCGGATTTTTAAAAGCGTTAAAAATCCCTCAGTATGCCTTCCTTCGGGGGGGAAGTAAAGCCGGCGGTCCCATGTCATAGATGTATGGCTTGTTAAGGAACCTTCCACTAATTGCACCTGTGTGAAGCTAAATTGGATAGATTAAGAATGTAAACAACGCTCTTAGGTTTCTACGTTCGTTGCCAAGAAGCCGACTGCGGTGGCGTTAAGTAGCTAAGTTCTGAACTTGGCCTAGTAGTCGTTGACGGTGGCGCTTGGCGGCTATTTGAAAAATTCTAAGTTGCAGTACTTAAATTTAAAAACAGATAACACACACTAATAGTCATCATCATTAACACCGGTTATCAGACAGATTCTACACACACCCAAAGTACACGGGGCTACATGACCGCGTTGTCGCAGCCCCTAAACTTAAGAACCAACCAACCAACCAACCAACCAACCAACCTATTTATATAATTTTTGAAGCATAACCTGAGGCCAACGTTGCGATGAAATCACCAACACTTACTGCAGAACCCTCGTATCGTATTACAAGATAATGCGCGTGGAATGTGGCACACACTGTAGCCGATCTGTATGGTCGCTGAGTATGACTTGATTCCAAAGATGAAGGAACCACTTTGTGGCATTAATTTTTGGACTGTTCTCGAGATTCTTCAGGCAGTAGATTGCTCTCATTTTCAGTAGATTGGAGACATCAACAGTACAGGTACTGCTACATGGATTCTGCAAGCAGTGGGTCGCTCCATTAGAGACATCAACAGAACAGACGCTGCTACAGGGATTCTAAGACTTCCACAACGCTGGCAGCGATTTGAATACAATGCTGGTGTATTAAATAAAGGACTGAAGAAGTTCCATACACCTATCATTATAAAAGTTCCAACCTACGTGTTTAAACTATCTGCAGAACTTGATCTATTACTTAGCAAGGAATGCAACTGATGGAATAATATTAACAACAGTCGTATGACAAGAGAAATGCCGGACGTTTTCTAAAATTGGGATTTTTTTGCCAGATATGAAATTAATTCAAAACCGGATATTTGATATCCTTACGTTTCAAAGTATGATCTGTAAAAGGAGCTACACTATACTATTATTATTATTATCTTCTTCTTCTTTCTTCGATTCGGCCAACTAGGGACCACGTCAGTTCAACTGTCTCTTCTTCCGAGCTTTAACTACCGCCCAGTGTTCCCGCATTCGTCTCCGGTGTTGTTCTTTTCTCTCTTGGGACCACACCTTCCCTGTCTTCAGCTTCGGCTTTTCCTGGAAACCTTTGTGCGTACGTAGTTTTTCCTGAAGTGGAACACGCTCCTGGATATCTTTAGGGGAAATTTCCATTTCACGTAGATCTTTCTCAACTTCCGTGAACCATGCCCCTTTGGTTTTCTTATCATGAAAGTACGTCAATATCCGTTTTGATATCCTGCCTGGGCTCATTCGTGTCACGTGGCTATAAAAGGCAATCCTTCTTTTTCGAATCGTGTCACTGATCTTCTCCACGTGCTTGTATAATTCGTGGTTGTGACGCCTTCTGTACTCGCTGTTTTCATTGATAGGAACCAGGATTTTCCTCAAAATCTTCCTTTCTTTCGCCTCTAGTTTTTCCATTAGACCTTTCTTGTTCATTGTTAGAGTCTCTGCCGCATACAGAGCCTCTGGTCGAATAACAGTGCAGTAATGTCTAATTTTGGCGTTTAAGGATATCGATCTCTTATTGTAGATGTCTTTAGTCAGGTTGTATGCCATTTCCATTTTATTAATGCGTGACACGAAGGCTTCTTTCTCTGATAGGTTAGGCTCTATCCATTCACCGAGGTATTTAAACTTTTCTACCTTCTGAACTTTTCCTAGTCCGACCTCCAGTTCATTATTATTATTATTATTATTATTATTATTATTATTATTATTTTCATTTTGCCCATTCAAAGAGCACGTTACGACTAGTCAATTAGTTTGATGACTACAAATTCCATCTTTCTGTTCTTCTAAAGCCTCTTCATCAATTCGCTGCATTGTTTCTTGTTTATCCACGACCATTTCTTGCCAGTTATCTTCTTGGATTTCTCTAAAAACGTGTGTTCATTTTCTGATGTTCTATAGGATTCGTGATTTCTTATTATGTCGTCACTTATGTTTATTTAATGTAAGTCTTCCTTCATTTCTTGTAACTAGCTTATCTAGGAAGTCTGTGATTTTATTATTTTGGTGAATCTGTTGTTGTACAGTCTGTACGTCTCTTGCATATGGTTTTAATGTATCTTTCTGTTAGATGGTAGAGGTTTTTAGTTCTTCTTTTTATCCATTTCTTTGCGTTGTTGGGCCGTTTATTTTTCTAAGAATTTTCTGTTTTATATTTCAACCTCTGCGAGTTTAGAGTGATCTCCTAATGGTATGGTTTCTGATGTGTATAAGGCTTCCGGCAAGTCCACTGTTTTGTAATGACGCAAATTAACATTCATTTGTTATAATGATTCCGTATTATTATTATTATTATTATTATTATCTTTAATTACTATAATATAGTACAACTTAGTCTACAAGGTACGGATTTCACAATGAAGTACCATGCCAATCTTACTGTGATGAAAATAGCATAACACTATGACAATTATCCAGTAACACTGCCTTCTGCATTCTGGCAATCAGGTGTTTCATTTGCAGTTCATCCAGAGCCAATACGAACGCCTTTGGAACAACTTCTGTGGAAGTGATCACCACCGGTAACATTCTCACTCATTTTGTCCCCCATAGTTTTCTTTTTTCCTCAGCCAACGGAGCGTACCGGTACTTGATTGTTTTTTGAGCTTGCTAAGTTTGTATATTTTGGCTACGATGGACAGCAACGTCTATCAAGTAGGTCTTTTGGTTTCTTTTGTTGAGATAGACAATATCGGGTCGATTGGCCAAGATGTTGTGGTCGGTTAAAATAGGTCTATCGCAATACATTTTATGATGTTCTTTTTCAAGTACGATGGCAAGCTGGTAATATTATTATTATTATAGTTCAGTTTCTGAGCCCGAGCTTGTGAGTATTAGCTTACGCCCCGTGAAATTGAATATCGACCTCTCACTGAGTTAATCCTCTTCAGTGTTGAAGGATCACATGCTAATGGCGATGCGACAGGACATCACACGAGATGTACAGCCCTCCTCGTTTAGGCAGGTTGCCAAGATTCCATGTAGATCGCACCAGACATCCACGGCTCCCCACAGCGGTACAAGCTTGGCCGCTTTTATCCGTTTTAGGTCGCACATTGTGTGGAGAATGAAACGTAATTTAAGAATTAGGAGACAACTGACTTGCGCAGGCCATAGTCCTGTGTAGTCCACATCACCTTAAGTAAGTTACTATCATTGTAACCTTATCATTTGTCCCATATCACTAGAATCATGGTGATTAAGGTAATCATTTCTTACTTTTTAGTTGAATAAGGGTTCTATTCATTGTTGCTTCAAAGTCACCATGATTGCGGACAACTTACAGACACTGAAAATGCCATCTATACTAATATAATAAAGCTGTAGAGTTTGTGTGTTTATGTGTTTAAACGCGCTAATCTCTGGAACTACCAGTCCGATTCGAAAAATTCTTGTTTTTATATGATAGCCAGATTCAAGAGGAATAGTTTAGGCTATGTAACATTAGGCTACACCTCTCAGGTAACCTTCAAGATTGATTTTTGTTCAGTAAGTCGGTAGAACAAGCGCTCCCGAACAGCTCTATCCACATGCGCTGGCGTTATGGTTAGTGATACGTACACCGTTTCACCTATCTGAATCAAAATTTGTATACTTACCCTTTGGAACCCTGATGGTAACACTGTCTACGTGAAATTTATGACAGACTAGTTCTTCCCTGCATTTAGGCCCTTAGGTTCAAATCTACACCTTTTCCCCGATCTGAACAAAAATTTGTATTCTTACCTTTTGGAACCCTGCGAGTAACAACACTGTTTACATGAAATTTCGGACAGACCACTCCATTCCTTGTATTTAGGCCCTGTGGCACAAATCTACACCGTTTCACCGATCAGAACCAAAATTTGTATACTTACCCTTTGGAACCCTGCGAGTAACACAGTCTAAATGAAATTTCGGACAGACCAGTCCATTCCCTGCAAGTAGGCGCTTAGGCACAAATCTACACCCTTTCACCAATCTGAACCAAAAGTTGTATACTTACCCTTTGGAACCCTGCGTGTAACACTGTTTACATGAAATTTCGGACAGATCACTCCATTCCCTGCATTTAGGCCCTTTGGCACACATCTACACCGTTTCACCTATCTGAACGGCAATTTGTAGACTTACCCTTTGGAACCCTGCGAGCAACACTGTCTGCATGAAAGTTTGGACAGACCCCTCCATTCTCTGTATTTAGGCCCTTTGGCACAAATATACACCGTTTCACAGATCTGAACCAAATTTTAGATACTTACCCTGTCTGCTTGAAATTTCGGACCGACCACTCCATTCCCTGCATTTAGGCCCTTCGGCACAAATCCACACCGTTTCACCGATCTGAGCCACATTTTGTATACTTACCCTTTGGAACCCTGCGGGTGACACTGTCCACTTAAAATTTTGGACAGACCACTCCATTCCCTGCATTTAGGCCCTTCATCACAAATCCACACAGTTTCTCCTAATTGCACCAAATTTTACATATACTTTGAAACCCTGCTGGTAACACTGTCCACTTGATATTTTGGACAACGCTGCCCAGTCCCTACATTTAGAATAACAGACAAAATGGACTTGAAAACCACGTATTAAGGCCCTAGAACCATTCATGTCCATAGTAGTGTAACTGTAAGAGTATTTTAATAAGTCTATTGTTGACGGGCAGTTCGGGCTGCATCACGTCTCCCCTACCAGTGTTCTGGGTCAGAATTGCGAAAATAGTTGCATCTTGCGCTGTTTATAAATTGCAGTCACGGGGAGTAATTAGTGCAAGAAGATTTCTTAGGCCCCTTTAAACAGTTACCATCATGAATATATTATGCCTCTGTATAAGTGCAATGGTGTTGGTGCAGTACATTGAGGTTATCAGCTGCAATAAGCGTTGGTGCTTTCAAATTTACCTTCATTTATTCCGAAACTTATCGTTAAGCGCTTTGTGGCGATAACTTATACTATTGCTACCTCAGTAGCACGGGACAGCCGAAGTTTTCCAAAGAGTTCTGATTATATTCCTACGGTGCTATGCGACAAAAGACGACACTATTGGTCTCTACATTTCTAACAGCCAATGAGATATAGGCCCTAGGCAGTGTCTTTTGTTTCACTTACTCCTCTCTCTATTTTTTTTTTGTAAATTTGTTTGTAAATTACATGTGCCAGTGCTGTAGTTAGTAAATAGCTGTTTCGCTATTTATAATTATCATTACGGGAAAATGACCTGAATGTTACGTCCATTATTCTGTACTACTTATCACCCCCACTACCACCACCACCACCACCACCACCACCACCACCATCACATAAAAATATATATTTTTAAAATATTGTTTTCTGTTAATTTAAGTATCATGTGCCGGTTCTGTAGTAGTATTCATTATCATCCATAAAACAAATAAATCCACCGGGCGAAGCCGGGCACTACTGCTAGTTTATAATATAACTTTTAAGTCGGCTGATCGTCGTCTGGCGGTGTAACGTCATTCCGTATCCGCCAATCTTCACATCGTCAGCCAGACAGCATAACCTATACTGAAAAGTCTATAGAAGAACATTAATAAATTTTCACTTATGTGGACTGCATATTATTGTATATTAGCTGGTTGGTTGGTTCCTCAGTTTAGGGGCTGCGACAATGCTGACATGTAGCCCCGTGTACTTTGGGTGTGTGTAGAATCTGTATGATAACCGGTGTTAATTGTGATGACTGTATTAGTGTGTGTTAACTGATTTTAATTTAAGTAAGGACTGCAGACATTGAATTTTTCAAGTAGTTTTACTTTTGCCGCCAAACGCCACCGTCAACGACTACTAGTTCAGAACTTGGCTACTAGACGCCACCGCAGTCGGCTCCTGGCGACGAACGTAAGAACCCAAGAGCGTTGTTTAAACTTAACCTATATAATTTAGCTTCAAACAGGTATAATTAGTGGAAGGTTCTTTGACATGCCATAAATCGATGACATGAGACCGCCGGCTTTACTTCCCCTCCGAAGGAAGGTATACTGAGGGATTTTTAACGCTCTTAAAAAATCCGATGACTTCGGCCGGGTTTGAACCCGCGATCTTGGGCATAGAAGCTCAGCATGCTACCAACTACACCACCGAAGCCGCCGTATACTAGCTGGTTGCGCGTAAAAATGTATTAGTGTGTGCAACAGGCCGAACACTTTCAGTAAGTGTGCAAGTTACTAGACTCAAATAAAGAATTCAACCAGTCACAATTTTGTATTACAAAATCATTTCATTGACCAACTGATTACATCTTCTATTGCCCTACTTACTAATGTTTTCTCCCCTGTGGACTTACAACTTTTCCCATAAAGAATTGCGTCTGGAGATTTTCTGAATTTAGAATTCCGAGGGATACCTGAGTAGGGTCTGTTTATCCTTTTTCAATTGAGTTTAGAATGTACCTTCTAAATTAGTTGATTTCAATCCGTAGTCCACGAATCTCTGAATAGTTTAAGAGCGGACCATCAGTAAAAAAGACTTCAAATCGCGCCCCTCTAGACCCACGCAAAAAGTAGAATAAAGTAATCGATACAAACGTTTGGCATTTTGCACTACCAAGGACCCTCTCTTATTGGAAATTCTAAAAAATAATTTTACTATGAGTTTCTTAAAATAAAATGTATAATTAATACTGTCTGTTAAACATTGAAATTATTTCATCGCCTTACAAACATATTTAGGGCATTGAATCGTGAAATGTTTACCTAACTGGTATTTTGGAAAACTGGCTCCGAGTCTAATAACTTTCACACCTCTGTAAACTCTCAATCGGAAGAGAAAATTTAGCAGTGAGAGGCGAGAATATACGCAACCTGTTCGCCTGGTGGGACACGCCATCATTTGCTACTGAAATAGAGGAACACTTCGAAACGGCAAGTCCTATGTTCTTCCTTGGTATATAAACGATATGCATGCAAAATTACAAGTAAATAGGCTGAGTTGGTTTTTTGTGAAAGATTAACCGACACATACCACTAGACTTTTAGACAAGGTGGGTGGAATATAACTAGACTGCCGAAAACATACGATTCCTCAAACATGAAAGTGCCAAAAGTTGTGCGAAATGTTTGATAAACTGTGCGTGGTTTAGCGGTAAATGTTAGTTTTCGACACAGTATTTAAACTTGTCTAGCAGGTTAATGCCATTTAAGTGCTTTTCAGTCAGTCAATGCGATTGTACGCAATTTGTATAAGTGCTATTCTCTAAACCTGAAAAAAATAAATACACGAGATTAATTAATACACTTGGAATACTAGTTTCGACCGTCAAGAGATCATCATCAGATCATTTGAACACACGCTATTAATCTATGTCGACGAATATGTGCGTTAAGGTATACACTATTTTAATTATAGACGTTTATTGTAAACTTGCGTACCGTAACTTGTCAGGCTTTATAGTATTTATTATTTAGCATATGGATTTTAGTACCGGGAGTGTCCGAAGACATGTTCGGCTCATCAGAGGCTGAAGCTGCTTCAAGCGGAGACCCATGGGGAGAGCTACAAGTTCCCCAGTTCCAACTTTCACTAGCTGATGTCACTGACACCTAGTGGTGAACGTTGGAACTTTGATAGAGCATTACAACGAAATCTAACCTAGAAATTTAGCTTCACAAACGTTTGGTTAGTGGAAGGATCTTTTACATGCCATAAATATATGACATGGGACCGCTGGCTTTACTTCCCCTTCGAAGGAAGACATATGCTGAAGGATTTTAACGCTCTTAAGAAATCCAACGACTTCGGCCGGGTTTGAACCCGCGATCTTGGGCACAGCAGTTCAGCATTCTACCAACTACGCCACCGAAGCCGCTTTGATAGTATTATGATATATTTTGTTAGCATAATAATAATAATAATAATAATAATAATAATAATAATAATAATAATAATAATAATAATTCTATTAATACAGCTAGTAGCCATTTAATTTATTTTCAAAACTGGTCAGGGAAGGAATTTGGAAGGAAATCGGCCGTGGACCTAGGCATTTGCCTAGTGGCGAAAATGGGAAACCAGTGAAACCATACTCACTTGTCAAGATAGTTGGCGCGTTACTGCCGTGGCCGGTTTTGTTTTGATAATGTTAGTGACCTTGAAGTTTACCACTCATGTGTCAAATGGTCATGTTGGTTCTAATTTGGATATGGATTAAAGTACTTAGCTGGTTATTTGGGCGATGTGATGTCCGTTCTCCTTCAGTTTTTGTCACAATTCACTGTCCGATTCGAACTGTTCAAACCTTCGTGACATCGGCACGAGATGGGGTAGAGTTGTTAACTCCAAGCCACAAAATTACCTGGTACTCATTTCTGTTGTATACTGAGTGAACTCCAGGGCCAAATTTTCCTGAAAGTGTTAGTTTTGTTTCTAAAATCCTCTACCTGGGTGGAAATCGAACCCATTCCCTTTCAGTTAGCGT
This sequence comes from Meconema thalassinum, assembly GCA_946902985.2. Lineage (NCBI taxonomy): Eukaryota > Metazoa > Arthropoda > Insecta > Orthoptera > Tettigoniidae > Meconema > Meconema thalassinum. The sequence continues at coordinate 220,122,430 of OX336390.1, read as the reverse complement.
CTCTAACGACTGGACTACGCATAGCCCCAATGACGAAACATATTCAGAATGTCTGTGTTATCTTACTTTTTCAGGAGCTGTTTTCGAGTGAGAGGGGATTTCTTCTGCTAATTATGGCCCGGGCATGAATTGTTTGAGTACAGTAGTGTATTGTTGTCACCTTGAGTACTGTGATGTTGCAGGCGGACAGAATGTGCGGAGCCCCCGGTGACCCATGCATAACCAGGGCACGTTTCGTGTGACGCTGTCCCTGCGCAAGGAGCCAGATGGCGGCCCCGTCTTTTGCAAGATGGAGCAGACACAACGCTTCAAGCAGCTCAAGACTGTGAAACTACACACTGACACCACGTACCGTGTTGACGTGAGCTTCAAGCCTCCCCGCGCCCTCCAGTGAGTACAGCCTTAGCTTCTTCCACACATTTTAGCTTCTTCCGTGGTGCATAGTGTATTTTGTTTGGGGCTCATTTGTTTCCGCGTGCGGGGGGAACCAACATCGGGACTTAGCAGTATCATAAGGGGCTTCCCTAAACACCGTCTTGCTGCGGTTGCCATGGCAACCTTCTTACTACCAGCTGCTGGCAAATATCGGCCCGCTCCGCAGGCACCCGGCAGAAACTGTGCGAATGACTTTATTAGTGTTCGTATCTGTGCTATTATTTGCTTATATTAAGTCGTAATTATCACTTACTGTTTTAATTTATTTCGTTCTCTTCATTGGGAAAGTTATGGAGCCATGTTTTGGGGGATGAAGATATCACTGAGCAACAGTCAGACTACGGAGAGCTTCGTTCTCGACGGCTACATTCCTTAGTCTAGAATTCATAACAGTTCTCAACTGTTTTCCGAAGTTATAGAGTTGGACATTTATCGAAAGAAAGAAAGAAAGAAAGAAAGAAAGAAAGAAAGAAAGAAAGGAATACAGGAGTTACTGGTTCAAATCACCATTACGGTAACATTCTTAAGCTTTACGCAATAGTTTATAACCACCCAAAGGAGAGTTATATGTCTGACGATTGTTTTTGGCCGGTGGCCGTGAAATTCGCGCATCCACTTTGCTAACCGTTCAACCTCCTCCCTTCTTTCCTTCGTTCCTTCTGATCGTGCGTGCATGCAGTTGTTACTCCCCATGCTCGTAATAAGAAGGCTTCCTGGCTGCCGGAGACCTCTACGCAACAAGCAAGCACCGGCCAAAAACATACGTCAGACCTGTACCCCCTCAAACCTTGTCTTCCTCTTGTTGTAGTTTCGTCAGCTATGGACCACAATAATTCTTCCTCAAGCTTTAAAATTTGCCCACGTCTCATTCTCATTCTCATTTAATCTCAATCGTGTTGCTCCCTGTCTTCGGTCAATTTTTCTCTTCTTGTAAGTTTACGCTTTCCCTGGAAACGTCGGTGCTCTCTGATATTCATCTTAAGGATATTCCCTTCTGAATATTGTCACATGTAATCCCCACTTATTTGAAGCCCCTTTCTACCTCCAAATACCAGACTCCTTTGGTTTTATTTTCCAGAACGTAGGTAAAGATCTCGTTTGACAATCTCATTGGACTCATTAAAATTCTGTCTACAATTATTATTATTATTATTATTATTATTATTATTATTATTATTATTATTATTATTATTATTATTATTATTATTATTACGTTGTACGTCCGGAAAGTCTGAGGGCTGGAACGGGGTACACTCAACTTCGTGAGAAAAATCTGATAAGATCTAGTACTTAGTCTCTGTGAGATAATACTCTTCAAGTTCCCCCCAGGAGCTCACAACTATTGAGACGTGGGTTGGTGACTACGGGACCCGAGCTGAGTCTGGAATTGCTTCCGCTTACGTTTTTCTGATCTCCTCTCCTTAATCTTTCCTATCGACATCCCTTGGTCAACTCTTGTTCACTTTTCAATCCCGATGGTATTAGGGTTTCCGAGCCCTAGGCAGTCTTTCAATTTCCCGCCTGGAACCAACATCGGGACTTAGCAGTATCATAAGGGGCAGATAAACTAGATGTCAGGCCCCTTAAACAACAATTATAACCATCATGAGCATCATAAAAGACCAACCTACACTTTCAGACTTCAGCAGTTATCATTTATTTTCTTTCATACAATTCCTTTTAGTATAATGTTATTCCTCCACCCTGTAGCAAATGGAACGTTTTTTGCTCAGAGTGGGAGGTATTTATTATTTGCGGCAGTACACCGCAGCTGAGTTACAGTTTCATTTCAGACGAACGGCCAAAAATAAAGCGGACTGCAACAAACTCAGGGAAGAAAATCACTGGTGTGATGCGTGCTTAATCTTTCATGGCTCCATACCAGCCTTCACTGTATCGATATAAAAGCCGGCCCGTGCAATATGTGATTCTTATGTAGCGCCAGTCTATTTTACTTGCAGTGTTTAACGTCGGCAAATGGCTCAGTTAACAGAATATCCCTATTGATAAATTGAAAGTCCACCTCATCAATACTAAGAGAAGTTGTAATAAGGGGGGATGTAACCGGGAATGCATTGCTGGCTTTAAAAGTTAACTGAGTCCACAATAATAGACATAGAAGGTTGAAACTTAGCATAGTTGTTTAGAAGTGATTGAACTATTATATGGCAAACAGAATCCATATTGGTTGGCAAAATGGCACCATTACAGTCGGTGACAAAAGTTTGTTACATCCCCTTATTTGGGTACACTTTACAAAATAATTGTAAAAGATCCTGGCCTTGGCATTTTACTAGTTCAAACATAAGTTATAGCGCCATCTCCAACTTTATGAAGAATTATGCAAATATCATGAAAAGTACTTTTTTATTTGTTATTTGAATGTTGGGTGCTGTAAACATCACTGAAAATATTAATGTAAATGCTTGCAAATTCTTTAAATGGAGACATGTAATCATAATTCTTCATAAATGTGTGTATTATTACTCAATAAGCAAACCCTGTTGCATTTAGGGTTTCAGAGAAAAGTGTGGAAAAATTGATGTTGAGAAAACAACATTTGAATGTTTTACTCACATTTAAGTAACTTTGTCTATAGGCATGAAGCATCAGATATAAATTTATTTTAAAAATACTTCCAGTTGAGTAATGAGCGTGAAATTTTTACACAAAGTATAAAGGAGACCATACATTAAAAAAACATATTTCAAAATTTTGATATTTTGACCCCTCGTCGGTTACATCCCACCTTCGACGTAGTCTATTAAAGGACGTACATGTTTCGGAATATCAATGATTCTATCCTCAGCATGAAAAATATTATACCTTTAAAAACCTAGTTAAACATTGTCAAAAATGGATATCATTACAAATAGTGATAATTTAAATTAATGAATAACTTGTAAATATATAAATTGATGTGCAATTAGACAAACTACTTTAAAATACTATGTTGTTATTCTATTAGTATTTCGAAAACTATATTAATAAGACACTCCTTTCTTAGAATGTTAATGTGTACGCATTCTAAGAATATCCCTACTTGTTCTGCCTTGAGTTGTAAGAATTATCAGAGTTCTAGGTACCCCGGCAGCAATATGTCTAGTCCAGATACAACCGAGGATACAAAAATTGCAGTCAAGACAAGTATTTCCTTTCGAAAAATCTCTGTGGTCACAAATTATTCCGCAGAAATGTTTCAACATCTCTAGAAACACAGAAAGTTGATCTTTTCCTTCGTATTCTTGTTGGTTCGTTGAGGCCCCTTGGACCACGAGGTTTCTAACTCTGGCAAACTTTCTTCTTAGACCAGTAATCCTTCATCTTTGCACTATGGGTTGCTTTCCTTTCCTGAGTCCACTCCACTCCCACTCCAGGACGCAATGTTTTAGTTGTCAAACACTGGAGACTGTCGGATGTTCTGTTCAGCATTCTAAATTTATCCCTCTTTAATAATATATGCTTGGGATCAATTTCTAAAAATTCGGGGTCTTTCCGGACAAGTCTCGTCCGTTTGTCATTTGTCCCCTTCCCTCTAAAAATGGTGTTGAAGGTTCTTGAGGCAGTCTCTTGTTGTCTATTCTGACTATGTGACCTTAGAAGATAAGTCTCCTCTTTCTCATGGCTGATGGTATGCTCTCTAAAAGTTGGTAAAGCTCATTGTTGTGCCTGGTTCTGTATTCACCTCCCTCTTTAATGGGACACACGATTTTTCTCAAGATCTTTCGTTCTTTCAGTTCCAAATTCCTAAGTTGTCCTTTCTTGACCATGTTCAATCATTTTGAGGCATACAGTACACTACGGTTTTGCAGTGTCCAAGTTTGAGGCAAAGGGAAAGAGATTTTTAGCCTACTTTTCACATTTTGCAAAAATGAGGAAAAAGTAGTCTTATGAGATCGGGCAAATGTGTGTCTGTCTGTCTGTCTGTCTGTCTGTCTGTCCTTCTGTCTGTCTGTCTGTCTGGCTGTGTGTGTGTCCCCCCCTATCAACTTCTAAACGGCTGCAGCAATCAAAACCAAATTTAGTATGAGTAAAGATGTGCACCGGAATAGCTCACGTCCATATTTGAAAATGATGTCAGTGCTACCAACTGCTGAAAAAACGCACTAGAAATTTGAGCTCCATGTTGGATATCCTGCAAGGTATGCATAGGAGCTATTCCAAAATTGGCACACATGTAGATAATACTATTTCAGTTTAATTTCCAGGAGGCCAACCATGACAGTGTTGCCAAAATAATTTTAAGCCTTCTGATAGGTCCAATGTTTAAATGCATATAACTTCTACACTATCAACTGGATTTCAACCAAATTTTGTATGTAATATCTGTACATAAACAGATATGACTGAGCGTATTCTTAAGAGCCACCAGGGCTGCCAACTGTTAATAATTGCTCTCTCTATTTTTTTTTATCCAAATACCAATATATCAGAATGTGTGCAAGCCGACAGCTTTAAACTATGCACACGTATAGTACCTGACATTTCAGATTAATTTTGGAGTAACTTATATACGTCAGTTCTACCAACATGATTCTAAGCCTGCTGATAGGGCCAATTTTTAAATACATGTAACTTCTATACTATCAGTAGGATTTCATCCAAATTTCGCATGTGCTATGTGTAACATATCAGATATCACTATAAGTATTCTTCAGTGCAATCAGGGCTGCCAACTGTTAATAAATACTGTCTATATTTTTTACCCTAATATCAATATATCAGAAAGTATGCAAGCCAACAGGTCTATACTTTGCACACGTATAGCACCTGACATTCTAGATTAATTTGGAGTAATTAACACAAGGCAGTGCTGACAACATGATTCTATGCCTGCTGATATGTCCAATTTTAAAATACATGTAACTTCTATACTAACAAATGGATTTCATCCAAAATTGGCACAACAAGATATCATAATATTTCAGATTATTTCTGACCAGCACACGCATGGTATTGTTGGCAACATGCTTTTACGCGTGCTGATAGATCCAGTGTCTAACTGCAAGTAACGTCCATTGGACTTCAACCAAATTTTGTATTCTGTACCTTAAGAGCTGGAACTAAGAATATATTCAGTCACCAGGGCTGCCAACTGTAGTGCTCTAATAGGCTACATTATACCAGGTATATTTTGAACTACTTAGATATTTCGATATTACCAACTTAATTTCGTCATTATTCTAGATAGTTTCATATTCTGTAGAATAATCATTGGCATGAAAAGTAGGCTGTATAGTTCTTAACGGAACTTCTTGTTGGATTTGTAATAGTACTTTATGCAACGAGCCTATAATGGCAATAATAAAGATAGGAGTATGTGGATACGAGTGTCTTAATTACCATTATAGGCGAGTTCGACGATAACTATTTTATGTTCGAACATAAATATTCATAAATATTTGTCGAGATTTCGCCAGTTTTATGTACTGAACAGAGCGCATGGGACGCAGAGAATACCCTGTATTTGACCATGGCCTCCTCAAATACCCCACTATGACACTAGCCACAGGAGACCGTGGAAGTCAGCGCATGTGCGATGCTATCCTTACCTAATTGGTCACACAACTATTTCTTGAGCTCTGATTGGTGGGAGAAACTGTTTCATAATGAAAAACAAGATGTTCAGTAAAGAACATATAGCCTACTTTCTCCTAAATGTATGAGTATAGTTATAACTCGTTGTTATTATCAAAGAGTATAATAGAACTATTCTTTGTTGAAGGCCATAGAAACGATTTTCCTCTACCAAACGCCACAATCTAGATAAAAACTGCTACCATCATTGAAGAAAGAAAGATAAGAAGTATCTCAAGAATGTTATGGATCTGGAGACATAATCGACCGGACTGGCTGCGTGGCTCGGCGGTAACGTTCTCGCTTGCTGGGCCCTAGGTTGCAGGTTCGTATCCTGGCGCAGTCAGCTGGCATTTGAGGGTGCACAAATGCGAGGGAGCCGTGTCAGTACATTTACTGGCACGATAAAGATCCCCTTCGGGCCAAAATTCCGGCACCCCGGTGTCTCTAAAATCAGCAGTAGTTAAAAGGGATGTAAAACCAATAACATTATTATTATTATTACGACCTGCCGTGGGCAACATCCAACTTTGAGTTGAGGCATGTCTTTACACGTCTGGTTGTGCATAGCTTTCACAACCCTAATTGAATTAACAAATCTTTCCATGACCCTACAGAGACGTGTGTATACAAACTATGTGGATATTTTCGATAATATAATCCTAACAGAGCGAGTGCATTCTAGCGGCCAGAAGAAGAAACTTTTCAATAAAATCTGGAAGTTACCTTTTTGGCAGCTAGATGTCTCGAGTAAATCTGCTGGCGAATTATGTTTTAATTAAATATATATTTTACACCATAATGTGCACAATATAACGCTTAATAACATTTTCAAGTAACGCAAAATAGGCTGTTACAAACCTTTAAAATAAAAACTTAAAATGTATCGTAGTATCATCTTGTCATTCTTCAAATTCGATGCGCATAGAATGATAATGGTATAGTAATCAATGGATCCCCACGTAGACTAGTCGTGACATCTATTGGTGAAATATCGAACAATATAATCCTAACAGAGCGAGTGCATTCTAGCGGCCAGAAGAAGAAACTTTTCAATAAAATCTGGAAGTTACCTTTTTGGCAGCTAGATGTCCCTAGTAAATCTGCTGGCGAATTATGTTTTAATTAAATATATATTTTACACCATAATGTGCACAATATAACGCTTAATTTTAAAACATCTGAGTCATTACAAAACAATAAACATATAACATTTCAAGCAAAAAACCTAGCTCTGATCGGGTTTGAACCATAGGCATTTGAGCGATAGTCTAACGCTCTACCACTGAGCTAATTGTGTCAATGAATATCGTTCTATTTAAAATGACTTACATAGAACTCGTTAGCAAATAATGATTTACACTAAACGATTTCATCACTGGAGTATATTATTTATATATAAAGCATTTCATACAAAGTTTATTTATTTTTTATCAGTACGCTATATTGCATGCAATACTCAAATTAGTGAAATATAAGTCCGGCACAAGATATCCGCTGCCATCTTGTCTTATTACTGAATCAGTTCAGCTTTTTAAAAGCACGTCTGCACTATAGTATTACAAAATAAACTTTTAATTTCGAACGTGCCTCTTCCTTTAGAACAGTTAAAACGATTCTCGGCTCGATAATCGGAACTGGTGGGTCCCATGATATGGATTATAAAGTTTGCATAATTCGCACGGTCGCCATCCTGAAATGGTATGGCGGACGACCTTGTAATTTGGTCACAAGACGCATCCTATACGAAGGTATGTTGTTACCAAATTGGGTAGAGATCGGATGATTTGGTTAGTCATTATTTGATTTTACGTTTTGAACGTTTGAGTGGCCGCCATTCAGTTTTAGTAAAGATGGCGGCGATATAAAACATGACACTGAGGTGTCCTTTGCTAGTGCTACCTTTGTACCAAATTTCGTTCAATTTGCATTCACCGTGTTCGAATTGATAGGGGGGGGACAGACATTCAGAGTACACACACTCACACACACAGACACACACACACACAGACACACACACACACACAGACTCACACACACACATACACACACACACACACACACACACACAGGCTCACACACACACATACACACACACAGACAGACACACTTTTTTCGCCCTGTGTTGATCTCATAAGTCTACTTTCATTTTTTGCAAAAATCGAAAGTAGGCTAATAGTGGTATAATGACCCCCATTATGAAACAATTTTCTGCCTTATAATATTTACATTTCGACATCGTCAAACATAAATGTTCTTACAGATATGGTAAGCTCTCCCCAGTTTGGCACACCTGGCTTTTCCTTCGTATTAACTAACTAACTTTTACCGTATAATGTATAGCCTACCTGTGTGCGTACCGAAGCTAATAATTCTAGCGCAGCTTTTCACAATTAATTGGGGTCGCCGGAGCCAGCCAGGTTCATTTTGGTTTTGGCCGGGGATTTAAGGTTGGATGCCCTTCCTGACGCCACGTGATTTTCCAGGTGAAAATTCTACCCCCCTGTCACCGGGATTCGAACCCCGGCCGTCCGGGTGAAAGACGAGCAGCTAAGCCACTGCGTCATCACGCTATCACGCTCCCCTGGCTTTTCCTTCGCATTATTATTAATTCAATAAATAATAATAATTGTAATCATATTAAGTAAAATACAGAAAGGAATACGATTCGGAGCAGAGTACAACATTTGGAAGAGTTTGAAGTCGTTGTTGTTGATTCTTTAGGGGCTATGCGATATCGTGGTCATATAGCACCACATATTTGGATCTGTGTAGAAATTGTCTGATAACCTGCGTCACAGTAATGTCTGTACTAGTGTGTGTATACTTGAGGACTTTACATGCAAAAGCCGCCAAATCCACATTGACAACATCTTGCTTTACAATTTGTACTTTTCGTGTGTATTGGACATGTTATATGTGAGGGGTTTGGGAATAATATGAGCAAAAAAAACGTATCTCTATTATTTTCGCTGTAAATGTGGATTTTATTTTGTACTTAGAGGGGTTTGGTTGGAACATGATAGTATTTATCAATTCATAATTCTGTCATATAAATTAACGAGAAGCTAAATCTCTGCAATCAAGAATTTTGCGTTAACAATGACATATTTGGATAATAAAAAGCATTTTTACAAATGTGAATTCAAGAATAATGGTTACTTGAATTAGTTATGGTTAGCCTATGTAGAATAGACATGAACTATGCCACGTGTGACGGATGAGCAGTCGCATGGGCTCCTGTGGACTTGGCGGGTATTGCTTGAAACTGCAAATTTCTACATGCATTTGTAACATAAAATAGCGGGTTTTGCTTATGGCTAGTGAAATATCACCAAAGAATTCTTCATTGGGCACATAATGGCGTATACAGCTTTAAAATGTCAGAAATTGGACTTGGCGGCTTAAGCATGTAGGGTCCTCACTTGTAATCGAGGTAGAATTTGGGTAGGAAGCGGCCGTAGCCGCCATCCTGGCATTTTTCCTGGATTAGAAGTGGGAAACCACGGAATACGACTTTCAGGATGGCTTTAGTAGAAATCCAACCCGCTTCTTCTCAGTTTTGAGTCACGAGACTGAGTGTCACCCGTTCCAGCCCCCAGACCAGAATTACATTTCTTGGCCGAGTCGGAAACGAAACCCAGACCTCCGTGGTGTCAGCCAAGAATGCTAACCACTACACCAGGAAGTAGTGCATGCTACAGATAAACGATGCAAATATAGTACATTATGCAACGATCCTATAATGGCAATAATTAAGACACGAGTATGTTTATAAAACGAGTGAAGCGAGTTTTATAATTTCCATACGAGTGTCTTAATTACCATTAAAGGCGAGTTGCATACGACTGTTTACGTACGACGATAATTATAATTGTATTATATGTTAAAACATAACAATTCATAAATATCTGTCGAGATTCTGTCAGCTGACTTAAGTGAAGAGCGCATAAGCTGGATTCCCAATCAGGATCAAAATCCTTCCAAAGCTTTGTTCTTCTCTTCCTTGGGAATGTGTATGCTCAGTATTTGCTCTCTACCCAACAACAAATTCAAAAGCTTTGAAACATTGTTTATCCTGAGCTAGCACCACAGATAAGCGCACAGATACTATGTGGGATCTTCATATATATTATTTCAGTAGTATAGATCCCTCCTGCGGCGCTCACAAGCGACCGATCGTGAAAATGAGCATTCGAATGAAAGAGAATAGACATTAGCAGTGACGAATTGCACTATAATTCCATAAATATCAATAGTTTCTTCAAAAAATGACTTAAAATTGTACGAAGTGTGCGATTTGCAGATACTGTTGATGTATGAAAATACGCTCCATAATTGCTGTCCACTTCACATTTTGGCCACTGTGACGCCCGTTTCATGTCATTTTAACATTGTGAGGTCTTTCCTTTATCATTTTGCATGGCTTTCAGAAACAGTAAATCAAAGGAACGAGTCCTCAAATCGTATAATTTCATAAATATCGAATAACCGGTGAGTGTTACAGCACACGCAGCACACAAATGACATTATCAGTGACAAATTGCATTCTAATTTATTAAATATCAATTTTTGTTAGAAGTGTTCGATTTGCAAAACCTATTGGGGAAAGTGTGGTTTAGGAACAAGCGAGATTTCTCGCAAGGGTCCGCTAGTTTTCTTATATTGGTTAAATAACACACAATAGGCTGTTACAAACGCTTTAAAATGAAAATGTATCGTATTATTAACTAGTTATTCTTCACATTCGATGCGTATAGAATGTCAACGGAAGGCAAATCAATGGAGTCCCAAATAGAACAGTCATGACATCTGGCGGAAACGTTTCGCATAAGAATTCTGAATAGAGCTGGGTAGACCTCCGTCGATCTAATGTCATATGCCTGCTTCCTCCACGACGTGCTGGTGTGTTTATGTCAACAACAGCATTCACTAAAATTGTCAGTGAAATCGTACGAATGCAATGCCCTGTGTAGAAATCGGAGTTGCGGATATTAAGGTACAGTGCTATTTATTTGGCAATATTCCGCAGTTTGTGTATGCAAGCGTTACGGACTGTGTACACTTTCCATGTCGGTAATTTATATAGGACACCTCGTGACGCAGTGGCTAGCATTGTTGGCTGTCACTCCCTAGGTACAGGGTTCTATCCCTGGCTTTGCCAGGAATTTAAAAGTCTTGGTATGATCTGGTACGGGGTTTCCCAGCCTCGTGATGCAAAATGGGAACCTGCCGGATGCTATGGAAGGAGGAGGAGGAGTGGAAAGGAACTGGCCACCCTACCACACGCAAACTCCGGCTCGGGATGCCTGGTTAGTGATCCCTTGACGAAGTCAGAGGCTCTAATTCAGGTCGCCTACGTCCCTGGAGGGGATATGGTACTCTAATTAAAAAAGAACAAATATAGGCTAGGGTAGAAGGATGGTGTGTTGCAAACTTCTGGACGTAGATTCTTAAATTTCTCGCATATTTAATAATATTTTCTTGTTAAAGTTTCGTGATGATTTTCTCTTTGTGTTTGGGATTGTAACTACTCAAATTGAAAATGGGTACGAGAAAAAGTTAGTGACCGTGGCTGCCCTTTTAGATCTATCAGCTGCCTATGATACTGTTGGGCGTGATGGACTCCTACTGAAATTTATGAATGTCATTCCTTGCCGTAAGCTCACAGCCTTACTCAACAACATGTTAAGTAATAGGTACTTTCAGATCTACTCTGATAGTGACAAAGGTAGAATATTTATACTAAATGATGGTCTCTCACAAGGATCTGTCCTGGCTCCCCTCCTTTTCTATCTATGGGTTTATACTTACGACATACCGGAAACATCTTCAAGGAAATTCATTTATGCTGATGACATTTGTTCAGTGTCTCAACATTTTACCCTTTTTGACGCAGAAACTAATTTATCCTCTGACCTGGAAACCTTGGTTGTATACTTCGAGAAATGAGCCTCCACTTAAATCCCCAGAAAACAGTCATATCGGCATTCCATCTACGCAACATGCAGTCTAATTGTAAACCAGAAGTCTGAGACAGAGGCCTTTTATTGCCATTCAGTAGATGGCCTAAATATTTGGGAATAACATTGGATAGATCCCTGACTTTCAAACAACATATCTCAAATGTGGCTGCTAAAATCAAAACTATACTGCTGTTCAACCTGGATTAATAGCGCTCATACAAAGAAAATAGATGTCCAGCTTAACCAAGCAATGCGAATAATTACAGGTTGTATTCGGAGCACGAACACGAACACACATTGGCTGCCTGTCCTCTGCAACATTCCTCCTCCAGCCTTGAGAAGATCAGAGGCACTCCTAAAAACATGGAAGAAAATCCAGTAGAATCCCTATTTGCCCATTCATCAAGATATTACACAAATAGTATACCAACGTTTGAAGTCAAGGGGACCACCATGGCACACAGCTATTAACCTTGAAGGATCCTCCTTTAATATAAATAACTCTTGGAAAATCCTGTGGGATCATTCTACAGTAACCAACAAACACCTAGTTGGGAACCCTTTTGAACATGGATTTGATCTTCCCATACGCCAATGGAGGATCAAAATCGGATACGCACAGGACAAGGCACATGTGCGTATTCACTGCATAAATGGGGCTGGTCTAGCTCTGCAGTTTGTGACGGTGGTGGCTCCTTACAGTCAATCCATCACATTGTCGCTGACTGCCCTCTCCGAGCGTTCCATTGAACGTTAACGGATGTCCATCAAGCATCTGTTAAAGCGGCTGAATGGGTCAGAGATCTTAATCTTGAAATATTAGATTTTATGAACATGTGTGTGCACATTTTTAGCCTACTTTTGACATTTTGCAAAAATGAGGAAAAAGTAGACTTATGAGATCGGGCAAATGTGTGTCTGTCTGTCTGTCTGTCTGTCCTTCTGTCTGTCTGTCTGTCTGGCTGGCTGTGTGTGTGTGTGTCCCTATCAACTCCTAAACGGCTGCAGCAATCGAAGCAAAATTTGGTAGGAGTAAACATATATACCTGAATATCTAACGGCCATATTTGAAAATGATGTCAGTGCTACCAACTGCTGAAAAATCGCAATTGAAATTTTCCACGTTGGATATCTTGGAAGGTATGAATGGGAGTTATTTCAAAATTAGCACACGTATAGATAATAATATTGCAGTTTAATTTCCAGGAGGCCATACATGGCAGTGTTGCTAAAATGATTATAAGCCTGCTGATAGGTCCAAATTTTAAATGCATATAACTTCTACACTATCAATTGGATTTCAACCGAATTTCGTATGTGCTATGTGTACATAAACATATATGACTGGGCATATTCTTAAGAGCCACCAGGGCTGCCAACTGTTATTAAATGCTCTCAATTTTTTAAATCCAAATACCCATATATCATAAAGTATGCAAGCCGACAGCTTTAAACTATACACACGTATAGTACCTGACATTCTATATTAATTTGGAGTAACTTATATACGTCAGTGCTACCAACATGATTATAAGCCTGCTGAGAGGTCCAAATTTAAATACATGTAACTTCTATACTATCATTTGGATTTCAACCAAATTTCGTGTGTGCTATGTGTACCATAACAGATATGAATATGCCGATTCTTAAGAGTAATCAGGGCTGTCAACTGTTAATAAATACGGTCTCTATTTTTGTTAAACTAATATCAATATATCAGAAAGTATGCAAGCCAATAGGTCTAAACTTTGCACACGTATAGTACCTGGCATTCTAGATTAATTTGGAGTAACTTATATAGGCCTACGCCAGTGCTGCCAACATGATTCTAAGCCTGCTGATAGGTCCAATTTTAAAATGCCTGTAACTTCTATACTGACTAATGGATTTCATTCAAAATTGACACAACAATAGATCATATTATTTGAGATTATGTCTGACCAATACATGTATGTCATTGTTGCCAACATGAGTTTACGCGCGCTGTTAGATCCAATGTTTAACTGCATGTAACGTCCATGCAATCCAATGGACTTCAACCTAATTTTGTATTCTGTACCTTAAGAGATGGAACTAAGAACATATTCAGTTACCAGGGCTGCCAACTGTAGTTCTCTATTAGGCTACATTATGCCAAGTATACAGTATTTCGAACTAATTAGAAATGTCGATATTACCAACTTAATTTCGTCATTATTCAAGATAGATCCATATAGATTAATTATTGGCTGGAATCTTAAATTTTAAGAAAAGTAGGTTCTTTAGTTCGTCACGGAACTTCTTGTTTGTATATATTGTACATATATTCATCATACGATAAATAAATAAATAAATAAATAAATAAATAAAACTACAATAGCTGATCGGATATCCTTTACAATGTCAACTTTCAAATCGTGTAATGTCATGTCCGACTTATTGGATTTTGAGCGCATGTGCGAAGCTATCCTTACCTAATTGGTCAATGAATGAAAATCTTGAGCTCTAATTGGTTGGAGAAACTGTATCGTAATGAAAAGTAGTACTTTAATGACCCGCATGATGATACAGTTTTCTGACATATAATATTTACATTTCGACATCGTCAAACATAAAATTATTTTGTTGACATTATAATTTATTTTAAAACTTGACGCGAGCTATTCAGCCACTGTTGGCCAGCTAAGGGCTATAAAGATTGCGGAAGGGCTTGTGTGGCATGATAAACGAGCTAGCATCTAAAATGCGCAATTGAACACAGATTCATCACTGCTCTTCATAAGTGCTGTCCACTGGCTGGCGCATACCTCGTAATCGCTAATCTGAAAGTCACTACGCTGATGGATGCAGGCGTGAGCCTACGCTACCAAACCAAATTCAATTAAGACTATCTGCTGATTACATACAGATCTTAACACAAAACACCAGCATAGACACGATATACCTTAGTCCAATATTAAATCAAAGAAGAGTATATTAATTGAGATTACAGTAGGCCTAAAATGTGTTTACCTGTATAGCAGTTCATTTTAATGTGAATAATTTATCTCTTATTGGAGTTAGATATAAAATCAAATGATTTTGGGAGGGCATGCAGTGCTTGTTGTCATTTTAATAAATAATTTGAAATGTTATATTGGCTTTCACGGCCAGTGAATTAAAACTCAGCAATTCTTCTAGGTTTGTGCCGTGTCTTGTGTGGGGTTTCACCTAGGACACCAAGCAGGCTCATCGGCGGGCTCTTGGTGTCCCCACCCGGACCCCCACAGGAGTGACGAACAGCGCGCCAACTCCTTTTATATGCAACTGCACCACTTGACTGCGAGAACTAAAGGCTCAAGCAGCCTTAACCTCCCTATGAAGGCTTTCAAAAAGGAAGGGAGGTAGCGCGCAGTTCGTTACTCCTGTGGGGGTCCGGGCGGGGACACCAAGAGTCCGCCGATGAGCCAGCTTGGTGTTCTAGGCGAAACCCCACACAAGACACGGCACAAACCTAGAAGAATTGCTGAGTTTTGAAATGTTATGTTTTATAGCGGTTCTTCACTTCTTTCCCGCGATATTCCTCAGTCACGTCAGTATCGCAGTGTCGGTGGGTGTAGCATACAGTGCACGCGCTCAGTACGGTGTTTATGGAATACCTTTTTATGAAAATTGCAACAAATGTAATATATTACACTTACAGGTTAGCCGTGGATAATACGGAGCTTCGGTTAATTGAAGCTCGGATAATCGAGGTTCTACTGTAGCCCAGAATAAATTAATATAACCAGCAACATGACCAAAATTAGTTTATAACTGCTCAACTAAACCTCTCCATTTCCCATCGGAACAGATTTTTTAGGTTACCCTTTGTAATGAAAATGAAAATCCACAGCCTGTTTCCAGTCTCCGACCGGGTCAGGAATGGAATGAATGAAGCCCCCATCTAGCGGCGAGGATTTGAACTGTGCCGGCTGCCGAGGCCTGACGCACTCCTCTGGGGCAATGATTAAATGAATGACAGATGAAATGAAATGATAGTGGAGAGTGTTGCTGGAATGAAATTGTGACAGGGAAAACCGGAGTACCCGGAGAAAAACCTGTCTGCCTCCGTTTTGTCCAGCACAGATCTCACATGGAGTGACCGGGATTTGAACCACGGACCCAGCGGTGAGAGGCCGGCGTGCTGCCGCCTACGCCACGGAGGCTTCACCCTTTGTAATATTTGTTTCATTTATTTAGTAATACCTGCCCTCTTGAGTTCATATTCTCTTTATGGGGTTTGAAGCCATTTTTCAGTGTTGCCTTAGTAAACAAAAGTTTGGTGCTTTTCAGTTGGTCAACACGAATGTACCCGAACGAGTTGGGTTATACCCTAATCCTGAAACCAATTACATGAGATTAATGTAATTTTTTCAGGTTTAGGGTACAACCCAACTACAGGGCGCCCGAGAATGTTCTCCGCAGTGGGTACGTGCAGCTACGAATGGTTGAGTCATGAATTTAGTTGGCTGCACTGCACTGTGTCCTTGAAACCAGGACTCCCCCGTGTGAGCTGTCGGTGTGTATCGAGATCAGCGCGCAAGCCTGCATGTCTTCAGTGTGCATTACAGTCAGTGCGCGTTCAGATAGATTAGTGCAACAGTATACAGGCGGTAATGTTTACTACTGAAGATAGAGCTTTTTTTGGGGGTGGAATACGTTTTTCGCGAAGGCGATCGGTTTACAGAAAATGTAAAATTGAGATTTCAGGCGCGGTTTCCTAATTTAAAGTGTCCAAACCGTGATACCGTTCGGGATTTGATAAGTAAATTTCGTGTGACTGGCTCAGTTCACGATGTACCGGGAACAGGCAGGCTTAGGCTTTTAACGGATGAACAACTTGGTGAAATCTCCGATATAATGTTGCGTAGTCCAAGTAAATCAACTCGAAAATTAGCTCAACGAACAGGAATCTCTAAGTCGACAGCACATAAAGCAGTAAGAGACAAGCTTCAGTTGTTCCCTTATAATTTATAAAGTTACCGTGGTTCATGCATTAAAACAAACTGATTACGGAAAAAGAGTGATGTACTGTGAATGGTTCCAGCATTTGTTATGAATGGCTGTGGTGAGTACAAAGTTTACTGTTTATTTGTTATGATGCAAGCGGCAGCCGTGCTACCAACGTAACTGCTGTAGCTAGCTCTCGCAGACGCATGTAGGCGCTGC
Organism: Meconema thalassinum; assembly: GCA_946902985.2. Classification (NCBI taxonomy): domain Eukaryota; kingdom Metazoa; phylum Arthropoda; class Insecta; order Orthoptera; family Tettigoniidae; genus Meconema; species Meconema thalassinum. The sequence continues at coordinate 220,105,283 of OX336390.1, read as the reverse complement.
GGGGAACATTCCCGGACTCACTGTATTTTGGGTACATTCGTGTTGACCGACTGAAAAGCACCAAACGTTTGTCATATTCTCTTCCATATTCTGATAATGGAAGTGTGGTAATAGAAAACAAATGCAAAGACCAATACTCTGCGTCATTACTCGGTCACTGGTATGGCGGAAAATGCAGGTCAGAAACGATTCGAATGTTATTTCCCCTCTGAAAGCAAAGTAACGTTAATTAAATGTACAGCAGAATAACATTTCTCTCGTTACAGGAGCAGCAGGTTACCAATGCAGAGCGCATTCAGTAAACTCATATTAGGACTTCACTAGCTGCATCAGTCTAGTTGAGGAGTATTCACTCTAGCGCGCACTGCTACTCAGGAAGGACCGTTCGAGTTGTAAACAAGTTAAACTTAATTGAAGAGGAGGAAGACCACCTCCTGAACCGGGAGATCAATAGGTCTCGATGCGCCCGGGGATCATTAGTGGAGCTTGTAAACACTGCCTTGCCTTGCATGTATCGTTTTAGAGGCGAGGAGAACAAGTGTTGGACTTTTATCGCGACACGCAGCATCGTTCATTATCTGTAGAAGACTGCGCTAGAGTCCTCCAGGCATCCTGCCACACTCGCTTCTGTTGACTCTTTTTTTTTTTAGCGTATGACTTTTAGTGCCGGGAGTGTCCGAGGACATGTTCGGCTCGCCAGTTTTGTAGCTGCTTCGAGGCAGACACCCAATGGGTGAGCTACACGTACCGTTGCGTGTGGAGTGTTGTCTGGGGAGGAAAGTTTGAATGTAAGGACGAGGAGTTGGAAGGTAGCGGTTGTGGCCTATAGTTAGGGACCAACCCCGGCATTTGCCTGGAAGGAAGACGGGAAACCACAGAAGACCATTTTCAAGGTTGCCGGCGGGGGAATTCGAACCTCCTCGCCTCCCGGATGTGAGCGACTGCCAGCAGTCATGCCGTAACGACCACGGCTAACTCACCCGGTACTCATCTGATGAGCAACAGGCACTAATGATCGTCCATTGTCTGAAGCAGAGAGCACTTGATGCCTACAACTATCGTATCTCACTAGCTCCTGGCGGGCGGCAAGGACTGATGATCGTCAACTATCTGGAGAATACAACACTAGAGGCCTGCAAACATTCTACCTCTCTCACTATTTGTCAGTCGCCTGATAGACAACATGCGCTGCTGATCGTCCAATAACATAATCAGACAACTCTTGAGGCTATCAAATATCATGCCACACTCACTCTTGTTGTCTCCTGATTAGCAACATCCACCGCTGATCGTCCATTATCTGGGGCTGGCAGCACTATAGGCCTGTAAGACATCGTACCTCACTCATTCCTGCTCAGGTAGCTGATGAGTAACATCCACCGCTGAACGTCCAATATCTGGATAAGACACACTAAAGGCCGCAAAAATCATGCCTCACTCACTCCTTTTATTATCAGATGTGCAATTGCTGAACTTCAAATCAGACAGCACTAGAGGTCTGCTCCTTTTCAGTTACCTGACTTCTCTGAAGAACAGTTCAACTTGATTCCAAGCATGTCAAACTGAAGAAGTTTGCAGCTATCACCTATCCCAGGCAAGCAGTCCTAAGTTGATAATTTGCGTAAAGCGTGAATCAATTATGAAGAGATCCCTTGTAGGGAAATGCGGGAATGAGAGTAAAAAAAAGAAAAGAATTAAATTAAAATTAAAATGTTAAAGCCAAAAAGATTTAAAAAAGATACTGGCATAATTAAATGAGAAAGTGCTTGATAATTTACAAAGGAATGCAATACCGATCCGACATGCCGACATCAAGGCCACGATTAAAAGCAAAAAATTTAAAATTAAATAAATGAAATAAAATATGATCAACTAAGAAATCCACAAGAATAGTGACGGAGAAAAACTTAAGAACATTCACCAAAACACAAAGTTAAACCAACAAGGTTAATGAAAAAACATATTAAGCTAACACCACAACGCGTTTGAGTCTCCCGCTCGAAGCCAAGAGAAATGCACTCCCAAGACCAGAATGCACCCGGGCAAAACAAAAAACAAACATGGCCACAAAACCGACGACCGCATGTCAAATCGAATTACGGCAAACAATTAGCATAAAATTATTTTAAAAAACCCATAGAGAACAAAGGGGAGGAAAGAATTACGCCTTAACACTATTGACATGAAACCTTTTAGGGTGCAACGGATCGTAAATTAAATTAATAATAGGGAAATCCCAAAGATTGCCAAAGGAAAATAAATAATAAATTGCAACGTAAAATAAACTAGAAACGTGTCTCGAGAAGGTACGAAGAAAAACAATAAATTTACATAACTGGTAATATTAGCAAAAATAAAAATTAGGCCTACCAGGCGAAATAAAATACAGTATTAAAACATTAATATAAGGCCAATATCGGAGCTCCCAAAACAATATATTAAAAATTAATAACGTACCTTAAAACTTCTCTGTGGAGACACAATAAAAATAAAATAATTAACACAGGATTTAAATAACATAAAAGACATGAACTGCCTGCACATTGCTGCGGTAGAACACACAATCCGCTTCGAACATCCAGGAGGCTTTCCTTGTTGTAGACAGTAAAAACAAATATAACACCGTTCATCCTCAAGGCGAAAAGAAGAAATAAAATCCTTAGGAGCACAGCCATTTCCTTTTCTTGTTGAATATGTCCATATTTTGTAGAGGCTAGGGGCTAAAGCCCCCAGCACACGGAGAGATACTCCTTCACGACCAACTAGGTTGTAGCTTTCTTGACGACAGACTATGAAGCTCACAAGATGGCGGAGAAAAAACACAAGTCAAAAAACAGCATTGCATTCATGTTAATGTAATTGTCCAATCACAGCTTGACACATTAAGCAACAATGTGATTATTAAGTAATTAATTTGGCGGTATCATGTATATACAGTCTTTTGTTCCATGACGTAGAATATAATAAATAGCCTTCAAATATGTCAAGATTAGGATGATACCAGAAGGCATCACGAACACACTCTAGCGGTAGAAGGTACAACTCCGGCTAGAAGCGCCGAAGTCCGACAGATACTGACATCTCGTGTTCATAATCGGAACCAAGCCATCAGGCGGGCGCTTAAAATGGCAAGGAACACAAGTATACAGGGAAGATGGATTTTAAAAACGTTGGGACGGGCATTTGCACGTAACAATTATTATTATTATTATTATTATTATTATTATTATTATTATTAATGGCAAAATTAATCTCGGGATTTTCCGCCAACACAATGCTCCTGCATTCTCTACTAGAAAGCGCTGTAGTGTCAATGAGTTTAGATATCTAACCTCCTTGATTTTCATAGCGTTCAAAGGAACGACGAAATTCGACATGCAAGCTTCCCTCTGGGTGTCAATTAACAAAGCTTGCACCCGGCATCCGAGGCCATACGATATTATTATTATGTTATTATTATTATTACACACACCCAAAGTACACGGGGCTACGTGACCTCGTTGTCGCTTCCCCTAAACTAAGGAACCAACCAACCTACACCCACAACCATAAGCATTCTCAATAAGAAACAAATATAACACATTTCGTAGTTACACAAATATAGTTGTAATAAATACAACGACAAAGAAGCATCACGCATATTATCTCAGTTGAACGGATATAAACTAGTGTATAGTTGTAGCGTAGAGTTAAATGCACAGTATATTATGTCCTCTGACAGTACGAGCAACTTTTATCAGTACAGAAAGAAGTTTGATATCCTATAAATTATCAAGATAAGATCAATCTGGCTTATTGGACAATGGGAAATGTAGAAGGCAATGTTCCATATTTTCTTTGGCCTCTGCTGCTAGAAATATGAGGAGTCCGTCTCGTGCCGCAGTGTCTCGCATTTTTGGCTATCACCCCTGAAGTTCGGATTCACACAAGAAATGTAATTCTGGTATGAAGGCTGGAACGGTGTACAGTAAGCCTCGTGAGACAGAACTAATTTCTATCTCAGTCATACTGGAAGTGGATTTTTGTGGTTTCCCACTTCTGTCCCAAGAAAATACTGGTATAGTCCCTACTTAAGGCCACGGCTGCAACCTTCCCAATGTTCACCTGAATTACAAAAACACTCATTGCTACAGACGGCAAAATAACACATATTATCGGACAAATTCTAAACACACCCAAGTGAACGGGACTAATTGATCACGATTTCCAAGCCCCTCATATGAAATAACAACAATTATGAGGGCAGTGGGCAGTGTGGTGATTACTGCGCCTGGACGTGTCTTTACTTCCTGAAGGAATTCATTGATGGAGGAAATACCTGAGGTAGACATCTTTACAACTGGAAGAGTGGACTAGGAATCAATTCTAAACCCTGTCCGGAATCAAACTGGGTACTTTCAGTTGGTAAGCAACCTAGCTACCCACTGATGTTATAAATGGTCAAAAGTGCCGTAAAACTATAGAAATTATTCTAGAATAAGCCTTCTCAATTGGTGGTCCGTGGGCCCCAACCGGCCCATGGTGGTATTTTTTACGGCTCATCATAAGGGATGACACACACACACGAAGATCAATAACACAAATAAACCGAGAATTATATTCATCAAGTCGATTGCTTAGGGTTTGGTCACGTAATCTCACCGGCAAGCATTTCTTTCTCCGTTACTCTTTAAGGATACTTAAGATGTAGTTCTAAAAGTTGTTAGTTTCTATTCCCTTGAGGCATGTTAAAGAACCTTCCACTAATTACACCTGTGAAGCTAAATTGGGTAGGTTAACAATGTAAACAACGCTCTTAGGTTTCTACGTTCGTTGCCAAGAGCCGACTGTGGTGGCGTCTAGTAGCTAAGTTCTGAACTAGGCCTAATAGTCGTTGACGGTGGCGTTTGGCGGCAAAAGTAGGAACCATTTGAAAAATTCTAAGTTGCAGTCTGTACTTAAATTTAAAAAACAGACACACACAGTAATACAGCCATCACAATTAACACCGGTTATCAGACAGATTCTACACACACCTAAAGTACACGGGGCTATATGACCGCGTAGTCGCAGCCCCTAAACTGAGGAACAAACCAACCAACCAACCAACCAATTGCCATGAAACAAATTAACAACCCGTTGTGCTTCCAGATTACATTCCTACCCTCAGAGAACATTCTACGGGGAGGAAGCATTCTTCAGGGATGAGGACACAACGCAGAAAATCGAGTTGACACAAATGGACTATATTGGCTGTTATAAATTAAATTTAAAAAATATTTTGAATAACTTAACAATTAAAAATTTGTAAAATTTTAAAAAATATATATAAAATGTAGCAATAAGAAAATAAAATTTTCAAATTATAAATAAGAAAAGAAATATTTTTTAAAATTTAAGAAATAACAAGTAGTTCCATGAAGAACTATACAACCTATTTTCATATGTCCTACTTATGTTAATTGCCTCTATCAACATACAGAATTTCAGTTTGATTGCTGTAATAGATTCGTAGATATTGAGAACCGTCTAAATATTTCGGATGGTCGCCATGTTTGATTTTTATATATGTAGGTCTTAGAGTTATGTACTATTACATGAAGATTATTGTGTAGGTGTAGTGTTCAAACTTCAATCGCATGATTATGACACAAGAAATTAAAACCATATTTTAAAATGTCGCACAGCTGCCATCTTGTGGTTATGAAAACGATTGAAATCAATTAGATGGCAGTGGATTAAAATTTGTATAAGCATTTACCGTACCAAGTTTTACTGCACTCGTATGATTAAATCGCGAGAAAGGTATATTTAAATATTTATATTTCGCGTCGCCGCCATGTTGGATTTGTGCTCACCAGGTTATTGAAAGTCCCATAGTTGAACTTATGTCCATAGCCTCTATTAACATACAAAATTTCAGTTTGCTATCATAGATTAATAGATATTGAGGCCCCTTTAAATATTTCGGATGGTTGCCATGTTGGATTTTATATATCTAGGCCATAGAGTTATCTACAATTAGATGATGATTTTTGCGTAAGTTCATTATTCAAACGTTCACTTCCATCGCATGTTTAATACACAAGAAATAAAAAACTTAATTTTAAAATTCTGCACAGCCGCCATCTCGAGGTTATATGAACAATTACACTAAATTAGACGCCATTGTATTACAATGTGTATATTCATTTACTGTACCATATTTCACTCCTCTCAGGTGGTTAAATCGCGAGAAAAGTCTATTAAAACATTCACCTTAGCTTGGCCGCCATTTCCGTTTTGTATTACACAGGTTTTTGAAAGTCTCTTAACTGAACTTTTAGTAGTACCCTTTATCACCGTACAAAATTTCAGGGTGATATCGGTAATAGTTTCGGAGATATAGAATACCGGTGAAATATTTCGCACAGCCGCCATCTTGAGGGAATGTAAACAATTGAACTAAATTAGATGCCTGTGCATTGCAATGTGTATAAATATTTGTTATACCAAGTTTCATTGCGTTTGGATGGTTAAGTCGCGAGAGAAGTCTATTTAAAAGTTTCAACTTTGCATGGCCGCCATGTTCGTTTTGTAGTTAACGGGGTTTTGAAAGTTTCATAGGCAAACTTCTATTGGTGCATCACCTTACAAACGTTTAGGGCCATATCAGTAATATTTTCGGAGATATAGAATGCCGGTGAAATATTTCGCACAGCCGCCATGTTGGATTGGTGACACGTAATAAAATTTGACGGGCACGGTTGGGGTCGGCCAAAATAGTTATATGACCTTACCGAGTTTCACTGAAATCGCTCCAGCCGTTTAGAAGTTATTATGGGAGGACACACATACACACGGACAAAAGGTGATCTAAGAAGCCTATTTTTTTTTCATAAATGAAAATAGGCTAAAAATTGACAAATAGAATAATAGAAAATTTTAAAAATCAAACCCTTAAAAAACATTAAAGTTTTAAAATCATTAAAAGTTTAAAAATGTTTAAACAGTTTAAAAAGTTTAATAGAGTTAACAAAATTAAAAATAATATAAAATATATAGGCATATAGCCTATACAAAATGATAAAATTGTAAAGAAAACTAAAAAAAAGTAAAAGGGTTCATGATTAAAAAAGGTTACAAAGTTAAGAGTTAAGTAAAATTAAGTTAAATTAAATAAATCAAATGAGGCATATGCCCAGGTATCGGTGGCGTCTTGTCCAAATGGGGCTGGGAGTTCTGCGAGATAGTGTTGTTTACAGTGGCAAGGTGTATTGATGTTATACTTTAGAGCAAAGCACTAGGGCCAATATATTTAACTTCAACTTCACTGTAACGTAAAGCAATCAAATGTAAAGCGTAAGAGGTCCATAATCATCCATTACATCTCAAGAGTTGGAGGTGAGTTGAACTAGTTCGGTGCAGATCATTTAACCCGTAATACACGAAATATGTGATTCCCACTGGAGTAATTGAAGACAAGGATGGGCACTGAATTCGGGTGAGTCAAGTACAAGCTAATTAACTTGATTATACTTGTTAGCTGAATTGAGTACAAGAGCACACAACTGAAGAACACCATTGCAATTAGTGTTCATGACACTGCAATGTGGGAGAATCAAGTGATTTAGAATTATAATGTACACAGAGATAGAACGAGCTTCTTAGGGAAGCGAAATGAGATGAATGCTTGAATGATTCTCACGACCAGATTGATGTCCATAGATCTTTACAGTTATTAAGTGGTGTTGTGTACATTGAATACAGACATACAGACGTAGGCAAAGCAAAGTCAATATCCTACACCGGGTAACCCACCCGTTCCTTGCTATCTAGGTTTATACAACTCGAAGCGATGATACAATTCTGAAAAGCATCGGCCCCTCTCGCTAACCCGGGCTAATATAACGAGATGCTTGGTTACGGACTAGATGGAATCTTGAGCTTCACTATTAATTAATCATGGGCGGACGGTTAATGTTTCGCATATTCAATAAACAAATGATGATCGGTATCCCACAGTCAGCGGGCTGATCTACTGTCTTGAACATTTTAAACACTCACCACAAGATGGCCACACCTTCTGAATGTCTCCTACGTTGCGTGTGACGAGTCATCAGGTGAAGGAAGACGTTGCGCATTCCTAACATTGTAACCGCAGAGCTGAGCCACAAATATAAGGAATTGGCACTTACGTAAAACAAATGGATCTTCGTATTTTTCTCATTGGGAATTATGTGCTGGAACTACGTTTTATACAACTACTAGATTAGATACCCGTCGCGGCCTTTTACGGAAGCACTTACATTCTTATCTACTCCACTCGGAAGTCTTCATTTAAATTTTGCGTGATGTTGGCTCTGGCCTTGGCTGCCTGACTCAGGGAAGGACTCGCATATTTTCATAGTTGGCACCGGATATTGCGTTATGAAACTTGAGTTAGCGCTATGATGTCAAAACGACGATATCTCGTAGATGCAAATGACATTGTGATTGTAATGGGAAGGTTTATTCATGGAAACATTCATCCTTGCACAAAGGAAGCCGAGCCAAGAAAATCGAAAAATTATCAATCGTCTATGCGCTGTGTTAGCTTAAAAAGATTGGTGCTGCTTAACACCTTCAAAAGTTAACAACTTTAAACAATTGTTATCTTCGATTCTATCATATATAAACCAATGGAATTTATTACACCCTCTGTCTGAAAAGTTTGGTGAATGGGCTATATTACGAACGGATTGTTGGCTTACCTGAAACAGCCCTTACTGTCCTTCGAAATAATCCCCGTGGATGGTTATGCACTTCTGAGAACGACTGAACAAGTCCTGGGAACTCCTGGCATAGTCTTCTTTGGGAATAGCCTTCAGTTTGGGTCGTCAACACTCTAAATTGAAAGCAAGAGAGAAGCGTGAACTTATGCAACCTGTCTTGCACACCTGATAGACGGGCGGCAGTGAGAAGGGTGAATTTATGGAACCTAACGTGCACACCTGTTCGACGGGTGGCAGTGAGAAGGGTGAATGTTCCGTGGAATGGAATGGTCCTGAAAACCATCGTCACGGGTGACGAGACCTGGTGCCTGAGGTACAACCTCGAAGGCAAGCGTCAAAGTATGGAGTATCGGGGTCCAGGGTCACCGAATAGCCCTGAAGGGCCAGAGGTTTTCGGACATTTCGGACATCCAACGTAATGTGACGACGCAACTGAAGGCTATCCCTCAGGTAGTAACGGCTGTTTCAGGTAATCCAACAATCCGTTCGTAATATAGACCCATTCACCGAACTTTTCTGACAGAGGGTGTACATATAAACTACCTCATGTGGAGAGTAGACTACATAAGCAAAGTGTTCTCAGCATAGTTAATGATTTAAAAAATTGAAAATTGCGCTGTTACATTGTTCGGTTTCATCGTTTCCCTGGTACCGTAAGTGAAACATGTATTAACCCAATTTTGGTCTGATTGTTGGAGTTAACTTTGTATGGTAACAGATACAATACAGACCTCTTTCACAACTCTATTATTAAATTTAGTATTTTAATCACGTCATAAATTAACATGACATAAATTTCGTGGAAATATCTTTTTATTTGTTTAAATAACCATCCAACCAAGTCTCACGATTTTGGTTAGTTTTGTAGACCTTATCACCAAGAAAACTTAAGAGAGAATTAATTGCAATGCAGCTTATACTTCAGGAGTTACAAGGGAAACAGATTTGAAAAATACAGTTTTGGGAAAATGAACGACAATGTTATTTGGCTCCTTAAATAGCCTTGCTTTCAAAATCATAACTCCTAAACTAATAAATATACACACATCAAAAAAAGTTTTGCATCACCTCGGTTCCAAGAGTTCCGGAACCTTTAAATAAAAAGGGAATAGAGATCAACATAAACAACATTTCAGCTTGTTTTATTGCTCATGAGACCCACACATTGCATGTTGTACCATCATACAGCTAGACTTTCAGCATTTGTGGTCCAGATTGCAGTACACACCACTACCTCTAATACCCAGTAGCACGTCCTCTTGCATTGATGCATGCCTGTATTCGTCGTGGCATACTATCCACAAGTTCATCAAGACACTGTTGGTCCAAATTTTCCCACTCCTCAACGACAATTCGGCGTAAATCTCTCAGAGTGGTTGGTGGGTCAAGACGTCCATAAACAGCCCTTTTCAACATATCCCAGGCATGTTCGATAGGGTTCATGTCTGGCGAACATGCTGGCCACTGTAGTCGAGCGATGTCGTTATCTTGAAGGAACGCATTCACAAGATGTGCACGATGAGGTCGAGAATTGTCGTCCATGAAGACAAATGCCTCTCCAATATTCTGCCGATATGGTTGCACTATGGGTCGGAGGATGTCATTCAGGTATCGTAAAGCCGTTTCGGAGCCTTCCATGACCACCAATGGCGTACGTCGGCCCCACATAATGCCACCCCAAAACATCAGGGAACCACCACCTTGCTGCACTCGCTGGACAGTGTGTCTAAGACGTTCAGCCTGACCAGGGTGCCTCCAAACACGTCTCCGACGATTGTCTGGTTGAAGGCATATGCGACACTCATCGGTGAAGAGAACGTGATGCCAATTCCGTGGGGTCCATTCAGCATGTTGTTGGGCCCATCTGTACCGCGCTGCATGGTGTCGGGATTGCAAAGCTGGACCTCGCCATGGACGTCGGGAGTGAAGTTGAGCATCATGCAGCCTATTGCGCACAGTTTGAGTTGAAACACGACGTCCTGTGGCTGAACGAAACGCATTATTCAACATGGTGGCATTGCTGTCAGGGTTCCTCCGAGCGGCAATCCGTAAGTAGCGGTCATCCACTACAGTAGTAGCCCTTGGGCGGCCTGAGCGAGGCCTGTCATCGACAGTTCCTGTATCTCTGTACCTCCTCCATGTCCGAACAACATCGCTTTGGTTCACTCTGAGACGCCTGGAAACTTCCCTTGTTGAGAGCCCTTCTTGACACAAAGTAACAATGCGGACGCGATCGAACTGCGGTATTGACCTTCTAGGCATGGTAGAACTACAGACAACATGAGCAGCGTACCTTCGTCCTGGTGGAATGACTGGAACTGATCGGCTGTCGTACCCCCTCCGTCTACTAGGCCCTGCTCATGCATGGTTGTTTACATCTTTGAGCAGTTTTAGTGACATCTATGAACAGTCAAAGGGACTGTATCTTGGATACAATATACACAGTCAACGTCTATATGCCGGAGATCTGGGAACCGAGGTGATGCAAAACTTTTTTTGATGTGTGTATTTATACAACGAACTAGAAGAGTACGGTTGTATTTTTAAAGATAATTTGAACAGTGGGATTTTTCAAGGTGTAAATCTGAACCGACCCTCTGAAGCTAGCTAGACTGTTCAAGAAATATCAGATCTGTATCCATATTGTTGCTCAGTATGAAACGTTCTAGAAAAGGTCCCCAACAATATGTTTCTATATTTAATACATAGCCCAATGTAAGTGTTTATACCAGGTGAATCAGCTGCCCCTACCGGGTCAGCCGTGGTCGTTACGGCGTGGCTGCAGGTAGTCGCTCACATTCGGGAGGCGAGGAAGTTCAAATCCCCCCGCCGGCAACCTTGAAGATGGTCTTCTGTGGTTTCCGATCTTCCTTCCAGGCAAATGCCGGGGTTGGTCCCTAACTATAGGCCACAACCTAATCCTTACATTCGCACTTTCCTCCCCAGGCAACATTCCACACGCGACGGTACTTGTAACTCACCCCATGGATGTCCACATAGAAGCAGCTACAAACTATGGCGAGCTGAACATGTACTCGGACACTCCCGGCACTAAATGCCATACGCTTAAAAAATAGAGCTGCCCGTAATAATATTGTTTTCTGCAGCCCAACTAGCCTTGTTATCAGGAAGGTCGATATTTCTCTGCGGCATCCCATATGTTACTAATGGACTGTAAGCATGTCCTGCAAACGATACTGAACACTATTATTTGTCACTCGATGTGACTACAGACTAATACGAGGGAAACATAATAGTGTTCAATATCGTTTGTGGGATATGCTTGCAGTTTATTAATACCATACGAGATGCAAGCAGAGAAATAATGACCTTCCTGACAGCAAGGCTAGTTGGGCTGCAGAAAACAATATTAATAGGGGCAGCTGATTCACCCAGAATAGGCCTATTATTAGTTACAAATGTTAACCTAAAACACTTATAGAGAGCTGTGTATTTAATATATGTTGCCGCCGACTCAGTGTAGAATGTTTCATGTTGAACAATACTATTGATGAAATATTGATATATCTTGAACGGTTTGGCCAGCGAAAGAGGAAAGGCGGAGGATTTTCCTCTTCGACTTGCCTCACCTCAGTTGGTATTACTCGGCTTCCTTCGGTGATAGATGCATGTTTCTACATATACACATCTTTGTCATACAATTTTCCACAGAATAATGAAAACCGTATCAAAATCCGTCCAGTAGTTATCGGGATTACCCTGGACTAACAGACAAATAAATCGAGAACTGTATTTTCAACAATGTATAGATAATCCTTGTGTACAAGTCTGGGCGATGTTTCGCAACTGGGAATTGTGAGGTTTCATCAGAAACTATAGCATTATAGCCCCATAAATCGAGCATTAACTAGAGGAAGCCCCACGAAAGTAGTCTACTCTACTGGACTGGGTAGTTGGAGCTCATCTACTGGTTATCAACACATAAAACTCTTAACGACTATTGATTATCCATTGGTTGCGAGAAACACAGATACTGGGAAACTAGTCACTGTATCCTGGGTGGAAACTCCCTATGAATATACTTTGAAAAACCGACTCATAAACCCAAATAAAATTTCATCCAAATATAGCACTGCAACTTAGTTCTTCCCCCCTCTATCTAGAATATGTTATTATGGAGAATTTTACGATGACCTCGAATGTGCTTACTCATTGTTCAAAATGTATTGCATGGAGGTAGATTCACAAGCCATGGAAACTATTTTCCTTCTCGTGAACATGAAGGAAACAATGAAGGAAATTAGAGAAAAAATTAAAGTAGGAGTCAAGGTTCAAGGAGAAATAATTTCATCTCTGAGATTTGCTATAATAATATCGTATGGCCTCGGGTGCCGGGTGCAAGCTTTAATTTGACACCCAGAAGGTAGCTTGCATGTCGAATTTCGTTGTTCCTTCAATCACTATGAAAGTCAAGCAGTTTAGATATCTAAGCTCCTTGAACACTATAGCACTTTCTAGAAGAGAAATGAGGAACTTTGTCTTGGCGGAAACTCCCGAGATTCATTTTGCCATTGTGAACACGGCCTACTGAATTATTCAAATGGGTTTTCTGATGACATTGTTATCTTAGCCGATTCACCATAGGATTTGAATGAGTTTTTAAATGGTATGGACTTCGTTTTGAGGGAGGAATGCATGATGAATATCAAGAAATATAAAACAAAAATAATGGAACGCAGCCGAAATAAATCAGAAACCCCCATGGACGTCAAATTGGCAGGTGGACAGATAAAAGAAGCAGGAGACTTCTGCTACTTAGGCAGCAAAATGACCAATATGGCCGAAGCAAAAACTTGATTGGCTCAGGCAAGGAAAGTATTTCTACAGAAATGGAATCTGTTGACATCAAATTAGAATTAGATATTAGAAAATCATTTTTAAAAGCCTTTGTCTCTAGCGTGGCACTCTTTGGAAGTGAAACTTGGACTTTTGGCGCAGCAGAAAAGGGGAGAATGGAAGCATTTGGAATGTGGTGGGCTAGCGATCCCAACTTGACTCTATCAGACGCGTCGAAGAGCTGTCGCAGTGCCGTCAGTCAGGGCAGGCAGACCAGCCAAGAGAGGCAGGAAAAAGCCAGCCGGTGTACGGCACATGCTGCTTGCTATAGAGGAACCAAAAGATGGCATATTAGCTTTCATGGCTAAGTGATTAAACTCCAGCAAATAATCTAGTTTTTATTGACCGTTTTAGTATAATATCACACTTGAATAAAATTACTAAATAGGAAATGGAGGAAACCAGCTAAATGAGTGGAACTATTTTTATGTTAACCGGGGAATACGGGATAGGAAAGTGACATACGAGAAAGACAAATAAAGATGCATGTGAGAGAATATAAGATTAAAATGCATGGTATCAAAAACAATAAACCGTAGTTAAGGTCAAGGATAGTTTCCCTGTGTCAGTTAGGAGAAGATATATTAAGATTAAGATAATAGCCGTCATGATATTGTTTATAATATTAAATAGCAGTTATATTGTTTGTTGGTTTGCTTGACATATTTTCTAAGTTTATGTCGTGATGTAAAATTATTATTAATTATTATCAGTATTATAATTGTTATTATTAATTATTATTCTTCTTCTCATTATTATCATCATTTTCTTTCCCCTTTTTTGAAAACTTACTCAGCTGGATTTTCGTACTAGGCTATTAGGGAATTATATAATTAACAACCACATGTATCATGCGATGGTAAAAAAGTTATCCTCTCGCCCCAATCTCTGGTAATGCGAGATTTTTAATTTTAAAAAATTGCTTTACTTGTTTCATTTTAATTTTTCTGTTTACTTTGATTTTCCTTATTTCATTTTATGAAGACGTCACAAACACCCAGTCTCAGAGCCAGGAAAATTAATTATAACATGCTAAAATCCCCTCAGCCCGACCGGGAATCGAACCCGGAACCCATCAGTCGAAAGCCTAGGTTGCTAACCTGTTAGTCACGGAGCCAAACATGATTCGTGCCAGAGGGTATGTTATTCTATTCTATTGTGTAGTAGATACAGTATATTTGATATGTGCTCATAGTCCTGCACCGCTGCTGTTCCCATCCTCGCTCTGTGTGTTTGCTTTGCGTTGCGTGAAGCAGTGCGGGTTCTATTGACTTACAAATTCGTTCATTAGGATGCTTTGTTAGCTTCTACATTCCACTGACATTCTTCACAACAACAACAAAACTGATTTAGTTAGAGTAATCATTACAACTTCCTCCATTATGAGCGGGAGAGGATGAATAATTACAATACCAGACAAAGGTGCAATACACGGTGAGTGTTGGGTAACCGGGATGGTAATAATGTTATTGATTATGATATGTACGTTCCTTTTATCTACTGCGACTTTTAGAGACGCCGGTGAGCCGGAAATTTGTCACAAAGTGGATCTTTAACGTGCCAGTAATGCTACTAACACGGCTCCCTCACATTTGCGCACCTTCCAATGTCAGCTGACAGCGCCGGGATTCGATCCTGCTATCTTGGACTCGGTATACATGGGTTCGAGCCCCACCATAGGCCGCCCTTGAAATGGATTCCCGTGGTTTCCCATTTTCCCATTTTCCCATTTTCAAATGCAGGCAAATTCTGTGACGGTACCTTCTGACAGGCCACAGCCATTTCCTTCCATATCCTTGCCCTGTTTCATTCAACTACATTCGTTTAATCTATCATGAGGTTGGCGTAAGATAGGGCATCCAGCCGTAAGAACCACTTGACACTTAGACTTCCATCACATTTCATCCCCGACCCCGTTGGAAACGAGAATAATAAGGGTTAGACATACATGAAGTAAGTTATTTATTGATTTACGTGTTGATTAGCTATTGAAATGTGGTGTTACACGAAAATGAAGATCAGATAGATAGAGTAACAAATGAAGACGAATGGGAGAGGAGAGATGTTTCTGGCGACTGATAAAGAAGACAAGATATACGTTGGTAAGACACACCCAGGAATAGCAAACTTAGTTATGGAACGAAGGGTCGAGGGTAGACAAGGTTAGAAAATATGTTAAACAGATTGACTCGGATGTAAGGTGCGGTAGCTATGTAGAGATGAAACGATTACCTCAGGACAGGGGAAGGGAAAGCTGCATCAAACCAGTCAAAAGACTGAATACTCAAACACTCGTGCCGACGATTAGGGGGGGGGGGGGGGGTTTGAGATTTATCTTGAAAATTGAAGAAAGTAAATTTTAATTTAATAAATCAAGGGAACCAACTACAGACAAACATGGTTTGTTTTATGTGTGTGTTGTTAGCCTACTTTTCACATCTTGCAAAAATGAGGAAAAAGTAGACCTATGAGATCGGGCAAATGTCTGTCTGTCTGTCTGTCTGTCTGTCTGTCTGTCTGTATGTCCTTCTGGGTGTCTGTATGTCCTTCTGTCTGTCTGTCTGTCTGGCTGTGTGTGTGTGTCCCCCCCCCCCTATCAACTCCTAAACGGCTGCAGTAATCGAAACAAAATTTGGTAGGAGTAAAGATATATACCTGAATATCTCACGGCCATATTTGAAAATGATGTCAGTGCTACCAACTGCTGAAAAATAGCAATTGAAATTTGAGCTTCATGTTGGATATCCTCGAAGGAATGAATGGGAGCTATTTCAAAATTGGCACACGTATAGATAATAATATTGCAGTTTATTTTCCAAGAGGCCATACATGGCAGTGTTGCCAAAATGATTATAAGCCTGCTGATCGGTCCAATTTTTAAATGCATATAACTATTACACTATCAATTGGAATTCAACCAAATTTCGTATGTGCTATGTGTACATAAACATATATGACTGAGCATATTCTTAAGAGCCTCCAGGACTGCCAACTGTTAATAAATGCTCTCATTTTTTAAATCCAAATACCAATATATCAGAAAGTATGCAAGCCGACAGTTTTTAACTACGCACACGTATAGTACCTGACATTCTATATTAATTTGGAGTAACTTATGCACGTCAGTGCTACCAACATGATTCTAAGCCTGCTGAGAGGTCCAAATTTAAATACATGTAACTTCTATACTATCATTAGGATTTCAAACAAATTTCGTGTGTGCTATGTGTACCATAGCAGATATGACTATGCCGATTCTTAAGAGTAACCAGGGCTGCCAACTGTTAATAAATTCTGTCTCTATTTTTGTTACCCTAATATCAATATATCAGAAAGTATGCAAGCCAATAGCTCTAAACTTTGCACACGTATAGTACCTGGCATTCTAGATTAATTTGGAGTAACTAATATAGGCCTACGCCAGGGCTGCCAGCATGATTCTAAGCCTGCGGATAGGTCCAATTTTAAAAATGCATGTAACTTCTATACTAACTAATGGATTTCACTCATAATTGACACAACTATAGACCAGATTATTTCAGATTATTTCTGACCAATATATGTATGTCATTGTTGCCAACATGATTTTACGCTTGCTGTTAGATCCAATGCTTAACTGCATGTAACTTCCATGCTATCCATTGGACGTCAACC
Organism: Meconema thalassinum; assembly: GCA_946902985.2. NCBI lineage: Eukaryota > Metazoa > Arthropoda > Insecta > Orthoptera > Tettigoniidae > Meconema > Meconema thalassinum. The sequence goes on along the minus strand of OX336390.1, from coordinate 220,088,040 downwards.
AAATTTTGTATGCTGTACCTTAAGATATGGAACTAAGAATATATTCAGTCACCAGGGCCGCCAACTGTAGTTCTCTATTAGGCTGCATTATGCCATGTATACAGTATTTCGAACTAATTAGAAATTTCGATATTACCAACTTAATTTCGTCATTATTCTAGATAGATTCACATAGATTAATGATTGGCATGAATCTTAAAAATTAAGAAAAGTAGTCTCTTTAGTTCGTCACGGAACTTCTTGTTATTTTAGAGCAGTGGTAGACAATGGCGCCTAGAGAAATATATACAGTACAATAATTCGGTGAGCTATACTGTCAAAACCGAAAGGCTGGAATGGACTCGACATCTTATACGTGCTGATAATGAGAGAAATGTTAAGAGGTCCTTGTAGGTAACGAATATCCTATCTAATCCAATGCTAAGAGTTTAACATAGGCCTATTTAGGTACACTTGGTAGATAAAACGGCCACTAGAATATATTCAAAAATCATGGATGTGGGATATTATATGTTGAACAATACCATGTAAATTTAATCCATTAGCTCTGTTAAGGTCTCAGATATAAACTAAATAACTATGTGATTTATTTCTTTAAAATGGCTTCGGAGGCGTAGTTGATAATATGCTGAACTTCTGTGCCCAAGATCGCGGAGTCAAACCCGGCCGAAGTCATCGGATTTTTTAAGAGCGTTAAAATATTTCAGTATGCCTTCCTTAAGGAAGGAAGGAAGATTGTAGTGACCGTAAATCTTGTGATCATGAGCCACGGGACCTCCTTTTTACGTGGAATCCGGACCACAGGACATGGCATTTCACTTCGAAAATCTCACATGCATTGACCGGGAATCGAACCCGGACCGCCTTGGTGAGAGGCATACAGCTAGACCGCTGAGCCACCACGCCCGCATGCCTTCCTTAGGAGGGGAAGGAAAACCGGTGGTCCCATGTCATAGATTTATGGCATGTAAAATACCCTTCCACTAATCAAACTTGTGTGAAGCTAAATTTCTAGGTTATATTCAGTTGAAATGCTCTATCAAAGTTCCGACCTTCACCACTAGGTGTCAGTGACATCTGGTAACGAAAATTGGAACTACTTGAAATTGAACGGATCTTGTAGCTCACCCCACGTGTGTCCGTTTGAAGCAGCTACAGCCTCTGGCTTGCCGAACATGTCCTCGGACACTCCCGGCACCAAATGCCATACGCTAAATAAATTTCTTTAAAATAGAGGCAAATTCTCAATGCTTGTTACTCGAATATTTTCCCTCCTGCCCAACAGATTGTCACAAATCTGAACTACTTGGAGTATTTGTGTATGAAGAGTAAATGGTGTAAATGTCATACTTCTTACTTTCCAAGAAACATGTACCTAACACTAATGACAATCACTTTGGGGGTAACTTCAATGCAAAAGTTAACAGATTATAATAATTCTGTGTTATCGTCACAACTAGAGGTGAGCTGCCACAGGCACACTGGAAGAAAATATTCTATTAAAAAAAAACTACATTCTGATTTTCATAAAACGAACGTAGATTTATTTAGGAATGTGTGCGTACTCAGGCTAAACAATTTAAAAACAAGAAGTTCCGTGACGAACTAAAGAGCCTACTTTTCCTAAAATTAAGTTTCATGCCAATGATTAATCTACAGTAGCCTATATGAACCTATCTAGAATAATGACGAAATTAAGTTGGTAATATCGAAATGTCTAATTAGTTCGAAATATACCTGGTATAAGCCTCCGTGGCTTAGGTGGCAGCACGCTGGCCTCTCACCGCTGGGTCCGTGGTTCAAATCCCGGTCACTTCATGTGAGATCTGTGTTGGACAAAACGGAGGCAGACAGGTTTTTCTCCGGGTACTCCGGTTTTCCCTGTCAAAATTTCATTCCAGCAACACTCTCCACTATCATTTCATTTCATCTGTCATTCATTTAATCATTGCCCCAGAGGAGTGCGTCAGGCCTCGGCAGCCGGCACAGTCCATATCCTCGCCGCTAGATGGGGGCTTCATTCATTCCATTCCTGACCCGGTCGGAGACTGGAAGCAGGCTGCGGATTTTCATTTTCATACCTGGTATAATGTAGCCTAATAGAGCATTACAGTTGGCAGCCCTGGTGACTGAATATATTCTTAGTTCCATCTCTTAAGGTACAGAAAAAAAAATGGTTGAAGTCCAATGGACGTTACATGTAGTTAGACATTGGATCTACCAGCACGCGTAAAAGCATGATGGCAATAATGTCATGCGTGTGCTGGTCAGAAATAGCCTAATCTAAAATATCATGATATCTTATTGTGTCAATTTTGGACAAAATCTATTTGTTAGTATATAAGTTACATGTATTTTAAAATTATACCTATCAGCAGGCATAGAATCATGTTGGCAGCACTGACTTATATTAATTATTCCAAATTAATCTAGAATGTCAGGTGCTATACGTGTGCAAAGTATAGGGCTGTTGGCTTGCATACTTCCTGATATATTGATATTAGGTTTAAAAAAATATAGACAGCATTTATTAACAGTTGGCAGCCCTGATTGCTCTTAAGAATACTTATAGTCATATCTGTTATGTTACACATAGCACATACGAAATTTGGTTGAAATCCAACTGATAGTATAGAAGTTACATGTATTTAAAAATTGGCCTTATCAGCAGGCTTAGAATCATGTTGGTAGAACTGAAGTATATAAGTAACTCCAAAATGAATCTAAAATGTCAGGTATTATACGTGTGCATAGTTTAGAGCTGTCGGCTTGCATACTTTCTGATATATTGGTATTTGTATGAAAGAATAGAGAGAGCATTTATTAACAGTTGGCAGCCCTGGTGGCTCTTAAGAATACGCACAGTCATATCTGTTTATGTACACATATAGCATACATAATTTGGTTCAAATCCAATTGATAGTGTAGAAGTTATAGGCATTTAAAAATTAGACCTATCAGAAAGCTTAACATTATTTTGGCAAAACTGTCATGTATGGCCTCCTGGAAATTAAACTGAAATAGTATTGTCTACATGTGTGCCAATTTTGGAATAGCTCCCATGCACACCTTCCAAGATACCCAACATGGAGCTCAAATTTCTAGTGCGTTTTTTCAGCAGTTGGTAGCACTGTCATCATTTTCAAATATGGACGTGAGATATTCCGGTATACATCTTTACTCATACTAAATTTGGTTTCGATTTCTGCAGCCGTTTAGGAGTTGATAGGGTGGGGGAGGACAGACAGACACACACACATTTTCCCCGATGGATTGAGATCAACAGAGGCTAGGAAGTTGAGGCGGGACGATTCAGTGGGAATTGAGAATTGGAGAGTCGTTGCAATGAACGGAGAAGTTTATTCATTCATTTACTTTATTTGCAAATGGGGGAAAGTTGTACAATTACACAGTATTACCAACAATAATATCGAACACACTAATGTACACAAGTCAAGATTTGGAAACTATTGTTGGAGTATTTACTGAAAATGTAAGTCTTTTCTTAAACATATCAATATACTTGGGGAAAGGCTCTAAGACTGTGGTAGGCGATAAGTTCCAATTAGCAATACCCATAATTTGTACGCTGTGGTCAGCCATTAACTTTATGCGAATTATCTGCCCTGCTTAGGTAGGTGGGATTTCCCAGGCGTTCGTTTAGTTCTCCCCCTGCTGGTCGATTGGTGTAAGAGTTAAACATAGCGTATAGTCTGGATTTCGTCCATCTTCCAGAGATTCCCACCCTATTTTCTCTATCATTCGAGTTACACTACTTCTAGGATAAAAATCGTGGAGCACAAACCTTTGAACCATCTTCAGCTCATTGATTAGTTCTGCTTTATATGGGTCCCAAACCAATGAGCCGTATTTCTAGATTGCCCTCACCAGGGTCAAATATCCTAATTCTTTTGCTGTGGTGACAAGAAGAAGAGTCAATCGTGAATTGTGCTCAGTACTATTCGTGCCAAATGTGCAGATAAAGAAGTGTAGGCATATAGTTTGTATTAAACCATCTTGCTTAAAAGTGAGTACAAGTATACAAGTATCGGTATCAGATATTATATAATACTTGAGTTTATTTGGTCAAATATAGTTCATTCTAGATCTCTCCTTTCGTAAGGCGCCATTTTGGTAGTGTGATCCATAGAGGTCACAGAGTAGGATCATATTTTCCACCACTGACAATAACGGAGTTTCTATTGTCAGTAACCAGAGAATAAACGATTTGACATATCAAGCAATAGCCATACTATCACTGCATGCTAGATACCATGCCAGACGTATTTACTCAACAACCCAAGATATCTATGGATTGTGCATCGGAAAGCAACCTTGATACTTGTCCCATCTGTGAACAGAAGGTGCAAGGTGAGTCAGCTGTTGCCTGTGACGGGTTGTGCCAGAGATGGCATCACCTAGCATGCACTGAACTACAGCAAGGTCAGTTCAATGCCCTAAAATCAACTAACAAAAATAAATCCAAACTACTGTGGCTGTGCTACAGCTGTGAACAAGATTACCTGATCTATAAAGCGGGAAAGAGTATGCAAAAGGAAATAGAATCTTTAAAAACAGATATGAACAAAAAATTAGACACAATGATGACAGCAATAAATAAGCTAAATGAAGAGCGCACAACACAGGCACTACGCGTAGAACGCCCTATACGGCATTCACGTGATTCTGTGATCATGACTCAGGCCCAATTTGAGCCCAGAGGACACCGCATGGACAGTGACATTATTACCACAACAGCAGAGACGATACCAAAATTAATAAGCCATAGCAATAATGACCACTCTTCAGATGACGCCAGAGAACTACCAAAGACAAATGTTGAGAACAGCAATCATACTGTGGAAGAAGAGGAGGGAAATTTCACGGAGGTGATTTCCAAAAGGAGTCGTCGACGACTGCAACACCGTTCCTACACTATTGGAACGGGGGGTACAGAGGACGACCTTCTAGAAGCTGGAGAGAGTATGGCATGGTTGTACCTGGGACGCACATCACAACGCACAACTTCAGACAAAATAAAGAATTTCCTTCAACGGAAAGGATTTCCGCAATCAGTAGTATGCGAAGAACTGCGAACAACGGGGATTAATAAATCATTCAAAGTAGGAATCCCTATGCAACATTTAGAAGAAACCGATAACCCAAATTTTTGGCCAAGAGGAATACTGGTGAGACGTTTTCGTTTCTCACGCAGACGAATGGACATACGTTCTCCAGCAGGGGAATTTGGAAGATATTAACCACAAAAGAATAAGCAAGGGCGCCGATACGAATTGTTCGGTGACAACTGGGTTTTTAGGGACTTTTCTATGGAATTGTGAAGGACTAATAAATGCTACGTCCATGCTACCATATAACATCTTCCAAAATTATGATGCAGTCGTTCTAACAGAAACATTGCTAATGCATGAATGGCATATCCAAAACTTCTATACTATCCACAGCCTCGCAACACAGCGATGTAGACGCAGACCCAAAGGCGGTATATCTTTGCTAATAAAACCCATGCTAGCACCTTTCCAGACACTTCATCAAACAGAGAACATTTTACTAGTAAAATGCAAATCAGTATCGATAATGGGTGTGTATTTCCAGCCATATCTCAAGGAGGAGGAGATCATTGACGAAATCGAAGCTGCATTAGTTAAAATACCAAGGTATGACCCTCTTATAATAGCGGGCGATCTGAATTGTCGTTTAGACATACCATCAGCTAAAACAGATACAGTAATATCTTATCTGGAACATGAAGGGTTCAGAGTTACCAATAACAAAAGTGAGAAAACCTACTACAGCCCAAATGGTAGCAGTACAATAGATTTGGTTCTCATTAATGACGGAGCTAAAGTGATATTTCAAAATATTGTAACAAGTGTTGCAGTGAGGAAACACTTACCAGTAGAGACAATTCTACAATTTAATGAGAAATATACACTCAATGCAGTTTCAAGAATCAAACTTCCAAGGAAACTTGACGTCGAAATAATTAAGAAAGTAGACTTGCGACAGATAATGAACTCCATCAAGGAAGGGGACGTGAACACTGCTCTAGAAGCCCTGGACAAACACATCAAGGAAGCCATTCCTCCTGGCAAAAACAATTTGCGAAAAGGCAATCCTTGGTTCAACACTGATTGCTATAGTAAAAGGAAATTGACGCTCAATGCCCTACACAGAGCCAGAGAGTTGAAGACAGAGGCGGCCTACAGCGACTATGCGAACAAAAGGCGAGATTATAAAGAAGTTGTAAGACAAGCAAAAATAACCTATCATCTGAATAAAGAAAAGCACTTAGTAGAAGAAGCAGAAACTGACCCATATAAGGCACTTCAAACAAAGAATCCTAGATTTCCAAAAAATATACCTATACAGACATGGTCGCAACATCTATGCAATCTATTAGGGGCTAAAGACACACGCCCTAGCGCCGTTTTGTCACCATGTGTAGATTTCGCGCCCATCATGGAAGAGGAGGTCATAAAAACAATACAATTGAGCAGAGCACACAGAGCACCAGGTCCAAACCTCATCACAAATGAACACTTAAAACTCGCAGCCCCAACTATGGTGCCTGCCTGGACAGCGCTCATGAATGAATGCCTACGATCAGGGAAAATCCCTACACAGTGGAGAACTGCAATAATAAAAATGCTCTACAAAGGGAAGGGAGATTTAGATGACCCAGATGCCTATAGAGGTATCGCTCTGGAAGATGTACTCTTCAAAACGTTCACCAAAATAATAACAGGCCGTTTGACTAATTTGACTGATCACAGTATGCCGGAAGAACAATTTGGATTCCGGGTAGGCAGGTCGACCATTCAGGCAGTTTGCTGCCTCCAGGAAGACATTAAAGAGGCCTTAAGACACCCGAAAGGGAAACTTTACTCTGTGTTTGTTGACTACAGCAAGGCTTTTGACACTCTCAACAGAAGAATACTTCTGGATAAACTAGGATTGATGATTGGAATAGATCACTATATCACTGCGTTCATACGCAATATACTCAACAATAACATGCTGATAATTGACGACAGTGTCACCCTCTCAGAACCCATAGAACAATGCATTGGGGTATTGCAGGGCGATCCCCTAAGTCCAACACTGTTTAATGTTGCTACAGCAGACATAGTAAAATCCGTGAAGCTAGATGGAGTTAGCATGTACATATACGCAGATGACGTAGTTCTAGCCTCAACTTCACGTCAAAGTCTACAGTCGTCCCTAGACCTGTTGGCAATTTGGGCCGGAAAAAATGAACTCGATATAAACTTAAACAAAACCGTATCCATGATCTTCCGCAAAGGAGGTAGAATAGTAGCAGGAGAGTCCCTATATCTAGAGCACAAGGCGTTACGTATTGTAAATCAATTTAAGTACTTAGGACTAATTTTTCAGACACATGGGGATACTTTCACCGAACATATAAAGGACAGAACAATACATGCCATAAAAGCAATGCATGAAATAGAACATCTTAATAAACTATCTTTAGAGACAGCAATGACATTATTTAGAGTAAAAATCAGCCCAATAATAAGCTACGGTCTGAACATTATATGGGAGAATCTCACGAAAAACAACATGAAGTGCATAGAAAGAGTCAAGGCAACTTTCATGAAAAAAGTCCTGTGTATCTCAAAGTATACCCCATCGCGACTGTGTTATGAAATGTCAAGAGAGACCTTCTACATCGACGATTTAAGGTGTCAACTATTGCTCCCATCTACCGCCCAGTACGAGGACCTTCTAAAAGAGCTCAAAACGAAGAGGATGCAAATATGGAGTGACTTTTATTTAACAGCCGCAATGACGTCCGATGAGTGGAAGGGTCCATGTTACGACCTGAGACATACAATCACTCGTTTCGCAATACATGGATTCCATTTCAAGTTATGCAAAATGGAAGGGTATCATGAGCCTAGTATGAAATGCATTTGCAAATTGTGTGGAAGTGTCTGTGAAAGGTATCATGCCATGACATGCGGACGGAGGGTTGAGTCACTTAATAGCTTTTGTTGTCAATGACAGTTGAATGTGATCTTGAATATTTTGGGTTTTTATTATTATTATTATTTTTATATTGCCTCATGGCCATTGGCTGCAATAAATACCTTTAAAAATACCTTTAATGATAACTTTCCCCACTGTTCCCTTAAGTAATCAGAAATAAGGTGGTCCAACAGTTAACCTATGACGGATGTGAGGCTAACAGGCATATAGTTTCCCATTTACAATCTGTTCCCTCCCTTGAATATTTGAACTAGTGTAGCACTTTTCCAGTCTTTTGGAATTATCACGTTATTATTTGATACATTAAACAGCACCCTCAAGTATCCCTCAAGAAGATCTGTTTAAATTAAATATCTCCCATTCAATAAAAATAGTTATATCATTTATAATAAAATAAAAACCTATTATTACTAGAAAAATCACCAAAGTGACTGTACCTCCTGGTTATAGCATATCTCGACACATATTGTCTGGGCCTTCGATATATTTCTACGTTGCTTTTTATTTTTTGCTAGAATTGACGATTGGTTTATTTGGAAAGGTGGGTGATCAGAATAGTCGCGCAAACTTCCGAAGAAGGTCAAGACCCTTATAGGGCTGTTGAATCTATGATTCTGATAATGATGATGATGATGATGATGATAGTAATACCATTTTTGGATATATTCCGAAAAGCCCTGGTGATAGATCACCTGAGAGAGTTAATAATAAATGAGCCAACAAAGAGTCGTGTGCGAGGACAGCTCAATGTTTACCTCGACTAGGAAAACAAGCATTGTGGTTCGATATATTCACTACAACAAAGGTATAATGCGTCTTCATTGATTCGTAACATGGCGACATTACTGGACATCGTAACTTTCATTGTAATCCACGCATTGAAAGGCCCCTAGCATGAAAGCTGGAGCATTCTAGTGAATGTTTATGATGTATACAATTCCCTGCATACAAGTTAATATTCTTTTTAAAATGTTCTGCATATGAGTTTCTAAAAGTATTTTGCTGTTGTTGTTGCTTCCATTTGAGAGGCTAGGGACACATATAGTTATCAGCCCAATATAAAAAGAAAGCTTGTAGATTTATGTGTGCACTATTCTAGTGATTACGAGTCATTAGAGTTATATGGAATCCGAACCACAAGGTATGATATTTCACTTCCAAATTTTCATACATATTAACCGGAAATAGAACCAGGCCCAACTTGATGAAAGAGAAGCGGCTTCTCCCCTCCCCCCATTACGCGCTGTATATTTGCGAGTATAAGTAGCTGATATTATTGTTATAGTGATTGTAGTAGAGGGTGTAATTATGATCTGGATATAGTGAGCGGTCTAAGGAGCACTGTACGAATAAACTAGATAGTTGCACACGTGAAGATTTAAAGTTAAAACCCCATTGACGACTTTGGTCATCTTGAGTGGGTTCTTTCTGTGGATTCTTCCACAATCACTGCAGGTAAATGCCGGGATAATACCTGATTTCAAGCCCTGAGACACACACACACATACCAGTGCAATAGCGGAGGATATCAGAGACATTCCATACGCTCATGGGGATGAAACCCGAGATATTTCAAGTCACTAAAGAATGAAAATTGGAAACAATAACTTTTTATTTCGCTAAAAGATATCAAATCTGGAGGTCCTGAAATGTATATCAGATACACACATTATTTACATTTCTCTGGGATGATAGCTTCCTAATATCTTAATTGATTCAGAAGTTTTTCTTTCCTGGAAGTATTGACTGTTGCTATGGTGACGAACTTGGCACTCACCAACCGTTGTCAGACACCGTAATATTGGAAATATTGAACCGTAATAAATTTTAAACCCACATTCGCGGCCGATTTCGTGGCGAAGTGGAGAGGCCGGTAACCTTTGGGGTGAAGGGCTCCGTGTTAGATTCCCTGTTCGGTCATATGACTTTAACTTCGGTTGGTTAATACCTCTAGTTTGGAGACAGGGTGTTTGTGATGAAACCTCTTATCACGTAAAGTAGGTCACCTACGGGCACAACATCTAAAGACCAACACCAGGCCTATATGGAGGCCACACGTCATAATTATCCCAAATTGGCAAACATATAGAATAATACAAAATGACAACGTATTATTTCCCCTCGCTACAAGGCGCTGTGTATTTCTTCACTAGCGGGCCAAGTTTCACTGTCAAAAGATTGCAATCGCATATCCTGCTTATCTTTACAATTTGAAACTTCCAATTTTATATTCGCTTCTTCATGCATAGTTATTGTTATTGATTCATTGAGGGGCTTTGCAACATCGTGGTCATGTATTTCCGTGTACTTGGGTGCGTGTGGAAATTGTCTGATAACCTGTGTTACTGTGGTGGCTGTATTAGTGTGTTTAATTGTAATTCAGAAGAGGATTTGGAACGAGGTGGCCGTGGCCTTAATTTAGGAGCCATCCCAGCATTCCCCTGAAGTAGAAGTGGGAAACCATGGAAAACCACCTCCACGATGGCTGAGATGGAAATCGAACCCGTCGCTTCTCAGTTTTGCCTCACGAGACTGAGTGTACCCCGTTCCAGCCCTCAGACAAGAATTAAATTTCTTGGTAGTGCCGGGTATCAAACCTGGGCCTCCACGATGACAGCCAAGAGTGCTAGCCACTACGCAACGAGTCGGACCTTTATAGATGGTAATGGTGTAAGTCTTCAACAATGGTTTTTATCCTCGGTCAATAGAATCTATGAAAGATCATGTTTTAGGATTAACTATCACTAATTATTGTACAGACGATGATATCAAACCATGATGAGGCTCTGGTACCGGAGGTCACATTTCTGGAGGTAGCTGAGTTCGAATCCTGCTATCGGCCATCCCGTGGTATCCCATTTCCCATTTGCCTTTACCATTCCCAGTGTTGAACGTTACAAACGGTCGATATAATTTGCAATTAGTGACTATGCTCCAATAAATAAATTATTGATGGTGTTAATTAATATTAGAAGCTTGGGACATCTTGGTCATCAGAGCTATGTACTTGAGTTTGTAAGGGAAATTTCTAATAACCTGTACAGGTGTTCCGATTCAACACGGAACTGTAAAATGGGTTACCAACCCACCCGCAATTGGCTTGAAATCTGCTCGCAGCGTACTAGCGACGGGGCTGAGTTCGATTTCGCTGATTGCCGCCTTCTTATACAGCATTGCAAAGTATTTCGCTGTTTCAAAATATATTTACACAGGCTTCACAATAAGTTTGAACGATTTCTGTTTCAGAACTTGTTATTTTACGCTTCTGTTAGTGACTTTTGCAGAGCATTTCTATGAAGTAAAATGTTATTTTACAACATAGTTTATTACAACACAATGTATTTTTGTGTTGTATTTTATTTACAACACAATTTATTGTTTTAACCCAATACCACAAAATGAGATACAATTTGGAAAATATTTGTTACAAAACTGTAATCAGTCTTCGATGCGACTAAAAAAGTTAATTTATCACAGATGTTACATCTACTACAAATGGATATTTACATAAGGTGTTCGAAGTGGCGTCCATCATTTTCCAAGCCGAGGGCCTCTCGTCGCAAGACGTTCTCTCTTGCGTTCGACAACATCGGAGAAATAATTTCCGCAAATGCTTCGGCAATGACGAGCTCCATTTTTTCGGGTGTTTGTGGTGATCTTAAAAATGCTCTCGACTTGAGGTAGCCCCAAATGAAGACATCCAGGACGGTCAGATCAGGTGAACGTGGTGGGAATTCTACACACATCAAAAAAAGTTTTGCATCACCTCGGTTCCAAGAGTTCCGGAACCTTTAAATACAAAGGGAATAGAGATCAACACAAACAACATTTCAGCTCGTTTTATTGCTCATGAGACCCACACATTGCATGTTGTACCATCATACAGCTAGACTTTCAGCATTTGTGGTCCAGATTGCAGTACACACCACTACCTCTAATACCCAGTAGCACGTCCTCTTGCATTGATGCATGCCTGTATTCGTCGTGGCATACTATCCACAAGTTCATCAAGACACTGTTGGTCCAAATTGTCCCACTCCTCAACGACAATTCGGCGTAAATCTCTCAGAGTGGTTGGTGGGTCAAGACGTCCATAAACAGCCCTTTTCAACATATCCCAGGCATGTTCGATAGGGTTCATGTCTGGCGAACATGCTGGCCACTGTAGTCGAGCGATGTCGTTATCTTGAAGGAACGCATTCACAATATGTGCACGATGAGGTCGAGAATTGTCGTCCATGAAGACAAATGCCTCTCCAATATTCTGCCGATATGGTTGCACTATGGGTCGGAGGATGTCATTCAGGTATCGTAAAGCCGTTTCGGAGCCTTCCATGACCACCAGTGGCGTACGTCGGCCCCACATAATGCCACCCCAAAACATCAGGGAACCACCACCTTGCTGCACTCGCTGGACAGTGTGTCTAAGACGTTCAGCCTGACCAGGGTGCCTCCAAACACGTCTCCGACGATTGTCTGGTTGAAGGCATATGCGACACTCATCGGTGAAGAGAACGTGATGCCAATTCCGTGGGGTCCATTCAGCATGTTGTTGGGCCCATCTGTACCGCGCTGCATGGTGTCGGGGTTGCAAAGCTGGACCTCGCCATGGACGTCGGGAGTGAAGTTGCGCATCATGCAGCCTATTGCGCACAGTTTGAGTTGAAACACGACGTCCTGTGGCTGAACGAAACGCATTATTCAACATGGTGGCATTGCTGTCAGGGTTCCTCCGAGCGGCAATCCGTAAGTAGCGGTCATCCACTACAGTAGTAGCCCCTGGGCGGCCTGAGCGAGGCCTGTCATCGACAGTTCCTGTATCTCTGTACCTCCTCCATGTCCGAACAACATCGCTTTGGTTCACTCTGAGACGCCTGGAAACTTCCCTTGTTGAGAGCCCTTCTTGACACAAAGTAACAATGCGGACGCGATCGAACTGCGGTATTGACCTTCTAGGCATGGTAGAACTACAGACAACATGAGCAGCGTACCTTCGTCCTGGTGGAATGACTGGAACTGATCGGCTGTCGTACCCCCTCCGTCTAATAGGCCCTGCTCATGCATGGTTGTTTACATCTTTGAGCAGTTTTAGTGACATCTATGAACAGTCAAAGGGACTGTATCTTGGATACAATATACACAGTCAACGTCTATATGCCGGAGATCTGGGAACCGAGGTAATGCAAAACTTTTTTTGATGTGTGTATAAAGCCGCCAATTCATATCCACCGACCAGGAAACAAACAGTTTAAGACGTCACCGACAGTCTGGAGGAGTGCGCTGGATGACCATCTTGTTGAAAAAGCATGTTGTAATTGTGTTGTAATAAACTATGTTGTAAAATAACATTTTATTTCATAGAAATGCTGTGCAATAGCCATGAACAGAAGCGTAAAATTACAAGTTCTGAAACAGAAATCGTTCGAACTTATTGTGAAGCGGGTCTGGGACTCGGGTAGTTACTCCTGGACTCGAAATAAAGACCCATTTCGCCATTTGACTGGATGGAGCTTACACAATTCCTGAGGATGACCGCCATCAACGCCGGGATTGAAACCATCGTACTCCGGACTTCGAACTCCCTCTTACAGTAGTGACTAACGCACACAGTTGAGCACCTGATAGATAGGCAACACCTCTCTCATCTGTGAATATCAGTGGACACTGATGATACTTTCTGTACCTCAGAACCAGACGAACGTAAGTTTAAAAATTACGATTTTCAGTTTATTGCATCATTGTATGTAGAATTTGATTCTACATTAAGCCATTACAACTTAAGTCCGGTGAAACATCGCGTTTTGTATTTACTAAGGGTTGTAAGAACATGAGTCCCAACCTAAGATTGAGCCAGACAAACTTAAATCCACTTACGTTATTGTGGTTCTGAAGCGTTAAGAATACATTAAAACGCAAGTCCCATTAACACACCTTGTCATAGTGCTAAGTCCTAAACCTGGTTTTATAAGTACAGCCAATATAACGTAAGTCCAGTCTTAAGTCCTAAACCTGGTTTTATAAGTACAGCTTGCCACGGTGGGTGAGTGGTTATAGTGTCGGACTACCAACCCCAAGATTGCAGGTTCGCCCCTGGCCATGGTAAGTGATTTTTGAAGGCGACAAAAATCACGATACTCATGTCATACGTTGTTGGCATGTTAAAGAACCCATTTGAATTCAGTAGGCCGTGTTCAATGGTAAAATTAATCTCGGGATTTTCTGCCAACACAAAGTTCCTCCATTCTCTACTTGAAAGCGCTGTAGTGTCAAGGAGTTTAGATATCTAACCTCCTTGACTTTCATAGCGTTCAAAGGAACGACGAAGATCGACATGCAAGCTACCCTCTGGGTGTCAATTAACAAAGCTTGCACCAGGCACCCGAGGCCATACGATATTATTATTATAGCCAATATAACGCATGTCCAGTCTTAAGTCCTAGAACGATTTTATAAGTACAGCCAATATAACGCAAGTCCAGTCTTAAGCCCTAAAACGATTTCAAAAGTACATCCAATAAAACATAAGTCCAGTCCTGACTGAATATTGCGTTAATTCTAAAGGAAATACTAATAAAGGGGTTAAGTATATACAACTTTAATAATGTCAATAATTTTTTTGCTGCCTAATTCAAGTGTTAGCCATGCAGTCAGACATAGAGTTCATTTTCTACAGTTTTTATGCTCTCCTGAAAAGTTGGCATAATATGACTTACGTTAGTCTGGTTCTGAGGTACAGCATTTTAAATGTACCTTTTATCGCCTTAGCATCCGGCTCCATGGCTAATTGATTAGCGTGATAGGCTTTGGCCCGAAAGGTCCCGGGTCTGATTCCCGGACGGGCCATTAGGCATTTTAATCCCCTAGGGTTAATTCCCGTGACCCGGGGCTAGGTGTATGTGGCGTCTTCATTATCACTTCATCCTCATAACGACGCACAGTTCACCCACGGGCGTCAACTAGAAAGACCTGCACTCGGCCTCCCAGGAAGCCACACGAAAAGAAAAAGAATCCGCCTTAGCGGAGAGTTCATGGATGTTAATGGCTATGTTAATTGCATCGCTCTAATTCCACTGCACGCTCAGTGGTTTGATGTTAATATTACGACGGTAGTAGACGTTGAAGCAATGCAATGGTATTCAAGACGGGCCCCTAACACGCTCTTAATTCTATTGGAAAAGCAATTTCCAGCAAAGCACTATTCAGTGAGCGTCGTCTATTACCTGCCTTCATTAGGGTCAAGCATCGAGGATTCAACAGCTGATATATCAAGTAAAATTCGGTACCGTATAGCATTCAAGTAACTCAGCATTTTGTTGTTTCATTTGAGGGGTTTGGACATCGTGGTTATTTATCCACATGTACTTGGGTGTATGTGGTAGTTTGTCTGATAAACTGTGTTGTGGTGTTTGTTGCATTAGTGTGCCTATTTATAATCCAGGTGAGGATTGGGAAGGAGGCATCCGTGGCCTTAAGTTACTACCCAACCCGGTATTTGCCTGGAGTAGAAATGGAGAACCACGGAAACTAATTCCAGGATGGATGAGGTTGGAATCGAACGCACCTCCTCTCAGTTTTTCCTCATGAGACTGAGTGTACCCCGTTCCAACTCTCGGAGCAGAATTACATTTCTTGGCAGAACCGGGAATCCAAACCGGATCTCAGGGGTGACAGCCAAGAATGCTAGGCGCTACACCACGAGGTGGTCCAGTTCTGTTGGCCTGAGTTGTATAATACTCTACAAAACTAAGTCACTTATACATTTTTATAAACAAAGTTGGCACAAAAAAGCTAACTGTAGAGAAAGTTCGCTTCACTGCATGTAAACAGGCAAGGTGCAACAAAGAGCTTTGAAGTGATAGAAACCTAGTTCTAATAAATATAGCTTTCCAGTCAGTCAACACAGATTCTGAATATTCAGAATATAGAATACACTTTATTTTTAAATAAAGTATTTAAATATAGGGTCATAAATTAATTTATAGAAGAGTTATATAACGGAAAAGAATGTTATTGTATAAAAATTTATAATGATGTATAGTTTATAAGATATTTATTTTTGAAACTGATATTATTGTTTATTATACTTATAAGGAAATTTAAAGCATATTGAGTCAAGTATAATTGATATTTAACCTAATAATATCAAATACTTTTATAACAATTTTAAACGATCGATCATAAATTTGTTGAATATAATAACATTTGCCTTACGTTAATGGAAAAAACTGATAGACCCCTCAAAGTCAAAGAGCGTCCTTTAACCTTCGTAAAATTGGGGGCGAAACTTCGTTATGCTCAACATTTTCAGAGCATGTAGTAGTTAGTTGAAAGTACTTCAAATAAAGTCGGAATAATAAATTCTATGCTGTCAAAGGTGTGTGATGTAAATAAAAAGAAGAACGAACTGTGTGAGATCCACTCGAGCTCCACTCGAGCTGCTCTTGAGCACAGTGGACAGGTTTGTATCCGGCCTCAGCACCTTTATGTATTTAAGGGTAGCGGAAACCATACAACAAAAGTAGATATCAGTAATATTTTATTTTATAATTACTACAATGTCTTAACAGTATTATAGCGTCAACCGCGGTATGCTAAGACACAAGCACTAGGCCATGGGACCAAGCTGTTCAGGAGTCGGCTCGGACGATTGTTCTTCATATGGATTTCCCTGGTTTCCATTAAAATGTCGGGAAAATGCCTCTCAATAGGCCACGGTCACTTCCTTGCCCAGTTTCATTCATCTTCATACTCATCTCTCATCAACTCTTCTGAAGACGTTGCTGTCAGGCAGGGCATCCAGCTGTAAAAACCATCCACAAGATAGAAATTCATCACATCTCATCCATGACCCGGAAGAAACGGGAATAATAAGGGGAGTACATACAATAATATTAGAACAATGTAGAAGCTATTAATTCTATTATCGTAATTAAAGCATTTATTAATTTAAAACATTGCAGGAAAAATCACGATTGATGTTGCTGTTGATTTATTTAATGGCTTTGTGACTTTGTGGTCATGTAGCCTCGTGTACCGTGTGTTCGGTATATGTCTGATAACCTGTATTACTGTGGTGTCTGCAGTAGTGTGTGTGTATTTGTAATTCAGGCGAGGTTTGGGAAGGTTGTGGTCGTGACCTTCTTTTAGGAACCATCCTGGAATTCGCCTGGAGAAGAGGTGGGAAACCACAAAACCACTCTCAGGATGGCTGAGGTTGGAATCGAACCCACGTCTCATCGGTTTTCTCTCACGAGGCTGAGTATGCCCCGTTCAAACCCACAGATCAGAATTAAATTTTTTGGTAGAACGGTGACAGCCAAGAATGCTAGTCACTACGTCACGAGGTAGACTGTATAGAAATGAAATACATATCTTGGAATTACGTGGAAATCCAGGCTTTTAGGTAATATTATACCTAAGGGGCCGTTATCTCATCCCCCTCCCCATCACGTAGCAGCCTATGAGTCAGGCTTCAAGTTTACGATGTCGATATGGCTGAACTCGATTCATGTGAGTAACTTGGCATGTTAGTCAGCTAGACACGTATCACACCGCGTGTAAGAAAACCGATACGACCTTCGACAAGGAACATTCCATGTGTCACCCGGGGTGGACGTATCGCAGTCACGGTGTGGGGAGCTTCAAGGGCGAATAGTCTGAACAGTTAATCATTATATACCAGGAGAATCAGCTGCCCCTAATAATATTGTTTTATGCAGCCCAACTAGCCTTGTTATAATGCACTACAAGCATATCCCGCGAACGATACTGAGCCCTAATATGACTGTGATGTGACTACAAACTAATACGAGGAGAAAATAATAGTGTTCAGTATCGTTTGTGGGATATGTTTGCAGTGCATTAGTACCATACGGGATGCAAGCAGAGAAATATTGACCTTCCTGACAACAAGCGTTATTTGGGCTGCATGAAACATTATTATTAGGGGCAGCTGATTCACCTGGTATATACACCCTCTGTCTGAAAAGTTAGGTGAATGGGCTATATTACGAACGGATTGTTGGCTTACCTGAAACAGCATTTACTATCCTTCGACGTAATCCCCGTGGAAGGTTATGTACTTCTGAGAATGACTGAACAAGTCCTGGAAACTCCTGGCATAGTCTTCTTTAGGAATAGCCTTCAGTTTGGGTCGTCAAAACTCTAAATTGAAAGCAAGAGAGACGCGTGAATTTATGCAACCTGCCTTGCACTACTGATAGACGGGTGGCAGTGAGAAGGGTGAAAATTTATGTAACCGAACGTGCACACCTGTTCGACGGGTGGCAGTGAGAAGGGAGAATGTTCCGTGGAATGTTCCTGAAAACCATCGTCACGAGTGACGAGACCTGGTGCCTGAGTACGACCTTGAAGGCAAGCGTCAAAGTATTGAGTATCGGGGTCCAGGGTCACCGAATAGCCCTGAAGGGCCAGAGGTTTTCGGACATTTCGGACATCCAAAGTAATGTGACGACACGACTGAAGGCTATCCCTTAGGAAGACTATGCCAGGACTTGTATAGCCGTTCTAAGAAGTGCATAACCATCCACGGGGATTACTTCGAAGGGTAGTAACGGCTGTTTCAGGTAAGCCAACAATTCGTTCGTAATATACTGTAGAACCATTCACCGAACTTTTCAGACAGAGGGTGTAAATCGCTAAGTTTCACAAAACTCAAGCTCTTAAACAAATAAACAAGATGATAGCCCATGTGTAGCGTTGATCCCACATAACAGTAAAGCTGGGTGGGTGGTATATGCACATGAGGTGCTCACAAATTACTAAAACAGATCGTAACAAATAATGATAATTCAAAAGAAAGAGAATTACCCGCAGCAGTGACGAATTGCATTCTGGTTTCATAAATATTGACAATTTGTATAAAAAGTACGATTAAACAAATAAACAAGACGATAGATCCTGGCAGAGCTGCGTCACGTCGAGCCCACAATCCAATAGAGCCGGGCGGGTGGTTTATACACATGCGTGAGTTTTCGCTTGGGTCCGCTAGTATTAAATAAAGCGAGCACGGTTTGAATGCTGGTCAATGCATCTAACACTGACCACCTCTTGGGGAATTGGTTAGAATCTTGGCTGTCACCCCTGAGGTCCCGATTCGAATCCCGGCTTAGCCAAGAAATGTAATTCTGATCTATGGGTTGAAACGAGGTACACTCAACCTCATGAGGCAAAACTGAGAACATGTGGGTTCGATTACCCCGCTCAGTCATCTTTCTAATCCAGAATAATGCCGTGACGGTTCCTAACATAAATCCATGATCACCTCGTTTTGAATCCTCATCTGAATTAAAAATACAAACACTACACAGGTTATCAGAAAAATGTAACATTTACCCAATTACTCAGTGCTACATGGCCACGATGTAACAATGTTCTTCTATAGAATTTGTGTTATAGGTTATGTGAAGTGTTTTTGCCTGCTAAACGGTATGAAATTTGGTGAATTCGCAATGACGTTGAATAACGATCAGCTCATGTTGCCAACTTTGAAGTTACTTTTCAAGTGCCAGTTTTGGTTGGTTCCTCAGTTTAGAGGCTGCGACAACGCGGTCATGTATCCCCGTGTACTTTGGGTGTGTGTAGAATCTGTCTGATAACCAGTGTTGACTGTGGTGGCTGTATTAGTGTGTGTTTCTGTTTTCAATTCTAGTAACTGCAGACATTGAAATTTTTTCAAGTAGTTCTTACTGTTGCCGCCAAACGTCTACTAGTTCATAACTTGGTTACCAGACGCCACCGCAGTCGGCTCCTGGCGACGAACGAAGGAACCTAAGAGCGTTTGTCAAATGTTTAACTGTAATTTAGCTTCACACAGGTGCAATTAGTGGAAGGTTCTTTAACATGCCATAAATCTATGCCATGGGATCGCCGGCTTTACTTCCCCTCCGAAGGAAGGCACACTGAGGTATTTTTAACGCTCTTAAAAAATCCGACGACTTCGGCCGGGTTTGAACGCGCGATCTTGGGCATAGAAGCTCAGCATGCTACGAACTACGCCACCGAAGCCGCTAAGTGGCTGGAAGGAATGAATACAACCCTGATTGAAATTATACTATAAATCTCCAGATTAACTCTGAACACTATTATTTTCCCCTCGATGTAACTACATACTAATACGGGGGGAAAATAATAGGGATATGCTTGCGGTCCATTAGTACCATACGGGATGCAAGCAGAGAAATATCAACCTTCCTGACAGCACGCGTTAGTTGGGCTGCATAAAACAATATTAATAGGGGCAGCTGATTCACCCGGTATAGGGAAAGAGCTACTGTATTTACACAAATATGTCAACCCAATCATACACGAAATGTTGTGCCTTGACTATGCGATGTTGACTAGAATATTTACGGCTGATCTTAGCTGACATCACAAGCTGTACAATTCTTGCTCTTTATCCATACTTGGTTACTTGATTTGGCTCGTCCTGTGACAGGATTTTTTCTTTATTTCCCACCGCCATAGTAGTTCCTTTATAACCCAATACACTCATACTGATATGGATAGGACCCTTTTTGCATCATTAACCTGAATATTCTTGTAGAGAAACGTGGCTAATCTTGAACTTCCTTCTTGTTTGAGAGCAAAGTGAGCTCGCTATTAATTCTGACAGAGACATTCGTTGCAGCTTTTATATGGACTTTACTGGTGTTTGGTCGTAAGGTCGGGCTAAGCTGGCTTTGTCCGGGGAAGAAAGATGAGCGGGTTTATCAACTCCCGATGGATGTGCGTCTTAAAGAACTCTTTCACTGAGGTGCTACATATCTTGCGACTAAAGATATTTCTGGGAATGTTTCTCAACTTGAGCTTCATTTCATGGACAGGAAAGTAATATCTCAGTTATACTACAGGAAATCAGGCAAATAGAAACAAATTGTTTCAAAAATAATAAATTGCTTACTTTTCTTTCCTCTATCAACCGTACACAACACAAATTTTAAAAGCTTCATACCATATTGCTTTAAATATGCTGAGCCAATAAGTTACTTATAAGACTGATTATTTCTAATTCAAGTGTTACCCACAGGTAAAATTCTGGATTTTAACAATGCATGTGTTCAATGTTGGAATTATGCTTAATTAAGAAAACGCAAACTATCATTCACGAAATTTTTAGAAATTGCTGTTATTATTATAATTATTATTAATAATAATATTTTAATATTATTGATACTATTTGAATATTTATTATTATTATTATTATTATTATTATTAATATTAATATTAATATTATTATTATTATCATTACTACTCAAAGAATTGGTTTATTACAGCCTAAAAACACAAATGAAGGCTATAAGCTATAAGCTATTGCTCGAATAGTGCAGTCTATGTAGAAGTTCGAGAACTAAAATATCTGACCCCAGCAGTATTCAAAGCTGCGACCTCCGAATTTGTATGCCACTGCTCTGACCGCTAAGACATTTTAATTATCTTACATCCATGTACATGGATTGCACTATTTGTGCATTACACTACCTACTGCAATAACTTAAATCTTTTCATTTCTCATTATTATTATTATCTTTATTTTTATTTTTTTACACGCGAATAGGACCACTTAGGATCACGCTACAATTTCATTTCTTTTTCTTGGTGCGAAGTTTTCTCTGCACCCAATACTCCTTCATGCGTTCGCTGGCTTGTTTACGCTGTTCGTCCGTCCATGCTCTTCCGGTCTTCTTAAGTCTTCTTGCGGCTTGAATCCCTTCCAAATTACTCAGTATGTTCCTAAATCTACTTCTGTCTAACAGTTGGTCTTCAGAGATGTTCAATCTTTCCATATCCGCCTTTGTTTGCTTAATCCATGCTGTTGTGGTCTTCTTTCTCCAGATGTAATCAAACATCCGTTTGGTGAGTCTATTTTGGTCCATTCTGTATAGATATAAGAGAAACTTCAACCTCTTCTTCTTCATAGTCTCAGAGATTTTTTTCTACTTTCTCGTAAACTTCTTCATTACTTCGAAGTTTCCATTCACTTTCGGTTTGAACAGCACCCATAATATTCCTGAGGATTCTCCTTTCCAAGACCTCTAATTTATCCAGCTTGTAGTTCATAGACAGACATTCACTGGCATAGAGACATTCTGTCTTCACCACGGTGTTGTAGTGTTTCATTTTGGCATTCCAGGATAGGCACTTTTGATTGTACATGTTATTTGTCAAGCCATATGCTCTCTCCATGTTTGAGATCCGATCTTCTATTGCATTTTTCTCTAGTCCATTCGCTTGTATGGTCTCACAAAGGTACTTGAACTTTTTGACCCTATTGATTCGATATACACACATCAAAAAAAGTTTTGCATCACCTCGGTTCCAAGAGTTCCGGAACCTTTAAATACAAAGGGAATAGAGATCAACACAAACAACATTTCAGCTCGTTTTATTGCTCATGAGACCCACACATTGCATGTTGTACCATCATACAGCTAGACTTTCATCATTTGTGGTCCAGATTGCAGTACACACCACTACCTCTAATACCCAGTAGCACGTCCTCTTGCATTGATGCATGCCTGTATTCGTCGTGGCATACTATCCACAAGTTCATCAAGACACTGTTGGTCCAAATTGTCCCACTCCTCAACGACAATTCGGCGCAAATCTCTCAGAGTGGTTGGTGGGTCAAGACGTCCATAAACAGCCCTTTTCAACATATCCCAGGCATGTTCGATAGGGTTCATGTCTGGCGAACATGCTGGCCACTGTAGTCGAGCGATGTCGTTATCTTGAAGGAACGCATTCACAATATGTGCACGATGAGGTCGAGAATTGTCGTCCATGAAGACAAATGCCTCTCCAATATTCTGCCGATATGGTTGCACTATGGGTCGGAGGATGTCATTCAGGTATCGTAAAGCCGTTTCGGAGCCTTCCATGACCACCAGTGGCGTACGTCGGCCCCACATAATGCCACCCCAAAACATCAGGGAACCACCACCTTGCTGCACTCGCTGGACAGTGTGTCTAAGACGTTCAGCCTGACCAGGGTGCCTCCAAACACGTCTCCGACGATTGTCTGGTTGAAGGCATATGCGACACTCATCGGTGAAGAGAACGTGATGCCAATTCTGTGGGGTCCATTCAGCATGTTGTTGGGCCCATCTGTACCGCGCTGCATGGTGTCGGGGTTGCAAAGCTGGACCTCGCCATGGACGTCGGGAGTGAAGTTGCGCATCATGCAGCCTATTGCGCACAGTTTGAGTTGAAACACGACGTCCTGTGGCTGAACGAAACGCATTATTCAACATGGTGGCATTGCTGTCAGGGTTCCTCCGAGCGGCAATCCGTAAGTAGCGGTCATCCACTACAGTAGTAGCCCTTGGGCGGCCTGAGCGAGGCCTGTCATCGACAGTTCCTGTATCTCTGTACCTCCTCCATGTCCGAACAACATCGCTTTGGTTCACTCTGAGACGCCTGGAAACTTCCCTTGTTGAGAGCCCTTCTTGACACAAAGTAACAATGCGGACGCGATCGAACTGCGGTATTGACCTTCTAGGCATGGTAGAACTACAGACAACATGAGCAGCGTACCTTCGTCCTGGTGGAATGACTGGAACTGATCGGCTGTCGTACCCCCTTCGTCTAATAGGCCCTGCTCATGCATGGTTGTTTACATCTTTGAGCAGTTTTAGTGACATCTATGAACAGTCACAGGGACTGTATCTTTGATACAATATACACAGTCAACGTCTATATGCCGGAGATCTGGGAACCGAGGTGATGCAAAACTTTTTTTGATGTGTGTATCTGTGTTTCCAGAAATTGTGGTCCATCTTTGAAGTTCATCATGAATTTGGTCTTCTCTGTTGAGATCCTCAGTCCTGTTTGGGTAGCTATTATTTCAAGAAGGTTAATTTGAATGGTTGCGACCTCTGGTCTTTCATACAGAACAGCAAGTCATCAGCAAAAGCTAGGCAGTTGATTTTAATCCCTCCTGAGTTTCTTCCTAGGCAGATTGGAGTTAACTTTTGGAGTTCCAAATTCTCACAATCTTTTCTAAGACACAGTTGAATAGGAGTGGTGATAGTCCATCACCTTGCCTCCCGCCTGTCTTGATTTCAAACGGTTGTGACAAATGCCCCAAGAATTTCACCCTGGAAATTGTATCTGTTAGGGTCTCTTTGATTATGTTTGCCAGTCTTGTTTTGACTCCAAATTCTTTAATGATCTTAAGTAAGGTTTCTCTGTCCACCGAATAGAAGGCTTTCTTGAAGTCTATAAACGATACCACTCAGCATTCTGTGGCGGAGTATTGACTTCAGGTTGAATACAGGAGCGGCCTTTCCTAAACCCTGCTTGGTATTCCCCCAGTTGCTCATCTAAAGTCGTCTCTATTCTATTTAGAAGCAATTTTGATAGGATCTTATAGGCGATCGGTAGAAGAGACACACCCCTATAGTTGTTGACGTCCTGTTTGTCCCCTTTCTTATGTAGCGGATGTATGAGTGCTTTATTATTATTATTATTATTATTATTATTATTATTATTATTATTATTATACCGACAGCAGTGGCTCAGCTGGCTAAAGCGCAGGGTTAGGTCATGGGACCAAGCTCTCTGCTGACTTGGTAGACGCGTGGGTTCGAGCCCCACCGTCGGCCGTCCTTGAAATGGTTTTCCGTGGTTTCCCCATTTTCAACACCAGGCAAATGCTGGGACGGTACCTTCTGATAGGCGACGACCGATTCCTTCCACATCCTTGCCCAGTTTCATTCATCTTCATCCATTCCATCTCTCATCCCGACGCGCAGGTCGCCCACGGGCGTCGAATAGAAAGACCTGCACTCGGCCTCTAAGGAGGCCACACAAAATTATTATTATTATTATTATTATTATTATTATTATTATTAAGTGAGACACCGGAGGAAGTAGACGTGTGCCCGAGTGCTCCGCAAAAAGTTAAGTATAGCAAGGAAATGGTTTGCGACCGCTGTCAAGAAGGACTCCCAAGTGATGGTGACTATGTATACTGCACAGGATGCAAAGGGAAATATCATTATGAATGTACATCAGTCACAATACGTACGTGGAAAGGTATGGCAAAACAAGCTAAGGAGTCATGGCGGTGTCCACAGTGCCGTAGCTTCAAGAAGACAACGTCAGCATCTATTGTCGCAAGCGGTGGAACGATGACCCTACCAGCTGCTGCCAACACTGATGACACAGCGACTCCACCTTCAACACCGGACACGGAGATAATACACGCATCGGATATCAAAGGTATGTTTTTAGAATTAAAGAAGCAGATTAGTGAACTGAAAAACCAAGTGAGTGAAAGTGTAAAAAGTGCCGACTTTATTGGGCAGAAATATGATGAGTTGATTAAGGAAACTAAGTCAAATGCAACTCTTCTGAAATCACTTACAGCAGAAATAAAAACCCTAAAAGACGAAAAGAATCTACAAGACAAAATAATATCAGATCTAAACGAGAAAGTGCACACAATGGAACAGAACGGTAGGCAACAATACATTGAAATATGTGAAGTGCCACGCGCGAAAGATGAATGCCTGAATGAAATCGTCCACAAAATTGCTGAGACTCTAGAAGTAGATCTAAACATGTTTGATGTAGAGGAAGTTTACAGGCCCCCACTGCAAAGAAAGAACAAAATCCCCCCAATAGTGGTAAAATTTAACTCCATATCCAAAAAGAATGAATTTTTACAGAAAAGAAAAGGACAAAATTTCCTCACTCATGGGAACACTAAATCTAGGTTTTTCATTAACGAAAGTCTAACGTCATTTTACAGGGAGCTACTATGGAAAACTAAAAATCAGGCCAGAGAAAATAACTGGAAATTCATTTGGGTTAAAAACGGCAAAATACTTGCGCGAAAAAACGACGAATCTGGTATATTGAGAATCTCCTGTGAGGAAGACATTAACAAAATTAGGTAACCCCCCCCCCCCAAAAAAAAAAGAAAGAATTATTATTGAATTATTATATTAATTGATATTATGAACAGTTGGGATAGCAATATAAATGTTTCTGGAATACAAAGTGAACTCACATTTCTCAATATACCCGATTTCGTCGAAAATGGTAATAAGACTAGAAATAATGCTGAAATCAATATCCTCTCTCTAAATATTCAATCTATATCAAAAAACTGGGATTATTTAACCATAACCTTAGGCAAGAAAATTAATGATCTGGATATTATTTGCTTAACAGAAATTAACATACTTGAATCTAATAATTACCTATTTACTTTGGATAATGTTAATGTTGTATTTTGTAATAGAACAAATCGTAAAGGAGGAGGCATAGCCATATATGTCAAGAAAAACATGGCTATTAGAACACACAATTCATACATTTCCAATACTCATGAATCAATGGTAATAGAAATACTTCACATGAACAAAAAAATTGGATTAACATGCATTTACAGACCACCTAGCACTAACATAAATGACTTTCTTGATGAACTGGAGACACATATAACACAACACACTAGTAAGTACAGCGAATACTCCTTTTTAGGAGATATCAACATTGATACTTTATCTAATGACATCAGTCTATCAGCTATCAAATATACAAATATTATGGCAACTCATGGTTTCCTACCACTTATCACTCAATGTACTCGTTATGATCCAAATTTAGACTCGAGAACATGTATTGATCACATAAACTATCGTAGCAGACTAGATCAATATACTTCTGCAGTCATACAATCAGATATCTCTGACCACTACATAACATATGCAGGTATTTGGCCAAAAAATTATAAGACACAATTACAAGATAATGAATCGTACATTACGCTAATGAACGATACTATAATACACACAAGCATTAACAACACAGACTGGACAGATTGCCTTGAATTAAAAAATCCTAATGACATATATAACAATATAACAACCAAATTTAAGGAAATCTACCAAAAAGCATCTTACATAACAACTCGTAAACAAAGAAAAAGCAAACAATGGTTCACTTATGACCTAAAAATACAATGTAAGGAAAGAGACAGACTTTACAAAACAATGCTCAGAAACAAGGATAATATTACAATAAAAAATGAATACAAAGCTTTCAGAAACAAATTAAATAAGCTAATAAACAAAACAAAACATCAATATTTTAAAAATAAGATAAATAGTTCCAAAAACGATAATAAAGGAATGTGGAAAGTCATTAATGATATAACAGGTCGGAAAACACAAACTGTCAATGAAGTCATAAACAAACATTTAATATTACATTATACTAACGAAGTGATAGTCAATAAATTCATCAATACCTTTAGTGAAAAAATAAACAGCCTAGCTCATAACTGTAGTATCAACATATGGCAATCAAATAGAAACACATTAATGAATTCCTTTACATTACTTGAAACTGATGAATATGAAATAGAAAACATAATTAAGGAATTAAAAACAGACAAATCGCCTGGGGTAGACAATATACGCTTGAAAGACATAAAGGCAACATCCAAAAAGCTATACCAATCATAACACATCTCATAAACAAGATATTCGAATCAGGCATAATACCAAAATATCTGAAATACACAATTATTAAACCAATATATAAGAATTGCGATCACTTAGACTTTGGCAACTACAGACCAATATGCATTTTATCAATCCTCCACAAAATAATGGAAACATGCTTGGATAAGAGATTGAAGAATTTCCTAAATAAATATGATATCTTAAAGGGACACCTATACGGTTTTAGGAAGGGGAAAAGTACTGAACTACTCCTGGCTGAATTTGCCAATGTAATAAATAATGCCTTAAATAAGAACAATCACATAATGGTACTTTTTCTTGACTTTTCTAAAGCATTTGACACAATAAATCACAATAAACTACTTGCTAAATTACACGATATTGGAATAAGAGGCACGACTTACAAACTATTTGAAAGCTATCTGAAAAACAGGGAAATGGCAGTTATGGTCAATAACACTATCAGTGACGCAGTAGAAGGAACACAAGGTATCCCTCAAGGCAGCATTATTTCACCTACACTATATAACCTGTTCGTAAACGACATGAATGAAGCCATTAAACACAGTAAAATATTTATTTATGCTGATGACACCACTATATATACCATACATAAAGACTCTAAAACAGCTTTTGAGAGACTTCAAGAAGACTTCAATAACATCACAAGATGGTGTCATGACAATAATTTGTATATAAATACAACCAAATCTAAAATAATGCACATCAGAGTTGATCACTTCACACAAGAAAAATACAAACTAACGCACCACAGCTTATCATGCATACACCGAAACATCCTGGCAGGTTGCAAATGTAACACCTTCATAAATAGTACTTCGACACAAAAATACCTAGGAATTACCCTTGATGAACACTTTAAAATGAACACACACACAGTAAACATAATAAAAAACCTAAGAGCAAACCTCTACATCTTCTACAATCTCCGATTTTATGTAGATAGGAAAACTTACAAAACAATTTACAGTGCTCTGATTGAAAGCAAATTAAGATATGCTATAGCAGCTTGGGGAAATCAAAACACAACTTTAATTAATAATCTTCAAGATAGCCAAAACAGGTTCTTTAAATATTTCACTGATATCCCTTATTTTAATATTAAAGAGTTGTTTCAAATTACTGTACTGAATCTCTACTACCATGATCCAAGATTCAGGCATGAGGTCTCTCACAACATACAAACAAGAGCCATAACAAGTACTAAACATGTTAAACCTTTATGTATAAATAGCTATGGTTTCAAGAGACTAAATTATATTATACCATCACTACTTAATGAACTACCACCTGGACTGACAAACATTAACAGCAAACAACTAGCTATAAGTCGCATTAAAAAATATTACTTAACCAAACATTAACTCATAACATAAATTTATTAATATAACTACCATAGTGTAATTTTTTGTATCTTTAATTATTTACATTAGTATTTTATCATTGTCTGTTGTCTGTTAGGTAGTCAGCCCGAAGGCTGGTTGGATCCTCAAAAAGCACCGCCGTTACGTTACGCGAGTAGATACCCACAAAAACCCAAGGCAGCGCTATTCTGAGGCGTTCTAGGCAAGAAGAGGAGTGAGGTAGTTTGCCATTGCTTTCCTCACTGAGTCAGAACAGTAGTCCTAACCCTATGAGTTGAACCTTTCACAGCATTCACAGGCACTGACTGTGCCCCGAATGCCATTACTAAGCACCACCCATACCTCAGTAGCTTCCATATAATCACAGCCATGAGTGAGACTGAGACATCGGTGAAAAGCCACCTTTTACTCTAGTCTGTGCCAACTGACAAATGCAAATGTACTGTATTCATCAAGAGATGGCGAACAGGCCTAATTTTATCATTAACATTACAAAAAAAAAAAAATGCATGCACTCTTGCACTGAAATATAATCTATATATATGTTGTAAATAATAATTAATGTCTCACAGATAATCTGTACTGTCATCAGATTCGTGAGACATATCACAATAATGTAACATAAATAGTGTTTAATAAATAAATTAAGTTAAATTAAATTAAAATTAAATTAAATTACTATCATCATTGTTGTCACATTCATTTCATCACATAAGTGGGACATATCAACATATCGTCGGCTTGTTTGCAAGACGGTATGGCTAATTCTCTTAAGGGCACATTGAGAAATGAGCGAACAATGGAACAGGTCTCCAAGATGACGGCCTTCTGCATGGTGATATGTAGCCCAGGATGTATTCCCAATATTTATAGATTGCGAGCCAATGATTTAGGGATGATGCCGGTAGAAGAAATTACTATAGGAAGAACCACTACACTTTCCTGTCTCCACATTTGCCGTATTCCCTCAGCCAAGGGCAAATATATTTGGTGATCTTATCACAGTAGGTTTGTTGCAGATTATGGGAATTGGGCACTGCAATATCAATTATTATTATTATTATTATTATTATTATTATTATTATTATTATTATTATTATTATTATTATTATTATTGTCACAGCATACATCCTGAGGTAACAGCATTTTATTCAACCGGCTGCTTTCCTATAAAGTATAACGAAGCAGCTGGGAATATACAGTATAATATACAATAGTGTATCGCATTCGATTACACAACTGTGTGTCACACCGGGAGTGAGGAAATGCCAGTACCCAGCTGTTGAAGGTCATGACTGAATGCTAGTTTCATGGAGAGGGAGGGAATACATCACAGCTTGCCCGTTCCTTCCCCTCATGGACACGCGATACTTGTAGCGCTCTTGCGGATACGGTGATAGGACTCCCACAAAGTGATTGCAGTAATATGGATTTTTGGGAGAACCACCACAACAATTACTTATTTTTATACTGCCCAGCATAGTGCAAACACCAAATAATAGGACGCAAATTTAATATTTTAGATATATTTACTATAATATTATTATATGCAGCCGAACCCCTATCTCTCAATGCCAACAAAGGATTCCTTGATGAACTGGAGAAAAAAGAGCGCAAAATTGTGAGATGAATCTTGGAATCAAAGTAAACAAGTAGTTCCTTGAAGAACTATACAGCCTATTTTCATATATCCTACTTATGTTAATTGCCACTATCAACATATAAAATTTCAATTTGCTTGCTGTAATAGATTCGTAGATATTGAGAACCGACTAAATATTTCGGATGGTCGCCATGTTGGATTTTATATATGTAGGTCCTAGAGTTATGTACTGTAACATGAAGGCTATTGTGTACGTGTAGCATTCAAACTTCAATCGCATGAATAGAACACAAGAAGTAACAACAAGATTTTAAAATTTCGCACAGCTGCCATCTTGTGGTTATGGAAACAATTGAAAGAAATTAGATGCCAGTGGATTAACATTCGTATAAGGATTTACTGTACCAAGTTTCACTGCACTCGGATGGTTAAATTGCGAGAAACGTCCATGTGAATATTTATAGTTCGCGTCGCCGCCATGTTGGATTTGTGATCACCAGGTTATTGAAAGTCCTATAGGTGAACTTATGTTCATAGCCCCTATGAACATTTAAAAAAATCAGTTTGATTGCACTAACAGATTCGTAGATATTCAGAGCCGTCTAAATATTTCGGATGGTCGCCATGTTGGATTGTTAAATGTATAGGCCATAGAGTCATGTACCATTAAAGGAAAATTATTGCGTAGGTTCATCATTCAAAGTTTCACTTCGATTGCATGATTACGACACAAGAAATTAAAACTTAATTTTAAAATTCGCCCAGCCGCCATCAAGAGGTTATATAAACAATTGAACTAAATTAGATACCAGTGCATTATAATGTGTATAAACATTTCCTGTACCAAGTTTCATTGCGTTTGGATCATTAAATCGCGAGAAAGGTCTTTTTAAAATGTTCAAATTCACTTGGCCGTTATGTTTGTTTTGAAGTTAACCGGTTTTTGAAAGTCTCATAGATGAACTTCCAGTAGTACCCTTTATCTCCGTACAAAATTTCAGGGTGATACCGCTAATAGTTTCAGAGATATAGAATGCCGGTGAAATATTTCGCACAGCCACCATCTTGTGGTTATGTAAACACTTGGCCACCATGTTGGTTTTGTAGTTACCAGTTTTTCAAAAGTCACATAGGTGAACTTCTAGTAGTTCCCTTTATCACCGTAAAAAATTCTAGGGTGATATTGGTAATAGTTTCGGAGATATTGAATGCTGGTGAAAGCCATGTTGGATTGGTGAAACGTAACAAAATTTGAAGGGCATGGTCGGGGTCGTCCGGAAGAGTGCTATGAACTTGAAATCGCTCCAGCCGTTTAGAAGTTATTAGGGGGAACAAACACACACACCATCACACACGCACACACACACGGTGATCTTATATGCCTATTTTTTTATTTTTATTTTTTCAAAATTGAAAATAGGCTAAAAATGGAATCCATCAAAAGAGATCCAACGAGG
The DNA here is from genome assembly GCA_946902985.2 of Meconema thalassinum. NCBI lineage: Eukaryota > Metazoa > Arthropoda > Insecta > Orthoptera > Tettigoniidae > Meconema > Meconema thalassinum. The sequence goes on along the minus strand of OX336390.1, from coordinate 220,056,062 downwards.
AAGTCTACAGCAAAATAGAGAAAATTACCGACACAATCCGAAAAATACGGGCACGAATTAATGGTCACCTGAAAAGAATGGACGGAAGAAATTTAACTAGAGAGATCTTTCACTTATTTGATTCAAACCCCAAAATCACAATTCCCTAGTTTAGAAATACCAAAGAGGACCTGCAAATGCTACATATCTCTGCTGTAGACGCCCTTAACAGAGATCTCTTCCACAAGGAAATATTGACGAACGGGCTAAACCGAGACGAGCAACCGAAGAGAAGACACTGTGCCCCTTGGACAGAGGAGCGTCAGCAGGCCCTCTCACAAAGAATGAGGGAAATCTGGGCTCTGAAGAAGGCCAAGTTCAGTGTCAAATGCCACAAGACTTAACGTGGTCCTTGATGGCCCCAGCGAATTATATATATATATATATATACTCGTATTATTATATTAGTCTATATACTAAGAACAATGTGCACATAAGGCGTGTTGACCTGAATTTACAGATCTTTGGCGTAATTGGCGAGTGTAACCGTCCTTTTAGAGAAATTCCCCAGGTGGTATTGCGCCATCTCAGCTGCCGTTTCACATTTTGAAGAAGAACGCTGAAGTTAGGAAATGGAAATGGAAAGCTGCGCCAGATATTAGCACGTCCACCTTCCATCACATGGATCGTGTGTGGCCGTATGTTGTACAGTATACCAGAATTGGTCTGTTGAATCACCAGCGACATCACCATCGACTGGATGCAAATAATTAGTATTGCAGTAACGAAACGTACACTCGGATACGAGTATCGGCCGACGACGATTGCGCAAATTTTATTCCACACAGTTGGCATTTGCAGTTATCATCCGGTGTGTGGTGGCCGTCAGTCGTGTAGATCTTCCAGTGACAGCCGTTGTCGGTGAATATTGTGTAGTCATTGCTGAGCTCGAAGTTTGTACCTTTCCATGTGTCTGTTTGTAGTGCTTCCGTGGATATTTAAATAATGTGACTTCAACAATTGTCTTTACTAAGCCACGCACCTTACAGCACACTATAATTTTTAACGCTACTCGGCCAAATTATAATGGTAGGGAGTCATATGTTCCCCGCAGGCTGGATATACCTCGTCCACTCTGTCCTTGTATCACTTGTGCAGTTGATTTCCTGTTGTGAATAACATTCTTTTTCTGAAGTTAAAAGATACACTAATTGTCTTATTTTCCAAGCAATATTCCATGCAATACGGGTTCGGTTGCGTAGTCGGTAGCATGCTGAACTGCTATGCCCAAGATCGTGGGTTCAAATCCGGCCAAAGTCATTGGATTTTTTAAATCGTTAAAATCCTTCAGTATGCTTTCTTCGGAGAGCAATGTCATAGATTTATGGCACGTAAAAGAACCTACCACTGCAATTGGTAGTGTTTAGCAAAATTTGTAGGTTATATTTGGCTGGTTAGAAAGGCTACAAGCTCCAACATTGACCGCTAGATGATAGTGACAGTGGAATCTGGTAGCCAAAGTTAGAACTACTTGAAATTGAACTTTTTGGGAGCCCTCGGGCGTTCAATCATAAATAACCAGCTATGGCCATTCCGCTGCAATTCATATATAATTAATTGTTTTATTTTACAGTACATTTATGCTCCGATTAATACTAATTTAAACTGTAAACAGAGAGTTAAAATCATTAATATACAATACATACGGGTATTGTCTAAGGAACCATTGATTATATAAATACATCATTGGTTTTCACTTAATAATCCCATGGATCACTAGTCTTGTGGAAGCAGTTCTGCCTCTCACTTTGACCGTAAGTCAGAACCAACTGGCTAGATGAATGATTGACAGGACAAGCCACAAGGGCCTTGATGATCTCTGTGGAATATACCCCGCGGGATGGAGTGTCTATTACAGTATTGCCAGAGGGAGTGCTGATCACCATGTGTCAGGACCCGACCTCGTGCCTGCAATCAATCCTGACGTTCATAATTAAACGCCACCTTGGAATTAATATATCCATTAAGTTTCGACACTCACACACACCTGGGTTAGTATTAACCCTAAAGAAAACTGCGATTTGGCTTCAGAGGATTACGCATATGAAAGAACGATCACTGCCCAGTTTACAGTCGGATGTTTTTTTTCTAGTTTTTACAAATTGATTTTACATTTTATAAATAACCCCCGGCACTACAGCCCATGACGAGCCTGGGCCTACCAAGCGACCACTGCCCAGCCATTTGGCCTGCAGATATTGGGCTGACGTTTAGTCAGCGTATCGGGTCCCGTCGACCGTTAATCTTGGTTTTCGTGACTGGGGCGCTGCCTCACTGTCAGACAGCTACTCAATTGTCCTCACGAGGCTGAGTGCACCCCGTTCCAGCCCGGACGTCAGTTTCTAAAATCCCTGATGGAGACGGGAATCGAACCAGGGTCCTTCGGGTGAGGCAGGAGTGCTACTCCAACAGCACAGGGCCAGCATTTTACATTTTACACTTAACATTTTACATTTTGCATTTTACATTTTACATTATATTTTACACTTTACATTTCACATTACATTTTAAATCTTAATATTTTACATTTTGTATTTTACATTTTACATTTTAATATTTTACATTTTGCATTTTACATTATACATTTACATTTTAAATTACATTTTACATTTTACATTAGACTACAAATTACAGTTAAAATTTTAGTATTTTACGTTTTACATTTTACATTTTAATATTTTACATCACATTTTACATTACATTTTACATGTTAAATTTTAATATTTTATATTTTACAGTTTGCATTTTAACAATTTAGGGGACGCATAGCCATCGTGACGACACCGTCAGTCGCATTATTTTGGTTTTAGGCCTTTGGATGCTACTTATCAGAACAAGCTGGTACTCATTGGCCTCACGAGGCTGTACGAACTCTTCATGGCAGATCTTAAGGGGAGAGTTCAGATTAAAAGCCAAAGAAATAGCCTAATACTATTAATTGGTCATGGGTTAGTAAGCTTGCTGTCACTCGTTTCATCAACATCATAACATATTCTACAATCAGTATGATTTGCACACTCATGAACACTCACGTTAATCACCAGTGTCTCAATGCACGACTCTCCACCTCGTGGTGTAGTGGCTAGCATTCTTGGCTGTCACCCCCGGAGGTCCGGGTTCGATTCCCGGCTCTGACAAGGAACTTAATTCAGGTCTGAGGGCTGGAACGGGATACGCTCGGCCTCGTTAGGCAGAAGAGAAGAGAAGAGGATTACCTCAGCCATCCTGGAAGTGGTTTTCCGTGGTTTCACCACTTCTACTCCAGGAAAATGCTGGGATGGTCCTCAAATTAAGTCGACGGCATCTCCTTCCCGAGCCTCACCTGAATTACAAATACACACACTAATACAGCCATCACAATAAGACGGGTTATCAGATAGATTCCACACAGACACACTTAAGTACACGGGGCTACGTGCCCGTGATGTCTCAAAGCCTCTAAACAAATCAACAGCAACTTACCAACACCAAAATATTGGATATTATGCTCTCTTGCTGCCGTCATGGTTGTTATTGTTCAATGCGGCGCTTTGACATCGTGGATACCAGCTCCGAGTGTTTGGATTTGTGGAAAACTAGTCTGAAAACATATGACATTGTGTAATTTTTAGTTGATGCTAGGGTTGAAAAGGAGACCACCGTGGCCTTAAGTTAAATCATACCTGGAATTACTTGGAGTATAAATAGGGGGAAAAGATCATTTTTACGATGGCTGAGGTGGAAAAGTAACTCATCCCTCCCTTACGAGCCTTAGCTAACGATATGTATGGTTCCCTTAATTTTAATATAATGTGTTCCATTGGCGTTCGAAGCCGTTTTTCAGTGTTGCCTTAGCAAACAAAAGTTTGGTGTTCTTCAGTCGATCAACACATTGTACCCAAATGAGATGGGTTATTCCCTAATCCTGGAAAAATTACATTAAATTAATAAATACACTCTGATGACGAGTTTCGATCGTCAAGCGATCATCATCAGATCCATTACACTTGGGCTATAAAATCTATGTCTGAAAATATAGGTGAAAATATTACAATATATACACTTATTTAGTTGCAGTATTAGTTGAGATAATGAAGCCTCCGTGGCTTAGGCGGCAGCACGCCGGCCTCTCACCGCTGGGTCCGTGGTTCAAATCCCGGTCACTCCATGTGAGATCTGTGCTGGACAAAACGGAGGCAGACAGGTCTTTCTCCGGGTACTCCGGTTTTCCCTGTCAAAATTTCATTCCAGCAACACTCTCCACTATCATTTCATTTCATCTGTCATGCATTTAATCATTGCCCCAGAGGAGTGCGTCAGGCCTCGGCAGCCGGCACAGTTCATACCCTCGCCGCTAGATGGGGGCTTCATTCATTCCATTCCTGACCCGGTCGGAGACTGGAAGCAGGCTGTGGATTTTCATTTCATTAGTTTGAGATAATGCAACTCGTCAGTATTTGTTAGTTATAGCCTATGTGATGTTTTGTTAAGATACTGGAAGTGATGATTGACCTCCGGAATTTGCCTGTTTTGAGTGAATATGTGGTTGTTGTAAATGTTCAATCCAGATTGTATTGTACAGGCTACTTATCTGGTTGAGTCTTGCGCGGTCCTGTTGAGAGCAGTTCACTTGGTCATTGTTTGCACTCGACTGAATGAAAATTCCTGTGTGTGAGGGCCGTTATCACGCTGGGCTTTCAACAATAGATTTTATAGCCTAAGTGTAATGGATTTGATGATGATCGCTTGACGATCGAAACTGGTCATCCAAGTGTATTTATTAAACTCATGTAATTTATTTCGGGATTAGGGAATAACCCATCTCATTTGGGTACAATGTGTTTTTTTTTATTCGTGTCAGAAGCAAACAAAATACTGGATTACACTAAAATTACATACATATTTACAAACAAAAAAGAGAGAAGTAAACCATACAACACACAATGTCTTTTCAAACCACGGTCAACCAAAAATGTGCAACCTGTATAGCATTGGAAGTTGCTAGTAAAAGATCTTCTGCTGTACAAGTGGCAGGGCACAGCGGACAATTCAGTAGATGCTCCATGGTATGGGGCATACCGCAGTCGCAGTTGGTGGAGTCGACGGGGAAGTGCCATTTCTGCAAGTTATCCTTAGATCTTCCAACAGCAGAACGGAGACGATTAAGTGCCCTCCACACGATCCATTTCTGATCATGTCCAGGTGGGAGGCTTTCCGAAGGGTGATCCCATAGAGAGTTATTCCCAAGCCGAGAAGTCCACAATTGTTTTCTAGCTGTAGCTGGTGTAGTTAGCAAGACTGCAGTGGTGTTGAGGAAACTTCTCCTGGACTTCAACCTACGGGTGGCTGGTACATAACCGTACAACGGATGGGAAAACTGATTAACCTGTTTAGCTCTCTCTTCATTGGCTGCTACCTCACGACGTATATCCGGTGGTGCTATCCCTGCAAGCTGGTAAAGTTTTGCAAGAGGTGTAGGCTTCAAACAACCTGTAATAAGCCTACATGTTTCATTAAGCGCCTTGTTAACATTATTTGCATGGGTGGATTTGTACCACACTGGACATGCATATTCTGCAACACTGTAACATGTTGCAAGCGCTGTCGTTCTCAAGGTTGATGGTTGAGAGCCCCAGGTGCTACCAGTGATCTTACGTAGGATGTTATTCCTAGCTTCCACCTTTAGTCTGGTATTCCGGCAATGCTGTTTGTAGGTCAGAGTACGATCGAGGGTAACTCCCAGATATTTTGGATGAGGAGTGTTAACTAAGCGTGTTCCTTGCCAAGAGACGTTAAGTTCACGACGAGCCTGCTTGTGCTTCAGATGAAATGCACACAACTGAGTTTTTGATGGATTTGGACGAAGTTGATTATCATAGTAATAGACATCCAACTCAGTCAATGCTTGTGTTGACCGACTGAAGAGCACCAAACTTTTGTTTTTATAATGTGTTCCACTTGAATATAATTACTAACGTGCTATTTCTAGTATACGTTGGGGCAGATGACCTCGTAGTTCCCCCCCTAAAAATCTCAATAACCAACTAACTCTAGTGTACGTTGAATATACCTAGGTAGTGTGCTTAAATTAGGTTTCATCTATTTATATTTTAAAGCAATAATGCTAATATAAGGTTTTCCCTGTAAGAATTCTATTAAGGAGGAAGGTACACCTCTCGTATGACAATTTTTACTGATTTTTATATCTCATAAACTATATGTTGCAAAGAAATAAAACATTGCAGGATTATAAAACGCAGTTTACTCATTATTATGCATAAAACATATTTTACAATATGCTTACAGTCAAGCATTTTTGTGCCACCAAACTTTCAGCTGTTTTTTGTACAGTTGGACTGCGCTTACGTGATAAGTACCCCGCAATTTTAAATTTGTACATGAATGTTCTTTTGAGCTGTTGGCAACATTCACGGATAATATATACACCAAAATAATTGGTATATTGGCTTTCACGGCCAGTGAATTAAAAATCAGCAATTCCTCTAGGTTTGTGCCGTGTCTTGTGTGGGGTTTCGCCTAGGACACCAAGCTGGCTCATCGGCGGGCTCTTGGTGTCCCCGCCTGGACCCCCACAAGAGTAACGAACTGCGCGCTACCTCCCTTTATATAGAGTGCAACTGCACTACTTGACTGCGAAAACTAAAAGTTCAAGCAGCCTCAACCTCCCTATGAAGGTTTCCAAAAAGATGGTATATTGGCTTTCACACCAATGGCGGGGACACCAAGAGCCCGCCGATGAGCCAGCTTGGTGTCCTAGGCGAAACCCCACACATGGCACGGCACAAACCTAGAAGAATTGCTGAGTTTTAATTCACCGGCGAGGAAAGCTAAAATACCATCTTTTTGTAAGCCTTCATAGGGAGGTTGAGGCTGCTTGAACTTTTATTTCTCGCAGTCAAGTAGTGCAGTTGCACTCTATATAAAGGGAGATGGCGCGCAGTTCGTCACTCCTGTGGGGGTCCGGGCGGGGACACCAAGAGCCCACCGATGAGCCAGCTTGGTGTCCTAGGCGAAACCCCACACATGACACGGCACAAACCTAGAAGAATTGCTGAGTTTTAATTCACCGGCCGTGAAAGCCAATATACCATCTTTTTGGAAGCCTTCATAGGGAGGTTGAGGCTGCTTGAACTTTTAGTTCTCGCAGTCAAGTAGTGCAGTTGCACTCTATATAAAGGGAGATAGCGCGCAGTTCGTTACTCCTGTGGGGGTCCGGGCGGGAACATCAAGAGCCCGCCGATGAGCCAGCTTCGTGTACTAGGCGAAACCCCACACAAGACACGGCACAAACCTAGAAGAATTGCTGAGTTTTAATGCACCGGCCGTGAAAGCCAATATACCATCTTTTTGGAAGCCTTCATAGGGAGGTTGAGGCTGCTTGAACTTTTAGTTCTCGCAGTCAAGTAGTGCAGTTGCACTCTATATAAAGGGAGGTAGCGCGCAGTTCGTTACTCCTGTGGGGGTCCGGGCGGGGACACCAAGAGCCCGCCGATGAGCCAGCTTGGTGTCCTAGGTGAAACCCCACACAAGACACGGCACAAACCTAGAAGAATTGCTGAGTTTTACCAAAATAATTGTTACGCATATTCAGGATTTTTTTTTCATATTCTTACTCTAAACTTTTTTTTACTATTGTTGGGTAAAAAACATTATCATAAATGGGAAGTATGCTTGATACAGAAACTATGTTGGTGTATGTTGTTAATATTAGTACAATATAGCCTACAATTATGCAAAATGTCATTGAGATATCTTGAATAGTATTTGAGTTATCATGAAATCGCTGTGTGAAAATAAATTTTTCGAGAAACGAGCTTCAAATTTACGTAAGGGCGTGGTAGTCTGAAATTGAAAGAGGCAACTTAAGTGACAGCAAATAACACTTTGGGGCACATCTTCTGGAAGTATTGAAGATATTTACATTTGGTTTTCACCAATGAAGCATAAAATATTAGTCATTCAAATAATTTATATGAAAAAGAAAATGTTTTGACCCTTAAAGGTGTACCTTCCCCTTAAACGTAGGCATTGGATTAATCGGATTTCATATCGGTGCCTATGATTAGTTTCTTGTCTATCTGATTTCTCAATTTGGAAAATTCTCTCAGTTAAATAATTTTAAATAATTAGGAGAAATTGTTGATCCATCTGTGTATGTCGTTCCACCCCTTGAGACCAGGAATTAATCTCAAACCTCCGCACAGACAGCTAAGCATGATAGTCACTACACCAAGAAATGAACTCTCTCTTTCTTATTTTAGCATGTTAAATTATTAGTAGCATTATTAGAAGTAGTAGAACTCATATCACATTATACCGATGTTCCACGTCCTAAATCACCGCCATCCCTTTTATGTGAAGGTTGGTGTTGGAGGAACATTAGTGACTATCGAGCGAGGACAACAATATCCCTCACACCATGTCTGGAGACGGTGTGCGCTGCGATGCGCTGGGCTGGGATATCAGAAAAGCATTTCACGACAAGAAAGCATATTGGTTTCATATTTATCGTTGAAGCGCTCTCGCCTGCTTTTGTGTGTCAGCCTGCTCAATTCTCACCATACCAAAACAGATCGGTAGTTGCACTGAAATATTAACAAGTAGTTCCGTGAAGAACTAAAAAGTCTATTTTCATATACCGTACTTAGGTGAATAGCCTCTATCACCATACTAAATTTCAATTTGTGTGCTGTTATAGATTCGTAGGTATTGAGAACCGTATAATATTTCGTGATGGTCGCGATGTTGGATTTGTATATACTGTATGTAGGCCTGAAAGTTATGTACTATTGCATGAAGATTATTGCGTAGGCGTATTATTCAAACTTCAATCGCATGATTAGGGCACAAGAAGTATTAAAAATGAGATTTTAAATTTTCGCACAGCCACCATCTTGAGGTTATGAAAAAGACTTAAATAAATTGGATGACAGTGGATTCAAATTTATATAAGCATTTACCGTAACAAGTTTCACTGCGCTCGGATGGTTAAATCGCGTGAAACGTCCATTTAAATATTTATATTTCGCGTCACCACCATGTTGGATTTGTGCTCGCATGGTTATTGAAAGTCCCATAAGTGAACTTATGTTAATAATCTTTATCAAGATACAAAAATTCATTTTGATTGCTCTCATTGATTAGGAGATATTGAGAACCTTCTAAATATTTCGGATGGTCGCCATGTTGGATTTTTATATATGTAGGCCATAGAGTTATATACTATTAGATGACGATTATTGCGTAGGTTCATAATTCAAACGTGGACTTCGATCGCTTGATTAGGGCACAAGAAATGAAAACATAATTTTAAAACTTCACACTGCCGCCATCTTGAGGTTATGTAATCGTTTGAACTAAATTGGATATCAGTGCATTACAATGTGTACATAAACGTTTGCTGTACAAAGTCTCACTGCATTCAGACGGTTAAATCGCGAGAAAAGTATATTTAAATGTTTCAAATTTGCTTGGCCACCATGTTCGCTTCGTAGTCAACAGGTCTTTGAAAGTCACATAGGTAAATTTCTAGTAGTGCCCTTTATTACGGTACAAAATTTGAGGGTGATATCAGTAATAGTTTCGGGGATATAGAATGCCGGTGAAATACTTCGCACAGCCGCCATGTTGGATAAGTGCTACGTAATAAAATTTGAAGGACACGGTCGGGGTCGGCAAAATTAGTACTATGACCTGACTGAGTTTCATTGAAATCGCTCCAGCCGTTTAGAAGTTATTAGGGAGGCACACACAGGGACGCGCGCACACACACATACACACACACACACACGGATAAAAGGTGATCGATCTGATAAACCTATATTTTCATAAATAAAAACAAGATGTTCAGTAAAGAACATATAGCCTACTTTCTCCTAAATGAATGGGTATTGTTATAACTCTTTGTCCTTTTCAAGGAGTATAATTGAATGTTGGTTGTAGTAGCTTGTTGAAATACAACGTGCTATAGGGATATTAAACATGAATATGAGGTGCCCTTTGCTAGTGCTACCTCTGTAAAAAAATTCATTCAATTCGGTTTCACCGTGTTTGAATTGATCTGGGGAATGGATTTGCACACATACATGGCCGCTATTTGCAAACTATTGGGCTGATGACCTTGTAGTCAGTCATAAGATGCTTTCCACAAAAAGGCATGGTGTTGCAAAATCCGGTAGAGATCAAATTATTAGGATGGTCCAAATTTGATTTAAGCTTTTAACATTTGGGTGGCCGTAATTCCGTTTCCGTCAAGATGGCGGCGATATAAAACATGACACTGAGGTGCCTTTTGCTAGTGCTACCTCTGTACCACATTTCGTTCAATTCGGTTTCACCGTGTTTGAATTGACAGGGGGAATCGATTTGCACACATACTTGGCCACCATCTGCAAACTATTGGGCTGATGATCTTGCAGTTTGGTCAGAATATGCTTCCCACATAAAGATTTGTTGTTGCAAAATTTGGTAGAGACTAGATTATTAGGTTGGTCGTAATTACATTTTAGCCTTTAACATTTGGGTGGCCGCGATTACGTTTCCGTCAAGATGGCGGTGATATAAAACATGACACTGAGGTGGCCTTTCCTAGTGCTACCTCTGTACCAAATTTCGTTTCATTCGGTTTCACCGTGTTCGATTTAATAGGGGGAATCGATTTTCACACAAAGATGGCCGCCATCTGGGTAGATTATAGGCTGAGGAATAACCCACCCACCAAAGGAAGATGATTAAGAGAAGGAAGTAGATTTGGGATTGGAAAAGAAGGATAGAAAAATAGGAGGAGAGTCGCACAAAAGTTATGAATTTGACTTTCAATACACTTAGAAGCGGTTGCCACCGCAAATCCGTGCTCGGATACCTAAAGTGGGTACGAGCTTGGTCGAAGCTGACGGGAACCGCAGCTAAGACTTGGGCAGTTTGCCAGAGAAAGGCTTTAGTGTATTTCCTTCCAAGCACGAATAAAAGTACTATAGGGAAGGGTGATGGTCTGGCCAGACAGATAGTAAAAGCTTTATTAAGTGTGAACGAGGGCATAAACCTAGGAAGAGTTAGGAAAGCCAGGATCCTGCCTAACTGTAGTATCAGAGAAATGATGAATCCAAAAACAAATATTTAATTTATTTAACAATTCAGGAGAAATTAATATTTTTAACAAGTAAATATTTTCCAATCTTATTAACAATTTGAGGTCGCAGACCTCCAACAACATTCAGAAATTGCTCCAGGCAAATAACAATTTACAAGGTTTTAAACCTAGTACTAAAACCTTGATAAGATTTTAAAAGGGCAATGAAATGATTAAAGTTTAAACATTAAATTGAGTACAAGGAGTGTACTATAAGAAATTTCTGAAAGAACATTCTAGAGAGAATAACAAACTCGAAAATAACAACAGGGAAAACATAAAGCATAAAATAGAAGTTACTACAACTTCTTATATTTAAACAGAATTACTTTATGAGAATTATACAAAAGAAGGCAGGTCATTTACTGTGAAACCTGAAGAGGTAATCAAAAAGAAGGTTCTAGACTTCCTATGTTTAATTAGAAATCACGAGCCAAATGGGGCAGTTTACATTTCGTGAGACTCAAAAATAACTCACTCAAGAGTTGAAAGAATTGTTTTCCCTAATTTGAAGGGAGGAACAATGTAAGTTTGAAACGTGTGCTGGACACGCAATTATACATAGATTAATTAATTACACATGAGAAAAAATGGGAGGGCACATCTATAGATTGACACCTCGTTGAAACAGACCTAAATTTAAAGAATTTATTAAGGATTGTTAGTAAGAGGTTTAGGGAAGAGAAATAAGGATTTAGGAAAAATGTTCATGGCCTTGTTTGAATATAAACGGACGATCGCGACGCGGCAGAAAAGTTGAGCAAGCACTGGTTTTCACTATAGTTCGTTGAAATATATGAGAAGTTCACTGTATAAACACGAGAGTTTATGACAAAAAAAAGTTATTGCAATGATGAAAATATCTGGTTTCACTAGGTAGGCGAGAGTCTATTTCTTGAGAAAGTTGTAAATTACAATTAAATGCCATAGAAAATTCCAGCGGTGGACGAAAATTCACTATTGTAGTAATTTAGAAGTGAGATTCTTCAATTTTAAATAGCATTCTCACAAGTAAGTGAGAAATACATGACGGCAGGACTTGCAGATAAAGTACAAGATCTGGAAGGTTCCAGAACGATCTTAGTAGAAAAATGGGGCCAAAGTAAATCCAGCGGAGGAACTTGCTTTGTAAATTATAGACAGTGGGTATTAGATAATATCCCACGTAGTGAGAAGATTTCTCATTTGGCAAGCATAAGAAATGCTGCTTTTCACTAAGATTAGCTTGATTAAACAAAAGCTCAACATGGAAAATCCCGCGGAGGGTGATTTTGCCCCAAAATAAGTAATTTCACACTGCCTATAAAAGATAGTTAAAAGCATGTGGTAGGTAAAATCATGAAGATGAGGTTAAAACTTGAAGCAGGTACTTATCTTTGTTGCATGGCGAAGGTGAAGTTCCCTTAACCGATACTTAATGCGCCAACATGGCGTAGAACGTAGAGAGTGTCTCTTGGTTTGAGGAGACCGGCTCTAGTTGAGCCCTGACTGATCAAGTCAACTGCCGACTGAGAAGTGAGAGCTGCTCAACGGAGCACGGAGGGTCCAAGAAAAAAGGGGAAAGAGAGGGGGGTAGGAGACAAAAGGAGAACATATAAACATTGCCAACTTAAATACAAAAAATTAATCTCTTGCTGAGCTGATCTTCTAAGAGTTGATAACAGATGATACTAGCGCAGCATGGTGAGTAAAGAAGTAGACGTAGTCCTCTTGCTCAAGGAGAAAATAGCTGGCGATGATAACAGGATCTGGTAGCCAAATGGATATGGAATTCCTCTTGCGCGAGGAAGAGTTTAAGAGCTTCAGAGATTCGTTGTTATATGACGCTAGGTGGGTCACAGAATATATATCTGGAACAGACTCATACAAAATATAAGCGACCTGAACCCCTAAGAGAGAACAGAAGATCACTGTTGGTGTCTGACAAAGAGGAAGGAAAGAACATGCAAAAACATTGAAAATTATAATCTCAGGTACCGTGTATTCCAAGAATGCACCATACTGGGAGGGGCAGACACCAACAGCGAACAAGAAAAACAAGTACAGTAATAAGCAATTGCGGAAAAGTAGTCTTGTGATCTGACCATTAGTAGTCAAGACTCTGAATACTCTGACTCTCCTATCTCTTCCAGGGTAACACTTGGTCACTCTTCCAAAAGGCCAGACTAGGGGGGGGTGAAACATCCCTAACTAAGACCAAGTCTCCCACTTGAATGTCGGGACTGGAAAGAAACCACTTCTGTCTCCTTTGCAAGGAAGTTAAATATTCCAAGTTCCACCTCTTCCAAAAGGAATTGCGGAGGGCTACAAGTTTACGCCAAACAATAGGTAAATTAAAATCCCTGTAAGAATTGGGAAGGGGAGGAGGGGCAGAGAGAGAAGTGCGTGTAAGGAAGCGACCAGGTGTAAGTGGAAGGAGGTCATCAGGGTCATTGGAAAGCGGAGTTAAATAACGAGAATTGACGACATCTTTCATCACAAAATAACTAGAAGCTGAGGGAAATAAAGCACTAGTAAAGATGGCGATACGATGCAAAAGGAGAATTAACAAGTTTAAACAAAGCGTATAGAGACAAGTACATCTATTCAGGATAAGAATATACCAAGTAAACAAAGGAACTATGCGAGCAGAAAGCAAGAACGCCATAGGTAACAAACGAGTAGCCATAAACAATAACCTCAAGTCATAATGAGTATCAAAGGGGTTACTTAGAAAAATACTTAAGTCAGCGAAAAACGTGACATGAAAAGTATGAATACAAAAACACATCGAATGTGACGACGAGAAAAAACCAGTTTGTTCATCAATGAACATTAAGATCGCAAAATATGTAAGCAAAGTGAAATACATGAGCGCGTGAGAAATACGCAACGAAGTTTTGAAACAAGGATCGAAGCAGTTATAGAATACGAGCATGAGTAAGTGGAAGACGTAAGCAAGCGCGGCCTTGACCCACAGAGTACAGCGAGATAACGAATATAAATAGCTGAAAGAGTCCTTAAACGGAACAAGTTTATTTTGGGAAGTAGGTGAACGGCTTCTGTACTTGAAGAAGCGGCTCGCCAGACAATGGTTGGCAATCAGCCAAAGTTGAGATAAGAGAAACATGCTTTGAACTGTGTCAAGCGTACAGGAAATAAACAGCAACTTGGCCTTCCTCAGACTTGTATACAAACAAGTTTGAAAAACAAGCAGTTCTAAGTACACAAACAACATTTGTTGAATCAGCTGTAACTTAAAGCAGATATTCAGGTTGACCGGCATGCAGTCAATCGTAACTTGGACGTGAAAAAGCAATTTAAAGCTATATGAAATAAAGTAAGAAATCAATTTCGCATAATTTTGAGGATCACGAAATCGGACAATTTTCAGCAAAAAGAAGCTTAATTCTTCCGAGCAAAGAAGACAAGCTGGGACATTGAGAAGAAGGTTATGCATAAGAATAGTTATTCTAGATGTTACAGAATTCAGATTTTCAAGCGGTTTCAAAAGCGACTTCCAATTGTGAGGAAGGAGGGAGGAGCCGGCCGTGGCCATCCTTCTACATAGCGAAAGAAGTGAAACATAGCGTACAGCGAAGTGATGGAGACTGATAGCCATGGTTTTACACAAGGGGAAGATAGTTTTCGAGGAAGAGTTTAAGCAATTAACTGCTATAAAAAATGACATAAGAAGGTAGACGAAGTAACACAAAGCAAGGCGAACTTGAATTGCTATCTTGTGCGGGAAGAAGGAAAAACCATTTAAACAACTTACAGAGGTAGCGTAGTTGTTCACGATAAGACATCGTTTCGACAAGTGTTTTTCAAAAATATTGAGATCTGAAACATGAGCGTTCTCTTTTTCAGAAATGGGATTTATGTCAGCTGTAACGAAATGACATTGCGCTTTGGTTTGAACACTGGGATGCTGAATTTCACCAGTAATAACCCAACCAAAATCGGTGTCTCTGGCGACCACGGTTGAAGATAACTTGCGTGTTTGTTTGCGAAGGCACTTCCAAAAAACATTGGCACTGAAAAGTACATCAATGGGACCTTGAGCATTAAACTGAGGATCGGCTAACCTTAAGTGCCAAGGAATCTTTAATCCGGAGGTATTAATAGAGTGACTTGGAATGTCCTTGCCAATACTGGTAAGAATGAGACAGTTTAAATTAAGATTGGTGTTTCTTTGGCAAACGTCTCTGATTTTCAATTTTGAAGACTGCAAAACTTGAGTTTTCAAATTGTCAATGCCGGTCACATTGATAGAAGTAGGCGATGACGAAAGACCTAGTTTTTTAATCAACGATTGCGAAACAAAGTTATGAGTTGAAGCGGAATCGAGAAGACCACGGGTTCGAAACCAATTTCCAAATTTATCTTGGATTTCGAATTGTACAGTGGTCAAAAGGGTTTGTGCACTGTGAGAAGTGTCGGCGTTGGAAATGCAGGAAGAAGCATTAGTTTGTTCGGAGCGGCTCTGCAAGGAGCTTGAAGAGGCAGGTACTGATGACCTCGATTTATCGAGAACGTGCAATAAAGAATGATGCGGTTTTTTGCAATGAAAACAGAGATTTGATGACGTACAGTTCGAAGAAGAATGCTTAGGTGATAAGCAGTTGAAACAATGTTTGTTTTGAGCGACTAATTTTCGTCTGTCATCGACTGACATTTCTTTAAAGGATTTGCAGAGGTATAGGGCATGGGGATCTTTACAAAGTATGCACTTTACAGGTTCTTTTAAACTTTTGCGAGGTTCGCCTTGCGTGTTTTAAACAATAGAGCTAGCAACACGACGTTCACTAGACCTAGTTGGGTAACCAGTGGAGTTTGATTTGAATTTGGATGAGCTGGACCCGGGTTTTTGGGTATTGGACGCTGAGCGTTCACTTTTGGATTTGATGGACATTAATTCGAATTTGGAACTAGGAGATGAAGGTTCACCTTGATTAGCTAGAGCGGTTAAAAGTTGGCATCTAGCGTTTATGAAAGTGACTAAATGCTCGTAAGAGTAGTCGTCTTCTTTAGAAAGTTCAATTTCCCAAGCTTTGAGGGTAGCAGCATCAACTTTAGAGACTACTAAATGTATTAGGAAAGTATCCCAATGTTCAGTAGGTTGATCTAATTGGGACAAAGCCTTAACGTGGAGTTGGGTGGTGTCAATTAAAGTACGCAAACTAGTGACGTCATTGTGCTGTGACGCAGGTAGGTTAAATAGAGCCTTAATATGGCGTTGAATACGTAAACGTAAATTTCCATATCTTTCTTTTAATAAGTTAAAGGCAATGGGGTAGTTTTCGGCACGCAGAGGAAGTGCTTCAACTAACTGTAAAGCTTGACCTCGAAGGATAGATCTCAAGTAATGAAACTTGTAAATGACTTGAATGTCTTCATTGTCATGAACAAGGGAGCAAAATAATTCATAAAAAGAATCCCAAGTGGATTCATCTCCAGAGAAATGGGGTAAATCAATTTTCGGTAAAGTAGGTTTGGGCTTGTGAGTGCCCTCACGGAAAGAAGTTTGGGGTTCGTGAAGGGAACCAAGAACAGAAGCGTCCTTTTTCTGCTCCTCTTCGAGTTGGCGTATTATTTTGAAAGCAGAACCTATGCCTTCGTAATATAAGTTTTCTACTTCGACACGATCTTCTGTTTGATTGAGCATACAAGTTTCTATTTCAGTTTGAATGTTACAGTAGTTTTCATAAGAACGTTCAAAATCCTTTACACGATGTTTCAACAAATCTAATTGCGCGTCTGAGGGATCTAATTCTTTTATGTACCTTCTGAATCGGGTAATTTGCCCTTTATAGGATGCTCGTTTAGAAGTAAGTTTTTCATCCTTATCCTTATCAGTGGGAGCCATATTAAAGAAGGTAAATGAAAATGTAACTCACGAAACTGTGGAACCTTGGAAATGCTGTCAAGCTGGCAGCAGCGAATGAGTAGAAAGAATGGGACACACCATAGGAGACAGGAGCGGCCTCTTTCCCGTTCACAGGCTTTGCACGATGTGGTTATAGCTGAAATATTCAACACAGATATTAGAAATATGCAAAGTATTGTCAAATGACACTATTTTAAAAAGAGAAAAGAAAAAATGGGCTCTCCCGGGTTTCGGCACCAATTTTTGGGTAGATTATAGGCTGAGGAATAACCCACCCACCAAGGGAAGATGATTAAGAGAAGGAAGTAGATTTGGGATTGGAAAAGAAGGATAGAAAAATAGGAGGAGAGTCGCACAAAAGTTATGAATTTGACTTTCAATACACTTAGAAGCGGTTGCCACCGCAAATCCGTGCTCGGATACCTAAAGTGGGTACGAGCTTGGTCGAAGCTGACGGGAACCGCAGCTAAGACTTGGGCAGTTTGCCAGAGAAAGGCTTTAGTGTATTTCCTTCCAAGCACGAATAAAAGTACTATAGGGAAGGGTGATGGTCTGGCCAGACAGATAGTAAAAGCTTTATTAAGTGTGAACGAGGGCATAAACCTAGGAAGAGTTAGGAAAGCCAGGATCCTGCCTAACTGTAGTATCAGAGAAATGATGAATCCAAAAACAAATATTTAATTTATTTAACAATTCAGGAGAAATTAATATTTTAACAAGTAAATATTTTCCCATCTTATTAACAATTTGAGGTCGCAGACCTCCAACAACATTCAGAAATTGCTCCAGGCAAATAACAATTTACAAGGTTTTAAACCTAGTACTAAAACCTTGATAAGATTTTAAAAGGGCAATGAAATGATTAAAGTTTAAACATTAAATTGAGTACAAGGAGTGTACTATAAGAAATTTCTGAAAGAACATTCTAGAGAGAATAACAAACTCGAAAATAACAACAGGGAAAACATAAAGCATAAAATAGAAGTTACTACAACTTCTTATATTTAAACAGAATTACTTTATGAGAATTATACAAAAGAAGGCAGGTCATTTACTGTGAAACCTGAAGAGGTAATCAAAAAGAAGGTTCTAGACTTCCTATGTTTAATTAGAAATCACGAGCCAAATGGGGCAGTTTACATTTCGTGAGACTCAAAAATAACTCACTCAAGAGTTGAAAGAATTGTTTTCCCTAATTTGAAGGGAGGATGTAAGTTTGAAACGTGTGCTGGACACGCAATTATACAGAGATTAATTAATTACACATGACAAAAAATGGGAGGGCACATCTATAGATTGACACCTCGTTGAAACAGACCTAAATTTAAAGAATTTATTAAGGATTGTTAGTAAGAGGTTTAGGGAAGAGAAATAAGGATTTAGGAAAAATGTTCATGGCCTTGTTTGAATATAAACGGACGATCGCGACGCGGCAGAAAAGTTGAGCAAGCACTGGTTTTCACTATAGTTCGTTGAAATATATGAGAAGTTCACTGTATAAACACGAGAGTTTATGACAAAAAAAAGTTATTGCAATGATGAAAATATCTGGTTTCACTAGGTAGGCGAGAGTCTATTTCTTGAGAAAGTTGTAAATTACAATTAAATGCCATAGAAAATTCCAGCGGTGGACGAAAATTCACTATTGTAGTAATTTAGAAGTGAGATTCTTCAATTTTAAATAGCATTCTCACAAGTAAGTGAGAAATACATGACGGCAGGACTTGCAGATAAAGTACAAGATCTGGAAGGTTCCAGAACGATCTTAGTAGAAAAATGGGGCCAAAGTAAATCCAGCGGAGGAACTTGCTTTGTAAATTATAGACAGTGGGTATTAGATAATATCCCACGTAGTGAGAAGATTTCTCATTTGGCAAGCATAAGAAATGCTGCTTTTCACTAAGATTAGCTTGATTAAACAAAAGCTCAACATGGAAAATCCCGCGGAGGGTGATTTTGCCCCAAAATAAGTAATTTCACACTGCCTATAAAAGATAGTTAAAAGCATGTGGTAGGTAAAATCATGAAGATGAGGTTAAAACTTGAAGCAGGTACTTATCTTTGTTGCATGGCGAAGGTGAAGTTCCCTTAACCGATACTTAATGCGCCAACATGGCGTAGAACGTAGAGAGTGTCTCTTGGTTTGAGGAGACCGGCTCTAGTTGAGCCCTGACTGATCAAGTCAACTGCCGACTGAGAAGTGAGAGCTGCTCAACGGAGCACGGAGGGTCCAAGAAAAAAGGGGAAAGAGAGGGGGGTAGGAGACAAAAGGAGAACATATAAACATTGCCAACTTAAATACAAAAAATTAATCTCTTGCTGAGCTGATCTTCTAAGAGTTGATAACAGATGATACTAGCGCAGCATGGTGAGTAAAGAAGTAGACGTAGTCCTCTTGCTCAAGGAGAAAATAGCTGGCGATGATAACAGGATCTGGTAGCCAAATGGATATGGAATTCCTCTTGCGCGAGGAAGAGTTTAAGAGCTTCAGAGATTCGTTGTTATATGACGCTAGGTGGGTCACAGAATATATATCTGGAACAGACTCATACAAAATATAAGCGACCTGAACCCCTAAGAGAGAACAGAAGATCACTGTTGGTGTCTGACAAAGAGGAAGGAAAGAACATGCAAAAACATTGAAAATTATAATCTCAGGTACCGTGTATTCCAAGAATGCACCACCATCCGCAAACTATTAGGCTAATGACCTATTAGTTTGGTCAAAGGATGCTCCCTCCATAATGGTATGTTGATGCAAAATTTGGTAGAGATCGGATGATTAGGTTAATCGTAATTTGATTTAAGCTTTGAATATTTGTGTGGCCGCCATTACGTTTCCGTCAAGATGGCGGTGATATAAAGCATGACACTGAGGTGCCCGTTGCTAGTGCTACCTCTGTACCGAATTTCATTCCATTCGGTTTCACCGTGTTCGAATTAATAGGGGTAATCGATTTTGACACAAAGATGGCCGCCATCCGCAAACTATTAGGCTAATGACCTATTAGATTTGTCAAAGGATGCTTCCTCCATAACGGTATGTTGTTGCAAAATTTGGTAGATATCGGATGATTAGGTTAGTCGTAATTTGATTTAAGCTTTGAACATTTGGGTGGCCGCCATTACGTTTCCGTCAAGATGACGGTGATATAAAACATGACACTGAGGTGCCCTTTGCTAATGCTACCTGTGTACCAAATTTCATTCCATTCGGTTTCACCGTGTTCGAATTAATAGGGGTAATCGATTTTGACACAAAGATGGCTGCCATCCGCAAACTATTAGGCTAATGACCTATTAGTTTGGTCAAGGGATGCTGCCCCCATAAAGGTATGTTGTTGCAAAATTTGGTAGAGATCGGATGATTAGGTTAGTCGTAATTTGATTTAAGCTTTGAACATTTGTGTGGCCGCCATTACGTTTCCGTCAAGATGGCGGCGATATAAAACATGACACTGAGGTGTCCTTTGCTAGTGCTACCTTTGTACCAAATTTCGTTCAATTTGCGCTCACCGTGTTCGAATTGATAGGGGGGGACAGACATTCAGAGTACACACACTCACACACACACACAGACTCACACACACACACATACACACACACAGACAGACACACTTTTTTTCGCCCTGTAGTGATCTCATAAGTCTACTTTCATTTTTTGCAAAAATCGAAAGTAGGCTAATAGGCTACAAATAGAAGCAATCATTTACGTTAAATTTACTACTTGGTCGCTGACAACATACGAATATAAATACCTTATTATTATTATTAGCCAATTTTCATTTACCAAAAACAAGTAGTTCCGTGAAGAACTAACTAGCCGATTTTCATATTAACTTAAGTTCTCCTATGGATCATTCAATAACCTAGTGAGCTCAAAACCAACATGGTGGCGACGCGAAATATAAATAGTTAAATGGACCACTTTCGCAACTTTTCATCCGAGCACTGTGAAACTTGGCACGGTATGTTTTCGTACAAGCCTTAACATACTGACATCTAATTTAATGGAATTTTACGAGAGCCTAGAATGGCGGCTGTGCAATTTTTTAAACTCTCGTTTTCGTTTCTCGGGTCCTTATCATACGATTGAAATTTGAACACCACACCTACACAATGAATATCTATGACTTTAGTCATTTTTCCAAGTTTTCCCGCATTGATTTTGATATGTTATACAAATATCCACTTTACAATACAAAATTATCTTTTTGTATATCACTTGATGTCAATATACATTTTGAGACATGTTTCGGCTCTGTGAGCCATCTTCAGTCAATTTTTTTAAATTCTTTAATCATTTTATATTCATGTGTTTTAATCATCTTGACGATGTAAAAAGTTTTACAAATTTGTATTGAGAGACCAAACATTAGACTGTTTTAGGAGAATTTTTAGTGATTTTGACTGAAGAAGGCTCACAGAGCCGAAACCTGTCTCAAAATGTATATTGACATCAAGTGATATACTGCATAAAAGGATAATTTTGTATTGTAAAGTGGATATATGTATAACACACATACACAATAATTTTCATGTAATAGTATACAACTCTAAGACCTACATATATATTAATCCAACATGGCAACCATCCGAAATATTTAGACGGTTCTCAATATCTACGAATCTATTACAGCAATCAAACTGCATTTTTGTATGTTGATAGAGGCAATTAGTATAAGTCAAACATGTGAAAATAGGCTGTCTAGTTCTTCATGGAACTACTTGTTTCATAAGTGAAAATAGGCTAAATACTGACACAATTTTCAGGTTCAAAACATAAATCTCAATCAAAATTGCCCATTTCCTAATTTACCGCAAAATCATGCAGGCCTGCGTAATCAACAACATTATCGCTAACCTGTCACTAGCACCCAAATCGAGCTACATCAACAAACAAGCAATCAGTCTTCACCTCAAGTAGTGTGATTACTACAAACTAATGATGTCCCTGCCCATCTCTCCTAAACAGACAGGTAGGTGTGTAATTTCGCCTTCATGACAGAACTGAGTTGTCAAAGAAGCGAAGATGAGTTTAAGTACATAAACAGATCGATACGGTCTAAATTATTCCTGCAAGGTCGGAGAAAATGGGCGCTTGTTTCTGGCACTTAATGTAGCATAGGTCATGTGTAGCAAGACAAAGGGAATGGTTCGAGGAAATATTCCGGTAATATATCGTTTGATTTGTTGGTCAGGGGAGATATCTTCTCCCCTCTCATACTACGGACCAGAAGGTGAACCCTCAAGCAGTTGATCCACAGAAAGAGCTATATAAACTGGGTTAAGACCTAGGGATTTAGATGGTAACAATAACAGGAATATACTCATTTAATAATAATAACCCCTGGCACTACATTCCATGAAGGGCTTAAGGCCTACTAAGCGACCACTGCCCAGCCATTTGGCCTGCAGATATTAGGGTGACGCGTGGTGAGCGAATTGGGTCCCTTCGGCTGTTATTTATTATTTAGCGTATGCCATTTAGTGTCGGGAGTGTCCGAGGACATGTTCGGCTCGCCAGAGCCTGTAGCTGCTTCAATGTGGACACCCATAGGGTGAGCTACAAGTTCCGTTCAATTTCAAGTAGTTCCAACTATCACCACCAGATGTCTCTGACACCTAGAGATGAACGTTGGAACATTCATAGAGCGTTTCAATGAAATCTAACCTGCAAATTTAGCCTCACACAAGATTAATTAGTGGAAGGTTCTTTTACATGCCATAAATATATATATATATATATATATATGACATGGGGCCACCGGCTTTACTTCACCTCCGAAGGAAGGCATACTGAAGGATTTTTAACGCTCTTAAAAATCCAACGACTTTGGCCGGGATTTAACTCGCGATCTTGGGCACAGAAGCTCAGCATGCTACCGACTACGCCACAGAAGCCGCTACCTTCGGCTGTTAATCTTCGTTTTCATGACCCAGGCGCTGCCTCACTGTCAGGCAGCTACTCAATTGTCCTCACGAGGCTGAGTGCACCCCGTTCCATCCCTCACGTCAGTTTCCAATATCACAGATGGAGCCGGGAATAGAACCCAGGGCCTCAGGGTGAGAGGCAGGTGCGCTATCCCAACACCATAGCACCGGCATACCATTTTATTTTAATATGGCTATGCTTGAGGTAGCTTCCAGGTCAAGCTTACTGTGTAGGGAAGTGCGGGGTCGCATATCGATGTGACCTTGTCCTACTGATCGATCTTGAGTTGTTGCAACACTAACCTCCTCGTGTCTCCTGGCGACGGAACGGTAACATACTGGTTCCACAGTATTTAACTTTAGCTCGATCGCATGCCCCAGTTTTAGCCTGTGCTTATTGATACAGATACAGTATAATCAAGCATCACCATTGTGCTCGTTTGGTCATGGATTCGATGCTGTGATCGACAACTTCACATATCAGAATCAATTTACAATCGTACACGTAGTTAAATCATGCATTTGAACTAGCTCTTGGAGTCGATACTGTTATCCTACAGGGTCGTGGTGGGTTTAAGGTGTAGTTAGTTAATACCTAGTCCAAAACACATGCAAGGGAAGAAACAACAAAAATAAGATAAAACACATCCCAGGAATGTTATTCAAACCTTGAACCCTATCCTTTTCATACAAAAATATTTCAAACTTTCCCTGCAGGAAAATGCCTGGATTGTACTTAACCCAGTCCTAGACCCTTATGACTACAGTTTCACTATTACAATGCCTGGATTGTACTTAACCCAGTCCTAGACCCTTATGACTACAGTTTCACTATTACAATTACTACAGAATTTCAGGTTATAATTTTTTTACATACACTCAAGTATATGGGGTTGATGACCAAGATGTCCTGAGCCTTAAAAATGAATTAACAACGAAAAAGATATGTTTCTACAGTGATAGGAATCAAATAGGAGCAATTTCGTTAGCCCCGTGAGATGAATTGAGTAGACAACTTCTTATACGGGTGTGTGCAGCGGTTAGTCTACCTCTCCCACGTTCGAACAGTTTGCCTTCTCATGTCCTCCGAACTACTGTACGGTCCATAAGCATTGCATTTCTCCAATACCCACTTTATGCATTCGAAAGCAAGTTTTACTTTCATTCTTTGTATCTTATATCCTACTCAAAACTTCTCTCCTCCGACCTACTTCGTACGGTTAAACGAAACAATATTCATCTCAGATTCAGATTTGAAATCATCTGTCTCTTCTGATGGTGATATGGAAACGTCTTGTTCAGAACCTAATATTTCCCACAGTATTATATCATGAACTCATTGGAGTCCTTAGCAGTAACACACAAAGTATTCGAGGTTTGTATTTAATACTCCAAACGTTCACATGCACTAGTGTGCTATTAAAATGAAATCACGCAGAGAGTTTGCCATAGCTATACTTACGTCAAAATATAATAAAACGTTACTCACTTTCCAACATCTTAAATGCTATTACACCAATGAATTCTGGCCGCCTTCTGTGGTACGTATAGATACTACGGATCTGGGTTCGATTCCTGGTTCTGCCAATTGGAATACTAATTTCTAAGATGTCAGAAGCGTGAATAGATTCCACTTCTTCTTAGTTTTGCCTCACGAGGTTGAATGTACCTCGCTCCAACCCTCGGACAAGAATTAAATTTCTTGACAGAGCCGGGAATCCTTCTACACTGCAAAGCCAGTACAAAATGCACAAGTAGAATATGTTATTTTTGTTGTTGTTTTTTTGTTGCTTATTTTTAGGGGCTGCGACATCGCGATCATATAACCTGGTGTATGTGGAATTTGTGTGATCACCTGTGTTATTGTGATGACTGTACTAGTGTGTGTATTTGAAAATTGGGGATAGGATTGGGAAGGAGGCGGCAGTTACATTTAGTTACGAACCATCCCAGCATTTGCCTGAAGTAGGAGTGGAGAAACCAAGGAAATCCACTTCCAGGATGGCTGAGGTGGGAATCGAACCCCTCTCTTCTCAGGTCTCCTCACGAGGCTGAGTGTACCCAGTTCCAGCCCTCACATCAGAATTAACATTTCTTGACAGAGCCCAGAATCGAACCCGGTCGACAGCCAAGAACGCTAGCCACTACACCACGAGGTGGTTAATATATTATCTACAGTATTTCTGCTGTACTGTACATGTTTTAACGTAGCAGTGTAGTCCTCTATTTCTAACAGAGCTGGCCACCACTGCCTGTGCATCAGTTCATCTGACGTCGCGCCGCGCCGTCTGGCTAGCAATTTATTGTGACAGTGGTGGTGGAGTGATCAATTATCACGACCCAGGGTCAAAGCCCCCTGATGTGATCATGAGATAGACGCCAACATTCGGAGGTAAGCTCTGAGCTCACAGCTTCTATCACCCGGCGTTGCCATGGAAACGCGCATATAGGTGGCGAGGGCCATGAGACGCACCTCCGGGAAGCAAAGCTTGTCACGCTTTGAAATCCCGATTATGGCTCATAATAAGAGTGAATTAACTGCAATAAGCTGCCTTTGTGTATGAGTGGTAGAATGTCCACTTCATGATCCCATGCTCACGGGTTTGATTTCCAGTGGAGGAAGTTGGATTTCTAAAGGGTGGGAACATTCCACGGCACTCCGTATCGTACGATGTCGATTCATAATAAAAACCTCTCGTATCTCATTTTGTGATTACAAGGGAACAGTAACTAAATCTCAGTCACACGTTACCAAATAGATTTTCAGTCTCGCTGCTAGTTGGCAATGCAAAGGGAAACATTAAAATTGGATAATAGAACGCCTTGATGGCTCCAACTCCAAATACAGATACACCAAGTATTATTATTATTATTGTATTGTATGTCTTCCCCTTATTAATTCCGTTTTCCAATGGGGTCGGGGATGAGATGCGATGAAAGTCTTTGTGGCGGAAGGTTTTTACAGCCGGATGGCCTTCCTGACGCCAACCTCATGAGAGGAGTTAATTAATGACAGATGAAATGAATAATGGAGAATGAAATTGTGCAAGGATGTGGAAGGAAGCAGCCTGTCAGAAGGTACCGTCCCAGCATTTGTCTGGTGTTGAAAATGGGGAAACCATGGAAAACCATTTCAAAGACGGCTGACGGTGTGTACAGAACTGGAACGTATTTAATAACCATATTATGCTTAGGAACATTTTACAAAGTGGTCAATTGCTGTGTGCCATTTTGCAAATCTCAGCAAGGCGGTTCGCAACCAAAAAAGGTACGATTCCATAAAATACCGCCAGAAATGAATTAAGAGAAAAAGTGGTTATCGTAGCAGGGTCCTAATAAAGGAGGCAGGTGGTTGATCTTCCATTACTCTCTCGTCTGTAGCCTTCATTTTCACGATATGGAGAACGCAAAATTTGAGATTCTAAGGACAAGTTAGTGTGGTTCGAACCCACGTCTACCGAGTCCGCGGAGTACTTGGCCCCATGGCCTAGCACTACGCTTTAGCGAGCGTAGCTACCGCTGTCGGTATTCATATTCTGTCTGTTAGGTAGTCAGCCCGAAGGCTGGTTGGATCCTCAAAAGGCACCGCCGTTAGGTTATGTGGGTAGATACCCACAAAAACCCGAGGCAGCGCTAAATTGAGGCGTACTAGGCAAGAAGAGGAGTGAGGTAGTTTGCCATTGCTTTCCTCACTGAGTCAGTACAGCAGTACTAACCCTATGAGTAGAACCTTTCACAGCATCCACAGGCACTGACTGTGCCCTGTCATTACTAAGCACCACCCATACCTCAGTAGCTTCCATATAATCACAGCCATGAGTGAGACTGAGACATCGGTGTAAAGCCACATTTTACTCTCGCCTGTGCCAACAGACAAATGCAAATGTACTGCATTCATCAAGAGATGGCAAACAGGCCCATTCATATTATTATTAATAATACTATTATTATTAGTTGCAACCAAAACGAAACGAAATGATATGTGAGATGAAAATTGAGCCCTCTTCTTCTCAGTTCTCCCCCTGCAAAGTCCATTTGAATTCACCCACGTAGCGATCTGATTGGCTATTTTCAGCAGCTGATAAAATGACACCGGCGCGAGATATCGACTTTTTGTAAAATTATTGATCACACCGGACACGGTGACCAAGTACCAAATCGGAAACAATGAAAATCTAGTTAATGCCTCACTGGCATCGGAAAGGTTCAATCCCACCTCATCCTCCTTAAAATGGTTGTTTCCCATTTTCACCACCAGGCAAATGCCGGGACGGTTCCTTTCAACAGATCCAAGGCCGACTTCCTTCCAAAATCCCTTCCCTGACCCTTCCTTATTTAGACCCAAGTTAGCGGTCGCCTGGGCGTTTGGCCGGTCACCATCCCCAGTTGTATCAGTGTGTTCAGCTCCCAGACACTGTCCTTGTGACGTTAGAGGAATGATCCCTCGCATAGTCCTTGAGCGAAGCCGAGCCGGTAGGATAAGCGATAAAAGAAAAACTATGAGAATGGTAAATCCTCTAACACTCATATACCCGCTTCACATTGTTTCCGGCCTACCTGTATAGTTACGGAGAGAGGGGACGTGGCGGCGCAGCGGTCAAGCTGTTGGCCTCTCACCACGGCGGACCGGGTTCAATTCCCGGTGAATGTATGTGTGATTTTCGAAGTTAAATGACATGTCCTGTGGTTTGGAGTCCACGTAAAGAGTAGGTCACGTGACTCAATATCGCGGTTACGTAAAAAAACAAGCTTCCTTCCCTCCTTTGTATAGTTACTACACTTTGACTGCAAGGGGGAAAGTTTGAATCCCGCTCCAGACAGCGACAATCCTCAGTGTGGTTTCCTCCTCAGGTTTTCTACACTCCTTCGCGGAAAATACTGTACTGGTACCTTCTTTCAAGTCTCGAGGCACGTACCCTAACCCTTAACCCTAATAGTTACAGCAACACAGTATTACAGTCATCGCACAAACACAGGTTACCAGGAAAATTCAGCATAAACCAAATACTGAATATTAATATGTCCCAAGAACCAAAGCGGAAACTATGAAATACCGGAGAATCATCTGGGGGCGAGTGTTTGTAATTTGCTCATAATATTCTCCATGAAGTTTAATTAATTATCACAAGCCAAAAGATTTACTAGCATTTGTGGTTAAAAACCGTGACAACGTAATAAATCTAAAAACTAACCAATATGTACGGAATTACATTAATCCAGGCAAGCTATTCATTTCTGGGTGCGAATTTAAAATGCTCAATTTTGTACAGAAGGTAATTGATGGGGAACAGGTGCGGTGTAGCCTCCATTCAAGTGACCTACGAATGTTACACTGCCAATTAAAAATCATACTTTATGATAAACACCCCCAAGCCAATGTGTTTTGTTGTAATTACGGAGTATCGAGACTCGTATTGTGAAGTTCCAGGGTTCGATTCCCAGCATTGCCAGAAATGTAATAATGGTTAAATTCATAGCTCAGAAATCGTGGAGGCTTCCTCCTTCGCAATCATAGCCACACACTACAGATCTAAGAATAACACAGGCATGCACCAAGTACACGCGAATGATCACCGCAATCCTGCCAAATGAAACAACAACAGCATTGTGTTTTGAAAGTCTGAATCTACTGAGTTATTGAACGCAGAAAATAATACAACCTCTCTTATTGTCTATTATTATTATTCCCACTTTGGATCGCTGATCTTCAAGTTTCTTAGTCCTGTGTAGTTTTCTTCTTGAATTCTCACTGGGCCATACTTTTCCGAATCAGTCTATCCATCGTCTCCTTGGACGTTCTCTACTTCTTTTCCCTGGTGACTCCATTTCCAACTTCTTTCTTCCTACGCACTCTTCATCTCGCCGTACCACCTGTGCCCGCTTTTGTAACTTCCTCCTCGAGTGGAAATGATCATTCTGACAAAAATAAATTCCTCTCCTAAGACAGTATTTCACAACATTACTCTAATGCGGCAGTTTGGTTTGGCAAGAGACTGACGCCCACTTGCAGTGGAAATGCTCTACCGGTAATCTTAATTCCCGTAGTTGGTAGCATGCTGAGCTTCTAAATCCGGCTGAAGTCGTTGGATGTTCTAAGAGCGTTAAAATCCCTCAGTAGGCCTATGCCTTCCTTCGGAGGGGAAGTAGAGCCGGCAGGCCCATGTCATAGATTTATGGCATAAAAAAGAACCTTCCACTAACTACACTTGTGGAAGCTAAAATATGTAGGTTAGTTTTATAACGATATATTAGTTCCAACGTTCGTCGCCAGGTGCTGACTGCGTATGCATTTAGTAGCCACGTCCGCAGCTAGGTGTCGTGGACGGTAGCATTTGGTAGCAAAAGTAGCAACTACTTGAAAAAATTAATCGTCTGCAGTCCTTCTACCTGAATCACAGATAACACACACTAATACAGCCATCACATTTGACACCAATTATCGGACAGATTCTACACACCCGAAGTGCACGGGGCTACATGACCGCGTTGTCGCAGCCCCTAAACTAAGGAACCATCATATATATTATTTCAGTAGTATAGATCCCTCCTGCGGCGATCACAAGCGACCGATAGCGACAAATGAGCATTCAAATGAAAGAGAATAGACATTAGCAGTGACAAATTGCACTCTAATTTCATAAATATCTATAATTTCTTTAAAAAATGAATTTCAAAAAATGTACGAAGTGTGCGATTTGCAAATGCTGTTGCTGCATGAAACTACGCTCCATAATAGCTGTCCACTTCACACTTTGGCCGCTGTGACGCCTGTTTCATGTCGTTTTAAGACCCTGAGTTCTTTCCTTTAGCCTATCATTTTGCGTGGATTTTAGATCAGTAAATCAAAACGTATCATTTCATAAATATCGAATAACCGGTGAATGTTACAGCAACCTTTCTCTTTACGGCTCTCATTATAAACCTATTGGGGCAAGTGTGGTTTATTAACATGCGAGATTTCTCGCACGGGTCTCTAGTCCAATCATAATTCCGCAATATTTTTTTACAGTGCTCAAAATGAGGTGTTGGTTTTCACAACTTTTGACGTCCAATTAATTCCTGCTTGCCTGTTATTTCTTATTAAATAAGTATTAACCCCGTTGCAAATACAGTACAACCACGTGGCGTAGCCGCGTTCGTTAAATAGTGCACCACAGACGCGCGGGAAGCTGCAGCAAGTCCCGAGATCCTAGGTTAGAATCCCGGTGCTGACGGCGGCTATCTTGTCTGTGGTTTTCTCCGGGTTTTCCCGCACTCCCTAATGCTAATGCCGGGATAGTACCTTTATGCAAGTCCAGAGGCACCTACCTTATCCCTGTCCCTAATAAAGTTACACACACTACTACAACCATCACATAAATACAGACAAGTTCAACACACACCCAACTATACGGGGCAGATAATCAAGATGTCCCAAGCCCCTGAAATGAATTAACAACAACGTCGCTAATAATCTTTATTATTATTATTATTTTATTTTTTAATCGCGAATAAACCACTGAGGATCGCGCTACAATTTAATTTCTTCTTCGTCTTAAGCTTGGTTGGTTCCTCAGTTTAGGGGCTGTGACCACGCGGTCATGTAGCCCCGTGAACTTTGGGTGTGTGTAGAATCTGTCTGATAACCGGTGTTAATTGTGTTGGCTGTATTAGTGTGTGTTATCTGTAATCCAGGTAAAGACTGTAGACGATCAATTTCAAGTAGTTCCCAATTTTGCTACCAAATGCTACCGTCAACGACACCTAGCTGTGAACTTGGCTACTAGATGCCACCTGGTGGTGAACGTTGGACTTACGAGCGTTAGTCAAATCTAACCGAGAAATTTCGCTTCACACAATTGTAGTTAGTGGAAGGTTCTTTTACACGCCATGACTCTATGACATGGGCCCGCCGGCTTTACTTCCCCTCCGAAGGAAGTCATACAGAGGGATTTTAACGCCCTTAAAAATCCGATGTGTTTGACCGGGTTTGAACCGGCGATCTTGTGCATAGAAGCTCAGCATCCACTAGATTTTATGTTTTCATCGTTCTTATTCATTGTTTTTCCAGTTTCTTCATTTCACCCTGTATATAGCCTAAGTTATTTTACTTAATTTCATTTCTGAACAGTTTTATTAAATTAGTTTCTTAAGGTTTAATTCTATATTTCAGAAGAAGGTCCCAATATTGGACCGAAATATGTACTAATTTGAATATATTTTGTATTGATTGGTGGAGCATTTTAATAAACTATTAATCAATACGGAATTTTCTCACATTTTCCTATAATGGTAAATGTTTTTGCTTTTTATCTTAAGATAATGTTGGCTGGCTGATATCTAAGTTTTGATGGCAAGCACTTTACAAAGTATGCACTTGCACTCCTCTCGCCCTTGTAACTAGCACTTGTCGATATCAGCGCGCTTTAGGGGTGGCAAATGAACAAGTACTTAACTCTCAAGTGACTCTTCTGTGCGAGCTAAAGTGCACATTGTCTTCCTTAACACCGAACACGTCGTGTAGTGTAGCCAATATTTGCAGGTCTCCAGAAAGAGATAAGGTCGAACCCCACCGATAACCATCTTTGAAATGGTTGTGCCCGATAATCTGGCTTTGGATTGGGTGGCCCGACACACACGTCAACCCTCACCCAGAAATCGGTACAACTTGAAAAGAAAAAAAATCTTGAATGTCCGAATCAATTTTGGCCTTAAAAAACGATGTCGGGAACGAGATACAAGCAATCCCGGGGTCTTTATAATGATGGGTACAACTGGGGTAAAATCTCAAAATTGATCCGGTGGACACACAAGTATGACAACGAACAAGAATGACAAAAAACTCCGCTGTTAAAATAAAACTCATCCACCATTTATTACAGAACCACACCATTAAATACATAAAATCAAACACAGAAGCCTACCTTCGCTCGGAGACTTCTCAAAAATTACTCTTGATGTGCAAATAAATAAATGACGCAGAAGCAAAATTCAAATTAATGAGGACAAAAATCTCCGGGCGTCCTAATCTTTGGATACAAAATAACTTACGGAGATCAGAGCTATATCACCCTAGTATTACAACCATTACTTCAAAATGCTATGTCACCTCTCCGTTGAATAGTCCATAAATGAGCAGGTGCATAAATCTGAGAAAATATTCAAAGAAAAAAAATTGTTGCCTCATTCGATCTCCTTCTAACTAAATGTAATCACCAAAATAGAAAAAACATATTTTTATATATGGATGTCACTGGCGTTAAAGAATTTATTTTCAGACCTTTTGTTCATGGATTAAATACTTTCATTATTATTTTCACTGGTTTTCGTTCAGCTGTGCCTCACTCAGAAAAATGACTGGTTGCTGGCTTTTACATGTATTACTTTACATTGTAACATCTTTATGATTCCAGATATTTATTTATTTATTTATTTATTTGTTAATCACTGCATGCTCTTCACATATTTATAAATACACCATAAACATTTAAGTAGATGGCCTCTGCCTTTCTGTATTATTTTCAACTGATAATTGCCTCAAAATTTCATATACTTGAACCTATCACGTAACATTAATTATAATCATTTATTTTATTCACCTCGCTATAGCGAGAACCTTTAGTTTCATCATAACTTCTTATTAGGCAACCCTGCTATTTTATCAATGCAGTTTCATTATTTACTCAACCTTGTATCAGTTACCTACCAAACGCATCTCCTCATGTTAGCATGTAAAGGGAAACCTCAGTGACGTGTGAGTGTTTAGTATAAATATCATGATGTGCGCACAAAAAGTGGCCCCTTAAGTGTAAATGAATCCCCTGTAATTTAAGCCTGTTCAAACCATAAACTGTCATCCAGGTTGCACCAATTCAAAGAACACAGCGACTTAACACGCTGAGAGATCCCTGTACTCAGATTATATTTTAAAGCATCCATATATTTATTTTAAACCCTAAATATGACTGCATTAATCTCTCAAAAGAAAACTTAAAATTTACTATCCTAATAATCTTGTCATGATATCGCATTTTATCTTTTTGATTAACTTCTATTTCGATTTAAGCCCATCTGTCCAAATCTTAGTAACCACTACCCATTAACCACTACTTAAGAATTAACATGGTTTTCAGTACCTTTCGACCACCTCAGTCTTGGTTCCGCTGACACGTTTCCTGGGGGTTTGGGTCCACGTTCTTCCCATTGAACATCCTCCCCTCTCGTCCTGGATCCAGCTCGCGACCCTCGGGGTGTCCATGGTCCTGGCTCGCCTTCGTTTCCACGTCATCGTAACAGCTTCCACATTTCTAGACTTAGCTTGTCATCTCTTCGCTCGCAAAGTTCTTGACACAAAACTCGCACTGGTCTGTACTGATAGCCTTTATGTCCGTCCAATACATCGCTGCAATCTTCATGTCGAATATGCCAAGTAATATCAACTTATGGCCGTGATAATAACTCAATAACGGCACAGGTTATATCGTACGCATCTACACCAGCCTGCACTCATAAGAGATTACGTCCGTCCTTGGCCTTGAATGTCGCTCTATATTTGGACTACACTCAGTTTATCTCTCATAGTTCACTGACCCTGGATACTCATTTGTCTGCTCGTCAAACAAAAGCACATCGCTTCGTTCATATGTTCTGGGCGTCATTTATATCGCGCACGGCCCACACAGTCCCGTACCTAGTAAAAGCTTGAGACACCACGTGTGTCTGCTCGCACTTCGTCGTACAAATGACTTAGTGTCCCACAACATAATGCATTATGATCTGCGTTATAATATCACCTCGCCACATTCGGCTTTAGTATTCGTTAATGCAGAGCTGTCCACGCAAGAAATAACACTGAGCCTTTCAGCTATGTCCCAAAAACTGTCGGAATACCGCACTGGTTCCAAGCGGCCACGGTACGACTGCTACTACATACTTGTTAGGAACTTCAGCGTGCTGCGACACAAAAATAAAGATGAACTTCGACGTACGGCGACACAAAAGAAAGTGAACTTCGTTGTACGGTGATGCAAATTAAAGTGATCCGCTTCTCCGACGTGACCTTTCCACCTTGACTTTTCCTGGAGCTCATCAGCGCCCTCTACGCTTCTGGAACCTTCGCCTAGTCATGCTGTCGACTATGTCCATGACGTAAAAACATCAAACTCAGGTTACTTCCGCTTGCCTTCTTCCTCCAGCTATGCGACGTTGCCAGAGCTCTCAAAACCATGCGATATCGGTCACATGGTATTCGATAGATTTCCCCAATTGAACTGCAATTTAATCGTAAAGAATAGTGTTATCCGTCGGTCAATATTTAACGGAACAAAACGTTAGACAGTTTTGAGTCAAAACTCAGCAATTCTTCTAGGTTTGTGCCGTGTCTTGTGTGGGGTTTCGCCTAGGACACCAAGCTAGGCTCATCGGCGGGCTCTTGGTGTCCCGGAAGCCTTCATAGGGAGGTTATGGCTGCTTGAGCTTTTGGTTCTCGCAGTCAAGGAGTGCAGTTGCACTCTATATAAAGGGAGGTATCGCGCAGTTCGATACTCCTGTGGGGGTCCGGGCAGGGACACCAAGAGCCCGCCGATGAGCCTAGCTTGGTGTCCTAGGCGAAACCCCACACAAGACACGGCACAAACCTAGAAGAATTGCTGAGTTTTAATTCACCGGCCGTGAAAGCCAATACACCATCTTTTTGGAAGCCTTCATAGGGAGGTTATGGCTGCTTGAGCTTTTGGTTCTCGCAGTCAAGGAGTGCAGTTGCACTCTATATAAAGGGAGGTATCGCGCAGTTCGATACTCCTGTGGGGGTCCGGGCAGGGACACCAAGAGCCCGCCGATGAGCCTAGCTTGGTGTCCTAGGCGAAACCCCACACAAGACACGGCACAAACCTAGAAGAATTGCTGAGTTTTAATTCACCGGCCGTGAAAGCCAATACACAGTTTTGAGTCAGTTTATGGCTCAGGGGTCTGTATATGTACCACCTACTATAAGGACAATTAATGTTGTCCAAGATGCTGATGGTTGAATCTTTCAGCGATAATTCAATTTGTTTTTCTTTGGAATTGTTAATATTTTTGAAAACCAAATATTAGAGCTAAGGTAATTGATAAAATTATTTTTAATAATAACAATTAAAATTAAAGACTGAATAATATAATATGATAATAAAAATTAGAATTAAAAACAAACATGCTTATATAAATTTAAAATAAATAAGCTCATTTGAATCAAAATTATAATAAATTTATGATCTTAATATTGAGATTATAAATATAATTTTAAAAATTATCAAAATAAATATGAACATTTAAATGTTAAAGAAAATTATAATTAAAATTACCGTACTAATAATTACTATTAGGCTAAAATAATTACTGTAATTTGAAAATAAAATAAATACAAATAAAATATAGAGGCAAATGACCTCGTTGTTCTAGACCATAAAACAACAATAACTAACTAACAACATAATCTTCAATAATATTATGCCCTATAAAGGGTTAAAATAGATAATTCTTACAAACTAATGTAATTATTATAAAAGTCACAGCCCTTCAGACTAGGAACTTAATGTTGAAAACATGACGTGGGAATTAAGATTTTAGGATAACAAAACAATTGAAATATCTACTTCCGTTTTGACTGACAAGTCATGCACAACAACAGTTAGACCACATCCTTTGTGGCCTAATTTATCACTACGAGCACTAGTGTCGATCCATACATGGTGAAATCAACATCGAAATATCTACTTCTGATTTGAGAAATTCAAAAATCTTCTTCCCACAAATTGAAGATAAAGAATCAAAGAATAAGTACGCAGCGGTCGCTTGGTAGGTCAAGGCCCTGTATGGAATCCCGGAATGGTACACCTTACTTAAGAATACATCAGTCTTTTCCAAAATCGCTGGGCTGAGTGGCGCAGGTGGTTAAGCGTTGGCCCTCTAAACCCATGATAGCGGGTTCGATCCCATTTCAGTCTAATGATACTTAAGGTTGTTTGAATGCGTCAACCTCGTGTCAGTAGATAAATGCAAACGTTTTTCCTTCTCGCATCGACTAGCTTCTCTGGTTCCGCCCTCTTAATTCGCGTACATCTTTAGCTTCGCTTTTTCTCATAGTTTCTTTCTCTTCGTTGTTTTACGCCAGCCTTTCAACCACCATTCACATTTGTTCCTTTACATTATGTTTTAATCTCCTTAATTTCCTTGAATTACTCAAACATGTCACGTACCTGTTCTTGTTGGGTCACCTCTTTTACAATCTTTTGCCGTCCTGGCTTTCTAGACTCTTGGTTCGACTCTTACAATCATCATCAATAGCGCCGCTATCACCCCTGCCATAATGGTCAATGGCATTTTCCATTATCACTTTTCCGACAGCTAAGTTGATCTAAGTTGATTGCCCTTGATGACCTCTCCGTATCGATGAATAGCTATTCCCATAACTCAGTACATTGCAGTACGCGTCTGTTCAACTTGTTTGCTTAGTTGCGACTGGTGTCAGTAAACTTACTGCCAAATAAAGATCTCCTCCAACAAAAAATTACCACAACATCAATATCATTATTAGCCTACTTTCGATTTTTGCAAAAAATGAAAGTAGACTTATGAGATCAACACAGGGCGAAAAAAAAGTGTGTCTGTCTGTGTGTGTGTATGTGTGTGTGTGAGTCTGTGTGTGTGTGTGTGAGTCTGTGTGTGTGTCTGTGTGTGTGAGTGTGTGTACTCTGAATGTCTGCCCCCCCCCCCTATCAATTCGAACACGGTGAATGCGAATTGAACGAAATTTGGTAGAAAGGTAGCACTAGCAAAGGACACCTCAGTGTCATGTTTTATATCGCCGCCATCTTTACTAAAACTGAATGGCGGCCACTCAAACGTTCAAAACGTAAAATCAAATAACGACTAACCAAATCATCCGATCTCTACCAAATTTGGTAACAACATACCTTCGTATAGGATGCGTCTTGTGACCAAACTACAAGGTCGTCCGCCATACCATTTCAGGATGGCGGCCGTGCGAATTATGCAAACTTTATAATCCATATCATGGGACCCACCAGTTCCGATTATCGAGCCGAGAATCGTTTTAACTGTTCTAAAGGAAGAGGCACGTTCGAAATTAAAAGGTTATTTTGTAATACTATAGTGCAGACGTGATTTTAAAAAGCTGAGCCGATTCAGTAATAAGATAAGATGGCAGCGGATATCTTGTGCCTGACTTATATTTCACTAATTTGAGTATTGCATGCAATATAGCGTACTGATACAAAATAAATAAACTTTGTATGAAATGCTTTATATATAAATAATATACTCCACTGATGAAATCGTTTAGTATAAACCATTATTTGCTAACAAGTTCTATGTAAGTCATTTTATATAGAACGATATTCGTTGACACAATTAGCTCAGTGGTAGAGCGTAAGCCTATCGCTCAAATGCCTATGGTTCAAACCCGATCAGAGCTAGGTTTTTTGCTTGAAATGTTATATGTTTATTGTTTTGTAATGACTCAGATGTTTTAAAATTAAGCGTTATATTGTGCATATGGTGTAAAATATATATTTAATTAAAACATAATTCGCCAGCAGATTTACTCGAGACATCTAGCTGACAAAAAGGTAACAGATTTTATTGAAAAGTTTCTTCTTCTGGCCGCTAGAATGCACTCGCTCTGTTAGGATTATATTGTTCGATATTTCACCACTAGATGTCACGACTAGTCTACGTGGGGCTCCATTGATTACTATACCATTGGCATTCTATGCGCATCGAATTTGAAGAATGACAAGATGATACTACGATACATTTTTACTTTTTATTTTAAAGGGTTTGTAACAGCCTATTGTGCGTTATTTGAAAATGTTAATTGAAGTAAAGAACAAAACGATTTCACATAGTATCTGAACTCTACCGTTGGTGCTAGTTCAGGATATTAATTAATACTTTTATTTCAGCCAAATAGAAATCGAAAATATCCACATAGTTGGTATACACACGTCTCTGTAGGGTCATGGAAAGATCTGTTAATTCAATTAGGGTTGTGAAAGTCACACGCAGCCAGACGTGTAAAGACATGGCTCAACTCAAAGTTGGATGTTGCCCACGTCAGGCCGATTATGTAATAATAATAATAATAATAATAATGTTATTGGTTTTACGTCCCTTTTAACTACTGTTGCTTTTAGAGACGCCGGGGTGCCAGAATTTTGTCCCGAAGGGGATCTTTAACGTGCCAGTAAATCTACTAACACGGCTCCCTCGCATTTGTGCACCCTCAAATGCCAGCTGACTGCGCCAGGATACGAACCTGAAACATACGGTCCAGCAAGCGAGAACGTTACCGCTGAGCCACGCCGCCAGTCCGGTCGATTATGTCTCCAGATCCATAACATTCTTTAGATACTTCTTATCTTTCTTTCTTTCTTTCTTTCTTTCTTTCTTTCTTCAATGATGGTAGCAGTTTTTATCTAGGTTGTGGCGTTTGGTAGAGGTAAATCGTTTCTAAGGTCTTCAACAAAGAATAGTTCTATTATACTCTTTGATAATAACAACGAGTTATAACTATACTCATACATTTAGGAGAAAGTAGGCTATTTGTTCTTTACTGAACATCTTGTTTTTATTTCTAAATCCTTCGTCCAATTACTTGAACTAACACGACGCCACAATAAACACGGGTAGGTTGCAAGAGAGTATGACTTTTATTGTTTGAGTCTTCAGTCTTTCGACTGGTTTGATGCAGGCCTCCATGTTTCTCTGTCCTGAGCTAATCGTTGCATCTCTACATAGCTACCACACCCTACATCCAAGGCAATCTGTTAAACATATTATTCTAACCTTGGTCAACCCCTACAGTTCTTATCATCGACCCTTCCTTCTATAACTACGTTTGCAATTGCTGGGTATCTTAATATGTGTCCTACCAACCTATCTCTTCTCTTCATTAGCAGTAGCCAGAAACATCTCTCATCTCCCAATCGTCTTAATACCTCTTCATTTGTAACCCTATCTATCCATCTGATCTTCATCATTCTCCTGTAACACCACATTTTAAACGCTTCAATTCTCCACTTTTCTCCTGCTTCAACAGTCCAAGTTTCACTTCCATGGAGCGCCTTGCTCCAGATAAAGGCTTTCAAAAATGACTTCCTAATGCCTAAATCTATATTTGATATCAACAGATTCATTTTCTTTAGAAATGCTTTCCTTACCTGTGCTAACCTGCTTTTGATATCTTCATTGCTTCGTCCATCACTAGTTATTTTGCTTCCTAAGTAACAGAAGTCTCTCAATTCCCTTAACTTTTCACCTGCCAATTCGACGTCTATAGGGTTTCCTGATTGCTTTGAAGAAACACACTGACTGAGTTATCACGTCCTCTCCGAGCAATGGCACAGCTGCAACTACTTCCCCATCATGAAACTCAAGCCCATTCACGTCTATGGTCTGGGGCAGTAGAGCGATATGTAGCAGAGCGTCACCCACCTGTGCTGGTCCAAGTCTCATGTCCATATTCAAACGTGTACGACTCGCCCTCCCTAGAAATGGTCCAAGTTAAGCTTTATGTTCGACCCTGACTATTATATGTCAGAAAACTGTACTATAATAAGGCTCATTATAACACTATTTTTAGCCTATTTTCATTTTATGAAAAAATAGGCTTATGAGATCACCTTTTGTCCGTGTGTCTGTGTGTGCGTGTGTGTGTGTATGTGTGTGTGTGTGTGTGTGTGTGTGTGTGTCCTAATAACTGCTAAACGGCAGGGGCGATTACAATGAAATTCGGTAAGATCATAGCACCATTCTGGATGACCCCGAACGTGCCCTTCAAATTTTATTCTGTCTCACCAATAATCCAACATGGCGGCTGTGCGAAATATTTAACCAGTATTCAGTATCTCCGAAACTATTACCGATATCACCCTGAAATTGTGTGCGGTGATAAAGGGCACTACTAAATGTTCAGCTATGAGACTTTCAAAAACCTGGTAACTACAAAACCAACAAGGCGGCCAAGCGAAGTTGAGAATTTTAATAGATTTATCTCGCGATTTAACCATCCAAACATAATGAAACTTGGTACAGCAAATATTCATACACATTGTAATGCACTGGCGTCTAATTTAGTTCAATTGTTTACATAACCTCAAAATGGCGGCTGTGCGAAATAATGCACTGGCATTCTATATCTCCGAAACTATTTCTGATATCAACCTAAAATTTTGTACGGTAATAAAGGGCACTGGTACAAGTCTATCTATGTAACTTTCATAAACCTGTAACGTACAAAACGAACATGGCGGCCAAGCGAAATTGAAATATTTTAATAGACTCTTCTCTTGATTTAACCATCTGAGCGCGGTGAAATGTGCCGTTTATATTGGTTTTCGTGACCGGGGCGCGGCCTCACTGTTAGACAGCTACTCAATTGTCCTCACGAGGTTGAGTGCACCCCGTTCCGTTTCTAAAATCTCAGACGGAGCCGGGAATCGAGCCCGGGGCCTCCGGGGGAGAGGCAGGTGTGCTACCACAACACCACGATACCGGCTTACAAATAGTTTTGAATTAACCCAATTAGTGTCAGTACTACGAAAGAAATATATATATATATATAAATTTATTTTAATCTAGTACTTAATATGACATGTTACCACATCGTGGTGTAGCGACTAGCGTTCTTGGCTGCCACCCCGAAGGTCCGGTTTGATTCATGACTCTGCTAAGAAATTTTGATACTGGTGTGAGGGCTGGAACGGGGTACATTCAGCCTCGTGAGGCAAAAGTAGAAGTAGTATAGGTACAAGTAGTTTACTGATTTAAAAAAAAACAGATTCCCTTGTTCCAATCTGTAAAATATGGCCTACTACAAGTACCATTTTGCAAACATTAGCTGTCAAAACTAACCTCATGAATGCCTTAAATCTAATTTCACAACGCTTCAAGCAAAACGTTTGAATTTTTATGACCGTCGAGATGGATTTGTGGTGAGTTGTCCATGAAAAGATACACAGGACAGAGACAACCAAATTGGATGTAACAATATTCATAATTAAAAAATACCTTGCATTATGAGGGTTATCATAGGCAAAAATGACCATTTTAATTGGTCGAATGGTCACGCGAGAGCTCCCCACAGCACTCTTTGTCTGTCCATTCACCTCTCAGATACGCATATTATTTTGCTGTTCTTAAGTACGCTTGGTGTTGCGGAAGAATACCGTGGATTATTGATTACTATCAACCCGCCCCGGTATCTTCAACGTAAGCTTAAAAGGAGCATGGCTTGCAGGTCACTGATGCAATTCAGAAAAGCTGACGTAAACAGCGAAACTCCGAACACATATACCGTACTCTTCTCTGAGTCAGAACTCGACACGACTCGACAGTTTGCTGCAGGCCGTAAACTCCCTCCGAAGCTAGTAATTTAAATTTCCACTGAATGGAGATTGGTGGAAATGAAAACGTAGAAACACATATAGTGGGCGATAGAGATATGCTGTCGCGGTCTTTTTTGTAGAACTATTCATGCTGAATAATTATTACACTCATCGTATATAGATATTTTAACGGTTTATACAGCGTAAGCTTAAAAGGCACACGGACGGCAGGTTTTTCTTCGACTGTATTCACTGAAATCATTACTGCTCGACTTCCTTCAGTCATAAATAAATGTTTTTCTACAGAAACCTGCCTCGAGAAATCCTTTACAGAATGGTGAAAACTGCATCAAAATCAATCCAGTGGTTCTCGAGAATACCCGTTACATCCAAGATTCGGGGACTTTGAAAAGGAAGGAAGCTTTTAGTTTTACGTGAAGTAATATTTAATAATATCGTGGGGTGTCACACTGATGTGGTGATAAATGTAAGTGATTACGGTCGGTGTTCTTTCTTTGAAATATATATATATAATATTTTTGTGGGCGCCAGCTTACAAGTTTATGACTTGTAAACGATTAAACATGAAATCGATACTGCTCGGCTTCGTTTGGTCATAAATGAATGTTTTCGTACAGAAACCTTCCTCGAGAAAGCCTTTACAGAATGGTGAAAAACACATTATATCCATCCAGTCATTCTCGAGATTACCAGTTACTTTGTTTCATGCTATGTGGACAATAGCACCAAGATCAACAGGAGTGAAAACAATGTGGCAAGAGAGTTATTTCATTATCATTTCATCAATAAGAACATGTAGCATAAATCTATAGGCTATACTGTATTGCGAACAGTATGTGCTGCTATTTTTGCTTGTATTTATAAACCAATGAACATGCGTAAACCAACGCTGCATTCAATTAATAAGCAGACAGTCCAGAGCAGCCAGAGGACACGATCCAGCTAGCAGTGGCAAAGAAAGAGCCAAAGATCACAAATCGTGAGTATATCGTCGCTGGAGTGACATCGTCTCTGATGCACTAATGACACAAAATCTCAAATAAATAATATATCTTAATGCAGCATGAGTGTCATACGTCAGAAGTTGGTGAGATTATTTATTCAGTGATATTATATATGTTGAGGTAAGCTTTGTATTAGTTGAGAAAAATAGAAATACTAAGCCTATACATGCTTTTAAGATGAAAAACATAACTCATCCAACGTATTTTCTGTCGTAATATTTGGACAGTGATTGCGGACTCGGTACACTTGGGTTCGAGCTCAATCGTCCTTGAAATGGTTTTCCATAGTTTCCCCATTTTCAACTTCAGGCAAATGCTGGGACTGTACCTACGGCCACTTCCTTCCACATCCTTGCCCAGTTTCATTCATCATCATTCATTTCATCTCTAGCGGCTTCAGTGGCGTAGTTGGTAGCATGCTGAACTGCTGTGCCCAAGATCGCGGCTGAAGTCGTTGGATTTTTTAAGAGCGTTAAAATCCTTCAATATGCCTTCCTTCGGAGGGGAAGTAAAGCCGGCGGTTCCATGTCATAGGTTTATAGCAAGTAAAAGATCCTTCCACTAACTAAACTTGTGTGAAGCTGAATTTCTAGGTTAGATTTCGTTGAAACGCTCTATCAAAGTTCCAACGTTCACCACTAGGTGTCAGTGACATCTGGTATGGTTGCGATAGTTGGAACTACTTGAAATTGAACGGAACTTGTAGCTCACCCCATGGGTGTCCACTTGAAGCAGCTACAGCCTCTGGCGAGCGGAACATGTCCTCGGACACTCCCGGCACTAAGAGCCATACGCTAAATAAATAAATAAATAAATAAATAAATAAATGTAATCTCTCATTAACTCCTCTCATGAGTTTGGCGTCAGGATGGGCATCCGGCCGTAAAAAAACATCCACCACATAGTATTTCATTACATTTCATCCCCAACCCCATTGTAAACGGGAATAATAAATGGTAGACATGGTAATATTTGGACAGTGATTCTTGTACCATGGTGTCCGTAACATGACAGCAATTAACAATAATACAACAGAGCCAAGGGAATGTGTCGACTCCAGTCCACCTTCATTATTTAAATTACCTTTGATGCATCAGCTAATTTTGAGAAGTTAATTTATTTATTCAATTTGCACAGTTCCATTAATATTCATTAATGTTTATTTCTCATTTACTCTTCTGATGAGATTTGCGTCAGAAAGAACATTCAGCCGTAAGAGAAAATTCGCCCTGTCATCTTCGACCCTATAGAAATTGTAATAATACGGCGTAGAAAGGAGCGTAGTGGTTCAGCGATCACGCTGCTTGCTTCTTAGCAATGGTGAACAGACTTTGATTCCTGGAGAGTTCAATTCCTGGTTAGTACATGTGAAATTTTCGAGGTGAAATGTAACGTCCGGTGGTTCGATTTTCACGCTTATAGAAGGTTCCGTGGTGCATGATCGCGAGATCAACTATAACAATCTCATAAAACTACATGCTTCCTAATGTGTAGGTAGACAATAGTACTACCAGTGATACCGCTGAACTAATATTAGCAGCAATTAAGAATGTAGTTTCTGTTGAATACAATTTGAAAATGTGACTATATTCGAGATTCGAACCCAAATCTCCTGCTGTCTTGGCATACGCGCTTATAAAATGCGTATACGTTAACCATTTTAAAAATGGTAACAGATTTCTACGTATTGACTGATGGTAATATGTAATTATGGAATTCGCCTTGTCAATATATACCAAAGCGTGTATGTTTAACTAATTATTAGTGCATTATGCAACGAGCCTATAATGACAATAATTAAGACACGTTTATGCTCGCGAGTTTTATAGTTTCCATACTAGAGTCCTAATTACCATTATAGGCGAGTTGCATACGACTATTTATGTTCGATAATAATTACAGTATAACTATTTTATGTTCGAACATAAATATTCATAAATATCTGTCGAGATTTCGCCAGTTTTATGTACTGAAGAGAGCGCATGGGACGCAGAGAAAACCTTGTATGTGATCATGGCCTCCTCAAATACCCCACTATGCCACTAGCCACGCAGTGAAATTTAAAATAGGAGGCCATTGAAGTCAGCGCAGGTGCGATGCTATCCTTACCTAATTGGCCACACAACTGTTTCTTGAGCTCTGATTGGTGGGAGAAACTGTTTCATAATGAACAAGTAGTTCCGTGAAGACCTAAATAGCCTTTTTTCATATATCCTACTAATATTAATTGCCCCTATCAACATACAAATTGTCAGTTTGAATGCTGTAATAGATTCGTAAA
The DNA here is from genome assembly GCA_946902985.2 of Meconema thalassinum. Lineage (NCBI taxonomy): Eukaryota > Metazoa > Arthropoda > Insecta > Orthoptera > Tettigoniidae > Meconema > Meconema thalassinum. Next base: position 220,011,421 of record OX336390.1, on the reverse strand, counting down.
TATTGAGAACCATCTAAATATTTTGGATGGTCACCATGTTGGATTTTTGTATTATAGGCCTTAGATTTATGTACTATTACATGAAGATTATTGTGTAGGTGTTTTATTCAAACTTCAATCGCATGCTTAGGACACAAGAAATAAAACGTGATTTTAAAATTTCGCTCAGCCGCCATCTTGTGGTTATAAAAATAATTTAAATGAATTAGATGCCAGTCGATTAAAATTTGTATAAGCATATACCGTATCAAGTTTCCCTGCGCTCGGATGGTTAAAACGCGAGAAACGTCCATTTGAATATTTAAATTTCGCGTCGCCGCCATGTTGGATTTGTGCTGGTCAGGTTATTGAACGTCCCATAGGCGAACTTATGCTTATAACCTCTATACATTTACAAAAATTCAGTTTGATTGCTGTAGTAGATTAATAGATATTGAGAACCATCTAAATATTTTGGATGGTCGCCAAGTTGGATTTTAATATATGTAGGCCATAGAGTTATGTACTATTGTATGATGATTATTGTGTAGGTTCATTATTCAAATGTTGATTTCGATCGCATGATAAGAACACAAGAAACAAAAACTTAATTTTCGAATTTTGCACAGCCGCCATCTTGAGGTTACGTAAACAATTGAACTAAATTAGATACCAGTGAATTACAATGTGTACAAACATTTCCTGTACCAAGCTTCATTGCGTTTGGATCATTAAATCGCGAGAAATGTCTATTTAAAATATTCAATTTCGCTTGGCTGCCATGTTCGTTTTGTAGTTAACTGGTTTTCGAAAGTCTCATTGATTAACTTTCAGTAGTGCCCTTTACCTCCGTACAAAATTTTAGGGTGATACCGGTAATAGTTTCAGAGATAAAGACTGCCGGTGAAATATTTTGCACAGCCGCTATCTTGAGGTTATTTAAACAATTGAACGAAATTAGATGTCGGTGCTTTACAATGTGTATGAACATATACTGTACCATGTTTCATTGCGTTTGGTTAGTTAAATCGCGAGAAACATCTATTTAAAAGTCGCAACTTCGCATGGCCGCCATGTTGGTTTTGTAGTTACCAGGTTTTCAAACATCACATGAGTAAACTTCTAGTAGTTTCTTTTATCTCCATACAAAATTCTAAGGTGATACCGGTAATAGTTTCGGAGATATTGAATGCTGGTGAATATTTCGCACAGCCGCCATGTTGGATTAGTGAAACGTAACGAAATTTGAAGGGCACGGTCGGGGTCGCCCGGAGTAGTGCAATGCACTTACCGAGTCTCATTGAAATCTCTCCTGCCGTTTAGATTGTATTAGGGGGACACACACACACGAATCACACACACACGCACACACAGACACACGGACAAAACGTGATCTCATAAGCCTTTTTTTTTTCATAAATGAAAATAGGCTAAAAATAATGTTATAATGACCCTCATTATGATACAGTTTTCTGACGTATAATATTTACATTTCGACATCGTCGAACATAAACATAATTTTCACTGTAATTACAGTGCGGATTTAGTCATTACATATTATACGCGCTCTGTAGGCCACGCAACGACACGTCTTAGACAAATAGGGCACTGTTAACTCAATATACAGGGTGTATCCGTGATGATGTTACAAACTTTCAGGGATGATGAAGGAAGGCAAATGGATCCATTTGTGATAAGGACTCACAGTCCGGAAACGATCGAGTCAACAGTTATTAATAATCGCAGTTGTTTAACGTCCGTCCTCAATTCTAGTTGGAAACAGACGCCGGGGTGGTGGAATTTTGTCCCGCAGGCGTTCTTTAACGTGCCAGAAGCCAACGACATAGGGTTAGCTCGTGTAAACACCTGTAAATGCCACCGACGTGTGCAGGTAAATGGTATTAAATGAGTAGCATTTTGCTTATAACTTGTGACTCGATCATTTCCGTACTTTCGTATCCTGGCGCAGTCAGCTGGCATTTGAAGGTGCGCAAATGCGAGGGAGCAGTGTCATTAGATTTACTGGCACGTTAAAGATCCCCTTCGGTGCAAAATGCTGGAACTCCGGCGTCTCTAAAAGCCAGAGTAGTTAAAAGGGACGTAAAACCAATAAAATTATTATTAGTTTTCGTACTATGGTTTCTTGTACTTCGAAAAATTTATGGACCCGTCTACAATAGCATGGATGGTAAATGGGAGAGAAGAATGAATGAAAACCTGTACCAGAGGTTTGGAAAGCCACACATTGGACGAATATTGGGATAGAGGCGACCAGAATGGTTTGGACACATCTTACGAGCGGACGGATCTCTTCCTAAGAGAGTTCTCAAATCTCAACCCACGGGAAAACGCCCGTGAGGACGTCCAAGAACACGATGGAAGGATCGAGTGACGACGAAGTGGAACCGACAGCCGTGGAGGATGATGCTAGAGACCGGAAAAGATGGAGTGCCATCTGCAGCAAATACCTCCTCTTGTGATTGACGGACTTCCCTTTCATTGGATTTTGTTTGTTTGTGTTTTGTAATATTTTTTCCTTTTTTTTTTTTTGTTTTTTTTGTTTTTTGTAATATTTGTAATATTTTCTTTTCCTATTGCCCTCCTTCTGTAGGGCTCAAAGGCCCGCTCAATGCAATAAATGCTAATGATGACTATGGTTTCTTATCTCACATTGATCCATTTGCCTTCCTTCATCATCCCTATAATAATATAGTATCGTATGGCCTCGGGTGCCGGATGCAAGCTTTGTTATTTGACACCCAGGGGTAGCTTGCATGTCGAATTTCATTGTTCCTTGAAGCACTATGAAATTCAAGGAGGTTAGATATCTAAGCTCCTTGAACACTATAGTGCTTTCTAGTAGAAAAATGGGGAATATTGTGTTGGCGGAAGCTCCCGAGATTAATTTTGCCACTGTGAACACGGTCTACTGAATTCAAATGGTTTTTTTTTGCCATGCCAACATAGTATGACATGTGTATCGTAATTTATGCTGCCTTTCAAAAAAAATCACTTACCACGGCCAGGAGCGAACCTGCAAGCTTAGGGTTAGTAGACCGACACGATATCCACTCACCCACCGTGGCAAGCTCCATCATCCCTGAAAGTTTGTAACATCATCACGGATACCTCAAAGGGGAGAAAATCCTGAAATCATTTCACTGAATCTAAGAATGTAATCGCTCTATAGAGCGCCAGGATAGTTCTTTAATATAGGAGGACGCTGATTGCCCGGATAACTGGCATCCGATAACAATTTGTTCTGTAATCCAGAGAGTAATTGAAAGGGTATTGGATCAGAGGTTGGATATTACATCAACTTCGATCTGAATTCTACTAACAAGTGAACATCGCGAAAGTGACCCTCCCTATCTTGATGAAACTTTGTATAGGCCTACATTTAAAAAGGGTAATATACTGTAAGTGAGGTGGTATTTCATCCTAACCCTTTATATGTCCATGGGATAGTATCTTCCAAAAACTAGCAATCTAGTTCAACCTTTCACCACAATCGCAAAGAATAGGAAGCTAACCAAATACAGATATATCACATAACACTACAGTGGGGCCAAAATAAAATCAGCTGATGTTGGGCAAGACAAAGTTGTCTCCCATAAGAATAGCATTATGAAGTGACGTTAAATCCCGCTTCAAGCGTAGGCCTATTCCTTGTGATTAACAGACTATTTCTGTTGAAGGTGGCGTTAAATACAATTCCTTCTGAATATTGCTGTGTGAAGTATCATCACTATATGCGATATTTTGGTGAGTTGACGTATCAGTGTTGGAATGCATAAAATGGTGACGTGTGTACATGGTTAAGAAATTATAAGACAGTGAATACAATATTTTATGTGTAATTTTGAACCGTAATAAACTCGACAAAGCATAGGCCTACTAGTAACATGTATGACTATTATGCTGGTTATGCTTTATAAATCAAGAGTGTTTGCCGATAATCTCCCGATCGGATCCATTATCCTAATTATAACTATCATCAATGAAAATTTCAAATCACGATCATTTTATGCAGCTGATAACCTTTGTGGCCTGCCCTAATAACCACCAGTACACTTTCGTTATAAATGTCACAGGCCTGCACAGTTAGTTTATACAGTATTACAGTTATTAAAGATCATGATGATTGTTTTAAGGGGCCTAACATCTACATTATCAGTCACCATCAGACACTCGTCACAACATGTCTAAATGTTCAGACTATATCAAACTATAATAAATGTGTTAATGAACCCTAATGAGTAGTACCAGACAGCAAAATATCCAGAATTACATATATTTCCATGCTTAGAATATATTCGACCAATAATATGACGAATAAATTGACTTCACATATATTTCATCTCAATTTCATAGTAGGGTAACATGTCAGATGTTATACATCATATGCGACTACTGTAAGGCTCGTACCTTTTTTTCCTATACCCACCCTTCTATGAGAAGTACGGTGAAGAATTTTATAAATGATTGGTGTATTGACTCTCATGGATACCATACCTAATTTTACGATGCTCCAAACATTCGAACACGAGTTATAGGCGTACATAAAGATACACAGAATGGCAGACAGACAAATCCATTGACTACAGCAATCACAGCTGCTTCCGTGGCGTAGATGGTATGCTGAGCTTCTATGGCCATGATCATGGGTTCAAATCCAGCCGGGTCGTCAGATTTTTTAAGAGCGTTGAAAATCTCTCAGTATGCCTTCCTTCGGAGGGGAAGTAAAGCCGGCTGGCCCATGTCATAGATTTATGGCATGTAAAACTACAATTGTGTGAAGCTAAAGGTGTAGGTTAGATTTGATTAACGCTCTATTAGTTCCAGCGTTTGCCGCTAGGTGCCGGTTGCGGTGACATCGAGTAGCCAAGTCAGAGCTAGGTGTCGTTGACGGTAGCATTTAGTAGCAAATGTAGGAACTACTTGACATTGATCGTCTGCAATACTTACTTGAATTAAAAACGGAAAGCACACCCTAATACAGCCATCAAAATTAACACTGGTTATCAGACAGATTCTACACACACTCAAAGTACTCGAGGCTACATGACCGCGTTGTCGCAGCCTCTAAACTGAGGAACCAACCAACCAACCTACAACATATCACCCAGATGTCCAAATATGGATATATCAACCACACAGTATCAAACAAAATCTTCCTTACGATGAACCCGTTTGTCGACAACAAAGATTAAAGTTAGAATGTGCTCAAACTAAATTCACCTAACGTGTACTTCCTGGTGTGAAAATAAAATTGAAAACCTCGTAGACGAAACGCAATACACCTCACATAAAATCTGACGCTCACCGTTGTGTAAAGTCCCCATCCACAGGAAGACCCCTTTAATAAATTATAAAGGCATGTGGTACATGAAAATTCAGGCTTTTTAGCCTCCAATGTCCCAAATTCCTAATAGCCGCAAAACATACTATTTCAATTTAGGAATTTTTGAAAATAATGTTGCTGTTTGGAGATATAATTCTATACGACGTGAAAAATTTCTAGGGTACCCTTTGACCCCCTTAACCGCATTGATGAATTTTTCAGTCTTAAGTTGGAACCGTGATAACCTTATAGCCATTTGCAAACTTGCACAGATATGTAATAAGTGGAGTGGCATTGCTTCTTACAGAAATAGATGGAAAGTTGGATGTCTTCTCTTGAGAACCAGTTGTCATGGTTACTGGCTTGCATTCCTTCATTCGTTTATTAAATGAAATTAGTTTTCTGGGAATATCTCAAAAACTGTAGTTTTTAGGGCCTTAAAATGTGGTTTTCTCACATTCAGGGGCTGAAAATAAGCTTTGTCTAGTTCTTCAACGCGTATTTCAGCATGCTTTAAAGGGGGTAGGCCCCCTTTCATGAGAGGTACGGAGAAGAGTTACATCAATGATTGGTGTAGTGCCTCTGATGGATATCTGTATCAAATTTTACGTTGATCCACCCAGCCGTTTTCGAGTTATAAGGGAACAAAGTTGTCCACAGACAGACAGACAGACAAAAAATATTTTTGCGCACATTCGTTATAAAACAGTCTGAAACGCGCAAATAATGCAAATTTCCATGGAAATTCAGAAAAAATACACAAACTTTCACTTTTATATATATAGGGATTATATATGAATTGCAGCCAATGGCCATAGCAGGGTAGTTTAATTGAACAGCCATAGGCTCTCAGCAAGTACAAATTTATATTACTTCTTACTATGGCTACCAGATGCCACTTACACTGACACCTAGCGGTGAACGTTGGAACGTTGGAGCGTTTCTAACCTAATAACTAACAAATTTGGCTAAACACTACCAATTGCAGTGGTAGGTTCTTTTACATGCCATAAATATATATGACGTTGGCCCGCTGGCTTTACTTCCCCTCCGAAGGAAGGCATACTGGAGAATTGTAACACTCTTAAAAATCCGACGACTTAGAGCGGGTTTGAACCCGCGATCTTGGGCATCGCAGTTCAGCATGCTACCGAATACTCTACCGACGTCCTTCCAAAATCCGTTCCCTGGTCCTTCCTTAATTTGTTTAAAGTAACATTTATTCCAATTCTTCCTCCCGTTGTTCTTAATCAATATTTATAACCATTGTCTCTCGTTATTGTGTGTTGATTGTTCGATATGTTTTCAGTTAATTGTTAGATCGGGACGTTATTCTAAGTTAGCATACGTTTCTTTTTTTATCGCTTATCCTCCCTGCTCGGCTTCACCCACGGACTCTGCGAGGGATCATTCCTCTACCGTCCCAAGGACGGTGTCTGGGAGCTGAACACACTTAGTCAACAGAATGATACAACTGGGTATGGTGTAGACCATGCCCCAGGCGACCACTAACCAGAGCCTAATTGAGGAAAGGTCAGGGAAAGGATTATAGAAAGAAGTCACCCGAGGACCTGTAGAAATGAACCGTCCCGTCAATTGCCTGGTGGTGAAAATGAGAAACTACACGAAAACGCTTTTCAGGGCGGGATTCGTACCCATGCTCTATCGATGCCAGTGAGGCACGAGCCTGCTAGTTAGCACTCTGGACATCGCGGTCGGTTCCACGTTTCGTACGGGTAAAAATATGCGTGTGAGTATAACTTACACTCCGAACACATTATTGTTATTTTCTGCCCGCCTCGTTGCGTAGCAGCTTGCATGCTTGGTTGTCACCGCGGAGGCCTGGGTTTGATTCCTGGCACTTCCATGAAATTTAATTCTGGTCTGAGGGCTGGAACGAGGTACACTCAGCCACGTGAGGCAAAACTGAGAAGAGGCGGGTTCGATTCCCATCTCATCAATCTTGGAAGTAGTTTCCGTGGTTTCCCCACTTCTACTTCAGCAAATGCTGAGATGGTTCCTAACTTAAGGCCACGGCCGCCTTCTTCCCAATCCTTACCTGCATTACAAACACATACACTACTACAGACACCACAATAGCACAGGTCACTAGATAAATTCTGCACACACACAAGTACAGGGGACTAAATGTCCACAATGTCGCAAATCCCCTAAATAAATTAACAAGAACTTTATTGTTCTATCTTGAGTAAATAAACTTTGAATTGAAAGCGAAAATTTCAGTGAGAAGCGTAAGGGTTATTATATGCAACCTGCCATTCAAACCTGTTCACCGGGCGGAATGTGGCAGCGCCTGCTACTGGAATGAAATCTTCACGCAGAAATTTAGCTAAATCAGTTGAGTAGTTCTTGCATGGAAGAATAACAGACAAACGCCACATGACTTTTATATATTAGTATAGGTTAATTAGAAAGAAATGTTAGCTCTTTATTAGAATACGCTTGCCTTAACCCATTGTTAGAATAACTCGTTAAATGACAAAAGGACTGAACCATTCTAGTGCCAGAGAGTGATACATCGACCTCGTTTTTAGCCTATTTTCATTTATGAAAAGAATAGGCTTATGAGTCCGTGTGTGTGTGTTTGTGTGTGTGTCTCCTAATAAAATCTAAATAGCTGGAGCTATTTAAATGAAATTTGGCAAGGTCATAGTACTATATTTTCCAACCCTAACCGTGCCCTTCAACAATTGTTACGTCTCACCAATCCAACATGGCGGCTGTGCAAAATATTTCACCGGCATTCTATATCTCCGAAACTATTTCTGATATCACCCTGAAATTTTGTTCGGTTATAAAGGGCACTACTAGAAGTTCACCTATGTGGCTTTCAAAAACTTGTTCACTACAAAACGAACATGGTCGCCAAACGAAGTTGAAACATTTAAATAGAATGTTCTCGCGATTCGTCCTTCCGAAAACAGTGAAACTTGGTACAGAAAATGTTTATATATAGGTACATTGCAATGCATTGACTTCTAATTTAGTTCAATTGTTTACATAATATCAAGATGGCGGCTGTGTGAAATTTTTAAAATTAAGTTTTTATTTCTTGTGTTCTAATCATGCGATCGAAGTCAACGTTTGAATAATAAACCTACGCCATAATCGTCATCTAATAGTACACAACTCGATGGCCTACATATATAAAAATTCAACATGGCGATCATCCGATATATTTAGGCGGTTCTCAATATCTATTACAGTAAAATCTCGATTAACCATCAACGCCGGGACCATGATCGTGACGGTTGAGCGAATAGACGGGTAACGGAAACACTGTATTATTCCTCCAAAACATGACCTCAATCTATTATATTATAGACAGATATCACTCTCACAGTAATGTAACACCCATATTTCGGAGTGAAAAGAAATTAAACACGTTTGTAATAGCAAATAAAACTATTTATTACATGATAAAAACATCCGTACAGTAGCTACAAATGTGGCAAAATAATGTACAGTACAGTAATATAAGCTTACAGGTGAAATAGTTCATGTAGCTTGAAAATGGCGGGCAGGTACATTCACTTCCCACAAAAATAGAGTAAGTAAACAAAGCGAACGCGTCACTGCACCTTAAAGCACTCTGTTATTGCAGTATTATTATGCTATTATACCAATGACGGTTAACAGAAACTGACGGTTAAAAGAGTGACGGTTAAACGAAGTTTTACTGTACTCTATGACAGTAATCAAATTGAAATTTTGTATGTTCATAAACATACATTCACCTATGGGACTTTCGATAACCTGGCGACCACAAATCAAAGATGGCGGCGACGCAAAATTTAAATATTTCAATGAACTTTTCTCGCGATTTGACATCCGAGTGCAGTAAAACTTGGTACGGTATACGCTGCCGAAGTGACGTACCTAGCAACCGCATGGGCGCAGCCACATTGGACCCAAACAACTGGTTGCTAGGTTTTTTATACATAGGAAGCTGCATTAACGCTGCGCAGCGTCTTGAATTTTGTGGATAAAAATGTGTAATACGCGTGAAATTAGGCAAACGCCTCCCGTGAAGATCATCCACAGTGTTGGAGCTACAAAATAGAAGTGAAATTTTATGGATAAAGTACGAGAATTTTGCGAGATAGTATGAATAAAGTTGACCTCACTCCTGAGGCAAGAATTGCTTGGCAGGCACTACAAATTATAAATATTTATAATTTAGTGGATAGAGTATATCTAATATAGAGAGATATTTAGGACATATATGTCACATAAAGGGGTTTTTGGTTCATGTGGGGAGTGCAGTTGTAATTAAATATGGTTTGTACTATAAGTATTATAAACGACAACCTACATAACCTTACAGCTGATTCACTAACACCAATAAATGTTATCCTACAACTTTTCTGAGTGGTGATTTTTCACTTAATTTATTTAAGCAGTGAATTGTGTTTCCAATAACAATTAGGCCTATCCCAGAGTGAAAATGTCTGCCTCAATATTTTATTTTTTGCACTTTCAGAAAACAATTATCATGTAGGCCTACACCCTGTAACAAAGTTACAGTACCGTATAGTGACATTATTCAAGCCAATGAATACTGCTTATTTCTGAAGTGATGGAGTGGCAAGTCTTGTTGTGATTGTCAGGGAAAATCATCGTTATGGTACCGGGACTAGCATTTCCCTACATCAACACTTTGGCCCACTTCATAACAAGGTGGCTACTTGTACCACTTTGACTGTCCATGACATATTGTGTGAATGTTTGCTAGGATTGCTGGTGAAGTTGCAGAGTAGTTATTTTTTGTTTGTTCTAAATCTCTATATAGGCCTACCAGCTAATTCTACTTAGCTCTTTTGTGGCACACCAGCTAATGTGATAATCAGTGTGATAATGTGGTCATCAGCTTGGTGAACTTATTGGGTGAGAGCCTCGGATATTTTCATGTCAGTTTTAGTGGCCTTAGGCCCTATATTTAAAGCTAGGATAGGAAAAGTGCCCCATTATTTAGAATGAGGTAGAACGATAGGTCTTAATTGTAGACTTCTCTAACCTGTTAGTGAGCACACAGGTTAGGCTTTGTTAATTTGATTCGTTTTCAATCAAACGCGGCGTTGTGGTAAACACACAAATTGTATTGAAATGCAGTCTTTGTTTCTTCTATAGCTGTTGATGAGATTTGGCCTAAACTCTCATCCAAACATTTTAAACTGTTCCCTTATGCATTGATAGACCTTAAGTTCATTTTATTCGTCACTTACTGGTAGAGCCTACGGTACTTTATTTTCCGTAGTATTGGTCATTCGGCCACATCTCTACGACTTATGTTCTAAGGCTTAATGTGCATCTCGTACCCAATATTTTACTACTTTACTGGACAACTATGTTAAATTACTTTGGAAAATATACTTTTCTATGCTTTCTTGCCTCTGGACATCCATGCATGTACAGTTTTATACGATACAAATAGGAAATAATGACGGCTCAACGACTGAAGCAAGCTACAAGGGAGCCATGTCGTATTGCTCCAGTTGCTTAGCAACGGAGAGGAAGTGACGTTGACTTCGGCAGCGTATATGCTTATACAAATTTATTCCCCTGGTACCTACTTTATTTTAATTGTCCTCATAACCACAAGATGGCGGCTGTGCGAAATTTAAAATCTTGTTTTTATTTCTTGTGTCCTGATCATGCGATTAAAGTTTGAATAATACACCTACACAATAATATTTATGTTCGACGATGTCAAAATGTAAATATTATATGTCAGAAAACTGGACTATAATGAGGCTCATTATAGTACAAATTTTCATTATCGGACAGTTTCTCCCACCAATCAGAGCTCAAAAAACAGTTCTTTGACCAATTAGGTAAGGATAGCATCGCACCTGCGCTGAGTTCCAAGGTCTTCTAATTTAAATTTCACTGCGTGGCCTAGTATCATAGTGGGGTAATCGAGGAGGCCATGGTCAAATACAAGGTATTCTCTGCGCCCCATGCACTCTGTTCAGTACATAAAACTGGCGAAATCTCGACATATATTAATTTATGAATATTTATGTTCGAACATAAAATAATTGTAATAGTTATCGTCGAACATAAACAGTCGTATGCAACTCGCCTATAATGGTAATTAAGACACTCGTATGGAAATTATAAAACTCGCATACGCTCGTTTTATAAACATACTCGTGTCTTGATTATTGTCATTATAGGCTCGCCGCTCGATGCATAATGTACTATCATGTAATTGTAAATAACTCTAAGGCCTACATATATAAATATCCAACAAGGCGACCATCCGAAATATTTAGACGGTTCTCAATATCTACGAATCTATTACAGCAATCAAACTGAAATTTTGTATGTTGATAGAGGCAATTAACATAATTATGCAAGATACAGGGTACATGAAAATAGGATGTATAGTTATTCACGGAACTACTTGTTATAATTGTTATACATTCCAGCCAGGCAGAGCTATCACTATTGTAACCAAGATGACGCTGTAATCGTGGCTTCGGTGACGTAGTTGGTAGCATGCTGAGCCTCTATGCCCAAGATCGCGGGTTCAAACACGTCCTAAGTCATCGGATTTTTAAGAGCGTTAAATATCCTTCAGTATTTCTCCTTCGGCGGGGAAGTAAGGACAGAGGGCCCCTGTCATAGATGTATTGCATGTAAAAGAACCTTCCCCTATCTACAATTGTGTGAAGCTACTTTTTTTAGGTTAGGTTTGATTAACGCTGTATTAAGTTCCCACGTTCGCCACCAGACGCCGTTGTAGTGACATCTATTAGCCAAATTCACAGCTAGGTGTCGTTGACGGTAGCATTTGCTAGCAAAAGTAGGAACTACTTGAAATTGATCGTCTGCAGTCCTTACCTGCATTACAGATAACACACACACAATAATTCAGTCTTCACAATTAACACCGGTTATCAGACAAATTCTGCACACACCCGAAGTACACGGCGCTACATGACCGCGTTCTCGCAGCCCCTAAACTGAGGAACCAACCAACCATCTTGATATATCAAGTGCTTAAGTGGGTTCAATAATAATTATTCATTGAATATGCTGCAGTCTGACTTCCCACGCGTGTGATATTTTGAAGTTGTGGTTGTTTATGTTCTTGCTCGGACCTAATTAACATCCGCGGTGAACGTAGAGGAAATAAGTAAGGTTTTAACGTTAAGTGAAGTATATGAGAGTGAATTTTTGACTGATGATGATTCTGGAAAGTTTCCAATTCACATTTAAAATAAACAAATTGTTTATATTTTAATGAAATAAAGGATACAAACTTGTAATTGCTTAGCATCTAATACGGTTAAAATGTATTTATCGGCTAAATTTTATCTTTTAAAAGATATAGATAGGAGATCATTTGTATCCGAAATATGTAACGTTCACTAAATTTAACTTGGCTAGAACATAACCACTCATAATAGCTTGGAATCGAAAGGGTTAAGGGAATGTATCAACCCATTGGTTCCCTCTGTGTCCTAGAAGGAGCGTCCGGTATCGTAACACTACATATGGTTTCCTCTATCACGTTCATTATTTTGTGCAGACATTTTCAAAATCCTCTACGTATATATTAAAAGTTAAAACACATCGTAAGACAGGAACCATGACTCTCAATGTATAAGTTCCTTTGTAGCCACATATCATTGTAGTTCATAACATACACACGAACACAGCTTGCCCTGTATTCCATCGTAAAGATTGAGTTGTGATAAGCTTCATAACTACGTGATCAATTATTCGTGAGCCGTAATGAAGTCGATTGTGTGGGAACTGACACACATTGGCTGAATAAATTACTTACAACGAGTTATCATTGCTTTACAGTGGAAATAGTATTGTTCTAGTGCATACAGTTCTCGACAATCAACGTTTCTCTTTACGTATCAATATTCCACATCTACTAGTTAAAACTTTTGAAAAACAATAGATAAAAAATAAATGAATCAATGAATAAGAGATAAAATGAATAAAAGAATAAATAAAATAATACCTAATTTAATGAATCAATTAATAAAAGAATAAACAAATACATGAATAAATAAAGGAAAACATATATAGAAGAATAATTAAATGAATAAGTAAATAATTATATAAATAAATTAATAAATATATGAATATTTCATGAATCAATAAATAAATGATTAAAAGAATAAATTAATAAATTAATAAAATAATGATTTTTGATTTGGCAAATGGAGATTTCCAGCATAAGCCTTTTAGATAGAAAGTTGTTGTTGATTATGTAGGGGCTTTGTGATATCGTGGTCATGTAGCTGAGGTAGGAATCGAGCCCACCTATTCTCAGTTTTGCCTCACGAGACTGAGTTTACCCTGTTCCTGCCCTCGAACCAGAATTGAATTTCTTGGCAGAGATGGGAATCGAACCCGGGCCTCCACGGTGACAGCCAAAACTGCAAGCCACTACGCAACGAGGCGGACTCACCTCAATTACAAATACAGCCATCACAATGACACAGGTTATCAGGAATAATTGCCACACCCATCCAAGTACACGTGGATAAATAACCACAATGTCCAAGCCCCTCAATAAAACAACAACAACTTGTGCCAAATATCGTTTTAAAAACAGTGTAGTAAAGTAAGCTACAGTTCGTTTTGTCTTTACGTAGGTACCTTTTCGAGAGACACTCCAAACAGGAACACATTGGCTAAGAACATCAATGCTGCCACTGTTCTGATTTCACAGCAACCACCTGGGAGTAGTGCGAGTGAAATTCTGCTCCGCGCACTTTGAGACTTTGCAGCACTCCATCACTGCCAATGAGGCGTAGCGGGATCTTCGCTCCCCTTTCCTCGTGTGCTTTTTCAGACATTCAGACTTGGAAAGAAAGTCAGACAGTACAAAAAACTTTTCAGCGCCGAAAATTATTTCACTTGAGTATGTAATTATCCACATTTCGTGACTTGTGTGTTTGAGTCTTCATTATTTTGACTGGTTTGATGCAGCTCTCCATGCCTTCCTGTCCTGTGCTAATCGTTTCATCTCTACATAGCTACCACACCCTACATCCGAGACAATCTGTTAAACTAATTCTAACCTTGGTCTACCCCTACAGTTCTTATCTTCGACCCTTCCCTCCATAACTAAGTTTGCTATTCCTGGGTGTCTTAGAATTGGTCCTACCAACCTATCTCTTCACTTCATCAACAGTCGCCAGAAACAACTCTCTTCTACCACTCGTCTTTATACCTCTTCATTTGCTACTCTACTGCGTCAACCCATTTGATTTTCATCATTCTCCTGTAACACCACATTTCAAACGCTTCTATTCTCCTCTTTTCAGCTGCACCAACAGTCCAAGATTCACTTCGAGTGAGCGCCACGCTCCAGCAGGCAAAGGCTTTCGTGACTTACGTGGTTTCACACATAACCGATTCATTTGTAACTGTGACTAGGATTTGGAATGAGGCGACCATGGCCTTAACTTAGGAACAATCCTGGAATTTATCTGGATTAGAATTGGGAAACTACGGAAAAAAACTTCTAGGGCAGCTGAGGTGGGAATTGAACCCATACATTCTCAGTTTTGCGTCACGACGCTGAGTCTACTCCGTTCCTACCCTCAGACCAGAATTGAATTCCTCACCAGAGTTGGGAATCAAACCCAGAACCTCAAGATCTGTAGTCTCAATATATACTTCGAGATCACAGTAGTCACCCCAAGACCTAAGCGGTCTCTTTGATGTTCCGGTCTGGCATTAAGTTAACGCACCAGAAAATGCTTCTCATTTTTCCCGCTTGTTGTTAGAGAACAAGATTTTCTAGCACATGTTGCTATGTTTCCAAAAGCTTGCTAGATTACTTTTCAGAATTTCGTTTGTATTAATCTTTGAGGTAATGTTTCATTTCCATGTTAATTGGGAGAAAAGTGAGTTCGTTTTTAATAATATTAGCGCGTCAGGTTTCAACAGGGGTGACACAAACATGCCAGGTACATGTATTTGGTTCAGTGAATATTCCGCAGATAAATTGGTAATTGAAGTGAAGGCCCGCACGCTATAAAGTTGCTTGTCGTTAATGTAGATTTAAATGTTCAATCAGTTGCGTGCCATGCCGGAAACACGTTAAGAAACAGATGAAAATCCACAGCCTGCTTCCAGTCTCTGACCGGGTCAGGAAATGGAATGAATGAAGCCCCCATCTAGCGGCGAGGATATGGACTGTGCCGGCTGCCGAGGCCTGACGCACTCCTCTGGGGCAATGATTAAATGAATGACAGATGATATAAATGTTAGTGGAGAGTGTTGCTGGAATGAAATTTTGACAGGGAAAACCGGAGTACCCGGAGAAAACCCTGTCTGCCTCCGTTTTGTCCAACACAGATCTCACATGGAGTGACCGGGATTTGAACCACGGATCCAGCGGTGAGAGGCCGGCGTGCTGCCGCCTAAGCCACGGAGGCTTGAAGAAACAGATAATAATAATAATAATAATAATAATAATAATAATAATAATATATCTATATTTATTCGTTACGGCCAACTATGGACCACGTTTGGCATTTTTACATTTTGTTTGGTCTCCACTCTCTGCCAATATCTCTTCATCCTCTCTCCCACTTCCTTCTTCTGTTCCTCTGTGTAAGATCTTCCTTTCCTCACTGACAACTCCCCTGTCTCCTAGAAATCTGTAAACTCCTTAACTAGTCGTCTAAATCGCTCTCTGTCCATTATGTCTTCTTCTTTCACCCCCATCCGATCCAAGTCAAATATCACTTCCCGAAACCATTTCGGCTCCGGCTCCATCTTCCTCTTCCTAAAGAATTCAAAAATCATCTTCCTCAATCTGGCAATATTCATCCTCACCAAGTATAATCTCCTTTTTCTCATTAGGGCTACGAAATATCTTCATGTATAGTTCTTCGTTAGGTTTAAGTCTCCTCTCTCCATCCTTGATATTTGGGCCTAGGATTTTTCGGAGCATTTTCATTTCTCTCTTCCGGATGTCTTCGAGGCCACCCTTCCCAATCATGTTTAGTGTTTCTGCTGCATACATACATTCAGGTCTGACAACAGTATCTAAGTGTCGGAATTTAGCCCCTTTTTGTTGTAGCCTATGTATCCTTCGTAAGTTGATAAGCCATTTCCATTCTTCTCGCCCGCTCTTTGATGGCATTCTTTTCCGTCCCATTGCCCTGAAATTTTCCTCCCAAGTACTTAAAATAATACAATTATTATTATTATTATTATTATTATTAATAGTAATAATAATAATGTTCATGGTTTTATGTCCCTTTTAACAACTGTGGCTTTTAGAGTCCTCGGGATGCGGGCAGTTTTTCCCAAAGGGGATCTTTAACGTGCCAGTAAATCTACCGATGAGGCTACGTCACATTTGCGCTGACTACACCAGGAATCGATCCTGCAACCTTGGGAACAGCAGGCGAGAACGTTACCGCTGAGCCACGCAACCAGGCAAGAGGGGGAACAGAGAGAGGGGATGGGCGGAGGATTATTTTCCTCAGATCTTGAGGTGGTTTAGTTGTCCCGGGAACTGAAATGAGGTATTGTGGAAAAGCTCGAGGAAATTGACACTCAGGATGGTCACAGACAGAGTCAGTCGAGGGAGACTGTGCTGCGGAGTGAACGCTAGAGGAACTGTGTGTCCACAGAGGAGGGAAGGCTGTTGGCCTGCCTGCTCCCACGTGTGGACCAGCCACCTTGCGTGGCTTATTGATCGGGCTCCTTGATTGTGCGGCACGCAGGAACGCTGCTCAACACGAGGCTTGTCTGACAGCATGGAGCGCCGTTAATAGAGGGGAAGCGGGGCATAGGGAGTTATTTAATGAGGAATCGAAATGATAGCCCCTACCTGAACTGTGTCGCGTCAAGCCCGCATAACACCAAAGTATTGCTGCCTGCGCGCATCAGTCTCTAATGGAAATCTACAAGGACCATCCAGAAATTAAGTTTCCCTATTTTAGCCCATTTCCATTTATCAAAAAAAAATACGTCTCACCAATCCAATATGGTGGCTGTGCGAAATTTTTCACGGCATTCTATATCTCCGAAACTATTACCGATATCACGCTGAAATTTTGTACGGTAATAAAGGGCACTACTAGAAGTTCACTTTCAAAAACCAGTTAACTACAAAACCAACATGTCGGCCGAGCGAAGTTGAATAGGTTTTTCTCGCGATTTAAACATCCAATCGCAACCAAACTTAGTACAGAAAATGTTTATACACATTGTAATGCACTGGTATCTAATTTAGTTCAATTGTTTAGATAACCTCAAGATGGCGGCTGTGCAAATTATTTCACCGGCATTATATATCTCCAAAACTGTTACGGATATCACCCTCAGATTTTGTACGGCGACAAAGTGCTCTACTACAAGTTCATCTATGTAACTTTCAAAAACCTGTAAAGTATAAAACAAACATGGCAGCCAAGCGAAGTTGAAGCATTTTAATAGACTTTTCTCGCGATTTAACTAGCTGAGCACAGTGAAATATGGTACAGTAAATGTTTATACACATTGTAATGCACTGGCATCTAATTTAATTCAATTGTTTACATAACCATAGGATGGCGGCTGTGCGAAATTTTAAAATCTAGTTTTTAATTCTTGTACCTTAATCATGTGATTGAAGTTTAAATACTACACTTGTACAATAATTTTCATGTAATAGTAGATTACTCTAAGACGTAAATTTATAAAAATGCAACATGGCAACCGTCCGAAATATTTAGACGGGTCTCAATACCTACGAATCTATTACAGTAATCAAATTGAAATTTTGTATGTTGATAGAGGCAATTAACATAAGTAGGATATATGAAAATAGGCTTTAGTTCTTCACGGAACTACTTGTTTAATAAAGAGAAAACATAGCTACATAAAATACTTCATTGGCACCAGATACAGCAGTGCTTGAGTTATTTTTCGACATAATCACCACCAGAATTGAGACAATCGGGATCTACAGCCTGGAAATGGAACCACCGTGTGACAGTCTTCAGTGGAAATCGTTGGGAGCAAGGTCAGGACTGTATGGTGGTTCATCAAATAGCTCCCAGTCGAACTGCTGCAGAACAGTTGCTGTCCTAATCTTCCTCTAAGATTTCCATATTTTCTCCAACCTCAAGATTCCTGTTCTACGGTCAGCATTTTCACACTGACAATCAGCTGAAGACGAATGTCACACGCCACTTTCATTCCCAAGCGGCAGACTTCTTCGATACAGGAATACAAAAGTTGATCCCACGATATAACAGGTGTCTCAATTCTGGTAGTGATTAAATCGAAAAATTGCTCAAACATTGCTGTGTCTGGTGACAATAGAGTTTTTGATGTAACTTTTTTATTTAAAAAAAATCCTCTCGGCACGCCGGAAGGCGGAGGTAGATTTCACCGGGCAAACTAGGGGATTGGCTATAATAGGCAAAACATGCAGGTTTTCGTAGGAGGATCAGCCCTCATTGATTGCAAGAAAGTATTTTACATTTAGAGGTTAAAAATCAACTTTTTTTTCGTTTTTGTATGCATATTTTTATCATTTTATTGTCTTATGGGGATGGTAACCTTCTTGTAATTCGGGGTTCATTTTTATACTTGTGATCACACTGTCCTTATGCAAGGTTTGGAACTGATGTGTAACTATCTGACAGTCTGTTACTTCTTCTCGCAAAATTTTATCTCCCGCAGAGATTTTTGTTGGTTCCTCAGTTTAGGGGCTGCGACAACGTGGTCATGTAACCCCGGGTGTGTAGAATCTGATAAACGGTGTTAATTGTGATGACTGTGTTAGTCTCTAATTCAGGTAAGGTCTGCAGACGGTCAATTTTAAGTAGTAGTTCCTAATTTTGTACCATATACTAACGTGAACGACACCTAGCTGTGAACTTGGCTACTAGATGCCACCGCAACCAGCAACTTGCAGCGAACGTTGGAACTTCTTCTCCAAAGGAAAGCATGCTGAGGGATTTTTAGCGCTCTTAGAAAATCCGACGACTTTGGCCGGCTTTGAACCAGCGACCTTGGGCATATAAGTTCAGCATGCTACCAGTTAGCCGCTTCCCACAGTCAGATGGAAAAATGAATGTGATCTCGTGCAATGGCGTTGTCTTGGCAACCTCTGATAGCTCATCCCTCATCAATTTAGAAGCGTTGTCACGGTAACCTCTGATGGCACTTGGCATGTTCTTTAATTCCGAAATCATTTTTCTCATCCCTTGGCGTAATGGTAGGTCAGATCAAAAATTCTTTCAGACGAAGTTTTAGGTAATTATTAGGGGAATATTTTCCATTTTGTACGGGTTTGATATTGTGCCTATTAAGAGAGATATGATTAATGTTTCCCGAAAAAAACACTTTTTTCCACCCCTTTGGTCAATGGTTGGTGCTATCAAAAAACCTATTTGACATAATTTTTTGGCACTTATCCGACAAATATTATGAACTTTGAATTGATTCGATATTTCACGTATTAAGAGAGTTATAGCGACATTTCACTTTTTCGAAAAAAAAGCCCCCCCCCCATTTTCACCCCCCTTTAACCGATTTTGCCCATTAACGAACTCGACCGATTTTTTAAGGGGTTACATATTATGTAAAACATTAAAGTGATTGGTGCAAAATTACGGCAGTTATCGTGTCCACAAGAAACTGATATATATGCATATACTAGCAGAAGTACCCGTTCTTCGAACGGTGTTATATATTAACACCAGCCATTATCAATTGAGCTACTGTTGCAATGGTTAGCGGTTTGTCATTCCTTCATATCAGAACGAAGTTAGTTTTCTGGGAATATCACACACACTGTTAATTTAAGGGCCTTAAAATGTGATTTTCGGAGACCCCTTATAGACTCGCGAATTTTGTGTCTCACAATGAGAAGCGCAACATAAGCTTTGATCGTCCTTCTATGATAATTTTTATATCTCGCCTATTTTCGCATGTATTTTGAGAAGTTTTTTCCTATATCCACCATTCTCCTGTATGAAAAGTACGGTGAGGAGTTTTATAAATGATTGGTGTATTGACTCATGTTTACCATACCTAATTTTACGATGCACCAAGCATCAGAACACGATTTATAGGCGTACATAAAGATACACAGAAAGAGAGACAGACAATTCTATTGTCTATAACATATCACCCAGATATCCAAATATGGGTATATCTACCACACAGTATGAAACAAAATCATCCTTACGATGAACCCGTATGTCGACAAAAAAAAAAAGATTAGTTAAAATGTGCTCTCAAACTAAATTCACCTAACGTGTACTTGCTGACGTGAAATAGATTTGAAAGCCTTGTAGACGAAACGCAATAAAACTCACATAAAAAATTACCTCTACGTTGTGTTAGGTCCCCATACCCAGGAAGACATCTTTCATAAATTATAAAGGCTTGTGGTGCATGAAAATTCAGGTTCTTTAGCCTCAAATGGCCCAAATTCCTAAAAGCCGCAAAAAATGCTGATTCAATTCAGGAATTTTTGAAAATAATGTTGCTGTTTGGAGTACTTTCTGTACTATATGTCGCACGTGAAATTGCATGAAAAAATCCTAGGTTACCCCTTGACCTCCTTAATTGCATTGACGAATTATACAGTCTACGTTGGTTCCGTGATAACCTTATAGCCATTTGCAAACTTTCACAGAAATGTAATAAATGGAGTAGCCTAACAATAATATCGTATGGCCTCGGTGCCGGGTGCAAGCTTCGTAATTTGACACCCAGAGGGTAGCTTGCATGTCGAAAATTCGTTGTTCCTTGAATTACTATGAAAGTCAAGGAGGGTAGATATCTAAGCTCCTTGAACACTATAGCACTTTCTAGTAGAGAAATGAGGAACTTTGTGTTGGCGGAAACTGCTGAGATTAATTTTGCCATTATGAACATGGCCTACTGAATTCAAATGGGTTCTTTGACATGCCAACATCGTATGACATGCGAGTCGTATTTTTGCCTCCTTTCAAAAATCCCTTACCACGGCCAGGAGTGAACCTGCAATCTTGGGGTTAGTAGACCGACACGCTATCCACTCACCCACCGTGGCAAGGTATAAATGGAGTGACATTGCTTCTTACAGAAATAGATGGAAAGTTGGATGCCACCCCTTGAGATAATGGTATCATGGTTACCGATTTCCATTCCTTCATTAGTTTGTTAAATTAAATTAAATTAGTTTTCTGGGAATATTTCAGATACTGTTGGTTTTAGAGCCTTATAATGTAGTTTTCGAGGCCCCCAAGTTTTGTTTCTGGCACCGAGGGGCTTTGTCTCCTCGTTGTACGCCATAATATAATACTAATAATAATAATATAATATAGGGATAGGAATATAATAGACCTGCCGTACCACACCCGCAGGTGTAAATCACGTGAAAAAATTCTAGTGTACCCCTTGACCCCCTTAAGCGCATTATATGTATTGATGAATTTTACAGCTTAATTTCTTTCCGTGATAACCTTCTAGCCGTTTGCAAACTTTCACACCAATGTAATTAATGGAATTGCATTGCGTCTTACAGCAATAGATGGACCTCTGAGAATCTGTTGCCATGGTTACCGGCTTGAATTCGTTCATCATCTTTATATATATAACTAGCAGGTACCCGCGGCTTCGCTCGCGTCATAGTCTTGTCATATTGTTATTCAATGAAATGCAGGTTTAACCCCGTTCACACCCCTTTAGAACCTGAATACCCAAAATTCCCTACTTATTAGACGTTTTCGACACACAACAAACATATCTCCAAAATATCATTCTTCTAACTTTAATAGATTTGGTTGGTCGATGAGAGTGAATATACAAAAATCCTTCCTTAGTGGACGTTTTTCTTCCAGAATTTCACCCCTCCCCAAGGGCCCCTTAAATTGGATCTATGAAAAGACGGTCGAACACCTATTTATTTATTAATTATTAAGCTGATTGTTTTCCCCTGAGTTTCAAACTCCTCGCCTATATCGATTAAGAGATGCACGCTCCGATAGGAATCCTTTAACCCCCACTTTTCACCCCTTTCACTCAAAATATATACCATATCGAAAAACCATTAGACATGTGTCAGCTTATTTTTAATGATTAGTTTATATGCCAAGTGTCACATCCCCAAATGAATCCACTCGTGAGATGTTATTCAATGAAATGCACGTTTACACCCTTAACACCCCTTTAGAACCTGTATATCCAAAAATCTTTCCTTTGTGGACGTTTTCGACATACAACGAACATATCCAAAAAAAATCATGTTTCTAACTTCAATAATTTTGGCTGGGCGATGATGAGTGAGCGAGTCAGTCAGGACATTTTCTTTCATTTATTTTTGAGAATTTCCCCCCCCCCCCCCATGGACCCCTTAAATGGGATTTATGAAATAAAAAACATTTAAACACCTATTTACTTATTTATTAAGCTGATTTTTTCCGCTGAATTTCAAACTTCTCGCTTATGTCGTTTCAATATACACGCTCCGTTAATAATCCTTAGCCCCCAATTTTTACCCCTTTCACCTCATAGTATACACCATATCGATAAACCCTTCGACATATGTTTGCTTATTTTATTAATTAATTTATATGCCTAATATCACATCCCCAAATGAAACAACTCGTGAGATATTGTTAATCAATGAAATGCAAGATTTACCCCATTAACACCCCTTCTGAACATGAATATCCAAAAATCCATACTTAGTGGACGTTTTCGACATACAACGAACATACCCCCCCCAATTTTCTTAAGTTTCTAACTGCAATAGGTTTGGCTGGGGGATGAGTGAATATCCAAAAATCCTTCCTTAGTGGACTTCCTTCCACAGAATTTCACCCCTCCCCATGGGCCTCTTAAATTGGATTTATAAAACAACGGTCGACCACCTATTTACTTATTTTTCAAGCTGATTTTCCCCCTGAGTTTCGTACTGTATGCCTCTGTCTTTTAAGAGATACTTGCTCCGTTAGGATTCCTTCAACCCCCACTTTTCACACATACACCTCATAATATACACTACATCGAAAAACCCTCAGACATGTGTCTTCTTATTCTTAATGATGAGTTTATATGCCGAGTATCGCATCTTCCAAGGAAACCAATCAGGAGATATTGTTATTCAATTAAATGCAGTCCACCCCCTTAACACCCCTTTAGAACCTGAATATCCAAAAGTCCTTCCATAGTGAACGTTTTCGACATACAACGAACATAACCCCAAAATGTCATGTTTCTAACTTCAATAATTTTGGCTGGGCGATAATGAGTGAGTGAGTGAGGGTGTCAGGACATTTTCGTTCATTTATGTTTCATAATTTCACCCCTCTCATGAACCCCTTAAATTGGATTTATGATAAGAAAACCGGTCGAACACCTTTTTACTTATGTTTAAGATGTTCTTACCCCCTGAGTTTGATATGTGAGTGAGTTAATCAGTTAGAACACTTTCTTTCCTGTTTTTTCCCCCAGAATTTCACCCCTCTCCAAGGGCCATATAATTGGATTTATGAAAAAACGGTCGAACACCTATTTACTTATATTTTAAGTTTTTTTTGTGCTGAATTTCAAACTTCTCGCCTATGTCGTTTAAGAGATAAACGCTCCGTTAAGAATCCTTCAACACCCAATTTTCACCCCTTTCACCTCATAATATACACCACATCGATAAACCCTTAGACATATGTCTGCTTATTTTTAATGATTAGTTTATATGCCGAATATCACATCCCCAAAGAAACAACTCATGAGATATCGTTATTCAATGGAATGCACGTTTACCCCCTTAACACCTCTTCAGAACCCGAATAAACGAAAATCCTTCCTTAGTTTACGTTTTCGGCATACAGAGAACATGTTCCCAAAATTTAATGTTTCCAACTTCAATAGTTTTTGCTGGGCGATGATGAGTGAGTGAGTCAGTCAGGTCATTTTCTTTCAATTATTTTTACCACAAATTTACCCCTCCCCATGGGCCCCTTAAATTAGATTTATGAAGAAACGCTCGAACACCTATTAACTTAATTTTAAGCTGTCTTTTTACCCTGAGTTTGATGAGTAAGTGAGTTAGTCAGTAGTTAGGACACTTTCTCTCCTTCTTTCCCACGAATTTCATCCCACACCATTGGCCCCTTAAATTGAATTTATGAAAAAACGGTCGAACACTGATTTACTTATTTTAAAGCTGATTTTTTCCCGCTGAGTTTCAAACTTCTCGCCTATGTTGTTTAAGAGATACACGCTCCGATAGGAATCCTTCAACCCCCACTTTTCACCCCTTTCACCTTATAATAGACACCACATCGAAAAACCCTTACACACATGTCTGCTTATTTTTAATGATTAGTTTATATGCCGAGTATCACATCCTCAAATGAAACCACTCATGAGATATTGTTATTCAATAAAATGCAGGTTTAGCCCCCTTAAGACCCCTTTAGAACCTGAATATCCGAAAATCCTCTCTTAGTGTAAGGTTTTGACATACAACGAACAACGAACATATCCCCAAAATCTCATGTTTCTAACTTCAATAATTTTGGCTGGGCGATGATGAGTGAGTGAGTGAGTGAGTGAGGACATTTTCTTTCATTTTTCTTCCAGAATTTCACCCCTCCCCAAGAACCCCTTAAATTTGATTTGTGAAGAAAAACCTGTCGAACACTTATTTACTTATTTTAAGCAGTTTTCTGTCCCTGAGTTTGAGGAGTGAGTCAGTCAGTCAATCAGTTAGGACACTTTCTTTCCTGTTCCCCCCCCCCCCCCCCCGAATTTCACCCCTCCCCATCGGCCCCTTAAATTGGTTTTATGAAAAAAAAAAAGAACGGGCGAACTCCTATTTACTTATCTTTTAAGCTGATTTTTTTGCGGTGAGTTTCAAACTCCTGGCCTATGTCTTTTAAGAGATACACGCTCCGTTAGGAATCCTTCAACCCTCACTTTTCACCCCTTTCACCTCATAATATACACCAAATCGAAAAACCCTCAGACACGTGCCTTCTTATTTTTAATGATGTATTTATATGCCGAGTATCACATCCCACAATGTAACCAATCGTGAGTTATTGTTATTCAATGAAATGCAGGTTTAACCCGCTTAAGACCCCTTTAGAAACTGAATATCAGAAAATCCTCCCTTAGTGGACGGTTTTGACATACAATGATCATATCTCCAAAATGTTATGTTTCTAACTTCAATAATTTTGGTTGGGCGATGGTGAGTGAGTCAGGACTTTTCTTTCAATTTCCTTTTTTCAGAATTTCACCCCTCCCCATGATCCCCTTAAATTGGGCTTATAAAAACTGTCGAACACCTATTTACTACTTATTTTAAGCAGTTTTCCCCCCTGAGTTTGATGAGTGAGTCTGTCAGTCAATCAGTTAGGACACGTTCTTTCCTGTTTCCCCCCCCCCCCAGAATTTCACCCCTCCGCATGGGCCCCTTAAATTGGATTTATGAAAAAACGGTCAAACACCTATTTACTTATTTTTTAAGCTGATTTTTTTCCGCTGAATTTCAAACTCCTCGCTTATGTCGTTTAAGAGATACACGCTCCGTTAGGAATCCTTCAACCCCCTCTTTTCACCCCTTTCACCTCATAATATACACCTCATCGAAAAATCCTCAGGCACGTGTCTTCTTATTTTTAATGGTGAGTTTATATGCAGAGTATCACATCCCTCAATGAAACCAAGCCGGAGATATTGTTATTCAATGAAATGCAGGTGTACCCCCTTAACACCCCTTTAGAACCTGAATATCCAAAAATCCTTCCTTAGTGGGCGTTTTCGACTTACAACGAACATATCCCCAAAATTTCATGTTTCTAACTTTAATAGTTTTGGCTGGGCGATGATGAGTCAGTCAGTCAGTCAGTCAGTCAGGACACTTGATTTTATATAAGAGATATACACACACATATATATAAACTTTTGAACTGACGGTGGTTTGGGGTCTGGGGGATGTGAAACGCGAAGATATGTCGAAATTTTCCGGAAGTCGAAACATGGCACCCATTGCAATAGTTAGCTTTCTGATGAAATGTACCTAAAATAGGCTACATAATTTAAAATACTACCATCAACGACACCTAGCTGTGAACTTGGCTACTAGATGCCACCGGAACCATCAACTCGCAACGAACGTTGGAACTTCCCCTCCGAAGGAAAGCATACTCAGGGTTTTTTGGCGCTCTTAGTAAATCCGATGACTTCAGCCGGGTTTGAACCCGCGACCTTGGGCATAGAAGTTCAGCATGCTACCAGTTCCGATACCGAAGTCGCTTCCCACAGACATATGAAAACAGAATGTGATCTCGTGCAGTGGCGTTGTCATAGCAACTGCTGATGGTCATCCTTATCAATTAAAAGTAAAGTTGTCATGGCAACCACTCTTGGCACTTGGAATTTTCTTATAATTTAAATCATTTTGCTCACCCCGTGGCGTAATGGTGGGTCATATCGAAAATTCTTTCAGACAAAAGTTTTAGGTAATTATTGGAGGAATATTGTCCATTTCGTACGGTTTTGATATTGTGCCTATTAAGAGAGATATGATTAATGTTTCCCGAAAAACCCACTTTTTTCCACCCCATTGGTCAATGGTTGGTGCTATCAAAAAAATTATTTGACATAAATTTTTGGCACTAATCCGACACATATTAGGAACTTTGAATGGATTCGATATTTCACGTATTAAGAGAGTTATAGCGAAATTTCACTTTTTCGAAAAAAGCCCCCCATATTCACCCCCTTCGACCGATTTTGCCCATTAACGAACTCGACCGAGATTTTATAGGGATACATGTTATGTAAAAAATTCAAAGTGATTGGTGAAACATTACGGCAGTTATCGTGTCCACAAGAAACTGATATATATATAGATAGATAGATAGATAGATAGATAGATAGATACATATATACATAAATTATATATAAACTTTTGAACTGTCGGTGGTTTTGGGGTCTGGGGGATGTGAAACGCGAAGATATGTCGAAATTTTCCGGAAGTCGAAACATGGTACCCATTGCAATAGTTAGCTTTCTAATGAAATCTACCTTAAAATAGGGATACTTAATTTCTTGATGGGCCTCGTATATCCTAATAATATTAAACTTAAACTCAGCAATTTCTCTAGGTTTATGCCGTGTCTTGTGTGGGGTTTCGCCTAGGAACACCAAGCTGGCTCATCAGAGGTCTCTTTGTGTCCTCTCCCGGACCCCCACAGGAGTGGCGAACTGTGCACTACCTCCCTACATATGAAGCGCACGTGCGCCTCTTAACTGCGAGAGCTAAAAGCTATCTATAAAGGCTTTCAAAAAGATGGTACATTGACTTTCACGGCCCGTGAATTAAAACTCAACAGATTTTCTAGGTTTATGCCGTGTCCGAGCGTGGACACCAAGTGCTCGCTGATGAGCCAGCTTGGTGTTCCTAGGCGAATCCCCACACAAGACACGGCACAAACCTAGAAAAAATGCTGAGTTTTAATTCACGAGCCGTGAAAGCCAATAGGCACCAATATTACAGTACATAGCACGCTCGAAGTGACGTCTATTTTATGTTCAGAAATACATACGAGGACTGGAAGGGGTGAGGGGCTTATGGGGTTAAAATGGCCTGACAGGACATTGCCGTACAAAAGTCTGTTCCATAAATAGTTAAAATTTGGGGATGGTTACATTATTTTTATGACACAAGAAAGACTATATTGGATGTAAGTATTAGTAACTAGAGCAAAGACTTGAATAGATGGCGGTCGTGTCCTTAATTTAGGAAACATCCCAGCATTCATCTCGATTAGAAGTTTCAAACCATGGAAACCCACTTCCAGGATACCTGAAATAGGAATCGAACCCACTTCTTATCAGTTTTGTCTCACGAGACTGAGTGTACTTTGTTCCAACACTCAGACCAGAATTGAATGTCTTGGCAGAGCCGGAAATCGAACCCAGACCTCCACGGTGACAGCCAAGAATCTCAGTCACTCTGCCACATGCTGGCCCAAGAGACACCGTGCAAGGCAAGATCTCCTTTGAAAGACCAAGACGACGTCCATGATGTACATTTGAATTGCTGCCAGTGCTCATAGCGGGGTATTTTAAAGGAACGCCCGAAGGATCCCCATCAAGTTTAATTTCAAGTAGTTCCAACTTTGGCTACCAGAGATACCACTGTCACTGACACCTAGCGGTGAACGTTGGAACTTGATAGAGCGTTTCTAATCAAATAACCTACAAATTTAGTTACACACTAGTGTGGTGGTAGATGTAAAAGAATCTATGACATGGGTCCTCTGGCTTTACTTCCCCTCCGAGGTAAGGCATACTGAAGGATTTTAACGCTCTTAAAAATCGGACGACTTCAGCCGGGTTTGGGCATAGTAGTTCAGCATGCTACTGACTACGCCACCGAAGCCGCTTATGATGCACATTAGCAGACCAATTACACAACGACGTGAAGAACCACCAAGACCAATGGAATAATAGCATCAGAGATGCCGAACCAGTATAGTGACTGAAGGGCTTGTAATAATAATAACAACAATAAGAAATATGAATTTGAAGACATCAAAAAAGAAGAAAGAAAAATCATTCGGAAAATACTGGGAGCAAGACTCACTCCTGACTGGTACCGACTACAGTCAATCAAGACAACTGAAAAATACTCAAACATCGAAGTCGACATCAGAAAAAGACGATTGAAATTCTTCGGGCACATAAGTAGACTGCCGAATACCCGACTAACCAAAAGAATACTAGATTACATATCATCACTCAAAAGTACAACACCATGGATGAAAGAAGTACAAAAAGACGAGTGAACTGCTAACATAACCAACACATCAGACAGAGACTCCTTCCGTAACAAAGTGAACAACTGGGAAGCCCAACCAGAGCAACCAAAACCTACACCTTACAGACCTCAATGGTCTGACGAAAGAAAATTGTCATTTTCTAACAGAAGGAAACATTACTGGCAAAATAAGAAGAACGTCAAGAATTGAGTCAAATTGCTTAACGCTTTCCAATATTGGGAAAATGCGCTGTAAATAAATAAATAAATAAATAAATAAATAAATGTATGTCTACCCCTTATTATTCCCGTTTTCCAACGGGCTCGGGGATGAGATGCGATGGAAGTCTTTGTGGCGATGGTTTTTACGGCCGGATGCCCTTCCTGACGCCAACCTCATGAGAGGAGTTAATGATATATGAAATGAATGATGGTGAATGAAACTGGGCAAGGATGTGGAAGGAAGCGGCCGTGGCCTGTCAGAAGGTACCGTCCCAGCATTTGCCTGGTGTTGAAAATGGGAAACCACGGAAAACCATTTCAAGGATGGCCGACGGTGGGGCTCGAACCCACGCGTCTACCGAGTCAGCAGAGAGCTTGGCCCCATGACATAATGCTGCGCGTTAGCCAGCGTAGCCACTACTGTCGGTCAAATAAATAAATAAATAAATAAATAAATAAATAAACAAATAATAATAATAATAATAATAAAGTCATCCCAATTGTAATCTCAGCAACAGGCGTAATAGCAAAACAGCTATACACTGAGTCAACCATTCAACATCTAGCAGAATACAGAAGGCAGTAATGCTGGACAACTGCCAAATAGCCAGGAAATTCTAGAATGCTGATTGAATAGCATGAAAGCTTCTTGTGCAAGTCCACCGAAGTTTTTCCGAAGACCAGAGGAACTGTGTTTTAAGGAATAGTTTGTGAAAATAATAACAATATACATCCATTATCAATTCATAGAAAGATTTGTGTCCGTCATTCACTCAGAAACTTAGATTCAAGGAGTATCCCCCTCTATACACGTGCATAACCAGAGAAAACATACAAGTTGTTGTTTGGACATGGCGAGGTTAATAACGGTCTTAAGGATTCCTTGGTTGGAAACACGTCATCTATAGGGCGTGCCACGTGAATGTCCTTCAACATTCCAACACAATGAACAAGTAGTTCCGTGAAGAACTATACAGCCTATTTTCATATATCTTACTTATGTTAATTGCCTCTATCAACATACAAAATTTCAGTTTGATTGCTCTAATAGATTCGTAGATATTGAGAACAGACTAAATATTGCAGATGGTCGCCATGTTGGATTTTTATATATGTAGGTCTTTGAGTTATGTACTGTTACATGAAGATTATTGTGTACGTGTAGTATTCAAACTTCAATCGCTTGATTAGGACACAAGAAGTAAAAACGAGATTTTAAAATTTCGCACAGGTGCCATCTTGTGGTTATGAAAAACAATTGAAAAAAATTATATGCCAGTGGATTAACATTTGTATAAGGATTTACTCTACCAAGTGTCACTGCACTCGGATGGTTAAATTGCGAGAATCGACCATGTAAATATTTATACTTCGCGTCGCCGCCATGTCGGATTTGTGATCACCAGGTTATTGAAAGTCCTATAGGTGAACTTATGTCCATAGCCCCTATGAACATTAAAACATTCAGTTTGATTGCCGTAATAGATTCGTAGATATTGAGATCCATCTAAATATTTCGGATGGTCGCCATGTTAGATTGTTATATGTATAGGCCGTAGAAACATGTACCATTTAAAAAAATGTTGCGTAGGTTCATTATTCAAACTTTCACTTCGATCGCATGATTACGACAAAAGAAATAAAAACTTAATTTTAAAATTCGTACAGCCGCCATCTTGAGGTTATGTAAAGAATTGAACTAAATTAGATACCAGTGCATTACAATATTTATAAACATTTCCTGTACCAAGTTTAATTGCGTTTGGATCATTACATCGCGAGAAAGGTCTATTTAAAATTTTCAAATTTGCTTGGCCGCCATATTCGTTTTGTAGTTAACCGGTTTCTGTAAGTCTTATAGATGAACTTCCAGTAGTGCCCTTTATCACCGTACAAAATTTCAGGGTGATACCGCTAATAATTTCTGAGATATAGAATGCCAGTGAAATATTTCACACAGCCGCCATCTTGAGGTTATGTAAACATTGAACAAAGTTAGATGTCGGTGCATTACAATGTGTATAAACATATACTGTACCAAGTTTTATTGCGTTTGGTTGGTTAAATCGCGAGAAACGTCTATTTGAAAGTCGCAACTTCGCTTGGCCGCCATGTTGGTTTTGTAGTTACCAAGGTTTCAAAAGTCACATAGTTGAACTTCTAGTAGTTCCTTTAATCACCGTAAAATATTCCAGGGTGATATCGGTAATAGTTTCGGAGATATCGAATGCTGGTGAAATATTTCGCACAGCCGCCATGTTGGATTGGTGAGACGTAACAAAATTTGAAGTGCCCGGTCGGGGTCGTCCGGAATAGTGCTATGAACTTACCGAGTTTCATTGAAATCGCTCCTGTCGTTTAAAAGTTATTAAGGGGGGACACACACCATCTTACACACCATCACACACGCACACACAGACAGACACACGGACAAAAGGTGATCTCATAAGCCTATGTTTTCATAAATGAAAATAGGCTAAAAACAGATAATATCCAAGCCATATAAATAATTTAGAGAATATGGCCTTCAATCTATCAGAACGGTTGAGTACGACGTGAAAATAAGCCCGTAGTCTAGATTCGAACCTCAATATCCTGCATTCCGGGTACTTCATCTTGGCCGTCTTCCTGAATAAGTGGGTAACAGAGATGGAATGATTGGAAGGGTTCAGTGTTGGTTTGAATATGGAGCGGAGTCGTGAAACTTTAACTTCGTGGATTTAACTTCTCTGGCTCGGGGACTTGTTCGTCTACCTGCTTTTCTTGAGTCCATCGAGCAGTGCCTTCTTTCGTACTACTGGCAGAGACCCTCTCCGTCTCTTGGGTTTAGATTCCACTTTAAAATCCTGAAATTATTTAACCATATCTCGAATTTCAAATCTGTCGTGGATTTTCATTTCAGGATTACTCAGGTCTTTCTCACATTCTTGGAACCATCTCCGTTTGGTTGTCTTTGGCTTGGTGAAATTCCAGAATTTCTTAATCAGTTGGTCATATCAGTCGCACGGAACATGTGCCCGTAGAACAACAATATTTTCTTTTTGATGGACGGCATTATTGTTTCTTTCTTAATAGACTATATACTCGTAGTTCTTCATTCGTTCTCAATCGTACACTCCCATCAACCCGTCTGTTACCTAATACCTTTCGTAATATCCTTTGTTCTCGTTTTAATAACGTATCGACTTGTCCTTTTCTACACAAAGTCTCTAAAGCACACAGCCCTTCCGGTTTAAGAACTGTGTTATAGTGCCTAAACGTGTCACCTGTACTGAACGCCTTCTTTTTGTCATATGGAACGCCCGGTCTATTTTCCAGGTTCTGTCATTAATGACTTCTTATTCTAGTCATTTATTTTGATTACCTCACGGACATATTTAAAACAGTACAATCCTCCCAAAATTTGTGATCAACCATCTTGGCCCATCACTGATATTTGACTTGTATTTTGTCTTCTCGAAGGAGATCTGGTGCCCTACATGCTCTGCTACTTCCCTCAGCTGGTTCATCTTCATAAATTGGTGAATCAACGTTGCTGGCAAGAATACCCAAATCATCTGCAAAGGCCAGACAGTCAACGTACACTCCTTGCAGTCTGGAATCTAATCTGAAGCAGGCTTCATCCCCTTCCGCTTGGCAGAGCGTCTTCCTCCAATCTCTAATAACATTTTTTAATATGAAAGTAAAAAGAAGAGAGAAATGAAGAGAGTCTATCGTCTTGTCTGACCCCAAATTTGATCTCTAATGGTTCCTAGACTCCACCTATGAATTTAACCATCGACACTGTGTTGCTAAGTATCTGTCTAATCAAGTTTTGGAAGTGTCATCCACCCCAAACTCTTCAAGAATATTCAGTAATGACTCTCGGTCATAGAGTCGGAAGCTTTCTTAAAGTCAACGAAGACAACCACTTAGTGGAGTATTCCGATTGTTTTGTGCCTGATGGTGTTCTTCACGTTGAAATTTTGTTCTAGACAGAAGTGTACTTTTCTTAAGCCTACCTGGTAATCGCCGATCTGTTTATCAAGATGATTTTCAATCATGCTCTGGAGTGCTTTAAAGATACACCCCTATATTATTAGTAGTAGTATTATTATTACATGATGATGATGATGATAATTGTTACTTTAAGGGGCCTAATATCTAGGATATCGGCCCCTATATTATTATTACAACGTTATGCCCAACTACGAAGTGGGAATGAACCTATTCAGCAGATGAATGTGAATTTGCATTCTTCTCTTCCCAAAATCTCTTCATTCTCTCACGATGGCATTTCTTCCATTCTTCTGTCCATGCAGTGGTGGTTCGCATCTGGGGTTTTGCAGCAAAATTATGTTTGTTCATCAACATTCTGAAGATCGGCCTGCTCTATTAAAATAAATAAGCTATCATTTTAGTAAGTTTTTACTGTCCATTCCTTGAATATATTCATAACATTTCAATCGTCTTTTTTTAATAGTGTGTGATATTTTCTCGGAATGTTGGTATAAAATATCTACATTTTAAAAGAACAGCCAACTATCCTCACTTGATACCATATCAGAAATTGCTAATAAATGTTGATGTAGACAGTTTAGAAATACGAAGAAAAATACATGCTAAGAAATTCCTTTTCAAAATTATAAACAATTCAATTGATGATTCCGAATTCCTTTCTCTCTTAAATGTCCATGTACCACGCATCAATTCAAGGCACAATTTCACATTTGAAATTAAAAGAAACAGGACATCTGCCCACAAAAAGTCACCGCTGAACAGACTATGTAATATCTTCAACAATGTTGTTCGGAGAAATAATGCCATAGATTTTAGTGCTTCATCGACAGTTTTTTTTAATGGAATTTCTAACCACTCTCCAGAAATAATGTTTCAAACATTGCAAATCGTAAATCATGAAATCTTACCACTGAACTGTGTCATTCTATTTAGCCAACCCTGTATTATATCTGTATTGTACTGATTTAAATTCACACTTAGTTATTTTAATGTTCACCTCTACTTTTGGTTGGTTGGTTCCTCAGTTTAGGGGCTGCGACAACGCGGTCATGTAGCCCCGTATACTTTGGGTGTGTGTAGAATCTGTCTGATAACCGGCGTTAATTGTGATGGCTGTATTAGTGTGTGTATCTGTTGTTTTTTTTTAAATTCAAGTAAGGTCTGCAACTTTGAATTTTTCAAATAGTTTCTACTTTTGCCGCTAAACGCCACCGTCAACGACTACTAGGCCTAGTTCAGAACTTAGCTACTAGACGCCACCGCAATCGGCTCTTGGCAACGAACGTAGGAACCTAAGAGCGTTGTTTACATTCTTAACCTATCCAATTTAGCTTCACGCAGGTGTAATTAGTGGAAGGTTCTTTAACATGCCATAAATCTATGACATGGGACCGCCGGCTTTACTTCCCCTCCGAAGGAAGGCATACTGAGGGATTTTTAACGCTCTTAAAAATTTCGACGGCTACGGCCGGGTTTGAACCCGCTATCTTGGGCATAGAAGCTCAGCATGCTACCGACTACGCCACCGAAGCCGCTACACCTCTACTTTTATTTAGGTGCTGTTTAGTTTAAGCAAGTATAAGTTACAAGATAACATACCGTATAATCTTTATGCCAATGTAATTGGGATGAAAATCCTGTTGTGCGCCAATAAATAAATGAATAAATAAATAAATAACTCGTGAGACCTCTTTTTCATCCACACTCCCTGTATTCACTCTTAGCCAAAGATTTTCCTTTCTTGCTTTTAGCCTACTTTCAATTTTTGAAAACATGAAAGCACGGTAGACTTATGAGATCTGCACGGGCCAAAAGTTGTCAGTCTGTCTTTCTGAGTGTGTGAATATCTGTCCCCCCCCATCAATTCAAACACGACGAAACCAAATTGAACGAAATTTGGTACAGAGGTAGCACTAGCAAAGGGCACCTCAGTGTCATGTTTTATATCGCCGCCATCTGTACCAAAACTGAATGGCGGCCACTCAAACGTTCAAAACGTAAAATCACATTACGACTAAACTAATCATCCGATCTCTACTAAATGAGGTAACAACATACCTTCATAAAGGACGCGTCTTGCGCCCAAACTACAAGGTCATCAGAGCGACCATTTCATGGTGGCGGTCGTGTGAATTGTGCAAGCATAATAATTCATAACTTAGGACCCACCAATTCCGAATTTCAAACTGAGGGTTGTTTAAGCTATCGTAAAGGACGTGACCCGTTGATTATTATAATTTTATATTATATAATATTATACCAGCAGTGACTTAAAAGAGATGAGTCGTCTCTGTCACATGACAAGATGGCAGCTGACCTCTCGTAACTGATCTTTATTTCAGTAGTTTGAGTAAGTTGCTTGCGATATAGCCTATTGAGAGAAAACCCATAAACTTTCCATGAAATGCTTTATAATGTTGATATACTGCACTGAAGAAATTGTTTATTTCAAGTCATTATTTGCTAACACGTTGTATCTAAGTGGGTTGATAACACTAGAACATTATGGTCATGTTTGGTCTCTCACGCGGTCGGCTGGGGTTCGAAACCTACTTGAGTTAGTCTTTTTTATTTGAATTCTATTTTTATTTATTGGTTTGTAACTACTCAGACGTTATTAAATTAAGCCTTATATTGTGCATCTTACAATGGAAAATATCTATTTCATTAAAAAGTCCGGGCTGCAGTCACTGGATTTTGATGGTGGCTGAAACCGTATTGAGCAGTGGTGATCGATCACAGATTGTGCATTTCGTCGTTACCTAGAAGATCCTAAGAATATATAGCGTTTTCTGAGAGTAAGCAGTGTTAATATAATCACAGACCAGAAATTACTGATCTGGAATGGGCGGCTTTTTAAATCCCTGGCCTCCTGAAGTATATTACAAGATGGAAAAAGGTAATGTCTGAGGAATTGACATGTACGCCATCTATAATTTGGTTGTTTGGTTCTTAAGTTAAGGGGCTGCGACAACGCGGTCATGTAGCCCCATGTTCTTTGGGTGTGTGTAGAATCTGTCTGCTAACCGGTGTTAATTGTGATGACTGTATTAGTGTGTGTTATCTGTTTATTAATTTAAGTACTGCAACTTAGAATTTTTCAAATAGTTCCTACTTTTGCCGCCAAGCGCCACCGTCAACGACTACTAGGCCAAGTTCAGAACTTAGCTACTAGACGCCACCGCAGTCGGCTCTTGGCAACGAACGTAGAAACATAAGAGCGTTGTTTACATTCTTAACCTATCCAATTTACCTTCACACAGGTGCAATTAGTGGAAGGTTCTTTAACATGCCATAAATCTATGACATGGGGCCGCCGGCTTTACTTCCCCTCCAAAAGAAGGTATACTGAGGGATTTTTAACGCTCTTAAAAATCCGACGGCTTCGGCCGGATTCATCTATAATTTGTGAGAGAAAGCAATACATGAATGTATTGCAAATTTAAATTGTATTATGGATTCCCCATGCCAGATACACAGATATCGGGTAGTCTACTTGTTGATAAGGACAAGGAGTTATAACTATACCCATACATTTAAGGAGAAAGTAGGCTATGTGTTCTTTGATGAACATCTTGTTCATTATTATTATAATTATTATTATTATTATTATTATTATTATTATTATTATTATACCGGGTGAGTTAGCCGTGGTCGTTACGTCATGACTGCTGGCAGTCGCTCACATCCGGGAGGCGAGAAGGTTCGAATCCCCCCCGCCGGCAACCTTGAAGATGGTCTTCTGTGGTTTCCCATCTTCCTTCCAGACAAATGCCGGGGTTGGTCCCTAACTATAGGCCACAGCCGCTACCTTCCAACTCCTCGTCCTTACATTCCAACTTCCCTCCCCGACGGTACTTGTAGCTCACCCATTGGGTGTTCGTCTCGAAGTAGCTACAAAACTGGCGACCCGAACATGTCCGCGGACACTCCCGGCACTGAAAGCCATACGCAAAAAAAATATTATTATTATTATTATCTGCGACTTTGAAATGAATTCTAATTACAGCAAGGTCCAAGCCTAATATTGTCATTTAGACTTTCACGGCCCGTGTTACTATTCATAATGTTGAATTTTGGGCTTATGCCGTGTTTTATTATATTAATATTCGACGCGTTTCGAAAGAAACCATGTCTTTCTTCGTCAGGAATAATCTGGAATACGACAATAGTAGGGAATATAAGGCGGTTCTGGGGCAGTGGCTAATGGGCAAGATGGCCGCCGCGCGCAACTGCCCTATGTTATTCTTATGGAGGGGTCAGTCAGAGCTGGGGCAGTGGCTAATGGGCAAAATGGCTGCCAAGCCCTGAGACCGTGAATAATGTCACAGGGGGAGTTCGACCGTATAGTCGTTAAATGGAATATTTATTATTATTATTGTTATTATAATTATTATATATATATATATAATGCGTTTGGCCCTCTAAGGAGCACGTAGAACCATTAGTTAACATTGGTCTTCTTGTTCTTCTTATCTTCCCAAAACTTCTTCATCCTTTCGCTATGTGCCTGTCTTCTTTCTTGTGTCCAAGCAGCTTTAAGTTTCAAATTCTGTCCCGTAGGGATCTTGGGTGGAAACTTATACGAATTTACTTTTTGTCTATATGCAGTCCGCGTCGTTGTCAGTGGGTCAATATTGATTTCACTGAGGTCCTTTTGGGTGTCTGCTAGCCAGCGTACTTTGGTTTGTCGGTTTCCATTGACTATGAGGAAGATTTTCTTGGTCAGTCGGGAGTTGTCCATTCGAGCTATATGTCCGTAGAATTTCATGCGTCTTTTACGTGCGAGTGAGGCGAATCGTTCAGTCCGTGAATACAGTTCGTCTGAGCTTTTCCTCATCCAGATACCGTCCTGAAGCTTTGGTCCAAAGATTTTTCTCAGTATTTGTCGTTCTATCTTCTCAATGTATTTGATGTTGACGGTTAACGATGACGTCTCAATCGCATAGAGTGCCTCTGGGAGGATGACTGTGTGGTAGTGATGGAGTTTGGCTTTAGTGGAAAGTGATTTCTTGTTGTAAATATTCCAAGTGATTGTGTAAGCTTTGCGTAATTTTTCTGCACGAGTTTTGTTAGCCATTCTTTCGTTACCAGTGTTCCCGATAATTTCACCTAGGTACTTGAAGTGCTTAACTTGTGTGATGTCGCCATATTTGGTTGTAATTGATGCCAGGTTTGTGCTCTTGGAATCCATGTACTGTGCTTTCTCGTAAGAGATATGGAGGCCGGTTCTGATTGATATCTCATGAAGCTTCTCGATGGCATGTCTGGCTTCTTCTGGAGTCCGGGTAATTATTGCTAGGTCGTCAGCAAAGGCGAAGCATTTTATGTTGATTCGTTGTTCTTTTGTTCCCATACTTATTCCAGGTATTTCTTTCTCCCATGTTCTGATGATCTTATCTAGTACCAGGTTGAATAGGAGTGGGGACAACCCATCACCCTGTCTTACGCCTGTTCTAATGTGAAAAGGTTCGGACACTTCACCCATAAATTTAACTTTAGAAGTTGTATCTGTCAAGGTCTGTTGGATTAATGTAGTTGTTTTGTTGTCCACACCATGTTCACGAAGTATATTAAACAGAGTTGCGCGGTCGATTGAATCATATGCTTTCTTAAAATCTACGAAGGTGACAACTGTGCGATTCGACTGGCGATGTTGGAGTACCATCTTGAGGTTCCAGATCTGTTCTGCACACGATCGACGCGGTCGAAATCCCGCCTGATATTCACCGATCATGTGCTCTGTCTGTTGCTCCAATCTGGTGAGGAGGGCACGTGAGAGTACCTTGTAGGCGATTGGCAGGAGTGAAATGCCTCGGTAATTATTCGGATCTGTCTTGTCGCCCTTTTTGTGTAGTGGGTGAATCAAAGCAGTTTTCCAATCAACCGGTATGGTGTCACTCTCCCATATATTAGCAATGATGTTTTGTAGTCTTTCAGTCAAGAGTTCACCTCCAATCTTGAGCACTTCGGCGATTACACCGTCTTCTCCTGGTGCCTTGTTGTTTTTGAGATGTAATATGATGTTTTGTATCTCATCATATGTTGGTGGTACTGAGTCCTGATTTGGGGCAGTAAAGTGGAGTTGGAGATTCTCTGCAGGTGGTTCACAATTGTGAAGCTCCTCGAAGAACTGTTTCAGGATATCACAATTGGCCTTTGTGTTTGTCTCAAGTGTGCCATCAGGGCGGCGAAAACAAAGACTGGGCGGCTTGTAGTTCGTCAGTTCTTCCCTAAATGTCCTGTGGAAATTTCGTGTGTTGTTCCTCTTAAAGTCATTATCGATTTCTTCCAATCGTTTGAGGTGGTACATGCGTTTAACTCGTCTGATTGTTTTGGATGTTTGCTTCTGCGTTTCTAAAAAGTTCTGCCAATGTTCTGGTGTTCGGTTGCTATTCCATGTCTTCCAGGCTCGGATTCGGGACTCTAGGGCTTTATCACAGTCTATGCTCCACCATCTGTGTTTTCGTTTCCTTGGTGGTTTGCCGAGTTTTCTTGTTGATTCTTGGATGGCCTTGAGAAGTTCATCCCATGTTTCCGTGTTAGTCTGTAATGATTGTGTAAACTCCTGTGCGTGTTCTTTTAGGTATTCCGGATCTATGCGTGGGAGTTTGGAATTTGGACGCTTTTTACGATTGGGTATGAAGCGGACTTTGATCTGCGAGAGATGATGGTCGGACTCTACGTAACCTTTGCGTACCCTCACGTTCATGATTTCTGGAGAGAATTGTCTGGTTATTGCTACATGATCTATTTGATACTCCCCGATGTGGTTTATGGGAGATTTCCATGTAGTCATTTTTCGTGGTGGTTTCTTGAAATGTGTGGACATTAGTTGTAGGTTGGCCATTCCACATATGTTGATTAAGCGAAGCCCATTCGCATTCGTCTTTTTGTGTGCCGAGAAATTCCCAATGATATGTCTGTGTTCCCGTTCTCTGCCAATTTGTGCATTGAAATCTCCGAGGAGGATCTTAATGAGGTGTTGAGGAATCTTAGTAAGTGTCCGTTCAAGTTGAGACCAGAACTTCTCAACTTTGTTTTTGTCAGGATCATTGTTAACTGGAGCATGTGAGTTTATCAATGTATAGGCCTTATTGGCGCATTTAACTGTGAGTAGAGAGAGACGATTCGAAGGTGATGTGAAGTCTATCACTGAGTTCTGGATACTGTTGTGCACAAGGAATGCTGTTCCGAACACATGTAAATTACTATTTCTTAGCTTAGTTGCTGGTTTTCCCTTATAGATACGGTATCCACCGGAGTCGAAGTGATCACAATCACGGAATCGTGTTTCTTGTACTGCAAGTATGAGAATTCCGAATCTGTCGCTGGTGTCCGTCAGTGTCTTGAGTTTCCCAGTTTTGGTCAGCGTCTGTACGTTTAGTGTACCAATGAATTGCGTTCGCTTAGGTTTGAGGAGTTTTGGGAAGCTCCGATCCTTCCCGGCATGACGTCCTGGTCCCCCAGAAGCCGAATGACCAGGTTCGCCTTCGCTCTTCATAGCTCTGGCCTGAGGTAGTTGCTTTTTTGCTTGTGCTTCCATCATGCTAAGTTCGTGGTTGATTTTAGCTGGTGGGCGTGAGCCCAGGGCGAGTGAATCGCTGATAATCCATAAAATTCACTCTCATCGTAAGGATTGTTAGTTCATTCGGCAGCTGATGTTATGCTGTGGTTTACTGGTGCCTCTTGGTGTTCTGGGCTGAATATTATTTTCCGGCTTCGAGCCAACCCTCCTCCTTTACCCGGACTTGGGACCGGCAACAGCAACGACTGAGCTACTCAATCCACCCAGTAGTTGCTGCAGGTGGAGTTATTATAATAATTATTATTAATAATTTTATTAGGTTTATTGATTGATAGCTTGCCACTGTGAGTGAGTGGTTATCGTGTCGGACTACCAATCCCAAGCTTGCAGGTTCGCTCTTGGTCGTGGTAAGTGATTTCTGAAAGGCGGCAAAAATTAAGACACGCATGTCATACGATGTTGGCATGTAAAAGAACGCAGGGAGAGGTCGGCTATGCAGTTGCTAAATGGAATATTTATTATTATTATTTATTATTATTATTATTAGGTAATCTTGCATTGATTATGTACAATCAAGACCAGCCTTATATTGTCCACTTTTTGAATGTTAATGATACGGAAAAGAGTATGCATTGGTAATTCAGTGAGCTTTTTTCTCTCTAATCAACAGTTCTACCCCCCCCCCCCCCATAGCATTGTGAATATTTATTGTAGTAGCCTATAAAGAAACAAAAAAAAATCATATCTATTACAGTTTAGCTATAAGTGACCAGAACCACTATAACATTTTATTCTAATAAGGAGATTTCCATAATGATAAGAAAAAAAATGCTTACCGTAATGATGGATTGTGTGTAAGTAAACGTCTTTCGCTGCATGATGCCACTACTAAACTGATAGTCATACAACAGACAAGTGAATTCATGTTTCGCTGACGTAATCGTATGTTCCCACGCACTTTCTGTGTGTTGCACGCGCCGTAGTGGCTAAATTTGAAACTAGATGAGATGATTTGCTGACGTAATCATATGTTCACTTGCACGCACACGCAAGCCCCTGTGAATGGGTCCTTGTGGACGAGTCCCTGTGGACGGGTCATTGTTGACGGGTCCTTGTGGACGAGCCCCCCCTGTGGACGGGTCCTTGTTGACGGGTCCTTTTTGACTAATCCCTTTAGACCGGTTCCTTTTGACTGGCTCATGACCCCTAATGCTATAATGAAATTAAACGTTGTTCCACATGATACGCAAGCAAAGAGCCGATCGCTACTATGAATTAACATTTATGTTTTTGTTTCGTTTTTACGCATGTGCACTTGGGGTTTTTGTAAGAGGGCGGGCTTTTTGAATACAGATTTATAAATGAGTTTTTTTTTAAATTACCAAAAGATCCAAAACTAATAGGTAATTAGCTTTTTAACATATCATGAACCAATAAGGCTATGGGACTTGTATTAGAGGTCGTTGGACTTGAGGTGACATTTTGTTTTTGAATGTTTTTTGTTGTTAAAAGGGCCTAACTACACTTTTGTTAATATCTCGCTAACTAATAACCAGAGAGAGGGTCAAGTGAGGTGTCATGGGACTCAGGATGGTCAACCCTTTTCCATGACCAACGAATTTACCCAAAAGATTCAAAACAGCAAAGTCATTGACCTAAGATTTTATAAACTAATAATTGAATATTAACATGTGAGGTGTCATAGAACTTAGAATGATCAACCCTTTCCCATGGCCGATGCATTTACCAAAAATACCCAATACATCAAGGCCATTGACCTGAGATTTTACAAAACTAATAATCGGGTACGAACATGTGAGATGTTTACCATGTGTGATGAAACATAGCTAGGTAGAGAAAGAATAATTAGTGTAGGCTACATGTATTGTGACTGACAAGTCTTTTACCATTGAAACTTGTTTTCAGATCAAACTGCAGTATAGAGAGAGTATAGGTTGCAGGTATGGGTTAATAAATGAGAAACGGTGTACGCAAACTCTGATTTATCAAGAATTAAGAGTAGACTATCTTTATTTGATTGGTTAAAGAGGATAGCTAAAACACAAAAATGCTCAGTAGTTACCGAGACAAAATGATCGCTACACACAACAAGCTTTAAATACTTGAGGCTAATAATCAATACACACACACACTCACTTGTTCTAAACTAAACTGTGTTGCTGTCAGTGCTCAGACAGTATGCTGATGACGAAATGCATTGCTAACAGAAATATAATCAATTCCGGTTGTCTAATGTTACCAGCTATTCATTTATTTATTTATTTATTTTTGTGTTGCAGTGGTAAGCACTTTTAGCTCTTGTATTGGTAGTCTTAACTCGATTTCCAGGTCTGAGGCCTAGAACGAGTCGAACTAAGATACAAGGGCATTGTGGTGCAGTGGTTAAGCTGTTAGCCTTTCACCTGAGGGTTCGATTTGAGGTTAATATGCATGTCATAAACATATTAAACAAAACAAAACAGAGATAACGTTTAAAACTGATTACATTTGTGACTTTTCAAACTATTACTTGGATTACAAATACAAAAGTGAACTGGGTTTGATATACAGTTA
Source organism: Meconema thalassinum (assembly GCA_946902985.2). Taxonomy (NCBI): domain Eukaryota; kingdom Metazoa; phylum Arthropoda; class Insecta; order Orthoptera; family Tettigoniidae; genus Meconema; species Meconema thalassinum. Next base: position 219,967,990 of record OX336390.1, on the reverse strand, counting down.
ATGCTGTCTATCACACACTCGACTGTAAGAAAGCCAAAAGAGCAAAAGGCTTAGGTAGAGCAGTGGTAAAATTGCTATATGTAGAGAACTACCTGGCAAAGCTATATCGCATAAACAGTGTAGGATACAATCCAGCAATCAAATTTGTATCTTGTGGAACAGAGAAATACACTTACGTGAGAAAATGCAAGTTCATGTGTAATATGACCTAACACACAAGTGTTCACCTGTGCACATGCATGATAAGAGCTAACAAATCACATTCTGTTTAGTTCGTACGTAACGTTAGGTTAGGGCTACGAGGCGCATGCCATTTGAGAGCAGGCCAAGGGATCTAACTTGGTGGATGGATGTGTTCTAACGAGTCATTTGTAGTTGAAAGAGAATAATATATGTTCTTAAGATGTTAAAACTGTGCAGATGGCACGTGCAGTAAGACGTCTTGTTATATTTCCTGTGTCATATTACAGACATGACAGAGAGCGCGCAGATCTGTTGCTATGACTAACACTGCAGTAATTTGAAACCCCACGTGTTCATCAAGACAATGGGTGATGATCATGCAAAGTTAGTAGTTATTGGATATTACACAGGTGTTCCTTCCGGTGTCATGTTGCTGACATGCCAGTAATTTGAAACCTCAGCTGTTGATCAAGACAATGGGTGATGATCATGCAAAGTCAGCAGTAATTGGATACCACACATCAACATGGACTAAATCATAAACGTGTTGTCATAACCTGCAGAAACCTCATTTAAAGATTTTAGATTTTACACTTTAAATTTAAGATTTTCTGATTTTTAGATTTTACTATTTTACATTTTTCTAAAAGAGTAAACTACAAGGTCAAATACCTAACCTCATTAAACCTAACTTTACCAAACCTAACTTAAGCTAATCCAAAGGCTAATGCACATACACAATGTATATAAGGTACATGCAACTATCCTTATGCTAGTCTTACAGGTTACTGTACAACATGATCACTACCCCAAACGGATTTTTTTTCATTTTGTCGTTTACACATATGTCAATTTTCCAATTAACCCATTATCAGTTTTTTTAATGTCAGTTTTTAGTTTTTCAATTTTATAATATGGAAATCATCGATTTTGCATTTTGTTGTTTACACATTTATTAATTTCACAATTTCCCATTTTCAGTTCTTAAAATGTCAGTTTAAAGTTTTTTCAATTTCATGATATAGAAACATGGATTTTCCAATTTGTTGTTTTCACATTTATTAATTTACCAAATTCACATTTGCAGTTTTTAAATGTTCAGTTTAATGTTTTTTGTTCTATTTGTTAATATGGAAACATGGATGTTTTACAATTTGTGTTTTACATGTCATGCAACTATTCTTATGCTAGTCTGATAGGTTACTGTACAACATGATCACTACCCTACTGGTTTTTTTTTCACATATGCCAATTTTCCAATTCCCCATTTTCAGTTTTTTTTTAAATATTAGTTTGAAGTTTTTCAATTTCATAATATGGAAACATGGATTTTGCATTTTGTTGTTTACACATTTATTAATTTCACAATTTCCCCATTTACAGTTCTTAAAATGTCAGTTTAAAGTTTTTCAATATCATGATATAGAAACATGGATTTTCCAATTTGTTGTTTTCACATTTATTAATTTACCAAATTCCCATGTACAGTTTTTAAAATTTCAGTTTAATGTTGGTTTTTTTTCTTTTATTTGTTAATATGGAAACATGGATTTTTCCAATTTGTGTTTTACATGTTCATTTTGCATTAGGAGTGGAGAGAGGTGGGTAGTAATTAAAAATGTGCAAGCAGTGTCCATTGTTGACAGGTCATTGTTGACGAGTCCTTTTCATACAACAGAAAAGTGATTTCATGATTCACATGCATTACCTAAAATGTAATACCATGCAAGTGTTTAACATTTTACAACTAACCTGTTAGTATGATTTGCACACTACAAAGGTCATATCTGTTCTGGTAATAGAATTATTTAGCGTTGGCTTTTATATTTAATATGTACAGTTTAAAGTGATAGAAAAGTGGTAGAAATGTGGTAGCAAAGTGGTAGACAAGTGGTAGACAATTGGTAACAAAGTGGTAGAAAAATGGTAGCAAAGTGGTAGCAAAGTGGTAGAAAAGTGGTAGAAAAGTGGTAGAAAAGTGGTAGCAAACTAGAAAAGTGGTAACAAAGTGGTAGAAAAGTGGTAGCAAAGTGGTAGAAAAGTGGTAGAAAAGTGGTAGCAAACTAGAAAAGTGGTAGCAAAGTGGTAGAAAATATTACATGTATTGTTAAGAAATAGTTTAAGCGGTTACATGGAATCATTACACAATAATTTTAGCATGACAAAGCTCATTTTCTATATCCAATAGTTCTTCCTCATATTTAGTATGAACAGTTTACACATTTATCAATTTCACAATTTCCATTTACAGTTCTTAAAATGTCAGTTTTAAGGTTTTCAATTTCATGATATAGAAACATGGATTTTCCATTTTTTTTTTCATTTATCAATTTACCAAATTCCCATTAACAGTTTTTTAAATTTCAGTTTAATGTTTTTTTTTCTATTTGTCAATATGGAAACATGGATTTTTCCAATTTGTGTTTTACATGTTCATTTTGCATTAGGAGTGGAGAGAGGTGGGTAGTAATTAAAAATGTGTAAGCAGTGTCCATTGTTGACAGGTCATTGTTGACGAGTCCTTTTCATACAACAGACAAGTGAGTTCATGTTTAACATGCATTACCTAAAATGTAATACCATGCAAGTGTTTAGCATTTTACAAATTAGCTTATATGTTAGTTTATGTGTGGGGTCTTATGTTGGGCATTTTGTGTTGGCTTATTTGACAAGTTATTTTGTCAATGCATTTAGTGGATTTTTCTCTTGGTCTTGGAAAGTAAATCAGTCCATTTTATCACAACATAATGCTTACTGCCATGTTTGTAAGCAACAACAACACACTAAACTTTCAAAAAAATCTAAAGTACTCTAAGGTACTCTCAACTCGTACTCTTACCTCTATCCCATGCCAAGTCAAGAACATTATTCCCCCCCCCCCCAAAAAAGTGATTGGTGGAAAGTAGACTATATGTTCAAAACTAAAAAAAATCATATAAAGTCATATGTTAACTCTAACACCTACGTTTATCCCATTCTTAGTCGAAAAATATTATATTTTTTTAAATTTTTCTAAAAAATATTTGGAAAGTAGGCTATATTTTTGAAAACTAATCATTCTATAAAGTCATATATAGACTCAACCAATGGCTTTTATATCCTTAATCGTTAGAATAAAATATGGAATTTTTGACATTTTTTTCCAAAAATATTCTTTTTTTTTAAATGGACTATATTTTGGAAACTAGGAATTTTACAAAAAAGTGTATTTGACATAAATGACAGGTATTTACCCCCTCTACCCACAAACCAAGTCCCAGATCTCTGGGACAAAATCCAAAAATGTTTAATTGTGAAAGTAGGCGATATTTTGAAAACGTATCATTCTAAAAAGTCATATATAGACTCAAACAAATGTTCTTTAAGTTATTTAACGTTAAAACAAAACTTAACATTTTTTTCATTTTTCCGAAAAAAGTCCAATTTTCAAAATTGTCTATATTTTGGAAACTAAGAATTTTACAAAAATGTTTGTTTAACGTAAATGAAAGGTCTTTACCCCCTATACCCCCAAAAATAAATTTCAGGACCCTAGGACAAAAACTGTGCAGTAGTGTGTTTTGATCGGTTCAAAACCCACCTCCACCTCCCCACCTCCAAGATGGCGGCCGTAGCTTAACTTAACCTAGCCTAACCTAACAAGATGGCGGCCGTAGCTTAACTTAACCTAGCCTAACCTAACAAGATGGCGGCTGTAGCTTAACTTAACCTAGCCTAACCTAACCTAACCTACGAGGTGTGATCAAAAAGTTTCAAAAATTTGGCTGCAACATAACCAAACCTAGCCTAGCCTAACCTAACCTAACCTACAAGGTGTGATCAAAAAGTTCCAAAAATGGCGGCCGTAGCTTCACTTAACCTAACCTAACTTAACCTAAACCTACGAGGTGTGATCAAAATTTTTTCAAAATAGTGGTCATAGCTTAACTGAACCTTGTCTAACCTAACCTAACCTAACCTAAACCTACGAAGTGTGGTCATAAAGTTCCAAGATGGAGACCGTAGCCTAACCTAACCTAACCTAACCTACGAGGTGAGATCAAAAAGTTCCAAAAATGGCTGCCGTAGCTTAACGTAACCTTTGAGTCATTTTTTTACGGGTCCCGGAGGACGGGTCCTTGTTGACGGGTCCCTGTGGCGGGTCCCCTTTGACATAATTTGGATAAAATGCAAGGGCCAGTCCATAGGGATTAGTCCAAAGGACCCGCCCACAGGGACCCGTCAACAAGGACCCGTCCCCCGGGACCCGTAAAAAAATGACTCAAAGGTTAAGTTAAGCTACGGCAGCCATTTTTGGAACTTTTTGATCACACCTCGTAGGTTAGGTTAGGTTAGGTTAGGCTACGGTCTCCATCTTGGAACTTTATGACCACACTTCGTAGGTTTAGGTTAGGTTAGGTTAGGTTAGACAAGGTTCAGTTAAGCTATGACCACTATTTTGAAAAAAATTTGATCACACCTCGTAGGTTTAGGTTAAGTTAGGTTAGGTTAAGTGAAGCTACGGCCGCCATTTTTGGAACTTTTTGATCACACCTTGTAGGTTAGGTTAGGTTAGGCTAGGCTAGGTTTGGTTAAGTTGCAGCCAAATTTTTGAAACTTTTTGATCACACCTCGTAGGTTAGGTTAGGTTAGGCTAGGTTAAGTTAAGCTACGGCCGCCATCTTGTTAGGTTAGGCTAGGTTAAGTTAAGCTACGGCCGCCATCTTGTTAGGTTAGGCTAGGTTAAGTTAAGCTACGGCCGCCATCTTGGAGGTGGGGAGGTGGAGGTGGGTTTTGAACCGATCAAAACACACTACTGCACAGTTTTTGTCCTAGGGTCCTGAAATTTATTTTTGGGGGTATAGGGGGTAAAGACCTTTCATTTACGTTAAACAAACATTTTTGTAAAATTCTTAGTTTCCAAAATATAGACAATTTTGAAAATTGGACTTTTTTCGGAAAAATGAAAAAATGTTAAGTTTTGTTTTAACGTTAAATAACTTAAAGAACATTTGTTTGAGTCTATATATGACTTTTTAGAATGATACGTTTTCAAAATATCGCCTACTTTCACAATTAAACATTTTTGGATTTTGTCCCAGAGATCTGGGACTTGGTTTGTAGGTAGAGGGGGTAAATACCTGTCATTTATGTCAAACACACTTTTTTGTAAAATTCCTAGTTTCCAAAATATAGTCCATTTAAAAAAAAGAATATTTTTGGATAAAAATGACAAAAATTCCATATTTTATTCTAAAGATTAAGGATATAAAAGCCATTGGTTGAGTCTATATATGACTTTATAGAATGATTAGTTTTCAAAAATATAGCCTACTTTCCAAATATTTTTTAGAAAAATTTAAAAAAATATAATATTTTTCGACTAAGAATGGGATAAACGTAGGTGTTAGAGTTAACATATGACTTTATATGATTTTTTTTAGTTTTGAACATATAGTCTACTTTCCACCAATCACTTTTTTTTTGGGGGGGGGGGAATAATGTTCTTGACTTGGCATGGGATAGAGGTAAGAGTACGAGTTGAGAGTACCTTAGAGTACTTTAGATTTTTTTGAAAGTTTAGTGTGTTGTTGTTGCTTACAAACATGGCAGTAAGCATTATGTTGTGATAAAATGGACTGATTTACTTTCCAAGACCAAGAGAAAAATCCACTAAATGCATTGACAAAATAACTTGTCAAATAAGCCAACACAAAATGCCCAACATAAGACCCCACACATAAACTAACACATAAGCTAATTTGTAAAATGCTAAACACTTGCATGGTATTACATTTTAGGTAATGCATGTTAAACATGAACTCACTTGTCTGTTGTATGAAAAGGACTCGTCAACAATGACCTGTCAACAATGGACACTGCTTACACATTTTTAATTACTACCCACCTCTCTCCACTCCTAATGCAAAATGAACATGTAAAACACAAATTGGAAAAATCCATGTTTCCATATTGACAAATAGAAAAAAAACATTAAACTGAAATTTAAAAACCTGTTAATGGGAATTTGGTAAATTGATAAATGAAAAAAAAATTGGAAAATCCATGTTTCTATATCATGAAATTGAAAACCTTAAAACTGACATTTTAAGAACTGTAAATGGAAATTGTGAAATTGATAAATGTGTAAACTGTTCATACTAAATATGAGGAAGAACTATTGGATATAGAAAATGAGCTTTGTCATGCTAAAATTATTGTGTAATGATTCCATGTAACCGCTTAAACTATTTCTTAACAATACATGTAATATTTTCTACCACTTTGCTACCACTTTTCTAGTTTGCTACCACTTTTCTACCACTTTTCTACCACTTTGCTACCACTTTTCTACCACTTTGTTACCACTTTTCTAGTTTGCAACCACTTTTCTACCACTTTTCTACCACTTTTCTACCACTTTGCTACCACTTTGCTACCATTTTTCTACCACTTTGTTACCACTTGTCTACCACTTTGCTACCACATTTCTACCACTTTTCTATCACTTTAAACTGTACATATTAAATATAAAAGCCAACGCTAAATAATTCTATTACCAGAACAGATATGACCTTTGTAGTGTGCAAATCATACTAACAGGTTAGTTGTAAAATGTTTAACACTTGCATGGTATTACATTTTAGGTAATGCATGTGAATCATGAACTCACTTTTCTGTTGTATGAAAAGGACTCGTCAACAATGACCTGTCAACAATGGACACTGCTTGCACATTTTTAATTACTACCCACCTCTCTCCACTCCTAATGCAAAATGAACATGTAAAACACAAATTGGAAAAATCCATGTTTCCATATTAACAAATAAAAGAAAAAAAAACAACATTAAACTGAAATTTTAAAAACTGTAAATGGGAATTTGGTAAATTAATAAATGTGAAAACAACAAATTGGAAAATCCATGTTTCTATATCATGATATTGAAAAACTTTAAACTGACATTTTAAGAACTGTAAATGGGGAAATTGTGAAATTAATAAATGTGTAAACAACAAAATGCAAAATCCATGTTTCCATATTATGAAATTGAAAAACTTCAAACTAATATTTTAAAAAAAACTGAAAATGGGGAATTGGAAAATTGGCATATGTGAAAAAAAAACCAGTAGGGTAGTGATCATGTTGTACAGTAACCTATAAGACTAGCATAAGAATAGTTGCATGACATGTAAAACACAAATTGTAAAACATCCATGTTTCCATATTAACAAATAGAACAAAAAACATTAAACTGAACATTTAAAAACTGCAAATGTGAATTTGGTAAATTAATAAATGTGAAAACAACAAATTGGAAAATCCATGTTTCTATATCATGAAATTGAAAAAACTTTAAACTGACATTTTAAGAACTGAAAATGGGAAATTGTGAAATTAATAAATGTGTAAACAACAAAATGCAAAATCCATGATTTCCATATTATAAAATTGAAAAACTAAAAACTGACATTAAAAAAACTGATAATGGGTTAATTGGAAAATTGACATATGTATAAACGACAAAATGAAAAAAAAATCCGTTTGGGGTAGTGATCATGTTGTACAGTAACCTGTAAGACTAGCATAAGGATAGTTGCATGTACCTTATATACATTGTGTATGTGCATTAGCCTTTGGATTAGCTTAAGTTAGGTTTGGTAAAGTTAGGTTTAATGAGGTTAGGTATTTGACCTTGTAGTTTACTCTTTTAGAAAAATGTAAAATAGTAAAATCTAAAAATCAGAAAATCTTAAATTTAAAGTGTAAAATCTAAAATCTTTAAATGAGGTTTCTGCAGGTTATGACAACACGTTTATGATTTAGTCCATGTTGATGTGTGGTATCCAATTACTGCTGACTTTGCATGATCATCACCCATTGTCTTGATCAACAGCTGAGGTTTCAAATTACTGGCATGTCAGCAACATGACACCGGAAGGAACACCTGTGTAATATCCAATAACTACTAACTTTGCATGATCATCACCCATTGTCTTGATGAACACGTGGGGTTTCAAATTACTGCAGTGTTAGTCATAGCAACAGATCTGCGCGCTCTCTGTCATGTCTGTAATATGACACAGGAAATATAACAAGACGTCTTACTGCACGTGCCATCTGCACAGTTTTAACATCTTAAGAACATATATTATTCTCTTTCAACTACAAATGACTCGTTAGAACACATCCATCCACCAAGTTAGATCCCTTGGCCTGCTCTCAAATGGCATGCGCCTCGTAGCCCTAACCTAACGTTACGTACGAACTGAACAGAATGTGATTTGTTAGCTCTTATCATGCATGTGCACAGGTGAACACTTGTGTGTTAGGTCATATTACACATGAACTTGCATTTTCTCACGTAAGTGTATTTCTCTGTTCCACAAGATACAAATTTGATTGCTGGATTGTATCCTACACTGTTTATGCGATATAGCTTTGCCAGGTAGTTCTCTACATATAGCAATTTTACCACTGCTCTACCTAAGCCTTTTGCTCTTTTGGCTTTCTTACAGTCGAGTGTGTGATAGACAGCATTAACTGTATATCAAACCCAGTTCACTTTTGTATTTGTAATCCAAGTAATAGTTTGAAAAGTCACAAATGTAATCAGTTTTAAACGTTATCTCTGTTTTGTTTTGTTTAATATGTTTATGACATGCATATTAACCTCAAATCGAACCCTCAGGTGAAAGGCTAACAGCTTAACCACTGCACCACAATGCCCTTGTATCTTAGTTCGACTCGTTCTAGGCCTCAGACCTGGAAATCGAGTTAAGACTACCAATACATGAGCTAAAAGTGCTTACCACTGCAACACAAAAATAAATAAATAAATAAATGAATAGCTGGTAACATTAGACAACCGGAATTGATTATATTTCTGTTAGCAATGCATTTCGTCATCAGCATACTGTCTGAGCACTGACAGCAACACAGTTTAGTTTAGAACAAGTGAGTGTGTGTGTGTATTGATTATTAGCCTCAAGTATTTAAAGCTTGTTGTGTGTAGCGATCATTTTGTCTCGGTAACTACTGAGCATTTTTGTGTTTTAGCTATCCTCTTTAACCAATCAAATAAAGATAGTCTACTCTTAATTCTTGATAAATCAGAGTTTGCGTACACCGTTTCTCATTTATTAACCCATACCTGCAACCTATACTCTCTCTATACTGCAGTTTGATCTGAAAACAAGTTTCAATGGTAAAAGACTTGTCAGTCACAATACATGTAGCCTACACTAATTATTCTTTCTCTACCTAGCTATGTTTCATCACACATGGTAAACATCTCACATGTTCGTACCCGATTATTAGTTTTGTAAAATCTCAGGTCAATGGCCTTGATGTATTGGGTATTTTTGGTAAATGCATCGGCCATGGGAAAGGGTTGATCATTCTAAGTTCTATGACACCTCACATGTTAATATTCAATTATTAGTTTATAAAATCTTAGGTCAATGACTTTGCTGTTTTGAATCTTTTGGGTAAATTCGTTGGTCATGGAAAAGGGTTGACCATCCTGAGTCCCATGACACCTCACTTGACCCTCTCTCTGGTTATTAGTTAGCGAGATATTAACAAAAGTGTAGTTAGGCCCTTTTAACGACAAAAAACATTCAAAAACAAAATGTCACCTCAAGTCCAACGACCTCTAATACAAGTCCCATAGCCTTATTGGTTCATGATATGTTAAAAAGCTAATTACCTATTAGTTTTGGATCTTTTGGTAATTTAAAAAAAAACTCATTTATAAATCTGTATTCAAAAAGCCCGCCCTCTTACAAAAAACCCAAGTGCACATGCGTAAAAACAAAACAAAAACATAAATGTTAATTCATAGTAGCGATCGGCTCTTTGCTTGCGTATCATGTGGAACAACGTTTAATTTCATTATAGCATTAGGGGTCATGAGCCAGTCAAAAGGAACCGGTCTAAAGGGATTAGTCAAAAAGGACCCGTCAACAAGGACCCGTCCACAGGGGGGGCTCGTCCACAAGGACCCGTCAACAATGACCCGTCCACAGGGACTCGTCCACAAGGACCCATTCACAGGGGCTTGCGTGTGCGTGCAAGTGAACATATGATTACGTCAGCAAATCATCTCATCTAGTTTCAAATTTAGCCACTACGGCGCGTGCAACACACAGAAAGTGCGTGGGAACATACGATTACGTCAGCGAAACATGAATTCACTTGTCTGTTGTATGACTATCAGTTTAGTAGTGGCATCATGCAGCGAAAGACGTTTACTTACACACAATCCATCATTACGGTAAGCATTTTTTTTCTTATCATTATGGAAATCTCCTTATTAGAATAAAATGTTATAGTGGTTCTGGTCACTTATAGCTAAACTGTAATAGATATGATTTTTTTTTGTTTCTTTATAGGCTACTACAATAAATATTCACAATGCTATGGGGGGGGGGGGTAGAACTGTTGATTAGAGAGAAAAAAGCTCACTGAATTACCAATGCATACTCTTTTCCGTATCATTAACATTCAAAAAGTGGACAATATAAGGCTGGTCTTGATTGTACATAATCAATGCAAGATTACCTAATAATAATAATAATAATAAATAATAATAATAAATATTCCATTTAGCAACTGCATAGCCGACCTCTCCCTGCGTTCTTTTACATGCCAACATCGTATGACATGCGTGTCTTAATTTTTTCCGCCTTTCAGAAATCACTTACCACGACCAAGAGCGAACCTGCAAGCTTGGGATTGGTAGTCCGACACGATAACCACTCACTCACAGTGGCAAGCTATCAATCATTAAACCTAATAAAATTATTAATAATAATAATTATAATAACAATAATAATAATAATAATAAATATTCCATTTAACGACTATACGGTCGAACTCCCCCTGTGACATTATTCACGGTCTCAGGGCTTGGCAGCCATTTTGCCCATTAGCCACTGCCCCAGCTCTGACTGACCCCTCCATAAGAATAACATAGGGCAGTTGCGCGCGGCGGCCATCTTGCCCATTAGCCACTGCCCCAGAACCGCCTCATATTCCCTACTGACAATGTTGCTAAGAGAAAGCAACGAAGAACATAAAGAAGGTGCCCAAAGATGGACGCCATTATAGCCCCGTGTTAGGGACAACGGAAAGCAGCAGTGAATTACTTTCTCAGGGTTCTGATAATAGGTAGCCAGGATTCACTGAGATTGTAGCCGGTGTCGCGGTTGAAATTATCTGGGTGTTTACGTATTTCAACCGCCTCCCTGATGATTCTGGGACGATATTGCTTTATACGGGCAAGAAAATCCACTCCTTGGAACATGATATCATGGCCAGGTGTTAAAGCATGATCGGCAACAGCTGATTTATCAGGTTGAATGAGCCTGATACATCTATTATGTTCCTTAATGCGAGTGCATATTGTTCTCGAAGTCTGCCCGATGTAAACCTTGCCACAAGTACAGGGAACTCTGTAGATACCCGGTTGTTGCAATTTAGGCAAACTGTCCTTAGTTGGTCGCAGGAGTTGCCTAATCTTAACAGAAGTTCCAAATACAGTCCGTATGTTGTACCGACGTAGGATTTTAGCAATACGATCCGTCGTGTTATGTATGTACGGAAGGTAAGCAGTTCCTCTTACATCTCTTTTCTCAACTGACGTCCTATTATTAGTTGTTGGTTTCAGAACCGTAGAAATCAAAGCCTTGCTATAACCGTTGCTCTCAAAGCTGGTTCGCAGGGTGTTAATTTCTTCTTGTAAAGAAGACACTTCACAAATCCTCCTAGCCCTGGTAGTTAGAGTTGTAAGGATACCATGTTTCTGGGCAGGGTGATGGTGAGAACTTGCGTGTAGATATCTATTGGTGTGTGTTGGCTTACGAAAAACGCTGTGTCCTAAAGATCCATCCTCTTTCCTGGTGACGAGAACATCTAAAAAAGGTATTTTGCCGTCAGATTCCTTTTCCATGGTGAAACAAATAGAAGGGTGCTGGAGATTAAGTTGATCCAGGAAATGGCTAAGATTTTCCTCACCTTCCGTCCAAACAACGAACGTGTCATCCACGTTCGAGGGAGTTACTACAGCTACATCTACGCCTCTCGAACTTCTTAAGTGAGGAATTATGGAAGATCTTTGATCGTATTTCTCCAGTGCAAGCTAACAGCGTTCTAGATCAGGTGAGGGACAGACATATTTCCAAATATGATAGGTTATGTCAGTTGCAGAAATCTCAAGCCATTATACTTGATGCTAACAAGGTTGTCGTAAATTTGTCCAGCAAGCCCCTAAATGATACCCAACAGGCAGTTCTCGCTAAAGGTCTCAATTTTGCTGTAGCGCCTAGAAGAATTCCTATTGAAGAACTTATTACATCCGTAGAATCCTCGGTACATCACCTCACACCTGAAGAGGCCGAGGAAGCCAGGCAAGAATGTTCCCGAGTTCTCAAGACCGCTAAGCCACCTAACACCAACTTAAAACAAGGCGAAGGCCGGGCACTTAAAGATCTAAGGGACAATTCTGATATTATCGTTCTCCCCGCTGACAAGGGTAACGCGACAGTGGTGTTGGATAAGGTTGATTATGATTCCAAGATCTCGTCTTTGTTATCAGATCCTGTATATAGGATTAATAGTCGTGATACTACTACTCGCTACTCAAATGTCACCGTCAAATTGATCAAGCAATCATCTATTCCAGCGGATGCAGCGAAGACTCTCCTTCCAGGGGATGCTATTCCTCCGAGACTCTATGGTCTTCCTAAAATACATAATGAAGATGTCCCTCTTAGACCTATTGTTAGTACGATTGGTTCTCCTACATATGCCCTTTCCAAATACCTAGGTAGACTACTTCAGCCGCTTCTGGGTAACACGCCTTCGTACATTAAGGATTCCACACACTTCGTGGAAAAGTTGAAAGCTATAACACTTCAGCCGGGTGATATCCTAGTGAGTCTCAACGTGGTGTCTCTGTTTACGAGAGTACCTATTGATGGTGTTATGTCTCTCATTAATGGCTTTTTTTCCTGAAGACATCACAAGACTTTTTTATCACTGCATGACCTCCTCCTACTTTCTATGGAATGGGAATTTTTATGAGCAGACTGATGGTGTGGCCATGGGTAGTCCTCTCTCTCCTGTTGTGGCTAATTTCTTCATGGAAAACTTTGAAGAGAAAGCTTTGTCGTCGGCTACTTTCAAACCGAAGATCTGGTGGCGTTATGTGGATGACACGTTCGTTGTTTGGACGGAAGGTGAGGAAAATCTTAGCCATTTCCTGGATCACCTTAATCTCCAGCACCCTTCTATTTGTTTCACCATGGGAAAGGAATCTGACGGCAAAATACCTTTTTTAGATGTTCTCGTCACCAAGAAAGTGGATGGATCTTTAGGACACAGCGTTTTTCATAAGCCAACACACACCAATAGATATCTCCACGCAAGTTCTCAGCATCACCCTGCCCAGAAACATGGTATCCTTACGACTCTAACTACCAGGGCTAGGAGGATTTGTGAAGTGTCTTCTTTACAAGAAGAAATTAACACCCTGCGAACCACCTTTGAGAGCAACGGTTATAGCAAGGCTTTGATTTCTACGGTTCTGAAACCAACAAATAATAATAGGACGTCAGTTGAGAAATGAGATGTAAGAGGAACTGCTTACCTTCCGTACATACATAACACGACGGATCGTATTGCTAAAATCCTACGTCGGTACAACATACGGACTGTATTTGGAACTTCTGTTAAGATTAGGCAACTCCTGCGACCAACTAAGGACAGTTTGCCTAAATTGCAACAACCGGGTATCTACAGAGTTCCCTGTACTTGTGGCAAGGTTTACATCGGGCAGACTTCGAGTACAATATGCACTCGCATTAAGGAACATAATAGATGTATCAGGCTCATTCAACCTGATAAATCAGCTGTTGCCGATCATGCTTTAACACCTGGCCATGATGTCATGTTCCAAGGAGTGAATGTTCTTGCCCGTATAAAGCAATATCGTCCCAGAATCATCAGGGAGGCGGTTGAAATACGTAAACACCCAGATAATTTCAACCGCGACACCGGCTACAATCTCAGTGAATCCTGGCTACCTATTATCAGAACCCTGAGAAAGTAATTCACTGCTGCTTTCCGTTGTCCCTAACATGGGGCTATAATGGCGTCCATCTTTGGGCACCTTCTTTATGTTCTTCGTTGCTTTCTCTTAGCAACATTGTCGTATTCCAGATTATTCCTGACGAAGAAAGACATGGTTTCTTTCGAAACGCGTCGAATATTAATATAATAAAACACGGCATAAGAACAAAATTCAACATTATGAATAAGGTCCAAGCCTAATATTGTCAAACGAGCACGTGATGATCGTTATTAGGTGGGTATGTTTGTTTGTTTGTTTGTTTGTTTGCTTGGGTAAATGGTGAAACAATTGTAACGCGTTTAGTAACCACGTGCAATTGTGACTTTCGTGTTTACTTTGTTAGTCCTGTGAAGAAAAAATAAGACTAGTGGCTAAATTGACAATTTGAAGATTATAATATAACGTAGTCATACTCATATTAGGCATCCCAGTAACATTAAGTTATTATGGTTCAAGTTAGATAAACTTGCATTCTTGTGTGTAGCTAGTGGAGGGTTTATCTTTTAACTATGTCGTTCACATCAAATCGGAATGGGCATAGTCTCATGAATTCATGTATTTATTGCTGATGATTCTCATTATTATTATTATTATTATTATTGGTATTCTGCCCGAAGGCAGGTCCGTGCCTCCGAAGAGGCTATCCTCAGCCGGAGTTATTGCGGTAGGGTGGCCAGGGCCTTTCCGCTCCTTCTTTCGTTGCCAACGGCTGTGGTCCCACTGAACCGGCATTCCATCCAAGGCTCAACCACGCCCAATGCTGCTTATCTGTGGAGTTATCATGGGATCCGGTGTTTCAACATGACCAGGCCGTTAGCAATATTCTCATGCTACGGATTAAATTGATTTTGGATACGATTAAGTTCTTATTTCTACTCCAACTGAGCGTTTAAATTAGCTCACTAATATTACAACCTTAAACTTATGTGTTAAGATCTACACACAGCTGAAGAAGGCCACAATGTGGTCGAAACTGGTGCTAATGAATGAATTAAGTTTCATATTAATTTTAATATTATTGATTAAGGTAGATATATTTAATACCATTTGGTATATACTTTAATTTCATAGGAAAAAGGACACTAAAACCAGTTAATGATTAATTTCCTATCTCTACGTGCTTTATAGAATGTTTAAAGACCGCATCAAAATCCGTCTAGTAGCTCTCGTGATTAGTCTGGACAAACAAACAGGCAAAATCGGGGACTTGATTTCATACTAGGAGGCGGGGTGGCTCAGCAGTCATGCTGTTTGCTTCTCACCAAAGTGGACGGGGTTCGATTCCTGTTCATCATATGTGAGGTTTTTGAAGTGAAATACCATGTCCTTGTGGTTTGGATTCCACGCAAAAAAATGGAGGTCCCGTGGCTCATTATCGCGAGATTAGCGGTCACTATAAGCTTCCTTTTATTTTATACTACATATTTTCGTTCGTTTAGCATTATTTAAACTATAAAAGGAAATTTCATTAGCCTTTATTTTTGTAATATTACTTGGGGAGCCCCGTAACCCTCCATCGACAGGGATGTGCTATAACTCCCAGTGCTGCAGAGCTCGCATAGTTTAAGTTTAGAAAGCAAATCCTGACGAGAAATACACAACTATTGAAAACACCCACGTTCTCGAATGAGGCGTTTGAGAAGAAGCCTTTAATATTGAACTTGTGTATCGGAATTTTTAAGAAGCTACAGAGCTTGGAGTATATATGAAAAAAGTTTAAACCCCTCTAGAAGGGCGCGCTAAAAATAACCGTCTTCGCCAACAAAGCTTCTCGGAAATCGCCATGGGGAGAACTGTTATGATTAACTTACACACTCCGCTGCGCTTGATTTAATAAGCGCGCATCTTTGTTTACCTGTTCGCAGTGTTACCAACTTTCCGGGCTAGGCACTAAATACTCCGTACAGGATTTGATATATTTGACGACAATTTTTAATGTCATTTATGTGTCATGCTGAGTGTTTTAATGCTATTCATTATAACTTCTAAGGGGACAAAACCTGGTACTGCTCGGGTCCAAACTCTGTGAACCTGCGGGGTGAGGTGAAGCGGCAGGCGGGAAAAGAAGGGCCTGTCAACAGCCCGCTGTGTTATCTGGAATTCCTGTCTACTCCAATGCTGCTAAGAGGGCCCTTGCTCAAACCACTGTGGTGTTGCGAATGAGTGAGTGAGTCACCGACCAATATATTTGGTTCTGTTACTACGCATGGACTGGGAACCCTCATAACTCGCGTCACCATCACTTCTCATAGTCCGCGATCCACATTCCTCTCAGGTTCACGGATTTTGTACCCGAGCAGTACGCTGTTGGTGGCAATATTTCCATGTCCGTCTGATTGCGCGTTGGTTCGATTACCGCCTCTGTCAAGAAATTTAACTGTGATCTGAGGGTTGGAACGGGGTACGCTCTGTCTCGTGGAGTAAATCTGAGAAGAGGTGGGTTCGATTCCTACTTCAGCCATCTTGGAGTTGTTTTTCCTTGGCTCCCAAATTCTACTCCAGGCGAATGCCGGGATGGTTCCTAACTTAAAGCCACGACCGCCTCCGTCCCAATCCTCAACTGAATTATAAATTCACACACTACTACAGACACCATAGTAACACAGGTTGTCGGACAAATTCTCTTACAACGTAACTATAATTGTTAGGGTCTAAGATTTGCCGGGGTTTGAAATAGGGGTTTGCCTGGAGGTAGTGCGAAAACGCGAGGGAAACCACATTTCGGATGGCCACTGTCAGCGACGGGACTCAATTCTTCGAACTCCGGACTTCCACTCCTCATTGCTGTCATGGTGCGCGACTATCACATACGGCTGCGCTGTGGAGATTGACACGAACAGATCACATGATCAACACGCAGATTTCTGGTAGGTCTACCAGCATATCCAACGAGGATGGACTTAATTCCTGCGTAGCCGAGATGTGGAATAAGAGTTGACACAAAGACACCAATAAGACAAGCGATAGACCTACAGCCTGTAACACCCATAAGACATAGCTTGTCTTGTCCGACGTTTCAGACGGCGTTGAACGTGCTGCAATTTGGCATTAGGGATTTCTCTTCTCCCTAAGCTTCCTGTCAGATGATGAAAGTGCTCCTTAATGCTCTGCCATCACTTATTCAATATAAAATAAATATTACATGAGGTTTTCTTATTCACGAAACGCTTCTAGCGGAAATTTTGTGAATATCAAAACAGCTCCACTTCTCCAGGCTTACAGCAACTATTCCAAATATATCAATAACGGACACTCCCCGCTGAAACAAGTGGCATCCATGTAGTGTCATACCTAGCTGCTTCTTGTACACAGAACAGCTTGGTAACAATTCATGTTCTACAGTATTTTCTTCTTTGCCCCAACCTTTTCTCCTCGTCCTCCGTCGACAAGTGTTTCTGTCCCCTGCCACTTGGGCTCACTCCACGTGGACCCCGTGTCATCCTCTCGACAGTGTCGCATTTGGGAGTGATAATGTCTTCTTCTCCTTTTTACAAGGGGCCGATAACCTCGATGTTAGGCCCCTTAAAACAGCAATTATCATCATCATCATCATCTCCTTTTTACAATGTGCCCGCACCATCTTTCGAGACTTTCTGTGACATTTTGTGTAATATCTACAACTTTGAAACTTGGTTGGTTGGTTGGTTCGTAAGTTTAGGGACTGCGACAATGCGGTCATGTAGCCCCGTGTACTTTGGGTTTGTGTAGAATCTGTCTGATAACCGGTGTTAATTGTGATGACTGTATTAGTGTGTCTTATCTGTTTTCTAATTCAAATAAGGAATGCAGACTTTTGAATTTTTCAAATAGTTCCTACTTTTGCCGCCAAACGCCACCGTCAACGACTACTAGTTCAGAACTTAGCTACCAGACACGACCGCAGTCGGCTCTTGGCAACGAACGTAGGAACCTAAGAGTGTTGTTTACTTTCTTAACCTATACAATTTAGGTTCACACAGGTGCAATTAGTGGAAGGTTCTTTAACATGCCATAAATCTATGACATAGGACCACCGGCTTTACTTCCCCTCCGAAGGAAGGCATACTGAGGGATTTTAACGCTCTTAAAATATCCGAGGACTTCGGCCGGATTTGAACCCGCGATCTTGGGCATAGAAGCTCAGCATGCTACCAACTACGCCACCGAAGCCTTCAACTTTGAAGCTTCCTCGGAAATATGTATTCCCTGTTTGGTTATGTCTGGTAACGTCACCTGTCCATTTCAGTTCCATGTAGCCTTTGTTTATGTATTTACTAGCAACCCGCCCGGGCTTCACCCAGTATCTTTAACGGTTTACACATCGTAAGTTTAAAAGGCACAGGGATGACAGGTTCCAGACGCAATTCAGAAAAGCCGAGCTAAAGTCCAAACATTTATACTCTTCTTTAAAGTCTTAACTCGACATAACTCGATAGTTGGATGCTGGCCGAAGCTGGGGTGATAGGCACGCTCACTAGCTGGTAAACTCGCTCCGAAACTAGTAATTTAAATTTTCACTGAATGGAGATTGTTGGAAGAAATGAAAACGCAATAAAGACACTTATAGTCGACGATGTATTGAAGATAGAGATATGCTGTCACGGGCATTTTTGGTAGAACTTTTCATGCTGAACAATTCTTGCACTCATAGCATATAGATATTTTTAACAGTTTACCCAGCGTAAGCGTAAAAGGCACACGGACGGCAGGTTCTTCTTCGACTAGATTCTCTGAAATCGTTAATTTCCGGCTTCCTTTGGTCATAAATAAATGATTTTCAACAGAAACCTTCCTCGAGAAATCCTTTACTGAATGGTGAAACCCGCATCAAAATCCATCCTAAGTTTCTCGACATTACCCGTTACATCCAAGAATCGGGGGCTTTGTTTAATACTATGTAGACCAGAATTAAATTTCTTGCAGACAACAATGAGTCTAGGTCCTTAAAAACAGATACTTTTGGAAGTGGGTTCCCATCGATGTTAATTACATTGATGGTATAATCATCACAGTACATTCCATGCACGCGATCTTTCCTCTTCTATCGTTGCGTAGTGGCTAGCATTCTTGGCTGTCACCACGGAGGCACGGGTTCGATTCCCGGCTCTGCCAAGAAATGTAATTCTGGTCTGAGGGCCGGAACGGGGTACACTCAGCTTCGTGAGTCAAAACTGAGAAGAGGCAGGTTCAATTCCTATCTCAGCCATCCAGAAGTGGTTTTCCGTGGTTTATCCACCTCTATTCCTTGCAAATGCTGGGATGGTACCTAATTTGTATGTACTAGCCAGTGTCTAGATGAGGTGCACCATACCAATGGTACACTGGGATGTTATATTTGCAATAATTGTATTTGATATTGAAAGGTTATTTCCTTACTTGTTAATATCAAGAAGAACATTCGAATAAAAATGAGAGACCAAACATTAACCTATCCTACTGACAAGGGGCACAACCAGACCCCGATCCTTCAGAAATTGCCAGTAATCCGTAGAGGAATATTTTAATGTGTCCGTGGAATTCCCCATCAAATGCTATTATACGCGTACGGCACACAGTTCAAATTAGCCAGACCGGATAGGTACATTAATTTCAGTACTGCTGACGTAATTGCTATGATCCAATTATGGGAACAGGGTTAAGTGTACAAAGGCTGGAGACAAACATTCTGGATTGTTGAAATGTAATGAGGTTACACGAGCTTTCATAGGAAAGATACAGGGTGCTCGTCTCGTCGATATTCTTCTGAGAAGCCAATGTATTATTCCCGTACTGTTGTTATTATGGGATGAGATGATATTCAGTATGTTCCTACGTGGCAGTGGCTTTTACGGCTGGACGTCCTTCCTACACCAACCTCATGAGAGGAGTTCATGGACCACCTCGTTGTGTAGTGGTTATCATGTTTAAGGTCTGGATTTGATTCTGGCCCTGCCATGAAAATTGATTCTGATCTGATGATTAGAATAAAATACACTAAGCCTTATCAGGAAAAACTGAGAGGACGCGGGTTCAATTCCCTCCTCAGCCATCCTACAAGTGGTTTTCCGTGGATCCCCACTTCTACTCCAGGCGAATGGATTGTTCCTAACTTAAGGCCACACACCTCCTTTCCAATCCTTGCCTCAATTACAAAAACACACAATACTACAGACACTCTTGTAACACTGGTTATCAGACAAGTATTGCGCACACGCTCAACTACGCGGGGCTGATGATGACGCTACCGGTAACTAAGTCTTTACACGAAGCAGCAAGGAGTTCTTGCTGATTCTTTTAGAGTCATTGCGACATCGTGGTCATATAGCTCCATGTACTTGGGTGTGTGTAGAATATTTCTGATAACCTGTGTCACTACGATGTCTGTAACAGTGTGTGTACTTGTAATTGAGGTAGGATATGAGTAGGAATCGGCCGTGGCCTTAATTTCGGTAGTATTCCGGCATTTGTCTAGAGTAGAAGCTGGAAACCACGGAAAATCACTTCCAGGATGGCTGAGGTTGGAATAGAACCCACATATTAATAGTTTTGCCACCTGAGGCTGAGTGTACCCCGCTCCAGCCCTCAGACCAGAATTAAATTTCTTGGCAGAACCGGGAATCGAACCCAGTCCTCCATGATGACAGGCAAGAATGTAAGCCACCGCGAAACAAGAAAAGGAGCATAAAAACCGTACCTCTCCGTGTCGTTTAAAGAGTACAATAGTTATTATATATTATGAATTGCAGCCCCCATAGCAGGGTATTTTAATTGAACGCCCGTAGACTCGCAGCAAGTTCAATATCAAGTAGTTCCAACTTTGGCTACCAGATGCCACTGTCACTGACACCTAGTGGCGAACGTTGGAACTTGATAGAGCGTTTCTAACCAAATATAACCTACAAATTAGTCTACACACTACCGATAAGAAGTACAATAATACCTCTCATTAAGCTACGGCTGCTTGCCGCCAATTTGCCCTACTTCAGTGGTGGTAGTGTTGATTGATGTTTTAACAGTCAAAACATCTACTATTTCATTTATATTCATTAAATTTACTTCGCATTTACTCATCTCATGAGTTAGACGCCAGATAGAACATCCAGGTGTAAAAACCCTTGCCACATAGAAACACCATAGAAACTAGGAAATTAGACGTCGAAATCCTTGCATTGTGAAGAAACGACGTTACTGTTCACGCCACGGTTTTGGGCCGATAATAATAATAATAATAATAATAATAATTGCTACCCCCTTTACAGCATTGGACGGCACTGGCCAGCAGCACGTCGGTTTCTCGATAACCAACGCTTTGCTTACCAGAATGATACGGGTACCGGGGACGTGGACGGAGAGCGTGGATGGGCCAACTTACCTGTATTCAGGGGTCCGGGTCACTTCCGCAGCAACATCACCTCCAGATGACATGTCCCAACAGAAGAGCTCCAAAGGAGTGGAAGGAAGATGGAGAAGGGGACAACACACACAGGCTATCGTACAAACACCCCCCAAAAACCAACGGAACTGCCGTCGGTGAAATAATGCCACAACCAAAGATTTAAAAAAAAGAATAAAAAAGGTTTAATATTAAAAATTTAAAGGAGAATCATCACCAGAAAAAGAACATGCATCCACCACCAATATTTTACAAGAAGGCCAGATAGCGCCTAACATGCTTGCTTGCAAAGCCAAGAAGACGAAAGACTTAATTTAAAATAAAATTAAATTAAACAGCCCAAAGGTTAAAATAAATATTACATGCATAACATATTGAGAACGGGCTTGATGATTTGCACGGAAATGTAATCACGATCCGACATGCAGGAGTTCAGGCCACGCCAAAAAGAAAGGATTGACAACAAATTACACAACACGTCTGGTTTTGAGACCCGCGCCAAATGAACTCACCAAGAGACCACAATGCATCACGGTAAACAAAAGATATGGCCACACCAAAAACATGCCAGATCGAAATTACGGCAAACAATTATAAGATTAAATTTAAACATTAGCGTAAAGAAAATGACGGCGGAAAATAATTAGGTCTAAATGCTATTATAATCGAGAAATGCACCGGATCATGAATAAATTACAATGTCAATCCCAAGATTGACAAAGGAATATAAATAATAATTTAAACGTAAAATAAATTAGAAATGTGTCTCCCCAAGGTACGAAGAAAAGAGAACAGAATAAAAATAAACCAGGAAACGTAATTAAAACAACAATAAAATTAGACCTATAAAACAAAAGAGGAACAGAATTAAAATATTACTATAAGATGATATCGGAGCTCCATAACAATAATATAAAAGAAAATTTAACTGAAAACGTACCTTATTTCCTTCCTAAGTGGAGACACAAAGAACAAAAAACTAACACCTTTTAAATGATTTAAAATACATGAACTGCCTCAAAATGGCCACGAGAGCACACGCGCCGTTTTCGATCACCCATGAAGTTTCTCTTCTTGTAGCCAGTCAAAATAAATATACCACAGTTCATCTTCACGGCGAAAAGACGAAACTAAATCCTTAGGAGCACAGGCGTTTCCTTTTCTTAAATATATTCATATTTCGTAGAGGATGGGGGAGGCAACCGCCCCCCCATCAGCGGTGACACCTTTTACGACCAAGTCCTTCTTGATTCTCTTCGGGACAGCTAATGGACTCCACCAAAATGGCGGAGAATCGCTCGTCATTTATCGAACTGTCTTCATGTAAATAATATTGTCCAATCAGAGAAAGACACATCAAAACAACAATGTCATAAAATAGGTTCATAATTTGGCGGTATCATAAATACGCCGGCTTTTGTTTTACGACCAAGAATATGATTGTCTTTCAATTATGTCATGCGTATATAGAGTTTATAAGGCGAAGCCCACACCACCTATTGGGGAGAAACAGGAACTATTTGTATCTTTCCAAAGTCCGACTGCAGCTACCATCTTGTGGTGACAGGACGTACTGAGCGACCAAGCGGACGATTCGAACTTTAAGAACAGCGTCCCTGATGTTTGAAAAGGTAGAGACGTGCCCTTGCACGTATCAATAATAATATCGTATGCAAGCTTTGATATTTGCCGCCCAAAGGGCAGCTTACATGTCAAATTTTGTTGTTCCTTTAAGTGCTATGAAAGTCAAGGAGGTTAGATATCTGAGCTCCTTGACACTATAGCGCTTTCTAGCAGAGAATGGAGGAACTATTTGTGTTGGCGGAAAATCCCGAGATTAATTTTGCCATTCTGTACACGGCCTATTGAATTCAAATAGGTACTTTAACATACCAACAACGTATGATATGCGTGTCGTGATTTTTCTCGCCTTTCAAAAATCACTGACTACGACCATTAGCAAACCTGCAAGCTTGGAGTTGGTAGTCCGAGACGATAACCACTCACCCACCGTGGCCGGTGAGCTCCGGTTTCACAGACGTGCAGAGGACAGGTGACGAACTTTAAGGCATGA
Source organism: Meconema thalassinum (assembly GCA_946902985.2). Taxonomy (NCBI): domain Eukaryota; kingdom Metazoa; phylum Arthropoda; class Insecta; order Orthoptera; family Tettigoniidae; genus Meconema; species Meconema thalassinum. Next base: position 219,944,268 of record OX336390.1, on the reverse strand, counting down.
ACATATGATATGTGAGTTGCTTTCCGCGCAACTGAATACTCACGTATCAATTGTACACGTGTGAGGCTCGCAGACTGCCCTCTGTCCGACTTTGAAACCAGGATTGACCGGCCAAAACCCGTGGCGTAAACTGTACACAGCCTCTAAAGCTTTATTTGATTCCCTGTGAGTGACTGGAATCCAATACTCGACATTGTTTCTCGTGGGACCCTCAAAAGGCAAGAGAGTAAATTTTGGGTCGTGTTCACACAGAATGCAGGAACTCCATAGAATTGTTAAACAGACTATAGCGGGCATCGTAATCCAGCACTTCTCCCTAGCCATTGCATAGATCTAGAGAAGCCATGATAAGCCAACATTATCCACAGACGGTGGACGCACACAATAAGAACAGGCCACTTGCTTCCTAAATACTGTACTGCACTTTCCCGCTCTTGGTATACAGCGTATACCGTATCTGAGCTCGAGTAAGCTTGATGCGCATATAGTACATTATGCAACGAGCCTATAATGGCAATACTTAAGACACGACTATGTTTATAAAACGAGCGAAGCGGGTTTTATAATTTCTATACGAGTGTCTTAATTACCATTATAGGCGAGTTGCATACGACTGTTTATGTTCGACGATAACTATTTTATGTTCGAACATAAATATTTGTCGAGATTTCACCAGTTTTATGTACTGAACAGAGCGTATGGGAGGCAGAGAATACCTTGTATTTGACCATGGCCTCCTGGATTACTCCACTGACACTAGTCACGCAGTGAAATTTAAATTAGGAGGCCGTGGAACTCAGCGCAGGTGCGATGCTATCCTTACCTAATTGGTCGCACAACTGTTTCTTGAGCTCTGATTGGTGGGAGAAGCCGTTTCATGATGAAAAATAGTGTTATAATGACCCTCACTATGATACAGTTTTCTGACATATAATATTTACATTTCGACATCGTCGAACATAAACACATTGTGTTACAAATCTTCCCTTACTGTATAAAAAGATAGCCTGGAAGCCAATTTTCAGTGCTGCCTTATTGGCAATTAGGGGCAGATGACCGTGTAGTTCCTCACTTTAAAACAACAATAACTAACTAACTGAAATTATTGGCAATTGATATTGTAGCTTTCAGGTCGGTTTTCTGTCAGCAGATAAGAGGAGAATTGAGGCTTTTGAAATGTGGTGTTACAGCATAATGATGAAGATCAGATGGGTAGATGGAGTTACAAATGAAAAGGTTTAAGACAAGTTGGAGTGGAGAGATGTTTCTGGCGACTGCTAATGAAGAGAAGAGATAGGTTGGTAGGTCACATACTGAGACACACAGGAATAGCAAACTTAGTTATACGAATGAAACGTCGAGGATAAGAATGGTAGAGGTAGACCAAGGTTAGAATATGTTAAAGAGATTACCTCGGATGTAGAGTGCAGTAGCTATGTAGAGATGAAACGATTAGCTCAGGACAGGGAGGCATGGGGAGCTGAATCAAACTAGTCAAAAGACTTTAAGACTCAAACCACAACAACTTTCGGTGGACACAAAATAATTACTGGAATATGTGAATGACGTAAGGGAACAACATTATCACATAGCGAATTTTTGAGATTACAGCGATAATTTTCCAATTTCAAGGACTTGCATGATACACTTGTAGAATTTCTCTTGTCTTGTTTTCAAAATAATTACATTGTATCGTAGAGCACGATGCTAGCAAGGTATTACAAGAAAGCGCAGCAAACGTGTAATGCAGGTTGTGCTGTAAACCGGACCCAATAACAGTTTTTTTAGTCCAATAATGGCACTGTGAACAAGTACGCCCATTTTGTTCATGAAGAGGAAATGTGATTCTGACTATGGCCTACTAAAAACAAGGCTGGGCTCTCTACAGTCAGGTATTCTCGCAATCAGAACAATGCTCGTACTCTGCTATTTGCAACTGAATATAAGATATCCTATTAAGGATGTACAAACATTTACTCGGCTTCGAGAGACTCCAAGTAACACGTTCTCCCATATATGCAGTTATAGCAAAATATATCCCTAGACAGCTATGGAGCTGTACCGACAGATGATCCCAGTCCTAGTTTTAGTTCTACATACATACCTAGTACAGCGGTTAGCATTCTTCACTGTCACTCTGGAGGCCCGGGTTCGATTCCCGGCTCTGCCAAGGCATTTCATTCTGGTCTGAGAGCTGGAATGGGATACACTCAGCCTCGTGCGGCAAAACTGAGAAGAGATGGGTCCGATTACCACCTCAGCCATTCTGGAAGTGGTTTTCTGTGGATTCCAACTTCAAGTCAAGACAAATGCTGGGATGGCTCCTAGCGTAAAGCCACGGTCGCCTCCTTCCCAATCCTCACCTGAATTACATATACACATATTACTACAGGTAAGCCTACACCGACAGTGGCTACGCTCGCTAAAGCGCTGCATTAGGTCATGGGACCAAGCTCTCTGCTGACTCGGTAGACGCGTGGGTTCGAGCCCCACCGTCGGCCGTCCTTGAAATGGTTTCCCATGGTTTCCCATTTTCAACACCAGGCAAATGCTGGGACGGTACCTTCTGACAGGCCACGGCCGCTTCCTTCCTCATCCTTGCCCAGTTTCATTCACCATCATTCATTTCATCTCTCATTAACTCCTCTCATGAGGTTGGCGTCAGGAAGGGCATCCGGCCGTAAAAGTCATCGCCACAAAGACTTCCATCGCATCTCATCCCCGACCCCGTTGGAATACGGGAATAATAAGGGGTAGACATACATACTACAGGTAAGCCTACGTGGCTTAGGCGGCAGCTCACCGGCCTCTCACCGCTGGGTCCTTGGTTCAAATCGCGGTCACTCCATGTGAGATTTGTGCTGGACAAAGCGGAGGCAGACAGGGTTTTCTCCGGGTACTCCGGGTTTCCCTGTCACAAATTTCATTCTAGCAACACTCTCCACTATCATTTCTTCCGACATTCATTTAATCATTGCTCCCGGGGATTGCGACAGGTTTCGGCAGCCGGCACAGTTCATATCCTCGCCGCTAGATGGGGACTTCATTCCATTCCCTGACCCGATCGGTCGATTGGAAGCAGGCTGAGGATTTTCATTTTCATATTACTACAGACACCACAATAACACAGGTTCTCAGATAAATTCAATATGCACACACACCTAAGTACATGGGACTAAATTACGACAATGTCTATCCCCTCGAATGAAACTACATACTGTACATACTCCTCTGTCCTATACGAAAGCAGGGAATTCAATGCTGAAGCTTCTTCCACAGCTCTGTGACTGTCACGCGAGACCGATCCCCAGCATTAGTGAGGTTTCCTTCACTCTTTTACTTGTTTAAACTTGTTTGTACATATTTTAACAATAAATAGTCCAACTAATCTAATGTTATTCTCATGCCACTGGGGACTGCCATGTCACCGTGTCACAACCCCTAAAACCGCCAATGTTTGCGCCTCTGTGAAATAAATAACATTCTTTGAGACAATCACTAACGTCCATTTTAATTCCATGGCGTTGAATGGACGATATTTAATATACAATCTCTCAACGATTAATCAATTTAAATTAAATAACCAGTAAAAATGTAATTTTGAAGAGAGACGCTTTTCTGACAATATAAAAGTTTCCTCTGACTTTCATAAACTCTCTGTCAACAATCAATATGAGCTTTGAAAGGCGCCCGACACAGTGGCAGCGCTACGATTCACTTCCTCTAACAATAATACATCGTGCAGTTACCCGAACAAAGCAGCTTTATGTTGACAGTAGTGCACAGTAACTTGATTATTCTTCACATCGTGGTTACGGTAATCCTTATCACTATGACTCACCGTAATAAATAGTGGTTCCTCTACACATTGTTCACTGTCAAAAAATAAAACGCCTTAACTCTGCATGTTGACGCACAAAGCCATGGGATCAGCATTTTTCTGGACACGGAAGATGAATGAGTTCGAATCCCTCCGTTAGCTGTTCGTGGAATGGTATGTCACGTCTTTTCATAATCAACTCCAGGTAAATAACTGAACTGAGCCTTATAATAGGCTACAGCCACTTTCTTTGATGAGGTGGGAGTCAGATAGGGCATCTGACAATAAAAACCACTCACCACCACTCTCAGGAACGGGTATTATAAAGGGTACTATACAATAACAAAAGAAATAAAATATGAAAGAGAATGATAATACATTATAATGAAAATAATAATAAAATACCTAATAATGCGCTATCTGACTCCAATCGCATCAGATGAGTTATTGAGAGTTAAGGTGAGGTGAATTAAAGTGAGGTGAAGTTTTAAGCTTATACAGAAGAGAGTCATACTTTCGAGATGCCTCATAGTAAGGTTATTCTTCGGCATTCAGGCTTTAAGGAGCGAGGAAGAAGATTAATGTCACTATAGATTGCAATCACCGAGAGATTAAAGATTGATGCACACAATATCTGAGATAGTAAATGTTTTCTTCCCGGTAAATATGATGAGAATGTATAAGCGCATGCGCAAATAAATAATAACAACAACAATAATAATAATAATAATAATAATTATTATTATTATTATAATAATAATGGAGAAGATAACTCTATTCGGAAAAGAAGGATTACCTTTTATGGTCATGAGCCCAGTGAGACAGACCAACCACATCATTACTTACTTTCAGGAGAGGAAAACCAAATGGGCCTGGTTCATTGAACTAGATAGAGATCTCAAAGATGATGATGATGATGATGATGATGATGATGATGATGATGATAATTGTTATTTTAAGGGGCCTAACGTCTAAGTTATCAGCCCAGATCTCAAAGAAGGATTATGGCATTCAGGAGTGCATCCCATTCAAACTTCCAGCACACCAAGGTTTCCAAGAAAAACCGAGGATGAAAACGGGAAAGATTTGGACCCAGGAAAGAAAGAAAGAAAGAAAGAAAGAAAGAAAGAAAGAAAAGAAAGAAATGAAATCCACCGAGGACGATTGCGGGCGTACTGGGCAAACATCAAAATCCGAAGAATGAGACAGTTGGAATGACATGGTCCATAGATGGCCGATACAAAATGAATGAATGAATTAACAGCTGATTCTCACGAAACAATTAACGTTTGAACAATAGCATTCATTTCAATTCCGATGCAAATATAACCTGCTTGGCACAAGAGAGCATAGCATTAGTTTCGAGTGTAACTTCTAATACAAGGAATCATTCATATAACAATACGGAATGATTAAGTACTTATGATGTACAGTATATACATATTTTTGATGTTATTCGTACAACTACAACGAGAATATGCCAGCAAATAAGACTTTGACTTTGGCACATGTTGAAGGTAGAAATCTCAATTCCTTCTACAGGATCTTTCACTCAAAGTGCGGCCGACCCAGCGCTCTAGGTAGAACGTGCAGCTATAAAGGTCAGACGAGCATATCGCAGCGCGCTGCTGTCACAGCATATGTCATAATTAAGATTAGGAAGGAAGTGCTGTTGGATTGATGCTTCGGTCTCTCGACCCTAAGCTCAGCGAGCTGCCTCCTCGAGCCGCGCTGCCGGCCGCACTTTGAGTGAAAGACCTTGTATATGTTTAGAAACAACAGTGTTTGGAAATTTTATATTTATGTATTTCGTTCTTTTTATTTTAATCAAAATTATTGTACGGATATCCATTTTAATTAAGTCTAAACGCTGAAGAAGGTATCACTGAATATAGAAACATGTACGTTTAAATAATAAGAAGAAGAAGACGAAGAAGAAGGAGAAGAATAAGAATAATAATAATAAGAAGAAATGATCTCTAAACTGAAAAAGCTTACAGACTCACTTGAAACAGACATAATAAAAAATCAAAATCCAGGAATGCAAAATTACGTTATTACAACACTTTAATCAATCCTGAAGCACTATATGCTTCTGAAACGCTGATTATAATTATTGGTGGCAGAACATTAATAAAAGATGTGGAAAAGCAAGAAAGGAAAATCCTAAGAAAAAGCATTTTTGGACCAGTCTGTACAGGGGGAATGTGGATGAAAATAAAATCCCAAGACCAGCACTCGGAGAAAATCTCAGACACATTTAGGAAAAGACGATTGAATTTTACGAGCATATCCTCAGGATGGGCAATCAGAGAATTACCAAAGGATTCTTAACCTTAAACTGTCAATGAAAGTTAAAAGCACCTCGCTGCTTGAAGTTGGAAAAGATCTTCAGGAAATAGGCATCATAGTTGACATTGTACTAGACAGAGCTAAGTTCAGAGAATTAGTCGATAATCACCGCTTTGCAGACCATCCAAGCTCTATCACCAACAAAACCTGGTCAGAAGATCGCAAGAGAAGCCACAGCGAGAAGATGAAGAGATTTTGGGAGAAGAGAAAGGCAATGCCATCAGCTAAATAAGTTCAATCGCGCTCCTTAGTCGGGCATGACGAAGAAAGAATAATAAAGATAATAATAATAATAATAGTAATAATTATAATAAGCATCATATATGGTATTGACAAGGCAGTTTTAGTTAGTTAGTTAGTTAGTTAGTTAGTTAGTTAGATAGATAGTTAGTTAGTTAGTTAGTTAGTTAGTTAATTAGTTAATTATTGTTGTTTTAAGGGGAGGAACTACGAGGTCATCTGCCCCTAACAAGGCAGATACACAAAATAAATAATTTCATTTATACAATTCAGTTCATAAATCTTTAGCATTCACATGCAGTTCCAACACCGCAAGACAGCGGTAATCATTGGCCAGTGAAAAAAGGAAACAAGACAGACCTCTAAGAACTTGGTGTCAAACATTCTGGGGAAGACCTCAGAACCGGTGACGACTCTTGAGACGATAATTAGGCTGTTGCGATCGACCGAAATCGCTGGGGAAGTCTTGCTGTCAAATGTTCCTTGCGCAGGACCTAATAATGATGAAATGTTGTAGATGTTCTGTTTTAGTAGTAGAGTTGTTGTTGTTGTTGGTTAATATGGGCATTGTGGCTATTTAGCCCCGTGTACTTGTATGTGTGTCTGAATGCCTCTGTTATGGTGATGGCTATAGTAGTGTGTGTCTTTGAATTTCAGGTGCGGATTAAGAAAGAGGTGGCCGTGGCCTTAAGTTAGGTGCCATCCCGTCATTTGCCTGGAATACAAGTGGAAAACCACGGAAATTACTTCCAGGATTGCTGAGGTGGGAATCGAACCCTCCTCTTCTCAGTTTTGTCTCACGAGGCTGAGTGTACCCCGTTCCAGCCCTCAGACCAGATTTGATTTCTTGGTAGAGGCGGCATCAAACACGGACCTTCGGGGTGAGAGCCAACAACGCTAGTCGCTACACCAAAAGCGGGAACTTTAGTATAGAATAACCCCTGGCACTACAGCCCCTGAAGGACCTAGGCCTACCAAGCGACCGCTGCCCAGCCATTTTGCCTGCACATATTGTGGTGACGCGTGCTCAGCGCATCGAATCTCCTCGGCCGTTAATCTTGGTGGTCATGACTGGGGCGCTGCCTCACTGTCAGACAGTTACTCAATTGTCCTCACGAGGCTGAGTGCACCCCGTTCCAGCCTTCACATCAGTTTCTAAAATCCGTTACGGAGCTGGGAATCGAGCCCGGGGCCTCCGGGTGAGAAGCAGGCGTGCCACCCCAACACCACCCTTAGTAGAGAATATTATTGTGTTATTGGTTTTACTCCCCTTTTAACCACTGTGGCTTTTAGAGACGCCAGAGTGCCGAAATTTTCCCCCGAAGGGGATCTTTAACGTGCCAGTAAATCTACTGACAAGGCTCCCTCACATTTGCCCACCCTCAAATGCTAGCCCACTGCACCAGGATTCGATCCTCCAACCTTAAACAGAGCAAGCGAGAGCGTTACCGCTGAGTCACGCAGCCAGCGGAACTTAAGTACAGACAATGATGACGATGATGATAATTGTTGTTTTAAGGGGCCTAACATCTAGGTTATCGGCCCCTAATGGTTCGGGTGATCGTGAAGATGATAATGAAATGCAAACTATAATTAAAACTAACTACTAACTTATATACTAGAAGAAGAAATGGAAAACAAAAGCATAATAAGGCAAATAAAAGACAGGAGGAAAATAAATGCCCTCAACCCTCGAAGAATGCGGATTGAGGGACTTGGAAGGAAGGAGAGCCATAAAAGGTAGACAGGAAAGTGAAAGAGGGGAGGGCCCGCCCCACAGGTAATGGATAAAAAGGGGATAACCGGACCCAGCTCAGGAATCCCTCGGGGTCGCCAACTCCCGAACTCACCAGCCGTGAGCCCCTGAGGGTGTAGCAATATCTAGGGTGCACCAGAAGTGGTGGGGCTACATACACCCTGCCTCCTTGAGGGCCTTGAGCAGAAGGCAGGAGATAACATGAAAAGAAAAAGATGGCTGACCCCTCGCAGAAGGAGCGTATCAGAAAAGATGAGACAAGGGCCAATTAAGGCGGGAAAGGGAGAGACTCCCTAGGCCTCGGATACCCTAATACCGTCGGGTCGGAAGAGAACAAGAGTTGACCAAGTGGGGTCGACAGGAAAGAAGACGGAGAGGAGCCCGGCACAATTAAGTGGAAGCAATGCCGGACTCATCTGGGGCCCCGTGGTCGCCAACCCACGACTCACTAGATGTGAGCCCCTGGGGGGGTACAGACAATGGAATGAGTGTGAAGTTAGATCCAAGGTAGTGTGAGATTGCACAAATTGGCTTTAAAGATGCCAATATAAAAATTTTAGACGATTTCCTTTTACATACTAAGTGGTGTATTTTGTAAATCTCAGATATTTCCTTATTTCCGAGCAGAACTGTCTGTCAATACAGTATTTCTACATCTGCGCCTGACAACGACTGAAGGCTTGGTGGGAAACACCACGGTGAAGTCAGGCTTTGGTATTGTTTCCTACGTTGCATCAAATACCGAGCAGTTGCTGAGTCAGTTGATCCTCTCCCACGCAGCTACGCACTACCACGTGACCATGAATGGGGAAGCCCTCCATTGATCGCTGCTCGCACGGCAGACAGCTTGTCGCGTGCAGTCCTGACGTCATGTTGCTTTACCCTGCATTGCACCATCGCGGGTTCGTCTTTGACCTTGTCCGGCCATCGACAGGTGGCGTCACGTGGACTCTGAAGTATTTTGTTCTCAGCACCTCTCCCCTCCTGCGTCATGTTGGTGGCATGTTGCTAATAACTCTGCGCAAACGTAATGTATGCAACACGTTTGAAAAAATAGACCAACTTATTAATTTTAAGATGATGGCAAAAATTATTAACCCTTGTAAGGTTAAAGTTATTTAATGAAAATATTGGCAGATTAAAGTTGTATAGTGGAGAGTGCTGCTGGAACGAAATTATTGACAGGGAAAACCGGAGTACCCGGAGAAAAACCTGTCTGCCTCTGTTTTGTCCAGCACAGATCTCTCTTGGAGTGACCGGGATTTGAACCACGGACCCAGCGGTGAGAGACCGGCGTGATGCCGCCAAACAACTCACTATATCTCTTGTAATTTTCCTTTTCCTCGTGACGTTAGAAATTGTACATCCTTAACAACTTTCAAACGTGCATATAAAGATTTTTTATTGAATGCTTAGGCTAACTAGAACAATTTGTGTATGAATGTGTGAGTGAATGATTATAGTAAAACATTGTTTAACCTTCAGAAATTGTTATTACCGTATGTATTATTTAGCCTACTTTCGATTTTTGCAAAAAAATGAAAGTAGACTTATGAGATCTACACAGGGCCAACAATTGTGTGTCTGAGTGTGTGTACTCTGAATGTCTGCCCCCCCCCCCCCCCCCCCCCGTATCAATTCCAACACGGTGAAACCGAATTGAACGAAATTTGGTACATAGGTAGAACTAGCAGAGGGCACCTCAGTGTCATGTTTTATATCGCCGCCATCTTGACGGAAACGTAATTGCGGCCACTCAAATGTTCAGAGCTTAAATCAAATTACGACTAACCTAATTATCCGATCTCTACCAAATTTTGCTACAACATATATTTATATGGCGAGCTTTTTTAATTTTGCTAAACTACAAGGTCATCACCCCAATAGTTTGAAGATGGCGGCCATGTATGCGTGCAAATCGATACCCCCTATCAATTCAAACACGGTGGAACCGAATTGAACGAAATTTGGTACAGGGGTACTCCATTGTCATGTTTTATATCGCCGCCATCTTGAGGAAAACGTAATGGCGGCCACACAAATGTTAAAAGCTTGAATCAAATTACGACCAAACTAATCATCTGATTCCTACAAAATTTTGCAACATTATATCTTTATGTATAAAGAATATTTTGATCAAACTACAAGGTCATCAGCACAATAATTTACGGATGGTGGCCATGTATGTGTGCAAATCGATTCCCCCTATCTTTTCAAACACGGTAAAACCGAATTGAACAAAATTTGGTACAGAGGTAGCAATAGCAAAGGGCACCTCAGTGTCATGTTTTATATCGCCGCCATCTTGACGAAAACGCAATGGTGACCACCCAAACGTGAAAAGCTTAAATCAAATTACGACCAACCTGATCATCTGATCTCTACCAAATTTTGCAGCAACATGCCTTTATGTGAGAAGCGTTCTTTGACCAAGCTACAAGGTCATCAGTCCAATAGTTTGAATATGGCGGCCATGTATGTGTGCAAATTGATTTCCCCTATCAATTCAAACACGGTGAACCCGAATTCAACCAAATTTGGTACAGAGGTAGCACTAGCAAAGGGAACCTCAGTGTCGTGTTTTTATCGCCGCCATCTTGACGGAAACGTAATGGTGGCCACCCAAATGTTAAAAGCTTAAATCAAATTACGACCAATCTAATCATTTGATCTCTACCAAATTTTTCAAAAACGTACCTCTCTGTGTGGACCCACTTTTGAATGAACTACAAGGTCATCAGCCCAATAGTTTGCAGATAGCGGTCATGCATGTGTGCAAATAGATTCCCCATATCAATTCAAACGCGGTGAAACCGAATTGAATGAAATTTTTTACAGAGGTAGCACTAGCAAAGGGCATCTCATATTCATGTTTAATATCCGTATAGCACGTTGTATTTCAACAAGCTACTGCAACCAAAATTCAATTATACTCGTTGAAAAGGACGAAGAGTTATAACAATACCCATGCATTTAGGAGAAAGTAGGCTATATGTTCTTTACTGAACATCTTGTTTATAGCTTAATTCATATCACATAATTGCTAAGTTACTACACATCTAGTATTTACGTTTGCTTAGAATTTATATTTGGTAGGTTAAGAATGACACATGTGAGTATTTATTTGTAAAAAGTTGTATTGTGTGTGGTTAAGTGTAAGTGAGGGCCATCAATAATAAGGCATCAAATTTAATAATAATAATAATAATAATAATAATAATAATAATGCCAGCGGTGGCATGCTGTACTGTACAGTCCTTGATTTTGAGCTCCTCGCATTTCCGCTTTTTATGTAAGTTTTACACGTTTATATGGTTAGTTTATGATTTCTATGGTGACTTTTAAGGACTCTTGTCAAAAACAAGTGTGAGTTATAGTGTCTGTGGATATATCAACGTCATAATCATCAAAATACAGCTGCAATATATTTGTTTACATTCATGTTGTGGTTGCTACATCGTTAGTTACAGTGCCTTATAACCACAAATGCCTTCTCGAAATGGGTTATGTACGGTGTTGTGTGTGAAATTGGGATGTTTCAAGCCCATTTATTATATACTTCATATCATTTGTGCAGGTAATCGGACTGTTTACGTGTTAATATTACGAAAGGTGAAGCGTACATCTGCTTAACCTACAAAATTAGGATACACGTATTTGCTGCGTAGATTCTTGTAAGTACGGCATTCCTTCTCTGCTGATCGTTTGCAGTTAAATGACGTCCACTGTTGTAATATAAGCCATATCCCTGCAAGATAATTATACCGTATAACCTATCTAATGTGAGTTGTGAGAAATCTGCAATGATAAGGTATGTGCTAGCCAGAAATGACGAGATATACTAAATGGGGTAGGCAGGATTCCGCAGCCGTGGTGAAGGCAACCTGCCTAGGGGAGGGAAAACCCTGATAACAAACCTTAACTGCAGTGTCTGATCCGTAGCGGGCGGCTGCAAACAGCGTCTGTTCTCCATGTTAGGAGCGGCTGAAGATGAACACCTGGCTGTAGGTTAAAAACGCACCCACCCATAATATGGAGAAAATAAATTTAAAAATTAATGAAAGGCCGCTGCCTGAGGTTCGTCAGGGCATGTCTAGAGCCGGCGATGGACATGACAGCAAGCGAATCGTCGGTGGCAGGATGCTGATGAGGCGGGCTCCTGTCGCACAAGAAGATACAGCCCAACAACTACAACAAAGCCAACCAACGTCAAGTGCTTTGCCTGCTGAAAGTGCTGTGCCAGAACCACTTCCGGCACTCACCCAAGCAGGCCTGCCAAGAAAGCGCTTAAAATGGTCAATCGCAATGAACGAGATCATAATGCGCATTTATTATAAGGTGACTCGCATTGGAACAGAACTAACTGGATATAGGCAGAAATTATTCAATGAGTTCCATGAAGCATACTCCGAACTCCGTGTGACTGAACAGAGAGTGGCGGACCAATATAGGGCGATAGTCCGTAATAATTTAGTGCCAGAAGCAAGACTTAATACAATCAAGCAAGAGGTCAGAAGAGTGTTTGATTGTGATCAAGGAACTGATCTGGAGAGTGAATTAGCACAAGAGCTCCATGAGCAGGAACAACATCAAGAAGAACACATTGAGCCAGTCAGTGGCATACAGCCGGATACGCATCATGAAGATGAGTTACATACCAAGATCCTAGCAGATGAAATGATGACGGCTATGACTCAGTTCAATGGAACAGACCCAATACTTAGACCTGCCTTGCCTCGAGTAAATTCGTCTAGGAAGGTATCAAAAATTTTAAATATCATGAATCAAGCTATCCTACCCAAACACTTGATAGATGTGAATGACTTAGAATCTCTTCACACTGTTCTGTACTGTGGAGCCGTCACAGTTATCAGAACTATGGGCATCCAACTGAGAGAAAGGAATACTTCCTGCAGTAAGAAATGTGCTCCTGTTACTCCTAAGTGGGAGAGACGTCTGATAGGCAATATCGACAAATTGCGAACAGATATTGGCCGTTTGACTGAGTTTATCAGAGGAACGCGCACAAGAAGACTGGTGAGACTCTGTAAGGCAATTATGAGGCGGTCCAAAATCCACACCGACCGAGATGACCCAAACACAAAAGCCGAACAGTGATTAGATACACTCAAACAGAAACTTACGTTGATAGCGAACAGACTTTCCAGATACAGAGCCAGTAGGAAACGGAGACAGGACAACAACTTATTTGTCAAAGGCGAGAAGAAATTCTACAGAGCACTGAGTGAAAACTATGTATCCTTAAATGCTCCTTATCCAACAAGAGAAGAAATTGAAGAGTTTTGGAGCAATCAACTATCCAAAGCCACCAATTTTAACTCAGACTCTCATTGGGTTCAGGAAGTAACAAACATCTCTAAAGAATTTAATCCGATGCAATATGATCCAATAACATCCACTGAAATTTCTTCCATCATTAAAGGTCTTCCGAACTGGAAAGCACCTGGTTTAGATCAGATACAGAATTACTGGTATAAGAAATTCTGGTGCGTATACGATCTTCTGTCTACTCTGGTGAATGAAGTTGTTGCTCATCCACAGAAGATGCCAAATTTCCTTACACAAGGTGTAACACATCTACTTCCGAAAGACCCACAAAATATGCAAGATCCTGGAAAATACCGTCCAATTACATGCCTTCCCACGATGTATAAGATCATCACGTCCTGTCTTAGTAGGAGGATATATGCTCACTGTGAAAAAAATAACATCATAGCAACACAACAAAAAGGATGCACCAAAGGGTCCAAAGGGTGTAAATAAATACTTATCATTGACTCAGTGGTTTCTAACCAGGCCTTTACCAATAACAGAAATTTATTCACGGCATATATTGACTACAAGAAGGCCTATGATTCCGTGTCCCATGATTGGTTGATCCATATTTTGTCAGTGTATAAGATTGATCCTCAGATTATATATTTCTTGGAACGCGCCATGACAACGTGGCGTACAGTGATGTGCCTTAGTACTACAAATGGCGGTATTGCAACAAGTATGATCCCAATCCACAAGGGAATATTCCAAGGAGACTCCTTGAGCAAATTATGGTTCTGTCTTGCGATGAACCCACTATCAAACCAACTTAATTCAACAAAATATGGATTCAGTATCAAGAAGAACTCCAGGGAGCTTGCAAAGCTCAACCATCTCCTGTATATGGATGACCTAAAGCTATATGCTGCCACCAGAGCACAACTAGAGTTTCTGTTGAAGATAGTGGAAACCTTTTCACAGGATGTGAAAATGGAATTCGGGCTGGAGAAATGTAAGACGCTGAACATTATGAAAGGCAAGCTGCAGGAAGGTGTATATGAAACAGCTCAGGGCCAGCAGATTGCAACAATGCTCACTAGCGAGACCTACAAGTATCTGGGAATGAAGCAAGCCAGACACATAGAACACTCAGTAGTGAAACAAGATCTGACGAAGGAATTTGTCAGAAGAATTAAGCTTGTTTCTAACACCAGCCTCAACAGTAAAAACTTGGTTAAGGCAATCAACGCTTATGCTGTCCCTATTCTTAGTTACTCGTTTGGGGTCATCAAGTGGAGTAAAACTGACATTGCAAGTTTAGAACAGAAAATTAGAACATCACTGACCAAGTCACGAAAACACCATCCCAGGACATCTGTGGAACGAGTCATGTTACCGAGACATATGGGTGGGAGAGGAATTGTTGATATAAACAACCAAGTAGCTCGACAGATCTATGAGCTATGAAAATACGTCTGTTCTGTATCGAACCATTCGATGCTGCACAGGGCTGTCACAGAAGCAGATGATTCAACTCCACTACTCTTAAGTCAGCAAGAGACTCAAATTCAGGTGCGCAGTGATTTGGATAGATTCAATGCCTGGTTGTCCAAGCCACTACACGGAAGACATCCCAATGAAGTCATCCAAACTCACGTCGACAAGCTAGCGTCGAACTTTTGGTTGATTTCTGGGCAGATGTTTCCTGAAACAGAAGGCTTTATGATGGCTATTCAGGACCAGGTTGTCCCCACGAGGAACTACCTAAAGTTCATAATCAAGGATGCATCTGTGCAAGGTGACCATTGCTGATACGGGTGCCCAACATCTGAGACTGTTCAGCATATTATATCAGGTTGTAGCCATTTTGCAGGGACAGAATATAGGAAGAGACATGATTTTGTTGCCAAGATAGTCCATCAAGAATTGGCTATACAACTTCAACTGCTGAGCCAAGAGAAAGTGCCGTACTACAAATATGCTCCTGAAAGTGTACTGGAAAATGACAGCTTTACGTTGTACTGGAATCGTTCTGTATTGACAGACCAATCAGCTGTGCACAACAGACCTGATTTAGTTCTTGTTGACAAATGCATGAAGCACACCACCTTCATAGATGTGGCGATCCCAAACAGTGGCAACATACTAACAAAGCATGTTGAAAAGCTGTCAAAATACACAGAGCTTTCAGAACTGATAAGGAAGCAATGGCACATGGCACAAGTCAGGACAGTTCCTATTATTATCTCCAGCACTGGCGTGATTCCCAACAACTTAAAGGAATCGCTCACGGCGTTGAAATTAGACCCAGGCCTTTTCAAACTGATGCAGAAAACAGTCATACTTTCTACGTGTCGCGTAGTAAGGCTGTTCTTGGGCAATCAGGCCTGAAGCAATGAGGGGAATATGAAGCTACTACTCAATGCAGTCACCAAGAATTTGCTCCTTGTGATATGTACGGTATCTGGGATTGTAAATGTTTTCTTTCCAGCAAATGCTGAGAATGTGTAAGCGCATGCGCAAAATAAATAATAATAATAATAATGCACATTACAAAACAGTTGTCTTCTCAGAAGCTCTATATGCATCAAAAACCATAACTCTAGTACAGGCTGTTCCAAATCCACGAGTTTGAGTATGCGTACTCGCGAGTACTCAGAAGTGATGCTCAGAGTACGGTTGGAGAGGGGCTGTGGGTGATAGCCAATACGTCACTGGGCGACGGTCATAACACAAGTCCATGCGCTTTCTGTCAGTCTTGATGTATCCACCGCACAGTTACGGCAGCCCCACAGCAGAGCTGTATTGCATATCGCAGGTTTACGCATGCAAGGCGGTGAGTTCTCCACTGCACACTTGCGAGCAGCTTGGCAGAAACAGCTTGCTCTAGGAGGTCATTCAAAAAATGCAGACATTGAAAAGCAAGAATGCAAATTTCTTAGAAGAATATTCAGCCCTACATTAGAAAATGGAACTTGGATCAAGAGACGAACTGCAGATCTCTATAGTCTCACAGACAGTTTCACAAACACAAAACGCAGGAGACGTTTGAAATGTTTAGGATGAACAACATTAGACTAACAAGAAAGATTATTCAATATTATATATAATACAAAAGTCCACGGATACATTGGCTGGAGGAAACAAGGGGGGACCTCAATGAGATGAGCATCGGAGGGAAAATGAAAAACCGATAAATCTTCAGAACCACTGTAAATAAGCACACATTTAAGATGAACCTAGCAGCAGGACTCGTACAAGATGGACAGAAGAACTCAAGAAGCAACACAGTGAGTTCATGAAGATGACGATGATGATAATTGTTGTTTTAAGGGGCCTAACATCTAGGTTATCGGCCCCTAATGGTCTGGGTAATAGCGAAAATGACAATGAAATGGAAACCAGAACGAAAATTAAGTGAGACTGAAAATACTTACAAAATGTAACTCAGATTGAAACGAATCACAAAATGGAGAGTGGAAATACTTACAAAAGAGAATTGATGAGGAAAATACTCGCAAAAGGAATAGATTGAAAAATACGCACAAAATGTAGTTTAGGTTCAAAATCCGTACAAGATGCAACGTAGAGTCAAAATACTTACAAAATGCAATTGAAATTGAAAATGCTCACAAAATGTATGGTAGATTCAAACTACTCATTTGGATGTGCAATACTTACAAAATGCAATTTGTATAGACAATACTTACAAAATGCAATTTAGATTGAAAATACTTACAAAATGTAATTTAGATTCAAAATACCCCAAAATGCAATTGAGAATAAAAATACTTGCAAAATTTCCACCATACAAAATGCAATTTAGATTGAAAATAATTGCAAAAAGTGGTTTAGGTTGAAATACTTACAAAATGCAATTGAAATTCAAAATACTCACAAAAATCCCAGACCCTATATTGAAAGACTTACTAAAAAGAAATTTAGATTGTCAATTATACAAAATGCAATCGAGGTTGAAAATACTCACAAATATCCCAGACCCTATATTGAAAGACTTACTAAAAAGCAATTTAGATTGTCAATTATACAAAATGCAATCGAGGTTGAAAATACTCGCAAAATGCAATTTAGGTCGAAAATACTTACAAAATGCAACGTAGATTGAAAATAACTACAAAAAGGAGTATAGAGGGAAAAAATCCCTAAAAGGAATTTAGATACACGGGTAGCCAAAATTAACAAAAAGATACAGTCAGTCTGAGAGACTAGACTTTATATCATTTCAAATGACGCATGCTACAAATGCTACACATGTTAGAAAGGCTCAGGAGGGCTTCGAGCGAAGCGAGGACTCTTTCAACAGACTCCATTACCCATTAACCTAGGCTTCCCGCGCGGCTAACGGAGAGCGGGAGGCGCACTCTGCTGCATGACATCACGCACTCGCCGTCTCCGTATCGCATAACGCCAAACCCCAGGAGTAAACTCAGACTCAACAGATTCCATTACCCTTTAACTTAGGCTTCCCGCGCGGGGAACGGAGAGCGGGTGGAGCACTCTTCTACATGACGTCACGCACTCGCCGTCTCCGTATCGCATAACGCCAGACCCCAGGAGTAAACTCAGACTCGGTGCATATGCACTGAACAACATGTTGACGTCATACACTCCGTAACCGTAACGCATAACGGTAGACCAAAGCATAACGATGAAGTCAACAAGATAATTTGAAATGATAAAACAGTGCGGGAATATTCAAGAGAAAAAGGAAATAGGCCTATAATGAAAATAAAACAAGAGGTCTGACCCCTCGAAGAAAGATCGATCACGAAAGATGAGACAAGGGCCAATTACGGCGGGAAAGTGAAAGACTCTCTATGCATCGGATACCCTAATAACGTCGGGGTCGGAAAAGAACAAGAGTTGACCAAGGGAGATCGACAACGAAGAAGACGGAGAGGAGCCCGGCACAAGTAAGTGGAAGCAATGCCGGACTCCGCTGGGGTCCCGTTGTCGCCAACCCACGTCCCACTATATGTGAGCCCCTGGGGGAGTGTGGGGAGTGTTCATGAAGAGAGTTTGGAAGAAGAAGGCAAACGTCATCAAGCCAACCAACGAGTTCCAACGCGCTCTATGAATGAATGGATATAACGAAGGAAGAAGGAAGAAAAATAAAGCACATAGCACCAGTGACCAAGATTTTACGGAGCCCTGAAACCAATAAACAACAAAATGAATTATCAGAGAAATCTCTTGATACTTGCTGAATATTTCACGTCTGCTCTGCTAGGTTTGAGATAGCAGGAAACCTGTGCTGGATGTAGCAGTAGATAGCAAGTGTAAACATTAATTTGCGAGATCTGAAAGTAACTACCTCCCTACAGAGATTAAATTTACCTCAATTACTGTACGCATGGTGCTTTATTTTTATAGCTCGTCAAGCTTAATGAGCACAGCCCGCTCGGGAGATGAGAGACCGTGGATAAGTGATAGCCTAGTACATCGAGAGCAGACTCGTCGCAATCAGCGCTTCATTTTATATTACAGTATTAGGTGCGCACAATGGGGTATTTGGTACTTCTAGGCGGCTAAAATTACTTTGCTTGTTTTATGGGGGATACACAAGCAGTCTTACTCAATCGTTGTATTTTTAACCCTTCCAGTCCAAATTACTTGGAATGGTGGAAAAAAATGATTTCATGGAAAGTAACTAAACTCTGAATCCAAACCATTAAATTACCATGAAAATATCTGTTTATATCGTTAAAGTACTCTGAGAATTAATTACTAAAAAGTGACTAGCGTTCTTGGCTGTCGCCCCGGATTTGAGTAGCACGGTTCATTTAATGTTCGAGTCTTACGTTTCAAGTATTATCCAAGCTATCTGCTTAGCGTATTCTGTCGGGTTCTCACCTACTGTGCGTTAGGTTGCAAGATGTCAACCCGACGCTGTAAGCTCATATTTGAGGGGATTAAAAGTTGAGAGACCCGTATGAGTAGGTTTGTTGGCAAGTTTAAGGTCCCCTTCAGGAGAAAAATCCTGCACTCCATAAATCACAGAAAATGAAAGGGGCGTCAAACTCATAAAATTATTATTATTATTATTATTCAGGGAATGGATTTATATGTACGGTAGTAACAATTAATGAAATATGTACACACATACTTAGTTCCTTTTATTGAAATATGGAATACTAGCATTACCCGTCGCGGCTTAGCCCGCGAATATTCTAGTTGTAAAGAGTACACTTAGCAAAATCTCAATCATGAATGCTATGACTGATTTATCCTTGGTATGAATAATCAGACTTTATCAATTCAGCTACTGGTGCAGTGGTTAGGGGTTTGTCATTCCTTCATAGGTATATCAGAGCGAAGTTAGTTTTCTGGGAATATCATATACACTGTTAATTTAAGGGCCTTTAAATGTGGTTTTCGGAGACCCTTTATAGTCGAGTGAAAAAGACCTTTCGTACCACACTCACACGTGAAAATTGCGTGAAAAAATGCTAGAGTGCCCCTTGACCCCCTTAAGCGCATTATACTGATGTATTGATGAATTTTACAGGTTAATTTGGTTCAGTGATAACCTTATAACCGTCTGGAAACTTTCACAATAATGTAATAATTGGAATTGCATTGCGTCTTACAGAAATAGATGGACCTGTGAGATTCTGTTACCATGGTTACCGTATTGAATTATTTAATTATTTCATTGTAAATATACATGTTTTAAGGTATTTATTTAATTGTGAGGCATTTAAAGAGTAAGTGAGTGCGTTTCGCTTACGCATTAGGTTATGCTGAACCTGTAGGTACCCCATATGTGTAGGTTCGTGATAATGGGACCTTATTTTCGGTACAAAACTGGAATGGACCTTAGCAGAATAATATAGGGAGGGATATGGACTTAAACTTACAAAAACTATAATTTCTACTTAATAACCAAATTCAAAGAAGCTAAACAAAATAGATCTACTTGAAACATAATGTTGCACTTCCCATTATAATATCAATATGATCATTGAAGAACACGCAAACTTTTATACTCTGTTAGCAAAACAGTGGATTACAAAATGTTTAAGTGCTGGAAAATAATTCTTCTTTTATTGTCTCTAAGGATATGTTTATATTGACAAACTGCGTTCAACATCAGAAAAGGCATGTTTGGACTTCTGATGTTTTCTGAGGTTAAATCCAACGTTAACTTTACACTTAAATCTCCACACACAATTGCAGCAACTTTCCCTTGCTTCATATCCAGGGTTCTTTAAAAGTACAGTGTCCAACTTCATTCTTGCTACATCTACAACTTTACCTGTACCACGATTTAGTTGTTCCAAAGTTTTGTTCGCAATCTCGAAACTTTCAGAAAGTGAGAGACGCGAGTTTTGAATCCTTTTGAGTGTTTCTGTGAACTCACGTCTTCCGTGCTCAGTCCTCTCTCTCTTTCTCCTATCTTATCTTATCAACTCAGGCGTGAGCTGCACACCAGCTAAATTATTAAATTATTAAATATAGATTTTACATTTGTTTTCCATTATTGACAGGACTGCCAATTAATAGAATTTAATACCTTTTAGTCGAAATATTCACTATATTGATTATAATTACGAAGAATATGGAACATATGTGCTAAACTCAAAAAAATAGATAATTATGGAAAATACAGTAACTACTCCATTTTTCAATCCACACGTCATGATTCCTAATGATAATACAAAATATAATTAAGTTTAGCTTCCTAAATAGATATGTATTTACATAGAAATCCTTTCCCTGATTCTTCTTCTTCTTTCTTCGAATTTGGCCTACTGTGGACCACGGGAAACAGTTCATTTGCTGGTCAGTTCCTTTTTCAACACCCAGAAATTTTCATCCTTTCGCTGTGGTTCCTCCTCCTTTACTCTGACCAGGTGTTCTTGGTCGTTCTACTGGGGCTTTCCTTGAACCCCTTGAAGTTATCAATTTTAGCTCGAAACACAGCCCTATTCCATATGTCTTTTGGATGTACGCCAACTTCCTATTTTTATTTTTATTGGGTACATCTCGAGGTGTAATGGTTAACGTTCTTGGCTGCTACACGAGAGGCTCAGGTCCGTTCCCTGGCTCTTTCCAGAAAATTAATTCTGTTTTGGAGCTTATGGGGTAGTCCTATACTTAACCTCGTAATGCAAAACTGGAAAGAGATGGGTGCGATTCTCACCTCAGTCATCTTATAGGTGATTTTTTGTGGTTTTCCACTTCTTATCTAAGTAAATGTCGGGATGGTTCCTAACTTCAGGCAACGGGCATTTCCTCCTCAATGCTAGCTTCAAATACACACTACTACAGACACCACAATAACATAGCTTATAGGGGCAGATGACATCACTGTTACCCCCTTTAACCCACAATAACTAAATCACTAACATAGCTTATCAGTGTAATTCTACTCACACCTAAGCACACAGGGCTGATCACCATGATGACCAAGCCCCCAAATCACACACGATAACCGGCACAAAGAGTATAAAATTAGACTTAAAATCACGTCTCGTTTCGGACCCCACACACTACCTCTATAAATAAAACAGTTAATGTAGAGACTAACATCGCTCGGCGTTAGTGACTAAAATGGTCGCCATTTTTAAATAGTGCAAAATATCGAAATGAAACAACAACAACAACAACAACAACAACAGAGTGGAAAGATCGAAATAAAGTTTTTTTTTTGAAATCCGATACATAATATGGACATAAGTCAAAGTACTTAGTTTCTCCCACTAGATGTCGACGGTTCAGTTTTTCTAAAATATGTATGTAAAGTTGTTGCGAACTGTACTACATCTTTCCCGTCATGTACTCCATTAGTAATTCCATTAAATAATGGTGCTACTTAGAGCTCCCCCAAGTTCTCTTTACATCGGTGGTTCGATATTTACAGCGCTCCTGAAATCCTTATTCCAGCGTATAAATATCCCATTAACATCATTCGTTATTCACTGACACACTTTCTTCGCATGAATTTAATGTTTACATCCTCTATTTTAAAGAAGACCCGAGATGAAATTACTGCAGCAAAACGCAATGAAGGACATTATTTTTACCCATCAGTCATGTACGACCGAGATAGTTAGGCTGCTAGAAGGCTGCCTTGCACAGTATACTGTTGAAGTTTTCAATCTAGTACATCAAACATGGGCCACCTTGATTGGACTTGAGACACATCATGGTAGATCCAGGGACTCTCTGTTCAAACCACTAGTCGGGAATGTGACTGTGGAGTAGGGATTTTTTTTTCGTGTGACCTCCTGAGAGGCCTAGAGCAGGTCTTTCTAGTCGACGCCCGTGGGCGACCTGCGCGTCGGGATGAGAGATGGAATGGATGAAGATGAATGAAACTGGGCAAGGATGTGGAAGGAAGCGGCCGTGGCCTGTCAGAAGGTACCGTCCCAGCATTTGCCTGGTGTTGAAAATGGGAAACCACGGAAAACCATTTCAAGGACGGTCGACAGGGGGGGGCTCAAACCCACGCGTCTACCGAGTCAGCAGAGAGGTTGGCCCCATGACCTAACGCTGCGCTTTAGCCAGCGTAGCCACTGCTGTCGGTACGGAGTAGGGATCAGAATGGGTAAATCGTGAACACAATGCGTTACCCAACCACTCCGACAAGGGTAAAGGCAGGCTCACAATCACCCGGTAACAGGAAGGAAGTTAAAGACGCCTTATTGGTAAGGTCACAATTACTCTTCGGGAACAGGCACGGGAACGGGAAAGAAGTTGAAACGCACACTATGAGTAAGGTCACAATCACTCTTCGGAAACGAGAACGGGAAGGAAGTTGAACAGCACACTACCTTATCGGTAAGGTCACAATTACTCTTCGGGAACGGGAACGAGAAAGAAATTACAAAGCACGCTATCTTGTGGGTAAGTTCACAATCACTCTTTGGATACGAGATCGCGAAAGAAGTTAAAAAGCACGCTACCTTGTGGGTAAGACCACAATCACTCTTCGGGAACGAGCACGGGAATGGAAGGTAGTTGAACAGCACACTACCATATGGGTAAGGTCACAATCACTCTTCGGGAACGGGAACGCAGTTGAACAGCACACTACCATATGGGTAAGGTCACATTCCCTCTTCGGAGACGAGAACGGGAAGGAAGTGAAAAAGCACGTTATCTTGTAAGCAAGGTCACAATCACTCATCGGGAACGGGAACGGGAACGCAGTTGAACAGCTCACTACCATATGGGTAAGGTCACAATCCCTCTTCAGAGACGAGAACGGGAAGGAAGTGAAAAAGTACGCTATCTTATGGGTAAGGTCACAATCCCTGTTCGTAAACGAGAACGGGAAAGAAGTTTAAAATCTCGCTATCTTGTGGGTAAGTTCACAATCACTCTTTGGAAACGAGAACGGGAAAGAAGTTAAAAGTACACCACCTTATGGGTAAGGTCACAATCACTCTTCGGGAAAATTCTGACACCCGGGTGTCTCTAAAATAGCTGCAGTCAAAATCGCATAACTTTTATTAATGTAATTCTCGTCGACTAAATAAGAGAACTTTTCTTTTATCGTGTTGGAGGCATGTTTTAGTGTTGTCTTCGTTAACAAAATCTATGCGTTTCAGTCGGCCAACATGATTGTACCCAATTGTATTGGGTGTTATGCCCTAACCGTGAAAACATTACACGAGATTACAAATATACTTGGAAAACTACAGTATTTTCGATCGTCAATCGATCATCATCACTGATGTTCATTGCGGACAGTATTAGTATTAGCTGCTGCAGAAGAACGGATACCACATCCAGACTAAGTTCTTTAATCCATTCCAAGTTACAGAACACCAACCTGACCATTTAGGCTACTAATCTTCACAAGTATCACACTAAACAAACAGATCTGCGTTCAACAGTCACTATAGTAACAATAGTATATCACACAAAACTAACAATCTTGATAAATTTCGCAAGTTTACAATAAGCTTCTGTAACTAAATAAGTGTACATATTTTAAAAACGCCGACGGTCTGGCCATGTTGAAACACCGGATCCCATGAGAACTCCGCAGTTAATCAGCATTAGGCGTGGTTGGACCTTAGATGGAATGCCGGTTCAGTGGGACCACGCGCTGTTGGCAACGAAAGGAGGAGCGGAAATCCTACTGCACGTAAACTCCAGCTGAAGATCGCCTCTTTGGAGGCACGGACCTGCCTTCGGGAAGAATACCAATAATAACATTAATTTTAAATACCTTAACCCACATGCTGCATATGTAGACGTAGTTTAAATAGCCAGAGTGTAAGGGATCTCATGATGATCGCTTGACGAGTGAATTTATTAATTTCAATCGGTCAACACGATTGTACCCAATTGTGATGGATGGGTTATTCCCTAATCCTG
Source organism: Meconema thalassinum (assembly GCA_946902985.2). NCBI lineage: Eukaryota > Metazoa > Arthropoda > Insecta > Orthoptera > Tettigoniidae > Meconema > Meconema thalassinum. The sequence continues at coordinate 219,919,468 of OX336390.1, read as the reverse complement.
AAAACAATTTACATGAGATTAATAAATACACTTGGATGATCAGTTTCGATCGTCAAGTGATCATCATTAGATCCATTACACTTAGGAAATAACCCATCTCATTTGGGTACAATCGTGCTGACTGACTGAAAAACATCAAACTTTCTTTTACTAAGGCAACACTGAAAATGGCTTCAAACACCATGATCTTCTTCTTCTTCTTCCTAGCGTTGTCCCGCTGGTGCAGGGTCCACTGTTTTGGTCATTCACCTCCATTTTGAAGGGTTCATTCCAAGAACCAGATAAGTCCAAAAGTTTAATTGTTCAGAAACTTTAAAAAGTAACATATAGCTTAATTTGTGCTGAATGAAATAAAAATTGATTTCAGTCCTACTACTGTCTCACTAACACAGAAAGGAAATATAATTTTATGAGGATAGTTGATAAAACCTAAAAATAACTTTTGGACTAGTCTGGTTTTTGCCGAAATCTTAGTTGAATACAAAAATAAAAAATATTTTAAATCTCAAATACGATTAGGCCTATTTTTATGAAAATCCTAACAAAGTACAAATCATTAATGAATGCCACACATTCCAGGTAATTAATTGTCTTGAAATGCACTGGAAAAGCATTGGACTTGTCTTATATTTGTAGAATCCCCAGTATTCCACACTCGTATAAAACCCGACCTGTCTGCTTTTTGGAGACAGCAATAATATCTATACGTAGAGCTGGCCTTGAAGAGAAAAGAGATGTATTTATCTCAAAACGTTATTTTTTTCACTTGTCTGTTTTTTCTTTGGAATGAATCCTTCAATTGAGAACTTTTTCTGATACAATTGTAAACCTGATGACGTAGGATCAAGTGAAACTAAAAATACAAGAAGTTCCGTTACGAACTAAGGAGCATTCAATTGAGAACTTTTTCTGATACAATTGTAAACCTGATGACGTAGGATCAAGTGAAACTAAAAATACAACAAGTTCCGTTACGAACTAAGGAGCCTACTTTTCTTAAAATTTAAGATTCATGCCAATGATTAATCTATATGGATCTATCTAGAATAATGACGAAATTAAGTTGGTAATATCGACATTTCTAATTAGTTCGAAATACTCTATACCTGGCATAATGTAGCCTAATAGAGAACTGCAGTTGGCAGCCCTGGTGACTGAATATATTCTTAGTTCCATCTCTTAAGGAACAGAATACAAAATTTGGTTGAAGTCCAATGGATAGCATGGACGTTACATGCAGTTAAACATTGGATCTAACAGCGCGCGTAAAATCATGTTGGCAACAATGACATATATGTATTGGTCAGAAATTATCTGAAAAAATATGATCTATTGTTGTGTCAATTTTGAATGAAATCCATTAGTTAGTATAGAAGTTACATGCATTTTAAAATTGGACCTATCAGCAGGCTTAGAATCATGTTGGCAGCACTGACGTATATTAGTTACTCCAAATTAATCTAGAATGCCAGGTACTATACGTGTGCAAAGTTTAGAGCTGTTGGCTTGCATACTTTCTGATATATTGATATTAGGGTAACAAGAATAGAGACAGTATTTATTAACAGTTAGCAGTCCTGGTTATTCTTAAGAATCGGCATAGTCACATCTGTTAAGGTACACATATCACACACGAAATTTGGTTGAAATCCAAATGATAGTATAGAAGTTACATGTATTTAATGGACCTCTCAGCAGGCTTAGAATCGTGTTGGTAGCACTGACGTATATAAGTTACTCCAAATTAATATAGAATGTCAGGTACTATACGTGTGCATAGTTTAAAGCTGTCGGCATGCATACTTTCTGATATATGGGTATTTGGATAAACAAAATTGATAGCGTTTATTAACAGTTGGCAGCCCTGGTGGCTCTTAAGAATACGCTCAGTCATATCGTTTTATGTACACATAGCACATACGAAATTTGGTTGAAATCCAATTGATAGTGTAGAAGTTATATGCATTTAAAATTTGGACTTATCAGCAGGCTTATAATCATTTTGGCAACACTGCCATATATGGTCTCCTGGAAATTAAACTGCAATATTATTATCTATACGTGTGCCAATTTTGAAATAGCTCCCATTCATACCTTCCAAGATATCCAACATGGAGCTCAAATTTCAATTGCGATTATTCAGCAGTTGATAGCACTGACATCATTTTCAAATATGGCCGTGAGATGTTCAGATATAGATCTTAACTCCTACCAAATTCTGTTTCGATTGCTGCAGCCGTTTAGGAGTTGATAGGGACACACACACACACACACACACACACACACATAGACAAACAGACAGTCTACTTTTTCCTCATTTTTTGCAAAATGTGAAATGTAGGCTAATAACAATCCAGCAATTGTTCTTCAAAGTTTTTGCCTTGTCTTTTGCGTGGTTTTGTTTAGGTGCTCTAAGTTAGGTTCATCAGCAGACTCTTGGTACGCCCAGAGGCGGTTCAGAATTGCTGGATATTTATTTTTATTACTTGGCTGTGAAGCCAATATGTCATCTGAGAAAATCTTATTATATAATACGCTCAGGTGTATGTTTCACAAACCTCAAGCTCCTAAACCAGACGGAGTTGGATGGTGTGGTTTGTACCAAAATCTTCCAAATTGTCTCAATAGTACAGGAAATGTCTTCCATTTCTTGATAAGTCAACAGAAATATATTTATGTTCGACCCTCACTATTATGTGTCAGAAAACGGTGTCATAATGATGGTCATTATAACACTTATTTTCATTATGATACAGTTTCTCCAGCCAATCAGAGCTCGTTCATTGACCAATTAGGTAACGATACCTTCGCGCATGCGCTCAAAATCCAACATGTCGGACATAAACACAACATCGAACTATAATAAATTACCGACATGGAATACGCACCGTCCATATGTTCGCGTAAATAAACTGGCGAATATGAAACAAGAAATAGCACTGTACCTTAAAATCACCAACACTAATTTCTACACAGCGCATTCAAACGACTCCGGTGACAATATTACTGAGGGACGGCAGATGTCAACATGCGGCTTGCATATGGCATTGCACGCACACAGAGCGCATGCGTCGGTCGTTCAAAGATCTTGAAAGACAGAGAGATGTCTCGCGCTCGCTCTCCGATAACAAAATTCTTGTGGCTGACTCTCAACAGATATTTATGAATATTTATGTTAAAACATATAATAAAATTATAATTATCGTCGAACATAAACAGTCGTATGCAACTCGCCTATAATGGTAATTAAGACACTCGTATGGAAATTATAAAACTCGCATACGCTCGTTTTATAAAAAATACTCGTGTCTTAATTATAGCCATTATAGGCTCGTTGCATAATGTACTAGTATTTGTTTATAAAGTGCTTTTAAACAAATAAACAAGACGATAGCCCCTGGCAGAACTGTGTCGCGTACAGCCCGCATAGCACTAGAGCCAGGCGGGTAGTCTGTACACATGGGGAGCACACAGCCCATTATGCGAGAGTTCTCGCACGGGTCTGCTAGTACATTTTTAGCCTACTTTTCACATTTTGCAAAAATGAGGAAAAAGTAGACTTATGAGATCGATCCGGGAAAATGTGTGTCTGTCTGTCTGGCTGTGTGTGTGTCCCCCCCCCCCCCCTATCAACTCCTAAACGGCTGCAGCAATCAAAACCAAATTTAGTATGAGTAAAGATGTGCACCGGAATATCTCACGTCCATATTAGAAAATGATGTCAGTGTCACCAACTGCTGAAAAAACGCACTAGAAATTTGAGCTCCATGTTGGATATCTCGCAAGGTATGCATGGGAGCTATTCCAAAATTGGTACACATGTAGATAATACTATTTCAGTTTAATTTCCAGGAGGCCAACAATGACAGTGTTGCCAAAATAATTTTAAGCCTTCTGATAGGTCCAATGTTTAAATGCATATAACTTCTACACTATCAATTGGATTTCAACCAAATTTTGTATGTAATATCTGTACATAAACAGATATGATTGAGCGTATTTTTAAGAGCCACCAGGGCTGCCAACTGTTAATAATTCCTATCTCTATTTTTTATCCAAATACCAATATATCAGAAAGTATGCAAGCCAACAGCTTTAAACTATGCACACGTATATTCTGACATTTTAGATTAATTTTGAGTAACTTATATACGTCAGTTCTACCAACATGATTATGAGCCTGCTGATAATACCTATTTTTAAATACATGTAACTTCTATACTATCAGTTGGATTACAACCAAATTTCGTATGTGCTATGTGTACCATAACAGAATGGCTGTAAGTATTGTTAAGAGCAATCAGGGCTGCCGACTGTTAATAAATGCTGTCTATATTTTTTTTTACTCCAATATCAACATATCAGAAAGTATGCAAGCCAACAGCTCTATACTTTGCACACGTATAGCACCTGACATTGTAGATTAATTTGGAGTAATTAATACAAGGCAGTGCTTCCAACATGTTTCTATGCCTGCTGATATGTCCAATTTTAAAATACATGTAACTTCTATACTAACAAATGGATTTCATCCAAAATTGGCACAACAAGATATCATAATATTTCAGATTATTTCTGACCAGCACACGCATGGTATTGTAGGCAACATGCTTTTACGCGTGCTGATAGATCCAGTGTCTAACTGCATGTAACGTCCATTGGACTTCAAACCTAATTTTGTATTCTGTACCTTAAGAGATGGAACTAAGAATATATTCAGTCACCAGGGCTGTCAACTGTAGTGCTATATTAGGCTACATTATACCAGGTATATTTTGAACTAATTAGATATTTCGATATTACCAACTTAATTTTGTCATTATTCTAGATAGGTTCATATACTGTAGAATAATCATTGGCATGAAAAGTAGGCTGTATAGTTCTTCACGGAACTTCTTGTTTTATTATCCTATCACAGAGTACGGAATATCATGGCTGATACTTTATATCGCAAGATGGAGTTGCCTCCTTGTCATACCATGGCACATTCCATGACAGAGTGTTAGCTGGTGATGTTTATGACGTTTGTGTCACTTTGGTGTGGAGTGGCGTCCCGACGGACGAGACGTCCCGCGGGCGATCTACATCATCCATCTTGGCGCGAGCTCATCGCTAACAACACTGTTTTGTATCTGGGAGCTCCTTGGCCTTAATGGGCTTAGCATGACTGGTAATGACACCTACTCAATCACCATTTACAAAGCCCTCGAGGATTACATTGGCCAATAACAGCGTATCAGGAGTGATAGGAATGAGTCTCAGTGCACGCCACAAAGCTAATGTTATAAGACGATACGCACAAGCAAGGCAAGAGCCTCCTAGCGTATGATTATGGAAAATCACTAGATAAACACTCTGTCATGGAATATGCTAAGTGAAAAGGCGACAACTGTATCTTGACACAAAACAGGGATACAAATTATGTGGATAATTAATTATTATTATTATTATTTTATTTATTTAAGCGAAAATTCCCCTACAGGAGAGCGATTAAACTTGATAACATGTCATTTGGAGGTGTGTCTCCTCCGCTTCTTCCAAAATCTCATCCGTCCAATTTTCCTCAGGTTGTCGTAACGATCTTGAATCAAACTTAACATCCGCGATTTTCGTCTGGCACTCAGTTCGGTCTTCGAAATGTTCTATGACCTCTTTAAGCCATTCTGTGCCGCATTTACTCTGTGTTATGATCCTGTGGATGTGAGTGTAAAATTTGGCTCTGGGTTTTCTAATTTCATCTGTTGTCGTATTGGTCTTTCGATAGAGTTATTATTATTATTTTGACTCGTTGTGCCCAACTAATGAGCACGTTTGAACTTAATAGCACTTTATCTTCTTCCCTTCCCTTCCCAGTATCTCTTCATCCTCTCGCTGTGTTCCCTTTTACACTGTTCTGTCCATCCTGTATTTTGTCAGGTTGGATTCTCAGAGAATTCGTGTTTGTGAACTCAAGTTGTGAATTTTGTTCTGTCTTGAATGGTTTCTCCATGACAGCCAATTCCATTTATGTCTTCACTGATTTCTTTTGTTTCTTCATTGATAAGGCTAGGTTGAACTTTTCTTTGTGAGCCTGTTATTATCAATTCTATATAAGTGTCCGTAAAACTGTAATCACCGGTTCCTTATGGTATCTGGGATTTTTTCTGTAACTTGATAAATTTCATATAATTTATTTTTAATCCAAATTCCATTTTCACACTTTGGTCCTTAGATTTTCCTGATTAATTTTCGTTCTTGTTTTTCAATCACTTTTATTCGATATTTGCCACCAATTATAATAGTTTCAGATGCATATAGAGCTTCTATTTTTAACGATTTTGTTATAATGTATCAATTTTGCCGTTGTTAATATAGTTATTTCATTGTATCTGTTCCAAGTAAATGTGTATGCTCTTTGTAGTTTTGAAGTTCTTTCTCTTTCAGCTTGCTGATTTAAACCTGCTGGTACAATAATTTCACTTAAATATTTAAATCTTCTACTTGAGCGATATTCCCGTAGTTGGTGATTGATGGTTGATGGTTGAAACCCGATTTATTCCCTATTATTATTATTATTATTATTATTATTATTATTACTATTATGATTATTATTATTATTATTATTATTATTATTATTATTATTATTATTATCTTTATTTACTCAACTTACAGTTAGTAACATGACTCATATCGGTACTTTACGTACAAGAAAATTAGTAAAGTCACACTTTGAAAAGCCTATAGCATACATCATTTTCAAACTATATAACATAGACGTTATTATTATTATTATTATTGTTATTATATCATCGTTATTCTCATATAATTGTCTGAAAAAAACTATTCAATTATGCATATTACATTGAATCAAAGCATAATCACCTTAATTTAGATCACTGCCAATGAATTTACCAACTATCCAAGTTGTAGCCAATATCACTGCCATTCTTTAAAATTAATTTATAACTTATTAGTTAGTGTCCAGATCAAGCTCTTTTATCCCTTGCAGAAGATGATTAGGAACCACACCAGTGCTATTATTTGAACAATTCGAACTCTCTTGACCTGCCATTGCTTCCTGATTGATTCCATCAGCTCCAGATATTTGGACACTTCTCCAGCATGTTTAGCCTGCAAGTTGTGCGTATTCGGAATGGTGATATCAATGAGCGTGATTTCCTTCAATAGTTTGTTGAAGATCACTATGTCAGGCCTGTTATGTTTCACTGACCTTTGTGTGAGCACAATCCGATCCCAATACTGTCTGAAGTGTTCATTTTCAGCCTCGTTGTCTGAAACATACTGGTAGTACGGAACCTTGTTCTGTTTTCCGGCTAGCTCTTGGTGCAGCTTTTGATACAGCATTGTGCCTGCGCTTATATTCAATTCCTGGCAGCTGTGTGCATCCCGAGATGATATTGAATATTTTCAGAGACTTGACACCCATTGCGACAATTATTGTTAGGCCTATTATGTTTTACTGTCCTTTGCGTGAACACGGTGCGATCCCAATACAGTCTGAAGTGTTCATTTTCATTTTCGGTGGCGTAGTCGGTAGCATGCTGAGTTTCAATGCCCAAGATCGCGGGTTCAAACCCGGCCGAAGTCGTCGGATTTGTTAAGAGCGTTAAAATCCTTCAGTATGTTTTCCTTTGGAAGGGAAGTAAATCCGGCGATCCCATGGCATAGATTTATGGCATGTAAAAGAACCTTCCCCCAATTAAACTTGTGTGAAACTAAATTGTGGGTTAGATTTCGTTGAAACGCTCTATCAAAGTTCCAATGTTCACTACTAGGTGTCAGTGACATCTGGTAGCGAAAGTTGAAACTACTTGAAATTGAATGGAACTTGTAGCTCACCCCTCGGGTGTCCGCATTGAAGCAGCTACAGCATCTGGCGAGCTGAACATGTCCTCGGACACTCCGGGCACTATACGCCATATCCTAAATAAATAAATAAATAAAATGCCATTAACTGACGGATCTTTGATGATCACCTTGAGATAGTTTCTGATAGGAATGACTTGGTCTTGAATTGGCAACATAAATCCTTCCGTCTCAGGGAAGATCTGCCCCGCAGTCAGCCAAACGTTCGGCGCATTCATGTCAACATGGGCTTGGCTTAATTCACGAGGATGTCTTCCATGCAGATGTTTGGCTTTCCACATTACCAATTTCTGCAAGTCATTGGATTGGTGGCTTTCAACAATGTGTTCACTCAAGAGCAAAGGTGTCAGATTATCTGTTTCACTGATGGCCTTGTGCATCTCAGACCTTCATTGCTTTTCGTGAAAGTCTCTCATAGACTATTGATCTGTCGTGCTAACTGGTTTCCAATGTCGGCGAATCAGCGACCACCAAAATATCTTGAGAAAGTCATTCTTCCAACCGATGATATGGATGGTGAATATAAAAATAATAATAATAATATTATTATTATTATTATTATTATTATTATTATTATTATTATTATTATTATAGCCTCCGTGGCTTAGGCGGCAGCACGCCGGCCTCTCACCGCTGGGTCCGTGGTTCAAATCCCGGTCACTCCATGTGAGATCTGTGCTGGACAAAACGGAGGCAGACAGGTTTTTCTCCGGTTACTCCGGTTGTCCCTGTCAACATTTCATTCCAGCATCACTCTCCACTATCATTTCATTTCATCTGTCATTCATTTAATCATTGCCCCAGAGGAGTGCGTCAGGCCTCGGCAGCCGGCACAATTCATATCCTCGCCGCTAGATGGGGGCTTCATTCATTCCATTCCTGAACCGGTCAGAGACTGGAAGCAGGCTGTGGATTTTCATTTTCATTATTATTGTTATTATTATTATTATTATTATTATTATTATTATCATTATTATTACTATTATTGTTGCAGCCATGATTGGCATAAGGTTGTCGTGTGTGTCGTGCGTGTGAATTGCCGTTGAATTAGTAATTAGCTGGATTTGTGTGAAGCCTTTCGGCATCGAAACAGGTTGGTGTTTGTCCCAGTTCATGGTACGTATATTGTGTTTCATGAGTTCTATTCTTTTCTGGGACTTTATTGAGTGTTGAATGGTCGTGTGTCGTCAATTTTAGGTTAAGGTTTTTCCATAGACTATTGAAATCATAGAACTTGCAGTGACGACATTCATACTTCATGCGCTAGTGAAATCCATGGCCATCTGGGTTGAGAGTAATTCTGTGGTAACCTTAGGCCTATAGGTCTCGTCGTTATGGGGTAGATAGTAGGTCTGGACTATTTGGAGACAGCGGCCATTAGAGACCCGCTACATTGAGTAGGCTACGTAGCAACCATCCTTTTATACTAGAGATTTTCGACGGTATTTGTGTTTTGCTGTCGGCATCAGCTTATTTTTGGGAAATCTGCCATCATGGATTCTATTAGGAGCTCGAAGGATACAAGTGCAGACGCTACTCCAATTGATAAGGCTTTGACAAGATGCATTGATGTCATCAGAAAGATGAAGCTTGCTACAGGAAGACAGAAGAATATATCTAATGACTTGAAAAATGGAATAGCGGAGATAGAGGAAGCCATCGATATCATTATATCGTGCAGGGACAATTGGCTTGAGAAGCAAGGAGTTCTGCCTGCAGTGGAAGAGCATACCTTAGGCCATGAGAAGTTGATAGTGGCATTGGATAGCCCTGATAAACCCATTCAATCGCCTCTAGTAGATTCCGATAAGCAGGAGGAAAATGTGTCAGAATGGACGACGGTCCGACGGAGGAGGTCCTCCGGTATCGCTGTGTCGTGGTCAGAAAGCGCTTCTCTGTCGTCACAAAGGGCGAAACCACCAGTTCGGGACAGCAAGGCTCGGAAATCCCATAAACGATCACGACCCAAGGCTGTGCCGATCCAACCAGCAGCTGGGAAGAGTTATGCAGAAATTATGAAGAATTTGAGGGAGAAGGTGAAGCCAGAGGCCTGCCATCCGGAAATTCGATCGATCCGTCAAACTAGATCCGGCGACGTTTTACTGGAGTTTGATACGAAGGCTGATAAGGACTGTCGAGAAATGTTCAGCAGCACTTTGAGGGAAGCTGTTGGTCATGCAGGATTGGTGAGGACATTGACTCCTAGAACAGTCTTGAAGGTACGAGACATGGATATTGTAACTACTGTAAGTGATGTCGAATTGGCTCTGAAACGAGACATAGAGGGTTTTATAGATGAGCTGAAAGTATCCGTCACTAAACCCAACAGTAGAGGGCGGAAAATGGCAATTGTGGAAATGGATAATCAGAATGGTGAGAAATTATTGGAGACTGGCCGTATTAAGGTCGGTTTCATATACTGTAGGGTGAGGAGAAGAGCGATGGTAACGCGCTGCTTTCGGTGTCTGGGTTATGGCCATATAAGGAGGAATTTCAATGGCCCGGATAGAAGCGGCCTTTGCTACAGATGTGGTCAACTGGGTCATAAAGCCGCAGGATGTACGTCAGACATGAAATGCGTGCTGTGCTCTGACTGTAATCGGGAGGGCTTAAACATAAGTCACATCCCTGGAACAGGTTCTTGTACAGTGTTTCGAGAGGCACTCGCGAAGATTAAAGAAAAAACACAATGACGAATGTCCTACAAGGGAACCTGAAACGAAGCATAATCGCTAATAATCTTTTGATATAGCTAAAATTTGAAAGGAAAACAGATATTCTCCTGATCAGTGAGCAATATCGAAACTTGGACATGCTGGGCTGGTTTTCGGATCCCCTAGGTACGGCGGCTATCTGGATACCGGATCTGAGCAAAATCCATGTGGAGGATCACGGATCCGGAGAAGGGTTCGTTTGGGTTAAGAGTGATGGGATTACGTACGTAAGTTGCTATTTAACTCCGAATGAACATATTCAGTACTTTCAAAGGAAGCTGGGCAATTTGGAAGATACTGTTCGTGAGATGGAAGGTGTTGTGGTAGTTGCCGGTGACTTCAACGCTAGGGCATTGGAATGGGGTATGCCACATCAAAATTCGAGGGGACGACGAACTTTAGAGATGGCAGCCAGATTAGGATTGGTCGTGGTGAATACAGGGACCTCAACGACATTTAGACGACCTGGTTATACGGAGACTAAACCAGATATTACGCTGGTGTCGGATCGTCTGGCAGTCTTGGTAGTAGAATGGGAAGTGATCGAGGATTATACTGCTAGTGATCACCAATATATCACCTTCCGGATTTTACGAGATCAGCGGCCTCAGAGGCACAACACATTGAAGACAACACGTTGGAATGTTTCGCGCATCGACGAGGAGAAATTGGCCAATGTACTCGAATCAGTACAGTCAGGCACTAGTAACATTGTTGAGGAATTAGAGCCAAGAGTTTCTGTTGAGGAACAGGTGGGGGTCACTATGCGTCTCTTGCACCTAGCCTGCGAAGCGTCAATGCCCCGGAAGCGTCTTCAAAACAATAGACGTCCAGCTTATTGGTGGACTGATGAAATAGCTGATCTTCGAAGAACTTGTCTTCGACTCAGAAGAAGAGCCCAACGTTCAAGACATCGACCAGAGGCTGATTTGAGATCCGCTGAGCACCTTGCAGCTAAGAGAACCCTTCGAAATGCCATCAGAAGACGTAAGACTCTGATGTGGCAGTTGTTAGTTAAAGAAGTAGACGTAGATCCTTGGGGATTAGGCTACCGAATTGTCACCAAGAAACTCGGCTCCATGTCCAATACCACGTTGGATGCACGGACGATGGATGATATTGTAAACGAGCTATTCCCTACTCACCCTGTGCGAATTGATGTGGGCGACGTACTTGAGCCGGAATTCATTCCTCTATTTACCATAGGTGAGCTGAAGGAAGCTGTAGGCTCCCTTCGGAATAAGAAGGCTCCAGGCCCTGACGGGATACCCGCGGAAGCTATGAAACTAGCTCTCAAGGTTTGTCCGCAGCTACTGCTTGAAATGTACAACTGTTGTCTGAGAGCAGGTGTCTTTAGTGCCCGTTGGAAAATGGCTCGACTAGTGCTGATTAAAAAAGGAAAGGCAGTCGGGAACGCGCCATCGTCCTTCAGACCACTATATATTTTAGACATTGCGGGAAAAGTGCTGGAGAAGCTATTAAAACCTCGCATACTGTCGTCTATTCAAGCCGCGGGAAATCTGTCTGACAGGCAATTTGGCTTCCGCCGTGGGCGATGTACAATAGATGCAGTACGCCTAGTAGTTGAAGCTGCGAATCAAGCCGAGGAAGGTAACCACTATTCTAGGAAAATAACACTTCTGGTAACCTTGGATGTGAAGAACGCCTTCAACTCAGCTAGGTGGATAGATATGGTTGAAGCTCTTCAATTCACCTTCCAGTTGCCTGCATATCTCCTGCGTATAATGAAAGATTATTTGAAGGACCGTACCCTGTTATATGACACTGCAGACGGCCAGAGGAGGAGAAAAGTCACGGCAGGAGCAGCGCAAGGATCTATCCTGGGCCCGGATTTGTGGAACATGTTGTACGACGGCTTACTGCGAATGGAGATGCCCGAAGATACATTCCTTGTTGGGTACGCTGATGATATTGCAGCGGTGATTGTAGCCCGAGATGCGGTTCTGGCTCAGTGGAAACTCAATCAGGTAATGCGACGGGTGAGTGGTTGGATGAACACTCATGGTCTGAATTTAGCTATGGCGAAAACTGAAATAGTCATGTTAACTAGGAGGAGAATGGACACTATAATTCCCATGAAAGTTGGAGAGGTGGTCGTTCCAACTGGAGCCACTGCGAAGTACTTAGGGTTTACTCTTGACACGAAACTGACATACTGGTCTCATATACGGAAGGCAGCAGACAAGGCGGAAGTAGTGACAGCTGCCATTAGTAGACTCATGGCTAATGTGCATGGTCCTAGAGAAAGCAAACGTCGACTACTGTTGTCCACAGCGCAGTCTATTCTCCTGTATGGAGCTGAGATTTGGTCTGATTCGCTGAGGATAGAGAAGTATAGGAAACGCCTAGCTGCAATTCAGAGGAGAGGAGCTCTGAGGGTGGCGTGTGCTTACCGTACAGTTTCGGAACCTGCATTTCTGGTTGTCTCAGGTGTTGCGCCAATAGACTTACTCGCGCAAGAACGTAAAGACGTATACTTCCGACGAGTAGAACTGGGCAAGGCTCAAGCCCGGAAGGAAGCCGTAGCACGCAAGATGGAGCTTTGGCAGCAGAGGTGGAATGACGATCACAGAGGAAGATGGACAGCTCGGCTGATACCGAGTCTGGTCGAGTGGACGAGTTGGAAACACGGAGAAATAAATTACTTTCTGACACAGATGTTGACAGGTCATGGCTACTTTCGGTGTTACCTTCATCGTATGGCCAAAGTAAGGAGTCCAGTTTGTATTTACTGCGAGAACTAACGAGATGACGTTTATCATACTTTTTTCGTCTGCGATCGTTGGGCAGTGGAAAAACAACAACTTGAAGCTGAGGTTGGTCCAATAACGCCGGACAATATAGTTGGCAATATGCTGAGAAATGAGCTCAGCTGGGATACTGTCGCTTTCTTTGTTGAGGTGGTCCTTCGTCAGAAGAAGTCGGATGGGGACTTGCTCGATTTAGTCGATTGAGTCTGCGATCCGCGGGCTATGAATGGAGAAGTAAGATGATGCTTGTGAAGCAAAGAAAATGACTCCATCCTGAAGTAATACGAAAGTGGTCCCGGGATGGGTTTTGTCAAGAGGACAGGGTGTGGTTTTTTAGTGGGTAAGAATCCCACACTCTTGAGAAGTGCGGACCCTTCTCAAGGTCTTATGCAAGATTTTTCCACTTCCCTCGTAAAAAAACTATTATTATTATTATTATTATTATTATTATTATTATTATTATTATTATTATTATTATTATTATTATTATTATTATTATTATTATTTGCACAGATTAATCACTTGTAATATTTTAGGTTGAGCCTCATATTTCCCGCCTAATTTCATTGGGCCTAAATCGTGTTGATCGACTGAAAATTGAGAATTGATTCTTAATAAGGCATTACTAACAAATAGTTCCGTGAAGAACTAAAGCCTTTTTTCATGTATCCTACGTATGTTAATTGCCTCTATCAACATACAAAATTTCAGTTTGATTCCTGTAATAGATTCGAAGATATTGAGAACTGTCTAAATATTTTGGATGGTCACCATGTTGGATTTTTAGCCTATATTCAATTTTGAAAAAATAGGCTTATGAGATCACCTTTTGTCCGTGTATGTGTGCGTGTGTGTGTGTGTGTGTGTGTGTGTGTGTGTCCCTAATAAAATCTAAATGGCTAGAGCGAATTCAATGAAACTCGGTAAGTTCATAGCACTATTCCGGGCGACCCCGACCGTGCCCTTCAAATTTCGTTACGTTTCACCAATCCAACATGGCGGCTGTGCGAAATATTTCACCAGCATTCAATATCTCCGAAACTATTCCCGATATCACCCTGGAATTTTTTACGGTGGTAAAGGGAACAACTAGAAGTTCACCTACGTGACGTTTGAAAAACTGGTATTTACAAAACCAACATGGCGGCCACGCGAATTTGCGACTTTTAAATAGACGTTTCTCGCGATTTAACCAACCAAACGCAATAAAACTTGGTACAGTATATGTTTATAAACATTATAATGCACCGACATCCAACTTGGTTTAATTGTTTACATAACCACAAGATGGCGGGCGTGCGAAATATTTCACCGGCATTCTATATCTCTGAAACTATTAGCGGTATCACCCTGAAAATTTGTACGGAGATAAAGGGCACTACTGGCAGTTCATCTACAAGACTTTTAATTACCGGTAAACTACAAAATGAACATGGCGGCCATGCAAATTTGAAAATTTTAAATAGGCCTTTCTCGCGATTTAATGTTCCAACCGCAATTAAATCTGGTACAGGAAATGTCCATACACATTGTAATACACTGGTATCTAATTTAGTTCAATTGTTCACATAACCTCAAGATGGCGGCTTTGCGAATTTTAAAATTAAGTTTTTATTACTTGTGTCGTAATCATGCGATCGATGTGAAAGTTTGAATAAAGAACCTAAGCAATAATTTTCCTTTAATGGTGCATGCCTCTATGGCCTATACATTTAACAATCCAACATGGCGACCATCCGAAATATTTAGACGGCTATGAATATCTACGATTCTATTATAGCAATCAAACTGATTTTTTTTATGTTCATAGGGTCTATGAACTTAAGTTCACCTATAGGACTTTAAATAACCTGGTGATCACAGATCCAACATGACGGCGACGCGAAGTATAAATATTCACATGGACGTTTCTCGCAATTTAACCATCCAAGTGCAGTGAAACTTGGTACAGTAAATCCTTATACGAATGTTAATCCACTGGCATCTAATTTATTTCAATTGTTTCCATAACCACAAGATGGCGGCTTTGCGAATTTTAAAATTAAGTTTTTATTTCTTGTATCGTAATCATGCGATCGACGTGCAAGTTTGAATAATGAACCTACGCAATAATTTTCCTTTAATGGTACATGACTCTATGGCACCTATACTTTTAACAATCCAACATGGCGACCGTCCGAAATATTTAGACGGCTCTGAATATCTACGAATCTATTATAGAAATCAAACTGATTTTTTTTCATGTTCATAGGGGCTATGAACGTAAGTTCACCTGTAGGACTTTGAATAATCTGGTGATCACAAATCCAACATGGCGGCGACGCGAATTATAAATATTCACATGGATGTTTCTCGCAATTTAACCATCCGAGTGCAGTGAATCTTGGTACAGTAAATCCTTATACGAATGTTAATCCACTGGCATATAATTTATTTCAATTGTTTCCATAACCACAAGATGGCAGCTGTGCGAAATTTTAAAATGGCCTTGTTACTTCTTGTATCCTAATCATGCGATTGAAGTTTGAATGCTACACGTACACAATAATCTTCATGTAACAGGACCTACATATATAAAATCCAACATGGCGACCAACCGAAATATTTAATCGTTTCTCAATATCTACGAATCTATTACAGCAATCAAACTGAAATTTTGTATGTTGATAGTGGCAATTAACATAAGTAGGATATATGAAAATAGGCTGTACAGTTCTTCACGGAACTACTTGTTATATATGTAGGCCATAGAGTTATGTACTATTACATGAATATTATTGCGTAGGTGTATTATTCAAACTTCAATTGCATGATTAGGACACTACAAATAAAAACCAGATTTTAAAATTTCGCCAGGTTATGTGGTTATGAAAATTAATTAAATAAATTAGATGGCAGAGGATTAAATGTTGTATAAGTATAAGCTTTCATTAAACAGAACTCCCCCCCAAGGGCTCACAACTTGTGGGACGTGGGTTGGCGATCAGGGGACCCCAGCTGAGTCCTGCATTGCTTCCACTGTTTCACTGCGCTCAGATGGTTAAATCAAGAGAAACGTCCATTTAAATATTTGAATTTCACGTCTCCGCCATGTTTGATTTTTGCTCAGCAGGTTATTGAAAAGGCCACAGGTGAACTTATGTTCATAGCCTCTACCAAAATACCAAATTTCAGTTTGATTGCTGTCATATATTAGTAGATATTGCGAACCGTCTTAATATTTCGGATGGTCGCCATGTCGGATTTTTATATATGTAGACCATCGACTTATCTACTATTAGATGACGATTATAACGTAGGTTTATTATTCAAACGTTGACTTCGACCGCATGATTAGGACACAAGAAATAAAAACTTAATTTCAAAATTTCGCTCAGCCGCCATCTTGAGGTTATGTAAACAATTGAACTAAATTACATGTCAGTGCATTACAGTTTGTACAAACATTCACTGAGCTCGGGTGGTTAAATCGCGAGATGTTTCAAAATGTTTCAACTTTGCTTGGCCGCCATGTTCGTTTTGAACATAACAAGTTTTTAAAAGTCACAAAGGTGTAATTCTAGTACTGGCCTTTATCACCGCACAAAATTTCAGGGTGATATCTGTAATAGTTTCGGAAATACAGAACGTTGGTGATATATTTCGCTTAGCTGACATGTTGGACTGGTGAGACGTAATAAAATTTGAAGAGCACGGTCAGGGTCGAGTGAAATAGTATTATGACCTAACCGAGTTTCATTGAAATCGCTCCAGCCGTTTAGATTTTGTTAGGAGGACTCACACATACACACACACGGTCAAACGGTAATCTCATAAGCCTATTTTTTTTTTCATAAATGAAAATAGGCTAAAAATGGTATAAAATATTTCGAAATTATTATCAAAGTTGTTATAGAACCCCAAAATATAGTTTATATCTTGGTAACTCTAGTGTAGGAGAGATCTGTGGTTGGGCAGAACAGCCCTCCTCAGGTGATGTATTCCTCCTATCTTCCATGATAATTTAGACAAGAAACGTAGTGATAGAACTAGCGCTTGCTGGATGACGTTTTAGGTAGGATTATTTAAATAAAATAACGTGTACTGGCATGCTTGTGGAATTGATTTTTAAATCAGTAACATCTACTTGAGACCAATAAGTGGAGATAAAAGCATAGGAATGAACAGTTTCTCTGTCACATGCTGTAACCTCTCCTCTTCTTCTTCATCATTTCCCGTTTCCAGCTTCCTGGGTCGGGTTGTGAATTAAGGACCTCCATCGTTGCCTGTCTCTCCACCACTCCTCTCCTGATTTTTGTACATCTTCGGGTTTTCCTCCCTTCTTTTCTACACACTCCCACACTTTATCTGCCCATCTCTTCCGGGGCCTACCTCGTGGTCTCTTCCCTGTCATCTTTTCACAGAAAGTTTTCTTTGGTACTCTCTCCTCTCCCATTCTCATCATATGTCCATACCACTTTAACTTTGTTGTTTCTATCCTGTCCTGCAGCTTCAATATTCCTGTCCTTTCTCTAATCTCTTCATTTCTAACTCTATCTCTTCTGGTCTTGCCCTCTATACCTCTTAGGAATTTCATCTCTGCGGCTTGTATTCTACTCTCCTCTCTTTTTGTAGTAGTCCACGCTCCAGCTGCGTATGTTAGTATGGGTCTGTAGTAGGTTGAATATAATACTTTTTTGCATTTCTTTGGGACATCTCTGTTCCACACAATACCCCTTACACTCTGGTGAAAACTGTTCGCTTGTTGTATTCTCTTTACAATTTCCTCAGTTATCTTTCCATCTTCTGTGATCACACTTCCCAAATACTTGAAACTTTTAACGACTTCTAGAATTTTGCCATTCAATTCTATCTTTCCTCTTCCTTTCTTCCTTCCTCTTGACATTACCATTGTCTTGCTCTTCTCTGTGCTTACTTTCATCCCAAATTTCTCTATCTCTTGGTTCCATACATCTAGTTGTTTTTGTACATCCTTTTCATCCTCACCCCATATAACTATATCATCTGCAAACAGCATGGCCTTTGTTGCTTCTTGTCCCAATCTCAGTTTGACATTCTTGTAGATTTCATCCATGACTATGATGAATAATAATGGGGACAATACACTTCCCTGTCGGAGACCCGTTTCCACTTTAAACCATTCTGTTTCTCCTATACTGGTCTTCACGCTACTGACACAATTTTTGTACATAGCTTTTAACATTTGGACTTCTGCTCTGATAACTCTTCTTTTCCTTAATACATCCCAAACCACCTGTCTAGGCACACTGTCATATGCTTTCTCAATATCAATAAATGTCATCACCATGTCTTTTCCAAATTCCCATCTTTTCTCCATCATTTGCCTTAATGTAAAGATTAGGTCAAATGTTGATCTGTCTTTCCTAAAACCATACTGTTCTTCTTCCAACTCTCCTTCTATCTTCCTCCTCAGTCTTCCTTCCAATACTCTCTCAAAGATCTTAGCTACATGAGCAATAAGAGTGATCCCTCTGTAGTTATTACATTCCTTTTTGTCGCCTTTCTTAAAAATCGGGATAATTAAACCCTTTCCCCATTCTTCTGGAATTTCTTTCTTCTTCCAAATTATTCTAAATAACCAATACAGCCACTGTATCCCTACTGGTCCCGCTGCTTTTATCATTTCCGTGGTCACCTCATCCACTCCTGCTGCTTTACCACTCTTCATCCTCTGTATGGCTTCCTCTATTTCTAGCATAGTTATCTGCTTTTCTCGTTCTTCTTCTTCCAATGTTTCTTCTTGTTCCCTTTCATCTTCCAGTTCAATGTATTTCACATTTAGTAGCTTTGAAAAGTATTCTTCCCATCTATTTAATATATCATCTCTTTGGTACAATATCTGCCCTGCTTCAGTTTTCACAAATTTTGTATTTTCCCTACCTTTTACACTGTTTTTCACGAATCCATATAGTACCTTCTTACTTCCTTGGATATCCTCCTTCAAAGTTTCTGTGAATCTTTCCCAACTTTTCCGTTTTTCTTCTTGTACAATTTTTTGGCATGCCTTCTTTGCTTCTCTATATTTTTGTAATTTATCTGCATTTTTACAGCCTATCCACTTCCTCCATGCCATTTGTTTTTCTTTAACAGCTTCCTTTAACCTGTTGTTCCACCAAGGAGTCTCCCTTTCCTTTTTCTTCCCTGATAATCTTCCACAAGTGTTTACTGCACACTTCACAAGACCATTCCTAAAACAGGCCCATTCCTGTTCTACACTTTTTGCTTCATCTTTGGGAACTTCCTTTTTTAAATCCTCTTGGAACTTGTCCATTGTCTCCCTCTCTTTTAGCTTCCACACCTTTATTTTTCTTTCCCTCTTTTCCGAAAGGTTTGTGATTTTTCCCAGCCTTAGTTTGGCTATCACCACTTTATGGTCTCCTTCAAAATCTCCTCTTGGCATAGCCGTCACATCTACCAGTTGTCTTCGTTTATCCTTTTCCACCAGGATAAGATCAATCATTGTCTTTGTCTTTCTGTCTCCCCATCCATACCTAGTTATTTTTTTAGAGTTCTTCTTCCTAAACCATGTATTTCCAACAATTAATCCATTCCTTCTACAGAAATCTATTAAAAGGTCCCCTTCTTCATCCTGATTTCCATAACTAAACGGGCCAATTATCTCTTCTTTTCCCTGCCTATCTGTTCCCACATGTGAATTCATATCTCCCATTATTATAACCTCTTTGTCTTCTTTACACTTTTCCAGTTCTTCTAGGAACTCCTCTAAACATTCATCTACCTTCCCTGTTTGGGGTGCATAAATCTGTATGAAGTCCTTTGTTCCACTCTCAAGTCCTAATCTAATTTTCAGTATTCTGTCACTAGTTTGCTCTACTTTCTCAACATACTGTACCAAGTCTTCTCTCAATATTATTGCAACACCATTCACTGCCTTCTTTCCTCCACTCCAATATATTTTATATCCCTTCCCTTTCTTGATTTCTTTCTCACCTTTTCCCTTCCATTTCGCTTCACTGACTCCCTTCATTGCTATTTCCTTCTTTTCCATGTAGTCCACCAATTCTTCTGTCATGCCATTTAGGCTCATCACATTTATGAATCCGATGTTTGTAGTGTCTGTAACCTCTCCATAACTGTAAATTGTATCCTTACACAGCACGCCACAATACCTCATGACCAGACGATGTTGGCCAAATAAGAATATCGATAATGATCGTTCTCGATACTGAATCCTTCAGTCACGCGTGAGATGGGTACAATACCACGTTACCCATCCGAAACCAGCACTTCCGTTCTTCATTCTCGCGAGCAAAACCGATCGAAGCTGGGGAGCTGCTTGCCCGACTGAAGTCTGAAGGAGTCTAAGATCCATAGTCATTGTGTATGTAGCCGGGCGTTATCAGGGAAAAGGATTATGCTATTTCGTCTCCCAAAACTTTCTGCATTCATTAAACAGAGCTCACAACTTGTGGGACGTGGGTTGGTGACCACGGGACTCCAGCTGAGTCCGGCATTGCTTCCACTTACTTGTGCCGGGCTCCTCTCAGTTATCTTTCCTCTCGACTTCCCTTGGTTAACACTTGTTCTTTTCCGACCCCGACGGTATTAGGGTATCCGAGGCCTAGGGAGTCTTTCACTTTCCAGCCTTAATTGGCCCTTGTCTCATCTTTCTTGATCCCTCCTCCTTCGATGGGCCAGACCTCTTGTTTTCATTTCATTGTATCTCCTTCCTTCTGCTTTTCCCGCCTTAATTGGCCCTTGTCTCATCTTTCCTGATCCCTCCTTCTTCGAGGGGCCAGACCTCTTGTTTTCATTTCATTGTATCTCCTTCCTTCTTCTTTTCCCGCCTTAATTGGCCCTTGTCTCATCTTTCCTGATCCCTCCTTCTTCGAGGGGCCAGACATCTTGTTTTCATTTCATTGTATCTCCTTCCTTCTGCTTTTACCGCCTTAATTGGCCCTTGTCTCATCTTTCCTGATCCCTCCTTCTTCGAGGGGCCAGACCTCTTGTTTTCATTTCATTGTAACTCCTTCCTTCTGCTTTTCCCGCCTTAATTGGCCCTTGTCTCATCTTTCCTGATCCCTCCTTCTTCGAGGGGCCAGACCTCTTGTTTTCATTTCATTGTATCTCCTTCCTTCTTCTTTTCCCGCCTTAATTGGCCCTTGTCTCATCTTTCCTGATCCCTCCTTCTTCGAGGTGCCAGACATCTTGTTTTCATTTCATTGTACCTCCTTCCTTCGGCTTTTCCCGCCTTAATTGGCCCTTGTCTCATCTTTCCTGATCCCTCCTTCTTCGAGAGGCCAGACCTCTTGTTTTCTTTCATTGTATCTCCTTCCTTCTGCTTTTCCCGCCTTAATTGGCCCTTGTCTCATCTTTCCTGATCCCTCCTTCTTCGAGGGGCCAGACCTCTTGTTTTCATTTCATTGTATCTCCTTCCTTCTTCTTTTCCCGCCTTAATTGGCCCTTGTCTCATCTTTCCTGATCCCTCCTTCTTCGAGGGGCCAGACATCTTGTTTTCATTTCATTGTACCTCCTTCCTTCGGCTTTTCCCGCCTTAATTGGCCCTTGTCTCATCTTTCCTGATCCCTCCTTCTTCGAGGGGCCAGACATCTTGTTTTCATTTCATTGTATCTCCTTCCTTCTTCTTTTCCCGCCTTAATTGGCCCTTGTCTCATCTTTCCTGATCCCTCCTTCTTCGAGGGGCCAGACATCTTGTTTTCATTTCATTGTATCTCCTTCCTTCTGCTTTTCCCGCCTTAATTGGCCCTTGTCTCATCTTTCCTGATCCCTCCTTCTTCGAGGGGCCAGACCTCTTGTTTTCATTTCATTGTAACTCCTTCCTTCTGCTTTTCCCGCCTTAATTGGCCCTTGTCTCATCTTTCCTGATCCCTCCTTCTTCGAGAGGCCAGACCTCTTGTTTTCTTTCATTGTATCTCCTTCCTTCTGCTTTTCCCGCCTTAATTGGCCCTTGTCTCATCTTTCCTGATCCCTCCTTCTTCGAGGGGCCAGACCTCTTGTTTTCATTTCATTGTATCTCCTTCCTTCTTCTTTTCCCGCCTTAATTGGCCCTTGTCTCATCTTTCCTGATCCCTCCTTCTTCGACGGGCCAGAACTCTTGTTTTATTTTCATTGTATCTCCTGCCTTCTGCTCAAGGCCCTAAAAGGGGCAGGGTGTATGTAGCCCCACCCCACCACTTATTGTGCACCCTGGATAGTGCTACACCCTCAAGGGCTCACGTCTAGTGTGTTCGGGCGTTAGCGTCCCCGAGGGCTTCCTGAGCTGGGTCTGGTTTTTCTCCTTCTTCCATTGCCTTTGGGGCGGTCCTTCTCCTATTTACCTTTCCTATCTGCCTTTCATGTCTCTCCTTTCCTCCAAGTCCCTTAATTCTCATTCTTCGAGGGGTTAGGGCATTTCCTTTCCAACTGACTTTTGTTTCCCTTATTCTTATTTTTATTTTCCATTTCCTCTTCTAGTATGTAGTTGTTTTTAGGTTAAGTTTCAATTCATTTACATTTTCACATCACCCAAACCATTAGGGGCCGATAACCCAGATGTTAGGCCCCTTAAAACAAGAACTATCATCATCATCATCATCATCATCAAACAGACTTTGCTGTTACCTTTTTTTTTTTACTCATCCCTCCTTGTCAGATGTATAACGAATGGACGTATCACTAATCTTACTTCCAGCGCAACAAACGAGTGTTATAACTGTGGTGCCCTCCTATCATTATGGATTGCATACAGCAGCCTATGTGCACTCCCAGTTCAACACATAGAAACACCATAACAACCGGAATTTTAAGAGGCACAAACAAAGCATATGGAAATGAAACGCCACTTCAGAGCTGTGACATTGTTGGAAATTATCACCAATGCCGTCGAGGACTTGCTGACGCTGGTTCATAAAACTCACAAGTTACAGTATATCCACAAGTAAAGAAGTGATAGTCTTCAAGTGAGAGTGGTTTTAATTAAGGGGTCCATATTTTAAATAGGTCGTGCGTGCGCAAATCACAAGTTAATTGTTCCCAATGATTCATAAAGCTGCATGACAGACTTCACTAGCCATGTTGTCACGGACTCTCCGTGATGATCACAGAGAAGGTATTGGAGGACAATATTGTAAATTTTAACATGGATAAGTTTTTAAGCTCCCGGTCTGTCTGGAATTAGCGTCATCACAACATGGTAACCATGACAACCAGCGTTTGCCATCAATGTGTACTAGGTCAGTAGCGTCGTCTGTTCACGTACCCCCAAAATCCTACTTCTTGCTGACCTTCACAACCGTAAAGTTTATTGTAATGCTCGACATAACTGGGGAATCGTGTCTTCCCGTATGCCCATCCTGTCTAGTACAGCACTGATCAGATATTGCTCCATAATGGCAGCTCACCTTCATAACATTGACCACGAGGCAATCATCTTCACGCGTTTTAAAATGTCAAATCAGTAATCTTCTCATACTGCTGGTGGATGAATATTTCAATAATGAACGGTGGATTCTTCAAATTAAATCGACGCGTAACATAAATTTCATTAAAATATTTTGTTAATTGTAAATATTGTTGTATAAAAAGTGGTATATACATATCTACCGAATATAAATGAAGCCCAAGTGAATAGGATCTGTTGATGTTCGCTTGACGAACGAAACATGTCACGCAATTAACTTGTTCGAGGGGCTACATGACCGCGTTGTCGCAGCCCCTAAACTAAGGAACCAATAACTTGTTCGAGAAGTGTGTTATTAAGTGCACACATAATTCATGGTAGTAGGGTGGTTTTTTCACCCAGTTTAATTAGGCACAAGGGGCAGATGCCATCGTAATTCCGCCCCTTAAAACCTCAATAACTAACTAATTGGGCACTCTTGTGTTGACCGACTGAAAAACAATTATAGATCACGAGATAAGATGTGCAACAAAGTCTAGTATATTCTTTGGTGATATACACGTCTATCATTTAATATTGTAAGTGTGGCAATCCGCCTCCTGGCGTAGCGGCTAGCGTTCTTGACTGTCTCCCCGTAGGTCGGGGCTCGATTCCCGGCTCTGCCAAGAAATGTAACTCTGGTCCGAGGGCTGGAACGGGGTTCACGCAGCCTTGTGAGGCAAAACTGAGAAGAGGTGGGTTCGATTTCCACCTCAGCCATTCTGGAAGGGGTTGCTCGTGGTCCCCCTCCCCGCTCCAGCCGACTTCTACTCCAGGCGAATGCTGGAATGGTTCCCAACTTAAGGTCACGGCTGCTTCCTTCCCAATCCTCACCTGTATTACAAATACACACACCAATACAGCGATCACAAAACAGAGGCATTCCACACTCACCACAGTACACGGGGCTAAATCACCACGATGTCCAAGTTCCTCAAACCACATCAACAACTGCCAATATGACGCGTTCCACAGCGGTAATAAACTTTGTAAGCAATATCACTAACCATGGAACCTTAACGACGGAGACAGCTTTCCTCCTGTGCCCAGGGACTAGTCTTCGCCCTCCTTTCGTCAGCACTTCATGTTATAACATCACACCCTGTCCTATTTAAGGGGTCTGGGAATTCACATGAAGTGTAAATCGTTTGGAATGGCCGCTACTAAGCTGATGCTGTCTTCAAATAGCGCTCCAGAGACTGCCATTGCTTCCTCCCCCCACCCCCCCAAGGGGCGATAGTCTACTGTGCATGCTCCTTCTCCTCACAATATCAGGGAAGTGCTTCTTTAAATCTTTATCTGTAACATAAGGAACAGGGACAAATGAAGATTTGTGAAAAAAGACTGGAAAAGAATTTATACGAGTAAAAGCTTATTCTTGATCCGAACGGTTTGCTTGTAGCAAGCCGGTTATCGGTGTATTGATCCCAACAATCACAACACTATTGAACGAGTTCGATCGTAACAAATAGTTCAAATAAGTACGTAAAGATCTGCTATAAGCTACTCATCATGACAAAAACATCCCGTAGCAGTCAGCATTAGGAGGCCGAGGGAGTCTTTCACGTTTGGTGCACGATGGATAGTGCTACAATCTCAAGGGGTTACCGCTGGTGAGCTCGGAACTTGGCGACCCTGAGCTGAGTCCGGTTTTCCCCCTATTTTCATTGACTTTGGGTTGGGGCGGTCCCTCTCCTCTTTCCCTTTCCTGTCTACCTTACCTTCCATGGCTCTTCTTCCTTCCAAGTCTCTCAGTCCTCATTCTTCGAGGAATGAGGGCATTTCTTTTCTCTCTTGTTTATTTCCTTTACTCCTATTTTTAGCCTACTTTTCACATTTAGCAAAAATGAGGAAAGTAGACTTATGAGATCGATCCGGGAAAATGTGTGTCTGTCTGCCTGTCCTTCTGTCTCTCTGTCTGTCTGTCTGTCTGTCTGTCTGTCTGTCTCTCTGAGTATGTGTGTGTGTGTGTGTGTGTGTGTGTGTCCCTATCAACTCCTAAACGGCTGCAGCAATCGAAACCCAATTTGTTATGAGTAAAGATCTATACCGGAACATCTCAATATCATACTTGAAAATTATGTCAGTGCTACCAACTGGTGAAAAGTCGCAATTGAAATTTGAGCTCCATATTGGATATCTTGGAAGGTATACATGGGAAATATTCCAAAATTTGCACACATATACTTCAATTTAATTTTCAGGAGGCCTTACACGACAGTGTTGCCAAAATGATTCTAAGCCTACTGATAGGTCCAATTTCTAAATGCATACACTACCAATTGGATTTCAACCAAATTTCGTATGTACTACGTGTACATAAACAGATATGACTGAGCGTATTCTTAAGAACCACCAGGGCTGCCAACTGTTTAATAAATGCTCTCAATTTATTTTATCCAAATACCAATATATCAGAAAGTATGCGAGCCAACACCTTTAAACTTTGCACACGTATAGTGGCTGACATTCCCGATTAATTTGGAGCAACTAATGTATGCCAGTGCTACCAACGTGATTCTAAGCCTGCTGATAGGACCAACTTTTTAATACATGTAACTTCTATGCTATCAATTGGATATCAACCAAATTTCGTATGTGCTATTTGTACCATAACAGATATTACTATGCGTATACTTAAGAGCAATCAGGGCTGCCAACTGTTAATAAATGCTGTTTATATTTTTTACCCTAATATCAATATTCAGAAAGTATGCAAGCCAACAGCTCGAAACTTTGCGCACGTATAGTCCCTAACATTCTAGATTAATTTGGAGTAACTAATATACGTCAGTGCTGCCAACATTATTATAAGCTTACTGATATTGCCAATTTTAAAATACCAATAACTTTTATACTAACAAATGGATTTCATCCAAAATTGGCACAACAATAGATCATAATATTTCAGATTATTTCTGACCAACACATGCATGGCATTGTTGCCAACATGATTTTACGCGCGATGTTAGATCCAGTGTCTAACTGCATGTAACGTCCATTGGACTGTAACCAAATTTTGTATTCTGTACCTTAAGCGATGGAACTAAGAATATATTCAGTCACCAGGGCTGCCAACTGTAGTGCTTTATTAGGCCACATTATACCAGGTATATTTCGAACTAATTAGACATTTCAATATTACCAACTTAATTTCGTAATTATTCCAGATTGGTCCATATATATTAATCATTGGCATGAATCATAAATTTTAAGAAAAGTAGGCTCTTTAGTTCGTCACGGAACTTCTTGTTGTCCTTTTCTTCATCTTTCGGACCGTTAGTCAACAGTTAGTCTTACAGTAGTTGTAGGCTTTCATTTCATAATTTTCACAATCACTGAAACCATTGGGGAGGGAGAGGAATAGCTCATGGAGCTACATTTATTCCATTCTGAAGGAAAGGCTAATTTAGCGACAGCGCAGTGCCATTCTACCAGCTGCACTGTACTCATGAATATGCAATGCACTGTTTGACAATCAGAGCCTTTACGCTCGTCACGTCCGTAATACTGCTGTCATATGTTAGTCCATACGATTCATTGCTCTCGTAATGTGCGCGGGACGGTATTGTCCTACGCAACAACATCAGATACTGTACCGTATTACAGTAGTACAATTGATTATAAATAGAAAGCCTGTACGAGAAATATCGAATGAGTTAAACCAAGGAAGTTATACGTGACCGTTAATCTCGAGATCATGAGCCACGGGACGTCCTTTTTACGTGGAATCTGAACCACAGGACATGGCATTTCACTTTGAAAAGCTCACATGCATTGACCGGGAAACGAACCCGGGCGGTCCGCTGTGGTGAGAGGCCAACAGCTTGACGGCTGCGCCACCACGCACCCATGCGTTAAACCACCCGTCCTGCTTTACTGTTATGCGGGCTCGGCGTGATGCACTTCTGGCAGGGGTTATCGTCTTGTTTATTTGTTTAAACGCAGTTCATAAACAAATACATATTTCTGTTAACTTTTCAAGAAATGCAAGATTTCTTCTGTGCTATTGAGACGATTTGGAAGATTTTGGCACTAATCAAACGTTTTGACTCTCTCCTCTTCGCTCAACATACCGTCACTGGGTCACGAACCTGTGTTTGCCAACTTCTGCTGTATGGTAATATCCATTACTTCTCACAAACTTAAACGTGGTAACCATTATCAATAATTATATACTCCTTTTACATGCACATTTTATTCTGTTAATGTATCGCATCATATAGTGAATATGAAATTTTAATTTCACTCTAAACAACAAACACAACAACAACAATAGGACAAGGCTCTATTCACAAACACCTATTCACGTAAGCTATCCAGACAGCGACAAAATGAACAGAGGAACCATTAATCATTCGCTTCACATCTCCAGTCATTTATCTCTGATCATCCATCACTGATACGCGTTTGAAT
Source organism: Meconema thalassinum (assembly GCA_946902985.2). Taxonomy (NCBI): domain Eukaryota; kingdom Metazoa; phylum Arthropoda; class Insecta; order Orthoptera; family Tettigoniidae; genus Meconema; species Meconema thalassinum. The sequence goes on along the minus strand of OX336390.1, from coordinate 219,891,281 downwards.
TCACTGTGCTGATAAAGTATTTCTGCACTTCACTGCGGCTTCATCTGTAGTCATTAATCTCTCGTTTATATCATTGATGTTAAAATATACAGATAACGTGTTCAAAAAATAAACTTCGTGCCTATTGATGGCTTCACAAATCCCACGGTTGCCTTTTACTCAAACCCTAGCCCGAATTAGAAATAGTATAGCCATTACAATGGCACAGGTTATCAAATAGATTCCACCGACACACAAAACCAAGTACACGGGGCTACGTCACCACGATGTCACAAAGATCCTAACAACTTAGCATGACCTTAGCACCATTAAATATTTCGTCGACCTCCCCTTCAGACCATTCTACAGTAGGTCTCTAATTACAGTTGTTTAATTTAAGGAATTTTTTGCCCCGTGTACTTGGGTGTGCGTGAAATTTTGTCTGACGACAGGTACAGTATTATTGTGTTGGCTGTAGTAGTGTGTGTACCGTATTTGTAATTCAGATGAGGATTGGGAGGGAACTATCCTGACATTTGCCTGGAGTAGAAGTGGGCAAACCACGGAAAACCACTTCCAGGATGACTGAGGTGGGAATTTACTTTCCTCTTCTTTGGTTTGCCTCACGAGGCTAAGTGGACCCTGTTCCAGTCCTCGGGCCAGAATTACAATTTCTTGGCAAAAGCTGGGATGGTATCTACCTTCAGACCACGGCCGCTTCCTACCCAAATCATACCTCAATTACAAGTATACACACTAGTACAGACTTTACAGTGACACAGGTTGGTTGGTTGGTTGTTTCCTTAGTTTAGGGGCTACGACAACGCGGTCATGTAGCCCCGTGTACTTTGGGTGTGTGTAGAATTTGTCTGATAACCTGTGTTAATTGTGATGGCTGTATTACTGTGTGTATTATCTGTGATTCATGTAGAAGGACTGCAGACAATAAATTTTTCAAAGTAGTTCCTACTTTTGCTACCAAATGCTACCATCCACGACACCTAGCTGTGGACGTGGCTACTAAATGCCATCGCAGTCAGCACCCGGCAGCGAACGTTGGAACGAATAGATCGTTATCAAACTAACCTACAAAAGTTAGCTTCCACAAGTGTAATTAGTGATGGCTGTATTAGCGTGGGTGTTATCTGTGATTCAGGTAGAAGGACTGCAGACGATAAATTTTTCAAAGTAGTTCCTACTTTTGCTACCAAATGATACTATCCACGACACCTAGCTGCGAACATGGCCACTAAATGCCATCGCAGTCAGCACCCGGCAGCGAACGTTGGAACGAATACATCGTTATCAATCTAACCTACAAATTTTAGCTTCCACAAGTGTAATTAGTGGAAGGTTCTTTTTCATGCCATAAATCTATGACATGGGACTGCCGGCTTTACTTCCCCTACGAAGGAAGGCATACTGAGGGATTTTTAACGCTCTTAAAATCCGACGACTTCGGTCGGGTTTGAACCCGCTATCTTGGGCATAGAAGCTCAGCTTGCTACAAACTACGCCACCGAAGCCGCAAAGTGACACAGGTTATTATATAAACTCTACAGACATCTAAGTACAAGGGGCTACATGACTACGATGTCGCAAAGGCCTTAAAGAAGCAACATCAACATTATCATGCGTGGACAATTTAATTGATCTTTCAAAGGAACACTGGTCTAAAGTCGTTAGCCTAGTTAGAATCTGATCTTCCGTTATATTACTAGTGCACAGTGATCGCAATACAGTATGAATCACTGTGCGAGCTGACCTCATTGCACTGTGTTCTAATTAGTGGGGTCATGTGTCCCCTGAGGCTAATCACTGTTTATCTTTATCGACCGTACACCTTTTATTCCCAGGGGATTACAACTAGTGAGACGTGGGTTGGTGACCACGGGATCCCAGCTGAGTCCGGCATTGCTTCCAAGTACTTGTACCGGGCTTCTCTCGTTCATACACACATCAAAAAAAGTTTTGCATCACCTCGGTTCCAAGAGTTCCGGAACCGTTAAATACAAAGGGAATAGAGATCAACACAAACAACATTTCAGCTCGTTTTATTGCTCATGAGACCCACACATTGCATGTTGTACCATCATACAGCTAGACTTTCAGCATTTGTGGTCCAGATTGCAGTACACACCACTACCTCTAATACCCAGTAGCACGTCCTCTTGCATTGATGCATGCCTGTATTCGCCGTGGCATACTATCCACAAGTTCATCAAGACACTGTTGGTCCAAATTGTCCCACTCCTCAACGACAATTCGGCGTAAATCTCTCAGAGTGGTTGGTGGGTCAAGACGTCCATAAACAGCCCTTTTCAACATATTCCAGGCATGTTCGATAGGGTTCATGTCTGGCGAACATGCTGGCCACTGTAGTCGAGCGATGTCGTTATCTTGAAGGAACGCATTCACAAGATGTGCACGATGAGGTCGAGAATTGTCGTCCATGAAGACAAATGCCTCTCCAATATTCTGCCGATATGGTTGCACTATGGGTCGGAGGATGTCATTCAGGTATCGTAAAGCCGTTTCGGAGCCTTCCATGACCACCAGTGGCGTACGTCGGCCCCACATAATGCCACCCCAAAACATCAGGGAACCACCACCTTGCTGCACTCGCTGGACAGTGTGTCTAAGACGTTCAGCCTGACCAGGGTGCCTCCAAACACGTCTCCGACGATTGTCTGGTTGAAGGCATATGCGACACTCATCGGTGAAGAGAACGTGATGCCAATTCCGTGGGGTCCATTCAGCATGTTGTTGGGCCCATCTGTACCGCGCTGCATGGTGTCGGGGTTGCAAAGCTGGACCTCGCCATGGACGTCGGGAGTGAAGTTGCGCATCATGCAGCCTATTGCGCACAGTTTGAGTTGAAACACGACGTCCTGTGGCTGAACGAAACGCATTATTCAACATGGTGGCATTGCTGTCAGGGTTCCTCCGAGCGGCAATCCGTAAGTAGCGGTCATCCACTACAGTAGTAGCCCTTGGGCGGCCTGAGCGAGGCCTGTCATCGACAGTTCCTGTATCTCTGTACCTACTCCATGTCCGAACAACATCGCTTTGGTTCACTTTGAGACGCCTGGAAACTTCCCTTGTTGAGAGCCCTTCTTGACACAAAGTAACAATGCGGACGCGATCGAACTGCGGTATTGACCTTCTAGGCATGGTAGAACTACAGACAACATGAGCAGCGTACCTTCGTCCTGGTGGAATGACTGGAACTGATCGGCTGTCGTACCCCCTCCGTCTAATAGGCCCTGCTCATGCATGGTTGTTTACATCTTTGAGCAGTCAAAGGGACTGTATCTTGGATACAATATACACAGTCAACGTCTATATGCCGGAGATCTGGGAACCGAGGTGATGCAAAACTTTTTTTGATGTGTGTATATCCAGTCAACCACTCTTAGTAAACTCCGACCATGATGGTGTTAGGGTATCCGAGGCATTAAGCTGTCTTTCATTTTAACACCTTAACCAGGCTTCTTCGGTGGCCTAGTTGGTAGCAAGCTGAGCTTCCATGCCCAAGATCGTGGGTTCAAACACGGCCGAAATCGTTGGATTTATTAAGAGTGTTAAGGTAAAGCCCGCGGGCCAATGTTTTAGATTTATGGCATGTAAAAGAACCTTCCACTAACTACAATTGTGTGAAGCTCTATTCTTAGGTTAGATTTGATTAACGCTTATTTCCAACGTTTGCCACCAACTGCCAGTTGCGGTGGCATCTAGTAGCCAAGTTCACAGCTAGGTGTCGTTGACGGTAGCATTTGGTAGCAAAAGTAGGAAGTACTTGAAATTGATCGTCTGCAGTCCTTACCTGAATTACAGATAACACACACTAATACAGTCATCACAATTAACACCGGTTATCAGACAGATTCTACACACACCCAAAGTACACGGGGCTACATGACCGCGTTGTCGCTTCCCCTAAACTGAGGAACCAACCAACCAAACGTCTTAATCGAGCCTTGATTTTTAGCCTATTTTCATTTTATGAAACAATAGGCTTGGCTTATGAGATCACCTTTTGTCCATGTGTCTGTGTGTGATTCATGTGTGTGTGTGTGTGTCCCTAATAACTTCTAAACGGCTGGATCGATTTCAATGAAACTTGGTAAGATCATAGCACCATTCCGGCCGACCCCGACCGTGCCCTTCAAATTTTATTGTTTCTCACCAATCCAACATGGCGCCTGTGCGAAATATTTCACCAGCATTCAACATCTCCTAAACTATTATCGATATCACCCTGAAATGTTGTACGGCACTACCAGAAGTTCACCTATGAGACTTTCAAAAACCTGGTAACTACAAAACCAACATGGCGGCCAATTGAAGTTGAGACTTTTAAATAGACTTTTCTCGCGATTTAACCATCCAAACGTAATGAAACTTGGTACAGCAGATGTGTATACACATTGTAATGCACTGGCGTCTAATTTAGTTCAATTGTTTACATAACCTCAAAATGGCGGCTGTGCGAAATATTTCCCTGGCATTCTATATCTCCGAAACTATTACAGATATCACTGTGAAATTTTTTACAGTGATAAATAGCACTACTACAAGTTTATATATGTAACTTTCAAAAACCTGTAAAGTACAAAACGAACATGGCGGCCAAGCGACTTTGAAACATTTTAATATACTTTTCTCGTGATTTAACCATCTGAGCGCAGTGAAATGTGGTACAGTATATGATTATACATATTTTAATGCACTGGCATCTAATTTAGTTCAATTTTTTACATAATCTGAAAATGGAGGCTGTGCGAAATTTTAAAATTAAGTTTTTATTCTTGTGTGGTAATCATGCGATCGAAGTGAAAGTTTGAATAATGAAACTACGCAATAAGTTTCCTTTAATGGTACATAACTCTATGTCCTATACATTTAACAATCCATAATGGCGAGCATGTGAAATATTTTGAAGGTTCTCAATATCTACGAATCGTTTACAGCAATCGAACTGAAATGTATTTATGTTCATAGAGGCTATGAACATAAGTTCACCTATAGGTCTGTCAGTAACTTGGTGAGCACAAATCCAACATGGCGGCGACGCGAAGTATAAATACAGTATTTAAATGGACGTTTCTCGCGATTTAACCATCCGAGTGCAGTGAAACTTTGCACGTTAAATGCGTATACAAATGTTAATCCACTGGCATCTAATTTATTTCAATTGTTTTCATAAACACAAGATGGCAGCTGTGCGAAATTTTAAAATCTCGTTTTTACTTCTTGTGTCCTAATCATGCGATTGAAACTACACGTACACAATAATCTTCATGTAATAGTTCATGAATAAAAATCCAACCTGGCGACCATCTGAAATATTTAGACTGTTCTCAATATCTACGAATCTATCACAACAATCGAACTGAAATTTTGTATGTTGATAGAGGCAATTAACATGAGTAGGATATATGAAAATATGCTGTATAGTTTTTCACGGAACTACTTGTTTTCTTTCTTTTTGATTGATCTCTCACTTCTTTTGAGTTGGAATATAGGCGAACTATCATTAAAAAGAAACATAAAACTAGTGATGGGAAACCTTAATGCCAAGATTTGTAGTGAAAATTAAGGACTAGAGAGAGTAGTTAGGAAGCATGGTACTGGGGTACAAGATTATAACGGGGAACGCTTTATTAACACCTGCCTGAACAACAGTCTGGTAATTGGAGAAACGATATTTCCACATAAACTATGTCACAAGGTTATGTGGGTCTCGCAGGTGCCGACTGTGGAAGTGATCACCACCTCCCCTGCCTTCTATACGAGGCCCTAAAGGGAGCAGGGTGTGTGTAGCACACAACCGTCAGGGTACACGGCTTGTGAATTAGGAAGTGAGTGATTCCGGTGCTGGGTCCGTGTTCTTCTTTTCCAGTGAATTTGGTTTGGAACCTGGCCCCTTTCACTATCCTGGCTGCCTTTCATGGCTCCACTCCTTTCCAAGTCGGTAAGTCCTCTCTCTTTGAGAGTTAAGGGCATTTCTTTTCCCCCCGACTTTTATGCCCCTTATTCCTTTGTTTCTCTTCCATTTGTTCTTATCATAATATGATTTTCTTTAGTCGGTGTACCCTCCAGGGCTGGCTTTTCCCTCGGACTCAGTGAGGGATCCTACCATTATCTACTCCAGGGTCTGGCGATACAACTGGGGAGGTGGGATGAGCACCTTGCCCAGGTGGCCTCACCTGCAAAGCGAACAGGGGCCTTATGAGGGATGGGAAGGGGGGGGGAAGATTGGGAGGGATAGGTAAGGAGGCGGCCGTGGCCTTACGTTAGATACCATCCCGACATTTGCCCGGAGACGAAGTGCAAAACCACGGAAAACCACTTCGAGGAAATCGAACCCCCACTACTCATTTGGACCACCCGAGGCTGAGTAGACCCCGTTCCAGTCATCATACCACTTTTCAAATTTCGTGGCAGAGCCGAGAATCGAACCTCGGACCTCCAGGGTGGCTGCTAAGCATGCTGATCACTACACCACGAAGGCGATATCATAATATGTAAGCTAGTTATAAGACAGTATTTTGTGTTATTGCACGTTAATTTTCATTATCATCCTCAGGGACAGAAGCCCTGGATGTTTCATCTGTTGAAACAACAATCGCCAGCACCAAACACAAATTATTACACGGAAACCAGCAATCAAATGGATTGTTGTTGTTAATTCATTTGAAGGGCTCGGGAAATCTTGGTCATCAGCTCCGTGCAGTGGGGTGTCTGTGACGAATCTGTCCAATAATCTGTATTTATGTGATGCTTGTAATGGGGAGCGTGATGGCGCAGTGGCTTAACTGCTCGTCTTTCACCCGGACGGACAGGGTTTGAATCCTGGTGACAGCGAAGTGGAATTTTCACCTGAAAAATTACGGGGGGCCAGGAAGGGCATCAGGCTTTATATCCCCGGCCAAAACCAAAATTAGCCTGGTTGTCTCTGGCGACCCCAATTACAGTAATTGGGAAAAGCCGAAGAAAGTTTTTTATGTGATGTCTGTAGTAGTGTGTGTGTAGGGACAGGGATGGGGAAGGTGCTCCGGGACTTGAAATAAGTTACTATCCCGACTTTTGACTGCAGGGAGTGTGGAAAAACTCCCATATCAGTAGTTTCAGGTCGCGAGGTGTATGGGGATGGAGTAAATGGATTATAGACCCTGTTCTGTATTCTTCTAGACATCACAAACATAAAATTTCTGTAAAGTATTTTCAGACACTCTGCACAAGTTGTAAACAGGGGGTGCAGTGGTACAGTGGTCAAGCTGCTTGCTTCTGACCAAGACGGACATGGTTCGATTCCCGGTCAATGCATGTGCGATTTTCGATGTGAAATATCACGTCCTGTGGTTCGGATTCCACTTAAAATTGACGTCCCGTGGCTCATGATCGCTAAACTACAAGCTTCCTACTTACAAGTGGAAGAAAGTGGGTTAGAGGCGCGTTGGGGTCCTTCATGTTGATCAATTCTATTACACTTGAATTTTCCCAGCTCCAAGGTCTCACAGTACCGAGAATATTCAGCTAAGTGGTTTATCCATCAAAATTGTGGAAGTAACTTCTCTAGAACTAACTGTTGAACACGCTATGTCAATAGCAGGCGTCACACAAGATGCATATTTGATCAGCAATGAACACTTGTCTACACGACATGAGACTTCACTCTGGTGAGATCGATATAGTCACACTTACTTGGCTCGTTGGCACTGAATCCTCCCCAGATGTCTCCTGAGGCCACCAACAGGGGTCTTATTCCAAGAGCAGTGAGTGAGGGATATGATCAGGAACGTCCACGGGCAGCTCTATTTTTCCGCTTCGATAATAACTGTCTATATAATCCGCGGTGGGCACACTGTGCACGTAGTATGCTGCCTGGGAACGAGGCAGAAGTGACTTGCTTGTTGTAGAGCGATCCAGCTCGGTGTCGCCCTAATTGTGGTCTGGACAAATCTCTCAGGCGGCTTCGGTGGCGTAGTTGGTAGCATGATGAGCTTCTATGCCCAAGATAGCGGGTTCAAACCCGGCCGAAGCCGTCGGATTTTTAAGAGCGTTAAAAATCCCTCAGTATGCCTTCCTTCGGAGGGGAAGTAAAGCCGGCGGTCCCATGTCATAGATTTATGGCATGTTAAAGAACTTTCCACCAATTACACCTGTATGAAACTAAATTGTATAGGTTACGAATGTAAACAACGCTCTTAGGTTCCTACGTTCGTTGCGAAGAGCCGACTGTGGTGGCGTCTAGTAGCTAAGTTCTGAACTAGGCCTAGTAGTCGTTGACGGTGGCGTTTGGCGGCCAAAGTAGGAACTATTTGAAAAATTCAAAGTTTCAGTCCTTACTTGAATTAAAAGAACAGATACACACACTAATACAGTCATCACAATTAACACCGGTTATCAGACAGATTCTACACACACCCAAAGTACACGGGGCTACATGACCGCGTTGTCGCAGCCCCTAAACTAAGGAACCAACCAACCAACCAAATCTACTCGTTGCTCCGCTGAGACTATGAAGGTAGCGGAAGGAATGTGTTGCAACTTCTACGCTCGTTCAATGCCTTTTAAAGCGAGCAAACTTCCTGTCCGATCCTGATATAATCAAATTAGGACAGTGGTTTCATTATGAATACCATTTACGGAGAGTGAAGAATACACCAACTTGGATAAAGTATGACGTAACATATTTTCCTACCCTAGAAAAGAGTTCTCTGGGCAAATCAACAGGGACAATGTTATCGTTAAATCGTGCACCACGGCCGCAGGTTTGAATACTGGCGCTGGCATAGGTTATCCTGATTGTGGAACCCCTAAAACAAATTACTAACAACAAAAAATGTTACCTCTAATGAATACTGTATTCAAACTGCCATAATTTCCATAATAGCTGAAGATTTGTAAAGATTCCATCGCTGTATTGCACCACTTGATGCTGCTCCACTGCTTCTATGCCGAAGATCGCGGGTTCAAACCCGGCCGAAGTCGTCGGATTTTTAATAACGTTTAAATCTTTCAGTATGCCTTCCTTCGGAGGGGAAGTAAAGTCGGTGGGCCCATGTCATAGATGTATGACATGTATAAGATCCTTCCACTAATTAAACTTGTGTGAAGCTAAATTTGCAGGTTAGATTTTGTTGAAATGGTCTATCAAATTTCCAACGTTCACCACTAGGTTTCAGTGACATCTGGTAGCGAAAGTTGGAACTACTTGACATTGAACGGAACTTGTAGCTCACCCCCCGGGTGTCCGCATTGAAGCAGCTACAGCCTCTGTTAAGCCGAACATGTCCTCGGACACTCCCAAAAAAGCCATAAGCTAAATAAATAAATAAATAAATAAATAATACAAATAAATAATATAAATATATAATAATAATAATATCGTATGGCCTCGGGTGCCTGGTGCAAGCTTTGTTAATTGACACCCAGAGGGTAGCTCGCATGTCGAATTTCGTCGTTCCTTTGAACGCTATGAAAGTCGAGGAGGTTAGATATATAAACTCCTTGACACTACAGCGCTTTCAAGTAGAGAATGGAGGAACTTTGTGTTGGCGGAAAATCCCGAGATTAATTTTGCCATTGAACTCGGCTTACTGAATTCAAATGGGTTCTTTAACATGCCAACAACGTATGACATGAGTGTTGTGATTTTTGTCGCCTTTCAAAAATCACTTACCACGGTCAGGAGTGAACCTGCAATCTTGGGGTTGGTAGTCCGACACTTTAACCACTCACCCACCGTGGCAAGCATATAAATATATAATATGAATATATGAATATTTTCAATCCAGTAATTCTTCTAAGTTTTTGTGAGGTTTCGCCTAGGTGCACCAAGTCAGACTCAACAGTGGGCAATTGGTTCACCCTGCCCGGACCACCGCTGGGATAGTGCATTATGCACTACATCCCATATAATGTACCACACTTCTTTGCTGCGGGATCTGAGAGCTCCCAAACAATTACTCCGCACTAGTTAATGAAAATGAAAATCCACAGCCTGCTTCCAGTCAACCGACCGGGCCAGAGAATGGAATGAATGAAGCCCCCATCTAGCGGCGAGGATATGAACTGTGCCGGCTGTCGAAGCCTGTCGCACTCCCACAGGGCAATGATTAAATGAATGACAGATGAAATGAAATGACAGTGGAGAGTGTTGCTGGAATGAAATTTGTGACAGGGAAAACCGGAGTACCCGGAGAGAAACCTGTCTGCCTCCGCTTTGTCCAGCACAAATCTCACATGGAGTGACTGGGATTTGAACCACGGACCCAGCGGTGAGAGGCCGGCGTGCTGCCGCCTAAGCCACGGAGGCTCACGCAGTAGTTAATAGTAGTCATAAAAATATGCATAATAATAATACTAATGTTATTGGTTTTACGTCCCTTTTAATTGTTAGAGACTCCGGGGTGCCGGAATATTGCCCCGTAGAGGATCTTTAACAGGCCAGTAATTCTACTAACAAGGCGCCGTCGTACTTCAGCACCCTCAAATGCCCACTGACTGCACCAGGATTCGATCCTGCAAACTTTGGCACAGCAGGTGAGAACGTTACCGCTGAGCCACGCAGCCAGCCCCACAGTAGTTAAAAGGTACATGAAATCGCTAACATTGTTATAACTATAATAATAATAATAATATCGTATGGCCTCCGGTGGCGGATGCAAGCTTTGTTATTTGACACCCAGAGGGTAGCTTGTCTGCCAAATTTCGTTGTTCCTCGAAGCACTATGAAAGTCAAGGAGGTTAGATATCTAAGCTCCTTGAACACTATAGCGCTTTCTAGTAGAGAAATGAGGAACTTTGTGTTGGCAGAAACTCCCGAGATCGATTTTGCCATTATAAACAAGGCCCACTGATATCAAATGGGTCCTTTGACATGCCAACATCGTATGACATGGTGTCGTAATTATTTCGGCCTTTCAAAAAATCACTTACCACGGCCAGGAGCGAACCTGCAAGCTTGGGGTTAGTAGACCGACACGTTGACCACTCACCCGCCGTGGCAAGCATTATTACTATTACTATCGTACATTCCCTTTTAAGAGAGCGTGTGAACTTGAACAATTATTATGACAACCCAGTCTTCTGGCAACGTTCTTCCCAAATCCTCTTCATTCGTGCACTATGTTCTTTCTTCCGTTCGTCCGTCCACTTCCTTTCTGGCATGTTTGGTAGCAGTTCTTTATCAATTTTATGTCAAATAATGGTTTCTACATTTACTCCGATCATTCATGCCATGGATCGTGATGTTTAGCTGGTTAAGGTCTTCTTCAGTTTCCTGTATCCATTTGGACTTGCTTTCACTGTCGAGGGTGATGTTGAAAATTTGTTTTGTTCATCTGTGCTGGTCTATTCTGTTTATGTGATCAAAACATTTGGCTCCTCTCTTTATGAAAGTGTCGGTGATAGTTCCTATGGTTTTATAAATTTCTGATTATGGTCTCTTAATAATCCATACTCCTTCTTTATTCACTGGTCCAAAATAATAACATTATTATTAAAATTACTATCACTATTATTACTAGTATTATTTTTAGCTTATTTTCATTTATGAAAAAAATAGGCTTATGAGATCACCTTTTGTCCGTGTGTCTGACTGTGTGTGCGTGTGTGATTCGTGTGTGTGTGTGTGTGTGTGTGTGTGTCCTAATAAAATCTAAACGGCTGGAGCGATTTCAATGAAACTCGGTAAGTTCATAGCATAAGTTCATAACATTATTCCGGACGACCCCGACCGTGCCCTTCAAATCTTGTTACGTCTCAGCAATCAAACATGGCGGCTGTGCGAAATATTTCACCAGCATTCAATATCTCCGAAACTATTACCGATATCACCCTGGAATTTTGTACAGTGATAAAGGGAACTACTAAAATTTCACCTATGTGACCATTGAAAACCTGGTAACTACGAAACCAACATGGCGGCCAAGCGAATTTGCGACCTTTAAATAGACGTTTCTTGCGATTTAAGCAACCAAACGCTATGAAACTTAGTACAGTATATGTTTATACACATTGTAATGCACCGACATTTAACTTCGTTCAATTGGTTACATAACCTCAAGATGGCGGCTGTGCGAAATATTTCAGCGGCATTCTATATCTCTATTAGCGGTATCACCCTGAAATTTTGTACGGAGATAAAGGGCACTACTGGAAGTTCATCTATGAAACTTTCAAAACCCGGTTAACTACAAAACGAACATGGCGGCCAAGCGAAGATGAAAGTTTTAAATAGACTTTTCTCGCGATTTTATTATCCAAACGCAATGAAACTTGGTACAGGAAATATTTATACACATTGTAATGCACTGGTATCTAATTTTGATCAATTGTTTACATAACCTCAAAATGGCGGCTGTGCGATTTTTTAAATTAAGTTTTTATTTCTTTATCGTAATCATGCGATCGAAGTGAAAGTTTTTATAATGAACCTACGCAATAATTGTCCTTTAATGGTACATAACTCTAAGACCTACATATATAAAAATCCAACATGGCGATCATCCGCAATATTTAATCTCAATATCTACGAATCTATTACAGCAATCAAACTGAAATTTTGTATGTTGATAGTGGCAATTAACATAAGTAGGATATATGAAAATAGGCGTCAGTTCTTCACGGAACTACTTGTTTTATTAGGAATATTCTACAATACGGTAGTTTTCATTCAACCCAAAAATATTCTACTCCTCCACAAATTTCGGTCTTCAGCATCTTCCTCGGTTAAGCCTCTGGTAGCCATGCTTCTCTTTACACCATCCATCCATTGTTCTCTTGGTTTACCCCGTTTCCGTTTGCCTTATCTTGCCAATGTAACATTACATTTGGAATTCTACTATTCTGCATCCTTTTCACATGTCCAAACCATTGTAATCTTCTTTCTTCAACCGCTTCTAATACATTTTTGTTAACCTGCGTAATATCTCTGATTCTCGTATTTCAAATGTTATCCAATTTTGATTTTCTTGCCACCGTCCTCCAATAATCCATCTCTGTTACTAATACTGTAGTTTGTTTGCTTGCTGTCTGTTTAACGTCGGAGTTTCTGCTCCATATAACAAAATACTTTGTATCAATGAACTGTAAATACGTGTCTTAGTGTTGTTTAAAATACTTCTGCTCCATAAAACGGAGAACAATTGGAGCATTAAATTCCGTTTTAAAATTATTATTATTTTTATTATTATTATTATTATTTTATTATTATTATTGTTATTATTAATGTGAGCCTCCGTGGCTTAGGCGGCAGCATTCCGGCCTCTCACCGCTGGGTCCGTGGTTCAAATCCCGGTCACTCCATGTGAGATTTGTGCTGGACAAAGCGGAGGCAGACAGGTTTTTCTCCGGGCACTACGGTTTTCCCTGTCACAATTTCATTCCAGCAACACTCTCCACTATCATTTCATTCCATTGTCATTCATTTAATCATTGTCCCAGGGGAGTGCGAAAGGCTTCGGCAGCCGACACAGTCGCCGCTAGATGGGGGCTTCATTCATTCCATTACCTGACCCGGTTGGTCGACTGGAATCAGGCTGTGGATTTCATTTCATTATTATTAATATTAATAATAATAATAATAGTATGATATACTCGTAATATGCAGTGTACAACAAGTGAAACTTCGTCAATACCCTTCAACAGGCTAGTTGGCTAACGATGTGAAGATTGGTGATTATGGACTAGACAACTTATGCTGCTAGCTTTCAAGTTAGATTACATGAGCCAGTTCCAGCGTTTGTCATTTGGTCTACAAATATGGCGACTTTGTAACACGGGTGGCGACGGTGAGTATAGCCCTGATTCACTTCAACAGAAAGAAACTTAATATAAATCCTCTCTCTCTCTCTCTCTCTCTCTCTCTCTCTCTCTCTCTCTCTCTCTCTCTCTCTCTCTCTCTCTCTCTCTCTCTCCTCTCTCTGGTTAACAGCCGTGAGCCTGGTTGGCAGCAGCTCGCCATTCTTCCCGTCTCTCAGTCTTCCTCTTCAGTTCACAGTATGAGCCACAACCCATATCTTGCAGTATTTGACTCATGTACTCCAGTCTGGGTCTTCCTCTAAAATTCTTGCCGTCTAATGTTCCCTCGATTATAAGCTTAATCAGTCCATTGTGTCGCAGTATGTGGCCCACGAGGTGATTCCTTCTTCTTTTTAAATATTTAAGGAAGCATCTTCTCTCTCCCACTCTTCTAAAGACTTCCTCATTTGTGACCATTTCTTTCCAACTGATTTTCATAATCCTTCTGTAGCACCAGGTTTCAAATGCTAGTAGTATTTCCTCTCTCTCTCCTATTGTCCAAGATTCGCTGCCATATAGCGCGACGCTCCATACATAGGTCTTCAACATTTGTTTCCTCACATCAAGACTTATGTTCCTTGCAGTAAATAGGTTCTTCCTTTTATAGAAAGCGTTCTTGGCTTGGGCAATCCTACTTAATATCTCTATAAATCACCATGTTTGTAGTAATGGGGGGAAAGTAGTAACTTATTTATGGTGACACGGACCATAGCAGCTCCCCATCCAGTACTCTCCATTGCCATGACAGTTGTGATGTAAAGCACAGTGCAGCACAATTCTATTAGAATGGCATTTATTGCCAAGCGTAACGAAACGACTCATTGTTCCGTTTCATTCTACTCTTAAAGTCGTGGAAATAAAAAATAACAAGCTGGAATACGGATCAAATCGAATCAATTGTTCACTACGCGAGATACGGGAGTACAGTCTGTGACATATTATACAGGATGAAGCAATTGTGGACTGCCAAAAATAGCTAACATTGTGTTTTTTATCTTGATGACTGATAATACAGTAACCGTCTTATGAAATATGATAAACTTGTGTCGCCAATTCATAAAATAATCCAAAATGATACTTGACCCTTATTATTATTATTATTATTATTACTCTTATTATTATTATATTAGTCTACTATTAACCAGCCATGGTGTCCGAGAGCGCTAACGTGGCAGCTCGTGCAACGCTGGCATTGGAAGAGCATGGGTTCGAATTCTACCGCGGCCGTTCTGAAAATGGATTTCATGGTTTCCCATTTTCACCACCAGTCAAATGCCGGGATGATTCCTTCCAGCAGGTCCACGTCCGACTTCCTTCAATTATCGCTTCCCTGACTCTTCCTTAATTAGACCCAAGTTTGTGATCGGCCTGTCACCATCCCCAGTTGTATCTGCTGACAAAGTGTGTTCAGCTCTCAAACACCGTCCTTGCGACGGTAGAGGAATGATTCCTCGCAGAGTCCGTGGGTGATGTCTATTTGGGAGGATAAGTGATTGCGGGTTTTTTTAACATACATTTTCATTTGAGACAGTTTTACCTTTCAGCGTCTGTATAAAATCTGACTCACAAATAACATCACGAATTTCGTCCACAAATGTTAATATAAAATTAAATTAAATTAAGTATCACAAAGCGGTCGCCTCCGTAGCGTAGCGGTCAGCATGGTTAGCTGCCGCCCCGGAGGTCTTGCGTTCGATTCCCGGCTCTGCTACGAAATTTGAAAAGTGGTATTGTGCCCAATGAGGACACGGCAGACTGGCATCGAACTCGGGTCTTGTCAGAGAAGACCATGCACATGATTCTAAATAGAATCGAACCATTCATCTCTGAGGGGGAACAGTTACAGGGAACCCGAAGAGCAATGCGTTAAATAATGACACATAATAATATAGCATGATTTCACGGCCAGTATGTGAATATCATAGCAGTTTAAGGTGAAGAATTGTAAGCAAATGCAAGCAAATATACGTTTTCGAAGCATACAAGAACGAAAGCAGGCCAGTTTGACATTTTACTAATTGCACCCGGCGAATGGGAGGAGACTCATGGACCCGGAAGGACTATTTCCGTCTGGACCGTGGAGACAGCTCGAAATTAATGACTCGGGTATTCACCGCTTGACAACGATGGAGGCTGTAGTGGGGATGATTGCCCACGGAAATTAATTGATTACAGCCAAGTGGAGCATTGAAATGGAGTGAAATGTACACCCAGGTGAATATATTCAAGGAGAGATAATTTAGGAGTGATTTCACGCCTAAATTAAAGCCTATATCTCTAAATGAGCCTGCGAACACAAGGCTTACGCACTAGAGGATTGGTTTAGAGACACGCATTAGGGGATTCACCATGGTGGCGTCCTAACGCTATGGAATAAGGCAATTAATTGTAATTAATTGGCCGAAGCGATCGCCGGCACGCGAACGTTTATGAAACCTCCACGCCTAAATAAACAAGGTGTATATGTCATTTCGGCTGAAAATGTATTATTTCAAGAAAAGAGTCGCACCCGTATGTCCCGTGGACTACTTTTTACGAGAAACCTTTAAAAGGGGGAGCAGAGCAGACCAAGTCAGTCTTTTCTCCAGTTTTTCTCCAGTCTACACGTAACTAATACGCTGCCAGTAAGCGCGCGAAATGTTACAGTATCGACGCTCAGCAGTTGAAGAACAATGGAAGCACATCATACAGCTTCATAAGTATAATCATGAAGTGCGTCAGAGTTAATCTAATACAGATATTTATCCATTATCTGACGCAAATATAAATTCGCTACAGCGAAAGAGTAATTTATAATGTTTTTGGACATTACATATACCAGGAGGTATTGTTAGAGTTGTATATGACATTATCATCAGGATCACTACAATTATGGGGGCCTGGGAGGCATCGCCAATTAATCTTGACAGTGAACTGAACGGTATTGAAGGTGACGAAGATCGAACGCACGTAAACGCAGTTAGACTTTCACGGAGACCAGTGGATGTCGTAGCTTCATCGCATCTCTGAGGTCAGGCGTTAGGAGGAGTCCGATTAAGGATCAACCTGTGAAATAGTGAAAAAGTGTACATAAATTTTATTATAGTGATTTCAAAGTGTTTATGTGTATTGTGATTAATATGTATTGTGTAAAAGTGAGAGAAGCCACTGATAAGAGTATGATTATCATGTGGGAAATATGTGAAATCAAGTATCGTGTGAGATATAGCATGATGGCTTAAATCAAGCGTCATGGTAGGCCCGGAGCTGGGATACTGGTATAATCCAGCGAAAATGAAAAAGTGAGTACCAATTTACAATGTTATTCTAACTAAATAGTTCACCATACAACGATGCATCACTTTGAGACTAAGATGTAACAGTCACTTATGAACGAGTTTTCACCACTCGTCGTGAATAGAATATGTCTTGGAAGGTGATTTGTTTATGGCCATTCAGGCCGAAGTTTGTGATGAATGTAACGGTAACGTTAAATGATAAATAATAATAATAATCTGGGGTCGGTAACAGTAAAGTAAAGTAATAGGCATTTTTGGCCTAAATAACGTTCAAAGTGGGTCATGTCTAATATAAAGATACTGCATTTTGGTAAACAGTAAGAAAGTAACGTGGAATATAGCGAGATACGAGAGTTTTTCAGTGTCAATGAAGTGTTGAATGAATATTTGATATGGTCAATTCTTAGGATTGTATTTGAGAACCATTAAAGTAATGTAAGCCAGTAAATTTATACTTGTTTTTAGGAGCTATTTAAAGCTTTGGCTTAAGAATAAGTACAGAGAGGACATGAGTGCTTTACTAATTGAGTCATCTATGCCATGAATTTTTTGAGCCGCATATAGCGTGCAGAAGTAACGTAGAATCCAGTGATTTACGTAAATAAAGTTGCGGGGACCAAACTAGCATAGCTTGCACGTTAGGTGAAAAGTTGACTAATCTACGAGTTAGTATCGCCTTTGTGCATACTTTTATTATTCGCAGCGAATTGGACAGAGCCTGTCTGTATCCATCGCTTGCAGGAATAGTTGCCACAAGGGATGTCCTTCGAGACTCCGTGAGCACATGTATAAAATGATCTGCCCTGAGAGGTAAGAATCAAGTTCGTCGTTTAGGAAACGCAGATTTCCTTATATTATTGAGACAGCTGCTGGTGAGAATCTTGTATTCGCATTATGATGCGCGTCCAAAGCCACTAGTATTCACCATAGAACGGCAAGGCTATTACAGAATCCATCCCCAGCCATGAATGTTAATAGGAGCCGAGTTGAGCCCAATACACTATAAATATAGGTGTTAAATAATTAGAATGACTCAATTACTTGAGAACAACACTTAGCGTAACTCCATTGTACTGCAGTTGTAAACAAAGATGACCTTGCTAGCAGATGAGAGGGAGTGGGAGTAGCCCACTGAGACGAGCGGCCATCTTGCGCGCCAGCTGGAACTAATTTTATTGCCTGCTAGGGGAAGGGGAGGTCGGTCGGCCAGTCCCTTTAAATTAGAGTCATAATGGGACACTGAAGAATCTCGATATTTCGATATGTAATTAAGATACGATTGTTATGATGATGCCAATTGAATTAAATGATGTGTTTCAACACACATACATTGTCGGATCAATGAAATCGGATAATATTTGGCCCAGTTATTCTCTGAGGAGGAACACTGAACCAAATAAATTGTTAGGCATCTTTTTAAAGTGCATTTTGGCCAGTTCACGCTAATTTATGCAGACGGGTATGTGATTTCTAAGAACATGACACGTTTGTAACGATAATAATCTCAACAAGACCCAGAAAATCGTTGTATGGTGAAACTATAAACATTTCTATCCATATGTATTTTGGAAGGGAAACGTACCACTTTTTAAGCGTTTCATATTGATGGGAAGGAGGAAGATGATTCACACGACACAACAATATTTGTTAATTAAGGCATAAAATAATGAATTTATGCTAATGAAAGTAAATGCCCGTAAGAAACGGAGTAATGTTTTATTATTACAGAATTAATGTCATTTAGATGTGATATGTGACTTGTGTGTTGTGATACTCCAGTTATGTAAAATGGTGTCACATAAAGAACACTATGGAGACTCGCAGAGGTCTGAAAGTATCAATGATAGGATGCTAGAAATAGATTTGAGTGCAGTGTAGCACTAATTAAGAAGAGACTCACAAAATAACCCTGATTTTAATTGTGGGAATTAAATGTAAATTATCCTTTGTTTGTATTTGTTGTATAGCCGCGATTTTATATCAGTAAATGTTTTATTTTAGGAATATGTTGTTTTTTTCATGTAGAGTAGTTACCTGGTAGACTCAAATCCTGAGCATGTGGTCGTATGGTGGGCAGGAACGTCCCATACCTCGAAAGACCGTGAGTTAGCTGGGATACGAACACATGTTCCACATGATGACAATTGGGTACAGTATGAGGAATGGAACTAGGTCTACTCAGCCTCGGGTGGCCCAAATGAGTAGAGGGGGTTCGATTCCCACCTCAGCCATCCTCGAAGTGGTTTTCCGTGGTTTCCCACTTCGTCTTCGGGAAAATGCCAGGATGTTACGTACTGTAAGGCCACGGCCGCCTCCTTCCCGCTTCCTTGCCTATCCATCCCAATCTCCCCCTCCCTTCCCATCCCTCATAAGGCCCCTGTTCACTTTGCAGGTGAGGCCGCCTGGGCGAGGTGCTGATCACACCTCCTCAGTTGTATCCACTCCGACCAGATGTTCCCAGCTCTAGCACACTGCCTGTAGAGGCGGTAGTGGTGAGTTCTCTCGCTGAGTCCGCGGGAATCGCCAACCTGGAGGGTAAACTCGATTTTAAACAATCACAAAGAGGAAACTAAAAATCGGTTTATCTCACTTACAATGAAGAAATGAAACTTTAAGAAAATGACAAAACTGAAATTCATTAATATGGTATCGGTGTTTTATATATTACCTTAAGACTAATATTAACGGAGATATTTGTGATACTAGTTTTCAAACATTCACCCCCTCCCCATGAGCCACTTATGCTAAATAATGTGTAGCCTAGTTTTATTTCGGGGTTGCCTTCTACTCACCAATTTTCATGGGATTTGCTTCAGTATCATTGACACCAAACCAATACAAACAGATCAACAGATAAAATTTAATCTCAAGATGTATTTGGTCATTATTCGCCTCATGTGGGGTGAATACAAAGTTTTAGACAAACATTCCAAATGTTCACACAGAAAGTTTAAATTATTTATAGAGATTAACTCCTCACACGAGGTTACCGTCAAGCAGGGCATCCAGCTATAAAACTACCCTCTACATAGTATCACGTTTCTAAAGTCCGTGAAATAACAAGTCGTTTATTTACTACAATAAATTACACTAATAAACATTAAAATAAATTGGTGCCAGTCGTGCACACATACCCACATGTTTAGTCACACTCCAAACAATAATTGGTACTAGTCGTGCACACATACCCACATGTTTAGTCACACTCCAAACAATAATTGGTACTAGTCGTGCACACATACCCACATGTTTAGTCACACTCCAAACAATAATTGGTACTAGTCGTGCACACATACCCACATGTTTAGTCACACTCCAAACAATAATTGGTACTAGTCGTGCACACATACCCACATGTTTAGTCACACTCCAAACAATAATTGGTACTAGTCGTGCACACATACCCACATGTTTAGTCACACTCCAAACAATAATTGGTACTAGTCGTGCACACATACCCACATGTTTAGTCACACTCCAAACAATAATTGGTACTAGTCGTGCACACATACCCACATGTTTAGTCACACTCCAAACAATAATTGGTACTAGTCGTGCACACATACCCACATGTTTAGTCACACTCCAAACAGTAATTGGTACTAGTCGTGCACACATACCCACATGTTTAGTCACACTCCAAACAATAATTGGTACTAGTCGTGCACACATACCCACATGTTTAGTCACACTCCAAACAATAATTGGTACTAGTCGTGCACACATACCCACATGTTTAGTCACACTCCAAACAATAATTGGTACTAGTCGTGCACACATACCCACATGTTTAGTCACACTCCAAACAATAATTGAATGGTTAACTCGAATAAAGATCTAACTCACAAATAGAAAATTATTGGCAAATCTCATAAGTAAATCGTTCGTTTTTCAATCTTCTATGTAGTATCAAACAAATGTAGGCCACACTTGAGGGGAAATATTACACACGGATCATGATTCCACTGAAAACTCAACTTTCGATTTCTTGTGGGTTAGATCTGTATTCGGGGTAACCATTCAATTTGTCACTGAATTGTTTACACTTTATTTTCAGAGAAAATGTATATTACAGTCGTCAGTATTTATATTCATATTTATTTGCAGACCGTGCCAAGCACTAGACACTAGCGTGGCGCAGCACTGATTGAATTCCACAACGAACTCAACTCCGCTGTATATAACGCTGGTCTATTCTCTCAAAAATTCTCGGTGCGTGTTCTTCTGGCAGCGTCCAGTACTTCCTCGTCGGATGGTCTCGATGTTCCTTCATCCAGTATATTCACGATAGATATCGGTCGCTGCGATATGCAGAGGGGGCAATCCCCTGATCGGATTGGCTGCCTGGCGTCTTTGCCCTGAAACAGGTTGTTATTGTTGTTGTTGTTGTTTTAAGGGGAGGAACAGTGAGGTCATCTGCCTCCTTGGAACAGGTAAGCCCACCCAAGACTAGGCAAAATGGCCGCCAGTGAATAGCGAATCTGGCACAATAGAAAGTCATCACTTCCTTTTAAAATAAATTAACAAGGTGTAGACAAAAATAATAAATATATTAATACTACTACTAATAATAATATCACTGTAGGTGTTTTCTTTGTAAATGATTTTAATTTGTTTCTCTGTTTGTTCTAGGTAAGTACTGCCGCTGACTTCCTGGAGTGTTCCTGTTTGTGAGTCATAAAATTACTGTTCACTATGTTTTGTGAACACTTGCCTATTGATTGAGCAATTTTCCCTTAATGCTCATCTTTTTGTCTTGGAAATATTGCATGCAACCATTTCAAAATAACGACCATGTACTCTGTAAGGACGCGTATACTAGCCCATCAAACTGCACATTGAACCTGCCTTTGTCTAAGAATAGTAAGGATCCATCAAACTGCACATTGAACCTGCCTTTGTCTAAGAATAGTAAGGATCGATACATAAAGTAAGCTGTTAGCAACAGTTATCGCTGTTTACTGTAACTAGAACGGATTGGGCTACTTACAAATTGCGGATTGAAGTTATTTTCAAATAGAAGTAGCGTCCATTAGCAAGGATGATTTACTCGCATGAATCAGTGACCAGGACTTCAAACAAATCATAGCTGCCTATATGCACCAATTTATCGCTTTCATTTTATCGGCACTTGCTTTTATGTAAATTCATGAAAACTGCTCACTGAAGCATATGTATAGCTTTGTTAGTTTCGTTGCACGCTATTGTGCTTTAATTGTGTTTTATTCACTCATTACCAAAGATCTGAAAGGAAAAATAAAACAAAACATTCTACGTTGAAAGCTTCGTTCTATGCCCTGACATATCTTTGTTGTTTTATAATATACTTTTAGTAAAGATCTAAAAGGAAAAAATAAAAGAGTATATTTCTATGTTGAAAGTTTCGTTCTAAGCCCTGACATATCTTTGTTATTTTATAATGCACTGGAACAGAGGCGGAAGAACCGAGTTAATCTTCGAACAACTATGATCTTCCAAACTAAAGAACAGAGAATATCATCATCATACTAATATATAAAAATGAGATGGTGTGTGTCTGTCTTTCTGTCTGTCTGTCTGTGTGTTACTCAATAACGCAAGAACCACTGGTCCGATTTAAATTAAATTTCGCATACATGTAGCTGATTTACCAGGTTAACATATAGGATACTTTTGATTTCTAAATTTTGCACTATTAAGAAATGGCGACCATTTTAGTGACGTCACTACACCCTTTGGTTTCAAAATTTCATATTTCCATGTCAAATAAAAAGAGAACGGTAGGAAATAGCAAACTTTTGATGGCACATACGAGCTTTGAAATTTAATTTCATATCCAAAAGGTCCTTATCACTTTTCGTGTATCTCCAACGGTTAGCGAGTAAAACCGACATTTGTGACGTCACTACACCCTTTGGTTTCAAAATTTCATAATTCCATTTCAAATAAAAAGAGAACGCTAAGAAATAGCAAACTTTTGATGGCATACATGAGCTTTAACATTTAATTTTCTATCCGAAAGGTCCTTATCACTTTTCGTATATCTCCAACGGCTAGCGAGTGAAACCTAAATTGGTGCAATAAAACACGGTCAACGCCGACCGGTGCAGTTTATCTCTCTATATATAAAAATGAAAGTTTGTCTGTTTTTCTCTGAATTTCTACGGACAATTGAGTTGTTTACGCGTTTCAGACAGTTTTTGATGGATGCGCGCGAATTTTTTTCCGTCTGTCTGTTTGTTTGTTTGTTCGTCTGTGGACAACTTTGTTCCCTTATAACTCGAGAACGGTTGGGTGTATCAACGTAAAATTTGGTACAGATATCCATCAGAGGCACGACACTTATCATTGATATAACTCTTCTCCGTACCCCTCATAAAAGTGGGCCTACGCTCTTAAAATACATGCTGAAATAGGCGTAGAAGGACGAGACAAAGCTCATTTTCAGCCCCTCAATGTGAGAGACAAAATTCGGGTACCCGAAAACCACATTTTAAGGCCCTAATACCAACCATTTTTGAGATATTCACAGAAAACTAATTTCATTTAATAAACTAATGAACAAATGCAAGCCAGTAACCATGGCAACAGATTCTCAGAGGTCCATCTATTGCTGTAAGACGCAATGCAATTCCATTAATTACATTCGTGTGAAAGTTTGCAAACGGCTAGAAGGTTATCACGGAACCAAATTAAGCCGTAAAATTCATCAATACGTTTAACGCGCTTAAGGGGATCAAGGGGTATTCTAGAATTTTTTCACGCGATTTACACATGCGGGTGTGGTACGGCAGGTCTATTATATTCCTATCCCCATATTATTCATTCATTCATTTCGTATAGGCCATCTATGGACCGCGTCATTCCCACTGTCTCCTACTGGCTTTGATGTTTGCCCAGTACGCCCGCATCCGTTCTCGGTGGACTTCCTTCCGTTCCTGGGTCCAAATCTTTCCCGTTTTTAGCTTCGGTTTTTCTTGGAAACCTTTGCAAGCTTGAAGTTTCCTTTTGAGTGGGGCGCGCTCCTGAATGTCTATTGGTGTAATCCCCACTTCTTTCAGATCTTTATTCAGTTCTATGAACCAGGCCCATTTTGTTTTCCTCTCCTGAAAGTAAGTTATGTTGCGGTTGGTCAGTCTCGCTGGGCTTATTCGTTTCACATGCCCAAAAAATGGTATCCTTCTCTTCCGGATGACGTTACTTATCTTCTCCACATGAGTATATAGTTCTTGGTTATGCCGTCTTCTGTATTCCCCATTGTCTTTGATGGAACCCAATATCTTTCTCAAAAATTTTCTTTCTTTGGCCTCCAGTTTCTCGACCAAGCCTATTTTGTTCATCGTGAGGCATTCAGAAGCATGCGAGACCTCCGGACGGATGACACTGCAGTAATGTTTTAGTTTTGCGTTGAAGGATATTGACCTTTTCTTATAGATGTCCTTAGTTAAATGGTAGGCCATTTCCATTTTGCACATGCGTGATTGAATGCTTCTTTCTCTGATAATATCCCTTCCCTGACCCGTCCTGAAAAGAAAAGTACATGGCCATTGGCTGCATTAATTATTTTTAAAAATAGGTGTTATAATTTCTCCCTATATTATATTATTATTAGTATTATATTATGGCGTACAACGACGAGACAAATGCCCTCGGTGCCCGAAACAAAACTCGGGGGCCCTAAAGGGTCCTCGAAAACTACATTATAAGGCTCTAAATCCAACAGTTTCTGAAATATTCCCAGAAAACTAATTTAATTTAATTTAACAAACTAATGAAGGAATGCAAATCGGTAACCATGAGAACATTATATCAAGGGATGGCTTACAACTTTCCTTCTATTTCTGTAAGAAGCAATGTCACTCCATTTATTACATTTCTGTGAAAGTTTGCAAATGGCTATAAGGTTATCACGGAACTAACGTAGACTGTACAATTCATCAATGCAATTAAGGGGGTCAAGGGGTAACCTAGAATTTTTTCATGCAATTTTCACGTTAGACATATAGTACAGAAGGTCTATTATATCTCCAAAGCAACATTATTTTCAAAAATTCTTGAATTGAACCAGCATTTTTTTTGCGGCTTTTAGGAATTTGAGCAATTTGAGGCTAAAGAACCTGAATTTTCATGCACCACAAGCCTTTATAATTTATGAAAGGGGTCTTCCTGTGTATGGGCACCTAGCACAACGTAGAGGGTCAGTTTTTATGTGACGTGTATTGCGTTTCGCCCACAAGGCTTTCAATTCTATGTCACGTCAGGAAGTACACGTTAGATTAATTTAGTGTGAGAGCACATTTTAACTAATTTTGTTGTTGTCGACAAACGGGTTCATCGTAAGGATGATTTTGTTTGATACTGTGTGGTAGATATACCCATATTTGGATATCTCGGTAATATGATGTAGACAATAGAATTGTCTGTCTGTCTTTCTTTGTATCTTTATATAGCCTACGCCTAGAACTCGTGTTCGGATGCTTGGAGCATCGCAAAATTAGGTATGGTAACCATGAGAGTCAATACACCAATCATTTATAAAACTCTTCACCGCACTTTTCATACAGTAGAAGGGTGGATATAGAGAAAAACGTCTCAATACATGCTAAAATAGGTGAAATATAAAAATTATCCTAGAAGGACGACCAAAGCATATGTTGCGCTTCTCAATGTGAGACACAAAATTCGGGAATCTATAAAGGGTCTCCGAAAACTACATTTTAAGGGCCTTAAATTAACCGTGAGTGTGATATTCCCAGAAAACGAACTTCGTTCTGATTAATTTGAAGGAATGACAAACCGCTAACCATTGCAACAGTAGCTCAATTGATAATGTCTGGTGTTAACAACGAACACCGTTCGAAGAACGGGTACTTCTGCTAGTATAAAATAAAATCAAGAAGGCAATGCCCACTTCAAGATGAACGACATCAACGACAACACAATAAACAACAACCAAAATACCAGTTAAATAAACCTCTTTAAAGAAATATGATGGTACGTTTGTTTAAAATAAGTTGCAAAATTGTGCATTTGCAATCAAATAAATTTGTTAATAATAATTGAATACATGAAATAAGCGACAAAGTTACACTTTTTGAGATATTGTGTGAAATAGAATCTACACGCCAAGCCTATCTGTATAAAAGGCTCGAACTGCCACGAAGGATTGTGTAGTAACAATATCTATCAACAGATGGCATGCAGTTTATCTGCCGCTGTTGTTAACATAAACTCATTTTCCTCAAAAGTATTATTTTGGCAGAGCCTTATTTAGATGATCAGAAGGGGCATTTAATTTCTTTGTTTATGCCATTAAAATGATATGCCCCGTGACTATATTGCAGTGATTATTATAGTTTCCCAGTAAAATGAGTGATTCAACAGCGATAAATAAAGATATTTCTCACTTTAAGGATCGTTAAATATACGTCAGATAGTTATTTAATCACCAACTTTGGAGCATATATCCATTTTGCATCCCCTAAAACTACAACAACCACGAAAATATACTAATTAGGATTGCTCACTATTTGTATGTTTTGTCAACATGCCAAAGCCATCCTCGTAAGAGACCTTGAACCAAAAAAAAGTCCCCTATGGGCCGGGACAGAATCTCCTTCCACGAAAATTTCGATATTTCTCTTACTTTAGCATGCATTTGGTGGCGGTCCCCTCCCCCATAGTGCCCTTGAATTATTGGGAAGGGGAAACGTTATATAGGGTGTCAGGGAATGTTCTCCACAGTGCCTAGGCACTGCTACGTTAGGCTTGGAGTCGGAGTTTAGTTGGCAGCACAGCACATCACAGCTCAGCACAGCTCACACGTGTGTTCTGATATCCTGCCGACCTTGGAGAAGACAAGCTCGGTGAGTGAGCGAAAAGTCTGACACCGCACTGCCAACATAACTCCGGGTCTCACCTAACGTAGCAGTGCCTAGGCACTGCGGAGAATATTCCCTGACACACTGTAGAAATGATAAGTGCTTTGCCTATGATGGATGTTCATACCAAAAATGTTAAGTTGATCCATCCAGCTGTTCTTGAGTTACAAGCGTTCAAACACATATAGCAGTGGAGACAATGTTATCGCTAATCAATACTGTATTAAAACTGGCATACCTCCTGTGATGATTGCTTCGTAGTGTTGAACTGCATATTGCTGAACCACTGATGATTTTTTTAACCGCTTATTCTCCAAGCTCGGTTTCACCCACGGAAAGGATAAGAACAGTGTCTGAGAGCTGAAGATACAACTGGAAATGGTGACATCTGATCGCCCAGGCGACTGGTAACTTGGGTCTAATAAAGGAAGGGTCAGGGAATGGATTTTGGAAGGAAGTCGGCAGTGGAACTGTTAATAATAATAATAATAATAATAATAATAATAATAATAATAATATCGTATGGCATCGGGTGCCGGGTGCAAGCTTTGTTATTTGACACCCAAAGGGTAGCTTGCATGTCGAATTTCGTTGTTCCTTGAAGCACTATGAAAGTCAAGGAGGTTAATTATCTAAGCTCCTTGAACACTAGCCTATAGCGCTTTCTAGTAGAGAAATGAGGAACTTTGTGTTGGCGGAAACTCCCGAGATTAATTTTGCCATTATGAACATGGCCTACTGAATTCAAATGGGTTCTTTGACATGCCAACATCGTATGACATGGTGTCGCAATTTTTGCCGACTTTCAAAACAAAATCACTTACCACGGCCAGGAGCGAACCTGCAAGCTTGGGGTTAGTTGACCACTCACCCACCGTGGCAAGCTGTGGAACTGCTGAAAGGAACCTTCCCGGCCTTTGTCTGCTGGTGAAAATGGGAAACCACAAAAACCATTTTCAGGATTTGAACCCACTCTCTCCTGATGCCAGCAAGGAGCGAGTTCGCGCGTTAGCGCTCTCAGCTACAGTGGCTGGCACCACTGATGATAATGCCTAAAATTACGATAATTATAAAATCAATTCATAAACATACGATGTTAACATGGACATGTTTTAAGACCGGCGTCTGTCTGTGATTATTGTGGACCAGTTTGTTACCAAGGCAACAAGTATTCATCATCCAGGCTTAAGAAACAATGTGTTTCTCAGTGTAGCAGAGGAACTTTAATTAGCATCCTTTCCCCACATCCGCAGAGATACAGACGGCTGAAAAATAACACACTTTCTATGTTTTAAAAGTATCGTTAGAACTAGGTTTATACCGTGTCTTGTATGGGGTTTCGCCTAGGACACCAAGCTGGCTCAACAGTGGGCTCTAGGTATTCCAGCCCAGATTCCCTCAGAAGTAACGAACTGCGCGCTACCTCCCTTTTTATAAAGTTCTCCTGCGCCTCTTTGCGGCACAAACCTACAAAAATTGCTGAGTTTTAATTCACTGGCCTTGAAAGCTAATATACCATCTTATCGTTGGAAGTTAAGTGGTCAATATTCAAACTTAACATCCACAGCAGATTCCATGTAACTCGGTTGTGTAGTTCTTGGAAAAATATTCTAACTGAAAATGTCCATCATTTTATTAATTGACATTGTATTATTATGTTCGGCAATATCGAGAGTGGTACAGCAGCAGTTTTTTAATTCAATGAAGGAATAATCGTGATTCTGCAGTAATTATGTAACATATAACAGTTAGTGTTCGTTACAGTAAGAAGGTCAGTCAACATACTCTGGCGATAGAGTTTTATATCCAGAATATTAGTCAGCTGTCTAGTTCACTAAGGCTATAAATGTAGCTTTCAGATACGACCTGAATTCGGTTGTTCTCCAGTGAAGATGATTCCTTTAGTTGCCGACAGAAGTTTTCTGCGCCGTTAGTCCAACTTATTTAATTGTGTATTTATTCTCGAGAAATTCAAAGTAATTATAAGTTAATCTCTAGATTCCCTCTTGATAAATCTGAAGTTCCCATTGCATTTCTACAGAAAATGCCACGCGAAATGTGTTCACAATTTCAAGATCCATAGTGTTAAGTTAGACTGGCTTCTTGGTGTGGTCCAATGAAGAGTGATTAAATTCTCAGCCTCTGTTCATTTGCATCGCGCTGAGGGAAGGAATCCACAAAAGCAAAGAAGGAAGGAAGCTTGTAATTTTACGTTAACGTTAATTTCCCGATCATAAGCCACAGAAGCACTTTGTGTGGAATCCGAGCCATCGGATGTGAAATTTCACCTCGATAATCCGATATGCATTAAGCGAGAATCGAACTGGTCTGCCACTGCGCTTTCACGCCCCTCCGCATATGTAAATGTTATGGTTGAAGTATAAGACGCAATTTTTGAGTGTTGCCTAGTTCTATTATAAAAAGAGACAGTTAGTCTGAAAGACTGACTTAATATCATTTTAAATGCTACAAATGCTGAAAAATGCTAGAAAGGCTGGAGACTCTTGACATGTTAGATGATCAAGAAACAATCAGAACGCTAGAAAGTTACAAGTCATCGCGGTGAAAGGAGGAAGCTGGCTGGATAACGTCACGCCGTGTCGTTGCCGTCTCGTAACGCCAGAGCTCGCCATTGAACTCAGTACACATGCACCTAGCGGTACTATGACGTCACACACCTCAGTGCATTCTCGGTACATTTCGTGACGTTGCCGTAACGTAACGACAAAGTCGACTAAATTATTTAAAATGATAAATCCTTTTCAGTCGGTCAACACAAAGTGTACCCAATTACATTAGGCTCTAAAACAAGTGTTTAAACACCCTAACCTGAAAGAAGTATTACATATTTATCCCTAAAATAACATACTTTTATATACTCCTCCTCCCCCCTCCCCCCTTCTTTTTCATAAAAGTAGCCTATGTTATTTTAGAGATAAATATTTCATGTAACATTGAAAAGAGTTGGGAATATGGGAAGGATATGGTAATAATAATAATAATAATAATATAATAATAATATTATAATATCGTATGGCCTCGGGTGCCTGGTGCAAGCTTTGTTAATTGACACCCAGAGGGTAGCTTGCATGTCGAATTTCGTCGTTCCTTTGAACGCTATGAAAGTCAAGGAGGTTAGATATCTGAACTCCTTGACACTACAGTGCTTTCAAGTAGAGAATGGAGGAACTTTGTGTTGGCGGAAAATCCCGAGATTAATTTTGCCATTGAATACGGCCTACTGAATTCAAATGGGTCCTTTAACATGCCAACAACGTATGACATGAGTATCGTGATTTTTGTCGCCTTTCAAAAATCACTTACCACGGTCAGGAGCGAACCTGCAATCTTGGGGTTGGTAGTCCGACACTATAACCACTCACCCACCGTGGCAAGCTGAGGATATGGTAATGACTTTTATTTATCTAGAAATGGCCTATGATAGCATCCCTAGAACAAACGTTAGGGAAAGCTTAACAAATAGGGGGATGGGCAAGGAACTGAGAGACATGAAAAATGGCATGTGCGTGGATTGCTACAGTAGTGTGAAGACTAGAGTCGGGACATCGGAATGGTTTAAAATCGACACTGAACTAAAGCAAGGAAGTGTGTTGTCACCCTTATTGTTCTTAATGGTGATGGATGACATAATGAAGGCAGCAATGAAAGACTATGGTAGGGCAAAGATGAAGGTAATGTTGTTTGCAGACGATGATGTGATCTGGGGCGAGGATGAGATGGAGGTACAAGAACAGTTAGACGTAATAAATGAAAAGATTGAGCAATGTCGATTGAAGATAAATGTTGAGAAGAATAAAACAGTGGTGATGAGTAGAGGTATGAAAGAAGGAAAAGGAATAATCAAAGTAGGATATAAGGAATTGAAAGTGGTGAAACAATTCAAATACTTGGGAAGTGAACTGACTGAAGATGGAAGACTAGATTTGGAAATTAGCAGAAGAATACAACTCGGGAGTGCTTTCTACCAACAGGTACGGGGACTAGTATGGAACAAGGATATATACCAATTAATGCTAAAGAAGGTATGTGCAAAGCATATTATGTTCCTATAATGACATATGCAGCAGAAACTTGGGCAATGACTAAGAGGGATGAGAGCAGAGTACAGGCAGCTGAGATGAGATTCCTGAGAAGTATGGTCCAGCAAACGAGGAGAGACAGAGTGAGAAATGAAGATACACGGAAAGAACTGGGAGTACAGAAACTAAATGACAAACTGGAGCAAAACAGATTGAGATGGTTTGAACATGTCAAACGGATGAATGAAGTAAGGTTACCAAGAGGAGCACTGGAACGACGGATGACAGGAAAGAGAGGACGAGGAAGACCAAGAATGCGTTGGAT
Organism: Meconema thalassinum; assembly: GCA_946902985.2. Taxonomy (NCBI): domain Eukaryota; kingdom Metazoa; phylum Arthropoda; class Insecta; order Orthoptera; family Tettigoniidae; genus Meconema; species Meconema thalassinum. The sequence continues at coordinate 219,859,984 of OX336390.1, read as the reverse complement.
GGACTCGGTGAAGTATAGTATTAGAAGACGGAACCTGGATTGGAACACCGTGTCGGAAGAGGAATGGTGGAACGACAGAACAAAGTGGAGAGGAACCGTATTTTCCCCCACCCAGTGTCAGCTGGAAAAGGGGAAATGATGATGATGATGATGATGATGATGATGATGATGATGATGATGATGATGATTTCATGTAATATTTCTCGGGGTGTTTAAATAATTGTGTTCCCGCCTAATGTAATTGGGCACGAATTGTTTTCATCAACGGAAAAGCTTTCTATAATAAAATTAATATTATGGGTATATCATCTCTTTCAAATGTTGTGGCTTTAGAGACGCCTGCTGCCAGAAATTCAAGATGGTGGCTGCTGCAAAGCTGCACGTGAGGAGGGCTACCTCTGATGTAAATTTTATTCGATTCGGTTCCAGATTTTAGTAATTGTCGGGACACACAGATAAGTACACTGACACCGGGTGGTCAGATAAGCTTATTTTCCTCTTTATAAAAGTAGGCTAAACATTTGCAACCGTATATTTGTAAATTATTAAAGAAATTTTATATTGTTCTCATTAGAAGCCTACGTGGCTTAGGCGGCAGCACGCCGGCCTCTCACTGCTGGGTGCGTGGTTCAAATCCCAGTCCCTCCATGTGAGATTTGTGCTGGACAAATCGGAGGCAGACAAGTTTTTCTCCGAGTACTCTGGTTTTACTGTCACAAATTTCATTCCAGCAACACTCTCCACTGTCATTTCATTTCATCTGCCATTCGTTTAATCATTGCCCCAGGGGAGTGCGACAGGCTTGGGCAGCCGGCACAGTTCATATCCTCGCTGCTAGATGGGGCTTCATTCATTCCATTCCCTGACCCGGTCGGTCGACTGGAAGCAGGCTGTGGATTTTCATTTTCATATTGTTCTCATTGGTGGTGAAGGGCCGCTACAACAGCAGCTGGACCAGAAATCGCGTACTTTCTTAATCACCGCCGTGGGGCAGGAGCGCTCTCATTGTATTAGTGACGCAAGGCACACAACTAACGTGCACTGGTGAGCTAGTTATTACTACTGTACGACCATTCATCGTGACAGAACGTCTGGCATCGGTTCAGTAATCATCTAATCAGTCGGCGATCCAACCGGTGATTCATTCCCAGAGCGCAGCGCTTTATGTGGCACTCCACTTAAATTATCGGGGCCACCCTCGACCCAGATGGCGGTAGTTACTACAGCCACAGCTGTGAAGAACGCTCAAGAGTCCAACACTTGTGGGGCGTGGGCTGGCAACAACGAGGTTGCTACACGTTGCCTCCAGTTATTCCTTTTGTCAGGTTATACCCTTTCATCTTTTTCGCCGACCTAACTTTGCCATCTATTGTTCTCTTGCCCTTCAAGCAAAAGTCGGGATTGTACATTGCAAATCCCAGGATACCCACCCTAAAGCTGTACCTTAATATTACAGTTACACACGCCAGTTCAAACACAATAGGTCTTTGATAATGATCGTTTAAAATGGTGGAATATCGAGGTCATCAGAAATTACAGCATAGGTTATTATACAATTCCCACATGCATCCGATTACAAGGAGGTGTTAATGAATACAATGTTCCAAATTCCTTAAAAGCTCTTTCTTTCTTTCCTTCTTTCTTTCTTTCTTTCTATCTTTCTTTCTTTCCTTATTTTCTTCTTTTCTTCTTTCTTTCCTCCTTTCCTTCCCTCTGTTTTTCTTGCATGCTTTCCGTCTTTCTTGCTTTCCTTCTTTCCTTCTTTCCTTCTTTTCTTCTATACGGTATATACGCTGATATGTAGGCTACTAGGTGAATCAGCTGCCCCTAACAATATTGTTTTATGCAGCCCAATTAGCGTTGTTATCAGGAAGGTCGATATTTCTCTGCCTGCATCCCGTATGGTACTAACGCGCACTGCAAGCATATCCTGCAAACGATACTGAACACTATTATTTTTCCCTCGATGTGACTACAGACTAATACGAGGGGTAAATAATAGTGTTCAGTATCGTTTGCAGGATATGCTTGCAGTGTATTAGTACCATACGAGATGCAAGCAGAGAAATATCGACCTTCCTGATAACACGCTTTAGTTGGGCTGCTTAAAACAATATTATTAGGAGCCGCTGATTCACCTGGTATAAGGAGACAAAGAAGCTCTCATTTTCACGCTATTCTATCCTCTTGCTCCTCCCAAAACTCTTATTTTGCAAGTGGTTAGACTTCCTCCTTTCCTCTCTTCGAAGTAATTTGAAGATTACCTTAATACGTCGGTCCTTAAAACATCATTTACACTGCTACCCTGACCAAACATTAGATACGACATCTGTAAGATGTCAGTGCACTACCAAACAGTTCGCCCGACAAGTAGGTAACCCAATACACTTGACTTTCTGCTACTAGTCAACATGTAATTTGTTAGGTTATAATTTTGCATGTCGCAGTAATTCGGATTATATTATGTTGACCCACTGAAAATTACAATATAAATTGCGAATATAGGCCAAGCAAATTCGAACTACCGGGCTTGAATATTCACTTCAAAAATATTGCATGCATTAATTAAAAATAGACTTGGGTTAACTTATTGAAAGGCAAGCAGCTCTACCGCTGCACCATCACATTCCAGATCATCACTCTCTTCTTCTGATGGGGTGTGGTAGTGTAGTGGGCAAGGTTTTGGCGTCTCACCCAGGTGGACAGGGTTCGATTCCCACTCAATGCAAGTGAGATCTTTGAAGTGAAATGCCATGTCCTGTGGTTTGGATTCCACGTAAAAAGGAGATTCCGTGGCTCATGATCGCATGATTAACGGTCACGTGAAACTAAAAGCTTCCTTTCCTTTCTTCTTCTGATCAATAATGCAATCGAAATCAACTACAGTAGCCTACAGTATATTCTCCTATGTAGTTACTGGTTGTAGTTGAATGACCCCGAACACGGCGTGGTGTGCACTAACCGACCTGTGAGGGGAGTAGCCAGGTGACTTTTTAATTTCGTGCTGCATTAGCTAGCTTCACATGGCACAGTTGGTGCTACTGGAGCCTAAATGTCTAGCCGGGGCTGACTAGCAGCTCACACGCCACTACAGTGACATGTCATCGCACGCAGGTGCCATTCGTAAACTATAGGCCGTGCTGTTTACTCTCCGCTTTAAGTTCAGCCCGAGAAACAATAAAATGTAACAAATAATGCAGATTCTGTGTAAGAAGACATTTAAAACTTGTATTCTCACAGTGGGGTCATTTGTAAGGACTAAGATGTGAATAGCCGATAACAAACAAGGATTGTGCCTAGAGTTTGTATCCTTGCAAACTATGTTAAGTGCTCATTACGTAAGCACGTTTTTTTAATTATGTCCTGAGCCTCTGAGAAGAGGTGGGTTTGATTCCTACCTCAGCCATCCGAAAACTAAAAGTGGCTTTCCATGGTTTCCTACTGCTACTCCAGGCAATTGGTGGGATGGTTCCTAACTTAGGCCACGGCCACCTCTTTCCCAATCCAAGGCATATTTGTATATATGTACATACACCAAAGTGAACGAGGCTAAATGACCACGATGTTGCAAGCCCCTTACCGAACCAAGATCGTTCATAATTCCAGTATATGCCCGATATCAAGTATAGTGGGCGAAACAAAGATGTGTGTAGCATAAAATAATTTTATTATGCAAAGAAGGAAAGAAAGAAAGAAAGAAAGAAAGAAAGAAAGAAGGAAAGAAAGAAAGAAAGAAAGAAAGGAGGAAAGAAAGAATGAAGGAAAGAAAGACAGAAAGCATGAATGAAAGAAAGAAAGAAAGAAAGGAGGAAAGAAAGACAGAAAGCATGAATGAAAGAAAGAAAGAAAGAAAGAAAGAAAGAAAGAAAGAAAGAAAGAATGAAGGAAAGAAAGACAGAAAGCATGAATGAAAGAAAGAAAGAAAGAAAGAAAGAAAGAAAGAAAGAAAGAAAGAAAGGAGGAAAGAAAGACAGAAAGCATGAATGAAAGAAAGAAAGAAAGAAAGAAAGAAAGAAGGAAAGAAGAAAATAACGAAAGATAGAAGAAAGAAGGAAAGAAAGAAGGAAAGAAAGAAAGAAAGAAAGAAAGAAAGAAAGAAGGAAATAACGAAATATAGAAGAAAGAAAGAAAGAAAGAAAGAATGAATGAAGGAAAGAAAGACAGAAAGCATGAAAGAAAGAAAGAAAGAAAGAAAGAAAGAAAGAAAGAAAGAAAGGAGGAAAGAAAGACAGAAAGCTTGAAAGAAAGAAAGCAAGAAAGAAAGAAAGAAAGAAAGAAGGAAAGAAGGAAATAACGAAAGATAGAAGAAAGACAGAAAGCATGAATGAATGAATGAATGAAAGAAAGAAAGAAAGAAAGAAAGAAAGAAAGAAAGAAAGAAATAACGGAAGATAGAAGAAAGAAAGAAAGAAAGAAGGAAAGAAAGAAAGAAAGAAAGAAAGAAATAAGGAAAGAAAGAAGGAAAGAAAGAACGAATGTCCCTTTTGCCTCCTCGTATACAAGAAACATGTCAACGTATTCGTCCGTGGAGTACATGACGAATGAATGTATAGCTGCGCAGGTGGGTAGCGCACAAACACAGTAATAACTGCATTAGACTGCATTTTGTGGCACTCAATGACATGTGAATGTAGCATTGAAGCCTCATAACGTTGCAAACCGTTGCAAAAAATATTTTTTGAACTTCCACTACTCCGGTCCATCAATGGAAGTCCATTGACTGTCTACTTGAGCTACGCCTCAGCTTGGGAAGAGCCTCGTATTAAGAGCCCCTTAGAGTACGTTCCTCCTCCAGTTCGCTGTTTCAAATGCTCTCCACGTTACTATATCGTAGTTTTAAGCGCTAATTTCATGATTTGCGATACCCAGCCACTTGGCTCGACATCTAAACGCAGATGATATGATGCACTGCAATAATTGACTGCAGGTACAGTACATCATATTATTCGAACGGTCTGTAGTCACATCGGGTGGAGGAATAATAGGGTTCAGTATCGTTTGCGGGATAAACTTACAGTGCATTAGTACCATACGGGATGCAAGCACAGACATATCGACCTTCATGACATAACAACAAAGCCTCCGTGGCTTAGGCGGCAGCACGCCAGCCTCTCACCGCTGGGTCCGTGGTTCAAATCCCGGTCACTCCATGTGAGATCTGTGCTGGACAAAACGGAGGCAGACGGGTTTTTCTCCGGGTACTCCGGTTTTCCCTGTCAACATTTCATTCCAGCAACACTCTCCACTATCATTTCATTTCGTCTGTCATTCATCTAATCATTGCCCCAGAGGAGTGCGTCAGGCCTCGGCAGCCGGCACAGTTCATATCCTCGCCGCTAGATAGGGGCTTCATTCATTCCATTCCTGACCCGGTCGGAGACTGGAAGCAGGCTGTGGATTTTCATGACGTAACACGTTAGTTCGGCTGCATAAAATCAATATTATAAGGGGCAGCTGACTCACCTGGTATATTATGGACTACAGAAGAGGGAGAAAACTATAGGATGACATGTTTCGCTCGTCAAGAGAGCATCTTCAGATCGATTTTTTTTAAAGTCGTTTACTCTCCAAGTTGGTGGAACCCACGGACTCAGCGAGGGAACTCACCACTACCGCCTCTACAGGCAGTGTCAACACCACCTAGAGAGAAAGCCTTGCTATACGATTTATGACGTCATAGCCTTCCGGCCGTCAGCGAGCGCGCTACCCAGCGCTGCTGCTATGAACAACCTGCGAGGAAACGCGACTGAGTGTTTATGTGTCAAATTACGTTCTACAGACGCGAATGAATAAATAAATAAATAAATAACGTAACCATAAATGAAACACATGGTCGGAAGTTGATGCGATCGAAACATTACTCTAGCTAATAAATCGACGTTTTCGATCATAATCGATAAGTATGCATTTCGAACCTTGTGAGTGTGAACTTGACCGAAAACACTGATGTCTCAATAAATGCGATATATAGAAGAATTCAATAGAAAACTTGAAAAACATTCACCCCATTTTAACGTGAGATGTCGACTACACAACAACAAATAACTAATTAATCTGTAACAGTTAAAACAGAAATTAATATCTACAGTATAGTCAATCATATCTGTCCAAATGTCTAGGTTTGATTCCCATCTCTGCCGAGAAATATAATTCTAGTTAGTTATTGTTGATTATTGTTGTTTTAAGGGGCGCAATTACGAGGTCATCTGCCCCTAAAAATACAATTCTTATTTGAGTGTGAAACGAAATTCACTCAGCCTCATGAGTTAAAACTAAACTGAGAAGAAGTGGGTTCGATTTCTCCTTTTTCTCCTCCAAGTAAATGCTGGGATTGTTCCTAGCAGAAGACCATGGTCACCTCCTTCCCAAGGGCAGATGACCTCGTAGTTCCTCCCCTTAAAACTACAATACCTAACCTTCCCAATTCTAGCATCACAATACACCCATACAAATTCTACCCATATCCAAGTACACATGGCTGATGACTGTGATATCATAACCCACTTACAAAACAACAACAACAACAACTAGCCACAGAAAGTTTTCATCCGTGATAAGAAAACAGGTAGTAATGGAATGCCTATGACAGAAAAGTTACTTACTGAAATGGAACAGAGCAGCAGTCATGAGACATGAGAACATTTACCAAAGAGGAAACTTGTTGTTGTTGATTCATAAAGGGGCATGATGATGTAATAATTTAGAAACAAACACTTGATATAGAGTAATCCTACAGTAACAGTTTTCGTGTGGCAATATTTACAATAGCAAGCATGGCATAAGCTTCCCCAACAATACATAAAACATGCTAATTACCAGTGATCTTAGCACTTTGTTCTCAACAGAATACAGTGAGTCATCTGCAAAAACTTGTTGTTCTCATATTTTCTATGTTACACAAACTGTGCGGTTTTGTAAAAAAAAAACAAGTAGTTCCGTGAAGAACTATAAAGCCTATTTTCATATATCCTGCTCATGTTAATTGCCTCTATCAACATACAAAATTTCAGTTTAATTGCTGTAACAGATTCGTAGATATTGAGAACCGTATTTTTGTACTATTACATTAATATTATTGTGTACGTGTGGTATTCAAACTTCAATCACATGATTAGACCACAAGAAGTAAAAACGAGATTTTAAAATTACGCACAGCAGCCATCTTGTGATTATGCAAACAATTGAAATAAATTAGATGCCAGTGGATCAACATTTGTATAAGCATTTAACGTGCAACGTTTCACGGCACTCGGAGAGTTAATTCGCGAGAAACGTCTAAATATTCCGGATGATCGCCATGTTGGATTGTTAAATGTATAGGCCATAGAGTTATGTACCATTCAATGACAATTATTGCCTAGGTTCATTATTCAAACTTTCACTTCGATCGCATGATTACGACACAAGAAATAAAAACTTAATTTTAAAAGTTCGCACAACCGCCATCTTGAGGTTATGTAAACAATTGAATTAAATTAGATGGCAGTGCATTACAATCTGCAAAATCATTTACTGTACCACATTACACTGCGCTCGGAGAGTTAAATCACGAGAAAAGTCTATTAAAATATTTCAAATTCGCTTGGTCACCATGTTCGTTTTGTACTTTACAAGTTTATGAAATATGCATAGGTAAATTTGTATCAGTATCCTTTATCACCGTACAAAATTGCAGGGTGATATCTGTAATAGTTTCGGAGATATAGAATGTCAGTGAAATATTTCGCACAGCCGCCATTTTGAGGTTATGTAAACAATTGAACTAAATTAGACTCCAGTGCATTACAATGTGTATAAACATTTGCTGTACCAAGTTTCATTACGTTTGGATATTTAAATCGCGAGAAAGGTCTATTTAAAAGTCTCAAATTCGCTTGACCGCCATGTTGGTTTTGTAGTCACCAGGTTTTTGAAAGTCTCATAGGTGAACTTCTAGTAGTGCCCTTTATCACCGTACACAATTTCAGGGCGATATCAGTAATAGTTTCGGAGATATTGAATGCTAGTGAAATATTTCGCACAGCCGCCATGTTGGATTGGTGATACGTAACAAAATTTGAAGGGCACGATCGAGGTCGCCGGGAATAGTGCTATGAACTTATCGAGTTTCATTGAAATCGCTCCAGCCGTTTAGATTTTATTAGGGACACACACACACACCTCACACACACACACACACACGGACAAAAGGTGATCTCATAAGCCTATTTTTTCAAAATTGAAAATAGGCTAAAAACTAAAAATGACCATATCTATCCTTGACTAGTTAAATAAATATAGCCTTTTCATAAGATCCTTTCTACTTTTCAATACAAAATTGTTGTATTCCCTATTATATTGGTAGCACTGAATGAAAGTAGAACGAGCGATAATATTCTCTATAGTACATGAATTAGCCAAAATACCTTATCAAACGATGAGAAATAAATCAGGGAATGATGTTTTAATAGATGTTTCCTCCTCCACTGTCTGTGACTCACCCAGCCATCCCAAATAGCATCACGACTTATGTAGGCAGAATTCCAGCTGTGGCCACCATTGTCCACATCAATCATCATCAAACCGGTATTGCCAACCTCGCCCTTACAGTACTATGCCACACCAACACCCTTCGATTTGTCCAATCCAATGGTTTTTGACGCGTCCAGATCAGTGCTGCACCGCAGGCTGCGCTCGGCCAAGGCCGCTCCTACACCCGACCATTCTAACCTTCGTTATGGGGTATCCAATGGTTTTTGGACAATGGTTACAGCCTAACGCGTCCAGATAAATGGTTTTTGAATATGGTTACAGCATAACACGCCCCGATGAATGGTTTTTTTTTTATCAACAGTGTGTGCTGCTACAGTACGCCTTGTTGACAGTGTAACCGTTCATTCTCATTATACCGGGGTTGTGGTTGATTATACTCACAATGAGGGAGAGCAATTAAAAAGAAACATCTCTTCCATTTATTCCTTTTCATTTAACACTAAGCATCAATCACTAACACTTCACTTCTCGGGATCTTATCACGCAATCCGACCAAGTCGACAGATACTCACATGGCTTCCTACAATCTCCAAAGATAAAACGGACAGATATTCTAACACAAAATCCCTCAGTACGGACTCCCAACAAAAACAGCCAAAGATATATATATATATAACAAAATAGCATAAAGAAAACATATAAAAGAAAATTCATTGGCAAGGCCACCTGCCATGCCACACAGAGATGCAAACTGCCCTCCCAGCAAGCGCCATTTTCTTACCTAACAATAGAGCTGAGCCTTGCAATCAGAATGGTTGCAATCGCCCCTCTATGTAATTCTCACGTGAGAAGCACGTGAGGATCACATACATTAAAAATACACAAATGAAAATAATACATTTTTCTCCTCCTGCCTCCACGCCTCCTTCGTCATCTGTAATTCTTGCGTCTCCCACGCCTTCCTCCTCGTCGTCTTCTACGATGCCTCCTGCCTCCCCGTCTCCTGTATTCCAAACCTCTCTTTTTCTTCTTCCTTTTGTCTGTCTCCTCTGATTCAGTATCATATGTTCCTTTCTTTTTCTTCTTCCTCCTTTGGTCTGATCCTTCACTCTCTTATCTTCCTTTCCCTGACATCTCACCTTCTTCCTACTCCTTCCCTTTGCTTTCCAACTCATTCTTTTATCTATTCTCCTGGTCCTCTTTGTCTTCATTCTCAACCACTTCTCTCTTCTTACTTTCCACATTTTCCACCTCTTCCTCGTCTGTCTTGTCTTACTCAACAGTTCCTTTCTCTTCTTCCTCTTGGTTTTCCCCTGTTTCTTCTTAACCTTATCTTCTTCCAGTATGTTGTCTTCTCCATGACCTTCTCTTGCACTTTTACCTTCATCTTTAGCCTCTTTTTCTTGACTGCTACTGTCCTCCTCATGACCAACTTTACCCGATTCTTCTTTCTCTTCTTCAGTTTCTGCCATATCACCTGCTTTCTCACGCCCTTCTGTTTCACCTTCTTCCTTATCCGTTTCTCCTTTCTCTTCTACCTTTTCCTTTCTTTCACCTGCCTCCTTTCCTTCAGTTTCTTCCAAATCACATGCTTTCTCACGCCCCCCACATCTCGGATAATGTTCCTGCCCCTTAATCGCACATAGCTCATTCACTTCATCCATATAACCTTGTTCTTCTTCACATCGTTCTCTCTCTTCCTTGAGCTTCTCATTCCTCTCCATCAATGTCACCTGTTCCTCCTTAAGGCTATCCACGCTATCCTTATTTTTCGCTATTCCTTCTCTCATCACAGTTTTATGTTCTTGTACTTCTTTGCTTAACTCGTCAATCTTAGCATTGGTTGCTTCAGCCTGTTTCTTTATTGCTTCGTTTACGTACACCTTTACAGATTCTACCTGCTTACCTATGGATTCAATTTGCGCTTTCATAGACTCTCCTTGCTGCCTAACTTCTCCTATTTCCTTACTCATACACTCTTTCACTGATCCTATTTCCGTACTTAAAGACTCTCTTACTAATCCTAAAGACTCTCCTACTGATCCTAAAGACTCTTCCATACCGGTGAATTTACTTAGTAGCATTTGGAGCAAACTAGTGTTAACATCTCCCATTCGTGCTCCACGTTGGTGCGTCATAATGTAACCGTTCATTCTCACTTATACCGGGGTTGTGGTTGATTATACTCACAATGAGGGAGAGCAATTAAAAAGAAACATCTCTTCCATTTATTCCTTTTCATTTAACACTAAGCATCAATCACTAACACTTCACTTCTCGGGATCTTATCACGCAATCCGACCAAGTCAACAGATACTCACATGGCTTCCTACAATCTCCAAAGATAAAACGGACAGATATTCTAACACAAAATCCCTCAGTACGGACTCCCAACAAAAACAGCCAAAGATATATATATATATAACAAAATAGCATAAAGAAAACATATAAAAGAAACTTCATTGGCAAGGCCACCTGCCATGCCACACAGAGATGCAAACTGCCCTCCCAGCAAGCGCCATTTTCTTACCTAACAATAGAGCTGAGCCTTGCAATCAGAATGGTTGCAACAGTTCAACGAGATGCAAGCTCTGTCAGAACATAGCAACCGTTTATAAAAAGAGCAACAAATATAAACACATATTTATGTACTTTATAATAATGTTATTGGTTTTACGTCCCTTTTAACTACACTGGCTTTTAGAGACGCCGGGGTGCCGGAATTTTGCCCCGAAGGGGATCTTTAACGTGCCAGTAAATGTACTGACATTATATACTTTAGCGCATAACTTATATGAGGTGCAGTATTGACCAGGTTTCCTAATTTCAATGTTGATGCAAGTGTATAAGCTGCATTTTACCTTCATTTAGAATTAATATTATATTATTTACAGAGTGGATACATTTTTAGGCATTTGCACCTTCAATAGTCCTTATGCGAACACTTCCTAAACAAGTAGTTCCGTGAAGAACTATACAGCCTATTTTCATATATCCTACTTATGTTAACTGCCACAATCAACATACAAAATTTCAGTTTAATTGCTGTAACAGATTCGTAGATATTGAGAACCGTCTAAATATTTCAGATGGTCGACAGGTTGGATTTTTATTTTTGTACTATTACATTAAGATTATTGTGTACGTGTGGTATTCAAACTTCAATCGCATGATTAGACAACAAGAAGTAAAAACGAGATTTTAAAATTACGCACAGCAGCCATCTTGTGATAATGCAAACCATTGAAATAAATTAGATGCCAGTGGATCAACATTTGTATAAGCATTTAACGTGCGACGTTTCACGGCACTCGGATAGTTAATTCGCGAGACACGTCGATTTAAATATTTATACTTCGCGTCGCCGCCATGTTGGATTTGTGCTCACCAGGTTCCTGAAAGTCCTATAGGTGAACATATGTTCATAGTCTCTATGAACATTAAAAAATTCAGTTTGGTTGCTGTAAAAGATTCATAGATATTGAGAACCGTCTAAATATTTCGGGAGCTCACCAATTAGGATTGTTATATGTATAGGCCATAGAGTTATGTACCATTCAAGGACAATTATTGCCTAGGTTCATTATTCAAACTTTCACTTCGATCGCATGATTACGACACAAGAAATTAAAACTTAATTTTAAAATTTCGTACAGCCGCCATCTTGAGGTTATGTAAGCAATTGAATTAAATTAGATGGCAGTGCATTACAATCTGCAAAATCAATTACTGTACCACATTTCACTGCGCTCAGAGAGTTAAATCACGAGAAAAGTCTATTAAAATATTTTAAATTCGCTTGGTCGCCATGTTCGTTTCGTACTTCACAGGTTTATGAAGTATACATAGGTATGCCTGTATCAGTACCCTTTATCACCGTACAAAATTGCAGGGTGATATCTGTAATAGTTTCGGAGATATAGAATGTCAGTGAAATATTTCGCACAGCCGCCATTTTGAGGTTATGTAAACAATTGAACTAAATTTGACTCCAGTGCATTGCAATGTGTATAAACATTTGCTGTACCAAGTTTCATTACATTTAGATAGTTAAATCGCGAGAAAAGTCTATTTAAATATCTCAACTTCGCTTGGCCGCCATGTTGGTTTTGTAGTCACCAGGTTTTTGAAAGTCTCATAGGTGAACTTCTAGTAGTGCCCTTTATCACCGTACACAATTTCAGGGCGATATCGGTAATAGTTTCGGAGATATTGAATGCTAGTGAAATATTTCGCACAGCCGCCATGTTGGATTGGAGAGACGTAACAAAATTTGAAGGGCACGGTCGAGGTCGCCGGGAATAGTGCTATGAACTTCCCGAGTTTCATTGAAATCGCTCCAGCCGTTTCGATTTTATTAGGGGGGGACACACACACGAATCACACACACACACACACACACATACATACACACACACGCACACACACACGGACAAAAGGTGATCTCATAAGCCTATTTTTTCAAAATTGAAAATAGGCTAAAAATACTCTCTAGCATGTATGTTACATTAGATTAAAACTTTTAAAATAGGCCTACATTAACGTTCATCCAATGAAACTAGATGTAAAGAAACTTGTAAGACTTCATTCCAGATTGTGTTCCATTTTATCTGTGAAATTGAAACAAAACACCTCTTAGAAATTGTATGTTAAAATTGCATGAAATATCCCATTTAAAGCGTACACTTACCCTCTCCATTCTAACCTTCGCTTTACAACCACCATGCTCCAAAACACTCTGCTGCTTGCAGAGCTATTTACCACTTTCTGGACTGGACGTTTAATGTGACTGTACACAGAGTTTATTAGTTGCATTTTAAACTGACATCTCCACTTTAGGACAACTTCTTGCAATCAGTTCAATGTTTGGTGTGCTAACACTACATGCCCCAATAATTTCAAGAAATGGTCACCTATTGTAAATGCCAATTCATTGTTCATCTTATACTTCAGTGGCGGCCGGTAATAAGGTTGCAGTGAAGCACAACGACCAGATTAATTCAAGAAAAACAATTAATACCGTAATAATATTTTTAGTAATAAAAGCTGTATGTATAGGAATTCATAATCCTGTTCTTTAATAATTCATGAAATCTTATAGTAAGTTACTGTGAACTGTCTGAGAAAGCAAAGCGTGCCAACCGTCTAGGAGTGTTCGTTGCCAGGCCCGAGCACCGACCAGATCTCAATAGTGAAGGTTATGGCAGAGATGCTAGACCGAGTAGGTCCTATCCCGACAGTTAACTCGGCTGGCCGTTGCCCGCTGATTGCAACAAGGGAGCCGAGGAGCGGACGGAGACATCTGAGATGCTCCGTCAACTGCCGATACTATGTCTTGCAGGTTATCATGTAACCTAACTATTTAATCCGGTGATCCAGTGATAATGTGATGTTCTCTGAACTGCGGCATTCGTGATGAATGAGGTTCAACCGTTTTACTGCGCAATTGAATACAGTTTTCTTTGATATCAAGCAGTCCTTAATGAAAAAGGACAACAGCCATAACAATTATCCACCAGCCGCCACTGCTATACTTACAGATTAGTAATTAGCCATGTACAGAAGTGGATCAAGTAACAGAATATTAATTGAACCAGAGGTACATTATCTTAGTGCGCCCTGGAAATCGCGGCAAACTATGGCGTCATTTGGCTGGTCAGGTGCGGAGCGAGTGTACCTCGCATTACCCTGCTCCGCTGACTCATATCGTTAGATCACACGTGTTCTGTCATTTATATGGATGTGTATCTGCAAAGTTTAGAAGTTAGTGTTGCACGTTTAGTGAATATTGTGATTACTGTGATTGTTGGTCATGCCTAGACACCAATTCACATTGCACGAACGTGTGTATATCCATAATTCGTATATGAAAAGCAGAAAGTCTTGTTGTGAAACAAGATGAAAATGTCGAATCAAGTTTCCAGGAAGACCTGTGCGTAATGCCAGTACAATTAGGAGGCTCGCCAAACGATTCAAGAAAACAGGCACCGTAAATAATAAACATTTTAACAGACAACGTTGTGTTCTTACAGAACGGGGACACCAAGAGCCAGCTGATGAGCTAGCTTGGTGTCCTATGCGAAACCCCACACAAGACACGGCACACACCTAGCAGAATTGCTGAGATTGTTGTCCATTCTTTCATCAGAAGATGTCAGGTGTGTGTTACAAGAGAGGGAGGACATTTTCAGCATCGACTATGAGCACTGTTCATATTATTGAACATGGTTGGTAAAAGTGTTCAAGTGTGCACCAACCACCGACTGAACATTGTACGCGTGCCCACGATCAGCACCAGTCAACGCCGGCTTAGCTTGCCGTGTTTACCGGGGCGCACAATGATAACGACACTGAACATACAATGAAAGAATATTGTAAATTTCCTAATTTCTACTGAACGGCAATGAACAGTTATTGGACAAGCTTCCTCCTCTTATGCTGAGCCAAAGTTTTGGGTGAAAACCTGTCGTTAACATTGTGTACAAAATTATTAATCAAGATATTACTGGCAGTGCCCAGTACAGTCTTTTCAATTAATGCCCTGGCATGCTTTGGGCAGCTGTGCCACATAAACAGTACAGTGGGCAGACATCTTTGTGTTACATTCACCAAAACACTCCGCTGGTTGCAGTGATGCAAAAATTCTGTCTTGTAGCTATTGAGTAGCTTACTCATAACAACAAAAGTAAATGCAGCACAGTTGACTACATCTGCATGGGGATAGCATAGTCCTCCTCACTTATTGGCATTTATTAGGCTGGCGTGATCACTCTGGCCTGCCTCATCGCAAAGAAAGACTTTGCAATAATTGCAATCATATCGCTTTAAAAAAAACATACGAGCAATAACCACTGATATAGTGTAAGAGAGGCCAATACTCATCTTGTAGGACTTCTACATCACTATCATCAGCAACACAAGTATCAAAAGCACTTATGTCACATGTCTTGTCTTCTTCAAAATACTCGCTCACTGCAGCATTGAGGTTCAGGATGCTCTGAAGGCGCAATTTATTCTCCACCTCAAACACTTGCCTCAGGGAAATATTGTACTGGCTCCCTGCCAGTTGGCGATATTTTCCAAATCAAGCTTCTAGGTTATCTGTCTGTATGAGAATACAAGCAATTCCCAGGAATAGTTTTTCACTTTACGCTTTGTTAGCAAGTGAACTTGCTCTTTTAAGAAGTCTAATGTATCCTTCTTCTCAGGGAACTTACTCTCCAAGTTCTTAAATGAACTGTCCATAACAGATGCAGTATCCTCAACACTTTGTTGTTCATATGCATCAGGACCAGCATACACTGAATGGGCATTCCTTATAAGTTCTTCAATTTCTAGCACTGTACTTAACTGTCTTGGTAAAGACATGTTATTACAACGTTTCACTTCTGTATTCGATACATACAAGGAGGCACTCAAACCTTCTGTTATCTTAATGCAGCAACGCAAGTGTGGACTAGGATTTTCCTTCATTAAAATAAAATATATACAAGATACCTCTCTAATGTAATTCCACTCAGGATGAAGACTCAAACTGTTTACCTTCACCTTCAATTCCTGAAAGTTTCTAAATGAAACTGCTTCCAGATTTTCCGCCAATGTCTGCATACTTTCAGCGAGAGCCTTCGATAAACTTTCATTATCAATCCTACGCCTTCTATCATCTGGATCTTCTCGGCAGACAGTTGCAGTGTCAGTTAAATACTCTGGGCAGTTGGGGAACTGAGACGGGACTGCTCCTAGGAATTTAATTCGAACATTAACTTACGATACAATCATTTTATCACAGTCTTGCATTACATTAATTACTCTATTTATTCTAAATTTATTCAATCTCCAACCTAATTCACACACACCTCTTCCCCCACCCCTATAAGAAATGTAATGAATTAGATTACTGCAATAGAAAAAAAAAGATTAATCAGGGCCTGCTACAGGTTATCGGTCTCTAACCTCATGCAGTTAGCTTGCAATTCAAACCCCAATAGAAATGTGAATACTATCCATAATAACACCCACTTATACCTCCCACTTGAAATTGATAACCCCATAAAACAAATAAACCTAAGCTACGACATTAGCCTGTAGCACATAATTTAGGTTAGAAAATTCTGACTTCTACATCTAAATGAATTTTCGTGATCAGAAGAGCTAGCCTATGCTAAAATTTAAGGGTAGGACTATCTGCTAACTAACCTCTAATCAGTCTCGGTTTATACAACGGAGCAGTATCTAGCTTTCCATTCTTTTCATCATACATACTAGTGGTCTATTGAATCTCATGTGGCTTGAAATGGATGGCACACACCTACAAGAAAAGAGACTTGGTTACAAAGTTCCTTCCTCCCATTACACTAAACTAGTGAGAATTGGAGCATAAGTATTGATGTAACTCGTACCATAGAATATTTCGAAGGAATAAAATCCTGGCGGTGAATGGCTCGTATCCATTTCCACTTTTCACCTTCATCATTAGGAAAAGAGAAAACGTTTACTTTCGGGCCATTGGCGTAATTGCCTTTACAATTTGGAACACAGCACTTAATGGCACAACTTTACACTGCACTGATAACCATTAAGTATAACCGGGTAGGAAATCTGAGAAAATCAGTACCTGGGACTGTAAACACGACACACAACACGCGGAAACCATACCATAACCTGCAAACTCGAATGTTATGTCTCAATGTCCGCGGCCGGGCTTCCGTGACGTCACTCGCTTGTCAACTACATATCGCAAGGCTTTCTCTCTAGGTGGTGTTGGCAGTGTCCTAGAGCTGGGAACATCGGAAGGGATACAGCTGGTGAGGTGGGATTGGCACCTCGCCCAGGCGGCCTCACCTGCAAAGCGAACAGCGGCCTCATGAGGGAAGGTAAGGGATGGCGAGGATGGATAGGCAAGGAAGAGGGAAGGAGGCGGCCGTGGCCTTGAAGAAGGTACCATCCCGGCATTTTCCCGACGAAGACGAAGTGGGAAACCACGGAAAACCACTTCGAGGATGGCTGAGGGGGAATCGAACCCCCTCTACTCATTTGGGCCACCCGAGGCTGAGTAGACCCCGTTCCAGTCCTCGTACCACTTTTCAAATTTCGTGGCAGAGCCGGGAATCGAACCCAGGACCTCCGGGGCGGCAGCTAACCATGCTGACCGCTACGCTACGGAGGCGACCGGATCGAAATATACAAGACAAAATAGCTTTACAAAACACTACCAATCCTATAATGACTCCCACAAACGATTTCTGCCGTACAGAACAAAAATCACGGCAAACACTTCGAAAGTGGGATTATATTGTGTCGACGGACTGAAATAGTTGCAGTATCAATTGTCAATAAGGGAACAATGAAAACTGGCTTCAAAGCTATCAAAGGTTTCCGGTGGTGTTGGTGGAGGTAATCTTTGTTTTAAGAGGTGGAATATCAAGGTCGTCTGCCTCTCATACGTTCAATCCTGCTATTTAAGAACGTGATAAAATGAAGGGCGTCGTAAAACAAGAATCAAGGGGCATGGAAAGACGGTAGAATGAAAGACACCCTAAGACTCCAAAAGTAATACCATTTGGACAACCTTGGTCTGTATAGGTGGGCTTCGGTGAGGCTGTCGGAAGCATGATGAACTGCTGTGCCCAATATCATGGGTTCAAGCCGGGCCAAAGTTGGTGGCATAGTCGGTAGCATGCCGAACTGCTATGCCCAAGATCGCGTGTTCAAACCCGGCCGAAGTCGTCTGATTTTTAAGAGCGTTAAAATCCTTCAGTATACCTTCCTTCGGAGGGGAAGTAAAGCCAGCGGGCCCATGCCATACATTTATGGCATGAAAAAGAACCTACTACTACAGTTGGTAGTGTGTAGCTAAATCTGTAGGTTATGTGGTTTAGAAACACTCTATCAGGTTACAACGTTTGCCGCTGGGTGACAATGGCGTCTGGTAGCCAATGTTGGATCTACTTATTTACCTTCAGTAATTTCATCTCTCATTAACTCCTCTCGTGAGGTTGGCGTCAGGAAGGGCATCCGGCCGTAGAAACCATCAGTTACATCGCATATCATCCCCGACCCCGTTGGAAACGGGATTAATAAGGGGTAAAAGGGATAGAGAGAGAACTTTGGACTGTATACACTTTTCCATGAGCTAAAAGAAAACAAAAGAAAATAAAAATCACTTGATTTATGGTGACTATTATTTTGATGGGCGGAAATTCTAGATCATCTGCCCCATTTATGTGGATGATAAAAATTATTATTATTGCTACTACTAAAATAATAATTATTATTACTATATTTTTCGTGTGGCCTTCTGAGAGGCCGAGTGCAGGTCTTCCTAGTTGACGCCCGTGGGCGCCCTGCGCGCCATAATGAGGATGAAGTGTTGATGTTGACGTCACATATGCCCAGTCCTCGAGCTACGGGAATTAGCCCCAGGAAATTAAAATCCTTCCAACCCGGGAATCGAACCCGGGACTCTTCGGGCCAAAGCCTAGCACGCTAACCAATTATCCATGCAGCCGGATATTAATACTATTTACTAAGTACTTTCTTGCAGGTAACTTACATCCTAGCATCCTTGGCTCTCGCCCCGGAAGTCTGTGTTAGATTCCTGGTTGTGTTAAGAAATTTAATTCTGGTCTGAGGGCTGTAACGGGGTAAACTTAGTCTCGTGAGGTCAAACTGAGAAGCAGTGGGTTCGATTCCCACCTCAGTTATCCTGAAGTGGTTTTCCTTGGTTTTCCGCTTCTACTCAGGCAAACGCCGCATTGGTTCCTAACGTAAAGCCACTGCTCCCTCCATCCCAATCCTCGCCTCAATTACAAATACACACACACTAATTCAGGCACCACAATAATACAGGTCTTTAGACAAATTTTACGCATACTCAACTACACGGGGGTGAAATGACCACGAAGTTGAAGCCCCTAAATGAAACAAAAACAACAACAACAACAAAATAAGGAAAATTAAAAAACAATACAAATAATAACAACAATGATGAGTGTAAAGCAGTGCTCTCAACCTTCGAGGAATGAAAGTTAGGAGATTTGAAAGAAAACAAGATGTTCAGTAAATAACATATAGCCTACTTTCTCCTAAATGCATGGGTATTGTTATAACTCTTTGTCCTTTTCAAGGAGTATAATTGAATGTTGGTTGTAGTAGCTTGTTGAAATACAATGTGCTATACGGATATTAAACATGAATATGAGGTGCCCTTTGCTAGTGCTACCTCTGTAAAAAATTCCATTCAATTCGGTTTCACCGTGTTTGAATTGATATGGGGAATGGATTTGCACACATACATGGCCGCTATTTGCAAACTATTGGGCTTATGATCTTGCAGTTTGGTCAGAATATGCATTCCACAAAAAGGCATGTTGTTGCAAAATTTGGTAGAGATCAAATTATTAGGATGGTCGTAATTGCATGTAAGCGCAAAAGGTACAAGGATGCCCTGACATATAACATGCAGAAATGTATGATCAACACCGAAAACTGGGAGACCACAGCTTCTAACCGACAAGTGTGGCGTCGGCTTGTTCACGGAGGTGCTACCTCTGTACCAAATTCCGTTCCATTCGGTTTTACCGTGTTCGAATTAATAGGGCGAATCGATTTTCACACAAAGATGGCCGCCATCCGCAAAATATTAGGCCAATGACCTATTAGATTGGTCAAAGGATGCTCCCTCCATAAGGGATGCTGATGCAAAATTTGGTAGAGATCGGATGATTAGGTTAATCGTAATTTGATTTAAGCTTTGAACATTTGTGTGGCCGCCATTACGTTTCCGTCAAGATGACGGCGATATAAAACATGACACTGAGGTGCCCTTTGCTAGTGCTACCTCTGTACCAAATTTCGTTCCATTCGGTTTCACCGTGTTTGAATTAATAGGGGGAATCGATTTTGACACAAAGATGGCCGTCATCCGCAAACTGTTAGGCTAATGACCTATTAATTTGGTCAAAGGATGCTTCCTCCATAAAGGCATGTTGTTGCAAAATTTTGGTAGAGATCGGATGATTATGTTAGTCGTAATTTTATTTAAGCTTTGAACATTTGTGTGGCCGCCATTACGTTTCTGTCAAGACGGCGGCGATATAAAACATGACACTGAGGTGCTCTTTGCTAGTGCTACCTCTGTACCAAATTTCGTTCCATTCGGTTTCACCGTGTTTGAATTAATAGGGGGAATCGATTTTGACACAAAGATGGCCGTCATCTGCAAACTATTAGGATAATGACCTATTAATTTGGTCAAAGGATGCTTCCTCCATAAAGGTATGTTGTTGCAAAATTTGGTAGAGATCGGATGATTAGGTTAGTCGTGATTTGACTTAAGCTTTGAACATTTGTGAGGCCGCCATTACGTTTCCGTCAAGATGGCGGCGATATAAAACATGACACTGAGGTGCTACCTTTGTACCAAATTTTGTTCAATTCGCGTTCACCGTGTTCGAATTGATAGGGGGTGAGGGGAGGGGACAGACATTCAGAGTACACAGGCTCACACACATACACACACACACACACAGACAGACACACATTTTTTCGCCCTGTGTTGATCTCATAAGTGTACTTTCATTTTTTGCAAAAATCGAAAGTAGGCTAAAAAGATAGGTAATGGAAAGAGGGGAGGGTGCATCGCGAAGTCAATGGAACAATGGCAAAATCGGCCCCAGCTGAGGAATCCTTAATTCTCGAGCACACAAGCCGTGAACCACGTAGTGGGCTACAAACGCCCTATACAACAGGCCATGGATACAATGGAGCCCTCGAGAGGGAAGGAAAGAAAATATACAGGTTAATTAGGCCTCGATTACCATAATACCATCGTGGTCGGAAAACAACCAGAGATGTTCAAGAGAGGTCGACAGGAAAGATGAAAGAGAGGAGACCAACCTTGCTCAGCTCGGGCCCATGGTTGCCAACCCACGTCCCATTGTGAATCCCTCCCTAGAGATACAGTTCTCTCGCTTTACTCATTATCCACCAGCTCACATTTGAAATTTAGCTGGGCGGTCATGTTTACATTCCATGTCTGTGTGGAGCGAGGGCTTTCCAAGCTCGAGGCACAGCGTTGTCAACTCTCCACTGTAGCCACTGAGAGCAACTGGACTGTGCAACACTGGAAACCTGACAAGCGAGCCGGCAACCAGGATGGACTTTGGACTCCACGTGGATAAATGTAGCAAGCATGTTATTGGTCAACAGTGGCACGTGCTACTGCCTAACGTTGGAGAGTGACCTCGTGTGAGAGGGGTAACCTAGGCACGAGGGGCACATTGGTTGGGCCAAGCAGGTCAGTCACATCAGCAATCGTTCTGTGACCGGATCCACGAGTCTCCATTAGCTCTGTAATCAGTGTGTGTTGTGCTACCCCGCTGCGCCTGGGGAGCACACCGTCCCGCAGTGAGGTCGATACTGGCCCGCGACGCGCCCCCACTCCGTCAGCAAGTACTTTGATGTTTCTTCAACAACTGCTCAGGTTGACGCTCCGTGCGATACCAGAGGCGTACATCTAAAACTAATTACACTAGACCTAGGTAAACAGAAAATTATAATCTAAACTGCCTATTGTTTTCAAGTATTGTTTATTTTTATTTTACGTAGTTTTGTTAATTCGTTTGGAAGCTTGAGATATATTGGTCATAAGTCCCGAGTACTTGAGTGTGTGCTGTATTTGGCAGAGCCTGTGCTACAGTGGCGTCCCTAATAATTTGTTGTTGTTGTTGTTGTTGATGATGTTCTTGTTGTTGTCGTTTCATTTAAGGGGCTTGAGCATCGTGGTCATTTCGCTTCGTGCTCTTGGTGTTTATACACAGTATATATACATATAGAGTGGGAATTTGTCTAACAACCTGTGTTATTGTGGTGTATGTTGTTGTTGTTGTTGTTGTAATGTGTGTATTTGTCATTCAGGTGAGGTTTGGGAAGGATGCGGCCGTGGCCTTAAGTTAGGAATCATCCTGGTATTTGCATGGAGTAGAAGTGTAAAACCACGAAAATCACTTGCAGAATACTGAGATGGGAATTGAACATTATAAAGTAAAAGGCAACAAACTAATTGAAGTAACATTAGACCAATTGTAACCGAAAACAAAAATCTAAACTCATGCAGAGATTGCGTGGGCCAAGGACCTGTAGGCTGGTCTCTACCGTACTCTGCTACCACAGAGGGGAAACCATTTTACTGGCGAGTGGGTTGCATATGGCACGCTCATTCTACTGTGGATGGCTTATTACGAGCTCGGAGTTCTCTAGAGAGGGTCGAGTAAACTGTGACCCAATCAGAAAAAGAGGTGATTAAAATCTAGTTTGCCTCCAAATGAAACCGCAAATTCTTTCTATCTCTACTGAAAATGAGAAGGGTTTCAGGTTCCTAGCGCAGCGCATGTTGACTAGCGTCCAAGGATTTATGAAGCAGAGAGTCACGTGCATTGGCTTGCCTACTTGTCGGGCGAACTGTTCGGCCCGGTTCATACTAAGGTGATATAAGATAAGCGATATGTCGTAAATAATATATTGCGACGATCTATTGCTAGGAAGGTTCAGACAGCAGGCGATACATCGGCGTGGCCTGGGCGATACAAATTTGCTGGGAACACAATTCTCGCTACTTCAGTTACAAATATGAGCTCAAGTGAGGAAGACATTGCAGTGGCTTATTGGTTCAGGCATAGCATGAGAAGAAGAAGAAGAAGAAGAAGAAGAAGAAGAAGAAGAAGAAGAAGAAGAAGAAGAAGGAAATACTGGGTACATCCCTACAATCACATCAACGTGCACCATAGCTCGGCCGTTGTTTCTCAAGAGATGTCTCAACATGAATCAAAATTCAGGGAGTTCTATCGAATGAATCCTGAAAACTTTCATTTCCTTAAAAGCCTCGTGTCACGAGGAATTAATGAAAGGAATTGCCGAATTGTCTTCTCTTTTTCCCGTCATCATGTTTACAGCCCGAACTAATCGCTCAAGAGACCAGCAAGCGGTACTTCGAGAGATATGTCACTTGCGATATGTTGTGCAATCCCGCCGCTGTGAACCTTCTCGTATCTGTCTGTGCGTGTGGCGTATTGTTAATCGCTTACGACTTATCGCTTATCTCATACCGCCTAGTACGAACGGGGCCTGTTTGTTCTCTGTAACTTCGTATTTGGCTCCCAGTGCAGTGCACGTTGTCTAGTATCCAGGAGCTTACGAAGCCAAGACACACGTGCACTGGGTTGCCTACTTGTCGGGCGAACTGTTTGGTGGTACACAGACATCTTACTAATGTCTTATCTAATGTTTGGTGAGAGTAGCGGTGTAAATTATGTTTTTAGGACCGGATTTGTAAGGTAATCTTCAAATTACTTCAAAGAGAGGAAAGGAGGAGTTCTAACCACTTGAAGAATGAGATTTTCGGGAGGAACAAGAGGATAGACCATGAAAAGCGTGAAAATCATAGCTCCCTTTGTCTCCGTATACAGGGTCTTTATTTTTACTTGGCAAGACGATTCCGCTCGGCCTTGGCCGGCGGTCCCCAGCCAATAGCCGGCTGTTACAGGTTGGCGCGCGCGATCTCCGGCTATATTTCCACGCTCTTCCTGCGGTAGACGTGTGAGCTCCGAGCTAATTGTGTGTTTTATAAAGCGACTGTGTACTGTATCTTGTATTTTTAGTGTTTTATTGTGATTGTGTGTAGTGCTGTAATGCCTCATGTGAAATATTCGTTACGTGAACGTGTATATCTGCACAATAGGAACATAACGTGTAGGAATGCATGCCCTAGAAGAAGACAAAAGTTTCGAGTGAAATTTCCAGGGAGACCTATTCCTATAAATCGGGCAATAAAACAATTGGCTAACAGATTCAAACGTAAAGGTTCAGTAAACAATAAAAATAGACATACAGGTCGTTATCTCCTTACTGAAGCTAAATTAACCGGAAGCTTCATAAGGAGATGCCGATTATGTTTAGCAGCGGATGGGGATCCATTTTCAGCATATACTGTAAACATGGTGAGTAAAAATCCATGATACTGATTTTAAGCACCGTATTCTGCCGTACATATGCGCGTGCGGTAGCTGGCAACTTAGCAGTCACTGGCGAAGCGCGTGAGCCAGAATGTCCTGGCCAAGCAAATACGTATAAAGACCCTGTATAATACTGCCCGAGTCAGAAGGAAGAAACTCCCAAGAGAGGACATACATGAAGCATGAAAGAGAGCAATCCAGTAAAATTAAATGGGAGTAATGTCTGACTCGGCTGGAAGTCTATGGTTACCAAACTGTCTCTCACAAAATGTGGGACCTTGTGATGTATTTGAAGTTTCTTGGCGTAGTTGAATTGCTTTTGATAAAGCTATCCCTGTAAGTACAGTACGTTGAAGACCACTTGCGGTATGGATCCACATTACCTGTTACTGGCAGTAAAATGCGGATACCCATACATAAACTAAGTGAGATAAGTGATACTAAGACCGGAAGAGCTTTGACGGAAAACCAATGGCAGCAGCACAGTTAACGTATGAAGGAGTACTGGAGGCAGAGGAAATAACTTACAAAGCAGATATAGTGAAATTGTAGCATGATCCGAAGTTGTCAATTTGCAAATAAATAAATTTAAAAAAAAGTGATGTGTAGAGTAACAAGATTTGATGAATTGAGATTACATAAGTACTAGTTATCCTTATCTGTGCCTCCACAACCAATCTCCCTCAACGCGATGGGTTGCCTCAAGCACTGTACTATATAGCTGCTGTTGGTTTTTAGGAGATTTGTGACATCGTGTTCATGTAGCCCTGTGTGCTTGGGTGTGTGTTATATTTTTCTGATAACCTGCATCACTTTAATGTCTCTACTAATGAGTGTATTTGTAATTGAGGTAGGATTTGTGTAGGAAGTGGCCGCAGTCTACAGTTACGAGTTATCCCAGCATTTGTCTGGAGTAGTAGTGGGAAACCACGTAAAACCACTTTCAGGATGGCTGAGGTAGGTAATGAACCCGCCTCTTCTCAGTTTAGGCTCACGAGGCTGAGTGTACCCCGTTCCAGACCAGAATACAATTTCTTGGAAGTACCGGGAATCGAACCTGGGCCTCCTCGGTGACAGCCAAGAGTGCTAGCCACTATGCAACGAGGCGGACACTGAATATCTACTCATGTTACCAGCCACTGTGGCCAAGAGCGCGAACGCGCTAGCTCCTGTCTCGCTGATATTAGGAGAGCGTGGGTTCGAATCCCACTTCGGCCGTCTTGAAAATAGTTTTTGTGGTTTCCCAACATCACCACCAGGGAAATGCTGGGACGGTTCCTTTCAACAGGTCCACGGCTGACTTCCTTCCAAAATCCCTTCCCTGACCCTTCCTTAATTATACTTAAGTTAGCGGTCGCCTGGGCTATCGGCCTGTCACCATCCCCAGTTGTATCTGCTGACAAAGTGTGTTCAGCTCCCAGACGGTGACGGTAGAGGAATGATCCCTCACGGAGTCTGGGGGTGAAGCCGAGCAGAGAGGATAAGTGATTTTAAAAAATCCCATTTCAGCAGAGTAGATGATGACAAAGTCGTCCCTATGGTGTGAGGGTAGAGGGCATTCCTCTTTCCCGGAGGCGCCGGGTTCGATTCCAAGCTCTTTAAAGGATTTACAAACGGACGTAAGTGCTAGAGTGGATTGCACTGACGTCAGCCTCGTGAGGACAATTGAGTAGCTGTATGTTCAGAGAGGCGGTGCCCCGCAATCTGTAGACCAAATGGTATAGCATCGTTCACTTTGTAGGCCAAATATCTAATCAGGCCGTAGTGCGATAGGTTTAGTTACGAGACGAGATGTGATGAATTTCTATATTTCTATGTGGCGGTGGTTTTTACAACCAGTAGCCCTTCTTGAGGCCAACCTCTTCAGAGGAAATAAAACAAGGTACCATCTCAGGATTTACTTGGAGAGAATGGGGGGGAACCACTCTCAGGATGGCCACGATCAGTAGCAGGTCTCCAGCTGCAGCTCCCCATTGCAGTCTTTGAGCGGGACACAGCGCGCTCGGCTAAGCTGATGGGTGGATAAGTGGAGCAGGGGCATCAACGAATTTCCACCATCGGACTGAGTTCTGCACCCTGATCTTGATCTCCTTCCAAGTCTTCCCACCCTTCCTCCTCTAAGCTTCTTTTCCAGGTGGTTCTTGGCCTGCCTCTTCGTCTAGTGCCTTGTGGGTTCCATTCCAGTGCTTGTCTGGCGATATTGTTTTTATCATGTCTTAGCGTGCTCGATCCTTCTCAACTTCCTTTGATGCATCTCAAAGCCAATAGATGTTTAATTATGTTCCATAGCTCTTTGTTGGAAATGACCTGTGGCAACCACATCCTCAGGATAGTCCTTAGACCAGGGGAAGACAGCTTCAAGCGGTGTGACGTGTCGAAACGAAGGGCAAGCCTATCAATTCGTGTGACATCAGGCAGGATCCGTGTAACACCATGGTGCCTAGATCAACGGCGCTGTGCGTACAGACCTGGAAGGGTCACCCCGCTGTACAGCTCTCGATGCGAACAAGTTGTATGCACTTGCTACACGGACATTATATATGTTCGGTTCGACATACGTGTGCGAACAATTCTTTTCTATTATGAAACAGGTTAAGTCCAAATCTCGAAGTACCCTGTCAGATCGGAACCTAACATGCAGCCTTCAATTACAACTTTCCCAGACACTACGTCCTAACATTGATAAACTAGTTCGAGAAAAACGAAACAGAAAGTATCGGAAAATGTCCCCGTGATTACATTGTTCTGTATGGACCTTTTCTAATATGTAGGGAAAATGGCACTGTGTTCAGTTCTATTTACGTTATAGATGACTGTCCTTCACATTAAACACTTGTAAAATATGTTTTGATAGGAGAGAGCCGAAATTCCATTGGTTATAATCTGTGATCAATTGTGTAATCTTCGGTGGCGTAGTTGGTAGCATGCGGAACTGCTGTACCCAAGATAGCGGGTTCAAACCCGGCCGAAGTCGTCGGAGTTTTAGAGCGTTAAAAATCCTTCAGTATGCCTTCCTTCGGAGGGGAAGTAAAGCCGGCGCGGCGGTCCCATGTCATAGATTTATGGCATGTAAAAGATCCTTCCACTGACTAAACTTGTGTGAAGCTAAATTGTTAGGTGAGATTTCGTCGGAACGCTCTATCAACGTTCCAACGTCCACCACTAAGTATCATTGATATTTGGTAGCAAAAGTTGGAACTTCTTGAAATTGAACGAAACTTGTAGCTCACCCTAAGGGTGTCCGCTGGAAGCAGCTACATACACAGGTGAGTCGAACATGTCCTCGGACACTCCCGGCACTATAAGCCATAGAATAAATAATAATAATTGTGTAATTGGAACAAGGAGCATTAACATTACGACATCCAAGGCGTTCAGTTCGTTGTGTCTCGTCCTCTGCGGCAGCCGTAGAAAGCGCGCTAACGCCATACGCTGCACTCGTCTTCGCTGCGAGCATGCACAGCAGTGTGAGCTGACGTCACACCAGCACCGCCTGTCGTCCTCTTGTTCACATAAGTCTGAAGACTTCTCATCAGTTGTTTATTTGTTTTCCAGGTTTCACAACCATAGAGCAAGACCGACTTGACATTCGTATTAAAGATGCGCAGTTTAGTGTTGATGTAAAGCTCTCTAGTCTCCAGATCTGTCTTGTCATTGCAAATGCACCTTTGGTTTTATAAATTATATTCTTAATATCGCCTGTGGCTTTATGCGGCAGCACGCTGGCCTCTCACCGCTGGGTCCGTGGTTCAAATCTCGGTCACTCCAAGTGAGATTTGTGCTGGACAAAGCGGAGGCAGACAGGTTTTTCTCCAGGTACTCTGGTTTTCCCTGTCACAAATTTCATTCCAGAAACACTCTCCACTCTCATTTCATTGCATCTGTCATTCATTTAATCATTGCCCTAGGGGAGTGCGACAGGCTTCGGCAGCCGGCACAGTTCATATCCTTGCCTGGAATGGATTTTCATTTTCATTTTTAAAGTCCTCTATGGTTTCTCCATCAGTGGTGACAATGTTTCCCAAGTAACACAAATGTTACAATCATGTATCATTCAGAACATGCTTAGTAATCATATGGAGACATGTGAGCTTATTTACACAAATCAGAGTAGTATCCACGTGCCTGATTCCCTCACGTGCGCAAGTGGTCGATATATCGTGGACATGTGGGAGGACAAGCTGTGACCCCGAGACAGCCCATTTGGAATACACCAGTGCGGTTGTGTGGCATTTAACTGGAGGAGGGTCCATTAATCTTACTCTCTGTGTATTCACGGTCATAACTCCTTATCAAACCTTATCATGGTCTACAACAGGGTCGTTAACGCTAGAGTCACACATGAACTGTAAATCCAACCATTCACACTCCGGATTGCTGGTCGCTGGGCTGACCGCTAACCAGTTGCTGGAGTGTGTATTGCGTTGCTGACAGCACAGCGTCCAGCACAATCGCACTGGATGAAAAATACGTCCAGCAAGCTTCCTCCACCATTTGCCGTCCACCCTGATAGAGTTCGTTTACTCTAATTTTACACTTTTATGACAGCTAGGGTTGCCAACATTCCTAAGGAATGGACACTTGACGGAATACACGCGGCCATTGCTGGCTGCCATGTGGGTGATGGTTCATTGTCTGCAATGTACGTGGCAGTGGCGGATTGATCTGTTCAGTAGGACTATTTGTTCCGCGATAACTGTCAAAAAAGTGCAAAGTTACAGTAACCGAACTCAAGCATGTTTATGTCGAGGCGCCAGCGGGGCATCCAGGCTCATACGTAAGTGTGAGACAAAGTAATAGGTTGATAGGCGAGTAGTGGAATATCAATAATTGATAAAGAGACTTTGGGAGAATTCATACAAGCATACAAATAAAAGCCGTGCCTTTGGAATCCCAGTTCCCAAAAAATGTTTTGAATATAGGAATAAAAAAGGCTGTTTTAGAGGAAATTCACCCACGCTTTCTTTCTTTTCATCTGAAACGACAACAGACAAATACAAAGTAGTGCTAGTTTCTGTCACAAATTCTCGCTGACAACCTATCGCATTGACAGTCAAACGTGAGATGAAGCTGGAGCATGAATGAGCTAGACTCTTCCAGCCGGGCCGCCAACAAGCTGGAGTGTGAATGGCTGGCTTATAAGCTGCATAGCCTACTGCTAATAATGTGGGCAACAATTATTGTTGCTGTAACCCCAGCTGCTATGGTATAAAAGTGTGACACATTTGATTTTCTGGGGTCATGTATGAACCCGACACAATCAAAATGCAATACAATCCATTTATTTATTATTTATATATTTATTGTATGGATTTTAGTGCCGGCAGTGTCCGAGTACATGTTCGGCTCGCCTGAGTCTGTATCTACTTCCAGTGGACACCATTAGGGTGAGCTACACGTTCCGACCAATTTCAAGTAGTTCCAACATTCGCCACCAGATATCAATGATACCTAGTGATGAACGTTGGAACTTTGATAGAGCGTTCCGACGAAATCTAACGTACCAATTTAGCTGCACACAAGTTTAGTCTGTGGATGGATCTTTTACATGCCATAAATCTATGACATGGGACCGCCGGCTTTACTTCCCCTCCGAAGGAAGGCATACTGAAGGATTTTTAACGCCCTTAAACAATCCGACGACTTCGGCCGGGTTTGAACCCGCTATCTTGGGCACAGCAGTTCAGCATGCTACCAACTACGCCACCGAAGCCGCTATAAAATCCATTATTTTTATTTTTATCAAAGAAATATGAGTACAAATTTTGGTATGTCCAATACAAACATTGGCAAAACATTTTTTTTTTTATAGAAAAAAAATACAATCAGCTCAATACTTTTTTCCTTCCAAAGCGTCTTCAGCTAATAATTCATTTACATATTTCAGCTTTTATAACATGCTTCTTCTCTTGAGCTTTATCCAACAATGAAAGGTGAATTATCATTCTCAAAGTGAATATACTGTAAATGAAAATAATCAACTTTGTGGAAACTGACAGCTTGAAATGGGAACCACTTATTGGTATGGTGGGGTCACATTTCACCCCAAGGGAGCAGTATGGCAGAAGCTGCAGAGGACAACAATACAAGATTACCTTCCCAGCTCCAAGCGTCCTCACTTTTGAAATTATCTCGAAGCGGAACTTACTAGTGCTGCAATCTAGCGAATAAACGAACTGTTTTCAACCATTTAAATGGCCTGAGTTCTTGGAATCGGCCCCTTATGATGAGACTGTTATTATTGCTGATAACTCGTTTAGAGGCTTAGGACTACTTTGGTCATCATCGCTGTGTAGTTTAGTATGAGTTGAATTTGTATAATAACCTGTGTTTCTGTGCTGACTGTAGTAGTGTGTGCAACTGTAATTATTAAGGCTGTAAATGGGGTAGGTATCCCGGTGCTTCCCTGGTGGGAGTTTTGAAAATACCGGAGAAGAAACCGTACTCAGAATTCCCGTTTTCAGCGCCGGGATTCGATCCTCTAAACTCCGGACTTGTTGCAACCATGTAACGCGCACGGCTACAAGGCGAGGTATGAGATTAAATTCTGAGTAAACTTTCTCGTCGTGATTTTGTTGTTGGTGGTGTTGTTGTTGCTTATTTTAGGAGCTCTGTGACATGGTGGTCATGTACCCCCGTGTACTTGGGTGTGTGTGGAATTTGTGTGTTAGAGTAGGAAGGGGGCATCCGTGGCCTTAAGTTGGGAACCAGCCCGGTATTTGCCTGGAATTGAAGTGGAAACTCACAGAAAATCACCTCCAGGACACCATAGTTGAGATGGGAACCGAATCCACTTCTTATCAGTTTTGCTTTAGGAGGCTGAGTATACCCAGTTCCAGCCCTTAGATCAGAATTAAATTTCTTGGCAAAGCCAAGAATCAAACCCGGACCTGCGGGTTGACAGCGAAAAATGCAACCACGAGGTGACCAACGGGTATTCAACAAATAATAAAGACATTGATAGTTCATCCTAACTCTTCCTACATCCACACACTTGTAGAGTTACGAGTTGGATCTGAAGTTATCTCCGGATCATTGCATGTGGCAAGTGTGGTAGATTATTAACTGTAACGTGTCGGTGCTGGACATGACTTCGCCTATCCACGTCTTTGTATCCCCACTAATGATGTTCTGTGTGTTGTTATCGCTTCGACCTTCATCAGAGACCCTTATTATTCTCTTGTTATTTTATTTCCTTGTGAATATACAGTTCTCCCTACCATTCCACACAGTGATATTTGCGCAAGGATGAAAACAATGCACAGACCGATAGAGAATCACGAGAGTACAAATTTTCAGCCTCATGAATAACTGAGCGTGCACAGCACGTGAATTGTCAATTACCTGTGACTGTTGGCACGCTCGACTGCGTTCCTTCGGGCTGTGCAGGGTAGCGCGTTACAAGCTATGTGATAGTAATAATGTTATTGGTTTTACGTCCTTGTTTAACTACTCTTGCTTTTAGAGACGCCAGGGTGCCGGAATTTTGCCCTGAGGGGTATCTTTAATGTGCCAGTAAATTTACGGCTCCCTCGCAATTGTGCATCCTCAAATGCCAGCTGAGTGCGCCAGGATTCGATCCTGCAACCTTGGTAACAGCAAGCGAGAACGTTACCGCTGTGCCACGCAGCCAACCAAGCAAAGTGAGGCAACCACGTTAATTATTACAATAACAGTTTATTTTATTTATTTATTTATCGTATGGTTTTTAGTGCCGGGAGTGTCCGACGACGTGTTCGGCTCGCCTCAGTCTGTAGCTGCTTCCAGCGGACACCCCTAGGGTGAGCTACAAGTTACGTTCAATTTCAAGTAGTTCCAACTTTCGCTACCAGATATCAATGATACCTAGTGGTGAACGTTGGAACTTTGATAGAGCGTTCTGACCAAATTTAACCTAACAATTAAGCTTCACACAAGTTCAGTCTGTGGGAGGATCTTTTACGTGCCATAAAACTATGACATGGGACCGCCGGCTTTACTTCCCCTCCGAAGGAAGGCATACTGAAGGATTTTTAACGCTCTTAAAAAATCCCGACGTCTTCGGCCGGGTTTGAAACCGCTATCTTGGGCACAGCGTTCAGCATGCTATCAACTACGCCACCAAGCCGCTACAATAACAGTAAGTCGGCTCCGTGAAATACAGACGAAGTAACTGGCGCGTCTCCCTTATTAGCGTAAGCTGGAGCAATCAACAAACGTGCTTTATGTTATTTCTTAATTGCTATTGGGACTCAAACCCGCTCGGAGATGTTTGTGGACGCTAAGCTACGCCACCACTCCGTCAATCCTGTTACTAACTCTCTGGGTGTACCGTACCTAAAATGGTTACACATTAACCTTATTTACCGGCTTCGGTGGCGTAGTCGGTAGCATGCTGAACTACTGTGCTCAAAGTCGCGGGTTTTCAACCCGCCCGAAGTCGTGGGACTTTTTAAGAGACTTGACCAAACTACAAGGTCATCAGCCAAATAGTTTGAAGATGGTGGCCGTGTATGTGTGCAAAACGATCCCCCCCCCCCCTTATCAAATCAAACACAACGAAACCAAATCGTACCACCTTTGGTACAGAGGTAGCACTAGCAAAGGACAACTCAGTGCCATGTTGTATATCGCCGCCATCATAACGAAAAAGAAATGGCGCCCACCCAATTGTTCTAAGCTTAAATCAAATTACGACTAACCTAATCATTCTATCTTTACAAAATTTTGCAACAATATACCTTAATGTGGGAAGCGTTTTTGCCCTAACTACCAGGTCATCAGTCAAATAGTTTCAAGATGGCGGATGTATGAATCATGCAAGTATTATAGCCTAACCGTATTTTACGATTCAACAAGGCCCAGCCTATCCAAATCCGGTTATCGTACAGGGGGTGGTTTAAACTGTCCTCAAGGAGGTGACCGGTAGGATATTTTCATGTTATAATAGAATATTACACCGCAGCAATAACTAACAGCTCAGGCTGGCCGTGCCATATCGTGCTGGACCTGCCGGCCCGTTAGGTCAAAATGGAGGCTATTGTTTTGTTCGCTGGTCTATATTTCAAGAGATTGATGTCCTTTTTCGAATATACCGAACAAAATAATACAAATTTAGTATCAAATGGTTTATGAAAATGGCAGAAAACCCTAATGAAATCGTTCATTGCAATATAAATATTCTAGGCAGTTATGCTAAAGCTGTTGTTAACACAGTGTTAGTATTGCGTATGTGTAGGGCAGTGGTAGCGTCTCTGACTCATAGCGTGAAGGTTCGTGGTTCAAATCCAAGTGAATTTATTTTATTTTACTTGATTATTTTTATATTAATTTATTTATAACTACTCACACGTTATAATGTTAATCATATTATAGAGTGTGTATTTGCAATCGAAAATATTATATATACTTATAACACCATATATTTCAACACTCGACTACAGCGATTAAAATTCGTTTTCCTTGATCCGCGGAAGAGTCTGTTGTCGTTGATTCTTTAGGGGCTTAGCGGCATCATGGTCATGTAGCCCCCTGTATTTGGGTAAGTGTAGAAGTTTTCTGATAACCTGTGTCACTGAGATGTATGTACTAGTGCGTGTACTTTTAAACGAGGAAGGATTTGGGTAGGAAGCTGTTGCTTCATTTGAGTGGCTTGGACATCATGGTCTTTTAGCCCCATGTAATTGGGTGGATAGCGTGTCGGTCTACTAACCCCAAGATTGCAGGTTCGCCCCTGGCCGTGGTAAGTGATTTTTGAAAGGCGGCAAAAATACGATACGCATGTCATACGATGTTGGCATGTCAAAGAACCCATTTGAATTCAGTAGGCCGAGTTCATAATGGCAAAATTAATCTCGGGAGTTTCCGCCAGCACAAAGTTCCTCATTTCTCTACTAGAAAGCGCTATTGTGTTCAAGGAGATTAGATATCTAACATCTAACCTCCTTGACTTTCATAGTCAAGGAACTACGAAATTCGACATGCAAGCTACCCTCTGGGTGTCAAATAGCAAAGCTTGCACCAGGCACCCGAGGCCATACGATATTATTATTATTATTATTATTATTGGGTGAGTGTTGAATTTTGTCTGATAACCTGTGTTCCTTTGATGGCTGTATTAGTGTGTGTATTTATAATTCAGGTAAGAATTCAATCAATCAACGTATATTACGAGTATATCAGTTGTATTTCAACAAGCTACTACAACCAAAATTCAATTATACTCCTTAGTTGTAACTATACCCATGCATTTAGGAGGCTATATGAGAAACTTACATGCAAAAGCCGCCAAGTCCACATTGACAACATTTTTAGAAATTGAGAAAAACGTGCCATTTCTTTACAATTTGTACTTATCGTGTGTGTATTGGACAAGTTTGGGAATAATATGAGCAAAGAAATATAAAAGTATACCTATTATTTTCGCTGTAAATGTGGATTTTATTTTGGTCTTGGAGGGTTTTGGTTGGAAAGTAATCATCAATTCAAAATTCTGTCATGTAGATAAATGAGAAGCTAAGTTTCTGCAATCAAGTATTTTGCGTTAACAATTAAATATGTTGATAATAAAAAGCACTTTTATAAATGTAAATTCAAGAATAATGGTTAATTGAATTAGTTATGGTTATGCAGAATAAAGACAAAAACTATGTCACGTGAGACGGATGAGCAGTTTCATTGGTTCCTGTGGACTTGGCGGTTCTTGCTTGATTATGTGGAGAACAGCCCGAGTTCTTCCTCATAATGGCAGATCAGCATCAGGCAAAATGCCTGGACAAAATAACTACTTTGAGATGAGCAGTTTCATTGGCTCCTGTGGACTTGGCGGTTCTTGCTTGAAACTGAAAATTTCTACAAAAATTTATAACATAAAATGGCGGGTTTTGCTTATGATAAATAAAATGTAGCCAAAGAATTCTTCATTGCGCACTTAATGGCGTATACAGCTTAAAATGTCAGAAATTGGACTTGGCGGCTTTTGCATGTAAGGTCCTCATATGTTCTTTACTGAACATCTTGTTTTACTAATTTGCTGGCTTCTTATAAAATGACGGATTTCACAATCTGACTACTACATATAGTCTATATTGTTATGGACTACTGAAAAAGGAGAAAACTAAGGGATGACATGTTTCGCTCGTCAAGCGAAGGTTAGGCTGCATTAATTACAAGATCGGGAGTTCCATCGACATAAAAAGATATATATCCTGTTCGCAATTTCCTTTACGTTCACCCATCTTAATGACCAAATGATCCACCGAAGTGTGATGACCCAGTTTAGAATTGAAGTCTCCAAGTCGTACTTCCATCTGCCTCATACATTTTATAGGTCACTAACTTGTTGTCCCCGTCTCCAGGAAGCCACTCCACTAAATGACCTTTGAGGGAACAGGCAGTACTCTGGAAAACTTATATCATCAAGAGAGTCCTTGATAAACTTGTTAGCGCAACTTCATATTTTCTCCCAGCTCGTGGTAGGAAACTGCTTCGGTCACTCCACTCACTGACAAGTCAAAAACATCGACCCGAACCTGTCACGTCACAAAGTTCATCTAGTAAGTCAAGTTTACTGGTTCAATAAAATAATACTGCTAACTTAATCTCTCTCTCTCAATCCTCTACAAGAGAACTACAGATGTCGGTCGTATTATTATTATTATTATAACAACGTGCTGCTAGATTTCTAAACAAAGAAATTATGTATGTAGCAGTCTGACGACGATTCATTTTCATACCAGCAAAGGTTATCTTATGGTAAATGCATTCTTTGTTCTTATATTTAAATATTTGAGATTCGTTTGAATCACAAACGTTGGAAATAAACCCAAAACAGTGTTAAATTAAGAAGCGAGTTGATCCTGCCATATCATCACTCACAAGCTTAAAATTTTATGGATTATTAGTGGAGATGGAGTGTTGCTTGGTTATTGAAAATTCTTATACATTGCGTCTTTCTGGGCAGTGACATATGTGAGGGTTTTCTGAATTAAACTTTTTTTTTAGATTATGAAGGGAGAAATGTGATTGTGTTTATAAAATAATAAATAAATAGTCGCTGAGCTCATATCGCACCGTCCTTTTGTTTTCTGTCGTTCTTTTGTTTATAAATAACACCAACGAAGTTTTCATTATAAATGGAAAATAATTTCTTCACCTAACTGTGATTGTTGTGCCCCTAAGCAGACCATCCAGCATATCAACACCAAGTGTCCTAAAAGAAAGTACAGTGACAACGTCACTGATTTCGCTCATGGATCACCAGAGACAATTACTTAAACAATTTAGATATAAATCTATAGTCTGTCTTCCTTTCCTAAACTAATTATCATTTGTGTACATATTGTATCTGTAAATCCATACGCTAAGTAAATAAACCTACAAAGTATTCATGATCAGTTTTATTGATTCCTTCATAAACTTGCGTATACAACGTATTTTATCATTCTTTTTGTAATAAATTCCCGCAGCATACGTTAGCCATGTTGAAACTAATCGTGCACCATCTATTACGAAATGGATTTTCCTATCCAGAAACCTTTGCGGGAGTGTGCACAATAACTCTTTTTTTTTTTTTTTTTTTTTTTTTTATCTCAATCGGATGGAATGTAAGGTATATGAACGCTTACGAGACAAACAGTCAAACACGCAAGTAACAATCAGCTCAGCATACAGTAGTGTAAACACACGTGATAGGACGTGCCATTAGTCTGCTAAACATGTTTGAATAATGCAACTAAGCCATTTTCCCCCTTTTACCATACGTCTTCCAGCACTTCCTGACATGGCGAATCATGTGTTACCGAGTGGCTGGTTATGCCCCGCCCATCCATCCTGTACTTAGCCGTGTTTGGTGCATTCCCTGGTAATAACTGTCTACAGGTGTCGTCAGTTTATTAGCCTATTTTCATTTATGAAAAAATAGGCTTATGAGATCACCTTTTGTCCGTGTGTCTGTCTGTGTGTGTGTGTGTGTGTGTGTGTGTGTGTGATGGTGTGTGTCGCCCCGTAATAACTTCTAAACGGCTGGAGCGATTTCAATGAAACTCGGTAAGTTCATAGCACTATTCCGGACGACCTTGACCGTGGCCTTCAAATTTTGTTACGTCTCACCAATCCAACATGGCGGCTGTGCGAAATATTTCACCAGCATTCAATATCTCCGAAACTATTACCAATATCACCCTGGAATATTTTACGGCGAGAAAAGAAACTGCTAAAAGTTCACCTATGTGACTTTTAAAAACCTGGTAACTACAAAACCAACATGGCGGCCAAGCGAATTTTGGACTTTTAAATAGATGTTTCTCGAGATTGAACCAACCAAACGCAATAAAACTTGTTACAGTATATTTTGATGCACATTGTAATTCACCGACATCTAACTTCGGTCAATTGTTTACATAACCTCAAGATGGCGGCTGTGCGAAATATTTCACCGGCATTCTATATCTCTGAAACCATTAGCGGTATCACCCTGAAATTTTGTACGGAGATAAAGGTCACTACTGAACGTCCATCTATAAGACTTTCAGAAACAGGTTAACTACAAAACGAATATGGCGGCCAAGCGAAGTTGAAAAGTTTAAATGGACCTTTCTCGCGATTTAATGATCCA
Organism: Meconema thalassinum; assembly: GCA_946902985.2. NCBI lineage: Eukaryota > Metazoa > Arthropoda > Insecta > Orthoptera > Tettigoniidae > Meconema > Meconema thalassinum. The sequence goes on along the minus strand of OX336390.1, from coordinate 219,821,908 downwards.
AACGCAATGAAACTTGGTACTGGAATTGTTTATACACATTGTAATGCGCTGGTATCTAATTTAGTTCAATTGTTTACATAGCCTCAAGATGGCGACTGTGCGAATTTTAAAACTAAGTTCTTATTCCTTGTGTCGTAATCGTGCGATCAAAGTGAAAGTTTGAATAATGAACCTACGCAATAATTTTCCTTGAATGGTACATGACTCTATGGCCTATACATGTAACAATCCTACATGGCGACCATCCGAAATATTTAGATGGATCTCAATATCTAAAAACTATTACAGTAATCGAACTGATTTTTAATGAATATAAGTACACCTCGTTTCTTGCAATTTAACCATCCGAGTGCAGTGACACTTGGTACAGTAAATCCTTATACAAATGTAAATCCACTGGCATCTAATTCTTTCAATTGTTTCCATAACCACAAAATGGCAGCTGGGCGAAATAATCACACTAATCTTCATGTAACAGTACATAACTCTAAGACCTACATATATAAAAATCCAACATGGCGACCATCCGCAATATTTAGTCGGTTCTCAATATCTACGAAGCTATTACAGCAATCAAACTGAAATTGTGTATGTTGATAGTGGCAATTAACATAAGTAGGTTATATGAAAATAGGCTGTATAGTTCTTCACGGAACTACTTGTTGTTTCTGCGTAACGTGGCCCAATGTATTACAATAAAGTTTTATTCCCACAATTAATTATGAATTGCAGGTTGTAATCTATTGATTTGCGATGTTCTGATTACAATCATTCACAGCTACAAAACTCCTGTTCTTAGCGACTTCATGTCTTTATGACACTTTGAATCAGGCATGTTCTTGTTATGCCAAAGTTATGCCTAGGATACTTTAATAATTATGTAACTATGAGGACAACAAACTGTTCGTAAATATTTATATTTATATTCAGTAACATCGGTACTAATCATTTGGCAATATCTCCTCATTTCTAAATTCTAAACACAATTGAAGAGCCCCGCGGAATGACATGACAGCTCCACTTATTTGGTTATTTTCGTTTTTTTCTGTTTTTTTTTCTTTTTCTATAAGCTATCATTAGAAAAAGCTCTGTATGCTGGTGCAATAACTGTACTGCTCCACTGATTTTGTGCGTAGTAGAAGTTTAAAAGGAACTGCCGGAGTTGTTTTAACTGTTTCTGCCAGCGCATAAACTCAGACAGCTCCTGGAGTAGTCTGGTTCTTTCAGCGGCTATAGTTCAGTGTTCGGCCACTCAGCGAAGATTATCGTGCTCTGGTACAGAATGCTAGTAGCAAGTTCATTGTTTAGGATGTTTAGGATTTTGGACTGTACAACTCACTTCATAACCTTCTTCCAACCAAAGGTTGGTACTCGTAAAGATACATCGTTGATAGTGTCAAAATATGGATACGTTGAATACAACAGGAATGGACTGTCGTGCTGTGTCAATGCGAGTACCATGGTAAGAGATTTCTTTGTTTAGGAGAAAGCAGGAGCAACTCTTTCTTTACCGGATGCATCAAGTCTTGCTACATCGCAGAGTCTTAAAATTCAATACAAATAAGACAAAGGATGTTAAAGATATAGCTTCGAACCTGACTGTTTGTGGTTCTACAACCAGATAGTTTCAACTAGGAGTGATGATGCATTTGGTGATGATGTTGATGCTGAAGAAGGATGAACTTCCTGTGAACGTCATTTCCTTGGTGTATACAGGGTGTCCCACCTAACTTTGCGACCTCAAATATTATCGAAATGAAACAAGATGTGAAAAATCTACTTGCGCAGGAATGTAGCCACGTCAGGGGGTCTCACAATGGAAGGATATGCACAATCCAGGAAATTATAACAATATCACTTTCAACGCAAAGCACCTTTTTTAAAATGGAACATACATGTTTTTTCTAGCAAAATCAAGAGTAAACATACAATTAATGATAACAGAATTGGTTTCACATCTCTAAATATATATATGTATATAAATCGTGTTGCATTGTAACGATACATTCTTTCATAGTAATTCTGCTGTATAATAAAGTATGTTACAGTGAATACTCAGGTAAATAGTACTTACTGTTTATTGCATTCTCCGTAGTGAACATAGTTTACCGAGTCATGAAACACGATAGCTCCATTGGTCGCGTGAATATACTAACAGGAGTCCAGTAACACAACCCTCATCATTTCCACTTGAATATGTATTGTTACGTTCCGTGGGTAAAAATATAAATTAATGTTATCTCTTCCTAATTCTGATATTTATTCACCACAACTTCTAATACAATCGCTCCATTCCTGTCTTCATAGAGTCTCTGCAATAACAAACCACCACAGCCGACTCGATCCGTCTCTTCCCTTCTTCTTCCACTGCCTTGACAACCTCGTCTTTGGTGATCTAATAAACAATTTCCTCACCCCTCCGCATAAAGTGCCACATAATGCCTGTATAGACACGTAGTAGTATATTACTATTGCTTCTAGCTAATGTACGTAGATAACCCTTACTTTTTTGACACACAGTATATTATTTTATTCAGTTTTTTGTGTTCCCTGAAAAAATGATGTTGGAGCTGTCTGATTCTTTCATCGAGTTCTTCAATTATAGTTTTAAATTTTGCTAACATTTGCGGTGTAAATTGGCCAAATTGTATCAAATATTTCAAGGGATGCATAGAGCTTACTGTATTTGCTCAAAGAACTAGGTCATTACTAGAATACTTTTGAGTATATTCACTCACCTCGGGAGTGACATTCGGTTAATAGCACACATTATTCCAATTATTCCAATCACGCATAATACTACATTGTATTGTTCACACATCAGTGATGAAATTTTCGATCATACTTTTGTGTTTATTGTAATCTAATAACCCAGGAACAGAGCGGTCGCGAATCGATAGAGACAGCGTGCTTGTTTGTTATGTAAACATACAGTCATGCCCTAGTTGTGGCGTACGAGCTTTCCAACTCTGTTACTTGTATTTACAGTGATGCAAAACATTTTACTACTGTATATTAATTACACCGCATGCTTCACAGGATGTGTTTGTTTTTCACAATGTATTCATTTTAATTTACAATATTTGATATCATAAGAGGCTAAACTACACATACGGATTCTCCTGCAGCGGTGACAATTCTTTCTTGTGTTCATCAAAACCTCGCCATATTGACCGATAATAATACAACTGTTTAAATGTATTTTAAAAGGGATACGTGTTAACCCATAACTTACATGGATGGGTCCTTGAGACCCACGAGTGTCTTCTTTTTGTTAATAGTTTTGTATTTTTTTTGTTGGCCGCACAGAACTTGGCATACGGTCCTTTCCATTAGTCCGCTACACGACCTTGTCAGTGTGGACACGCCGTCGTTTTCTTTTGAACGTAATTAGAGTGTTTATATCCCTGGGACACATCTGGGTAAGGAAAGTAACTTTTTATGTATTTTTATTTATTTATTTATTTATCTAATACAAGCTGTACCCGGCATGCGTTGCAATGCCAATCAAAGAAAGTGTTGGCGTTGAAATTCTGTTTCTTGAAGTGCTTTTGGATACACAACATGTTAACTGCCTCTAAGCTATCATAAAATGGATTTTCTAATTTAGAACCATTCGTGGGAGCGTGCACAACAACTTTCAAAAAGTTTCATCGCTGTCACTCATTTGTTGAATCTAATCGTACGCTACCTATTGTGAAATGGATTTACTAAGTCGAAACCCTTCCCTGGCGTGTACACAATGACTCATCAATGATTCATCGCAATCGGATGAATGGTATATGCACGTATAGGGGTTTTTGTTTAAACGATTCGTGCGCTGTCACTCATTTGTTGAATCTACTCGTGCGCTACCTATTGAGAAATGTATTACTAAGTCGAAGCCCTTCCCTGGCGTGTACACAATAACTCATCAAGCTTTCATCGCAATCGAAGAATGTTATATGAACGCAATAGGGAATTTTGTTGAAACGCTTCGCGCGTCGTCACCCATTTGTTGCATCTACTCTTGCGCTACTTATTGTGAAATGGATTTACTAAGTCCCCTTCCCTGGCGGGTACAAAATAACTGATCAATGTTTCATCGCAATCGGATGAATAGTATATGAACGCATACCTGATTTTGTTTAAACGATTCGCACTCCGTCACTCATTTGTTGAATCTACTCGTGCGCTACCTACTGTAAAATGTATTTACTAAGTTAGAAACCGTCACGTAAGTGTCCACAACATCTCACCCAAGTTTCATCGCTATCGTCGTTTATTTGTCGAATCTACTCGTGTGCTACCTACTGTGAAATGTATTTACTAAGGCAGAAACCTTCCTTGGAGTGTCAACCATATTTCACCCAAGTTTCACCGCTAACGGCAGAATGGTATATGACCTTATACGGGACTTTGTTGAAACGCTTCGCGCGTCGTCCCTCATTTGTTGAATCAACTTGTGCGCTGCATATTGTATAGGGGATTTACTAAGCCAGAAATTTTCCATGACGTGTACACAACATCTCACCCAAGTTTCATAGGTACGGACGAATGGTACATGTATGCATACGGGACTTGGTTGAAACGCTTCGCGTGTCGTCGCTCATTTGTTGATTCTACTCTTGCATTACATATTGTAATATGGATGTACTCAGCCAGAAACCTTCCCTGGAGTGTACACAACATCTCACCCAAGTTTCATCGCAATCGGATGAATGGTATGTGAACGTATACGGGACGTTGCCGAAACGCTTCGCGCGTAGTCACTCATTTGTTGAACATAAACGTGCGCTTCGTATTGTAAAATGGATTTACTTAGCCAGAAACCTTTCCTGGAGTGTACACAACAATTCACCAAACATTTATCACAATCAGACGAATGGTATATGACTTTATACGGGACTTTGTTGAAACGCTTCGCGTGTCATCGCTCATTTTTTGAATCTACTGGTGCGCTACCTATTGTAAAATGTATGTACTAAGCCAGAAACCTTCCCTGGAGTGTACACAGCATCTCACCCAAGTTTCATCGCTATCGGATGAATGGTATATGAAATTAAATGGGACTTTGTTGAAACGCTTCGCGCGCCGTTGCTCATTTGTTGATTCTACTCGTGCTCTACCTATTTTTAAAGGGATTTACTAAGCTAGAAACCTTCCCTGGAGTGCACACAAAATCTCAGCCTAGTTTCATCGCTATCGGATGAATGGTATATGAACGCAAACGTGACTTTGTTGAAATGCTTCGCGCGTCGTAGCTCATTTGTTGAATCTACTCGTGCGCTGCCTATTGTAAAGTGGATGTACTAAGCCAGAAAATTTCCCTGCAGTGTACACAACATTTTACGCAAGTTTCATAGCTATCGGACGAATGGTATATGAATGCATACGGGACTTTGTTGAAATGCTTCGCGCATCGTCGCTCATTTGTTGAATCTACGCGTGCGCTACCTATTGTAAAATGGATTTACTAAGACAGAAACCTTCCCTGGAGTGTACTCAACATCTCACCCAAGTTTCATCGCAATCGGACGAATGGTATATGAACACATACGGGACTTTGTTGAAATGCTTCGCGCATCGTCGCTCATTTGTTGAATCTACGCGTGCGCTACCTATTGTAAAATGGATTTACTAAGTCAGAAACCTTCCTTGGAGTGTACTCAACATCTCACCCAAGTTTCATCGCTATCGGACGAATGGTATATGAACACATACGGGACTTGTTTGAAACGCTTCGCGCATCGTCACTCATTTGTTGAATCTACGCGTGCGCTACCTATTGTAAAATGGATTTACTAAGTCAGAAACCTTCCTTGGAGTGTACTCAACATCTCACCCAAGTTTCATCGCAATCGGACGAATGGTATATGAACGCATAGGAGACATACACACCCACAGACAAACTATCACGTTACATTGATTTTTATATATATAGATATAAAAGTGAAAGTCTGTATGTATGTATGTATGTATGTATGTATGTATGTATGTATGTATGTATATATGTTGGTTCCGTATACAAATCTACACCGTTCCACCAATCTCAACCATATTTTGCATACACATAGTTTAGGACCCAGAAAGAACCGCTGGCTACATGAATTTTCGATAGTCTTTCTCATTCTTCTGATTTTGGCCCTTTTTCACTCAAAAACAGGCTAATCAAATCATAAAATATACTCATGAAGGAATGGCAAGGCAGATAGTTTCCATGGCAACATAGCTCAAGTCGAGACACGGCCGACTTGATGCCAATTGCGCTCAGCACTACCGGTATAGAAAATGAGGATCTTTACTTGAAATCCCGTTAGTTACTCAACTGCTCACACAGCACTGTCAACCGAGTTTAGCATAACAAAGACTTGACACTATCTTCTTTCTACTATATATTTTTCAAATACCACTCACTCACTCACTCACTCATTCATTTATTCATCACGAAATCTCAGAAACCACCGAACGGATTGGAATGAAATCTGGTATGCAGCTTCCTCAAGGGCCGCAAATGCCCACTAAGAGAGAAATTTTGGCTATTCAGGTTCTAAAGGGGTGTTAAGGGGGTAGACCTGCATTTAATTGAATAGCAATATCTCCCGATTGGTTTCATGGGGGGATGTGATACTCGGCATATAAACTCATCATTAAAAATAAGAAGACGTGTGTCTGAGGGTTTTTCGATGTGGTGTATATTATGAGGTGAAAGGGGTGAAAAGTGGGGATTAAAAGATTCTTAACGGAGCGTGTGTCTCTTAAACGACATAGGCGAGGAGTTTGAAACACAGCGAAAAAAAATCAACATAAAAAAGAAGTAAATATGTGTTTGACAGTTTTTTCATAAATCCAATTTAAGGGGCCCATGGGGAGAGATGAAATTCTGGGGGGGGGGGGAACAGGAAAGAAAGTGTCCTAACTGATTGACTGACTGGCTCACTCATCAAACTCAGGGGGAAAAAACTGCTTTAAAGTAAGTAAATAGCTGTTCGACAGTTTTTTTTCATAAATCAAATTTAAGGGGTTCATGGGAAGGGGTGAAATTCTGAAAAAAGAAAATGTCCAGACTCACTCACTTACTCACTCACTCATCATCGCCTAGCCTAAATTATTGAAGTTAGAAACATGACAGTTTGGGGATATGTTCATTGTATGTTAAAACCGTCTACTAAGGGAGGATTTTCGGATATTCAGGTTCTAAAGGGGTTTTAAGGGAGTTAAACCTGCATTTCATTGAATAACTATATCTCCCTTTTGGTTTCATTGGGGGATGTGATACACGGCATATAAACTTATCATTAAAAAGTAACAAGACACGTGTCTGAGGGTTTTTCGATGTGTTTATGAGGTTAAAGGGGTGAAAAGTGGGGATTGAAAGATTCCTAACGGAGCGTGTATCTCTTAAACGACATAGGCGAGGAGTTTGAAACTCAGCGGAAAAAAAATCAGCATAAAAATAAGTAAATATGTGTTTGACCGCTTTTCCATAAATCCAATTTAAGGGGCCCATGGGGAGGGGTGAATTTCGGGGGGAGGGACAGGAAAGAAAGTGTCCTAACTGATTGACTGACTGACTCACTCATCAAACTCACGGGAAAAAACTGCTTTAAAGTCAGTAAATAGCTTTTCGACAGTTTGTTTTTCAATCAAATTGAAGGGGTTCATCGGGAGGGGTGAAATTCTGAAGAAGAAAAAAATTGAAAGGAAATGTCCTGACTCATTCACTCACTCATCATCGCCCAGCCGAAAAATATTGAAGTTGGAAACATGACATTTCGGGGATATGTTCGTTGTATGTCAAAACCGTACACTAAGGGAGGTTTTTTGGATATTCGGGTTCTAAAGGGGTCTTAAGGGGGTTAAACCTGCATTTCATTGAATATCAATATCTCACGAGTGGTTTCATTTGTGGATGTGATACTCGGCATATAAACTAATCATTAAAAATACGCAGACATGTGTCTAAGCGTTTTTCGATGTGTTGTATTATTATGAGGTGAAAGGGCTGAAAAGTGGGTGTTGAAGGATTCCTAATGGAGCGTGTAGGCCTATCTCTTAAACGACATAGGCGAGAAATTTGAAACTCAGCGAAAAAAAATCAGCTTAAAAAGTAAGTAAATCGGTTTTCGACTGTTTTTTCATAAATTAATTTAAGGGGCCAATGGGGTGGGGTGAAATTCTGGGGGAAAAAAGGAGAGAAAGTGTCCTAACCGACTGACTCATGGGAAGAAGACAGCTTAAGAAATAAGTTAATAGGTGTTCAAGCGTTTTTTAATCAATCCAATTTAAGGGGCCCATGGGGAGGGGTGAAATTCTGGTAAAATAAATGAAAGAAAATGTCCTGTCTGACTCACTCACTCATCACGCCCAGCGAAAACTATTAAAGTTGGAAACATGAAATTTTGGGAAGATGTTCGTTGTATGTCGAAAACGTTAACTAAGGAATGATTTTTGTTTATTCGGGTTTTAGAGACGTGTCAAGGGGGTAAACGTGCATTTCATTGAATAACGATATCTCATGAGTTGTTTGTTTGGGGATGTGATATTCGGTATATAAACTAATCATTAAAAATAATCAGACATATGTCTAAGGGTTTATCGATGTGGTGTATATTATGAGGTGAAAGGGGTGAAAATTGGGAGTTGAGGGATTCTTGACGGAGCGTGTATCTCTGAAACGACATAGGCGTGAAGTTTGAAATTCGGTAGGAAAAAACAGCTTAAATTACAGGTAAATAGGTGTTCGAACGTTTTTTCATAAATCCAATTTAAGGGGCCCTTGGAGAGGGGTGAAATTCTGGGGGGGAAAAAAACAGGAAAGAAAGTGTCCTAACTGATTGACTCACTTACTCACTCATCAAACTCAGGGGGAAAACAGCTTTAAATAAGTAAATAGGTGTTTGACCGTTTGTTTCACAAATCCAATTTAAGGGGTTCATGGAGAGGGGTGAAATTATCAAAAATAAATGAAAGAAAATGTCCTGACTGACTCATTCACTCATCATCACCCAGCCAAAATTATTGAAGTTAGAAACATGAAATTTTGGGGATATGTTCGTTGTATGTCGAAAACGTCCACTAAGGAAAGAGTTTTGGATATGCAGGTTCTAAAGAGGTGTTAAGGGGGTAAACGTGCTTTCCATTGAATAACAATATCTCACGAGTGGTTTCATTTGGGGATGTGATACTTGGCACATATACTAATCATTAAAAATAAGCTGACACATGTCTAATGGTTTTTCGATGTAGTGTATATTATGAGGTGAAAGGGATGAAAAATGGGGGTTGAAAGATTCCTAACTGAGCGTGTATCTCTTAAACGACATAGGGAGGAGTCTGAAACTCGGAGGAAATCTATCAGCTTAAAGATAAATAAACAAATGAATAAATAAATAAAATAAATAGGTGTTCAACCGTGTTTTCATAAATGCAATTTAAGGGGCATATGGGGAGGGGTGAACTTCTGGAAGAAAAACGTCCACTAAGGAAGGATTTTTGTATGTTTGCTCTCATCGACCAACCAAAACTATTAAAGTTAGAAGAATGATATTTTGTGGACATGTTTGTTTGTTGTGTGTCGAAAACGTCTACTAAGGAGGGATTTTTGGGTATTCAGGTTCTAAATGGGTGTTAACGGGGTTAAACCTGCATTTCATTAAAAAACAATATGATACGACTATGACGCGAGCGAAGCGAGGCTAAAATTGAGATGGTGTGTGTCTGTGTATTACTCAATCTCGCAAGTACCACTGGTCCGATTTACGTGAATTTTACATTGAAGTAGCTGATTTACCTGGTTAACATATAGGTTACTTTTGATTTCAATGCTTTGCACTATTTAAAATGGCGACCATTTTAGTGACGTCACTACACCCTTTGGTTTCAAACTTTCATATTTCCATTTCAAATAAAAAGAGAACGCTAAGAAATAGCAAACTTTTGATGGCATATGCTAGGTTTAAAATTACATTTTCCATCCGAAAGGTATCTGCAACTGTTAGCGAGTAAAACCTAAATTTGTGCTATAAAACACGGTCAACGCCGAGCGGTGTAGTTGGACAAAATGTTCCATCCTTAATCTCCCTCTGCGCAGCACCTCGCCTATCCCCTGTTTTAACTGTCACCTTCACATTTTAATTTATTTATGACGCGTAGCGAAGCACGGGTACTTCAGCTAGTTTATTTAATAATTATTAGATACAACCATGATAGGTCATTTTACACTAATATTTTAACAATTCCAAATAATATTAACAAAAATAACAACAATAACAACAATAACAGGTAACAATTGGCAGTGATGGCAGCAAGGGACAAATCTCGGGAAAGATGCAGGGAGTGATTGGGGTAGTGGGTGATTAGGAGGGTGAGGGGGTAGGAATCGAGGATAAAAGGGATCTTCTAATGTTATGTTTGAATGTTCTATAGAGAGATAATATGTCAATATTTGGAAGGGAGTTACTAAGGGTAAGTAGACGGTGGAAGATAGAGCGCTTCTGTACTTCAAGTCGTGGGCGAGGTATATGGTGTAAATGGTTCTGACGTGTTGAACGGGAGGGAATATGGAGTGGGAAGTAGCTTAAGAGCATGTTACATTTTGTGTAACCATTCATAACTTTATTTAGGAAACACGGGTCAGTAAATTGTAAGCGGCTTCTCAGGTCGAGTACATTGAGCTGATTTAGAATGTCGGATTTGGCAAACTGCCTTAGTGAAAGATTGAAGTGTGCTGATTTACGAAGAAATTTTGTAATGATCTGCACAAGTAAAACTCTCCTTTGCTGATTAAAATATTCAGATTACCCTACATCGAAGGTTTGATCTCAAAACTGTTTGCTTCAACTATCTCTGACTGTTCATCATCATCATTTATTGTATTAACAGGCCATTAAGACCCAGGACAGACAATAAGAACATAAAACATGAACTCATGTACAAAACAACACAGGCATTGCAACATGAGAGACTGAGACTCTTCACAAGTAGCCTATCGGTCGCAGATGGTCTGATGGGCCATCTAGTGGCAATGATGGTGATTTGAGAGAAAGGAAGAAATAAGAACTAAGCCTAGAGATTTAGGAAAGATATTACGTCGGGACTCAGGGGCTATCTAACTGTTGATTAATAGGACATTAATTTCCCATCCACTAGAGCAATGTGGATAGGTTACATGACGGCGAGCCGCAGGTGCCATCACATGCTCGTTACAGTGATGCCGACCCTCTCTCTTACTGTGGTTGATGTGCAGCTCTTACTCGGGGGAAATTAAAAGGAGAAGGAAGGGGAGGAGAACGCGGAGGAGGAGAAAGGAGATGAGTAAAGAGAAGGAGGAGAGGGTAGTTTACAGAAGGAGGAAGAGGTGGAAGAGGAGAAAGGTTAAGAGGAAGGGTAAGAGAAAGAGGAGGACAGGTCGATTAGCAGGAGGATGAGAGAGAGAGGAGAAAGGAGTAAAAGGAATGGGAGGGGAAAGAGGAGGGGAAATTGAGGGGTGGAGGGAGAAGAATGAGGAGGAGCAATTGACAGGGGGAAGAAAAGGAAGAAAAAAAGAGGAAGGGGAGGAGAAGGAAGAGGAGGGCTAATTAACAGAAGGTAGAAAAAGAGGGAGTATGAGTTAGGACAAGGAAGGAGAGAAGGAAGCTGAGGACATGGAGGAGAAAGAGGAGGAAGAAGGAGAAGTGAGGAAAAGAGAGAGTAGGAGTAGAAGGAGGAGCAGGGTAAGGGAAGGAGAAAGAAGAAGAGGAATGAGAAGAGGAATTAGAAAAAGGTGGAAGAAGAGTAAGGGAGCGATGGAGGATGACGACGAGGAGGACGGTAGGGGATGGAAGGGAAGGGGGGGGGGGAGGAGCAGAAGAGGAAGGTGAATGAAGAGGAGAATGAGGAAGTAGGGGAGTAGAAAGAAGAGGAGCAGAAGATAGTGGAGAAGAAGAAGAAGGGAGGGGAGTAGAAAGAAGAGGTTGTTCCCGCTTAGAAGAGAGTACCTGGCTAACAAGCGTAGCTGAGGGCCAAAGTGTAAGCTCTAGATCTGTGCGACGCGATGCGACTCTTGACGGTCTAGGACAGGAGTGTTCACGCTGTCTTGATTTGTACCTTACATTACTTGGGGGCCACAGGTGCCATTACTGCCTCTTTACGGCGAGATCGATCTTTCTCTCCGACTGTGATTTAAGTAGGCCTAATGTAATGTGCATTTAACCCCCCGGAATATATCTTCCTGTACCCTGATGTTTAATAATACTGTCTTGTTTACCGCCAAACCCCACCTCTCCCTAACATGCAGTACAGTGTATGTCCAGTGTAAGGGGGAATTTCCCACTTAGAAGACGTCACCTGATTGGCTGGTGTTGCTCTTAGGCTGTTCAATGCGACTGCTGCCGGTTCGTTGTTATTGGTGATGGTTTTAAGGGGTGGAATATCGTGGTAACTTGCCTCAATGTTACATCATGACAAATTTACTAATAAATATACACCACCTCGTAGCTAGCATTCTTAGCCATCACCCCTGAGATCGGCGTTCTTGCAAGAAATTGTATTCTGGGCTGAGGGCTGGAACGGGGTACACTAAGCTGCGTGAGGCAAAACTGAGAAGAGGTGGGTTCGATTCCCACCTCAGCCATTCTGGCAGTGGTTTTCCTTGATTTTACACTCTAGGAAAATGTCGGGATAATTATTAATTTAAGGCCATGGCCGACTTCTTCTCAATCCTTGCCTCAATATTGCAAATACACATGCTATTACAGATACCACAATAACAGAGGTTAGCAGACTACTTCCATAGACAACCAAGTATACGGGGTGAAATGATCAAGATGTCCAAGTCCGTAAATGAAACAACAACAAATTCTAATGATTTTAAAATTAAAAGAAGATACAGCAACTGATGATGCAACAAAGGCAGAGTGAGGTGAGATGGGAATTGTAAATACAATTAAGTGACGCAGCAGGAAGGTTCTCACCTCTTGTGCCCAAGGTTAGAGATTTAAGCCTGGCGCAGTCTGTTGGCACTTGGTGGTGCTTGATTGTGAGAGCTAGGGTAACCAATCGGCATAGCTACGCTATAGCCAGGCTATATCTAGACTCAACAGGCAAGTGGGTTAAACCCCCGTCGTTGGCCATCCTTAAAAAGGTATCTCGTGGTTTTCCATTTTCAGTATTTTACTTATTACTTACTCTTCACAGATTGGTCCAAAAATCTTTCTGAGGATTTTATTTTCAAAAACCTTTATCTTTCTCTCTGTGCATTTCCTTAATCTCCATGTTTCTGCACCATATAGTAATACTGGCCTAATTATAGTTTTATAAATTCGTATTTTGGTCCTTCTTGATAACAATTTGGATGTGAGTAGTTTGTTACCTGATGATGCTCTGGATGCAGATTTAATCCTCGGGTAATACCTTCTAATATTTATTTATTTAGCATAGGGCATGGCACATCTACATAATTACAAGCAAAGGAACACATTAAACATATAAATTAGCATTTACAAGAACAATAAATATTAAAATCAATTTTCATGAGAAGACACATATTCAACAGTAAGCAAAATTATAAAATGTTCAGGTTTGCTAGTTAATATTTAAATTTGAAATCCAATCAAGAGCAGGCTGCGTTGCATCATGAAAGTCTTTCAGGTTCCCATAATAGGCTTGAAGGCTGCAGTCCTCCACAATATGCTGGATGGTCTGTCTGTCCGTCGCACTAAAGTGAGGAAGCCTTATTGCACTTGTATAAGCTGTCTGTGAAGACCCCATGTCCCGTTCGAGTCCTGTTGAGTAATTTCCATGTATGGCGTGGTACTTCCATTCCAGCTGGTTTCTTGATAGGATCAATGATGTTTCTATATTCCTCATGGAAAAAATTATTCCATACCTCAGACCACTTGTTGTTACGAATTGATAAGAAATGGTAAGTGAATTAATTTTCTAAATATGTTTTTATATAGTCTACTGTCAGAGGTTTGGGTTCAACGTACCATTGTAGTATTTTGCCTTAACCTATACATTTCTTGGAGGTAAAATGTTATAGCATGGACACTGAAATAGCTAATATGGGGAGTTAATTGTCACCTAATATGGGGAACCCCACGTTACGTTTATTGAGTGTAATGGAATAGTTCAGCTCTTAATAAGTGGCATATCCATTCTATTAGATGCCGGGAAGGAAGATATGGGTTGGTGAGCTCCTAAGTCGTGCGTACATGCAGACAGCAACTGTTGAATATGTAGGAGGTTCCGAAAATTTGGGCTTTATCCATGCAATAGGAACATCTTCCAGGACCATGATTTTTCAAACCTCTCAGTAGAGGTACAACATTGAAATCTAGATCGGGGTATTCCAACATCATCTGCCCCAAACAAAAGTGGTGACATTTCAGCAGAAGCCTCATCTGCTGATGGGGGCAGTCCACTAGTTCGAGCTGTTGACATCCTTCCAATCCCAAAGATGGATTGCGTGCTGGAGCAGCAGAGTGAATAAATAGTTCTCCCTGAGTGTGCATGCCTTACATCGTGCCCCACACTCGCCCTGAAGAGCTGATAGACAGATGTAAAGAGTTGGCAGCACACTCACTTTCATTCAAAACGAAGTGCTGGGCTTACGCACTGTGTGTAGAATCAGGGACAGGTTGATTTGTTTGGAAGGTCGGAAACATGAAACTAGGACTGTTGTTAACCTACAATGTTCATTTTTATATTTTTGTACTATTTATATTAATAATTTTATTACATTGTCAGAATACATGCTTTAATTAGAAAGGTATGTTATTCCAGAGTACATACGGTGTGTCCACAAAGTCTCTCCGCAGCGCATGTCTCGCCTTGCCGGACGTGTTGTGTTGGCAATATATTCAAGTTATGTTGTTACAAGGAAAACAATTATATTAAATTAAGTAAATTAAGTGTGTGTGTGTGTGTGTGTGTCTACCCATTATTATTCCCGTTTTTCCAACGGGGTCGGGGATGAGATGCGATGGAAGTCTTTGTAGAGGATGGGTTTTACGGCCGGATGCATTTCCTGACGCCAACCTCATAAGAGGAGTTAATGAGAGATGAAATGAATGACTGAATGAAATTGGGCAAGGATGAGGGAGGAAGCGGCCGTGGCCTGTCAGAAGGTACCGTCGCAGCATTTGCCTGGAGTTGAAAATGGGAAACCACGGAAAACCATTTCAAGGACGGCCGACGGTAGGGCTCGAACCCACGCGTCTACCGAGTCAGCAGGGAGCTTGGCCCCATGAGCTAACGCTGCCCATTAGCGAGCGTAGCCACAACTCTTGGTATTAAGTATATTAAGTACTCACCACTATCACACTGTGCTCCGTAAAGTGTCCACCAGCACGGAAAACCTTTTCCACTAAAAACACACGCTCTTCAGTAGTAGCCGCTGCAGAGAGACTTTGCGGACAAACTGTATTATAGATAAAAACTTTGAGATTTGTCACCTCCCCATTTTACGAACCCCGGTTGCCTATTATGGGGAAAGTGCACTTTTAAAGTTAACAATTATATCAGAAGTTATTACAACATCAAACGTACCCATATTTGTAATATACATTGCTGATAAAACCAAAATTATTCCGTGCCTTCTTATGGCTAATGTGAGCACTATAAAAAACTCCCCTCCTTTGGCGACTTTCCTCTATACCTCGAGTGACGTTCTGAGCCTAGCACCAGTCAAAGATTTCAAATGATTCGGCAATTTATTGAGGTATAGAGCACCTTTTTTGAAAGGAACTTTTTCTGTCCTCTAGTTTCATGACTGGCACATTTTTAGCCTACTTTCGATTTTTGCAAAAAATGAAAGTAGACTTATGAGATCAACACAGGGCGAAAAAAGTGTGTCTGTCTGTGTGTGTGTATGGGTGTGCGTGAGTCTCGGTGTGTGTGTGTGTGTGTGTGTGAATGTGTGTGTGTGAGTCTGTGTGTGTGTGTGTGTCTGTGTGTGAGTGTGTGTACTCTGAATGTCTGTCCCCCCCTATCAATTCGAACACGGTGAATGCGAATTGAACGAAATTTGGTACAAAGGTAGCACTAGCAAAGGACACCTCAGTGTCATGTTTTATATCGCCGCCATCTTGACGGAAACGCTATGGCGGCCCCACAAATGTTCAAAACTTAAATCAAATTACGACTAACCTAATCATCCGATCTCTACCAAATTTTGCAACAACATACCTTTATGTGGGGAGCATCGTATGACCAAACCAAGAGGTCATCAGCGTAATAGTTTGCAGATGGCGGCCATCTTTGTGTGAAAATCGATTCCCCCTATTAATTCGAACACGGTGCAACCGAATGGAACGAAATTAGGTACAGAGGTAGTACTAACAAAAGGCACCTCAGTGTCATGTTTTATATCGCCGCCATCTTGGCGGAAACGTAATGGCGGCCACACAAATGTTCAAAGCTTAAATCAAATTACGACTAACCTAATCATTTGATCTCTACCAAATTTTGCAACAACATACCTTTACGGGGGGAGGATCCTTTGACCAAACTAATAGATCATCAGCCTAATAGTTTGCGGATGGCGGCCATCTTTGTGTGAAAATCGATTCCCCCTATTAATTCGAACACGGTGCAACCGAATGGAACGAAATTTGGTACAGAGGTAGTACTAACAAAAGGCACCTCAGTGTCATGTTTTATATCGCCGCCATCATGACGGAAACGTAATGGCGGCCACACAAATGTTCAAAGCTTAGATCAAATTACGATTAATCTAATCATCCGATCTCTACCAAATTTTGCAACAACATACCCTTATAGAGGAAGCATCCTTTGACCAAACGAATAGGTCATTAGCCTAATAGTTTGCGGATGGCGGCCATCTTTGTGTGAAAATCAAACACGGTGAAACCGAATGGAACGAAATTTGGTACAGAGGTAGCACTAGCAAAGGGTATCTCAGTTTCATGTTTTATATCGCCGCCATAGTGACAGATACGTAATGGCAGCCACACAAATGTTCAAAGCTTAAGTTAAATTACGACTAACATAACCATCCGATCTCTACCAAACTTTGCAACAACATACCTTTATGGAGGAAGCATCCTTTGACCAATCTAATAGGTTATTAGCCTAATAGTTTGCGGATGGCGGCCATATTTATGTCAAAATTGATTCCCCCTATTAATTCGAACACGGTGGAACCGAATGGAACGAAATTTGGTTCAGAGGTAGCACTAGCAAAGGGCACCTCAGTGCCATGTTTTGTATCGCCGCCATCTTGACTGAAACGTAATGGCGACCACACGAATGTTCAAAGCTTAAATCAAATTACGACTAACCTAATCATTTGATCTCTACCAAATTTTGCAACAACAAACCTTTACGGGGGGAGGATCCTTTGACCAAACTAATAGATCATCAGCCAAATAGTTTGCGGATGGCGGCCATCTTTGTGTGAAAATCGATTCCCCCTATTAATTCGAACACGGTGCAACCGAATGGAACGAAATTTGGTACAGAGGTAGTACTAACAAAAGGCACCTCAGTGTCATGTTTTATATCGCCGCCATCTTGACGGAAACGTAATGGCGGCACACAAATGTTCAAAGCTTAAATCAAATTACGATTAACCTAATCATCCGATCTCTACCAAATTTTGCAACAACATACCCTTATAGAGGAAGCATCCTTTGACCAAACGAATAGTTCATTAGCCTAATAGTTTGCGGATGGCGGCCATCTTTGTGTGAAAATCAAACACGGTGAAACCGAATGGAACGAAATTTGGTACAGAGGTAGCACTAGCAAAGGGTATCTCAGTTTCATGTTTTATATAGCCGCCATAGTGACAGATACGTAATGGCGGCCACACAAATGTTCAAAGCTTAAGTTAAATTACGACTAACATAACCATCCGATCTCTACCAAACTTTGCAACAACATACCTTTATGGAGGAAGCATCCTTTGACCAATCTAATCGGTTATTAGCCTAATAGTTTGCGAATGGCGGCCATCTTTATGTCAAAATTGATTCCCCCTATTAATTCGAACACGGTGGAACCGAATGGAACGAAATTTGGTTCAGAGGTAGCACTAGCAAAGGGCACCTCAGTGTCATGTTTTTTATCGCCGCCATCTTGACTGAAACGTAATGGCGGCCACACGAATGTTCAAAGCTTAAATCAAATTACGACTAACCTAATCATTTGATCTCTACCGAATTTTGCAACAACAAACCTTTACGGGGGGAGGATCCTTTGACCAAACTAATAGATCATCAGCCTAATAGTTTGCGGATGGCGGCCATCTTTATGTCAAAATTGATTCCCCCTATTAATTCGAACACGGTGGAACCGAATGGAACGAAATTTGGTACAGATGTAGCACTAGCAAAGGGCACCTCAGTGTCATGTTTTATATCGCCGCCATCTTGGCTGAAACGTAATGGTGGCCACACGAATGTTCAAAGCTTAAATCAAATTACGATTAACCTAATCATCCGATCTCTACCAAATTCTGCAACTACATACCTTTATGGAGGGAGCATCCTTTGACCAATCTAATAGGTCATTCGCCTAACAGTTTGAGGATGGCGGCCATCTTTATGTCAAAATTGATTCCGCCTATTAATTCGAACACGGTGGAACCGAATGGAACGAAATTTGGTACAGAGGTAGCACTAGCAAAGGGCACCTCAGTGTCATGTTTTATATCGCCGCCATCTTGACTGAAAAGTAATGGCGGCCACACGAATGTTCAAAGCTTAAATCAAATTACGATTAACCTAATCATCCGATTTCTACCAAATTTTGCAACTACATACCTTTATGGAGGGAGCATCCTTTGACCAATCTAATAGGTCA
Organism: Meconema thalassinum; assembly: GCA_946902985.2. Classification (NCBI taxonomy): domain Eukaryota; kingdom Metazoa; phylum Arthropoda; class Insecta; order Orthoptera; family Tettigoniidae; genus Meconema; species Meconema thalassinum. The sequence continues at coordinate 219,803,119 of OX336390.1, read as the reverse complement.
TTCGCCTAATAGCTTGCGGATGGCGGCCATCTTTGTGTCAGAATCGATTCCCCCTATTAATTCGAACACGGTGAAACCGAATGGAACGAAATTTGGTACAGAGATAGCACTAGCAAAGGGCATCTCAGTGTCATGATTAATATCGCCGCCATATTGTCAAAAACGTAATGGCGGCCACACAAATGTTTAAAGCTTAAATCAAATTAGGACTAACATAACCATCCGATCTCTACCAAACTTTGCAACAACATACCTTTATGGAGGGAGCATCCTTTGACCAATCTAATAGCTCATTAGCCTAATAGTTTGCGGATGGCGGCCATCTTTATGTCAAAATTGATTCCCCCTATTAATTCGAACACGGTAGACCCGAATGAACGAAATTTGGTACAGAGGTAGCACTAGCAAAGGGCACCTCATATTCATGTTTAATATCCCTATAGCACGTTGTATTTCAAAAAGCTACTACAACCAACATTCAATCATACTCCTTGAAAAGGACAAAGAGTTATAACAATACCCATGCATTTAGGAGAAAGTAGGCTATATGTTCTTTACTGAACATCTTGTTTAGCCTACTTTCGATTTTTGCTAAAAATGAAAGGAGACTTATGAGATCACTACAGGGCGAAAAAAAGTGTGTCTGTCTGTGTGTGTGTGTATGTGTGTGTGTGAGTCTGTGTGTGTACTCTGAATGTCTGCCCCCCCCCCCCACTATCAATTCGAACTCGGTGAGCGCAAATTGAACGAAATTTGGTACGGAGGTAGCACTAGCAAAGGACACCTCAGTGTCATGTTTTATATTGCCGCCATCTTGACGGAAACGTAATGGCGGCCACACAAATGTTCAAAGCTTAAATCAAATTACGACTAACCTAATCATCCGATCTCTACCAAATTTTGCAACAACATACCTTTATGGGGGCAGCATCCTTTTACCAAACTAATAGGTCATCAGCCTAATAGTTTGCGGATGGCGGACATCTTTGTGTGAAAATCGATTGCCCCTATTAATTCGAACACGGTGAAACCGAATCGAACGAAATTTGGTACAGAGGTAGTACTAGCAAAGGGCAACCCAGTGTCATGTTTTATATCGCCGCCATCTTGACGGAAACGTAATGGCGGCCACACAAATGTTCAAAGCTTAAATCAAATTACGACTAACCTAATCATCCGATCTCTACCAAATTTTGCAACAACATACCTTTATGGAGGGAGCATCCTTTGACAAATCTAATAGGTCATTAGCCTAATAGTTTGCGGATGGCGGCCATCTTTGTGTGAAAATCGATTCCCCCTATTAATTCGAACACGGTGAAACCGAATGGAATTAAATTTGGTACAGAGGTAGCACTAGCAAAGGGCACCCCAGTGTCATGTTTTATATCGCCGCCATCTTGACGGAAACGTATTGGCGGCCACCCAAATGTTCAAAGCTTAAATCAAATTACGACTAACCTAATCATCCGATCTCTACCAAATTTTGCAACAACATACCTTTATGTAGGGAGCATCCTTCGACAAATCTAATAGGTCATTAGCCTAATAGTTTGAGGATGGCGTCCATCTTTGTGTCAAAATCGATTACCCCTATTAATTCGAACACAGTGAAACCGAATGGAATGAAATTTGGTACAGAGGTAGCACTAGCAAAGTGCACCTCAGTGTCATGTTTTATATCACCGCCATCTTGACGGAAACGTAATGGCGGCCACACAAATGTTCAAAGCTTAAATCAAATTACGACTAACCTAATCATCCGATCTCTACCAAATTTTGCATCATCATACCATTATGGAGGGAGCATCCTTTGACCAAACTAATAGGTCATTAGCCTAATATTTTGCGGATGGCGGCCATCTTTGTGTGAAAATCGATTCCCCCTATTAATTCGAACACGGTGAAACCGAATGGAACGAAATTTGGTACAGAGGTAGCACTAGAAAAGGCCACCTCAGTGTCATGTTTTATATCACCGCCATCTTGACGGAAACGTAATCGCAGCCACCCAAATGTTAAAGGCTAAAATGTAATTACGACCAACCTAATAATCTAGTCTACCAAATTTTGCAACAACAAATCTTTATGTGGGAAGCATATTCTGACCAAACTGCTAGATCATCAGCCCAATAGTTTGCAGATGGTGGCCAAGTATGTGTGCAAATCGATTCCCCCCATCAATTCAAACACGGTGAAACCGAATTGAACGAAATTTGGTACAGAGGTAGCACTAGCAAAAGGCACCTCAGTGTCATGTTTTATATCACCGCCATCTTGACGGAAACGGAATGACGGCCACCCAAATGTTAAATGCTTAGATCAAATTTCGACCATCCTAACAATTTGATCTCTACCGGATTTTGCAACAACATGCCTTTTTGTGGAAAGCATCTTATGACTGACTACAAGGTCATCAGCCCAATAGTTTGCAAATAGCTGCCATGTATGTGTGCAAATCCATTCCCCGGATCAATTCAAACACGGTGAAACCGAATTGAATGATTTTTTTTACAGAGGTAGCACTAGCAAAGGACACCTCATATTCATGTTTAATATCCCTATAGCACGTTGTATTTCATCAAGCTACTACAACCAACATTCAATTATACTCCTTGAAAAGGACAAAGATTTATAACAATACCCATGCTTTTAGGAGAAAGTAGGCTATATGTTCTTTACTGAACATCTTGTTCATTCTAACAACTTTATGTTGATTTATTTTACTAACAAGATAACTTTAGAAATATACAATGAAATTATTATTAAAATAATATGCTCCTTAAATGTAATCCTACATGATTCCTTCCGTTTCAACCCAAAAAGTATCTTATTAATCGTTTCTGCAATTTTAATAATCTCTCCTTATTACTATTATCAGCTCCGCCCCATATCTCAATAACTACCGGCCGCGGTGGCCGAGAGCGCCGACGCGCTACCTCGCGCGTCGCTGGCATCGGGAGAGCCTGGGTTTGAATCCTACCTCGGCCGTCCTGAAAATGGTTTTCGTGGTTTCTCTTTTTCACCATCAGGCAAATACCGGGACGGTTCCTTTTAACAGGTCCACGGCCGATTTCCTTCCAATATCCCTTCCTTGGCCCATCCTGAAAAGAAAAGTACATGGCCATTGGCTGCATTAATAAAATTATTATATTTGACTACCATATGATGTATGCGAATATATCAATCCATAGTATACTGTTAACCGGTATTCGCAGCTTACGTATTATGAAACTTCAGAACGAAAGAGTGTTTGTTATTTCTTTACATGTCACGATAATTTATGATCTATTATAATGCCCAAAAATTTTGCTGAGGCTACATTATGGTATATCTTCGGTTCCACAGTAAGGATTTTGATCCGCAGTAGAACCCCTCTCGTCCGCCCTCGGCTGGTCCGCCGCTCCAGTTGATCCTACCGTGCTCGAGTCGAACTTGTCCCGACTCGTAGCGGGGGCTCACTACCCGTCGCACCATTGTTGTATACAGGTACTTGTTGTTATCGCTTGTCCGTTTTAGTGCTCCGTCATCTCTCGTGTAGTCCGTGTTTTGTACAGTACATACTGCACTGTGAAGTTATTAGTGCTTACTGTTCGTTGGTTTTACGACATTGTTCTTCTCTGTTCGTTCGCAGTGTTTCCCAAACTTTTTTTTGTGTGTGTACCACTGAGAATCTCTCGCGTACCACCTAATGGTTGGGAGATATAGTAACTATAACTAGAGCCCTGCGCGGATGGACAAAACGTTATCCGCATCCGCCCCGCATCCGCACGGCTCTTATCCGCATCCGCACGACTGCTATCCGCATCCGCCCCGCATCCACACGACTTTTATCCGCATCCGCCCCGTATCCGCTCCGCATCCACGCGACTTTTATCCACAAGTTTGTTATCCGAATCTACTGGCATTACAATAATATTTTCAATGTGTTGTTATACTTTATCTTTTAGACATTTGAGCAGAAAGTCGAACCCTTAGGCTATATACTGTATGTCATGTGCTATGTCTAAAATGAATGTTATGCAGTCAGAATTGCAACCCTTTTAAGTTCGGAGTGTTGATGGGCTTAATGACATACTAAGGTAAATCATCATTTTACATTTGTCATGAAAAACCATAACGGAAAAATATGATATGTCATAAACATCCGGGCCCTAGTAAGAAAGAGTGGGGGAATTGTGCGAACTTAAGCAAGAATCGGTCTTGTGATGGTCTGATAATAGATAACACAGCTGCAGTTATGAATACGGGAGCCTTAGTAACTCTATATTCGATGTGCAGAAACAAATTTCATTCAAAAATAAATTTGGTGGACTATAATTCGAAATCTTGCAAATGTGCATTTGCGCACGATTTCTCACCCTGCAGGGTATCATGCACATGGGTTGGGAAATTATGCGCATGGGATGAGTGTTGGAAAGCCATACTAATACGATGTGAATTGGCTGAAACTTGCACTGAACATTAATATTAGAATATTCCAATGCATTTTAAATAGCATATCAATGCAATGATACTAAAATTCTGCAGTTTTGGATATTATAATAAAATATCTTCGCTTCGTCAGCATTAAAGGAGGCAAACCTATTTAGGCTTGTTCCTTCAGGTTGTCTCAACGTTAATGCAGGATATCTCTTCAAGAACGCATACAACCAATCTTTGCCTGCTAGACTTAACTTTATGGAAATTATGGGAAATCTTATTCTCCCCTGCAAACTTGAACTCTAACCGTCTGACAAGCTTGGTGGGCGTTAAGCCGTAAAACAATTTTGCAAATGTCAAAAGGAATTCGGATAATTATGACTTAATTTCGTTGGTAAAAACAGCTTTACGGACGAGGTGGAGCAAGACAATTCTGCAGCGACTGCTTTCGTAGGATTGACTGGGAAATGTTGAAACTTCTCCCCACTTCCCTTATTTTCCTCCCATGATCCCTAATTGCGCGTAGAGCTGTCTGCACATTTTCTGCTGGGTAGGAATTTTTCTCCGATTTTCGCATATAATTTCTTGGCATCTGAATAACAAACACGAAATATTTTGCCATTAATGTCGCGTTGTATTTACTTGTATCATATGTTCTGCGCACTATTACCCCACTCTGCTTTTAAAACGTAACTCACTGAATCCCGGTAAACTAATCTTCTTCTTCTTCTTTCCGATGAGGCCTGCTAGGGACCACGTGCCAATTTCAATTCTTCACACTTTGTTGTTTTCTCTTCCGTTCCCTCCAGTACCCCTTCATCCGTTCACTATGCTGCTTCTTTCTGTCCTCGGACCACTTCGCACCAGGTTTCTTTGGCAATCTTCCTTGGAATCCTTTCATACTTAATACCCTTTTTTCTAAAGATCTCTCTGTTCACCGTTTCTTCTTCACTTATATTATTTCTTTCTAAATCTTTCGGTAAACTAATCTATTATATTGAAAAATAAATACATGCAAAACCATTGTAAACACTGGCATTTAAAAACTACATTTAATTTTAAAAAATTGAATCACAACTGTAGGCTTACCTTCTTATTTGCTGGCTACAGAAAATAACATGCAACGTGTTAAGTTTCTTCATCCAAGCCTGACGGTTATCACATAGCAACTGGCATAATGCTGACTGTCCCTATCTGATAGGTACGATGACAGCTTGAGGGTAGCAGTGAACTGTGTTGCTAGTTGTACTACCAGCTCGAAAAACATAGGTGCGCACGATTACCCGCTTCGGACAATTACCCAACTTTCCCCATGATATTCAACAAGTTCGGATTTATTCTAAAAACTATCCGCAAATTTACTCCAAACATTATCCGCAGATTATCCGATATTCGCAAAGCCATGCAAAGTATATCCGCATGGTGAAAAATGTTGCGGATATCCGCGGGTTTATCCGCGGATATCCGCATCCACGCAGGGCTTTAACTATAACCACCACCACCACTACGTAACAGACCAAAAGATGGATTGTAAATTGTGTTTGTTAGAGTTAAAATTCAAATTATAAAAAGTGTGTCCAGTTGTTTTATTATTTATTACAATAAGTATTCAATTCAAACATTCAGAAATGACACTGTACAGATGATATTAATAAAATAACATGTAATAATTAAACATAAAAACCAAACTTCAACTAACAACTTCAATGTGAAGGGTGAACTTGAAGATTAAAAGCCAACTTAAGAATGTCTGGTTTATTGCTGAGTCTCAAACTAAGGTAGTTTTCCACTGTAAGGAGCCTATTCCGGTAATTATTCTTGAGGTAATCAAGTGAAGAAAATGCAGTCTCACACAAGTACGAAATAGTGAAAGGCAGTAAACGCCTAACTGCTTTGTCAGCTATGTCTGCACGCCTCTCAACCCAAAATTTCACAAGAGCCTTTCTTTTTAAGTTTGCCTTAGTTCTGAATCATAATTTAATTCATAAAACTGCTCCTTATCTTTGGCCTTAAAGTCCTGCGGCAACATATCAACGTTTTTATATATTTAAATTTTTAGTAGGCCTAATGTATCTAATATTTTTTTTATACTTTTCGTAACATCACCGCGTACCACTGTAGCAGTACGGGTACGCGTACCACAGTTTGGGAAACCCTGCTAGAGTACTGTACAGTTGTGTGCGACTTTTCAACATGTCAGGAGGAACCGTAAACGCGTTACACTTTCATTAAATGAAAAATTACCAGTGCTACGAAGACTGGACAAAGGGGAATCACTCCAAAAAATTGCTAAGGAACTCAATGTAGGCGTTACGACAGTAAAAGATTGGAGAAGAAATCGGAAAGACATTGAATCATATAGAATGATGATAGTTTTTTTTGTGTGTGGCCTCCAGAGAGGACGAGTGCAGGTCTTTCTATTCGACGCCCGTGGGCGACCTGCACGTCGGGATAAGAGATGGAATGGATGAAGATGAATAAAATTGGGCAAGGATGTGGAAGGAAGCGGCCGTGGCCTATCCGAAGGTAGCGTCCCAGCATTTGTCTGGTGTTGAAAATTGGAAACCACGGAAAACCATTTCAAGGACGGCCGACGGTGGGACTCCAACCTACGCGTCTACCGAGTCAGCAGAGAGCTTGGTCTCATGACCTAACGCTGCGCTTTAGCCAGCGTAGCCACTGCTATCTGTACGATAGATGGTGAAAACCCAACTTAAGAATCGCGAAACATTGCAAAAGCCTAAACTTGAACTGCTTGACAACGCATTGTGAATGTGGTTCTACCAAGAAAGAAGGAAAGGAACCCCGGTATCTTGAGTTCAGAGATTGTTTATTTTAATGTAAATCCGTATTTGTCTGTACCGGTACTTTCTGATATAATAATAATAATATCGTATGGCCTCGGTGCCGGGTGCAAGCTTTGTTATTTGACACACACAGCGCAGTTTTCATGTCGAATTTTGTTGTTCTTTGAAGCATTATGAAAGTCAAGGAGGTTAGAAATCTAAACTCCTTGACACTGTAGTGCTTTCTAGAAGAGAAATGAGGAACGTTGTTTTGGCGGAAAATCCCGAGATTAATGTTTCCATTATGAACACGGCCTAGTGAAATCAAATGGGTTATTTAACATGCCAACATCGTATGACATGCGTGTCGTGATTTTTGCCGCCTTTCAAAAATCACTTACCATGGCCAGGAGCGAACCTGCAAGCTTGGGGGGTTAATAATCCGACACGATAACCACTCACCCACCTTGGCAAACTTTATGATAATCCGACCTCTTTTGCGTTCCGATCATATCCTCAGTCCAAAAGGTGATGGATTACAGGAGTTGTACTGTACTTCTAAAATAATCCCCTTATACCTTTTAAATAAGTAATCTGGCAACATTGAGACTGTCCGATACTGTGTGCCATGTTTCCAAATTGCGAAAAATGAGATATTCAATAATGTTTTAAATTATTTGTGATCAGTACTTACTGTGGATAAAAGATTTCCTATAATAAAACAGATACAAAACATGTTTCCAAAAATAATTTCAAATTTTAATTAGATCCATTCCTAAAGTTATTATGCAAAGAGCTCAAGTATCTGATAACGCACCGGGGTACCTTCCCCTATAAAAAAATACGCATTTCATATATCTGTATCATCGTTGTGCAAATGCTACAACATCAAATGTCTTCGTCTCATCGTATGGCAGATCAATGCATTTAATGATTTATTGCTTTGGTTTTTTTTTGTGTGTTTCCTTTTAATTTTGGTGCTTCGACATCATGGTCATCAACCCTGTGAAGTTGAATGTGTATAATTTGTCTGATAACCTGTTTTATTGTGATGTCAGTAGAGGAATTTATATTTATAACTGAGGCTATGGTTGGGAAGGAGGTGGCTGTGGCCTTAAATTAGGAATCATCCTGATGTTTTCTTGGTGTAGACGTTAAAACCATGGGAATCCACTCCTGGGATGGCTGAGGTGGGAATTGAAACATCCTCTTCTCAGTTTTGCCTCTCGAGGATAAACGTACCCTGTTTCACCTATCAGACAAGAACAACATTTCTCGGCGGAACTGGGAATCGAACTCGGACCACAGGTTAGATAGTGACTACTCACTATTCCACGACTTGGCCCATTTTACAGTGCACAAAAAACATGTTTTTTTTTTTACAATGGTTCTTATACCTTTCACTTATTTTATCTTTAGATATTATTGTTTCTGGAAGTAACCTACATCCGCAGTGCCCTGATGCAAAAGAGGAAGTAGCCAAAGGGATTTCGGCCTTCGTGTTCTGGACGTTAGTTGGGTGGCCTGACATCGAAAAATATTAGGGGTAGGAGATACACACTGCATTATTTAACATGCTGCGGTATAACTATTGATTGTTAAGTCATTTCCAACATGTGTGTGACAAACGATTGACGCCTTCGCGTGACTTAGCCTATCGTGGGAATAGAACAGTACTGTAGTGTTTGTTTCCGTGCCTCAGTCGTATTCAGAACATATCTCTGACTAATCAATAAACACACGTAAATAGTAAGGAAACCAGAATTCCTAGAAGATACAGAGAATTCCTTGTTAAAGTGTGAGACTGATTTGACAAGTAGTTATAGTAGAAAGTAGAGTGAACAGTAACATCTCATTTGTTCCCATGTTTACATAAATGTTTGTGTAAAGCTTTGGGGTAGGTTGATAATCCAATGTTGAACTTTGTATGATTAGTACACCCTCTGTCTAAAAAGTTCGGTGAATGGGTCTATATTACGAACGGATTGTTGGCTTACCTGAAACAGCCGTTACTATCCTTCCAAGTAATCCCCGTGGATGGTTATGCACTTCATAGAACGGCTGTACAAGTCCTGGCATAGTCTTCCTGAGGGATAGCCTTCAATTGGGCCGTCACATTACGTTAGATATCCGAAATGTCCGAAAACCTCTGGACCTTCAGGGCTTTTCGGTGAATCTGGACCCCGATACTCCATACTTTGACGCTTGCCTTCGAGGTCGTACCTCAGGCACCAGGTCTAGTCACCCGAGTAGTGGTTTTTGGATGGTTCTACAGCCTCCACCTCCACATTCCTCCACACAAGATGGCGGCGGTGCGATATCTCTCGAACCCATGGTTGGATTTTAAAAAATGAGGTGTTGTTGAACTCAGGCTAACACCCCCTTTCCAATGGACAACATATTTCCACCCCAAAAATAAAACCTACCCTACTAGGGGTGAAAATTGTAATTTTTTAGATAATCTCTCTTTCCAATTGCAACATGTGAGATTTTGAATGCCGATATGGATTTAAACGTTGTTCCACATAAAGTGCAAGTGTGCTCGGTGGTTAGCCACTATGAATTAACATGCTTGTTTTTTTGTTTTTTACGCATGCCCACTCATGGCTTTTGTAAGAGGGTGGGGGAGTGGATCCCTGTGGATGGGTTATTGTTGACGGGTCAATGTTGGCGGGGTCATTGTTGACAGGTCATTGTGGACGAGTCCTTGTGGACAAGTCCTTATGGACAGGTCCTTGTGGACGAGTCCTTGTTGATGAGTCCCTTTGGACTGATCCCTTTGGACGGGTCCCTTTGGCCTGGCCCATGAATTTATCCAAATTATGTCAAAGGGCTTAACTAACGGACTAATAAGGCTAGGAACTTGTATGAGGTATTGTAGGACTTGGGATGAAGCCCCCTTTTAGAATGTACTTTTGACATTTTGGCAAAGGGCCTAACCACACTTTTGTTAATATCTCACGAACCTATCATGCTAGTGACTTGTATGAGGGGTCCTAGCAATTGGGGGCGATGTTCCCCTTTGGGGGTGAAACTATCCCCCCACTCCCAAATTTAAAAATCGTTATTTTGGAAATTAAGAGCCTTAAAATTAAGTGTGATAGCTTTAAAAATAGGTCATGACATACGCTTATAACACGATAGGTCATTTCACCCCTAAAATAGTAAATAGTAATGTTACAAGGAAAATAGCGGTTAAGAACTTAAAAATAATAAATGAACCTAAGATCATTTGTTTTTGATGAAAAAATAGTAAGAGGGTTAAAACTACCCCCAAAATTTAAAAATCGATATCTTGGAAATTAAGAGCCTTAAAATTAAGTGTGATAGCTTTAAAAATAGGTCATGACATACGCTTATACCACGATAGGTCATTTCACCCCTAAAACAGTGAATAGTGATTTTACAGGGAAAAAGGTGTTAAACGCCTAAAAATGATAAATGAACCTAAGATCTTTTGTTTTTGATGAAAAATAGTAAGGGGGTGAAAAACTCCCCCAAAATTGAAAAATCGATATCTTGGAAACTAAGAAACCTAAAATTAGGTGTGATAGCTCAAAAAATTGGTCATTTAATACTCTTTTACCATGATTGGTCAGATTACCCCTAAAACAATGTATGTAGATTTTACAGGAAAAAAAGCGGAACCAATAATCAGATTTGGACACATGAGGTGTTATAAGACTCAGGGCGACAATCTCTTCTTGAATTTATTATTTATTTTTTGACATTTTGACAAAGGGCCTAACCACACGTTTTGAAAATTTAGATTTTTAAAATTTTTGAATTAATTTTAATATATATATATAGTTGTTGTTTTTTTTTTTAGAGAGAGACAGTACCGGTTGTGTTTAAACGAGCATGTCGCCGATCACTGTGGCTGATGATGATGATGATGATGATGATGATGAGGATGATGAAAAAGAAAAGGATGAGGGTTTTATGTCTATAAAACCACTGCGACTTCCCCAGTTTTTAAGAACAAGAGTACCTGGAGAAAGTTATAAAAGGATCTACAACAAGCGTTGTGTTTAAAAAATCTATATCAAACAATGGTAAATAGAGAGAGTTGTATTCAGTGTGTATCTATTATAAAATGAATTTAATAAAAATATTTTATGGTTATTGTCTGCTTTTTCTTAATTACTATCACTACATCCTCCCACTATTAATGCAATTGTTAACCATTGACATTCTCTAGCTATGTTTAGAAAGAGAGAGTGGACTTAAACAATACACTCTATCTATGGTTTGTGTATCGAGTATCATAATAATACAGTATCGCTAAGCTATGTTAAAGCAATAGTTATGTCAGGTAAGGGGTTCAAATCCTTGCTTTCTTGTATTGAAAATGTGAACATAAGTCAAACGCCTTAACCACTCGATCAACCTGACAGTTAATAATGTAATTTGTTTTGTGCACTTGAGTGTTTACAAAATTTTCCAGTGTACATTGACTCAACCACTTGCTCGTTTTTAAATGTTTTTTTGTTGTTGTTGTTGTTGTTGTTTTTTTCATTACATTGTAGTTATGAGTCTAGAAAACTAGGTGTTTAATATAGGGATAAAGGCATCTTAAAATAATTTTAGAAAAGCTCTCAGGTATCGCGTCATGGGTTTTAGTAATGCATTAATGTTTGTTGACTAGTATTTACCATTACACAACATTATTTTGGTAAGCTCTACATGTTGTTTGAGTCTTCAGCCTTTTGACTGGTTTAATACAGCTCTCCATGACTCCCTGTCCTGAGCTGATCGTTTCATATCTATATAGCTACCACACTCTACATCCAAGGCTATCTGTTTAACATATTCTATCCTTGGTCTACCCCTACAGTTCTTGTCCTCAACCCGTTCTTCCATAACTAAGCTTGCTATTCCTGGGTGTTTGTGTCCTACCAACCTATCGATTTACTTCATTAGCTGTCGCTAAAAACATCTCTCCTCTCCCACTTGTCTTAATACCTCTTTGTTTGTAACCCTATTTACCCATCTAATCTTCATCATTCTCCTGTAACATCACATTTCAAACACTTCAACTCTCCACTTTTCTGCTACACCAATAGTCCAAGTTTCCCTTTCATAGAGCGTCACACTCCAGACAAAGATCTTCAAAAATGACATCCTAATACCTAAATCTATATTCAATGTCAACAAATTCTGTAGAAATGCTTTCCTTGCCTGAGCTACATAAGAATCCTAATCATCTCTGGTATAATGTCTTGTTTAGCAAACATAGTCGCTCAGTAGGTCTATGCATTTGTTGTATATAACCCAAAATAGCAAACAGTTTTTCTAAAACCCTACTCACTGGTCAATAACAATCATAGTCGCCAAAGTGTTTCGTTGGTAGTTAACTCATGTCTGGTTAGTCAATTCTTATTGCAAGGCCAGTCAACACCTAAAAATTCATCTTAACATATAGTCTAATCATCTTTCTATCTACATACCAGTGTCTAACGAATAGTCAATATTAGTTTGGTCTTTACCTAAAATCTAAAATCCAATATCAAATTTCTAAAATCTAAAACCAAAATAAAATATAGTATAGAAAACATAATTCCAAGTAATACAAATCCTTATATGTTTTTCTTTAATAATTAGTCACCGAAAATTTAAAGTCATGACATTATGGTTTGATCTTTTCGTACAATCTAAAATGTAAAATGTAAATTCTAAAATCTAAAGTCTAAAATAAAAAACAAATACAAAATCTTACTTGCATTAACTGTATATTGAATCCAGTCCTCCTTTGTATTTGTAATCCAAGTAATAATTTGAAAAAATATACAAGTGTAATCAGTCTTAAAACATTATCCCTACTTTTTATATGTTTTTGACATGCGTATTAATCTAAAATCAAACCCTGGTCTACCTTAGTCAAAGGATAACAGCTTAACCACTGCACCACTATAACCATCTTTCTTAGTTTGGTTCGTTCTAAGCCTTAAAGTTAAATCGAGTTAAGGCCTCTAGTGCAAGAGCCAAAAGTATTTGCCACTGCAGCACAAAATGGTTAGCAAGTAACATTATACATTCAAAAAGGATTGTATTGGTTCGGTTTGGTTCAGTGTAATCACCATCTTGTTTTCTTAGCTACCCTCTTTAACTAATCAATTAAAGATAGTCTACTCTTAATTCTTGAATCGATAAATTGGATTTTGTACACACCGTTTGTCATGTCATGCCTGAAACCTATACTCCCTATGTACTGCGGTCAGGTTTAAAAACAAGTTTCAATGGTCAAAGACTTGTCAGTCACCATACGCAAAGCCTACAATAATTCTTTCTCTACATAGCTATGTTTCATCACTCACCATAAACATCTAACATTATGGGTTTGCAATATATTAAGAGAAACAAAAGTCCATGACCGTGTTGTTTTCAATCTTTTTGGGAAAATTCATAAGCCATATAAAGAAAGCGTCATGTCAAGTTATAGGACACCTTATGAGTCCAAATCCCATTATTAGTTTATAAAACTCAAATCAGTAACCTTGCCGTTTAGGGATATTTAAATAAATGCATGCATCATAGGAAAAATCATAAAAATATTCTTAAAACAAGTCGTCGCATGACCCTCTTCAATCAATGCTTCACAAAATATTGATTCATCCATTGAACATGGCCACAGTGATCGGCGACATGCTCGTTTAAACACAACCGGTACTGTCTCTCTCTACAAAAAAAAAACAACTATATATATATATTAAAATTAATTTAAAAATTTAACAAATCTAAATTTTCAAAATGTGTGGTTAGGCCCTTTGTCAAAATTTCAAAAAATAAATAATAAATTCAAGAAGAGATTGTCGCCCTGAGTCTTATAACACCTCATGTGTCCAAATCTGATTATTGGTTCCGCTTTTTTCCCTGTAAAATCTACATGCATTGTTTTAGGGGTAAACTGACCAATCATGGTAAAAGAGTATTAAGTGAGCAATTCTTTGAGCTATCACACCTAATTTTAGGTTTCTTAGTTTCCAAGATATCGATTTTTCAATTTTGGGGTAGTTTTTCACCCCCTTACTATTTTTCATCAAAAACAAAAGATCTTAGGTTCATTTATCATTTTTAGGCGTTTAACACCTTTTTCCCTGTAAAATCACTATTCACTGTTTTAGGGGTGAAATGACCTATCGTGGTATAAGCGTATGTCATGACCTATTTTTAAAGCTATCACACTTAATTTTAAGGCTCTTAATTTCCAAGATATCGATTTTTAAATTTTGGGGGTAGTTTTAACCCTCTTACTATTTTTTCATCAAAAACAAATGATCTTAGGTTCATTTATCATTTTTAAGTGTTTAACCGCTTTTTTCCTTGTAACATTACTATTTACTATTTTAGGGGTGAAATGACCTATCGTGGTATAAGCGTATGTCATGACCTATTTTTAAAGCTATCACACTTAATTTTAAGGCTCTTAATTTCCAAGATAACGATTTTTAAATTTGGGAGTGGGGGGATAGTTTCACCCCCAAAGGGGAACATCGCCCCCAATTGCTACGACCCCTCATACAAGTCACTAGCATGATAGGTTCGCGAGATATTAACAAAAGTGTGGTTAGGCCCTTTGCCAAAATGTCAAAAGTACATTCTAAAAGGGGGCTTCATCCCAAGTCCTACAATACCTCATACAAGTTCCTAGCCTTATTAGTCCGTTAGTTAAGCCCTTTGACATAATTTGGATAAATTCATGGGCCAGGCCAAAGGGACCCGTCCAAAGGGATCAGTCCAAAGGGACTCATCAACAAGGACTCGTCCACAAGGACCTGTCCACAAGGATCTGTCCACAAGGACCTGTCCACAAGGACTCGTCCACAATGACCTGTCAACAATGACCCCGCCAACAATGACCCGTCAACAATAACCCATCCACAGGGATCCACTCCCCCACCCTCTTACAAAAGCCATGAGTGGGCATGCGTAAAAAAACAAAAAACAAGCATGTTAATTCATAGTGGCTAACCACCGAACACATGCACTTTATGTGGAACAACGTTTAAATCCATATCAGCATTCAAACTCTCACATGTTGCAATTGGAAAGAGAGATTCTCTAAAAAATTACAATTTTCACCCCTAGTAGGGTAGGTTTTATTTTTGGGGTGGAAATATGTTGTCCATTGGAAATGGGGTGTTAGCCCGAGTTCAACAACACCTCATATTTTAAAATCCAACCATGGGTTCAAGAGATATCCCACCGCCGCCGTCTTGTGTGGAGGAATGTGGAGGTGGAGGCTGTAGAACCATCCAAAAACCACTACTCACCCGTGACGATGGTTTTCAGAACCATTCCATTCCATGGAACATTCACCCTTCTCACTGCCACCCGTCGAACAAGTGTGCACGTTATGTTGCATAAATTCACCCTTCTCACTGCCGCCCGTCTATCAGGTGTGCAAGGCAGGTTGCATAAATTCACGCTTCTCTCTTGCTTTCAATTTAGAGTTTTGACGACCCAAACTGAAGGCTATTCCTAAAGGAGTTTCCAGGACTTGTTCAGTCGTTCTCACAAGGGAACTCTCCATACGGTCATATCGAAACCGACAATGATATTTCGTAGAGATGATGAGGAAACCATAAATTAGCGATTTACAAAAATTAGCTGCCATTTCGAACTGGAAGGTCCTGAAATCGGCACGGAGATTTCTAATACAGGCCGGACGTTGTTTTAGACGAGTGAAAAATCTTAATGGAAGCCTGGAGGCCAGTTACTACAGTACCTGTGTTGTTATCAGCTGCCCCAAGCGGTCCGATGATTGACAAATCTGTTTCACACTTCTGCTAGGAGTACAGTCATTGGCAAATATACTGACAATCTGTTCGTAACTATGTAACGTGTTCTTCCGCGACACACAATACTTCGATGTGGACTGTACTGTCTGCTCAAGTCTGGAATTCCATTACATCAGATCGGTGGTGACAACTGTGAAGCGATAGGGTGAGAGAGTGAGTGTGTAGGCTCACCCGCAGGCTTCAAGGTCAAGGGCAATCGTCTAAAACAAACGTCCGGCCTATAGGATTGCACGCGCTAGCATATAGATCGACGTGGACAGCCCTGGTACCAGCTGAAGTGTGCGCGTAACCTTGAGCGCTCTGTGCTCGCTTTGCAGAAGCAAGAAGGCTGAAGCGGAATACATGCGATGAAGACCTGCGACTGTGGGCCTTGGAAATTCGACGAGAGATTTCAATGAGGCGAACTAATTTCAGCGCATGTAAGTTACTAGTTGGTTGAGTCGTTTTAAGAAAAAGTGCAGAATAAACAGTAGAAGAATCACAAAATTTGTATCCCGTACGTATCTGCAAGAAGAAGACGAAAAAGATTAAGTCGCAAAGAAATTTGTTGAAGCAGCTACAGAGCGATTTTTAGACTACGCCCCTTCTTCAATAAACAATACAGATCAGAGCAGTTGCGTGCGCGAAATGAAAGCGAAAAGGACTATCGTTTGTTGGAGAGAAACATACAGAAACAGTTGCTCAATCAGTTCATGCACTCACCCATTTGTACACAATTATGCCTACAATTAGTATGGCCGGTAAACTTTTCCCGAAATTATTCACTGTACTACAGGAAGCAACTTGAACTTTCGGCCCGAGAGTTTCCAAAGAAATGTTTCATGCCAGAAATATAATTGTAACAGCCACAAAATCAGGAAAAATGGGGGAAAAAGAATTAAAATATTGGTTTAAAGAATCCCTTTTCTCATTTTCGGAAGAGAAGTATTTGCTACTGTTAGATACCTGGACTACTTATAGTGATAAAAGATGTCCTGAAGACATTCCTTCAGGCAACAGTATAGAAATTCTCCAGATTCCTCCCGGAACTACAGGGAAAATACAGCCCTTGGATAAGTTTTTCTTCCTGCAATGGAAAGCTTTGTATCGCCGTTTAACAGATATTGTGTCGGCTTGTGAAGACGTTTAGTTTGATGTATATCAGAGAAACAGCGTACTGAAAATGCAATCCTTCATTCATTTCCAATTTTCTTCCCCACGGTTCAAGGACATGGTTAAATATTTGTGGTTCGCAACCAATTACACAACGCAGAGACCTTCCGAGTTCGAAGTGCCTGCGAAATATTGCCTTCAAATAAGTAAGGAAAACTGTGAAGAACAATGTGGCCTCAAAGTGCATATTCGATGCGCATGGTGCCAACAATATTTCTGTTTTTATCATGCGATTAACGAACCTCATTTATGCTTCACATTCGTTCCGTAACAATGAAGTGTCCTTGGCGCGTGGTAGCCATCCAGTTCGTTCTCTCTCTCTCCAGCACAACTGCAACTCCACTCCGCTGTGCGCCGCACGAGCCAGCAAGATGCAAGGGTTGTCCAGTATTTGCGTTGTCACACGGATTTTGTATCAAGATTTCGATACCTTCCAGTTCGAAATGGCAACTAATTTTTGTAGATCGCCAATTTATGGTTTCCTCATAATCTCTACGAAATATCATTGTCGGTTTCGATATGACCGTATGGACAGTTCCCTTGTCGGAAGTGCATAACCATTCACGGGGATGACTTCGAAGGACAGTAACGGCTGTTTCAGGTAAGCCAATAATCCGTTCGTAATACAGCACATTCACCGAACTTTTCAGACAGAGGGTGTATATTAACATATGCTAAGTAATTTTGATGCTTTCATTGTCACTGAATATCTTACATCAGCGGCGTCCAGTCTTTGCACGCTCGGCGTGCTAGCTATACTGCCTCTCTTGGCTGGGCTGCCTGCTCTGACCACCGGCACTGTGACAGCTCTTCGTCGCGTCTGACTGAGTAAAGTTGGGATCGCTAGAGTACTGGACGTGAATGTAAACAAACAAACTGTGCGTCCAATGCGTTGTTTGTTCGACACATCTAAATTGTGTATCAAGCGTTTCTCTGCGTACCGGTACTTGAAGATTACGTGCTTAGCATTAAAGGCCTATTTACACTTGTCACCTGGCCGTGAGAGTGCAGTCAGTGCTCAAACCGTCGCCGTACCGTGACAGTCACGTTAGTCCCCGCCGATATTATTCTCATTTCACGGCCGTGTCACTGGCTCGTTTCAACGTTTTAT
This sequence comes from Meconema thalassinum, assembly GCA_946902985.2. Lineage (NCBI taxonomy): Eukaryota > Metazoa > Arthropoda > Insecta > Orthoptera > Tettigoniidae > Meconema > Meconema thalassinum. The sequence continues at coordinate 219,784,847 of OX336390.1, read as the reverse complement.
AGAGATGAATGATGTAAAACTTATTGAACAATTGCGCAATTATCCTTTGCTGTATCATCTTTCCAACCCTAAGTACATGGACACGGATTTTAAGAATAATATGTGGAGTATAAAGAGTAGCGAATTTCTCTTCTGTTCTTCTCTTTCTCCAGACATGATGAACCCACTTCCGTTTTCTCACTTGTTGCTCCTCCTCTTCATCCAAAATAAGAGAAATCATATATAAATCAGCTTCTGCGAGTTTCGCCATTTTCCGTGGTATAGAAAACACTGCCTGATGCCCATCATGCCACGTTTAAGTGTGAATATACATCACTGTGAGATCACGGCCGGCGTGATCACGTGATGGTAACGTCACGGTTACGCCACTGCTAAGGCCCGTATCACACGACACTTGCTGGCAAGGAAGCTGTTGCGATCGCTGGTATAAAATCTTTTCTTCTTCTTCGTCGCGAATGGGTCTCTTAGGACCACGCGGAATCAACAATGGTTAGCCTTTCTTGCAGCCCAGTACTCCTTCATACGCATCGAATGGGTTTGCTTCCGTTGTGCTGACCAGATATGGTGGTATGGCCGTCTTTCTTCCTCCTCGAAACCCCGTGTGAGTGCAAGTGTTCTGATGACATTTCGGTCTAGGAGATTTGGCGATCCTAATTCTTGCAAGTCTTTTTCAGTCTGTTTGTACCAATTTGATCTAGTTGTTTTGTTTTTCAAGTACCGGTATGTGTGAATTTTGTGAGTTAGTCTATTTGGGTCCATTCTTTCCAGGTGCCCCAAGAATTGGATCCGTCACATACGCATTTTGTCTGTGATTTTGGAGATGGTTTTATATATTTCAGCATTTGGCTTTGGAAGATGAACACCATCTTTGATTCTCGGCCCTAAGATTTTCCTCATTATTTTACGTTCCTTCACTTCCAACTGATCTCGAAGTGTTCTATGTTGAAGAGTGAGAGTTTCTGAAGCGTAGAGAGCTTCGGGCCCGATCACTGTTGTATAATGTTGAATTTTGCATTTCCAGGAAAGACTCTTTTTGTTGTAAGTATTTTTCGTTAACTGAAAAGCAGTTTCCATTTTTTGAATTCTTGTTGTAATGGACCTCTTTTCATTACAATCGTCGGTAATCCATTCCCCCAAATATTTAAATTCCTTCACACGAGATATATGGTCAGTACCAATTTCAATTTCAGATGGGGCATTCTTTATATATGTCATAAATTTTGTTTTATCAAATGAGATTTGCAATCCAATTTTCTTTGCTTGTTCTTGTAGAAGTTCAAGTTGGTATTGCGCATCAGGGATGTTTTGGGCAATTAATACCATGTCATCAGCAATCTTTTATGATTCTGTTCATCCTCTTTTTTCTTTCGGGCGGGGGGGGGGGCGAAAGAGTACCCGCATCCCCCGCGTGGCACCCGACCTTACTACTGGTGCCTCCGGCATGCAGTTAATCTACGATAGTAGAAGAGAAAGCATAGGGGATTGGATAAAAAGGAATGTCTTTTAGGACTTAGTGCCTAGCGGATGGTCCATGGGAACGAGCCACCTTCCTCTCAGCTCTTGCCATGGACCTGTAGACAGGGCAACTGCGATGGGATGACGGATGGTCACCCATGCAGTTGGCGCACACCGGCGCGTCCCGCGGCACCGTGCAGCCGGTGTGGTGGTGGCCACCTGAGCACCGGTTACAACGGACTGGAGAGCCGCAGGATCCCTGGGAGTGGCCCCATCTCAAACAGCGGAAACACTGTAAAAGCTGAGCTGAGCGGGGCCTCATATTACCTGACTGGAGCGGCTGTCCCTGGCTGCGGCTGGTGGCCTCGCGGCGTCCTGGCTCCCCCTCCTGGGGGCGCTGCGGGCGACGGTCCTCTGGGCTGCTGCGGTTGACCTTCCGCTGCTTTGGGCGTCCTGGTGGTCCCGGCCGTCTCTGGTGTCCCCTTCCTGGTGGTGGTGGCGGGCGCAGGTTGCCCCGCTAAAGGCCCCACCTGGGGCTCTGGTCGCTGCTCCTCCGTGATGGCAGGCGTGGGTTGCCCCGCTAATAGCCCTGCCTGAGGTGCTGGAAGAGGCGCCTGCGTCGTCTTGGAGAAGGTCAGGGGGCCCACCTGGGTCCCAACCTCTGCCTGCGGCGTGATGGCCCTCCAGGCTCCAAAGTCTGGGCGAGTTTCCCCCGCGTGGCGGAGGATGTGCGGAGAGGCACCTGGCGCACAGCCTGGTACCACCGCGACCTGCCAGACCTTGGAAATTGCTGCCAGGTATATGATAACCACGTCCTTGTGTGGCCTGATCAGCACTCCGGTGGGGTGGTAGGCTTCGATGTCCTCGCGGACACGTTCAGCTCCTCCCGTCGTGACTTCATGGGCCTGGTCCATGTAGGCCCTGATGACGTCCCTTTCTTCTTCCTGGTTGACGCCTGGCCTGTAATAGACAAACAGAGCCAGGAGGCTGGGGTCGTAGCCACTTGCTCGCTCGTAGCCTGGGGAAGTGGCCCCAGGGTGCCCATGCACGGTGTCCGAGCTCACATCGCTCGCCCAGCTGAACCTGGCGTCAGGGTTACTGCTGCTGTCCGGTCGCGGGGAGCTAGCCTGTCCTGGCGTCCGACTCTTCTCGGACTCGGCTAGCTCAGAGGGCCCAGGGTAGGCGTCAGTTGACTCGGACCGCAGAGACACCTGCGTTATGTCCGGGCTACCTGTGCTCCCCGGGCCGGGAGCTACTCCAGCGTTGAGTGCGCCTGCCGGGCTCTGAGGCACCCCTACCTCTTCAACGGCTGGCGGCTTCTGCGCCGCTGGCGTCTTCTCACCAAGGGCCTGCTGGCGTGCCCGCGTGACCGGAGGAGAGGGCCCTGTGGAGGTTAACTCCCCACCCAAGGAGCCTGCCGATCGTGGCCCTCTACCTATCCGGGCGCGGTTGCGCCTGCTCTGGCCCTTGGCTGGCTCGCCGGTCCTCAGCTGCTTCCTCCACTCGATGGTCCCGCTGCTCGTAGTCTCCATCCTGGTGAGCTGTTAGAACAACTTTGCTGGTCTGATGCTGCTACTGACAAGGTGTCCTTCCTCTTACGAGTCTGAGACGAACCTTTCCGCACACCTGCTTTTATGGCTGAAGTGTATCACACGCTAGCATTTCGTGCTCCAAGTTTTAAGAAATAAACATGGAGGACGGTTGTCGTTTGGGGGTAAAATTTACAGTCAATTCGCATTATTAACGCAAAGCGGCCGTGAAACTTGCTTTAAGTACATTTGAAAACATGCCTGGTACTGAATGAATGCATTCCAATCAATATTTAAGATCTAACTGTAATAATTGGTATATAACCATACGCGCTAATAAGGAGCGTAACAAAATACGGTAACGTCTGTTGCGAAAGTGTGCAAGTGGTATCGCGCATGTTTACTGTTTTGAAGATCCCTTAGTCTATCCAACGGCGAAAATTTTTACTTTTTTAAAATTATTTTATTATATCCTCCTCACGTCGTACAACAATATTGCAATTTAGTTTTGTCTACATGATCTACGAGGACGATAGTAAACATGTTTTCTCTCATAAAAATCTATTTTCCCTAAATACTGTTTAAAACCATGGCGGATACTATTCGTGATAACTATTAGAATTTAAGCAGTTCAAAATGTATCCCAGAATAATAATAATATGACACGCTCTGTATTTACTGGATATTCGCGAAATGAATCGAATGTAGGAGGCAGGTCGGTCGCGACAAGGGTGATAGACTTCATATAGCCTAATGATTGTGTTGAATGTTGTTGGCAATTCTAGGCGGGCTCTTGTTGAAGAGCAGGCATTTTTAGACGTAAAGCACATAATTATGTGCGGGAAAGTGCTAGGAACAGAAGATTTTATGAGACTTGAAGCTTTATGCTTACAAGCTATTAATTCGAAAGGAGTACCTTATCCGATTCAAAATGAAATTCGGTTACCAGTTGCCAAGAAAAAAATATTATTTTCAGGAAAATATAGGCCTAATAAGCGTGGAGTCGGTACATTGCTTTACATACTTCAGTAAGTAGATATATTTAAATTTGGAAGATATACCGGTAGCCTAATACTGTCGAAGTCAATACATCAACGACTGTAGTTTAGCCTACAAGTTGACTACCGGTACCGTATAAAGATTTTTTTAATTTTTAATAGGCGCCTGATTATAAACTTAAAGGACCAGAGCTTCACAGATTTGAAGCAGCAATGGGGAAAGTTAAAGAAAGACGACCACATATAGGCCTACGATAAAGCGAACCCAAAAAGTAATTTTTGCCACATGGGAAGAACAGCTGTCAAATCGACCTCGCTAAGTCGCCTAGTTTGTAGTGCAGAGAAGAATGTAGGGTACTGGTTATTGTATTTATTAATATATAATTCTCCTTTGTAAAATGCCAGCCGCATGCGATCATATCCTTCGAAATCGGATTTGCGACGCGAAGTAATCGACTCCATTCCGTCTGAAAAGTTTTCTTTTTGTGGAAGTAATGCATTGATATGTCAATTATTGTATGGTACACCGGACAGGCAGTTTAGTGTTATAAAGGCATGGATTACTTTCGTACCTTTCAATAAGCGAAGAAATAACCTCATTTGCCCAAGGACGTGACATCCTGTGTTTATGAAATACGTTGCCTTCGAGAAAACGATTAACCAAGATTACTTGGAGATGCTACCGCTAGGATCTCTGCAAGGGCAGATTGGCTCAGGTGCTGAACCCTCCATACAATCTTCCAGCGAAAATAGCACCGGGCCAGTTACTGAGTTGCCATGAAGGCTGTCATAGAAGGCAGAATCTAGTATAGAAGGTAGAAATCACACGGTGCTAGACGCGGCTATACCAGCGTGTATACCCGTACTGGTAGCAGCTTCCATGCTAGCGAGTGTCGTGTGATACAGGCTTAAGTGTAAATAGACCTTAAGACAGTCAGAAATACTGATAAGTTACCATGGAGCTCATTTAAGGCATTGCAATTCCGGTTACATTATTGTTTCTTTTTCCTTATTTTCGTTTCGTTTCAGTTTTATTTTCATATAAACAATATACCGAATACCGTTTGTCGTTCGACCAATCAACCAAAACACAGCGAAGGCAGAACGGGAGGGAGTGAGATGGGAAAGACAGTCCCACCATCGCTGAAAAGCCGTCTACGCCAGAAGCACGCCAGCGTGCATGCATAGTCTGTTGATTTTTTTTCGAACGTTGGTAAAACTGCTTGGGCAGATAAAGCCTGCGAGTTAACGTTGGGAAAACAGAGGACCTACTGTATAGTGCGGATAGTCAATTAACATAGACGATGCTGAACTTCTTAAAACATCTCAATCTAAATATCTGGGATGACTTATTCAATGGTAGCATGCTTCTAGATTTTTTGAAGCACAATAAACTCTGTCTGGATGAAGTGGCGTCAAGTCACAGGAGTCCTTTGCAATCAAAAAGTGGCAATGTGCCTGAAATCAAAAATCTTTAGAACTATTATTAGTCCAGTTGCACTGTATGCCGGCCAGTTACAAAGACACAAGAAATACAGCGGCATGTCATGACCACGTTACATATGAGGATGTTCGGACGGCATTTGGTGAGGCCTCTGTAGTCAATGCACCTGTGAAAATAACAGAGAATCGTTTGTGATGGTCATTTACTGCGAAGAAACGGTTCCCATTTGCAAGAACGGCACTGAACAACCCTCCTAAATGCTAAGCATTACCAGGACGACCAGAGAAGCGCTGGCTCGACCAATGTAGGAGAATTTGTATGGGGCGAAAGTCTCTAGTGAAGATGCACTAGGCTACATATCTTGCCACGGTGGGTGAGTGGTTATCGTGTCGGACTACCAACCCTAAGCTTGCAGGTTCACTCCTGGCCGTTGTAAGTGATATTTGCAAGGTGACGAAAATCACGACACGCATGTTGGCATGTTAAGGAACCCATTTGAATTCAGTAAGCCGAGTTCATAAAGGCAAAATTAATCTCCGGATTTTCCACCAACACCAAGTACCTCCATTCTCTACTAGAAAGCGCCATAGTGTCAAGGGGCTTAGATATATAACCTAACCTTCTTACTTTCATAGCGTTCCAAGGAACTACAAAATACGACATGCAAGCTGCCATCTGGGCGTCAAATAACAAAGCTTGCACCTGGCACCCGAGGCCATACGATATTATTATACCAGACCCTGCAATTAAACAGGATAAACTTTTAGAGTGATGAATGGTCTAGCAATTTTCATCATAATCATCATCTTCCTTCCAAGTATTGGGCCAAGTGTCCCGTTAAGGTCTTGAATTTTTCTTCCATCGCTTCATCGGACGTTCTACCCCCCCCCCCCCCAGAACAAACACTACCCCAGAAATGAATTTTACACCCCCGAAAACCTTGGAAATGAATCGTTATAAGCACCAATTTGCTATCATTGTGTGCACCGCCCCCATAGTTCCGCCCTCAACGTTTCACTGCCTTCACCCCTTAGCCCCTAGAACAAAAACCAACCCAGAAATGAATTCTACGCCCCAAAATGCCTTGAAAATGATATGCATCAACCTAGTTTTACGGGTTTTGACCCCCACCCCCTTTAGCGCCGCTCCCCTGCCCCCGACAAGAAACATGACCCCAAACATGAATTCCTTGCCATCGAAAACATCGTAAATAATGCTAATTTTATTAATTTTGCCCATAAAGAAATAATTAGGAATGTTTAACCCATAACATAAGGGTATGCAACTTATCACATGTTTGGGGGACTGTAAAAAATTAACCACGGAGTGTACAGAATGCCTCCGAGGCTGAAAACGTTCCTTATGAACCCCTTAACGTAACAAAAAATAAAATCGCTTTTACCTCGATTTGCACAATTGGTTGAATATATGCCGTTAAGCCACCGGACTAACACATCTTGACAGCGTAGTATCTAGCAATTATAAGTCGTGTATTCTATTGAATGAGTCAATATAATTTCTCCAACAAGACAGCTGCGAAAGTGATTATCCTATAAAGTCAGCCTGATCTTCCCTAGCTGTTGACAGAATTGGAGTGAATGAAACACCTGATGAAGTTGTAATGGCAGTGGACGTGTGAAAACTTGCTCGTAACAAAAATGAGGTCCAGGAGCCTTCTTGATGTCCGCCATTCTACTCCATTAGTTAGTGTCTTTTATAGCACACTTCCTTTTTCGTCTTACAGCAACGTTTATAGTGCAAATTCGATTTGAAGACCACATGGAAGACACATGTTGAGCTAGCACCACTTCTAGGCTTTTTTTTCAGATCCTGAAGCGTAGCTGAATGCATCAAGCCACGCACTATGTACACAATACGGAGAAGTGAGTTGGGATCCCCGCCCTGAAAGCGGCCAACCTAAATGTGGTTTCCCCCGGGGTTTTGCACACTCCCTCCAGGAAAAGGGCAGCTTATATCAGCTTAAAATCCCGGGACACATATCCTAATCCTACACCATGATAATTACAGTTACTACAGTCTTCTTAAAGCACACGTTAACAGAAAAATTCAGCTCATACACGGGACAGAGGAACTAATTGCCCCAGGTTTCTAAAGTGAATTAACAACAGGCAGTTGATTTAGGTAGGCTAGTTAAGATATTTCGTCCTCAAGAAAATTGAGCTTAAATGATACGCTCGAAAAATGTCTTAATTTCAAATGTTAGAAACTATAATTTTCGTTAATATTGGGGACGAGTTAAGGGCTGTGTTATTTGCAAGTGGTGTTGCCGAATGTGATGAACCTATCCTCATGTTTTCTTTTAAACTACTCACATTTAACTATACGTCTTTCACGCTTTCGTCACTTCCTCACCTGGTGGAGTGGTGCGGAGCAAAACTCAGGAAATTGAGAGTCGGGTAGATTAGAGAGAAGGTATAATATCTCCAGTTTGACAAAATGAAGGATGGTGAAGACAAGAGTTGAGGCACTGAGAAATTCTCTTCAACTTTATAATTGAATGACATAACAATTACACGTAGTTTAGGATCTGATGATGACAGCCACTGGCTGATGTACGGAGCCGAGTTTTGGCGCATCTTTTACACTCCACGGATAAGCGCATATTATATCAGTCATCAGGAGTTTCTCTCCTTGACGTCGTACGTAATTATATGGTTCGGCAGCAGATGGGAGTTGATCCCACACAGGAAAAACCACCTTGGCCGTCCTGAAAATGGTATTCGTGGTTTCCCATTTTCACCTCCTGGCAAATGCTGGGACGGTTCCTTTCATTCAACGGACGATTTCCTTTCAAAATCCCTTTCCCGGCCCTTCCTTAATTAGACCCAAGTTAGCGACCTGTCACCATCCTCAACTGTAGGCTTATCTGCAGACAAAGTGTGTTCAGCTCCCAGACATCATCCTTGCGACGGTAGAGGAATGATCCTCACAGACTCCGTGGGTGAAGCCAAGCTGGAGGATAAGCGAAGAGAAATAAATTATTAGAACAAATTTTATTTTGGCATTGAAGTACCTTTCATTTTATAAGTTGCAAAGTCGTAGACTACAGTATGTTAGAATTATAGAAAATGTATAAGCCATATTTCAGTGTTGTAATAGGGCATATCAATGTGTTGATCAACTGAAGAACAGTCCATTTATATGCTAGAGGAGCAGATGACCACTATGTTCCGCTCCTTAAAACAACAATCACCACTATCACTACATGGTTACCATATATTGTAGACAGGCTGCGTGGTGCAGCAGTAACGTACTCGCCGGCTGTTCCCAAGTTTGCAGGATCGAATCCTGGCGCAGTCAGTTAGCATTTGAGGGTGCATAAATGCGAGTAGATTTACTTCCATGTTAAATATTCCCTTCTGGGCAACATTCCAGCACCCCGCAGCCTCTAAGAGCCGCAGTATTTAAAAGGGACGACGTAAATCCAATATCATTATTCTATCTTTCTTTGTTATATCCATTCATAGAGCACGTTTGAACTAAATAGTTGGATTGATAACTTTTGTCTTCCTCTTCTACTAAAATCTCAGTGAACTCACTGTGCTACCTCTTGCGTTCGTCTGCTCATCTTGTACCAGTCCTGTTGATAGGTTTCACCTCATATGTGTGCTTATTTACTGATATTATTCTTCTTTATTTGTTTCACCCAACTATGGGTTACATGAAATCAATCACTTTTTATTGTTTTGAGCTTCCTTTTTGGGCCAGTATTGCCTCATCCCTTGAGATCTTGCTTCCCTCTCTTCAGCAGAGATGTGGATCGTGCGCTTTTGTTTGAGTTTCACTTGGAACCGTTGCTTCTTATCCTTGGTAACGGTTTTGGCTGTTTTGTCCATGAGCATGGTGTCTGTAATTTGGAGTTCCACGAGGTCTGTTCGGTTTCCTAAACCAAAGAGGTTTTGTTTTTTTATTACGGAAGTGGTCGAAGATCCTTTTGGTTAATCTATTTGAATTCATCCGGAAGATGTGCCCATAAAAGTCAATTCTCCGTTTTCTTATTGTGTCCGAGAGTTTTTCAGTTTTTTTGGTAAAGTAGTTCGTTCCTGACATGGATTTATTTCTTGTTATGAAATTTGGGGCCTAATATTTTGCGTATTATCTTTCTTTCCTTGACCTCCAGCCTTTCAATCGGTCCCTGGGTGGTGAGAGACAATGTTTCGGCTGCATATAAGGCTTCTGGTTTATTTACCGTGTTATAATGTTTTATCTTGGTATTTCTGATATTATTATTAGACTATTCAAATTATTATTGTTAATTCCCCCTTAAGGAGAGCGTAAAACTCAATCAATTGTCATGGTTCCTATTTCTGTCCCTTTCTTCTTTCTTCTCAAAAACTTCTTATATACAGTATTCACTGTGTTTCCTCTTTCATTCTTCTGTCCATTTTTCTTTTTTCTCGTTTTGGGCGATTGCTCAAATTTCTGTTTTCTGATCTTTTCTCTGTATATGTTCCTGTCTAGTTAGTTATTGAGGTTTTAAGAGTCAGACTACGAGGTCATCTGCTCCTAAATTTTCCTGTCTGCCATGTCTTCTGTAGATATGTTTAATTTCTTGAGGTCTTCCACGGTTTCTTTTACCCAATTGGTTTTCAGCATACTAGTCATAATTACTCTGACCGAAAAGTTCGGTGAATGGGTCTATATTACGAACGGATTGTTGGTTTACCTGAAACGCAGTTACTGTCCTTCGAAATAATCCCCGTGGATGGTTATGCACTTCTGAGAATATCTGTAAAAGTCCTGGAGACTCTTTAGGGATAGCCTTCAGTTGGGTAGTCACATTACGTTGGATGTCCGAAATGTCTGAAAACCTCTGGCCCTGCAGGGTTTTTCGGTGACCCTGGACCTGGACCCCGCCACTCCTTACTTTGATGCCTGACTTCGGGGCCGTGCCTCAGATACCAGGTCTTGTCACTCGTGACGATGGTTTTCAGAGCCATTCCATTCCACAGAACATTCACCCTTCTCACTGCTACCCGCCGAACAGGCGTGCATGGTAGGTTGCATAAATGCATCGTTCTCACTGCCACCCGTCGATCAGGTGCGCATGGCAAGTTGCATAAATTCACCCTTCTCTCTCTCTCTCTCTCGCTTTCAATTTAGAGTTTTTACGCGCTAAACACGCACTGTGTCTTACACGGCACACACACGTTGCTCAACTGAACAACGTTGGAAGCAGGTGGTCATAACCTGTCGCTACGCAGCGTTGTGTGTCGCCAATGTTGCCAGGTCGACCGTTCTGACTTTGTTGACAGAACGCAACGTGACGAGGCTTTTGAACACCTTCCTGCAAAGTTTCCAGGACTTGTATCGCCGATCTCAGCATTGCATAGTTACGGGAGGGGACTATTTTGAAGGGCAGTAGGGTCACTGTCGTGCATTGTTCATCTATGTTGATAGTACAGGACTATTCACCTAACTTTATTGTCACAGGTTGTATATTAAAAATCGTCTTGGACAGTCTGTTTTCATTCATCCTTCATTTTCCGATGCTGTTTGTAATCGTCTCTGTCTGTTTATATAGTTCTATTGTTGGTCTCTTTATTCATATTTACTCTTTCAGAACTGGCCCGTAGATTTTTCTCTCTTGGTTTTCTAGTTCCTTGATTATTGTTCTTCCCTTGATTGATGTCGTTTCTGAAGCGTATAAGACTTCTCTGTATTATAGTGTCGTAGTTTGGCATTGATGGAGATACCTTTTTTATCGTAGTGGTTCCATGTAAGTCAGTATGCTTTCTGTAGTTTTATTATGATGATTATTATTATTACCAGATACTGTACTCATATCTGCCTCCACTCTTGGTAACAGCGTAATACAGGTATTACCGAGTTCCCAGTCACTGTACTTGTTGGCAACATGTACGCCGGATATTCGGATGACCATGAAATGGCGGTGTGCTTCCATCGTATCAGCTGCTGGCAGATTGTAGCCCGGTTTATTAGCGCGAATATTTCCCCTGAGTCCTTCACAGCACTGAGTTCATACTGTGTGCTGATCAAACTCAGTGTGTGGCCTACAGCACAGATGTACACAACAGTTTATTGGCACTTCTCTAAGCACAGAGACCTCAATTTGAAACAAAGTGGTATAAAATATTGAAATGTTTAGCTTGTTATGAAATAATCCCTTTATTGAATCAACTAACCATCCTAACAGGATTACACACAACAAAAATTCCCGCCCCAATGGGCATTAGTGTTTGCGAAATCCACATGGTTTCTGTTCTTTGAAGACATGTCGTTATATGGTATTTGGTACACCTTTCGTTGCATAATACACATATACATTTGTCACTCGGTAGGATCTGGTTGACCAAATCTTATGATTTTTGTTATCGTGTGGCCTCCTAAAAAGTCGAATGCAGGTCTTTCTTGTCGATGCCCGTGGACTTGCGCGCCGGGGTGAGAGATGGAATGGATGAAGGTGAATGAAACTGGACAAGAATGTGGGAGGAAGCGGCCGTGGCCTGTCAGAAGGTACCGTCCCAGTATCTGCCTGGTGTTGAAAATGGGAAAAACACAGAAAACCATTTCAAGGACGGCCGACAGTGGGGCTAGAACCTACGCGTCTACCGAATTAGCAGAGAGCTTGGCCCCTTGACCTCACACTGCGTTTTAGCGAGCGCAACCACCGCTATCGGTAATCTTATGATGAAAACCATGATGTGCCTTTGATCTTGATTCTGGTTGGTCCTTGGTCCACCATGGCGTAAGTGATACAGAAGTCTGGTTTTGTGGTCATTTGTTTCCCTGACCTCGAGGGGTAACAATCGTCAGCCCCATTTATGTACTGTAATGACTGTTCGGCACCTAGTTCAAGAATGCCCACAAACATCTTACAGTGGTGAATTCAGCGACTTCTTCCTAGGGACATCACAGGCACTTCAATATGTTTCTAACCTTGATGTCAACTTATAAATAATTTTCATGTATGCCATACGATAAAATAAATGTACTGTAATGCTTGTTGTTTGTTATTAATTCATTTCTGGGGCTTTGCAACATGGTCATGAAGCTCCATGTACTTGTGGAATCTGTCTGATAACCTGTGACATTGTAATTGCTGTGCTAGTGTGTGCATTTGTAATTGGGGATAGGATTCGGATAGTAGGCGGCCGTGGCCTTAATTTAGATACCATCCCGCCATTTCCATGGAATAGAAGAGGAAAACACCTTCTAGGATGGCTTAGATAGGAGTAGACACCACGTCTTCCCAGTTCTCGCTCACAAGGCTGAATGTACCCCCTTCCAGCCCTTAGATCTGGCCACAAGGTAGACCATCGTAAAAGGAAGAGAAGAGGTCTGAGCCCTATAAAATAAGGTTTTCCAAAGGCCAGTTAGCGCAGGATAATGAGGCACCCCAAGCCTCATATTATTTATATCGTATGGCAAAACAAGGATATATTATAAATGCATACTGTATATCTTACAATTATATATAGAATTTTTTACAGGTCAACATTCAAAACTTAATATCCAGACTTTTCAGTCAGTCCACTGCCTCTGTAGAGGCACTGTCTAGTTCTTGAACAGATCCATTGAATCTCCTTTTTGGGCAGTCCATAACAACGTGCTGGATGGTTTCGGGCACATTATCACAGTCGCAGAATGGGTCTTCAGATCTTCCCCACTTGTGAAGCCAGGATAATTTAATACCGTCGGAGTCAGAAGAAACCAAGAGTTGGCCAAAGAGGGTTGACATGAAAGATGAAAAGGAGGAGCCCAGCACAAAGAAGCAATGTTGGGTCTCGTGGTCGCCAAACCAACGACCCGATTAAAATAAATAATGTTTAAACGTTTTACAAACGTTACAGCAATCTGTTCCCTTTGCTGATGGCATGCTCTTTAAATCGTGCGCCATGACCGCGAGGGCAGCTGCAACAAAACCGGCACTGACTGCTGCTATCCTGAGTGTAGACTTTCCCCAGGTTTTCCCACATTCACCCCAGGCAAATGCCGGGATGGTACCTTAACTCAAGTCCCGGGGCTCCTGCCTCATTTCTGTCCCTAATACAGTAGTTACACACAATACTACAGTCATCCCATAAATACAGGTTATTAGACAAATTATAAAAATCTAACTACACGGACTGATGACCATGATGTCTTAAGCCCCTCAAATGAATTAATAACAAACAACTCTAGCTGAAGTGATAACCAATCCCAAAGTGTGACCTTTACAACATGCGTGTCTAGATAGCTGGGTATTGAATGGTTAGAGGGCATGGTGGCACAGCGGTCAAGCTATTTGCCTCTCACCAAGGTGGACCATGTTCGATTCCCGGTCAATGCATGTGAGATTTTCTAAGGGAAGTGCGATGTCCTGTGGTTCGGATTCCACGTAAAAAGGAGGTCCCGTGGCTCATGATCGCACAATTAACGGTAACGTAAAACTACTACTATTAATAATGAATAACAAAGAAACACAGATTTAGTGCATTTCGCAGTAAATCTTTCACCACAAGAGCGATGGGGAGCTGGATTAAGTTCGGACAACGTAGGTTCGAATCCCGGGGCTGACAGCGGCTATCCTGAGCGTGGTTTTAACATGGGTGGGGCTGGGGGTTTATCTGGGATTAGAGTGGACAGTTTTGCATCGACAAATTTCCGACACCTACTGAAGTTACCATGGCAACAAGTGCAAACGCCCTTAGTTCCTCTCGTTGAAATGTTGGTTGGTTGGTTCCTCAGTTTAGGGGCTGCGACAATGCGGTCATGTAGCCCCGTGTACTTTGGGTGTGTGTAGAATCTGTCTAATAACCGGTGTTAATTGTGATGGCTGTATTAGTGTGTGTTATGTGTTTTCAATTCAAGCAAGGACTGCAAACATTCAATTTTTTTAAAGTAGTGCCTAATTTTACCGCCAAACGCACCCGTCAACGTCTACTAGTTCAGACTAGGTTACCAGATGCCACCGCAGTCGGCTCGTGGCGACGAACGTTGGAACCAAAGAGCGTTAGTCAAATGTTTAACCTATAATTTAGCTTCACACAGGTGTAATTAGTGGAAGGTTCTTTAACATGCCATAAATCTATGACATGGGACCGCCGGCTTTACTTCCCCTCCGAAGAAATGCATACTGAGGGATTTTTAACGCTCTTAAAAATCCGACGACTTCGGCCGGGTTTGAACCCGCGATCTTGGCCATAGAAGCTCAGCATGCTACCGAATACGCCGCTCGTTGAAATGTGCGCGATACTTTATGATACGAGTTGATAAATTAAGAAAAATATATGATTCTATGTTTAGGTTCTGCAACAACATAACTTTATTTTCTATTCCCCGCGTTTTTCCACACTCCCTCCAGACAAATACCGGGATAGTACCTTATTCCAAGTCCCGAGGCACCTACCCCATTCCCGACCCTAATAATAATTACAGTTGCACACACTGCTACAAGCACCACATAAGCATAGGCTATCAGACAAATTGAACACACACTTAAGTACATGGAGCTGATGACCAAAATACCTCAAACTCATCAAACGAATCAAAAACAAAATTTCAAGAGTGAATTGTACTTCAAAAATCTCCTCTGTTAGTGTACGGAACAGACTGTACGAAGAAGTGCTTGGCAAGTCACAACTCCAGCTGGCGGTGCGCGCCCTCTTTATTATGCGGTGTTACGAGTTTCAATATTCCACCGAAGCTTGAGGGGCTTACGTGTCGTTCTAAAACATGTGGGATTACTACCACAAACCGTGTTCCTTACATACAGAATGTGCCATGGCTGCAATGGGTCAACTGATTCAATGACAAACGTCAGCAAAATGTTATCCTTCTAATTTATTTAGCACTGTATTTTTCCTGCACCGACTCACTGACCTTCCCACTTTGTTTCCATGTTAAGTCCTTTGTTTGTATACCAGGGAAACAATTCCATTTATTTCCCGTGTATGCATAATAGTCTGGGGGACAAAGAAATAGGGACAGTTGACTTTAACTCTGTAAATGCATTTAAAATGGCGATATGTAATTTAAATTAAATTCGATTGGATTATTTATTGATTTATTTATCTATTTACTAGCTGAAGTACCCGTTCTTCGAACGGCTTTTAGTACTTGCTGGCCTAAATCATTAATATATATATATATATATAATCACACATTCCTAATGTAGTTATGTTATTTCCATGTTACCAACTACATGTGTATACTACATGCATTTTCACTCACCAAATTATTAATCAGAGGTAGGAAAGTGAAAATCCTTAGCCTGCTTTCAGTCGACCGACCAGGTCAGGGAATGGAATGAATGAAATCCCCATCTAACAGCAAGGATATGAACTATGCCGGCTGCCGAAGCCTGTCGCACTCCCCTGGGGCAATGATTAAATGAATGACGGATGAAATGAAATGATAGTGGAGATTGTTGCTGGAATGAAATTGTGACAGGGAAAACAGGAATACCCGGAGAAAAGTCCGTCTGACTCCGCTTTGTAGGTGAGAAAGTGCGTGTATATTGGATATAAATATCAGCTTCTGTGTAGTAAAAGTTAAATAACCTGTCTTAAATATTGAATATTGAATATTTAACGTCTTCATACTATATTTCAACATATAAACATTATGCTAAAAATACATCAAACTTGATAGCAATTATCATATCCGCAATAAGTAATATTGCGGAAAGTACGTACCATGTCATGATAAAGAGTAACAGTAACGGAATAAACTTCAATCATCCCAAGTAATAATAACAAAAACAAATTAATCACAGAAAATTTTTCTAAGTTCATGCCGTGACTTGTGCGAGATTACGCCTAGTAACTCCGAGATGGTTCATCAGCGGGCTCTTGTGGTTTATTTGCGGACTACCAAAGGAGTAGCAAACTGTGCGATACCTCAGTTCTTATTTAGAACACCTCAGCTACTATACTGCGAGTGCTAAAGGCTAAAACAGTCTTTCACTTCCCTATAAAGGCTTCCAAAATGATTGTATATTGAATTTCAGGGCCATGGAATTAAAACTCAGTAACTTTTCTAGGTTTACGCCGTGTTTTGCGCGGTTTTTTTATTGGCCGTGAGTTACAAAATACCTACTTTACTGAAATAAATTTGCCCAGTTCTGCAGTAAGTAAGACAGTCGTTAGTCTCCGACACATTCGTCTGTGAACTTCGGTTTCTGATTATAGTAAAAAACGACAAAAGGCAGATAAATATTGCCCAAGTGAAATATTCATTTAACGAAAAACAAATTGATAAAAAGGATGAAAGCATACCGTGCAAAGTAGAAACCACTATAACATTGTGAAACAGCGTAAAGATCCAAATACTCACATACAACAACCGGCACAAAGAGTATAAAATTAGACTCAAAATCACGTCTAGTTTCGGACCACACAAACTACCTATATAAATAAAACAGTTCATGTAGAGACTAAGATGACTAACATCGCTCGGCGTTACCGTGTTTTAAAATACGTATTTAGGTTTTACTAGCTAACCGTTGGAGATACACGAAAAGTGATAAGGACCTTTCGGATAGAAAATTAAATTTTAAAGCTCGTATTATCATCAAAAGTTTGCTATTTCTTAGCGTTCTCTTTTTATTAGAAATGAAAATATGAAAATAGTCGCCATTTTGAAATAGTGCAAAATATCGAAATCAAAAGCATCCTACATGTAAGCCTGGTAAATCAGCTACATCCATGCAAAATTTCATTTAAATCGGACCAGTGGTTCTTGCGTGATTGAGTAACAGACAGACACACAGACACACACCATCTCATTAGCCTACTTTCGATTTTTGCAAAAAATGAAAGTAGACTTATGAGATCAACACAGGGCGAAAAAAAGTGTGTCTGCCTGTGTGTGTGTATGTGTGTGTGTGTGTGTGTGTGTGTATGTGTGTGTGTGTGTATGTGTGTGTGTGAGTCTGTGTGTGTGTGTGTGTCTGTGTGTGTGTGAGTGTGTGTACTCTGAATGTCTGTCCCCCCTATCAATTCGAACACGGTGAATGCGAATTGAACGAAATTTGGTACAAAGGTAGCACTAGCAAAGGACACCTCAGTGTCATGTTTTATATCGCCGCCATCTTTACTAAAACTGAATGGCGGCCACTCAAACGTTCAAAACGTAAAATCAAATAACGACTAACCAAATCATCCGATCTCTACCAAATTTGGTAACAACATACCTTCGTATAGGATGCGTCTTGTGACCAAACTACAAGGTCGTCCGCCATACCATTTCAGGATGGCGGCCGTGCGAATTATGCAAACTTTATAATCCATATCATGGGACCCACCAGTTCCGATTATCGAGCCGAGAATCGTTTTAACTGTTCTAAAGGAAGAGGCACGTTCGAAATTAAAAGTTTATTTTGTAATACTATAGTGCAGACGTGATTTTAAAAAGCTGAACTGATTCAGTAATAAGACAAGATGGCAGCGGATATCTTGTGCCTGACTTATATTTCACTAATTTGAGTATTGCATGCAATATAGCGTACTGATAAAAAATAAATAAACTTTGTATGAAATGTTTTATATATAAATAATATACTCCAGTGATGAAATCGTTTAGTATAAATCATTATTTGCTAACAAGTTCTATGTAAGGCATTTTAAATAGAACGATATCCGTTGACACAATTAGCTCAGTGGTGTTGGTCACTGGTCGTGGCCGAGTGCGGTACGTGTGTGCGCGCTGTGTGACCGCATTGGAAGAGTTTACGGTTCCTAATACCAGTGCTTCCTTAGTTCCACGTGTGTACTGACCTTCCGTGTGTCATTCGGACAATACTTTTTTTTAAGTAGTGTTCCAGATAGGACAACAAAACCAGAAACCCAGAAAACCCCGCTGAAAATCATGTCCGGATACCAGAGAAAAAACACCGTACGCTGCCAATGGGACAGGCAGAGTTCTCGCCCCTCACCAGGAGAAATTCACCGCTGGATTGGCGATACACTCCGGTTGACTGTCGACCAAGTAGAAGCCATCCAGTTAAATGCGCACGAAAAAACCATGTACATCAAGGTAATCACCATATCTATTTATCAGAAATTGTTAAATACTTTTGCAGATCCTATTAAATTTCAGTATGATTCAGGCGAAATGACCAATGTTAAGCTCTCCACAGCGGATTCCAATTTTACGACAGTGCGTATATTTAATGTCCCACTCGAAGTACCCCCTGAAATTTTCAAATCCGTCCTGTCGAAATATGGCACTGTGAGTGACGTCAGGAAAGAACAATTGTCTTCTGCTTATCAGTTCCCGGTGTATAATGGAATACGTGCCGTAACTATGGAAATCAAGCAAGATATCCCCTCCACTGAGGCTTTTGGTGGCCATTCTGGCTATATAACGTATAATGGACAGAAACAGACCTGTTTAATTTGCAATGCTACCACACATCTGCGTATTAACTGCCCAAAGAAAATGATTCCCCTCGGTATAACTCCTACACAACAACGACGTGTACAATACTCGGACGTTGTGACGCAGCAAACGTCATATGAAAACATGCTCATTGATCAGTCAGCTGAGACAACACCAGGAGTGACCTCGGATACATCTGACGCAGAACTGGTATCTTGCCCTGACCAGAGCTGCGAGACACAGAGTGCCCCTGTGCTCTCGGCAACCTGTATCGCAGCCTTAGAACCAACTCTGCCGTTACTACAGGCTGCCACAGAAATGTTGTCTTCACTGCCCCCGACTTCGCTGGTCCCTACCGACTCACTTTAAAATGTTGATCGGGGATCCGAGAACGTCTCTAAGAAGATTAAAACAAATGCCTCGATTGCCGTACCAGCCCCGAAGAATAAAACTGGCTCCACAAACGTTTCCGCAGCTGTGAAAAAGAAACAAAATCTTCTTTCTACGTCATCTAGGGACCCACGAACGCTCTCAACCGCTGACAGCCGGCCTATGAATGGCAGTCAAAAGGAACTATCTCAACCTAATTTGACATAGTGCACCAGGATAATTCTCACCTGTGACTTCTTTCGAGTCCACCTTCCAGTATGTCTAGCACAGCTTTTATACTTCTCTTAATGGCGCAATTTCTCACTGTGGCCACTGTGAATATCAATGTAATAGGATGCCCTCTGAAATTTCAACTGTTGGAGAGATTCCTTCGAGATACTGACATTGACATTGCTTTCATTCAAGAAGTTGCTATACCGTGTTTACCCATATCTGCCTTCTACAAACAATACATCAATACCGGTAATACGAATAGAGGGACCGGATTCCTCATAAGACATGATATCCCACTCGCAGGTGTGCTATGTCATCCATCAGGACGCATAATATCTGGACACATAAACAATACCACCCTGATAAATGTATATGCCCCATCCGGGTCTAATAAACGTGTGGAACGGAAAATGTTCTTTCAACAGAGTATACTGCCTCATCTGCACGACGTTAAGGAAAAACTTATTCTTGCAGGGGATTTCAATTGTATTCAACGCCCAGAGGATTCCACTAGTCCATACAGAGGTGCCAACCCGGCTCTCAGGACCCTTCTTACCTCCCTACACCTCATTGATGCTGTGGATAGTTTAAGGGTGCCCCTGCCCCATTACACCTGTATAAGTCACAACTCCTCATCACGACTTGACCGCATCTACTTTTCACAGGAACTTATCCAGCCTAGACGATATGAAGTGATTCCTGCCAGTTTCACTAACCATCATGCTGTCGTATGTACAATCTCTTACCCCCATCCCATATTTCACATAGGAAGAGGTTATTGGAAGCTGAATTGCTCGCTGTTACTGGAGGAGGAATGCCAAGATATTTTCAGACAACACTGGATTCGATGGGTCCAACAAAAATGCAAATTTCGCGACTGCACAGACTGGTGGGATATTTTAGTTAAACCAGGGATCCGCCGCGTCTTTAAGAACATATCTTACCAACGAGGTCGGGAAAGACGGGATACAGTTGAATTTTACTATCGAGTTCTTCGCCAGCTCCAGCAAAGATCTGATGCTGGGGAGCGTATATATGACCAGATCCGGGAAGTTAAAACCAAGCTCCTGTCTCTACAGCAACGAACGCTCGCTCATATCAACGTGGCTTTAAAAGATCGTACAGTGCTTCCGGACGAAAGTGCAAGTGTATACCATATCGCCAAAGGACAACGTGAGCGGCAACGTAAATATATCCACCGCCTCCGCACCAGTACTGGAAGTGTCGTCACCTCCCCTGACGCTATACGTAGTGAAATATCATTATTTTATCAACGGTTCTACGCTAAGGCTCCCATTGATCCACAGCAGGTGACCCTATTGCTGTCATCTTGCAGTACCAAACTATCTCCGGACAACAAAACTCTGCTCAGCGCGGATATTACGGATGAAGGGATTCACTCTGTGGTTAAACGACTCCCAAACAACCGCTCACCTGGCATTGATGGACTGCCATATGAAATGTATAAACACTTCTGGCCTCTCATTGGCAAAGAATTTTGTCATGTCCTGCGTACCATTCTCCAACGTCGTGCTCTTTGTCAATCACATCACGAGGGTACCATAGTCCTCATACCAAAAACATCCTCTCCCATGGCAGTTGGTGACTTCCGACCAGTTACTCTGCTCTGCAGTGACTATAAAGTCCTTACCAAAGTACTTGCATGCCGATTGAAGACTGTTCTACCTGATATCATTGGTGATGAACAATGTTGCAGTATTCCTGGAAGAACTCTGTTAACAAACTTAGCGATACTACGGGACCTACACCTAAAAGCCGAAATGCTCCCCACTGAGCCAATGAGTTTTCTCACCTTAGATCTTGATAAAGCTTTCGACCGCATCAGTCATGAATACTTGTACATGGTCTTGCAACACTTCGAATTTCCTGAAATCCTTATTGACTACATTCGTATGATAAATTGTAATGCTACGTCTAGAGTGCTCGTCAACGGTTTTCTTTCCCCTCTGATTCCAATACAACGATCAGTTAGGCAAGGATGTCCCCTTTCTATGCTACTTTTTGTCATTGGCCTTGAACCGTTCATTCGGACTACCCAGGTGAAGCTACAGGGTTACAAACTGTCCACACATGTTTTTGGAATGTGCGCCTATGCTGATGACGTATCAATATTGATCCGCAATGAAGAAGACATCTCCCACATCGATAGCGTCCTTCAGCTCTACCATATCGCCTCTGGAGCACAATCGAACCCCCAGAAAACTGCTTTGCTTCCGCTCAATACTAACTCAGTGATTACCCCACAGCCCTGGTTCCGGATAGTAAATGAGGTGAAAATTCTTGGCATTACCTGGAAGCAATCGCTTCTGGACACAGTGCAAGTTAACTGGACTAAGGTCATTGCCAAAGTTAGGGGAGTCCTGATCCAATTTGGTCAAAGAAACCTCAATATAGTGCAACGGGTCATGGTACTCAACGTGTTTGCGCTCTCTAAAATATGGTATGTCGCACAACTTTTCCCACTTCCCAAAATGTTTGAGAGCCAATTGGCAAAATATACAGGTTGGTTTATATGGCAAGGATTTTTGTTCCGAGTACAACGGGAACAGTTGTATCTCCCATCCCGGCAAGGCGGGCTAGGGCTAACAGCTCATGGCATGAAATGCCGTGCACTCCTCTGCAAGAACGATATCACCATTCTTTCCCAACATGACACTTTTACGAAAGCGCTATACAAAGATATTCGAAACACAGCCCGTGGTTGTGATAGAGCTTTGCCGAAGATATTTAGGGACCATCAACAGCACCTTCTGGAAACTGTTCGCCAAATGCCATCAGGGATTGTTCCAACGACGAAAAGTATCTATAACATGTTGCGGCAAGTGGTACACTCCAAACCGCGAATAGAGGCCACCACCCTCTATGTCCATTGGCCCACTGTTTGGAAAAATTTTGGGGCTATGTCCATTTCTTCTGCTGTACACTCCCAAGTTTTTATCTTCCTCAACGATCTCATCCCAACCGCTCTACGGCGATATACCATCCATCTTGAAGCTTACCCATGGTGTACTATATGTGGTCAAACTGATACGGCGATACACCGCTTCACATCATGCACGCGAGTTGCCTCCACGTGGCTGTGGTGTAAGGGAAAAGTATGTCAACTATTAAATGTGCCCTCGGATGACCTTGATGACAGGAAGTTGGTTCGTTTGTCGGTGACCGCCTTCCCCCAAATTAAACAGACTGCCATTGTGTGGATAATGGGCCAATATGTACACTTCGTGATGGACAATGATCAACATTTCTCTTTCCTGGATCTCAGGTATCACCTGCAAAAAGAGCGTTGGAAGCTTAATGAAAGTGGACAATTGTACGATAAATATGGACACTATCTGGATTTCTTGTGATGTATTAGTCTGGTATTTATCATATCTGAAAATTCTGTAATTCTGTAACGAGCTAAAAAAAAAAAAAAAGTGGTAGAGCGTTAGCCTACCGCTCAAATGCCTATGGTTCAAACCCGATCAGAGCTAGGTTTTTTGCTTGAAATGTTATATGTTTATTGTTTTGTAATGACTCAGATGTTTTAAAATTAAGCGTTATATTGTGCACCTTATGGTGTAAAATATATATTTAATTAAAACATAATTCGCCAGCAGATTTACTCGAGACATCTAGCTGCCAAAAAGGTAACTGCACGCCGACCAGATTTTATTGAAAAGTTTCTTCTTCTGGCCGCTAGAATGCACTCGCTCTGTTAGGATTATATTGTTCGATATTTCACCACTAGATTTCACGACTAGTCTACGTGGGGATCCATTGATTGCTATACCATTATCATTCTATGCGCATCGAATTTGAAGAATGACAAGATGATACTACGATACATTTTAACTTTTTATTTTAAAGGGTTTGTAACAGCCTATTTTGCGTTACTTGAAAGTGTTATTAAGCGTTATATTGTGCACATTATGGTGTAAAATATATATTTAATTAAAACATAATTCGCCAGCAGATTTACTCGAGACATCTAGCTGCCAAAAAGGTAACTTCCAGATTTTATTGAAAAGTTTCTTCTTCAGGCCGCTAGAATGCACTCGCTCTGTTAGGATTATATTATCGAAAATATCCACATAGTTTGTATACACACGTCTCTGTAGGGTCATGGAAAGATTTGTTAATTCGATTAGGGTTGTGAAAGCCATGCACAACCAGACGTGTAAAGACATGCCTCAACTCAAAGTTGGATGTTGCCCACGGCAGGTCGTAATTATAATAATAATGTTATTGGTTTTACATCCCTTTTAACTACTGCTGCTTTTAGAGACACCGGGGTGCCGGAATTTCGGCCCGAAGGGGATCTTTAACGTGCCAGTAAATGTACTGACACGGCTCCCTCGCATTTGTGCACCCTCAAATGCCAGCTGACTGCGCCAGGATACGAACCTGCAACCTAGGGCCCAGCAAGCGAGAACGTTACCGCTGAGCCACGCCGCCAGTCCGGTCGATTATGTCTCCAGATCCATAACATTCTTGATATACTTCTTATCTTTCTTTCTTCAATGATGGTAGCAGTTTCTATCTAGGTTGTGGCGTTTGGTAGAGGTAAATCGTTTCTAAGGTCTTCAACAAAGAATAGTTCTATTATACTCTTTGATAAAAACAACGAATTATAACTATACTCATACATTTAGGAGAAAGTAGGCTATATGTTCTTTACTGAACATCTTGTTTTTATATATTAGTATGATTTAGTGCTTGGGGTTGTTAAGGCTACATGATTTTGTCTTACAAAAAACTAAGATAACATATTATTTTACTTAAAACTTAAATATTAATAATATAAACAACTAGTGGACCCGTGCGAGAACTCTCGCATAAAAGTGGCTACGCACGTAACTGCAAGCTTGACAAGCATGCATGATCAATCTTGTTCTGCAAGCAGGCTTTAGTGTCTGTAGGATAATTTTACGCAAGCATTATATTTTTACATGCAGCTTGAAGATGGATTCAATTGAAATCATGCAAGCTTGTACAAGCCGCGTCTGCCCAAGCGAAATGGAGCCTGTGTACCAAGGATGTGCCAGATTGTGCAAGCAAACTCAGTCGTGAGTGAACTCTACACGAGGCGACATCATTTGGACCATGTCTAGTGATCTGAAGAAGGTCAACCGTCAATAACCGCTGTTCGCTACTGACCAATAGCTGACGGTTCTTATCAAATACCATACTTCCTCTATCACTCTACGTGAACTCCACTGTCCCGCCCTGGCGGCCAGCTCGCGTGTCACGCAGGTGTCAAGTGTCCAGTATTGCACAGTTGCACACAGTTCTGTCCATTCTCGCTGCTTGTACTCAGCGGCTACGGTGTGGAGTTGGCAACACTGTGCCTCGTGCTAGGAAAGCCTTGGCTTCCTGCAGACATGAAATGTAAACATATCCGCCCGTGATCGTATTCTTCTTTTTAATTAAAGATGTTACGAGTGACAAAAGGTTCAGATAAGATTCTTCATTCATTCTGATATAATAATGTCAATATATCTTCAATTAACTCAGCAAATTAACGTGGGAATAGGTATTTCTCTTTAATAGACACTATTTTCACCACAAATCACGCTTCTTCTAACGCGTTTTTCTCTTGTGGTCAAGGCAAAGCCAAAGCAAGTGCATCGTCTTCCAAGCTCGCCATAGTTCAAGTGCCAACTGGTGCTTGTTCAAGCATACTTGTACCGTGTGGTGTCGTAGGGAAATTTTGCATTCCTGTACAAAAATATTGATCATGCCTGATTGTCAAGCTTGCATGTTACGTGTGAAGCCACCGTAATGGGTTGTATGGGCCCCATGTGTACAGACTACCCGCCCAGCCGTACTGACATGCGGGCTGGGCGCGTCAAACTTCAGGCAGGGGCTATCGTCTTGTTTATTTGTTTAAAAGCACTTTATAAACAAATAAATATATTTTCGTTGACTTTTCAAGAAGTGCAAGTTTTTTCCTGCACTATTGAGACTATTTGGAAAATTTTGCTACAAACCACATCTTCAAACTCCCTCTGGTTTAGGAGGGTGTGTTTTGCGAAACATACACCTTAGTGTATTATACCGTATAATAAGATAAGATAGGCCTAGTAATCATATTTTGGCAATAACTTAGTTACATTGCAGCCGATGAGTCTCCAGCCCTGACGTTTGGCGATGATGGGAGAAATGGGGAAAGAGACCAATACAGGGTGTTTCTAAATAAATCTCACAACAGACTTTGAAGGCTTGTAGTGGGGACCAAGACGGTTAAGTTTAGCATAGGAACTTGTGTCCGTAAACGCACCGTCTTTCCGCTACCCGTAAGAAACCACAATTGGCTGATACAATGAAGTTCAACATGGCCAGTGTTACTGTCCAGAGACTTTCATACTCAAGTTGGTTGCTAAGGAGATTGCGATGAGACTGGTCGCCAATAATAATAATAATGAAAATAATAATATAATAATATCGTATGGCCTCGGATGCCGGGTGCAAGCTTTGTAATTTGACACCCATAGGGTAGCTTGCATGTCGAATTTCGTTGTTCCTTGAATCACTATGAAAGTCAAGGAGGTTAGATAGCTAAGCTCCTTGAACACCATAGCGCTTTCTATTAGAGAAATGAGGAACTTTGTGTTAGCGGAAACTCCCGAGATTAATTTTGCCATTATGAACACGGCCTACTGAATTCAAATGGGTTCGTTGACATGCCAACATCGTATGACATGCGTGTCGTATTTTTGCCGCCTTTCAAAAATCACTTACCACGGCCAGGAGCGAACCTGCAATCTTGGGGGTTAGTAGACTGACACGCTATCCACTCACCCACCGTGGCAAGCTGCCAATGATAAAATCCTTATAATTAACCCTGCCAGCAACAATGTTTGTGATAGCTTGCAAACGCAGCTCAGGATGACGTTCTTCATTTAGATACAGTGCGAAACTGATCTAAATAAGCAATTTCCATCACCTGTTATAAGTACAATCCTCTGCGCATCCATGACAATAAATTATGCAGGGGAGAATACGAGTAGAATCACTTTGCCAACTACTGGAATGAGCATAGACTCGCTTCGCCAGCCACCGTAATGGAGGCAGTTTTAGAATTATACGTCCCGTGCTACCAAAAATCGTATTGACACAGGGAAGCCCACTCTTAAGGCTACACGGTTGGCCATCGCACCGCAGTTCCGGGTTCGATTCCCTGCTCTGCCAAGAAATTTAATTCTGGTCTGAAGGCTCGAACGGGGCGTGCTCAGCCTCTTGAAGCAAAACTAAGAAGAGAAAGGTTCGATTTCCACCTCAACAATCTTGGATGTGGTTTTCAGTGGTTTCCCACTTCTACTCCAGGCAAATACCGGGATGGTTCCTAACTTAAGGCCTCGGCCGTCTCCTTACCGTTCCCCACCTTAATTAAAAATACACACATGAATACAGCCATCACAATAACACAGGTTATCAGAGAAAATTTCACACACGCACCAAAGTAGCCTACATGGGGATGAGTGACCACGATGTTCGAGCCCTTCAAATAAATTATATTCGCCAATTGTCTCTCTTGGCGAAAGCCATTGTGGGCACGCGCGAGTGCCTGGAATACTACATTTTCCGTTAATAATTTAGAAGTATATGGCAACGTAAATCGTGGAGGTTTCGTTACTTCACGGGAATTATAAAAGTAAAATATGTTTAAACAATGGAATACCAATAATACCGGAATAAAAATACATATCCGAGATGGGACTACAACTCTTTCGACAATGCATAATATATTTCATAGTCTGTAACGTTACCCCTGAGCCACAAAGACAATAAAATTTAGGGGCAGATGACCTCGTAGTTCCGTCCCTTAAAACAACAATAACTAACAATGGAATTTGAGTGCAATATTACGTTAGGTAAACAACATACGCACTCAACTGCCAGTTGCAGTTCTTCAATATTTACCTTCTTTTTCAGTTATATTCTAGTATATATCGTGGAAACATCATAAACAATATCCCCACACCCACACACACACACACACACTTTTTAATTCTCATAAACAAAGATCACAGACGCAATGGATCTTTCATCCGCCATTTCTTCTCGTGTAGGTAACCATTGTGCGCACGCGCGAGAGCCACAGATATTACATTTTTAGCCTACTTTCGATTTTTGCAAAAAATGAAAGTAGACTTATGAGATCACTACAGGGCCAAAAATTGTGTGTGTCTGTGTGTGTGTGTGAGTGTGTGTACTCTGAATGTCTGTCCCCCCTATCAATTCGAACACGGTGAAACCGAATTGAACGAAATTTGGTACAGAGGTAGAACAAGCAAAGGGCACCTCAGTGTCATGTTTTATATTGCCGCCATCTTTACCAAATCTGAATGGCGGCCACTCAAACGTTCAAAACGTAAAATCAAATAGCGACTAAACAAATTATCCGATCTCTACCAAATTTGGTAATAACATACCTTCATATAGGACGCGTCTTGTGACCAAACTACAAGGTCATCCGCCGTACCATTTCAGGATGGCGGCCGTGCGAATTATGCAAACTTTATAATCCATATCATGGGACCCACCAGTTCCGATTATCGAGCCGAGAATCGATTTAACTGTTCTAAAGGAAGAGGCACGTTCGAAATTAAAAGTCTATTTTGTAATACTATAGTGCAGACGTGATTTTAAAAAGCTGAGCCGATTCAGAAATAAGACAAGATGGCAGTGGATATCTTGTGCCTGACTTATATTTCACTAATTTGAGTATTGCATGCAATATAGCGTACTGATACAAAATAAATAAACTTAGTATGAAATGCTTTATACATAAATAATATACTCCACTGATGAAATCGTTAGGTCTAAATCATTATTTGCTAACAAGTTCTATGTAAGTCATTTTATATAGATCAATGTTCGTTGGCACAAATGGCTCCGTGGTAAAGCGTTAGTCTGCCATGCATATGCCTATGGTTCAAACCCCATCAGGGTTTGGTTTTTTGCTTGAAATTTTACATATTTGTTGCTTTGTAATGACTCAGACATTTTAAAATTAAGCCTTATATTGTGCATATTACGGTGCAAAACTTATATTTAATTAAAACATAATTCGCCAGCAGATTTGCTCGAGACATCTAGCAGCCAAAAAGGTAACTACACGCCGGCCTACTTATTAACTTCCAGATTTTATTGAAAAGTTTCTTCTTATGGCCGCTAGAATGCACTCGCCCTGTTAGGATTATATTGCTCGATATTTCTCCACTAGATTTCACGACTGGTCTACATGGGACTCCATTGATAGTATACCATTGGCATTCTATGCGCATCGAATTTGAAGAATGACAGGATGATACTATGATACATTTTTACTTCTTATTTTAAAGGGTTTGTTACAGCCTATTGTGCGTTATTTGAAAATGTTATTTTAAGTAAAGAACAAAACGATTTCACATAGTAACTGAATTCTAGCCGCTGGTACTAGTTCAGGTTATTAATACTTTTATTTCAGGCAAATATCAATCGAAAATATCCACATAGTTTGTATACACACGTCTCTGTAGGGACACGGAAAGATTTGTTAATTCAATTAGGGTTGTGAAAGCCATGCACAACCAGACGTGTAAAGACATGCCTCAACTCAAAGTTGGATGTTGCCCACGGCAGGTCGATTATGTAATAATAACAATAATAATAATGTTATTTGTTTTACGACCCTTTTAACTACTGCTGCTTTTAGATACGCCGGGGTGCCGGAATTTTGGCCCGAAGGGGATCTTTAACGTGCCAGTAAATCTACTGACACGGCTCCCTTTCATTTGTGCACCCTCAAATGCCAGCTGACTGCGCCAGGATACGAACCTGCAACCTAGGGCCCAGCAAGCGAGAACGTTACCGCAGACCCACGCAGCCAGTCCGGTCGATTATGTCTCCAGATCCATAACATTCTTGAGACTTCTTATCTATCTTTCTTCAATGATGGTAGTAGTTTTTTTCTAGGTTGTGGCGTTTGGTAGAGGTAAATAGTTTCTAAGGTCTTCAACCAAAAAATGATTCTATTATACTCTTTGATAATAACAACGAGTTATAACTATACTCATACATTTAGGAGAAAGTAGGCTATATGTTCTTTACTGAACATCTTGTTCTTTAATGATTTATAAATTTACCGTAACATCTATTTTTAGCCTACTTGCATTTTATGAAAAAATAGGCTTATGAGATCACCTTTTGTCCGTGTGTGTATGCGTGTATGTGTTTGTGTGTGTGTGTGTGAGTGAGTGAGTGAGTGTGTGTGAGTGTGAGTGTGAGTGTGAGTGTGTGTGTGTGTGTGTGTGAGGTGTGTGTGTGTGTGTGTGTGTGTGTGTGTGTGTCCCTAATAACTTCTAAACGGCTGGAGCGTTTGCAATGAAACTCGGTAAGATCATAGCACCATTGGGCCGACCCCGACCATGCCCTTCCAATTTTATTGTCTCTCACCAATCCAACATGGCGGCTGTGCGAAATATTTCACCAGCATTCAGTATCTCCGAAACTATTACCGATATCGCCCTGAAATTATGTACGGTGATAAAGGGCACTACTAGAAGTTCACCTATGAGACTTTCAAAGCCTGGTGACTACAAAACCAACATGGCGGCCAAGCGAAGTTGAGACTTTAAATAGACTTTTCTCGCGATTTAACTATCCAAACGTAATGAAACTTGGTCCAGCAAATTTGTATACACATTATAATGCACTGGCGACTAATTTAGTTCAATTGTTTAAACAACCTCAAAATGGCGGCTGTGCGAAATATTTCACTGACATTCTATATCTCCGAAACTATTTCAGATATCACCCTGAAATTTTGTACGGTGATTAAGGATACTGATACAAATTTATCTATGTAACTTTCATAAGCCTGTGAAGTACAAAACAAACATGGCGGCCAAGCGAAGTTGAAACATTTTAATAGACTTTTCTCGTGACTTAACTCTCTGAGCCCAGTGAAATGTGGTACAGTAAATGATTTTACATATTGTAATGCACTGGCATCTAATTTAGTTCAATTGTTTACATAACCTCAAGATGGCGGCTGTGCGAAATTTTAAAATTAAGTTTTTATTTCTTGTGTCGTAATCATAGGATCGAAGTGAAAGTTTGAATAATGAACCTAGGCAATACTTTTTCTTGAATGGTACATAACTCTATGGCCTATACATATAACAATCCAAAATGGCGAGCATCCGAAATATTTAGACGGTTCTCAATATCTATGACTCTTTTACAGCAATCAAACTGAAATTTTTATGTTCATAGAGGCTATAAACATATGTTCACCTTTAGGACTTTCAGTAACCTGGTGAGCGCAAATCCAACATGGCGGCGACGCGAAATATAAATATTTAAATGGACGTTTCTCGCGAATTAAATATCCGAATGCAGTGAAACGTTGCACGTTAAATGCGTATACAAATGTTAATCCACTGGCATCTAATTTATTTCAATTGTTTGCATAATCACAAGATAGCAGCTGTGCGAAATTTTAAAATCTCGTTTTTACTTCTTGTGTTCTAATCATGCGATTGAAGCTTGAATACCACACGTGCACAATAATCTTAATGTAATGGTACGAAAATAAAAATCCAACCTGGCGACCATCTGAAATATTTATACTGTTCTCAATATCTACGAATCTATCACAACCTGCAAACTGAAATTTTGCATGTTGGTAGAGGCAATTAAAATGAGTAGGATATATGAAAATAGGCTGTATAGTTCTTCGCGGAACTACTTGTTCTTTTAAGGACACTGTGCAAATCTATAGGCCAAGAGCTTTCGTCAGAGTGCTTTACGAAGTCAATAGGTTGAGCCGTTTTCTCAATCTTGCGGTAACAAAAATCACCTTACTGTTTTAAATATACAGATAGGTTACTAGTTTCGGTCACATTATGGCCCTCCTCAGTAATTGCTGCTTTTTTTTAAGTAAACCACGTCGCCTCCGTTGTGTAGTGGTCAGCGCGCTTAGCTGCCACCCCAGAGGTCCGAGGTTTGATTCCCGACTCTGCCACGAAATTTGAAAAGTGGTATGAAGACTGGAACGGGGTCTACTCAGCCTCGGGTGGTCCAAATGAGTAGAGGGTGTTTGATCCTCACCTCAGCCATCCTCGAAGTGGTTTTCCGTTGTTTCCCACTTCGTCTTCGGAAAAATGCTGGGATGATACCTACCGTCAGGCCACGGCCACCTCCTTCCCTCTTCCTTGTCTATCCCTCCCATTCATTCCATCCCGTCCCATCCCTCATGAGGCCCCCTGTTCGCTTTGCAGGTGAGGCCGCCTAGGCGAGGTGCTAGTCCCGCCTCCCCAGTTCTATCCCCCGACCCGATGTCAAGCTGCAGGACACTGCCCGTAGAGGTGGTAATGGTGGGATCCCTCGCTGAGCCCGAGGGAAAAGCCTACCTGGAGGGTAAACTGACTACGAAAAAAAAAGAAACCATTATAATTGCGAGGAAAGTTGATTATTACTGAGGAGTGCCGTAATGTGGCCAAAAGTAGCATTAATTTACTGTATGTTCTTAATTTAATTTTATTGACATAAGGAGGAATAAAAATTTTAAATACTCAATGGTATTTCTGTTAGTTTAAATGTCAATAAGAAATCGTTTAATAGCATTAAGTTCATATCACTACGTACCTTTCTGTACAAAACAGCACCTAATAGCAAAATCTTCCATTTGTCAGCCATATTGATTGTTGATATAAGGGGCGGATCATCGACGTCATCGGCTTCCGTGGAATAGTCAAGACAAGCCTCAGTTACAAATTTATTAATTTTAAAAGACCACGTCTTTCTCGCCCAAAACTTCGAATACAGAGATTTCAGCACTGATAAAGAGCAATTTGACGGCACATCTGAAACTAAGCTCATGAAAAGTACGACCACTGAGGTGAACAGGTCCATGATTGACCTCCGAGTCAGTAGACGCCGACAAATCCTGTGCGCGTGCTGTGAGCCCGGGGTGAACGTGACGGGAGTTCCGAGTTGCTCATATCATCTGCACGTCACGATGTAATGGAACAGCCTAGGCGCTTGCTTCTTATTACCATGTCCCTCATTAGACGGATTGTCTCGCCACTCATATCTTCATAACTCCTTATTCCAGAACACCATCATTTCTTACTAGCAGCCAAACCAACTTACAGTACCTCAGGTGAACGTAGGAATTTATAGCGATCATAAAGTCACCGCACAAAATCACCTGAACCTCCTCGTGGTGTGGTGGTAAGCATTCTTAGCAGTACGTAACTGTTGGTTGGTTCTTAAGTTTAGGGGCTGCGACAACGCGGTCATGTAGCCCCGTGTACTTTGGGTGTGTGTAGAATCTGTCTGATAACCGGTGTTAATTGTGATGACTATTAGTGTGTGTTATCTGTTTTTAAATTTAAGTACAGACTGCAACTTAGAATTTTTCAAATAGTTCCTACTTTTGCCGCCAAGCGCCACCGTCAACGACTACTAGGCCAAGTTCAGAACTTAGCTACTAGACGCTACCGCAGTCGGCTCTTAGCAACGAACTTAGGAAACTAAGAGCGTTGTTTACATTCTTAACCTATCCAATTTTGCTTCACACAGGTGCAATTAGTGGAAGGTTCTTTAACATGCCATAAATCTATGACATGGGACCGCCGGCTTTACTTCCCCTCCGAAGGAAGGTATGCTGAGGGATTTTTAACGTTCTTAAAAAATCCGACGGCTTCGGCCGGGTTTGAGCCCGCTATCTTGGGCATAGAAGCTCAGCTTGCTACCGACTACGCCACCGAAGCCGCCCCAGTAAGTAACTCCTGCCCAGTTTGTACGAAGTGCTCCAATAAGATCGTAAGTTTCCTTAATCTAAAATAAAAATTTACACAATTATTAAGATGTTGAAATAAACAACCTGCTCCAAGAGACGTTTGCGGCGCATTATCAACGTGAGGTGACCAGACGTAACCTCCAAGAATACCTCTGGAGCCAGACCAATTAGCAGCCAATCTGAGTGCAAAGAAGTGGCTCTGAATCGGGCACATACTGAGGAAACCACACGGAGCTGTTGAGAAGCCGGTGTTGGATAGTGGCTAACATTCATGGCTGTCACCCTGGAGGCTGGGGTTCGATTCCCAGCTATGCTAAGAAATTCAATTCAGGTCTCAGGGTTTCGATTCCCACCTCAGCCATCCTGGAATTGGTTTTCCGTGGTTCCCCGCTTCTACTCCAGGCAAATGCCGGGATGGCTTCTAAATATGGGCCACGGCCACCTCCTTCCCGATCATTATCTTCTTCTTCAATTCCCTTATGCCTTCAAACGTCGGGGTAGCCTCGTTTGAGCCATTTCTGCCATTCCGCTCTATTTCTGCACATTCTCTTCATTTCCACAACATTTTCCATGTTCCGAATCTCGTGTTCCGTTTCCACTCCGGTCGTCGTCGTCGTTTGTATCCACCCAATCCGAGGCTACTTGTAGTTCTTTGAAAATCTTTACCTCTACATGGTGATTAGCCCAACGTCGCCCCCCCCCCCCTACACTGGTTTTGTTACCCCGCCTTTTATCATGAAGGAACTCTCATCATATATATTTTTCGTCATAATTGCTTCCTACAATTATCTGCCAATTGATCGCCGTTTGTTATTGCATTCAAGTATCGTTTATATTACGTCTTAGTAATTTAAAAAAAAATCGGGGGAGCACGCTGGAAAGAAGAGCCTCGTCCTGCGCTGCATGCTCGTCCGGAGTGAAGCACGTGCTCAGTTCCGCCGAGAACATAAGTTCTGAAGCACTATCCGTCATTGGTGTTATTGTTGTGTATCTGTTTTATTTTCTGTTCGATCGAATCAAGGCTGCCAACAGTTGGGTTCGAACCCACTATCTCCCGAATGCAAGCTCACAGCTCCGTGCCCCTAACCGCACGGCTAACTCACTACAATATTACAAATATTAATCTAAACAAAACAACAAGAATAAAATTGAAAGAAACTAAATTACAGCCTAACTATTAACTAAAGTGGTGAAGATCAACAGTATTGCTGACGTAAAAATTGTTAACATCGTCAGCATACCGTACATCCGAGAAGGAAGGGTAGTGCACTCGACATCTGTCAATCAGTATTGCGTCATATCACAACGAAATGAATGTCGTTATTGGTTCTCATCGCGTACAGCATCCTTAATACTGATCCAATCCGTTAACACCTGCAAAACTGCTCCTTCCTGGTCGTGTTCTATTTCAGGTAGCTGCTGGGGTTGTGTTGTCTCGCTAACTTATGAAAGGGCAGTACTCGAAGCGGATGAACATAACGTATGACGTCAGCGCTACCTCTGCCTAGAGTTAGCAACACTGTCGCCATAAGGTTCCACAGTCTTTTCTAAACGCTGCATAGAGACAAGGTGCCCCATATGGTTAGGGTTTGGGCAGGCATTTCCATCTTACCCACTTAGATATGGTTTTTCCGCCAATATTCGGGTGGCTGATTGCAGTGGTTTCCCACTGGGCGATGGGGCCACCACATCCCTACGCCGGTCGATCGTTATCTGAATTACAAATACACACTCTAATACAGCCACCACAATAACACAGGTTATCAGAAAAAATATATTATACACTCCAAAATAGACGGGTGTTAACATGACCACGATGTCGCAAAGCCCGTAAACAACATTGTTGGATTGGAATCCTCAAGGAAAGCGTGGCAATTTTTAAGGTCCTAAATTGAACGGTTTCGGAGATATTCCCAAAAAACAGTGTTCCCTCTGAGAAACAGATCAACGTTACTATGGCAACCGATGCAATTTCGCAGACCAGGGATAGGTTTCTGGCAATATCTCGAAAACCGTCCGTTTTCTACAAATTTGGTTATATGACATTTTGTGGTACCTCCAACGATTACGCCTCAGATTGCCATGAAAGCATATTTTTGGGGTCCTCTTTAGCACATTTCAGCACATTCTTTTTGGTTTTCCATACTTGTATGACCGCAAGAAGCGTGCAATTTGGCATGCTATTTGCCAGATATAACTCTCACATGCATGCCAAATTTCATGATCCTAGCCATCCCGCAAGAGGGTCAAAGAGGTAAGGAATGTGTGAGGAATGTTCAAATCTTATATCCCTACATGAACTTTTTTATTTATAGAGGTGGTTTGTGGGGTCGAATACGAGCGTGATTTTGAGTCTGATTTTGAGTCTAATTTTATACTCTTTAAGCTGGTTATTGTAAGCGAGTTTTGAGATCTTTACGCTATTTTACAATGTTTAGATGCTTTCTACTTTGCAAAGTTTGCTTTCATTTTCTTTATAAATTTGTTTTTTGTTAACTGAATATTTCTGTTTGCCAATATTGATCTGCTCTTTTTCGTTTTTTACCATGATCAGCAACCCATATTCACAGACGAATGTGTCGTATTTTACTGCCTGTCACATTAGTTTTTTTTTTCTTAATTACTCTTACTGAGGAATTTGGCTAACTTATTTCAATAAAGTTGGTATTTTGACTTTCACGGTCATTGAAACCCCACACAAGGCACGGCTTAAACCTAGAAAAATTACTGATTTTTAATTCCTTGGCCCTGAAATTCAATATACAATCGTTTTTGAATCCTTTATAGGGAGGTGAAATACTGTTTGATAGTTTAGCTCTCGCAGTCAAGTACCGGAGGTGCTCTATATAAGAATTTAGTTAGCGCTCAGTTCGCTACTCCTTGTTGGTCCTCAAATAAACAAAAAGAGTTCACTGATGATCATCTCTGGAGTTACTAGGCGAAATCTCGCACAAGACACGGAATAAACTTAGAAAATTTGCTCTGATTAAAACTGATTTTGTTATTATTACTTGGGATGATTAGAGTTTGTTTTTTTTACTGTTACTCCTTATCATGACATGATACGTAGTTTCCGCAATATTTCTTACTGCGGATATGACAATTGCTACCAACTTTGATGTATATTTAGCATACTGTTTATATGTTTTAATAGAGTATGAAGACGTTAAACGATAGGTTATTTAAATTTTACTACATAGAAGCTGATGTTTATTTCCTATATATAAACGCACTTTCCGAACTACAAAGGGGAGGCAGACAGGTTTTTCTCCGATTTTCCGTGTCACAATTTCATTCCAGCAACACTCCACTATCTTTTCATTTCATCTGTCATTCATTTAATCAATGCCCCAAGGAATGCGACAGGCTTCGGCAGCCGACACAGTTCATATCCTCGCCGATAGATGGAGGATTTATTCGTTCCATTCCATGATTCGGTCGGTCGACTGGAAGGAGGCTGTGGCTTTTCACTTTCCTACCTCCAATTAATAATTGGATGAGTGAAAATACATGTAGTCTACACAAATTCTTTGGCGGGGAATTAAACTCCGTCAGCCTTGGTGAGAAGCAAGCACCGTGACTGCAGCACCAACACAGCCCCTTCTTGGTAGTGTAATACCGATAATAATAATAATAATAATAATGTTGGTTGATCCTAAGTTGTAGGGACTCACTAAAAACGGTTTTTGAAAATTCAATTTGTAAGAGAGTATTTTTGGCCCTTTGGCACTGAGCATGGACAATAGCTAGCCTTGGTGCATACTCTATTTGTTTCCTTTTTTTTTTTCTTCAGGTTCTTTTTTATACTTTATGTATTGCTTTTCGTGTACGAGTGTGTCAATATTGATTTATCTGAAGAAGGAGAGCTTTGGTAAATATAGCTTCAGAGTGCATTTGTTACTAATCATCTAAATTTTGTCGTCAACATTTCACCATCAAATAGAACCTGGTTCCGTTTGTTGTATGGTTTTCTCCTCCAGATTTGGTCATCTGGGTGATATCGTGTCTCATTAGTGTTAGTTTCTCTCGCGGTCACAAGGTGTCTCTGCATTTGTTCTTATTTACGTGTGTGTGGACATACTGATTCTTAGATGATATTTATTGTATTATTTTTGGTATTCGTTATTGTGCCCTTTTAGCAAGAAATATGCCAATCACAGTATACCAGCGTAGCTCAATTCGGGATTTTCGGGGCAGCGGTAAGTTCCCCCACTCTGTGACTCACATATTTTGGATTAATTAGAGGATACACTTGCAAAAATAACAACAAAGTCAACTCCTATTTTTAACACATTTAATTAATCAAAATTATGGCGCTACAAACAATTAAACAATTAAATTACTGACCCATAATCATCTACTTGTTCCAAATGAACAAGGAATAACATAATAATAAAACAAATATTGTATTAAAACATCTGGTTTCCATATAAACCAACAATTCCTAATTATTTTTACTTCCATAAAGCATCAACTGTAAGTTTCATATTACTCCTAGCTCTTTTGGCTCAATGCTTTTTATAATAATGGTGTCATTCTTTGTACACCTCCAATACTACCTTTTTACATTTTCTTAATCATCAAAACAAATGTATAATTACATTTAAAATTACATGTTAATTATTTAACTCAATATTTGGGCATTTTTACATGTTTTCAGCTGTTATCATCTCTCTCTAGTTTTACAAATACATTAAAGTAATCAGGAAATTATTGTGTACTCCAGAGTATGAAGATACTTGACACAGTCAAAAAACTATGGTCACTCCCGAAACCTAGTTGCCTTCAATTAACTCATGGAATTCCACTTCCATACAACATTACAATAGGGATTGTTATTTATTTCATTTGTCTTATAAGACCATTATCACATAAAAAACTACGATCTGAACAGACACGCGGAAATATAAATCTACAAGGACCTCGGTTCAACGCCCGGGTCGTTAACAACTTTAAACACTCACGGTGTATTCATTACTCCTTACGAGACGGCCTTCAGACACCCCTCCTGTTCCAAGGGTCAGACCGTGCTACTTGAGAGTTATTTATGACTATGCGGGAACCCTCCCGTCTAGCCTAAGCTAGAGCTCTCTTTAATGCTTTTACAAACAGCTTTTCGTTCATTCTCAATTCTTTGGGGAGACCTGGCATTCTACTCCTCGTTTAAATCAACAATATTATTGGGCTCAAAAACCACATTCGTAATCTTGGCATTTATTAATTATGAAAGGTCCTCATTGATTGGGGAAGAGATATACACATTCTACGACGAATAATAAAGGGGCTTTCAACATAAGAAGATTCTGAGTTCGAATCTCTTCACATGCCTCGGGAACCATTCCCATTTCGAGGACTATACAAAATGCGATTTAGGGTTAGCCTATAGCTTAAAGACCTACGCTCAATACCATACATTTGCTCCCTTTCAATACAGCATACACAATGGCCTCGTGATACTACGTCACAAATAGAGGACTTACACCAATTCTCAATTCACTACAATCAACTACCTCTCATAAGTAATTTACCAAGTGCATTAACTTTTACGCGTTCCTAGCGTGACATTTTATTTTAATTGCGCTCCTTTTGCGCTATACTTTATATTTTTAGCCTAGCGTCATCCAAAGAACTGATAATATCATATTAACAATTGATACACATCTCAATTATTATATTATTCTTTTCCTTTGACAATAACTTTCTCTCTTTTTAAGAGCATGTATTTGAACATCATGTCTATACTTTTTATTAAGGCTCTAACGCTCTTATGTTCACATCAATTAATTTGATCTTTATTTAATATTTCCTTACTTGGTTATTATTATTATTATTTCATATCTTCATTCTTTACACAAGCTCAAAAGCTATTTCTTTCATATAACTCAAATTTACTTTTATTTAAACATCTTTCATGATAATTATTGATATTTCGCTTGCTCTTATGACATTCGTCAAATAAACTGACATTTTATTCATATATTTCCTCTACTAGATTTATTCTTTTACATAATTATTTATAGTTTCTCAAATTTCTATTATTGTTCAGACCGCGTTTTTATTCAGTATTTATTTATTTAAACACATCCCTTTTACTCAAAAACTCCGGTGGATTTATACACAATCATTTCCTGACACCAAAATATAATGAAATTCATTACTCACATGTTTTTAAGGTCGTCTCATGACCTTTATCCTTGTGCGGTGTTTCATTTTGGCCCACTTTTGAACTTACTCCATATTGTAGAAATTCATCTCATGTACAAACACTTCTTGACACATATTCAATACACTTAACATTGACAACATTTTAATACACTGGTGTATCCATTTAGAACACACAATAAACACTAAAAAATATTATTTTTACACACAATCTTGATAGGTTTTCACTTCACAACTTTTGATCACTAGGCCGTATTTTCTTAGCCTATCACACGTGACCTCTTAATCTCCCGTTTCCAAGGGTGAAATTTATTCAATGTCGGCTTCCTATCCTGCAGAATACGAAAGTCTCGAATCATCTACTTTTCCCTGGAATCCTAATTCTTCGAATCCTATTCTGATGACCGGCTATTTCTCTAGCTTGAACGGCTTCTTTTTTTATATCTGGTTTATCGATTCTAGCTAAAGTCTGTTCGGATCGAGGTCCCCTCGATAACCTATCGATGATCGATGGATTTATTTTATAGCAGCTAGTACTTCTCGAGTCTAGTGCTTTAAAATAGTTCGTCTGCTTTCTGGAGATAATGTCTATAGTCTCCGTTCTTCTTTGTTTAATCGGTTCTAGCACTCCTACTTTTCTGAGATACGTTGCGAACCTTACTCTGTTTTTCCCTGTTTGGGTTCTTTAATTTAGATAACTGTTTATCTTCCTGTTACGGTACTTCCGCACGTCATGATATTTTCGGTCGTTTATTTAAAGACCTATCGCCTTAAGTCCAACGTTCGCAGCCTGCTCTGACTATATTTTACGAACTTTTCACTGTGAACTTGTGTACTGTCGGACCTAAATCCTATAACTAGGATTTTCCTAATTTTTCAACACGGCGATACTTTAATATTTCTTCTTTACAACTCCTTATGGAGGCACGCAAGTTGTTAATACTGCGATGCCTATGGCTATCGGATATTAATTCTGCGGTGTAATACAGCGTTTCTCCCCTCAAGGAGTACTGGTAAACTGTTTTCGGTGTGGAGCAGAGTAACACCCCACACGGCTGTCTGAATACTGATGCGTAGTAACACCCCCTCGGGCTGTTTGGAACTGCTTGTACTGATGCGTAGTAACACCCCCTCACGGGTTGTCAGAATAACTGCATGTTTGGCTTGGTGATGCCAGGAGCTTTATACTCTTTCGCTACAAAAAGATAAAACTC
Organism: Meconema thalassinum; assembly: GCA_946902985.2. NCBI lineage: Eukaryota > Metazoa > Arthropoda > Insecta > Orthoptera > Tettigoniidae > Meconema > Meconema thalassinum. Next base: position 219,744,294 of record OX336390.1, on the reverse strand, counting down.
TAGCCCTTTCCGTGACCAACTTCTAAAATAATGGTTGCACAATTATAAAAATTATACCTTCAAAAAGCTCGTCTTCTCAATGTTAAATAATCTCATTGCGCATAAGAATCGATCGTGCAATTCGGAGATATTAATTAATTTCTTGTCCTCAACTGTGTGGGTGTTGCTGTTCATTTGCATTCTCCCCTCTCCACAGGCCTTGGTAAATCCCCTATGACGTCTACTTGCGTTTGCAGTTTTCTCCTGTGCAATTATTAAAGGGTTTTTCTTTACATAAAAATCTCTAATTCGAAATGATTCACCGTACTGTAATTGTTTACTTATTTTTATACTCGTAAACGGGTTAAATTTAATTATTCCTGTTCTGACTCAGCAGCGAGGTTGCCATAATCCAGCCAGCTCAGCTCGATTTCCGAGTCAGGCTTCCTTGTCTAACAGTAGAAATTTTCCACTCGTTCTAAATATATCCATGACTGGCTCCTTATAAATGTCAAGAGGCATGAGCTCATCTAAGGAACACCTGGCCCTAACGCTTGAACAATATTAGGCTAGAAATCTGGCTTGATTTTTCTCTATGTTACATTAGAAACTGTACGTTTCTTTCATTTCTTCCCCCAAATACATGGATTCGACCTCCTTGGACCCGATGGCACATGGGTTCATTATATGATATATGCGTTATATGCGTATATGATTATGAAGCTGCAATTTTAAGCGTTTATCTGCGGACTACCTTTATCCTCTTGAAATTTTGCTGGTCGACAAAAAACACAAGGCTAATACAAAAAAATAAGAAAAAGTTAATCAATCACAAACCTCTTGATATAGAAATATGATATTTGGTATGTACATTCTTTCCATGACGGAAACACCCACTTAGGACGGACATTTGGAAATTCACTCCTTTTTTTAATATTCGTAATAATATAATATTTCGTGCTTTTCTAATTACTTTTCTAATTATTATGCTATTATGGGTAAGCGAAACAAACGAGATTTTGAGTCGAAGTTTATACTCTTTGTGACACTTCACATTAGGAGGATGTTGACATTTAAGCCAGTCTTACGACTAATTCTATTGGTGTTCTTTGATAATTGCAATCGTGCTGCTGTTATTTATGATGTTGTTGATGATATATTTAAGGGCTTTGCGACATCGTGGTCATGTAGCCCCGTGTACTTGGGTATGTGTGGAATTTGTCTGATAACCTGTCTTATTGTGATGACTGCATTAGTGCGTGCATTTGTAATTTAGATGATGATTGGAAGGAGGCATCCGGGGCCTTCATTGAGGATTTCGTATGCTTTGAAGACACTACGACTCACCATCTTTCAACAGCCCCTCAATGTGATAAACGACCTAAAATCAACAGTTTCTGAGATATTCACAGAAAACTAATTTCATTCAAGAAACAAACGTCGGAATGCAATCCCGTTACCATGGCAACAGTATCTCAAGAGGCGACATCCAAATTTCCAATTATTTCTGTAAGAGGCAATGACACCACATTTATTACATTTCTGTGAAAGGTTGCAAATGTCTGTAAGTTATCAAGGAACCAACTTAGGCAGGGGGTACTCTAGAGTTTTTCACGTGATTTACACGTGCGAAATGTCGAACGGTAGGCCTAGGTATATTATATCTGTAAACAACAACATTATTTTCAAAAATTCCGGAATTCAAATAGCCAATACATTCATATTTGCAACTTAGGCTGTAAAATTCATCAATACGTATAATGCGCTTGAGGGGGTCAGGGGGTACTCTAGAACTTTTAAGGCCTATTGTATCTCTAAACAGCAACATTATATTCATAAATTCCGGAATTGAAATAGCCAACACATTCATATTTGCAAGATATTCCAGTTTAGTAGGCGGGTAGTGGGGATCTAAACCCACAGCCTACTTTCCTGCGAACATTGCCGATATCTCTCGAACCCATGGTCGGAGATTCACGAATGAGGTGTCGTTGGACTCGAGCTGACAGGGGCTTTGCTATAGACCACGTACTATATTTTTTTAAATTATGAAAATTTTTTGTTGTTGAAAGTAGGCGATAGATTGAAAACCAAACATGATAGAACGTTGTGCTATGGTGCAAACGTAGGTCTCTATGACCTTTATTTTTTTAATAGAACTTTTTAATTTTTTATGATTTTTTGAAAACACTCAAATTTTGAAATTCTTATATTTTGGAAACTAGGAATTCTACATAAAAGTTTGTTTGACATAAATGAAAGGTCCCTACCCCTTCTACCCCCAAAATAAATTTCAAATCTCTAGGATACAAACTTGTAACAGTAGTGGGGTGCGGGGTTCTGCTTGCAGTCGCGTGCGTGCTTGAATACGTATGGCTATGTTGGGAAAAGGTTAGGTGGTGGGGGAGGACTAGAGTCGAGTGAGGGGTCGTTTAGATGGTATTTTTCGGCTCTATTTGATGGTGAGGTTATTTTTTTAAATAGGTGAAATTTGGAAACGCAATTTTGGGTTAAAACATGTTTTTTTTGATATTTGGGTAATATTTCGGAAACGAATACAGCTAGAACGATGTGCTTGGATTATTTTTTCTCGTCGCGTTGCCCTCTTGACGATAATGTCTGTGTCGAGTAGGAGAAACGCCCAATTTGGGGTAAAACCATGATTTTAAACTTTTTGTTATACTTGGCGAATGCATGGTCAGATTTGAACAAATGAGGTGTCCAAGGACTCGGTGTAACGCCCTGTTTCCAATGGCATTGTTATTTTTTCCAAAAAAAGAAAGAAATAATAATTTTACAAAGAGTTTAACGTTGAAAATATTATTCTTATTTTAAATAATAATTTTAAATCAACAAACCAAAGATGCCACGCAATTTGATCAGCTGCGATTGAGAAATGCACGTCTTTTCCTCAACGGAGCTGTTTCCCTATGAAGGACTGGATTTGGATTTTTCAAAAAATAAGTTTTTTCCCCTCTACGACTCGATTTTTAAATTTCGATGGTCGTATTATCAAAAAGAGAACAGACCCATGCTGCTACCCCAAGCGTTTAAGGCAAGAACGCCGCTGATTGTCTTGGACTATTCTTACCTGAAAGAGTCTGTCAAGCCATCCGATATAGACATTCGACTAGATTTTGAAACGCATGACATAGTACCAGTCAATACAACGGCCTACTGTTTGATTATTCATCACAAACAAGTCAACTATTATCCACTGTCCAACCAAGTGACAAGTGTATAAATAACAGGACAACCCACGTCAAGTCGCTCAATCATGTCTTGCTTTAAAGCATCAAGAGGTGTCACACCTATGATTTAAACTCCGAGGAACAACGTTTCAAGACCTTTGCGACGTGCCTGGTGCCTTTCATAAACCCTCAAGACTTGGCGGCCGCTGGCTTCTATTATTTAAAAACAAGAGATGAAGTGAAATGTGCCTTTTGTGCCATCACCATAGACCAATGGCAAGAGAGCGATGAACCCATGCAGGGACATCAGCGCTGGTCACCCACCTGCCCCTACCTGTGCAGAATGGAGGTGGGAAATATACCCTGTCATTCAAGCTACCCCTCACTCGTGCCTCTGAGTGATGAAAAAACAGTTACGATACGTGTGGATTGTATGGTGTCAACGGTGCTTCGGTGAGCAGCTCACCGTCAAAAACGCCAAGTTTAGAGACATTGAGACATCATCGGTATTATGGACGTTATAAACATAAAAGACTGTATTGTTGCATGAGTTGGTATCGTCCCTATTCCAAAATGACAAAAGCCTGTAAGACGTGTTATGATAATACAATTATGTAATAAAAAAAACTTAGGTGGATGTTTTTGTTATTTCTGATGTCCTCTTGTCCTACCCTAACCTCAATTTTTTATGAAACTAGCATGGCAGGTAAGTCTATGTCATGGTCACACTTTAGTGGTCGATCGTTAGTCAGTCGTCAGTTGAACTTGGTCCAGGCAAGCGGCAACATGTTGCGCACACTCATTGTAGATTGCCAAGGGTTTAAAATTGGTGACAACAAATTTATATTTAAACAAGTGGCCATTATCGATTTTACCACTTTTTGGATATCGCAAGCTACGCATTTGGTATTTAAACCGCCCCATGCTTGATTTGTTGTGTGAAAAAGACCGTAAACAAACCCAGTGGATTGAAAATCATAGGCAACTAGACTGGAAACAAGGATCCATTTCCTATAAATATTTGGACACGGTGATGAAAGCGCACTTTTACTCGGCTAATGTGGTATTTGTGAAAGGTAATGAAAAACGTGAATGGTTGCAACCATTTTTGACTTCTTACTGTCAATAATTGCACTCATTCAAGGTTCCGTATTGACCATGTTAACATGAAGTATAACATAAATTTCTCGCCAAATCAATACTTTTTACTTACTTAAAAATTCTATAGGTACATGTTTCGAAAACACACAATGTTTTCTTCCTCAGCCCACTTATTGGTGTTAAACATCATAAAACATCGATAACCTCACTAAATGTTTTATGATGTTTAACACCAATAAGTGGGCTGAGGAAGAAAACATTGTGTGTTTTCGAAACATGTACCTATAGAATTTTTAAGTAAGTAAAAAGTATTGATTTGGCGAGAAATTTATGTTATACTTCATCTTACTGTCAATGTATCGACCTCATGGACTTGTGCTGTCCATCCCTGCAAACGCTCATGGATACTTGTCCCTGTGGCAACATTACCCATACAGCCCTAGCGCATGCGTGGCTGCTCTTTCATTGGTTAACCACCCATGCCTGCTGGGAGTTGTTGAACAAAATTATAACTCAAGATTTACCTGTGAATGACGCCAGTGAGATAGAACATCTACCTGTTCATAAGGATATCAGACAGAAATGCTCACGCCTTAAGTCTCGTCAGCCTGCTTGGAAGACGGCTGTGAAGTTAACATCAAGCTTCTTCAACTCCACTTCTTAGTGGTCAACAGAGTGGGCTTTATCCTCACCTCATATTCACATTCATAATCCATCTACAAAACTGGCAGGCTTCGATCTGCCACGCTGCACCTGGAGTAGACTAAATCGCAGGAGATGTGGAGTAGGTAGATAATTAAAACAGCATGAAACAGAAAGAAAATAACTATATACAAGGCTGAACTCAGATAAGGGTCACAATGTCAGATTTACATCCTTTATGTAGTCAATGCATTTTTGTGTAGCCATCAGGAACTCAACTGAAGTCCCAGAGAAGGCAGTTAGTGGACAATCTTGTGTAATATGCTGAATAGTTTGTCTGTCAGCACCGCAGGTACATTTCGGAGATGGAATGTCCCCCCACAATTTGTTGTTATTCTATTTAGGGTGGACCAAATTCTTCTAGGAAGCTCCTGGAGGCTCGGTTGTGATGCATGGCATAGTTTGTTGTTCCGGTGAGGCAAAGATCGACCAGAAATGTATTGTTGTGTTTTTCTTCCTATTTTATTGTTATTTTATTTTTTCAAGCTTCGTAAATTGCTTTGACATGATAATTTGTATTTACTTTGTGCTTATCTTCCACTAGATGTGTAAATAGTTTATAGGTTGTCAATACTCGTCACACGCTAAATAAATAAATAAATAAATAAATAACAAGTAGTTCCGTGAAGAACTATACAGCCTATTTTCATATATCCTACTTATAGTCCAGTCAAATTAGACAAAAAGTAGCCTTGACCCGGACATTTGGAATAACAAGCTAAAAATTGGTGGAAATGTCGAGGATGATGTCCTAATCAAAATCCCAAAAGTGTCATCTTGGATTTTTCGAGTTTTGAGCATAGCGAACGTTCCTATTTTCTTTGTTCTTGTGTCAAATAGTTTATTTTGCCGCCTATTCTCGTTAAAACAATACATAATTAAACAAGTAGTTCCGTAAAGAACTATACAGCCTATTTTCATATATCCTACGAATGTTAAATGCCTCTATCAACAAACTAAATTTCAGTTTGATTGCTGAAATACATTCGTAGATATTTCGGATGGTCGCCGTTTAGATTTTATTAGGGGGACACACACACACGAATCACACACACGCACACACAGACATACGGACAAAAGGTGATCTCATAAGCCTATATTTTTTTTTCATAAATGAAAGTAGGCTAAAAATCAGCAATAATATGGGCTATATTGGATTAAAACGTCTCTTTAAAATACAAATGGGCCGAAAAGTGCATGACACGCTATGCACTTGGACTGTATGTGAATGATATTGAATTAAATAGTGTGTGTTTGTGATTGAAATAAAAATGAACAGAAGTACGGACATTTTAAAAGATTTATTGACATTCATAAATACCGGTACCATCCTAATGCACTCTCAAGACAAAAGACGCATTTGTGCTCAATTCAAATTTACCGCCTGAAGACGCCTCGGCCGCATCGGGCGGTGAACTTCCATCACGTAGTTCTCTCTCACCATTAATACCTGTCTTCTTTCCGCTGTAGAGAGGACAGCAGTCTTGTATAGTAACCTTCGACCAACCACTTTTCGCGAAGGCACTGGACATCGTTCATGCAGCTGAAGAAGGTAGCCAGTTGTCACGTGTCGTTTTGCGTCTTGGTGGTTTTCACTTGCTCATGTCGTTCATGGGTGCAGTGGGAACCATCACGGGTGGGAGTGATTTGGAAGAACTCTGAGAGACTGTCGACGCAAGGAATACGGTGACCTACATGATGGCCGCCATGGGCATTTCTTAACACCTCTCTCATTGGCGATCTTGATCCTTCAGGATCCTTCAAGGATGAAAGAAGACCACCTTCTCAGGGATCGTTTGAAAAAAAAAACACAAACAGATTTACTGTCGGGAAAGATTTCTGTGGACGACGTTATTTCGTCAGAATGCATCGGCAAAGCAGCAAGTTTTTTCGACGCAAAGCTAAAACGCTTACTCTCATCTGAACGACGGACAGCGAAACTGTGGGTGCAGTATTTTTAAATGGTAGGCATCATTCGACTGTTTGTTAGAGCTGAACGTTCTATGTCCAAAGAATGACACTGCATTTCCACTCTGCGGGATACCTCAATTATGCGAAGTACGCTCACATTTATCTTCAGCAAATGCTGAAGCTGGAGGGCGTTATGACACCCTCGGAATACCACCAATTTGTCAACCAAGGCTACTTCACTATTAGAAGATCTGACAAATCCTGGTCAGGCATATGGACTGAAATGACCATTGATCAGGTGTTGATGAGAAACATGAAGACAGCGGGTGGCCTAACACATGGACGTGGATTGACGGATAACGTTATTGCTCCATGGGTTTGTGCAATGCCTGCGTCTGCAAGAATAATTGATGTCATTGAAAGTTTTTGCGGAGTCTTCTCCGAAACAACCGACCAACATGTGGAACTAAGAGAGTCTCGGCAAGTTAGAGATAAGGCAGACCTTGGGAAGATGCTGAACTGGCTCCAGTCTCACCATCCTTTCGACAGTCCAACGGGCCTTCTTGTGTCCTTATCTACGGGTGTGGTTGCCGACGGTACTGTTAACTGTGAAGAGGCTCTTCCCCGAGGTCTTCATGTAATGAAGTCGATTGATGGTCAACGTTTCAGCGATGTACACTTGAAACTAAAAAAGAAAGTTACGACTCTTGCCAATATGTCTAAAACAACCAAGATAAAAGACAGTGTCGTTGAAATCAACACTAACCAACTTTATCATCGACTCCAGTGCGTTGTACGCAACGACGATGACCTTGCAGGGTACCTGACGTACGAACTTGCAGCGAGGCCTCCTTCTCTCTTTGACGGAACATTGATGCGAAAAGGAAAGAAGTCCGCATTGATCGCCATTCATGAAGAGATGGCTCCGTCCAAGAATACGATACTAGACAACGCGGTGTTCAAAGTTGACTGTGGGTTCCTGCTGCATCGGGTTGTGTGGTCGCGTCCAGCAAATGTCAGCCAAATCTGCCTCCAGTACGTCAAGTACGTGAATAATCACTTCGGTCGGGATGTCACTGTGGTCTTCGATGGATATAGCTCTCCAAGCACTAAGGAAGAAGAACATTTCAAAAGAGACGTGAAAGGAGTAGTGGCAGATGCTGTAATTGACGATGCTACACCTTCAACAACGCCGCATGGAAAACATCAAAAATAAAGTGCGCTTCGTCGCTCTTTTGACAAAACATCTCTCAGGAGCTGGTATCAAGGTCGTTCAAGCCCCCGATGACGTGGATACTCTCATAGCGAAGATGGCTCTGCAGGCTGCAAACAACGGCGCGGCATCAGTTATCTCGTGTTAATGGTTTCTACGTCCAACCCTGGAAGTAACGTCCGAATGTTAATACCAGGAAGAAAAAATGCAGAACCTCAGATCTTCAGCAGGGAGGAGCTGATCGCCGCTCTTGGAGATCTCCGTGACTACCTTCTGTTTTCCCACGCAGCAACTGAATGCGATACCACTTCTGCTCCGTTCAAAAAAGGTGAAAAAGTATCCTTCAAGAAGCTCCAAAAAGATTCTTCTTTAAGGGAAAAGGTGTCGGTCTTCAACCAACCGAATGCTACACACGAGGAAATCGCGGCAGCAGGAGAATATTTCCTTCTCGCATTGTACGGCTATGATATTCAAGACAACCTAAACAACGCCAGGCATCGGATCTACCCGAGGACAGTGTTGCTAAGCAGTCCATGTCCATCAAAACAACATTTGAATTGGCTGCACTTCCACCTACATCCGCAGCGGCTAAACTATATACATTTGTACCGGGTTTACCACCAGGTAAGGACAGATATCGGTAATTTCTTCTTTATTTTAAAACTGAGGTTTTAACTAGCTACTTTTATGAACTCTAGGTTCAAGTGTGGATGGGTAATCGCCTGCCGGAGAAAGAATGGGGATGGATGGTGCTTAAAGGTCAGCTGAAACCTTAGCCCGACTGAAGGAGAACCAGCACCGGAGCGTGTACTTCAAATTATATCCTGCAACTGCAAATCTGGCTGCGAAAGGAAATGCCAATGCAAAAGAAGTGGTCTTAGTTGCATAAGTATGTGCGGCTACTGCGCTGGACATGGATGTGCAAATCGCATGGACTTGGCGGATTCAGACATTGATGACGACCTCACACCTTTAGCTGACATGTTGCCATCGAAGCGATAAAAGACAACAACAAAGATAAAATGAAGCCCTTTCTCTTTTTTATTTTTACTTTTGTTAATCAAAGCATTGCTTATGCAGTTTATAATCTCCTTCAGTTCATGCATTCCGTCAAATGTTTCAGCAAACAAGTGAACACCGCGTCGTTTCACCTAAAAAATGGTATTGCTTGTTGCGTTTTTGTGTTGTTTTTGTAAATAATGTATACTCCCCACCTTCACTGTCTTTAATGGTTTGTACTCAGTAATTTTCTTGATAAAATAGATTTAAGTTAAGTAATGGCAATCATTTTAGGTCAAAACGCATGTTTTTGAACTTTTTTTACTTATGGAAACTAAATTGTTGTTTATTAAAAACACTGATCCATATTCAATCGTTTTAGTAATATAGACGATAAAGTACCGAAAGTTAATTAATTTGACGCAAAAACGAACGCAATCGGACTGTCCGTTCGGTCACTATATGGAAAACTGGAAAAATCCAAGATGGAGATGCTTTTCAAGATGGCGGACATTCCCCAGCTCGGATTTTTTGGGACTTTTGGGATTTTTATTAGGACATCATTCTCGACATTTCTGCCATTTTTAGCCTATTTTCAATTTTGAAAAAATAGGCTTATGAGATCACCTTTTGTCCGTGTGTGTGCGTGTGTGTGTGTGTGTGTGTGTGTGTGTGTGTGTGTGTGTGTGTGTGTGTGTGTGATTCGTGTGTGTGTCCCCCCCCCCCTAATAAAATCTAAACGGCAGGAGCGATTTCAATGAAACTCGGAAAGTCCATAGCACTATTCCCGGCGACCTCGACCGTGCCCTTCAAATTTTGTTACGACTCACCAATCCAATATGGCGGCTGTGCGAAATATTTCACCAGCATTCAATATCCCCGAAACTATTACCGATATTACCCTGACATTTTCTATGGTGATAGAGGGAACTACTATAAGTTCACTTATGTGACTTTTGAAAACCTGGTAACTACAAACCCAACATGGCGGCCAAGCGAATTCGCGACTTTTAAATAGACGTTTCTCGCGATTTGACCAACCAAACGCAATGAAACTTGGTACAGTATATGTTTATATACATTGTAATGCACCGACATCTAACTACGTTCAATTGTTTACATAATCACAAGATGGCGGATGTGCGAAATATTTCACCGGCATTCTATATCTCTGAAACTATTAGCGGTATCTCCCTAAAATTTTGTACGGAGATAAAGGGCACTACTGGAAGTCCATCTATAAGATTTTCAAAAACCGGTTAACTACAAAACGAACATGGCGGCCAAGCGAATTTGAACATTTTAAATAGACCTTTCTCGCGATTTAATGTTCCAAGCGCACTGAAACCTGGTACAGAAAATATTTATACACATTGTAATCCACTGGTATCTAATTTAGTTCAATTGTTTACATAACCTCAAGATGGCGGCAGTGCGAATTTTAAAACTAAGTTTTTATTTCTTGTGATGTAGTCATGCGATCGAAGTGAAAGTTTGAATAATGAACCTACGCAATAATTTTCCTTTAATGGTACATGACTCTATGGCCTATACATTTAACAATCCAACGTGGCGACCATCCGAAATATTTAGACGATACTGAATATCTACGAATCTATTTTAGCAATCAAACTAAATTTTTTAATGTTCATAGGGGCTATGAACTTAAGTTCACCTATAGGACTTTAAATAACCTGGTGATCACAAATCCAACATGGCGGTGACGCGAATTATATATATTCACATGGACGTTTCTCGCAATTTAACCATCCGCGTGCAGTGAAACTTGGTACAGTAAATCTTTATCCGAATGTTAATCCACTGGCATCTAATTTATTTAATTGTTTCCATAACCTCAAGATGGCAGCTGTGAAATTTTTTTAAATCTCCTTGTTTTTTCTTGTGTCCTAATTATGCGATTGAAGTTTGAATACTACACGTTCACAATAATCTGCATGTAACAGTACATAACTCTAGGACCTACATATATAAAATCCAACATGGCGACCATCCGAAATATTGAGTCGGTTCTCAATATCTACGAATCTATTACAGCAATCAAACTGAAATTGTGTATGTTGATAGTGGCAATTAACATAAGTAGGATATATGAAAATAGGCTGTATAGTTATTCACGGAACTACTTGTTTAGCTTGTTATTCCAAATGTCCGGGTTAATGTCTAATATGACTGGACTATTATGTTAATTGCCTCTATCAACATACAAAATTTCAGTTTGTTTGCGGTAATAGATTCGTAGATATTGAGAACCGACTAAATATTGCGGATAGTTGCCATGTTGGATTTTTATATATGTAGGTCTTAGAGTTATGTACTGTTACATGAAGATTATTATGTACGAGAAGTATTCAAATTTCAATAGCATGATTAGGACACAAGAAGTAAAAACGAGATTTTAAAATTTCACACAGCTGCCATCTTGTGGTTATGGAAACAATTGAAAAAATTAGATGCCAGTGGATTAACATTTGAAGGATTTACTGTACCAAGTGTCACTGCACTCGGATAGTTAAATTGCGAGAAACAACCATGTGAATATTTATAATTCGCGTCGCGGCCATGTTGGATTTGAGATCTCCAGGTTATTGAAAGTCCCATAGGTGAACTTATGTGCATAGCCCCTATGAACATTAAAAAATTCAATTTGATTGCTGTAATAGATTCGTAGATATTGAGATCCATCTAAATATATCGGATGGTTGCCATGTTGGATTGTTATATGTATAGGCCATATAGTCATGTATCATTAAAGGATAATTATTGCGTAGGTTCATTATTCAAACTTTCACTTCGATCGCATGATTACGACACAAGAAATAAAAACTTAATTTAAAATTCGCACAGCCGCCATATTGTGGTTATATAAACAATTGAATTAAATTAAATACCGGAGCATTACTATGTATATGAACATGTGCTGTACCAAGTTTCAATGCATTCGGATCATTAGATCGCGAGAAAGGTCTATTTAAAAAATTCAAATTCGCTCGGCCGCCATATTCGTTTTGTAGTTAAACGGTTATTGAAAGTCTTATAGATGAACTTCTAGCAGTGCTCTTTATCTCCGTACACAATTTCAGGGTGATATCGGTAATAGTTTCGGAGATAGAGAATGCCGGTGAAATATTTTGCACAGCCGCCATCTTGAGGTTATGTAAACAATTGAACGAAGTTAGATGTCGTTGCATTACAATGTGTATAAACATATACTGTTGTTTGTTTGAGTCTTCAGTCTTTTAACTGGTTTGATGCAGCTCTCCATGCTCCCTGTCCTGAGCTAATCGTGTCATCTCTACATAGCTACCACTCCCTACATCTGAGGCAATCTGTTTAACATATTCTAACCTTGGTCTACCCCTACAGTTCTTGTCCTCGACCCTTCCTTCCATAACTAAGCTTGCTATTCCTGGGTGTCTTAGTATGTGTCCTACCAACCTATCTCTTCTCTTCATTAGCAGTCGCCAGAAACATCTCTCCTCTCCCACTCGTCTTAATACCTCTTTGTTTGTAACCCTATCTACCCATCTGATCTTCATCATTCTCCTGTAACACCACATTTCAAATGCTTCAATTCTCCTCTTTTCTGCTGCACCAATAGTCCAAGTTTCACTTCCATAGAGCGCCACGCTCCATACAAAGGCTTTCAAAAATGACTTCCTAATACCTAAATCTATATTCGATGTCAGCAGATTCCTTTTTTGTAGAAATGCTTTCTTTGCCTGAGCCAACCTACGTTTTATATCCTCTTTGCTTCGTCCATCACTGGTTATTCTGCTTCCTAAGTAACAGAAGTCTCCTACTTCCTTCAGCTTTTCACCTGTCAATTTGATCTCCATAGAGGTTTCTGATTTATTTCGGCTGCATTCCAGTATTTTTCTTTTACATTTATTAATTTTCATCATGAATTCTTTCCGTAAGAGGGAGTCCATACCATTCAAAAACTCATTCAAATCCTCAGGCTTGTCGGCCAAGATGACTATGTCATCAGCAAATCTCAGAGTTGAAATTATTTCTCCTTGAATCTTCACTCCCACTTTAAATTTTTCTCTAATTTCCTTCATTGCTTGTTCAATGTAAAGATTGAAAAGTATGGGTGATAAGTTGCAGCCTTGCCTTACACCTTTCTGAATACCAGCTTCTCTCTCATGTCCTTCAACTCGAATGACTGCTGTCTGGTTTCTGTATAGATTGTATATCACCCTCCTATCCCTGTACTTTATTCCAATCGATTTCAAAATGTCAAACAATTTAGTCCAATCAACGTTATCAAAAGCCTTTTCTAAGTCTACAAAAGCCATGAACGTTCTCTTATCTTTCCTTATTCTACCTTCCAAAATCAGCCTAAGACTTAGTACAGCTTCCCTTGTTCCTACATTTTTCCTGAAACCAAACTGGTCTTCACCCAACTCCGTTTCTATCTGGCTTTCAATCCTCTTGTAAATTATCCTAGACAGGATCTTTGAAGCATGTATTGCGTTTGGTTGGTTAAATCGCGAGAAACTTCTATTTAAAACTCGCAACTTCGCTTGGCCCCCATGTTGGTTTTGTAGTTACCAGGTTTTCAAAAGTCACATAGGTGAACTTTTAGTAGTTCTCTTTATCACCGTAAAATAATCCAGGGTGATATCGGTAATAGTTTCGGAGATATTGAATGCTGGTGAAATATTTCACATAGCCGCCATGTTGGATTTGTATGACGTAACAAAATTTCAAGGGCACGGTCGGGGTCATCCGGAATAGTGCTATGAACTTACCGAATTTCATTGAAATCGCTCCAGCCGTTTAGATGTTATTAGGGGGGGACACACACCATCACACACACCATCACACACACACAGACCGACACACGGACAAAAGGTGATCTCATAAGCCTATTTTTTTTTTCATAAATGAAAATAGGCTAAAAATGTCCGTTTGAAGATTTTTGAATTTTTATATTTGACTCATGGCCATTTCCTGTTTTTAAATGACAGTTTTACATTTTTTAATTTTGTTGATATCGAAACATGGATATTCTATTTTGTTTTTTACACATTTTCCATTTGGTGTATGTCGAAAGTTGAGATTTGTCAATGATGTTGATGCGAGTGCTCGAGCAAGATGATGATGATGCAGTGCGTTTATGGGTTTGCGGAAACGTACAGGTCTACGACGACTGCTGGTAAGACTGTTTTTACAAAAATAATATCTATTGACCGCTACATTTCAAAGAAAAAAACAAAACTATTGACAAAACAAAATGACTATATAAGTGACAATTTCCCCCTCTCCACCCACCCTACTTCACCGTGTTTGCCCTGGTTATACATGCACACCAGCTTTCCCTCTACTCACACAAACATACCTGTCTTTTGGGAACAAACACAACAATTTTATTTATTCCCAAAGCACATTCTAACATGCACACTTACACCAAAAGAACTTTTCAGTTTACCATTTACGATTTACATTACACAAAAAAATCAATTTTAGTCATTAAAATTACTTTAAAAAATGCTATTACTTATTTCATTTTTACAAAAACTACAACTTTGTACAGCTTTAAAAGAATTAAACTATTTACCATTTACCATGAGGGATTTTCAAATTCCCAACCCAATCAAAAATGTTTTAAAAAAGTTGCATACGGCTTTTAAAGAGCAAAAGGCCTGAGTGGGTTGCCACTATTTAGAAAATCTACTATTTACAATGTCAAAAACCAATATTTACAAAATACTAAATCTACGAGTTACAAAAAGCCATGTCCCTAAGCGAACAAACAGAAAAATCACATCTCCTCCTCCTTGCGGCCATAACCCCAGGGCAGGCTGGTAAGCAAGTCATCAGCCCACACACGTTTGTTATCCATGGAGGGAAGGGTGCGTTTTCTCTGTTCCACAAGATACAAATGATGGTTGCTGGATTGTATCCTGCACTGTGTATGGGGCATAGCTTTGCCAGTGCGTAAAACCACCAGGTAGTCATCTACACGTAACGATTTTACCACTGCCCTACCTATACCTTTTGCTCTTTTGGCTTCCTTACAGTCTAGTGTGCGATAAGCATACATTTTCGAGGCAAAACCTACGAATTCCGCCATGATGGAAACACCGCATTTATCTTTTAAAACACCCATTTCCTTTTTGTTTTTTATGGGCAGCTGAAACACGTTGTCAGCGCTATATGAAGAGGTGTCGAACCAGTCACTATGCTGCCTCATGATGCCATAGGGGTTGCAGAGGCGAATGTGGTAAATGAATGAGTCCGTATCCATATACAAAAGAGAGACGTCCTCAAAATAGCGTTTGGCAAACTCATAGTGGAATCGATACATGACCGATTTAGAAAAGTCTAAAATGACTTGGCCCAAGTAAATGGGTTTATCCATGGTCACGCTGGTCTTGCTCAATTCAATGGTGGCCAAATACTCATCGATAATTTTGATCGATTTAAAATTTGGCTTGACAATGTACCGCCGGGAACCCCACCGCCCTCCCAGACATTGACCAATTTAAAGTCACGGTATTTGCGGACATTCTACATGGACTTGCCATAGATGAAGTTGTTCATTAATTTTAAAAAAAAAACTGCTGTATTGCCATTTGTCGGTGCTCTGTGTTGAGTCGCATGTGTGGCTCGAGCCATGCTTTTTGAGCAAAAGAACTACCCCTCTGGATTTTTTTTAACTCTAAGCCTTGGGCGAGGCACTGCACTAACATTTGGATATGGAGCACATACCGATTTTTGTTGTAAAGTGTGCCCATGAGTTTTTCAATTTTCACTTTACTGTCAGGGGGAACAATTTTCTCTAGGCAGAATGGGAAATCTTTATGTTCATCATACAAGGATGAGGGATATTCAATATCCACTTCTAAGACATATCCACGGCCTGTTTCTTGGCTAGCCTTGTTCACATCAAATTCTGACACTTGTTTTTCAGTCAGCCAAGCAAACTCTCCATAGGGCAAAGGCTGACTCGTGGCGTAGCCATACAAATTATTCACGTCATAGTACATTAAGTACGATTCTGGTGTGTCTGGTGAATCATCAGGCATGTAGACATTGTTCGCTTCGTCATGGCGCTGGTTAAGCGACACAAAGCCACCGCGAATGCCCTTTTCAAAAATAGAACCATGTCTACATCAGTGAGTAAATCCAATTCCACTTGAGTGTATTACAAAGCGGCATCAAACGAGAGCCCAGGACTCGTATAATAGTGAGCCGGGTCGAGACCGTAAATATGCTGACATAACTCACGGAATTTTTGAAACACATCGGTGAGCAGCAATACATCCAGTTTTAGGTAATGCATAGCATACTCACTAAGCGTCTTAATGTCAAACACTCGCCAAACTTGACATGCATGTGCATAGTCTTCATCGGAAACGGTACTGCGTGTTAGTTTCGAGTAAAATTTGTCTTGTGGTGGGAGTTTCTTTTTCTTTAACACGTCCCAGTTGTTACAGAAATCATACGGGAATGTACCCTTTCCGAATGCCCAATTGAAATTGCTCAGGATCATTAAAATGCATTTTGGTATTTTTTAATTCCTCTTCATTCAAGCCATTCACAAGACTGTCTAGCGAGGATGCCATAAACTTAAAGGAATCCAAAAATCGAATGCTAAAGTCGCCCAACCGCCATGTCAGGGCTGTAAAACGCTCATGGTTTTGGGGGATAATGGTAAACGAGCCCTTGTTGACATGACCCAATTCACGAATCAAAAACTGAATGTCATAATTCGCCACATTGTGGAAAAAGACACTGATAATACGAGGAGCTGTAAAGTTCAAATTGCATTTGCTGTGCGCAGCTCCTCGAAACTCTCCCGTAAAATGTGAGTGGTCTCGGAGTTTTTCCTCTCCGCCTAAAATAGGCTTTTCGCAAATATGGCTTGTAGTGGCATGCTCATACTGCTGCTGCTGTTCTGGCGTTAGGCTCATGGGTACTGGGTGGTCCAGTAATCCCTGTACATGATGAGCCAACTGTACAAGTTCATCCAAAAACCACCTGGCACAATCTGACCCATCACGGGATTTATAAAAGGATTGTGTGGGGTCATAGACACACACCACATTAAATTCTAAGGCAAAAGGTTCATGTTTTTGAATGGGTGTGGTTGAGCTTATTGTGGGATCTGGTACACATCCCGCCATGGGTGTGGTAAGAGCTTCGAAATCTGCATACACCACATAGGGAACAGTGTCACGCTTATGAATGTCCTTAAACTTTAACACAGCCTTGTCCCCTTATGGCAATATCAATATCACCGCTTCCTGAGAAACGCAATCTACCCTATGACGTTCCAAAAGCGTAGGAGTGGTAAAATATTGCAGGCAACGATATGTTTTAAACACTTATGCTTAGACACTTGACTGCTTAGCAATTTACCTAAATTCTTAATAAGGCAATAGTGATTCACCTCTCCGTAAGACAGATATAAAAGTTGAATGTGATGTCGTTTTGGTTCTTTTGTGGCATAAAGAGGACCCACAATCTCATTACCATCAAGGCCATACACCATGAACGAAAAGTTCTGGTTGTCTTGTTCAAACCTATGGATTTACGTTAAGTCCATAGGGAACGACACTCGAATTAAATTGAAATTTTGTTTCAATTCATTAAACTTGGCCTTGTACATACCTGGTCTCTCACAGTGACGTTGTGCAGGCTGAAAATACGCGGCCACACACCAGTTCAAACGTCTGCAGTTCCCGGTTAAAGTCTGCTACGCTATGACCATCAACAAATCACAAGGACAGAGTCTAAAAGTAGCTGGCGTGGATCTGAAGAGCGACTGCTTCTCCCACGGTCAATTATACGTAGCCTGCTCTAGGGTTAGTTCATCTGACAGCCTGGTCATCCTCCAACCACAAGGCACTACAAGAAATGTAGTATACAGGGAAGTACTAAGTTATGTGCAAAAAACAGGTGACATAAAATGTTGAAATATCAGTAGAAGTGGAGGAGTAGGGTGTATTGGCCTTCAGTTCAACATAAATAAATGAATCCAGTAAAATTGTTTTCATGTTGTTTAATTTTAAGTAAAACACTACATTTCGGTCGCTATTGTAATTCCATTGCGAAGTTGAAGTGCCCGTCCATTCAAATGTTTTTGGCTGACAAGTACCAAAGACCGATCGGAGAACGGGTACTTCTATTCTAGTCTAGTCTATTATAGAATGCTTTTCAGTCGGTCAACATAAATTGTGCCCAATTACATTAGGCGGGAAAACAAGTATTTGTGCACCCTAACCTGAAAGAAATATTACATAAAATATGTATCACTTAATTAACTCTTAATTACCCCCTCCCCCTCCCCTGGGTATTTAATGATCGTCATGCGATCATCATCATATCCTGTGCCTTAATTTAGGAGCAATCCCGGCATTTACCTGAAGTAGAAGTTAGGAAATCACGGAAAATCACTTCTAGGATGGCTGAGGTGGGATTCGAATTAAATAATTTTATTAATTCGGCCAATGGCCATGTACTTTCTTTTCAGGACGGGTCAGGGAAGGGATATTGGAAGGAAATCGGCCGTGGACCTATTGAAAGGAACCGTCCCGGCATTTGCCTGGTGGTGAAAATGGGAAACCACGGAAACCATTTTCAGGACGGCCGAGGTGTGATTCGAACCCACAATCTCCCGATGCCAGCGAGGCACGAGGTAGCGCGTTAGCGCTCTCTGCCACGGCGGCCGGTGGGGATTCGAATTTACCTCTTCTCAGTTCTACCTCATGATGCTGAGTGTGCTCCGTTCCACCCCTAAGAACAGAATTAAATATCAAAGCCGGACCTCTACGGCAAGTCAGCCAAGATTGCTAATCACTACGCTACGAGATTAACGCGAGTGGTATCAAATCGGGAACTTAAATGTAATAAAACAAATAATACAACACTTCTACACACGCTAGTACAGACATCACAGTGATACAGGTTATCAGACAAATTCTACACACTCCCAAGTGCACAGGGCTATATGACCACGATGTCGCAAAGCCCTTAAAATAATCAACAACTTCTCCATACACCATGTTGGATTAGTGATGATTAAATGTATCTACAAATGGAATGGCTGGAGGCAACTTGAGTGAGATCTTATTTCTATATTTTTCAGGCAAAAGAAAATCCTGGACACATGTCATCAATAATTACACCTACACACACTACTACAGTCACCACAGAAGCACAGGTTATCAGAAAAATTCAACATACACCCAAGTGCATGGGGCTGTTGACCAAAATGATCCAAACTCTAATATGAATTAACGACATTCATAGCCCACCGCGTAGAGTATTACACCCTCTGTCGGACAAGTTCGGTGAATGGGTCTATATTACAAACGGATTGTTGGCTTACCTGAAACAGCCGTTACTATCCTTCGAAGTAATCCCCGTGGATGGTTATGCACATCGTAGAACGGCTGTACAAGTCCTGGCATAGTCTTCCTGAGGGATAGCCTTCAATTGGGCCGTCACATTACGTTGGATGTCCTTCAGGGCTTTTCGGCGACTCTGGGCCCCGATACTCCATACGTTGACGCTTGCCTTCGAGGTCGTACAACAGGCACCAGGTCTCGTCACCCGTGACGATGGTTTTCAGGACCATACCATTCCACGGAACATTCACCCTTCTCACTGCCACCCGTCGAACAGGTATGCACGTTAGGTTGCATAAATTCACCATTCTCACTGCCGTCCTTCTAGCGGGTGTGCAAGGCAGGTTGCATAAATTCACGCTTCTCTCTTACTTTCAATATAGAGTTTTGACGACCCAAACTGAAGGCTATTCGTAAAGAAGACTATGCCAGGAGTTTCCAGGACTGGTTCAGTCGTTCTCAGAAGTGCATAACCATCCACGGGGATCACTTCGAAGGACAGTAACGGCTGTTTCAGGTAAGCCAACAATCCGTTCGTAATATAGCCCATTCACCGGACTTTTCAGACAGAGGGTGTATAAAATTCTCCCTATTTGTGGTATGAATCTTTCTTTCCGAGTGCACTTAGTTACTGTACCCCCTCCGTGAGGGTATCTGTGTGGAAATCAACAAAGAGAACCTTGGTGTGCCGATCACGTCAGATCCGTATCGATTTTTAAGACCAGGGTGTCTAGTACGAGTCATTTGCATAATCACCAGGTCTGTAACAAACGCTTGCGCTCCACGGTTCCACACTAAGTTATAGGGAGGGAGAGCCCCGCACGGGTAAACAAAACGTTATCCGCACCCGCCCCGCATCCCCACGTTTGTGATCCGAATCTGCTGACATTACAATGATATTTTTATTTAGATAAAGTATTAAAGCAACAATTTGCAAGCCTCCGTGGCTCAGGCGGCAGCACGCCGGCCTCTCACCGCTGGGTCCGTGGTTCAAATCCCGGTCACTCCATGTGAGATCTGTGCTGGACAAAACGGAGGCAGACAGGTTTTTCTCCGGGTACTCCGGTTTTCCCTGTCACAATTTCATTCCAGCAACACTCTCCACTATCATTTCATTGCATCTGTCATTCATTCAATCATTGCCCCAGAGGAGTGCGTCAGGCCTCGGCAGCCGGCACGTTCATATCCTCGCCGCTAGATAGGGGCTTCATTCATTCCATTCCTGACCCGGTCGGAGACTGGAAGCAGGCTGTGGATTTTCATTCATTAAAGCAACAATTTAGACATTTGAAGAGAAAGTCGTTCCCCTAGGCTATGTGCTGTATGTCATCATGTGCTATGTTTAAAAATGAATGTTATACAGCCAGAATTGCAACCCTTTGAGTTCGGAGTGTTAATTATGCTTGGTTGATTGGTTCCTGAGATTAGGGGCTGCGACAACGCGGTCATGTAGCCCCGTGTACTTTGGGTGTGGGTAGAATCTGTCTGATAACCGGTGTTAATTGTGATGACTGTATTAGTGTGTGTTATCTGTTTTTTAATTCAAGTAAGGACTGCAGTCTTTTGAATTTTTCAAATAGTTCCTACTTTTGTCGCCAAACGCCACCGTCAACGACTACTAGTTCAAAACTTAGCTACCAGACGCCACCGCAGTCGGCTCTTGGCAACGACCGTAGGAACCTAAGAGCGTTGTTTACATTCTTAACCTATACAATTTAGCTTCACACAGTTGTAATTAGTGGATGGTTCTTTAACATGCCGTAAATCTATGACATAGGACCGCCGGCTTTACTTCCCCTCCGAAGGAAGGCATACTGAGGGATTTTTAACCCTCTTAAAAAATCCGACGACTTCGGCCGGATTTGAACCCGCGATCTTGGGCATAGAAGTTAATTATGCTTAATGACGTAATTTGAATGGGATTAGTTTAAAACATCATCTTACATTTGTCATGGAAAAAACGTAACGGAAATAATATGATAATATCAAAAACATCCGGGTCCTAGTAATGACATTCACAAAGTTCAGATTGTATTCTAAAATCTATCCGCAAATTTACTCCAAACGTTATGCGCACAGCCATGCAAACTTTATCCGTATGGCGAAATATTTTGCGGATATCAGAATCTGCGCAAGTCTTTAACTATAGACACTGTTGGATGCACAGAATCTCACTTCATTGACTAGAACATATTAAATGTCTAGACGCAGGTGATCTGAATAAGTGAGCCCTTAGTCAGTGATGCCAAATTAGTAAGATAATAATAGGCCTAATAATAACAATAGAAGAGCCTCCGTGGCTTAGGCATCAGCATGCCGGCCTCTCACCGCTGGGTCCGTGGTTCAAATCCCGGTCACTCCATGTGACATTTGTGCTGGACAAAGTGGAGGTAGGCAGGCTTTTCTCCGGGTACTCCGGTTTTCCCTGTCACAATTTTATTCCAGCAACACTCTCCGCTATCATTTCATTTCATCTGTCATTCATTTAATAATAGCCCCAGTGGAGTGCGACAGGCTTCGGCAGCTGGCACAGTTCATATATTCGCCGCTATATGGGGGCTTCATTCATTCCATTCCCTGTCCCGGTCGGTCGACTGGAAGCAGGCTGTGAAATTTCATTTTCAATAATAATAATAATAATAGAAGAAAAAGAAGGGCTGTTAGGCGGTCCTAAGCGGGAGTTTACTTGCGGTAGGGTGGACAGTTTTTTACACTTCTCCTTCACTCCCCCCCCGCAAACAGCCCATGGTCTACCAGAACCGGTCATCCATCCATGTTCTGGCAGCGTCCAATGTTGCTTATCATCTTAGATGTCACGGGATCGGATTTTTCAACATGGCCAATAATAACAATAATGTCGACTCCGTAGCGTAGCGGTCAGATTGGTAAGCTGCCGCCCCGGAGGTCCTGGGTTCGATTCCCAGCTCTGCCACGAAATTTCAAAAGTTGTATTAGGACTGGAACGGGGTCTACTCAGCCTCGGGTAGTCCAAATGAGTAGAGGGGGTACGATTTCCACCTCGGCTATCCTCAAAGTGGTTTTCCGTGGTTTCCCACTTCGTCTTCGGGCAAATGCCGGAATGGTACTGGCCCCGTAAATTGAATTATTTTGGGACAAAATGAGAGTATTTTCCGTCTCCATGATAAAATTTAACCAGTAAATATAATTTCTGGAATTGTGACAGAGGAGGGTAGTGTTACAAGCTCGAGGCTGTGGGAGAGCCCGATCACGTGATATATTGCACAATAGACGCTTCTAGAAGGCTAAAATTACCATAGCAACAGCGAGTTTGGAAATTAATATTAAAAATATTGCTATAAATTATGCTATTGGATCCCAGCCCAGAGCCAATGAGAAGAGGTCTTATTGAAGACGGGATCAACTTCAATTACACAATTTGATGAAATTATGCATTTAGGCCCTTAGAAGAAGATTTTCTTATATTGTAATGAAGAGATTATTAAAAGAAATTATGTCTGATACTTTAAAAACCGCAGATCGGTTAATCTACGCAGTAATAAGCATTAGTAATCTACGCGCTAAAATTATGGTGGGAGATTGATATGGCCGCCAAAATTTCGACTTGGAGGGGGAGATCCAAGGATCGAGGTTCTTATTCCAGCAGTCTTTGAAGAGTGAGGAAGTGTTTTTACTGGGTTAACAGAGATCCCAAGGCTTTGTCCGAGTGCGACGACTGTCGACTTGTGGAGACGCGAGGATAGCTAGGTGGAACGTAGGAGATTACCGCACTTCCATTCTATGTGAAGTTGTGAGGAACATTGAATTAATTATATCTCTTATATAATTGAGATCTGATTTTAAATAAGCGAATATATATAAAGAACAGGTTGAATACTACATTCCGTGAAAATTCGAGCGTTTTTAAACTTACCGCTTCGACAATATAAGCCTGTTAAGACAGATTTTCAAATGTGTTGGAAATAAAGCTGAATATCATTTTAAATTGCAACGTGAAGTTGGCGAACGCAGTTCAAGTGAACAGTAGCGGAGAACTTGTAACATTGGCGCAACACATAAACATTAACAGAATGACTATCATTATTCTTCAAGTGTCTTCATACAACATAATTAACATTGTTGATATGATGAACTAAATAGTCATGCGCCAGAGACATATTCGATAACAGGAGTTAAGATACAACGATGGAACTTCGTTAGACAATGTATTCTTGAATACAGACGTAGTGGACGGTCCATCTTGTACATTTTCGTCAGTCTACGAACACTAATGTAACCAATTAGCAGTGTAAATCTTTCATTCACCATTTATATGAATATTTCTATAAATTATTCCAATGATGAGGCTGATACATATTTACGACGGAGAATGAAGACTCTACAGAAGAGATTTGTCAAGATGCTAGGGGTAGCCCAGCAACACAGAAGAATTTTTTCAGAAGGATGTCGTTCGAGCCCAGGCGAATGTTGGTGAATTCCAGAGAGGGACGTTTGCTATCTCTGAGGTCGCAGATCCGAGGTTCGAATGCAGATCCATCTCAGTATCTTGAACTGAGGAAACATCTAAAGTAATGTGGGAATACTTACATAGATCTTCAAGTTTTCGTCCAAATAAGGTAGCAGTGTATCTCATTTATAGTATAGAGCTTGATTAGTGACATTCTGAGCCAACGATCTTAATCCATATTTCCATATTTTCACATTTCATGTATTTCAGTGTTTTCATGTATTTTACACTTCAGATGTGTGTTAAGATTTTTATGCTTCAAGAGTATTTAGGAGATGATTGCCTTTCATCTATTTTTCAATTTTATTCTACGGATCAGTTGTGGAACTGACATTAAAAATGTTGTTTGAGGAATCATATTGCCTCATAGAAGACTAGTCGTTTCGACTCTCGAATTTTAATAATTTTATTTTAAACCAAGTATTCTGACATTGTGTCATAGCTTCAAATTAAATTCTTATTAAATTTAATTTGAGCACTTGAATGTAACAACATCAAACTTCAAGAACAGAAGAAACATCGAATGATATTGTTATATCATTATTGTACATAAACTGTCGACTATCTAAGAAATACTAGTCGTTTCATAAGACCGAAGTCTTAATCCCTATAAACATTCTTTGTGAAGAGTGGAAAAACATTACGACCTTGACAAACCTTTTATTATTTGAAAAGCTGAGGGCTTTGTTCATTTAATATGTTAGAGGAAATACCTTTTGATAGAAGATTATTCAAATCTTTGGCTAGGAATTCAAAGCTAGTTTACCCCGGTCAATATTGAATTCTTAGGCATTATAAATAACATGTGTGTTATTTTACACTATTTGTGTAACATCACGTCATTTGTGGACCTGATATTACAACGATAAACAATTTAAAGCTTGACAAGTGAGGTGAGACAGGATTATTATTTTTATTACACGTATTTGCGACAGACGCGTTATCAGTTAATTATCATGTTGTGGAGTAAACTTTAGGAGGTTAATCACGACTGTCTAATATCGTTCATTACAATTGGAAGTTTCGTTTGAAGAACTTAAGCATGTATAATTGTAGTTCAGTAGTCATGTGGAATGATACTGAGGGTCATGCCTTTATTTGAGAGAAGTTCCTACAGAAGATGTGTTAATAACAATTAATCCGTTATTGGTTATTGTTTAACATAGTGGATGATAATTGTTTATGCCATATATACTGTTATATGAGGATTTGTAGAGCTATGAAGAATGCTCGTGAGATGGAAGTTCCTAATTTTAAGGGAAGTCAAACTATTATTGTACTTTGATAAGAAGGCATGGATCATGATAAGAGCCGTTGTATACAAGTAGTCCAGTTCATGTGAAGTAACGATTTAGCTGTGTTAACAGGAGGGTTTTAGCGGAAATACAACTTGAGAACGATTGTCTACTCATGTCTATAATACAATTATTAAATTTTATTAAACCCGAACTTATGTAATTACATACAGTTAACTTTAATTTGTCGACTGTATTATACCGACAATGTATTGAAACCTATATATGACGATGTGTAAGCAGTATACTGTATCAAAACTACGGAATGTTAGAATGATTATGTTGAAACCAGTGTATATAATTAGTCGAGAATTGTATTGTAACCAAGAAGCCAGAATCTCGAAAGTAACATGTTAGCAACACTAAATAATGTATATTATTATGAACATATTACATGTAAATAATTTTTTTTGGAAATGATTTTATTAGTTAAATAATTTAGTAGGATTTATTAATCAATTGTTTTGGAATAGCGTGTGTTTTATGAGCGGATGTTTTTGGTATGATTGATTGTTCACTGTTAAGAGTAATTATCGAACCGAATTGGTCATGAACAATTACGGGGTGCGAATGAAAGAGTGTATACAAATTTTCAGGATGATTGTTTAAGAAACATAGAAGTTATGTGCATTTTTGTAAGATCTAAATGCTAATTTTACGTGTTTTATAAACGCACTCAAAAGCAGTCTCATTGTGGGCTGGCGAGAATGATTCACCGTTAGAGTTGGAGAGTGTGACATAATGAACAGGTGGACACTCACCGCCTTGTAAAAATTGTAAAACAGTTCCGAGTGATGCTGGTGTTTCATTGATGAAACAAGGCCAGCGCACGTGCGTTTTCCAAACGCAGGCTAGTGAATGAAATCAAGTGTCAGGAATGCCACGATTGTAAGAGCCTTCATTAAACGGTTTTCTTTTTACGTAGTGTAGGCCTAAAACAAGCCAAGAATCTTATGCTCATATTTTTTTTTTTTTTTGCACAGCATTGTAGTAAGATGTGGAGTTGAAAGGAAGTGTAAATGATTGCGTGTTTTTATTTTAATTTGATTGTTAAATTAGTTAATTGTTATTTTGTTTATACTAGGTTAGTTTACACCATTGATAATAAATTATATTCAGTTCGTTATTTGTTGTTGTTGGAGTGTGATTCGTTTTAAATATAAGAACTAGGGTATTGTGGATGTATTGTAGGCGAAGCTGAATTCCCAGTCCCCGAGAAGGTAAGTAAAGGTAGGTGTGCCCCGTGTAGTTGGTTGTTGATCCACAATATTCTTGTAACTGCTGTATGTAAATCCCTAAAGGCCATGTTGGAAGCGACTTCTAATGTAGTAATTTGCCGGTGCTGTTAGAAATAGGCAATCCAGCTGGGGCAATGGATATTCCAACAGGCTCCTTTTGCCGATTTTCGGGTACAGTTCCTCCTGTAAGGCCACGGCCGCCTCCTTCCCTCTTCCTTGCCTCTCCATCCCAATCTTTCCCTCCTTTCCCAACCCTCATGAGGCCCCTGTTCGCTTTGCAGGTGAGGCCGCCTGGGCGAGGTGATGATCACACCTTCCTACTTGTATCCATCCCGACTAGATGATCCATGCTCCAGGACACTGCCCGTAGCGGCGGTAGTGGTGAGTTCCCACGCTTAGTCCGTGGGAACCACCAACCTAGAGGGTAAATCGACTAAATAAATAATAATAATAACAATAATAATAATAATAATAATTTAAAATAAAACTGGATATTTTCGAATCGTTGCGTTCTCGTAATAGGTGGTTTTCTTCATTTCATTACCGCCATAGTCATGGGGCCAAGCTACCTGCTGACTCAGAACACGTGAGTTCGGACCCTAATGCCGGCCGTCATTGAAATGGTACCGACAGCAGTGGCTACGCTGGCTAAGGCGCAGCGTTAGGTCATGGGGCCAAGCTCTCTGCGACTCGATAGACGCGTGGGTTCGAGCCCCACTGTCGGCCGTCCTTGAAATGGTTTTCCGTGGTTTCCGATTTTCAACACCAGGCAAATGCTGGGACGGTACCTTCTGATAGACTACGTCCGCTTCCTCAACATCCTTGCCCAGTTTCATTGATCTACATCCATTCCGTCTCACATCCCGACGCCCGTGGGCGTCGACTAGAAAGACCTGCACTCGGCCTTTCAGGAGGCCACACGACAAAACAAAAAATTGAAATGGTTTTCCGTGGTTAGCCATTTTTAACTCCAAGCAATTGCTGGGATGGTACCTGCTAATAGACCCCGACCCCTTCCTTTCACCTCCGTGCATTTCATCTCTCATTAACTCTTCTGAAGAAGTTCATGTCCATAAGGGCATCGGGCCGTAAAAAACACAGATATGTTCATCGTATTTCGGTCCGGGGCCCCTTGTAACTGGAATAATAAGGGCTTTGCATTAATTTAGGGGCTTGCAACACCATGGTCATCATTTCCGTGTACTTTGTATTGGAATCTGTCTGAAAACTGTATTAATGTGGTCTTCAAATAAGGAGCCTGGTTTCAATAGCGGACTTCACCTTGATTCGTTTGACATTCCGGAGCAATGTTTAGAACTCCCTTGTTGATTTTTTGCTTCATAATATACATCTTTGGACGTGTAAGCAGTGGCGTACCGACGGAGGGGGGTTACGGTTTGATCCCCACCAGAGACATTCGTTTACTTGAATCCTTACATTGTCCCATCAGTCACCTGTTTTACACTACCGCTAGATAGGCTTATTTACTCCTCTATATGTTTTAAATATGATCACGTTCTTCACTTGGTAAATGCCCCACAATCGACTCACAGTGAGACTCCTTCAGCGTTCGAGCTGGCTATGGATCATGGTTGCTGTTGAAGTGTGTGATCGGTAATTTTTTCACGTAACTTCGGGCTGCTTTAAATGTGCATATCTGTGTCACTGTGTGTCCGTTAATGATAATTCGATACATGTGGAGTTTCTGCAATTTATCCCTATCAATGATGCTGATAAAGCCATCAAGTTAGGCATATTTTGAGAGTCAACAGTAGCCTAATGGCAGTAAGAACATGGAGAGCTAAACATTGTTTTCTCTCACATTTTATCATTATTATACGCAGTCACGTATGGGCATGATGATTCCTCTGCATCATTTCATTGTTTTCCATATTTAAATAGAAACGATTTTTTCATTTTTTTTTTTTTTTTTTTGTGCTGGAAAAAATTAATTAAAATAGTTTTCATACAAAGAGAATGTTTATTTAATTATTGCATTTTATGAATCATAATCGTAATATCATTTTAATAATGTACACAACTACCGAACTGTATGAATGAAACCCCCCTCAGTAAGAAATCCTGCGTACGCCACTGTTTGTAAGGACTCTCTCGTCATTCAATGCACAGCAAATATTGATGTGTAACATATTTCCACTCGGTTGCTGGATATTTTCGTGGGAGTGATTTTGAAAAATGGGACGGAAGTGTGTAAGACGCACAGCCAGTTGGATCGCATCCCTCCTGGCTGCTTTAGCAACCAGAGTGGATGTGATCCAGCTGGCAGTGGTACCATGTGGAATTTTTATCACATACGGCTTATTTTGTAACAACAGAGTATCAAGAAAGCAGTGCGAGAGTAGAAATATCAAGTAGGCAGTGAAGAAAAACAAGTCAGTCTCCGGTAACGTAACTTAGTTACTGGCAGGAGAGTGATGTGACAGCAGAGTATCAAGAAGGCAGTGCGAGAGTAGAAATATCAAGAAGGCACTGCGAGAGTAGAAATATCAAGTAGGCAGTGAAGAAAAAAAGAGAGTCTTGGAATTGTTATGTATTATGAGAGTGTAAAAAATAAAAAATAAAATGTGTGTTGATGAATGTCAAGGATAATAAAAACGGTAACAACTTCAAGGTAGGATAGCATGTCAGATGTTACACATCATATGCGACTACTGTAAGGCTCGTATCTTTTTTTATTCGATGCGGAACATACTAGTCAATGTAAACCTTATTGACAGAAGGACTTGTCCTGCTTTCAAACTTAAGTCGACAACTGAGTGTTGCAATTGGAAGTTGGATTTCAACATTCGAAGCCACCATTGTTGTATAATCCCGTCGTATCATCCACGGAAAGCTTGGTTCGCCAGTCGAAGATACATCACTTCAATCACCAGAATCTGATTTAACCATGGCAGTTTCCCCGCCTCTATTTCGCTTAAATATCATTATCACTCCGTATTGTTCGAGTGACAAAGCATCATTAGGAGACATCAATCACTTATTCTCTGCGTGTACGAGATTCCGAGCACAACAGGAGAAATTTCTCAAGACGATCCAGTAAGTGTATCATCAACAATGCTGTCAACCTGCATCTGTACTCCACTTGTTACACAGAACACAGTAATAAAGTATCTGAAAGACACCGAACTTCAAATAGAGGTTTATGTGCATTAGTCTCTTTGTTTCTTTCTCATCAGTGCTACAAGTGTATTTTTAGCCTATTTTCATCATATGAAACAAGTAGTTCCGTGAAGAACTAAATAGCTAAATGGTAACCAAGTTGCGGCCATTTTTTATTTCCAGTAACGCCAATCTGTGAAGTTCCCCAAAGTCAAATTTCACGCCAAATTCAAATCTATAGAATTTTCACACTCAAAGGTTGGCAACCCTGGATCTCCTCATGGTGCCAAAATTCAAAACTGGGGGAATTTAGGGGAAACTAGGAGAATTTCACTCTCACAGCTTGGCAGCGCCAGATATCTAAGATGGCCGCCAAATGGTTATCATGGCAACCAATTTTGTTCACACTTTGGGGAGTAGTAGGCCTATAGATTGCGATATCTTACATTGCAAAATTCCCTTAGACACAAGATGGCGGTATCCATGATGTCATGGACAAAAATAATGGTTTAAATCAGGGGTGCCTAACCTTTTTTAACTAAGGGCCACATTGTAAATAGTTGGGAGACCTTGCGGGCCAATAACACTTGAGGGGGGGGGGGGGGGGGGTTGGGGCTAATGGATTTATATATATATATATATATATATATATATATATATATATATAGGTGCAATATGGTGAGATTTGTGGCTGTCTGACCTTAGTTTTTTTTAGTATTGTTGCAGTTTTCTATATTTATCTGAAGTGGATAAAAAACAAGATGGTCAGTAAAGAACATATAGCCTATTTTCTCCTAATGCATGGGTATTGTTATAACTCTTTGTTCTTTTCAAGGAGTACAATTGAATGTTGGTTGTAGTAGCTTGCTGAAATACAACGTGCTATACGGATATTAAACATGAATATGAGGTGCCCTATGCTAGTGCTACCTCTGTAATAAATTTCATTCAAATCGGTTTCACCGTGTTTGAATTGATATGGGGAATCGATTTGCACACATACATGGCCGCTATCGGCAAACTATTGGGCTGATGACATTGTAGTTCAGTCAAACGATGCTCCCCGCAAAAAGGTATGTTGTTGCAAAATTTGGTAGAGATCAAATGATTAGGTTGGTCATAATTTGATTTAAGCTTTTAAAATTTGGGTGACTGCCATTCCGTTTCCGTCAAGATGCCGGCGATACCTAAAACATGACACTGCGGTGATATTGCTAGTGCTACCTCTGTACCAAATTTCGTTCAATTCGGTTTTACCGTGTTTGAATTGATAGGGGAAATCGGTTTGCACACATACATGGCCGCCATATACAAACAATTGGACTGATGACCTTATAGCTTGGTCAAAGAACGCTTCTCACATAAAGGTATGTTGTTGCAAAATTTGGTAGGGATCAGATGATTAGGTTGGTCGTAATTTGATTTAAGCTTTCTACATTTGGGTGGCCACCATTACGTTTCCGTCAAGATGGCGGCGATATACAATATGACACTGAGGTGCCCTTTGCTTGTGCTACCTCTGTACCAAATTTCGTTCGATTCGGTTTCACCGTGTTTGAAAAGATAGTGGGAATCGACTTGCACTCATACATGGCCGCCATCCACAAATTATTGGGCTAATGACCTTGTAGTTTGGTCAAACGATTCTTTATATATAAAGGTATAATGTTGCAAAATGTTGTAGTGATCAGATGATTAGGTTGGTCATAATTTGATTCAAGCTTTTAACATTTGAGTGGCCGCCATTACGTTTTCGTCAAGATGGCAGCGATATAAAACATGACACTGTAGTTCCCTTTGCCACTGCTACCACTGTACCAAATTTCGTTCAATTAGGTTTCACCGTGTTTGAATTGATAAGGTGAATCTATTTTCACCCATACATGGCCGCCCTCTGCAAACTATTGGACTGATTAACTTGTAGTTTAGTCAAAAGATGCTCGCCATATAAATATATGTTGTTGCAAAAGATCAGATGATTAGGTTAGTCGTAATTTGATATAAGCTTTGAACATTAGGGTGGCCGCCATTATGTTTCCGTCATGATGGCGGCGATATAAAACATGATACTGAGGTGCCCTATGCTGGTGGTACCTCTGTACCAAATTTCGTTCAATTCGGTCTCACCGTGTTTGAATTGATAGGGGGAATCGATTTTCACACATGCATGGCCACCATCCGCAAAATATTTGGCTGATGACCTTGTAGTTTGGTCAAAAGATTCTTTATACATAAAGGTATAATGTTCCAAAATTTGGTAGAGAAATGATGATTAGGTTGGTCGTAATTTGATTTAAGCTTTTAACATTTGGTTGGCCGCCATTACGATTTCGTCAAGATGGTGTCGATATAAAACATGACACTGAGGTGTTCTTTGCTAGTGCTACCTTTGTACCAAGTTTCGTTCAATTCGGTTTCACCGTGTTTGAATTGATAGGGGGAATCGATTTGCACATATACATGGCCGCCATCTGCAAACTATTGAGTTGATGACCTTGTAGTTTAGTCGAAAGACGCTCGCCATATAAATATATGTTGTTGCAAAATTTGGTAGAGATCAGATGATTAGGTTAGTCGTAATTTGATATAAGCTTTGAACATTAGGGTGGCCGCCATTACGTTTCCGTCAAGATGGTGGTGATATAAAACATGACACGGAGGTGCCCATTGCTAGTTCTACCTCTGTACCAAATTTCGTTCAAATCGGTTTCACCGTGTTCGAATTGATAGGGGGGACAAACATTCAGAGTACACACACTCACACACACGCAGAGAGACACACAGACAGACACGCAATTTTTCGCCCTGTGTGGATCTCATAAGATTTTGCAAAAATCGAAAGTAAGCTAATAAAACACTAAAAATCAATTTACATATTTTTAATAAATCCCTTTAAAATAGAAGTACGGTGATATACAGCACGAATGACAAAGAGTGAGTATTTATGTTCATTTGACACAATTACTAACCAAATTCTGAAATAAAGTTCATGATAATTTAGTTTAGTGCGACGACTGGAACTACTTTGGGTAGGTGTGCGCGCGCACTGCTTTGTCCAGTTGACTTTAGTTGTTTGAAAGTTTTGGAGACACGGTGCGGACGCGGAGCGGCGTATCTGGCCCGCGGGCCATAGGTTGGGCAGTCCCAGTTTAAATAATGCATAGGCCTACATGTTAAATTCTATGTGTTAATAAGGATTTACATACAAACACAAACTTATCCTGGGGCTTACGCTCCAGACTTAGTAGGCCTACACGCAGTAATTTTCGTCCAGACAGTCGTCTAACCCAGAGGTCCTCAAAGTGGGGGACGCCGGCTCTGATAGAAATATTTATGTTCGACGATGTCGAAATGTAAATATTATATGTCTGAAAACTGTATCATAATGAGGGCCGTTATAACAATATTTTTCATTATGAAACAGTTTCTACGTCCAACAAAAGCTCAAGAAACAGTTGTGTGGCCAATTAGGTAAGGATAGCATCGCATCTGCGCTGACTTCCACGGCCTCCTATTTTAAATTGCACTGCGTGGTTAATGTCATAGTTGGGGTATTTGACGAGGCCATGGTCAAATACAGGGTATTCTCTGCGTCCCATGCGCTCTGTTCAGTACATAAAAATGATGAAATCTCGACAGATATTTATGAATATGTTCGAACATAAAATAGTTATGATTATCGTCGAACTTAAACAGTCGTATGCAACTCGCCTATAATAGTAACTAAGACACTCGTATGCAAATTATAAAACTTGCTTCGCTCGTTTTGTAAGCATACTCGTGTCTTAATTATTGCCATTATAGGCTCGTTGCATAATGTACTATTATCATATATATTATTTCAGTAGTATAGATCCCTCCTGCGGCGCTCACAAGCGACCGATCGTGACATATGAGCATTCAAATGAAAGAGAATAGATGGTATATTGGCTTTCACGGCCGGTGAATTAAAACTCAGCAATTCTTCTAGGTTTGTGCCGTGTCTTGTGTGGGGTTTCGCCTAGGACACCAAGCTAGGCTCATCGGCGGGCTCTTGGTGTCCCCGCCCGGACCCCCACAGGAGTGACGAACTGCGCGCCACCTCCCTTTATATAAGGTGCAACTGCACCACTTGACTACGAGAACTAAAAGTTCAAGCAGCCTTAACCTCCCAATGAAGGCTTCCAAAAAGATGGTATATTGGCTTTCACGGCCGGTGAATTAAAACTCAGCAATTCTTCTAGGTTTGTGCCGTGTCTTGTGTGGGGTTTCGCCTAGGACACCAAGCTAGGCTCATCGGCGGGCTCTTGGTGTCCCCGCCCGGACCCCCACAGGAGTGACGAACTGCGCGCCACCTCCCTTTATATAAGGTGCAACTGCACCACTTGACTACGAGAACTAAAAGTTCAAGCAGCCTTAACCTCCCTATGAAGGCTTCCAAAAAGATGGTATATTGGCCTAGCTTGGTGTCCTAGGCGAAATACGCCTCTACCAGTTTGCAGACGATTTAGCAATACTCGGCCTAGCACCTACAGCCCCCCGCCTTACCAGACTCCTACAAGCTTACCTAGATAGACTTCAAGACTGGTTTAACATTTCCCACATTACCGTTAACCCTCGTAAAACCCAATTCATCGTCTTCCGTCGAAAAGCCCGCATTTGCCGACCACGCAACAAAATCCAACTCACCCTTCACTCCCTTCCCCTTATTGAAACAAACATCATAACCTACCTAGGCATCACCTTTCAAAATAATTTTAAATGGAATCACCACCTCCAAAACATCTACCGCCGTGCCTATCACCGGCTAGCAGCCACCCGGAAACTTAAAGGCCATACCTGGGGCCTCAAAGCCCCCCAAATCCTACAGATCTACCAGACTTTCATTCGCCCTGTCCTTCTCTACGCTTCGATATCCTGGATCACCGCAGACCCTCCTCTTTATTTTAATCTTTGTAAACTAGAACCTCCCCTACGATACACCTTCAGCAGATTTCACAGCCCTGTATTCCTTTCTGCCTATCCTTGCAACTATTCATAAACTCCGCCTCAAATATTTAACCAAAGCTAGTATAGATAACTTACCTTTTTTCACAGAAGCCCTCACCATCTCACCCCTTGCCCAAGCTATCCTCGACGACAACCGCACCCCAGCAAATTCGCACCTATTCCCACCGCCAATCACCTAACTTCCTTGAATGTACCCTACTAAACTAATACCCCGCCCCCAGCCCACTATCTATCAATATCAACCTTCCCTTTTTTTTTTTAATATAAAAATACACACTTTGGGTTGGCGACTTTTCGGTCATTTGGAAGCTCAGTGAGCCATAGGCATACAGCCTGCTCAAACTTACGTCCTACAACAGTATTGCCACATCTCCGTACCATTTTCTTGTATATATTTACATTTTCTTTTCTTTCTTTATGCCCACTGAAATGCTCCGTCTCCAGAAAATAGTGAAACCACCGTCAAGTCACACAACAACCAGTGAAGTGAATATGTGCCATAATAATCTGTGAGAGCCAAGTGTCCAATGATACTACATGAAAATACGTGTGAAACCGAAATTGTGTAAAAGTGTAATAAGAAAGACACTACTCTGCAATGACAGAAAACATTATACCAAAGAAAAGAACTAAAACCATCATTTAATGTTGTGTTAAAATTGTAAACTGTTTACCCTTGTATAACCATTGTTAAATTTTTCATTATGTATGTACATTGTTGTGACAAATAAATGGGGGACTAGCGGGATGCCGGCCCGAGAGGGGTGCGGTGTGATGGGGGGCCCTCCCTGGGGGGCCGCTTTGTTGGTTGGGGTGACTTCTGCGCCATCCTTATACAACCCATACGTACGTCATGACGTACACCAACAATAAGAAAATAAATTTCAATAATTAAATTCCTAAGGCCTAAGGGCTACGGAATGAAATAACCAAATATTGATTGTGCAGTTCGTCACTCCTGTGGGGGTCCGGGCGGGGACACCAAGAGCCCGCTGATGAGCCTAGCTTGGTGTCCTAGGCGAAACCCCACACAAGACACGGCACAAACCTAGAAGAATTGCTGAGTTTTAAAGATAATAGACATTAGCAGTGACCAATTGCACTATAATTTCTTTAAAAAATGTACGAAGTGTGCGATTTGCAGATACTGTTGCTGTAGGAAAATACGCTCCATTATTGCTGTCCACTTCACATTTTGGCCGTTGTGACGCCTATTTCATGTCATTTTAACATTCTGAGGTCTTTCAAATCGTATAATTTCATAAATATCGAATAACCGGTGAGTGTTACAGCTAAACTGTCAATCAGTGGACCCATCACACAAATGGCATGAACATGCGAGATTTCTGGCACGGGTACGCTAGTATTTCATATTCTGTAACAAATATTGCTATCCTCATATCCATGAAGCTATCATAGGCAGGAAGCTCCCACCACCATTCAAGACTAATAAACTCGCACTTTTGCTGTCTTATTTCACAAGAACTGATCAGTAGATCCTGCTAGAAGGAATTCTGGGAAAAGGTGTAGGGTAGCATTTCCCACACAGCACCTTTTCACCCTCCACCCGCAGCGATATCTTCTTACCAAACACTTAACAACCACTAATGACAATAATCCGCTTGACAATGTGACCACCACTTCTTACAAGAATAGATCTTACTTTGCTAGAAGAGGTCTGCAAGAAAGACTCTTCACCACATGATCTAAAACAACTGGCCCTCTGTACAATAGAAGAAAGATATCCATCTAATCAATGACTAAAAATATTTACAGATGGCTCACAAGACAAAATAGAACTGGAGCAGGAATACATTCATCTCTCTTTTCACTCTACTTCCCAGTAGGCCAAAACAAAACAAACTTTGATGCTGAGATAAGAGCAATTTCACATGCACTCCATCAGTTATTAGGCAGGAACATTGATTATCAAAAATGTGTTATCATTACAGATTCAAAAGCAGCCATCCAAGCCGTCTCGTCAAATTATAAGCCTCAAAATAAAGAACTGAAATAATTTTTGTATGATAAAAACCCTTCAAAGACTCCGCAAACAGATCTCATTTCAGTGGATCCCTTCTCATGTTGGAATAGCAGGTAATGAAGAGGCAGACAGATTAGCAAAAAAGGTACCACACGACAATAACCTGTCAGTCAGACTGATTTTATGTCAGCAAAAAGGATCTTGAAAAATACTATCAGAAACAGGTATGAAGAAATGGCAAAGAAAACAGCAGAAACCAAATTATGGAAAGACATTGATGCTAAATGGGATCTATATAAATTAACACCAAGAAGAGAAGCTGTAGCCTTCTTCAGACTTAACACTGGCCATGACTGCCTTGCAGCTCATCTGAAACGAATCAACATCTTGAGATCTGAAGAATGCACACTTTGTCACGAACCTGGAAGTAAAATGGATAAGGGGCATCTGCTACATTGCAACAAACTTGATGTGACTGCTAGAACTTCAGGAAACCTCACATAACTCTATTGGAACGCAAGAAAGCTGATGGATTGGAATCCGGGCTAGCCATAGGAAACAACAACAACAAAATGCTTCTATTTCTGGCATTGTCGACTTGAATTCAGCCAGACCTTTGCAGTCAGTTAAAAGACAGTCAGAGAACGAGTAAATTCTAGTCTGTGTTCAGTGGAAGTGGTTAGCCCGATTTACAATACTCAGATACAAGTAACACCATTGCCCATGGATAAGTGGCTTATTAACAGTGGTAAAAAGAGACCCCATGAAAGTGATAGTGCTTGCCCTTCTTCGGAAAGAAGAATAAGGGGGAGGGGGTGACTAGATATTTCATGTTTCAGAAGGGGGAAGGCGCACAAACGATGTTTGAGAACCCCTGGTCTAATGTAGTAGCGACCAATGGATTTGTCTCACCATGTCTTTAGAAGAGTGCAGGGCAACTTTTCAATTAAATTGAATTACTACAAAGTAATTTATTAACAATCGTAACTCACCATCAAACCTCAAACTTGAACACATATAACTACATCAGCACATAACCACGCACTCTTTGAAACCTCATACAGCTGAGGAATATGGCGGCAATTCAAGCCACAACATCAAACAAACGAACATCAACGTCCACGCGACATCCGTGACGTCATCGACTACACTAAAAATTCCGTAGACATGTACGTATCGCGGTATATACTTGAACCACCCTTTGAGTTAAAACAGATCCAAGTAGTCCCCTAACTGCGTACAATCAGAGTTATGAGGCATTTATTAGCATTCGCAGATGATGTAGCAATAATTGCTGAAAATTCGGAAGACTTAAATGGACTGGCAAAAAAGTTCTTCAAAATAGCATGGGAAGTTTGACTAGAAGTGAATGATGAAGAAACAAAATTCATGAAGGTAGAGAGAAATTACGAGACAAGAGGACATGGAACTTTACAAATTGATAACCATGTGTTTAAAGAAGTAGTCGAGTTCTAATACCTGGGGATACTAATGAATAATAGAAACGAAGAAGAACATGAGATAGAAGCGAGGATTAAAGCTGCATCCAGAGCATCATATTCAGTTTAAAAAAAACTACTAACATCCAAATTGTTATCAAGAGGGACCAAAATACGAATTTATAAAACTATAATTAGGCCAGTATTAGATTACAATTTGGTGCAGAAACATGGAGATTAAGCAAATGCACAGAGAGAAAAATAAAGCTTTTTGAAAATAAAATCCTCAGAAAAATTTTCTGACAAATCTGTGAAGCAGGTGAGTGGCGAAGGAGAAAGATCAAGGAACTAAAGGAGTTGTATAAAGAACCCGATGTTGTTGTGGAAACTAAGACAAAAAAAACGGGATGGGCGGGCCACGTGTATAGAAGGAAAGAGGGATCTAGACTGCGAGAAGTGTGTGAGAAAAAGCCAGACGGACGAAGACCTATAGGCAGACCAAAAATGTGATGGAGAGACCAGGTAGCCAAGGACAGCCAGCTACTAGGAGCGCGAGAGGAAGATGCCAAGGACAGAACGAGGTGGAGGAGGCTATTTGACGAGGCCAAGAACCGACTACGGTTTGTTTCGCCAGGAGAGTAAGTAAGCTCAGGGCACAAGCTTAATTCCATTTCAACCCAAGGATATGAGTGGGAGACTGGGGGTAGCATTCGGGGGTGAAAATTCTTCCAGTCTGTACTGGTGTTTATATGGATGATCCTATTATAATGCAAATTTGGGGGCTGTTAATTTTCGACGATGTCGAAATGTAAATATATGTCAGAAAACTGTACAATAATAGCCTTTATGTTCGACCCTGACTATTATATGTCAGAAAACTGTATCATAATGAGGCTCATTATAACACTAATTTTCATTATGAAACAGTTTCTCCCACCAATCAGAGCTCAAGAAACAGTTGTTTGACCAATTAGTTATTAGATGCGCTGAGTTCCACGGTCTTCTAATTTAAATTTCACTGCCAGGCCTAGTGTCATAGTAGGGTAATCGAGGAGGCCATGGTCAAATATAAGGCATTCTCTGCGCTTCATGCGCTCTGTTCAGTACATAAAACTGGCGAAATCTCGACAGATATTTATGAATATTTATGTTCGACGATAATTATAATAATTATCGTCGAACATAAATAGTCGTATGCAACTCGCCTATAATGGTAATTAAGACACTCGTATGGAAATTATAAAACTGGCATACGCTCGTTCTATGAACATACTCGTGTCTTAATTATTGACATTATAGGCTCGTTGCATAATGCACTATTAAAGTACTACTTTTCATTCTGATACAGTTTCTCCAATCAATAAGAGCTCAATATGTTCATTCACTGATCAATTAGGTAAGGGTAGCTTCTCACATGCACTCCAAATGCAACATGTCGGACATGATTTGAAAGTTGACAGTGAAAAGGATATCTGATCAACAATTGTTGTTACGATGCCAAACACAAAGACAAAATCAGCACGAACATTTACGGTAAAAAGAAACTACTATGAAATATGCATGAAATTTAGGAACCCAGAAGTTTGCATCACCATCCTTCTACCCTAGCCTATATTAATTACCGACATGGAAAGTGTGCACCGTCAGTAATGTTTGTATAAACAAACTGCGGAATATTGCAAAAATAAATAGCACTGTACCTTAATATCCATAACTCCCAATTTCTACACAGAGCATTGCATTCGTACAATTTTGACGACAATTTTAGTGAATGCTGTTGTTGACAGAACGTCATGGATGAAGCATGCGTATGACATTAGATCCACGGAAGTCAATAACCCAGCTCTATTCAGTAAAAGGGTTTTCGTATGGGAAGCTTATCCACCAGATGTCATGACTGTTCTATTTGGGACTCCGTTGATTTGCCTCCCATTGACATTCTATACGCATCAAATTTGAAGAATAACTAAATGATAATACGATACATTTTAATTTTAAAGCGTTTGTAACAGCCTATTGTGTGTTATTCGACCAAAATAACAAAATGATCCCACATAGTACCTGTGTGCTATCTGCTGGTGCTAGTTCAGGATAAACAATGTTTCAAAGCTTTCGAATTTGTTATTGGGTAGAGAGCAAATGCTGATACCACGCGGTTCCCAAGAAAAAGAAGAACAAAGCTTTGGAAGGATTTTGATCCTTAGTGGGAATCCAGCGTATGCGCTCTTCACTTAAGTCAGCTGAGAGAATCTCGACAGATATGTTTGAATGTTTATGTTAGAACATATAATAAAATTATAATTATCGTCGAACATAAACAGTCGTATGCAACTCGCCTATAATGGTAATTAAGACATTCGTCTGGAAATTAACATATCCCTGTCTTAATTATTGCCATTATAGGCTCGTTGCATAATGTACTATTTCAGGGCACAATAAGGCTTATTTTTAATTCATGAAAATATTAAGGCTTGGGAACATGATGATTATGATAATTGTTGTTTTAAGGGGCCAAATATCTAGGTTATCGGCCCCAAGGCTTGGGAACAGATAGGAATATAAATTTTAGACAACTAAATTAATACTTAATAAATCGTTTTAAGGATATAAGGATATAAACGAGATTTAAGTGGAAAATATGTTTTCAAATTTGTATTGTTGTATGTTGTACTGTTTTTGTTGAATTTTGTCACCTATTATTATTATTATTATTATTATTATTATTATTATTATTATTATTATAACAAATTCGAAAGCTTTGAAACATTGTTTACCCTGAACTAGCACCAGCAGATAGCACACAGGTACTATGTGGGATCATTTTGTTATTTTGGTCAAATAACACACAAAAGGCTGTTACAAACGCTCACAACCTTGGCAGAATCCTTGTCTGTGTGAAACATCACTGGCCTAAGTCAACAGTCTTTCAACTGTTAAAAGCATGGAGGAAAGTTCAGCAAATGCTACTACCTCAGGTGGTAACCAATCCACCGTCGCTTCGAATGACGCATGCAAGCCTTCGGAATCTGGGGAGCTTGCACCGAAATGCTTGGAGGTATCGGATACTCCACGAAAGATCAAGCATAGAGCCAAGAATTTCTTTGCTACCTTTAACACAAATTCTCTTCGGAAGGTTGGAAAATTAAAACAACTCACGGATGCTGTAACTGAACGTCAGATCCAAATTGCGGTAGTTCAGGAAACACGATTTACTGATGAGCATGCCTTTGAATCGGAAGGCTACTGAATCTTCAAGGGTAAGCCAGGTAAACGTGTTATAGAAACGGTTCCCCAACTCGGTACTGGATTTGTAGTCAACAAGAAGATTCTAGGCTCCATCACAAATTTCACTTCTGTAAGCAGTCGAGTCTCGACCCTTTCCTTTCGAAGTACAAATAAAATGTATATTATTGTGAACGTTCATGCACCGATCAACGTAGCGAACAAGAAAGACCCGGAAGGAACTGATCGATTCTGGGAAGAACTTGAAGACATTTTATCGAAGATTCCAGACAAACATAACATCATTTTACTTGGGGATTTCAATGCCCAGGTAGGCAAAGAAAGAAAATTTCGAAACATTGTTGGAAATTACTCCGCTCATCACAGAACGAATCGTAATGGAGAAGGGCTAATAGAGCTATGTAGGGCCTTCAACCTGGTAATGAAATCCACTGCTTTCAAACATCTGCCCAAGAAACAAAAGACCTGGAAATCCCCAAATCCCAGTCTTGGCGAATTCCAGATTGATCACGTCGCAATTGCACGGAAAGCTCAAAGAGAAATTCAGAATGTGAAAGTTCTACGAAATGCAAAACTGGACTCGGATCATTATCTATCTAAAATTAAAATCAAACTCCTCCCGAGAAACACACGGAGGTTCCGAGCCAAAAAGACTGAAAGATATGATGTTGAAAAACTGGCGTCCGGTAATGAGTTTACACAAAAACTACAAACTGTGGATGCAGAGAACTGGGAACAACTGCGAGAGGCGCTGGTTGAGACAGCAAAAGAGACCGTCCTACTAACTAAAACGAGGAAGCATGCTTGGTGGAACAGTGAAAGTGACGCAGTAATAAGGAAGAGACAGCATGCCTGGCAGAAATGGAATTCGCAACAAAATCAAGTCAACCGGACATACTTCTTGAATGAGAGAACGAGTGCAGCAAAAACCATCCGCAATGCTAAACGTGTTGTTTGAGTCTTCAGTCTTTTGACTGGTTTGATGCAGATCTCCATGCCTCCCTGTCCTGAGCTAATCGTTTCATCTCTACATAACTACCACACCCTACATCTGAGGCAATCTGTTTAACATATTCTAACCATGGTCTACCCCTACAGTTCTTGTCCTCGACCCTTCCTTCCATAACTAAGCTTGCTATTCCTGGGTGTCTTAGTATGTGTCCTACCAACCGATCTCTTCTCTTCATTAGCAGTCGCCAGAAACATCTCTCCTCTCCCACTCGTCTTAATACCTCTATGTTTGTAACCCTATCTACCCATCTGATCTTCATCATTCTCCTGTAACACCACATTTCAAATGCTTCTATTCTCCTCTTTTCTGCTGCACCAATAGTCCAAGTTTCACTTCCATAGAGCGCCACGCTCCAGACAAAGGCTTTCAAAAATGACTTCCTAATACCTAAATCTATATTCGATGTCAGCAGATTCCTTTTTTGTAGAAAAGCTTTCTTTGCCTGAGCCAACCTACTTTTTATATCCTCTTTGCTTCGTCCATCACTGGTTATTCTACTTCCTAAGTAACAGAAGTCTTCTACTTCCTTCAGCTTTTCACCTGTCAATTTGATCTCCATAGAGGTTTCTGATTTATTTCGGCTGCATTCCAGTATTAGCCTACTTTCGATTTTTGCAAAAAATGAAAGTAGACTTATGAGATCAACACAGGGCGAAAAAAGTGTGTCTGTCTGTGTGTATGTGTGTGTGTGAGTCTGTGTGTGTGTGTGTCTGTGTGTGTGTGTGTGTGTGTGTGTGTGTGTGTGTGTGTGTGTGTGTGTGTGTGTGTGTGTGTGTGTGTGTGTGTGTGTGTGTGTGAGAGAGAGAGTGTGTACTCTGAATGTCTGTCCCCCCCTATCAATTCGAACACGGTCAATGCGAATTGAACGAAATTTGGTACAAAGGTAGCACTAGCAAAGGACACCTCAGTGTCATGTTTTATATCGCCGCCATCTTGACGGAAACGTAATGGCGGCCACACAAATGTTCAAAGCTTAAATCAAATTACGACTAATCTAATCATCCGATCTCGACCAAATTTTGCAACAACATACCTTTATGGGGGGAGCATCCTTTGACCAAACTAATAAGTCATCAACGTAATAGTTTGCGGATGGCGGCCATCTTAGTGTGAAAATCGATTCCCCCTATTAATTCGAACACGGTGCAACCAAATGGAACGAAATTTGGTACAGAGGTAGTACTAACAAAAGGCACCTCAGTGTCATGTTTTATATCGCCGCCATCTTGACGGAAACGTAATGGCGGCCACACAAATGTTCAAAGCTTAAATCAAATTACGATTAACCTAATCATCCGATCTCTACTAAATTTTGCAATAACATACCTTTATAGAGGAAGCATCCTTTGACCAAATAACTAGGTCATTAGCCTAATAGTTTGCGGATGGCGGCCATCTTTATGAGAAAATCAATTCCCCCTATTAATTCAAATACGGTGAAACCAAATGGAACGAAATTTTGTACAGAGGTAGCACTAGCAAAGGGCACCTCAGTGTCATGTTTTATATCGCCGCCATCTTGACAGAAACGTAATGGCGGCCACACGAATGTTCAAAGCTTAAATCAAATTACGATTAACCTAATCATCCGATCTCTAACAAATTTTTCAACTACATACCTTTATGGAGGGAGCATCCTTTGACCAATCTAATAGGTTATTAGCCTAATAGTTTGCGGGTGGCGGCCATCTTTATGTCAAAATTGATTCCCCCTATTAATTCGAACACGGTGGAACCAAATGGAACGAAATTTGGTACAGAGGTAGCACTAGCAAAGGGCACCTCAGTGTCATGTGTTATATCGCCACCATCTTGACTGAAACGTAATGGCGGCCACACGAATGTTCAAAGCTTAAATCAAATTACGATTAACCTAATCATCCGATCTCTACCAAATTTTGCAACTACATACCTGTATGGAGGGAGCATCCTTTGACCAATCTAATAGGTCATTCGCCTAATAGTTTGCGGATGGCGGCCATCTTTGTGTCAAAAT
The DNA here is from genome assembly GCA_946902985.2 of Meconema thalassinum. NCBI lineage: Eukaryota > Metazoa > Arthropoda > Insecta > Orthoptera > Tettigoniidae > Meconema > Meconema thalassinum. The sequence continues at coordinate 219,700,014 of OX336390.1, read as the reverse complement.
CGATTCTCCCTATTAATTCAAACACGGTGAAACCGAATGGAACGAAATTTGGTACAGAGATAGCACTAGCAAAGGGCATCTCAGTGTCATGATTTATATCGCCGCCATATTGACAGAAACGTAATGGCGGCCACACAAATGTTCAAAGCTTAAATCAAATTACGATTAGCCTAATCATCCGATCTCTAGCAAATTTAGCAACAACATACCTTTATGGAGGGAGCATCCTTTGACCAAACTAATAGGTCATCAGCCTAATATTTTGCGGATGGCGGCCATCTTTGTGTGAAAATCGATTCCCCTTATCAATTCGAACACGGTGAAACCGAATGGAACGAAATTTGGTACAGAGGTAGCACTAGCAAAGGGCACCTCAGTGTCATGTTTTATATCACCGCTATCTTGACGGAAACGTAATCGCGGCCACCCATATGTTAAAAGCTAAAATGTAATTACGACCAACCTAATAATCTAGTCTCTACCAAATTTTGCAACACCATATCTTTATGTGGGAAACATATTCAGACCAAACAGCAAGAACATCAGCCCAATAGTTTGCAGATGGTGGCCAAGTATGTGTGCAAATCAATTCCCCCTATCAATTCAAACACGGTGAAACCGAATTGAACGAAATTTGGTTCAGAGGTAGCACTAGCAAAGGGCACCTCATATTCATGTTTAATATCCCTATAGCACGTTGTATTTCAACAAGCTACTACAACCAACATTCAATCATACTCCTTGAAAAGGACAAAGAGTTATAACAATACCCATGCATTTAGGAGAAAGTAGGCTATATGTTCTTTACTGAACATCTTGTTTTTGTTTTACATTTATTAATTTTCATCATGAATTCTTTCTGTAAGACGGAGTCCATACCATTCAAAAACTCATTCAAATCCTCAGGCTTGTCGGCCAAGATGACGATGTCATCAGCAAATCTCAGAGTTGAAATTATTTCTCCTTGAATCTTCACTCCCACTTTAAATTTTTCTCTAATTTCCTTCATTGTTTGTTCAATGTAAAGATTGAAAAGTATGGGTGATAAGTTGCAGCCTTGCCTTACACCTTTCTGAATACCAGCTTCTCTCTCATGTCCTTCAACTCGAATGACTGCTGTCTGGTTTCTGTATAGATTGTATATCACCCTCCTATCTCTGTACTTTATTCCAATCGATTTCAAAATGTCAAACAATTTAGTCCAATCAACGTTATCAAAAGCCTTTTCTAAGTCTACAAAAGCCATGAACGTTCTCTTATCTTTCCTTATTCTACCTTCCAAAATCAGCCTAAGACTTAGTACAGCTTCCCTTGCTCCTACATTTCTCCTGAAACCAAACTGGTCTTCACCCAACTCTGTCTCTATCTGGCTTTCAATCCTCTTGTAAATTATCCTAGACAGAATCTTTGAAGCATGAGTAATCAAGCTGATTGTATGGTAATCTTCACATCTGACAGCTCCCACTTTCTTTGGTATAGGGATGATTACATTCTTCTTGAAATCAGGGGGTACCTCACCTGTCTCATAAATCCTACACTCCAAGTGAAATAACCTGATCAGACCTTCATCTCCTATGCAGCGTAGCAACTCAATCGGTATATCATCTATGCCTGGTGCTTTGTTCCTTTGTTTGTTGGATCAAATCGAACAGGATTTCCAGAAGAAGAATATGCGCAACTTCTATAGAACATTTAAAAGCAACTTTAAGAAATATAGCAACTCAATCGGTATATCATCTATGCCTGGTGCTTTGTTCCTGCTTAAGTCTTCCAAAGCTCTATCAAATTCTGATCTCAATATTAAATCTCCTTTCGCATCCTCATCAATTTCCTCCTCCCTTTCCATTACATGATTCTCAATCTCCTTTCCCTTATACAAACTCTCTATGTAAGCTTTCCATCTCTCAACCTTTTCTTCCCTATCTGTTAGAGGCTTTCCATTTGTGTCCTTAATATTAGAGCACTTAGTCTTCTTTTCCCCAAAAGTATTCTTAATCCTTCGATAAGCTGTGTCTACTTTACCTAATTTCAGACAATTTTCTATACCTGCACATTTCTCTTAAAAACCAGATGGATCAAATCGAACAGGATTTCCAGAAGAATAATATGCGCAACTTCTATAGAACATTAAAAAGCAACTTGAAGAAATATAGCCCTCCATGTCTTCAGTTCAGGGATTGCAATGGAAAACTAGTTTATAGCGACAAAGATAATTGTCAGGTGCTTGCAACATATTTTGAGTCCCTTCTTAACTGTGAGACTCCAAGTTCCATATTCACATTCAATGACCATGCGCAAGTCCACCCAGATTCCTCTTCACCCACAAAAAAGAGGAAGTCAAACAGATTATCCGATCTCTAAAGAACCATAAAGCTCCAGGTGAAGACTCGATAATCGCTGAACTGTGGAAGTTTGCTAGTGACAATACAGAGGATAAATTAACGGACATCATACATGAAATTTGGGATACCGAAAGACTTCCAAGTGATTGGACTTCTGCTTTAATCCACCCCCTTCATAAGAAAGGCGATAAAGCAGATGTTAACAATTATCGAGGCATCTCCCTCCTACTGATAACTTACAAAATCCTCTCAAAAGCTCTTCAAATTAGGGCTGAAGAACAGCTAGAAACAGAACTGGGTGATTATCAAGGAGGTTTTAGGAAGGGACGGTCATGTGTGGAGCAAATCATGAATCTCAAATCTATCCTTTCATATCTGAAACCAAGGAGCAAGAAATTTGTAGTAACTTTCATTGATTTTAAGAAGGCTTATGACTCCATTGATCGGACTACCCTACTTAAGATTCTAAAGGAGTTTGGCCTAGACAACAAAACCAGAGCGATCATCCAACAGACTCTCACCACCACTTCAAAAGTTAAGATTAAAGGCGAGATTTCCAATGCCTTCGAGATAAGGACAGGAGTTCGACAGGGAGATGGTCTCTCGCCTCTGCTATTCAACTGCGTTCTTGAGAAAGTTATCCGTGAGTGGCGCAAAACAATGAGTGATGAAGGAGTCGAAAATGGAATCAGACTTGGTCACAAGAATAAGAACCTATCAATTGACTGTCTAGCCTTTGCAGATGACCTTGTGGTTTTTGCAGATTCGTTCGATACGGCCAGGAAACAGATCAACCAGCTTCAAACACAAGCTGATCTCTTTCGAGAAAACAGAATTTATTACTAACATCAAAACGGCTCCAAAACATATTGAAGTGAATCATTGGAAAATCAAGCGGGTTGTGAAATTTACGTATCTTGGGGAACGGATAGACCCTACAATGTTCGAAAAAGAGGCTTTTGCGTCACGCTTGAATAAAATTGAAATGGCTTACCATTTAACTAAGAATGTCTACAACAAAAGATCTATATCCCTGAATGCAAAACTGAAGCACTACTGCACGGTCATCCGGCCAGAAGCTTTGTATGCAGCGGAATGAATAGAAAAGGCATAATGGAAAAACTGGAGACCAAGGAAAGGAAGATATTGAGGAAAATCCTGGGTCCAGTCAAAGAACACGGCGAGTTCCGAAGACGCCACAACCACGAGTTGTACACTCACGTAGAGAAAATAACGGACGTGAAGAGGAAAAGGAGGATTTCTTTTTATGGACATATAACCCGAATGAAATCAACACGGCTATCCAACAGAATTTTTGCTTTTCTCCGTGAGAAAAAGACAAAGGGGGCCTGGTTCATTGAAGTAGAGAAAGATATGTTGGAGACTGGGATTACACGTGAAGATATCCAGGAGCGTGGCCCACTTAGGGATAAACTTCAGAAACATCGGAGTTTTCAACTTAAGCCGAAGCTAAAAACCGGGAAGGCGTGGACGACAGAGAGAAAGGTGCAACATCGATTGTGAATGAAGGAGTACTGGGCTAACATTAAAATGCAGAAAAAACAGTTGACATGACGTGGTCCTCAGTTGGCCGTAACGAAGGAAGAAGAAGAAGAAGATTATTATTATTATTCACCCCGGAAATTTTTACAGTACGTTTCTTTCTTATGGCAACTCAATATACTCTCCAGGTACAAAATGGGTTCTCTCTTATGTTCATAAGTTGAATGGGGGACGGGGGCTTCAATACGTTGAAAATGGATTTGTCTTCCACAAAACTACATCTATTTTAAGGATCCTCATTATACAACTTTCAAAGAAATATGATACCAGATTATAGAGTATAATATGCGTGTTGGAACGTTGGGGAAAGTATGGAGTTTTCATTTTCAAATAGTTTAGCGATCAATAAGTACAGGGAACCTTAGAATATGTCTTCAACGGAATGTTCCCTTTGGCATATCCTGTAACATAGTTCATCTCTTTATTCAGATTCCCAGCCGAGGCAATGCTGGGCTGAAATGCTAGTGGTAATATAAATATGAACATTATACTCGACATAACCACTGTTCCCTTATTATGAACATAAAAAGGCGTAAAAATCCAGAACTTCGTATGTTTTGGACAAACTATGTGAAAGCTGGAATTAATGAGCACAAATGCATTTCAATGCTATAAAATATACACGGATCTTTATGACCTCCCATTATGTTAGGTGATAAAATACGAGGAATTTCATTTCCAGGAGTGAGAGAATGTTATTTCGAGTGGGTTGTGCCCATGAATGTGTGCGCACTGGCAAAACTTTACGAGCATAATTACAGTATGTCCCATTTTTTAAGAGACGAGGGCCGTAAAGAATTCAGTGGTAACAAACATATTATGCATATATACTGTGATCCCGTATGTTCTGTACTGTACACAGAGTGATCTGCAATAAATTTGATTAGGGCGGACTTCTCTGAAGAAATAGGAGACAGACTGTGTAAGTGACGTATCTTAAAAGTGATGATACCTGGTTGTAAAAGTGTACGAAACTCTTAACCAGGTGGTGAGTATGACTCTGTGTACAAGCTTTGTCGTCATGTAAGCGAGCGTGTGGCCGGTAATGCGAGTGAAGTAGGTAGCGGAAGGGGTTGTGCACACTGGATGAGACAAAACAGGTATATGCGGTAGATATGCATTATTATCATAATATACACCATTTGCTTCACTTCAGACCAACACCTCAGCCTGTAGTTACACGGCTTATTTATAGTAAAGCGCTCTATTTACCTGAGAATCGTATTGAAAACAGTTCTTCAGAATTATTTCAAATTCTCATTCACACGTTTTTCCATTCTTTTTTAAATAACTTTTATCCATATTTGCATTTAAGTTTGGCGGGATGATCGTTCCAAACCCGTGCTGAACGAGCAAAAACCCAACTCTGAAGGGCTCGGTCTCGCAAAGGCTGGGTATAAGACAAACCTCTTTGTCCCTGTGGACGGAACGGTGAAGCCTTATTTCCATCCACGCGGAACGCAGCAAACTGGAAAGGAATGGAAAGGGGAAAGTACAAGACCACGACGTTTCTATCGACGCGATACGAGGTGCGGAAGTTCACAGCGAAATATGTGGAAACTTAGTCGTAAACATTGTTACTTGTTGATTTCAAGTTCCATCCTTTCCAATCAAAGAATATATCGTATTACAGTAATTAATAAACACGCAATGAAACAAAACATTATACAAATAGCTCGGATGCAATAATATCACAGCCACCTAACATGACGCGTGTATTATATAAAGAACGCGATTCAAAGAGTAATTATCATGCGGTCATTGTATTCTAAGTGGCCGTGTTCGTCGTGGACAATGCGGACAGATTCACGGGTTTGGGCTTCTCCGTCGCTCCCGCATAGACTCGATAGCCAACGACGACTTTTGATAGGTCCGTTGAGTATTATGCTTATTGCAGGGTTATTCTGTTTCATGCCTTCCGCTCACAGAATGGCGTGTATGGAAATGAGACTTACAATTAGGGTCGGGGAAGGGGCAGGTGCCCCGGGACATGAAGTACGGTACTATTCCAGCATTTTACTGACGGAAGTTTGGAAAGAACGAACAAAAATCACACTCAGCCACTGTCAGCGCCGAGATTCAAATCTCCGCTCTCCGTACGTGCTGCAGCTCCCCATCGCTGCCGTAGTGTGTGAATTAACGGGCCATGGGGTTAGCATTTTAAATTCCACATTTAAACCGACTTCGCCACTTACAAGAGAATAGTCAGAAGCGTGATACTTCGATTTTTACGAGATTTGATATAATTGTGGTTATATGAAAATGATTCGTTTTTTGGCATTCTGTTTTACGCCATTCACAGCCTGTTAAATGTTCGATATTTGAGTTACTGTCCCGTTGATGGCGCGCACTGAGGAGTAGATAAAGGAAGAAAAGTGTAGTGTTGTCTTCCCTCGCCCGACAGCTTGACAAGCGAACTTTCAACGCGATACTTCATATTGTTACGTAGTAATTGGAAATTTTAACGTTGTCTCAAAAGTGAAAAATGTGAATGTCAAAAAGAAACCCTCAAAAATGTCTTGCAGTTAAGTTAATAAATAATGTCATTTGTACCTAATCGAAACGGAACTAGCGGAAATTGAGCAAAAAATATAGGTTTAACTAAATATAAAGCCTCTCAGTAAGCTTAAAGAATATTTCTACATGCTCTTATAAAGTTGTATTAACATTATATTTTGACATTCATGTTTGATCACGTTTAATTTTGTACGATCTCAAAATAACTGACAATTAATGTTTAATTTAAAATATAGGTTTAACTAAAGATAAAACCTCTCTGTAAGCTTAAAGAATATTTCTACATGCTCTTATAAAGTAGTATAAACATCATATTTTGGCATTCATGTTTGTGATCACGTTTAATTTTGTAGGCTCTCAAAATAACTGACATTTAATTTTGTAATTAAAAATATAGGTTTAACTAAAGATAAAGCCTCTCTGTAAGCTTAAAAAATAATTCTACATGCTCTTATAAAGAAGTAATAATATCATATTTTGACATTCATTTTTGATCACGTTTAACTTTGTAGGCTCTCAAAATAACTGACAATGGTTTTTTTTTTTTTTTTTTTTTTTTTTTAAATTAAAAATATATTGAGTGCAGATGTGCAATAAATTACTTTAAAAACAAATACAGTTGAATAATTTTACATAAATAAACATTTTTTAACATTACCACAACACTGAGTCGTAGTGTTTACGTACATTCCCTGGAATAAATATTATATATTCAATGAGAGCTCCTAATCACTATTTCCGCTTCATTTAAGAAGAATCGTACGCCTAAAACCATCCTCATAAATATGTTAAAGCACCTACGTAGTTCTTTCGAGCCACTTTCTGTGGTCTCGGGGTGCGTATTGGAATTCCCGATCCAGACTTCCGGCTCTGACAAGAAATGTAATTCTGGTCTGAGGAATGGGGTGGGGTTCACTCAGCCTCATGAGGCAAGACTGGGAGGAGATGGATTCGATTCCCACCTCAGTTGTCCTAGAAGTGGTTTTCTGTGGCAACTCCACTAAACTACTACAGGCATATGCCGGGATGGTTCCTAACGTTAGGCCACAGACACATTTTCCTGAATACTTGCTGGAATTAGAATTTACAAACACTAGTACAGCTATCACTATAACACAGATTATCAGAAGGGTTACTCACACCCAAGTGCACGGGGCTGTATGACCACGATTCCAAAGTTTGACAAAGGGCCTAACTACACATTTTTGAAAATTTTGATTTATTGACTTTTTAATTTTATTTAATATTTAATGTGTTATTTATATAATTTTTTATTTACCATGTATTTTTTTTGAAATTTTGACAAAGGGCCTAACTACATTTTTGTTGATATTTCTTGAACCCATGGTCGGATTTAGATGTGTGATGTGTTGTAGGACTTGGGCCTTTCCTATAAACAACTTATTTCCACCCCAATATAAAAACTACCCCTACCCGGAAGGGGGGGGATAGTTTTTTTTTTGTAAGCATGTACGCTCTCGGCTTTTGTAAAAGGACGAGCTTTTTAAATGATTATTTATGGACGAATTATGGATGGCGTGCTTTTGAAATAAAGATGGTGAGCATAGCTTAACCTAGCCTATCCTAGTTAAGCTATTCTAGTCTAGTATACCTAACCAAAACCTAATTGAGGGCATACCAAAGGACCTAAGTGCAAAACTTGGTGGGTGGGTGTGTTTTATAATACAGGAATTATAATAATAATAATAATAATAATAATAATAATAATAATAAAGCCTCCGTGGCTTAGGCGGCAGCACGCCGGCCTCTCACCGCTGGGTCTGTGGTTCAAATCCCGGTCACTCCATGTGAGATCTGTGCTGGACAAAACGGAGGTAGACAGGTTTTTCTCCGGGTACTCCGGTTTTCCCTGTCAAAATTTCATTCCAGCAACACTCTCCACTACCATTTCATTTCATCTGTCATTCATGTAATCATCGCCCCAGAGGAGTGCGTCAGGCCTCGGCAGCCGGCACAGTTCATATCCTCGCCGCTAGATAGGGGCTTCATTCATTCCATTCCTGACCCGGTCGGAGACTGGAAGAAGGATGTGGATTTTCAATAATAATAATAATAATAATAATCATAATAATAATAACAATGTTATCGTGTTGGAAGCTATTTTTCAAAAGAAAGATAATTGACCACATTAGTGACGAATTGCACTCTGATTTCATAAATATCGACAATTTGTTTAAAAGGAGTGTTTAAACAAGACGATAGTCCATGGCAGAACTGTGTCGCGTCGAGCCCACATACCAAAAAATGCCGGCTGGGTGGTTCTCACACTGGTACATTAGTATTTAAGTTAGTTATTAGTTATTGAGGTTTTGAGAGGCAGAACTACGAGATCATCTGCCCCTCACTAGTATGTAATAATAAGGGTTAATAATACCGACAGGAGTGCCTCCGTGGCTTAGGCGGCCGCACGCTGGCCTCTCACCGCTGGGTCCGTGCTTCAAATCCCGGTCACTCTGTGAGATTTGTACTGGACAAAGCAGAGGCAGACAGAATTTTCTCCGGGTACTCCGGTTTTCCCTGTCACAATTTCATTCCAGCAACACTCTCCACAATCATTTCATTTCATCTGCCATTCATTTATTCATTGCCCCAGGGGAGTACGACAGGCTTCGGCAGCCGGCACAGTTCAAATCCTCGCCGCTAGATGGGGGCTTCATTCATTCCATTCCCTGACCTGGTCGGTCGACTGGAAGCAGGCTGTGGATTTTCAATACCGACAGGAGTACCTACACTCGCTAACGCGCAGCAGTGGGCCATGGACCCAAGCTACCTGTGGACTCTATAGACGTGGTTTCAAATCCCACCGTTTTCGTATTTGAAATGGTTTCCCATAGTTTCCCATTTTCAACTCCAGTATTTTCAACTCCGGTATTTTCTAATACAGTAGGTCACGGCAGCTTCCTTCCACTGCCCATTTTCATTCATCTTCATCTCTCATGAGGTTGGCGTCCGAAACGACATCCAGCCGTTAAAAGAAACACGTGCCACATAGACTTTCAACGCATCTCACCCCCAACCCCGTTGAAAACGAGAATAATAAGGGGTAGACATGCAATAATGGTGATAATCGCATGTATCAGAGCAATAAATTTACTCTCTTCCCAATCTCTGGATACCCGAGATTATTTTATTCTATTCTATTCCTTCCCTTGCTATTGCGACCGCTATTTAAAAGAACACGCACATTATGCTGAGGCCTTATCATCCAGCATGCGATAGATCTGTGTCTTGCTGCGGTGTTCATATTTCACTGGGGAAGCAGGTAATATGCTTAGCGCTCCCAGAGAGGTGTTTGCAGCCGCAAGAGCTTAAAAAAGCTCTCTTTAATTTAATTCTGGAGAGCAGACGCGAGTTATGAACTTCATTACATGAGCCTAGGGTTGCACAATCACCTCTCACAACTAATCCCTACAATTTGAAATCCACACTGTTATTTTAATTAGGAGGGTATCTCTCCCGCTGCGTTTCCATGTGTGCTCTAAGAATGGAAGAAGGAGATGAAGACAGAAAGCTTGTAATTTTACGTGGCCGTTAATCTTGGAGTCACGGGACCTCCTTTTTTACATGGAATTCGAACCCCCGGGCATGGTATTTCACTTCGAAAATCTCACATGCAATGACTGGGAATCGAAAGCGGTTCATCTTGGTGAGAGACAAACCGCATGACTGCTGCGCCACCACGCCTTAAGGAGGAGATGGAAGTCCGCAGATTGAACGTTTAATCCCGAGGGTGAAGGTGGCCACACATAGTGTGGATTTCCAACAGAATTTTTCAGCCATTCAGGCAATTGCCGGGAAAACTACTTCGTCCACCTTCTGTGGTCAGGAGCTACGTATTGAAAATCCTAATCGAAAAATCCTTTGTTCGATTCCCAACTCTGACAAAAAATGTAATTCTCGTCTGAGGGTTGGAACGTGGTTCACTCAGCCAAATGAGGCAGAACTGAGGAGAGATGGGTTCGATTTCCACCTCCACCATCCTAGAAGAATGATCTCCGTGGTTAACGCATTCTACTCCAGGCAAATGCCGGGAAGGTTCCTAACTTAAAGCCACGGCCACCTCCTTCCCAATCTTCAACTTAATTACAAGTACACACACTAGTTCAGCCATCACAATAACTCAGGGTATCTGGCAAGAAGTCCCCACACATACCCAAGTTCACGGGACTAAATTACCACGACGTTCAAGCCACTCGAAACATTATCAACTCAAGTCCTGGGGCACATATCCCGATATAATATAATCAGAGTTACATACACCATTGTAGGTCACAACACACCCAAGTACACGGAGATAAATGACCAAGATGCCCCAAGACGATAAAATGAATGACTTGTGAGGTTTTCCTCTAAGTAAAATCATAGATTTTGAAGAATTTTACAAGTTACTTTTAATACAAGCAAAAATGTCATCAGCATAATGAAGTTTGGCGAGACAGAATGATGGCACGGGCGCTTCGAGAAAAAGGATTCGCCGCCTACAAGAAAGAAAGTTACCTGATTTGGCTGATAAGAAAGCACCAGGTGCATGGACATCACCGCGTTCAAGCCACAGTCGAAAACCGGAGTGATCTTAGACCCAACATTTCTATTTGAGTCTGACAGCGACCAACCCGAGAAGGTCGATATTGAAATGAAAGCTATTCATGAACCAACTGTGGGGTACTACAGGGAAATGTACAGTTTGGACCACATCTCTGTTAAGGAACTAATGGTGTGTGCAAAAACAACAATTACAAAGGTTCTTATAAACTTATGGAGATATAGGCATAGATTTAGCCTTTCTAAACCTCCTGCTAACAATAGATATTAAGTACCATTGTCTGTTGTGGGGTTTGAGCCATTTTTTCAGTGTTGCCTTGGTAAACATTAGTTTAGTGCTTTTCAGTCGGTCAACACGAATGTACCCAAAAGAGCTGGGTTATGCCCTAATCTTGAAATACATTACATGAAATTAATAAATACACTAGGATGACCAGTTTCGATCGTCAAGCGATCATCATCAGATCCATTACACTTAGGCTTAAAATCTATGTTTGGAAATACAAGTGAAAATATTTACAATATATACAATTATTTAGTTGCAGTGATGTTAGGTGAAATACTAAATGGTGATAGAGTTTGTAATTTGGAGTGATTATATGGTTGTAAAATTCAACTATGATTAAACTGTAATATTACAGGCTACTACTTATCTGGTTGTCTTCCTTACTGGAGCAACGCGCAGTTTTCCTGTTCACTGTTACTGTCGACCACACCTGGAGTGCGATTAGTGCAAATTAATTACTAGTCAAATAGAGACATTTTGTACTTGTTGAAAAACAGACAGACAGACAGACACTATATTCTCGTGGTAGCCCACAAACTAGGGAAGTATTTGTAATTTAATTAAATGCTCAGAATGATGTCTCTTTTCTTAGGCCGTATTTCAAATAATTGTGTATACATTAATGAGACTCGTGTTAACAGTTCAATGACTCCTGGCCTAGTTCTACGCGTGGGTGTGCAGGTGTTAGTTTCATTGCATCAGGCAGTTGCTCGCGGGGAATTACGTAGATTTGATGAAGAAAAGAATCCCATTAGATGGAACTTAAAGAAGAGAGATGAGCATAGCTTCAGTGTAAGAAAAATCAATAGCATATCAGTGCGCTGAGAAAGGTGACCTGTGTTGACATGAAACACAGTGAGTACAAGTCCAGCAACACATTTTTACATCCGTGACAATACAGTAATTATTTAACAGACAGCTAGAAAGCAAACAAACGGCTGGCGCCACTCGCCACTCACGAACGTTGGGGGACTAGCAAATACATATGACGCAGAAGGCTTTTAGTACTACAGTATTCAGGTATCTCCTCAATCTGAATTCTCAAGTGTCTATTTACTTAAAGAACTGGTTCTGATTTTGAAAATTTCTGATTTTTGTTTTCGTATATTTTTGTTTGTTATTATTAATATAATCTTTATTATTCTATTATAATTTTAGACCATTTTAGACGTCACACCTATGATTCGCTGACGACATCGTACTGGTTGCAAACTCCCCTAGAGAACTACAACACATGCTTCTCGAACTAAACACAGCCAGCAAAACTGCAGGCCTATCAATGAAGTTTAACAAAACAAAACTAATGACCAAAGGGCCATTAATCCCAATCACAATTGACGGAAATGCTCTACAATATGTCGACGAATACGTATACCTGGGCCAACTATCTCCTTGACATAACATAACAAGAAGGTAATAACAAGATGAATAACTCAAGCTTGGAAGGCCTTCTGGGGGCTAAATTTCATACTGTTGGACAAAACACTAAATAGGAAACTCAGGATCGAGACATTAAACACATGCGTTATATCAGTACTGATCTATGCCTGTCAGACATGGTACTTGACAGCCAAGCAAAAGAAGGCAATAAAGGTATGCCAAAGGAAGATGGAAAGAAAAATAATAGGCATAACACTCAGAGACAAAATTTCAAATAAAAGACTCCAGGATATCACATCCTCAGAGAGCGCCTCTCACCAGGCCACAAGAATAAAGTGGGAGTGGGCAGGGCACGTAGCGAGATTGCATCAGAACAGATGGGTTCAGAGGACAACCATGTGGGATCCCTACATAGGAAAGAGAAGCCATGGCAGGCCAAAAATTAGATGGGCAGATGACTTCCGGCATCTACTAGGACCACACTGGACCCGAACAGCACGAAGTAGATCTGATTGGAAAGGGTTTGGAAGATTGTGTATCAGGGAAAATCAGCAAGACAATGGTGTAAAGTGAAAGTACAAAAATAAACGAGTGTCTAAAATTAATGGATGGAAAACACACTAGAGTAACCGAAAGTACCAAGCTATAGTTGTAACATAGTGTATAAGACACTCAGAGTGACGTAATCTAAGTAATAAGGTAAAGTGTAGACTAAGATTATGAAGAGACACATGCACCGGCCAACGTGGAATAGCTCACCGCGTGGGATCAACCTTAAGAGCGTCCCTTGTAAAGGGAGGCCTTTGACCTACATGGGAAATTTAGGCTTATTCATTCATTAATTCAATCTGTGTTAGAAAGGGCAGATGACTTCACTGTTCCTCCCCTTAAAACAACAATAACTAACTAAACTAACCAACAAGTATAGTTCTCTCAATTTCCTCGTTAACGAACGAAACCTATCTGGGTGGATATGTTAACATTCCATGTCTGCAGGGAGCCAAGGCTTTCCCAGCGCGAGGCACAGTGTTGTAAACTCTCCACCGTAGCCACGGAGAGCAAGCAGCGAGACTGGACAGAACTATGTGTAGCTGTGCAACACTGCACACCTGACACGCGAGCGGGCCGTCAGGACCGTACTCTGGACTCCACTTGGAGAGATAGAGCAAGCATTCTCTTCAATTAGTCAACGATTCAAATATAGCTTGTAGTTTTACGTGGCTCTTAATCGTAAGACACGGGACGTGCTTTTTAAGTAGAACCACCGAATGTGGCATTTCACCTCAAGAATTCCACATTGAACGATTCAAACATTCTTAAAGTGGACCGAGAAACCATTGCAACCATATATTATTTTTTATTTTTATTTTTTATTTTTAGAAATACGTTTCTACTTTTTCGAACTATCATAGCCAATGAATTGTTGACCGCTCATCATTCAAATTCTGTAAAGTAATTAAAGAGTTAACCACCTCGTGGTGTAGCGGATAGTATGCTTGGCTGTCGACCCGGCTCTGTTAATAAATGTTATTCTTGTCTGAGAGCTGGAACAAGGTACACTCAGCCTCGTGAGGAAAAACTGAGAAGAGGTGGGTTCGACTCTAACCACAGCCATCTTATAAATGGTTTTCTGTGGTTTCTCGTTTCTACTACAGGCAAATGCCGGGATGGTTCCTAACTTAAGGCCACGGCCGTCTCCTTTCCAATCCTCACTTGACTGACAAATGCACACACTAATACATCAATCACAATAACACAGGTTATCAGCCAAAGTCCACACAATCCCAAGTACATGGAGCTACGAGACCACGATGTCACAAAACCCCTAAATAAATCAACAATAACAACAACACAGTAATTCAAGAAATAAAACGAACATCGTATTCCTTAATTGTTTACAAAGCATGTAAGCGATGTAGCACATCGATGTTATAAATATGAGCAGTAGTGCAAGTTGCGCTACCACAGCGGTGGCCTGGGCAGGCTGTACCAAGAGCCCACTGATGAGCCTGACTCGGTGCACCTAGGAGAAAACGCGCAACAGACTCGCCAAAAGGCGGGGGTGGCGTAGTCGGTAGCATGCTGAGCTTCTATGCCCATGATCGCGGGTTCAAATCCGTCCGAAGCCATCGGATTTTTTAAGAGCGTTAAAAATCCCTCAGTATGCCTTCCTTCGGAGGGGAAGTAAAAGCCGGTGGTCCCATGTCATAGATTTATGGCATGTTAAAGAACCTTCCACTAATTGCATATGTGTGTAGCTAAATTGTATAGGTTAAGAATGTAAACAACGCTCTTAGGTTCCTACGTTCGTTGCCAAGAGCCGACTGCGGTGGCGTCTGGTAACTAAGTTCTGAACTAGTAGTCGTTGACGGTGGCGTTTGGCGGAAAAAGTAGGAACTATTTGAAAAATTCAAAAGTCTGCAGTTCTTACTTGAATTAAAAAACTGATACACACTAATACAGTCATCACAATTAACACCGGTTATCAGACAGATTCTACACACACCCAAAATACACGGGGCTACATGACCGCGTGTCGCAGCCCCTAAACTTAAGAACCAACCAACCAGACTCGCCAAAAACCTAAAAGAATTGTCGAAGTATCCGTAGCCTTGAAAGACTAAAGACTAAACAAGTAGTTCCGTGAAGGACTATACAGCCTATTTTCATATATCCTACTTATGTTAACTGCCACTATCAGCATACAACATTCCAGTTTGATTGCTGTAATAGATTCGTAGATATTGAGAACCGACTAAATATTTCGGATGGTCACCATGTTGGATTTTATATATGTAGGTCCTAGAGTTATGTACTGTTGATCACTTTTGTGATACTTTCAATGTTTAGCTTGGCCCATTTGTCGGTCAAATTTTATTTATTGTTACCGAGATCCCCGAATGGTAATTATTTCTTTACAAATGTTAATTGCTTAAACCATATGCATAATCTTGTTATCAATCACTTATTCATAGATATTATAGTTCTCACCTCGAGTGTTACAGTCGCTCGCTACCTCAGGCGTCCTCACTCCCGACATACAGGACATCTACTGGTTGATCCACTGTCCGCTGAGTAGTGTCGACTGACGTCACCCTGACTTTCGTTCGACCAATGGCAGGTCTTTGTCTGGTCGGGCGATCTCCAAACTTCGAGAGAGTTCCATGGTCCCTATTTAAGACGCCGCTTGCTGGCGTTCTCCACCACTTCTGATCCACCACTCCTGATCAATCATCACTTTGGATCACTTCAACCTGCTGGTCACCGCTACTGCATCTCATGACACCATCGCTGATATCTACGCTACCGAGCAGTTACGTCACAAGATCTGCACCATGACGTATTGCTCAAGATGGCAAGAATAATTGCCAGCCGCTGTACTCTTCACCTTCACCTTAGAGGGGATACTTGGAATCGTCTTTCGAAATATTGCTGGATCATCTCTTGGAAACTATAAATGTCATTCCTGCGCAAGAAAAGAAGAGAGAGTTGACATTTTATCGATGGTGCACCTATCTCTAGGCCATGTACGCCTCCTTCCGAGAAAACCGTGAGGACTCTTTTAAATCAACATTTATGCTATCTGGAACTTTTTAAGGAGCTGGCTCTTCAACCCTCTTCAAAGATAAGTTTACTTTTATGAAGAACTTATATCATACCAGTTATTTTACACTCTTAATCATTTTTTATGGTTCTCTCTTTTTATAAACTGCATTTTTATATGTTAAGCTCAACTTTTCTCCAATCAAGCAAGCTTGTTTCATGGACCTTTCTATAATCTGGGTTTCTGTCATCAGGCCCTCACACTTTGCTACATTTATAATTGTTCATTTCTGTGATAAGCACTTAAGTGCAATTTGTTTATTCATTATAAATTTATTATTAGGAATAAAAATTGCTAATGTATTGCTCCCTATATTGGTTTTCTAGTCACGTATTTCATGCCCACTACCCCGCACCGCTTCAGTCTAATTTTCTTGACCACAGTAGTTATTTTGTCCAGGCTTTCGCCTGATGCGTTTCGTTCTCCCGTATGGGGAAGTTTTAGGGCAGAAATTATTCTTCTCCATTTTCTGGTGCCGAAACCCGGGAAACATATCTGTTGTACCCTGGATCCCTATACAAGTTTAATATAGTGGATTTTACATTAACAATTTTTGTTCATTGTGTTTCAACACTAATTCACATTGTACGTTTCAGCTTAAGGCGCATGTTCAGCAGAGGAGGAGAGAAACGTAAGCTAAACCGGTTTCTTCCGCATCAGACTAAACCTTACTACCTAGCAAGCTGTCATCTTCTGGCTTCCAGTACTCGAAGTCACAATATTGACGTGAGTAACAAACAACTTTTGACATGCCTAACCTTGATGAAAAACTTGGCAACGCCAGAGCCTCTTGTAAGGGCAAGCTCACACGGTTTCGTACTTTCTTAACGGAGCTCGAACCCCAAGAGCGTAATCTTGACATAATTTCGCAGAGGCTTAAGAATTATGAACAAGCCTTTGAGAAATATGATGAGATACAATGCAGTATAGAAACTCAGCATCCGGACCAGCAAAGTGATAGGTTGGAAGTTGAAAAATTATACTATCAGGGATTTGCTGAAGCTAAACAGCTTATTAGGGCTTTAACTTTAAAGGAAAAACAAGATCAAAATTCTGCAGCATCTTCTACATCTTCTTCACGCATTATATTACCCAAATTAGAAATACCCAAATTTACTGGTAAAGACATAGAATGGGAACCATTTTTTGAATTATTCAATTCTTTAGTACATAAGAATACTTCTATACCAGTAATACAAAAATTTCACTACTTGCGTCTGGCAGTTCAAGGCAACGCACTTAACCTGATTCAAGCACTTTCTTTGACCAGTGATAATTATGAAGTTGCTCTGAATCTTCTTAAGGATAGATATGGGAACATTCGTTTATCTATTCAACGCCATATACAAAGCTTATTCGAGTTACCTAACGTGCAAGCAGATAACAGTTTATCACTTCGTAAGTTGATTGACACTGCAGAGCTACACGTCAGAGCATTGTCCAATTTAAACCAACCTGTAAATCACTGGGATTTATTTCTAGTTCACCTCATTTCTGCAAGATTGGATGCAAATACATTAAAAGCGTGGGAAACAGAACTTTCCCAGAATTTGCAATGCACTTATGAGGCGATTATTAACTTTTTGAAGGCCAGAAGCCAAGTCTTTTCCGCCATAGCTAATCAAAAAACTAGTAGTTCAGATTCAAAAGCCTTCTCAAAAGATAAGGTTAGCAGTTCTAATCAAAGAATTTTAAGATCACAGGCTCTTCCTGTTGATGCTCGGTCACCTAACCAAATGCAAACGTGCGGTCTGTGTCAGCAATCGCATAATTTATACAATTGTGATGAATTTAAATCTTTATCAGTAGATGAAAGACGAAAGTTCATTACGAACAAAAAACATTGTTTCAACTGTTTGTCAGGAACGCATATGTTAAACAATTGCCGTTCACAACGTTTATGCTTTCATTGTAAGGCTAGACACCATTCACTTTTGTACAGACATGAAAGATCACGGTTATCAGGACCAAGCAGTTCCAATACCAAGTCTAATTCTGAGACTTCTCAAAATAGTGCGCAGTCGTATGCTCAAAGTTCTACCTCGCTTGGCAAAGTCCAGGTTTTATTATCTACCGTGCAGGTTCTATTGAAAAATTCTCACGGAAAATGGGTATCTGTCAGGGGATTATTGGATAATGCCGCTACCAACAATTTTATTAATGAATCGTTGGTACAAAAGTTAGGCCTTCCAAAACATCCTACCTCAATAGAGGTTACAGGAATAAACTGCTCTAAATCGCAATCCTTAAGCTTTGCTAAAGTGGATCTGAAGGACTCGAATAATCTTGGTACGCAGTTACAATTAGATTGTTTGATTATCAAGTCTATAGGCAACAATATTCCTGGCAATTCTTATCCTATTCAAAGTTGGAATATCCCGAATTTTGTCCAGCTAGCTGACCCTCATTTCAACAGAGCTTCACCAGTAGAGCTTCTTTTCAGCTCAAACGTATTTTGGCAATGTCTTCATTCCAATAAAGTAAAAATTGCTCCTAATGTTTTCTTCCGCGAAACTGATTTTGGTTGGATTGCTACTGGCCAAATATACCGTAATCCTATTCAAACTGTATCGAATTGTTATTTTGTTGGTACCGATTTGAGCCAAGAGCTAACCAAGTTCTGGGATCTTGAGAATGTTCAGGCTACTTCTTCTTCTTCTTCTAACGAAATTTGTGAAAAGTTATATAAGGAAACCGCTGTCCGTAATGCTGAAGGCAGATTTATAGTAACTCTTCCACGTATTCCCAATCCTCCCGCCATTACGGGCTCGCATTCCAGAGCACTTAGGGCACTATTTGCTATTGAAAATCGGTTCAAACAAGATGCTTCTGTCAAAACTCAGTATGCTTCCTTTATGGAGGAATACGAATCATCCAATCACATGGAGGTAATTTCTAAATCAGAAGAAATTGACCATCCTTTAAATGAAATAGTTTATCTAAATCATCACCCGGTATGGAAAAATTCCTTAACACAAGACAATATAAGAGTAGTTTTCAATGGCTCATCACCAGATTCCAATGGAATCTCTTTAAATGATACCTTGCAATGTGGTCCCGCGATTCAAACAGATCTCACCTCTGTTTTGCTTAATTTTCGAAGGTTTCCTATTGCTGTAATCTCAGATATTAAGCAGATGTACCGGCAGATTCTCGTAAATTCTGAGCAGCAAGATCTGCAAAGAATATTGTGGCGCGATGAGAGTTCCAAACCCATAAAGATATTTAGATTGATGACTGTGACATATGGCCTGAAGCCTTCAGCCTTTCTTGCGATTCGGTCTCTCCACATGTTAGCCGAGCAAGATGGTCATCTGTATCATCCTTTGGCCTCTGAGTCATTAAAAACGGCATTTTATGTCGACGATTTCTTGTGCTCTTTCCCTAATATTTCTGAAGCGCTCCTTTTGTGCGAAGATTTGAAATCCCTACTCCTAGGAGGTGGTTTTCCGCTCCATAAATGGACTTCAAATTCCACTGAATTTATATCAAAATTTTCATCAGAGGTCCCAGTTGATGAATTTGTTGCCATTCCTACTGATGAAGCAGCCGTAAAAGCATTGGGTGTTTTTTGGTGTCCTTCTTCTGATACCTTCTCTTATCAGGTACATCTGTCAGAATCTCCCCCTGTAACTAAGAGACAAGTTCTGTCAGAAATCGCAAAGATCTTTGATCCTTTGCAATATATTGCTCCTATAGTTATTGTTGCAAAAATGTTCTTGCAAAAGCTTTGGTCATTAAAATCAGACTGGGATGAAAATCTCCCCCTTCCTCTTGTAGAAGAATGGTTAGAGTATCGCAGCAGTTTGCTGGATCTCTCCAAGGTTTCTATACCCCGCCCTTTAATTTCTAATCCCTTATACCAGCAGTATGACCAGCATGTATTTTCTGATAGTTCAGAACGGGCTTATGGCTGTTGTGCATACATAGTAGGACGTTCCTCAGCTACTTTCCCTGGATTTTCTAATTTAGTGTGCGCTAAATCAAAGGTTGCTCCACTTAAAACAGTATCATTGCCGAGATTAGAATTATGCTCTGCTTTAATGGCAACAGAATTAGCTACTAAACTAAATGTCAGTTTAAAGTTAAAATTTTCCCGCACATTTTTTGGAGCGATTCTTCTATTGTATTAGCTTGGATTTCCAAGCCTTCTTCTCATTGGAATACCTTTGTGGCAAATCGCGTTTTTAAGATTCATGAAGTCTCTCATTCTGACCAATGGAGACATGTTCCTAGCCGTGAAAACCCCGCGGATATAATTTCACGTGGTTGCACGCCTAAAAAATTGATTTCTTCAGACCTGTACTGGAATGGTCCTCCTTGGCTAAGTCAGGAATCATCTTGCTGGCCTCGCTTAGCTAATCAATTTGCAGAAGAAATACCTGATGCCCGTAATGACCCTGTCACGTCGCATCTTACTTCTACTTCTACTAGCCTTTTTCATAGATACTCTTCATTTGATAAATTGATTCGTGTAGTGTCTTATATCTTCCGATGGAAATATTTAGTAATTGATCAACCATTGAAGCCTCAACCCTTTCTCTCCAGAGTCGAGTTAGAATTTGCTACTTGCAAAATTTTGTTACTTGTTCAGCAGGAAGTATTTGCTCCTGAAAAGCAAGCTCTTATAAGTGGTAAAGATTTACCCAAGTCTAGCAGGCTTTCACCACTCACTCATTTTCTAGACCAGGACGGCATAATACGTGTGGGTGGAAGATTAGCTATGTCTAGTTGTGAGGATGGGAAAAAGCATCCCATCATCCTTCCTTCAAAGCATCCTATCACTACCCTTATAATAAAAAAGTTTCATTATAAACACCTTCATGCTGGCACTCGCACCTTGCTCTGTCTAATTCGTGAACTCTACTGGATCATCAATGGCGTTCATGAGGTTTCTTCTGTTGTCAAAAAGTGTATACCTTGCTTCAAGGTTAAACCAAGGCCCGCCACGCAGATTATGGGTAATTTGCCTCCATTTCGTTCAGAACCTAGTAAGCCCTTCGCTCTTACTGGGATCGATTACGCAGGTCCTTACGTATATCAGACCAATCCCTCTTCATCTAAGCGCAAAATCTTAGGTAAACTTTACATCTCGTTATTTGTATGTATGGTGACGGGAGCTATCCACCTTGAGTTGGTTACGAACGCTTCTGTATCCTACTTTTTGGCCGCCTTTTCTAGATTTGCTGCTAGAAGGGGTGTTCCATCTGAAGTTTTTTCAGATAATGCAAAAATTTTTGTAAGCGCTTCCGATCTCTGGAAAAAAGTGTTAAGCTCCCCTTCTGCTAAAGAAAAAATTTCCAACTTTTCCTATTCTAAAGGTTTCAAATGGCATTTCACCCCGCCTTATGCTCCCCATCATGGGGGCCGATGGGAATCCTGCATCAAACTTACTAAAAGACAGCTTAAGAAAACTCTTGGTCCTACCATACTTTCTTATGAGGAATTCAACTCTTTGATTATTCAAATTGAAGGTATTGTAAATTCCAGACCTCTGACCCCTCTTTCAAACGATCCTAAGGATCTTTTACCTTTAACACCCAGTCACTTCCTGATTGGCTGTTCGCTTGCTGCTACTCCGCCTTTGCTGGTTCGACGCTGTGATCCTAACTTGCCTATCTTTTGGAGAAAAGTAGAATCTTTGCGATGTTCTTTTTGGCGCCGATGGAAGTTAGAATATCTCAGCTTGCTAAATAGGCGTGAGAAATGGCGGCTTCCTCAACCAGATGTACGAGTGGGGGACATGGTTCTTCTTCGGGACCCATCTCCGCCTCTCGTGTGGAACCTAGGTAGAGTTATTCACTGCCACTTTGGCCGTGATAAACGCGTCAGAGTTGTTGATGTTTTAACTAGTAAAGGTCGTTATACTAGACCCATCTCTGCTATTTCTGTTTTGCCTTTCGAGTCTTAGTTTCTCCTCGTCTGTTATCCATGTTTTGCTTTGACTGATTCATTTGTTTGTTTTCATTCGGAGTTCTCGGAGCATGATCACTTTTGTGATACTTTCAATGTTTAGCTTGGCCCATTTGTCGGTCAAATTTTATTTATTGTTACCGAGATCCCCGAATGGTAATTATTTCTTTACAAATGTTAATTGCTTAAACCATATGCATAATCTTGTTATCAATCACTTATTCATAGATATTATAGTTCTCACCTCGAGTGTTACAGTCGCTCGCTACCTCAGGCGTCCTCACTCCCGACATACAGGACATCTACTGGTTGATCCACTGTCCGCTGAGTAGTGTCGACTGACGTCACCCTGACTTTCGTTCGACCAATGGCAGGTCTTTGTCTGGTCGGGCGATCTCCAAACTTCGAGAGAGTTCCATGGTCCCTATTTAAGACGCCGCTTGCTGGCGTTCTCCACCACTTCTGATCCACCACTCCTGATCAATCATCACTTTGGATCACTTCAACCTGCTGGTCACCGCTACTGCATCTCATGACACCATCGCTGATATCTACGCTACCGAGCAGTTACGTCACAAGATCTGCACCATGACGTATTGCTCAAGATGGCAAGAATAATTGCCAGCCGCTGTACTCTTCACCTTCACCTTAGAGGGGATACTTGGAATCGTCTTTCGAAATATTGCTGGATAATCTCTTGGAAACTATAAATGTCATTCCTGCGCAAGAACAGAAGAGAGAGTTGACATTTTATCGATGGTGCACCTATCTCTAGGCCATGTACGCCTCCTTCCGAGAAAACCGTGAGGACTCTTTTAAATCAACATTTATGCTATCTGGAACTTTTTAAGGAGCTGGCTCTTCAACCCTCTTCAAAGATAAGTTTACTTTTATGAAGAACTTATATCATACCAGTTATTTTACACTCTTAATCATTTTTTATGGTTCTCTCTTTTTATAAACTGCATTTTTATATGTTAAGCTCAACTTTTCTCCAATCAAGCAAGCTTGTTTCATGGACCTTTCTATAATCTGGGTTTCTGTCATCAGGCCCTCACACTTTGCTACATTTATAATTGTTCATTTCTGTGATAAGCACTTAAGTGCAATTTGTTTATTCATTATAAATTTATTATTAGGAATAAAAATTGTTAATGTATTGCTCCCTATATTGGTTTTCTAGTCACGTATTTCATGCCCACTACCCCGCACCGCTTCAGTCTAATTTTCTTGACCACAGTAGTTATTTTGTCCAGGCTTTCGCCTGATGCGTTTCGTTCTCCCGTATGGGGAAGTTTTAGGGCAGAAATTATTCTTCTCCAACTGTCACATGAAGATTAGTGTGGACCTGTAGCATTCAAATTTCAATCGCATGATTAGGACACAAGAAATAACAAGGAGATTTTAAAATTTCGCACAGCTGCCATCTTGTGGTTATGGAAACAATTGAAATAAATTAGATGCCAGTGGATTAACATTCGTATAAGGATTTACTGTACCAAGTTTCACTGCACTCGGTTAAATTGCGAAAAACGCCTATGTGAATATTTATACTTCGCGTCGCCGCCATGTTGGATTTGTAATCACCAGGTTATTTAAAGTCCTATAGGTGAACTTAAGTTCATTGCCCCTATGAACATAAAACAAATCAGTTTGATAGCTATAATAGATTCGTAGATATTCAGAGCCGTCTAATTATTTCGGATGGTCGCCATGTTGGATTGTTAAATGTATAGGCCATAGAGTCATGTACCATTAAAGGAAAATTATTGCGTAGGTTCATTATTCAAACTTTCACTTCGATCGCATGATTACGACACAAGAAATAAAAACTTAATTTTAAAATTCGCACAGCCGCCATCTTGAGGTTATGTAAACAATTGTACTAAATTAGATACCAGTGCATTACAATGTGTATAAACATTTCCTGTACCAGATTTCATTGCGTTTGGAACATTAAATCGCGAGATAGGTCTATTTTAATTTTTCAAATTCGCTTGGCCGCCATGTTCATTTTCTAGTTAACCGGTTTTTGAAAGTCTTACAGATGAACTTCCAGAAGTTCCCTTTATCTCCGTACAAAATTTCAGGGTGATACCGCTAATAGTTCCAGAGATATAGAATGCTGGTGAAATATTTCGCACATCCGCCATCTTGTCGTTATGTAAACAATTGAACGAAGTTAGATGCCGGTGCATTACAATGTGTATAAACATATACTGTACCACGTTTTATTGCGTTTGGTTGGTTAAATCGCGAGAAACGTCTATTTAAATGTCGCGAATTCGCGTGGCCGCCATGTTGGTCTTGTAGTTACCAGTTTTATAAATGTCACATAGGTGAACTTCTAGTAGTTCCCTTTATCACTGTAAAAAATTCCAGGGTGATATCGGTAATAGTTTCGGAGATATTGAATGCTGGTGAAATATTTCGCACAGCCGCCATGTTGGATGGGAGAGACGTAACAAAATTTGAAGGGCACGGTCGGGGTCACCCGGAATAGTGCTATGAACTTACCGAGTTTCATTGAAATCGCTCCAGCCGTTTAGAATTTATTAGGGGACACACACACACACACACCTCTCTCTCTCACACACACACACACACACACACACACGGACAAAAGGTGATCTCATAAGCCTATTTTTTCAAAATTGAAAACAGGCTAAAAACTATGTCATCTGAATGGCATGGTTGCCATGAAAACCCGGCTGCACTATTTTATCCCTAGACCTTTTCTACGGTGGTTGATATTGTAAGAGAAGGAAATAACTTATGTTCCTCTACTCTTCGAGATGATGAAGTAGTGACTGAACCACTACAGACTTATCGCTAACTTCGTACTAAATCTGGCCTTCATTTTCTTGATCATCATTGAAAATAGAATGAAAGGTAAGCACGATAAGTCCATAGAGTTTCATCAGTTTTATGGCTGTCTGTTAGGTAATCAGCCCGAAGGCTGGTTGGATCCTCAAATAGTACCGCCGTTAGGTTATGTGGGTAGATACCCACTAAAAACCAAGGCAGCGCTGTATTGAGGCGTACTAGGCAAGATGAGGAGTGAAGTAGTTCTTTTTAAGTACTACCATGCCAGGGAATTGTTACCACTAGACGTGGAGCGGGACTGTAGTGTATATATTACGCCAGCTCGCCTCGTTATGGCTGCAGCGGGAGGGTGCGGGGCAAGAGGGGGAGCACTTGTACAGTCATACAATGAGAACAGTACTACCAACCTGCTTGACGTTACATTGTACTAGACGATGAAGGTCCTGCACGGCACAACGCACGGCCAAGCACGAACCATGCACACACACGACATGCAATTTACGCCACCGGCAACAATTCGTTGGCTGAGTAATACAGTAGATGAGTCGAGGGACTGATGAACACAAAATCTCTTGAGCTTCACTTTTCCGCAACAAAGTCAGCATCAAGAAGTCTTAACTCAAGCATGTATTATATAATTTGATTACATTACTGGCCTCAAAAATAAGTTATATTTTGACCTAACCCCACCAGTCGTGCATAAAACTCGATATAGCCTATGTTGATTTAAATTTTTGTCCCGAAATCTCATAAACTCACAACATTGTGCGCCTTTGTAGACATGTGAACTATACCCCGCGGCGTAGTCGTGCGTGTTAAATCGCTCACCATGATAATGACGGGGTGCTGCAGCAAGTTCGGAGATCGGAGGTTCAATTCTGGGCGCTGACAGTGGCTGTCTTGAGTGTTTTCCCCGCGTTTTTCCACACTCCCTCCAGGAAAACGTCGGGATAGTATCCTATTTCAAATCCTGAAGCACGTACCTCATTTTCAACCCTAATAAGTACAGTTACACACACTACTACTACAGTTACCACAGAAACACAGGTTATCAGACATATTGAACACACACCCAAGTACACGGGGCTGATGACCAATACGTCCCATGAATTAACAACGATACAACATCTGAACTAACCATCTAGTAGTGAAAAGGAATGCTTTTGCTGTCAATCCAGAGGTCTTGGGTTCGATTACCGGCTCTACCAAGAAATGTATTTCTGGTCTGAGGGCTAAAACAGGGTACACTCGGCCTCGTGAGGCAACATTAGGAAGAGGTGCGTTAAATCCCCTTCTCAGCCATCCTAAAAGTGGTTTTCGGTGGGTTCCCCCTTCTACTCCAGGCAAATGCCGGGATGGTTCCTTACTTAAGGCCACTGTCGCCTCCTCTTCAATCCTAAACTCAAAAACGCACACTAATACAGTCACCACAATAACACAGGTTTTCAGGCAAGTACTATCTACATACATATACCCAAGTACACGGGGTTAAATGATCACGGTGCGATATCGAAAAGCCCCTAAATGAATTATCATTAACGACACCATTGTGCAGTGAAGCAACTTCTCACCACGGGGGACCTGGTTCAATTCCCGGTTAATACATCACGTCCTGAGGTTCGATTTCCACGTAATAATGAAGGTACCGTTGTCATGAAAAACTACAAGCTTTCTACCTTCCTACAATAACAGCAAATGAACTAGAAGTAGCGAAGCATGAAAAGGACTATGCGTGTTAGCTGGGAGGATTTAAAGACCACACAACCACTCATGCACATAAAATGTAATTTGACATTCGCTCGTAGTGGAAAAATTACTGCGAACTCCCCTAATTAAATTAAAGCCTGAATACGGAACGCAGGATAACAAAGTAAACTCGCACAAGAAAAGCAAGCCAGTAGCTTTACGTGAATCATAGTGGCTTCGGTGGCGTAGTTGGTAGCATGCTGAGCGTTTATGCCCAAGATCACGAGTTCAAACCCGGCCGGAGTCGTTGGATTTTTAAAACGTTAAAATCCCTTAGTATGCCTTCCTTCGGAGGGGAAGTAAAGCAGGTGGGCCCATGTCATAGATTTTTGGCATATAAAAGAACCTTCCACTGACTACAATTGTGTGAAGCTAAATTTGTAGGTTAGATTTGATTAACGCTCTTAAAATTCCAACGTTCTTCGCCAGATGCTGGTTGCGGTAGCATCTAGTAGCCAAGTTCACATCTAGGTGTCGTTGACCGTAGGAACAACTTGAAATAGATCGTCTGCAGTCCTTACCTGAATTACAGATAACACACACTAATACAGTCATCACAATTAACACCGGCTATCAGACAGATTCTACATATACCCAAAGTACACGGGGCTACATGACCACGTTGTCGCAGCCCCTAAACAGAAGAACCAACCCCCAACCGAGGTGACCGTGACCTTAAATTAGGAACCATCCCGGCATTTACCTGGAGTTGAAGAAGGGAAATCACGGAAAACCAGTTTTTGAATGGGAATCGAACCCACCTCTTCTCAGTTTTGCCTAGCGAGACTGAATGAACCTCATTACAATCCTCAGAACAAAATTAAATTTCTTGACAGAGCAGTGAAACTAACCCAGGACCTCAGAGATGACAGCCAAATATGCAAGCCAATGAACCAGCAGTTGGTAATAAATGATTGCTTTCTATGATAAACTTGTTTGAAACAGCCGTGCATAAATAAATTCAGGTGAGTATTGTGAAGGGGGCGGCCGTGGTCATAAGTTAGGAACCATCCCGGCAGTCACCTGGAGTGGAAGTGGGGAAACCACTGAAAACCACTTCCAAGATAGCTGAGGTAGGAATCGAATCAACCCCTTCTTAGTTTTGCCTCACGAGGCTGTGTACCCCGTTCCAACCCTCAGACCAGAATTTAATTTCTTGGCAAAGCCGGGAATCAAACACTGACCTCCGTTGTGACAGCCAAGAACGCTAGCCACTACACCACGAGGTAGTTGGAAAACATTATGGCAGGTGAGCGCACACGCATATCAAACTCAACTGAAGGAAACTTCCGTGATGGTATGTACCTGTGTCTTGAGTAGGACAGGAAGGAGGTACTACACTGGGTGTGCGCGGTCAGAGCTCTTCAAAACTGGCCAAGACTCTAATCAAAGTTAATAAAATTAAGTATGTAAAGGTATTACGTACTTACGGTATACTAACCCCAAGAATTCAAAACCGCACAGCTACTGAGGTGCACGAAATATACTGTAATTTTCCTCATTCGTGGTTCTCCAACTTGGTAACTTGAGAAATATCTCACATTACATTCCTAACTTTGTTAATTAAATTACAGCCTCCCCACACGCTCGAGTTCATTAACCTATGTTTGATATTACCAGGACATAGAGTAGTGGAAGTAACTCAAGTAGTTTATTTACCCCGACTGTGAATCCTATTAAGTAGAGTGAAAGGTCTGATTGACACAACCATGTGTACGCACTACGCAGAACCTCGTAAGCCTCCAGGCTGCGTCTTTCTATTATCTTTTGCCGATAACCTAGATGTTATGCCCCTTAAAACAACAATTATCATCATATATTATCTTCCTTATGTCTAGTATAGCCTACAATCCCTAATCATAAGTTGATATGTAGAGTGTTTCAGTAAGAGCGTGCCAAATGGATACCAGCAATCCGGGCCACCACAATGAGCAAATCGACATAGGGAACATGTGATCTCTGAGGTCACCCAAAGGTGCTATGGGCGTATGTGTAACACAAATGAGGCGTTCTGCGTAGTTATTTATGTTCCCCTGCATACTTTCTAATCAACTGAGACTAGGGTTCAAAATTATAGAAAGTATTTATCAACAGTTGGCAACCCTGGTGACTCTGAATATATAGATATACTCGGCATAATTTTGGAGTCATCAGGGCTACCAACTGCTGATAAATGCTGTCCGTAATTTTGAACCCTAGTCTCAATGTACGTAGACAAACAGTTCAAAATTAAGCACATGTGTATAGACGATAATTTTTCAAACCCATTTCGAGCACCCCATACCTGACAGCGTTGCCAACATAAATCTACGCGTGCTGATACACTGCCATCGTAATGTACAGGCCATCATGCAGCGACTCTTAACGATTGATCAGCTGATCGGTAGGGGTCGAGATGACGATCATTTTGCTTTGTGCTGTGTTGTTTATATCTTTTATGAATGAGTTTCCGCGTGAGAAGTGATACTTGAGAAAGCTTCTATTTACGTCATCTAGGATGAGGATTATTCATTTTCTGAAACAAATGTTCATTTTGTAGGTAGGTTATTGTATCTACGCTAATTTTGCGTTGCATGTTTGTCATCACACAGAAGGTTATGTTTTAGTTAGGACCTCTATATCACTTATTGTTTCGACTCATACAAGGGTTTTTGGATGGTAATAAAATGTTGTTAGTTCAGGAAACCTCCTTCCCAGGTCGCAGGTATGTCAAAAGTTTGTTTATAGCAACTACCGGTATTATGAAAGAAATGATAATGTGGCTTGCTTCTCCTTCCCCATCACGACAATTTAAGAAAGCAATGCATACACAACATTCCTAGAAATTATTGGTAGGTACATTACGGGGAATACAAGAGTGTGTGTTAATATTTCCCTGAAAGTAAGATACAATTCTTCGGGAGAGAAGAGCTAATCTCCTTGATGGTAGGTTGTTAGTTAATATGGTTTCAATTATTGTAAGAAGTTCCCAAACTTCAGTCTATGCTAGGACTAGAAACATTTCTCTTATGATAATGCTGAGATTAAGTTACTTACCGAATGTAAATCAGAGAAGCGATATCCAGTATTCAGTATCTACTGATGTCAGTACAAGTTACATTATTTGTGAGAATGGTCTCTCGATCAAGCTCAAGTGAATATTGTAATGTTTTCGTGGCAGCATTTGTATAGGCTACTGTATTTATTAATGGGATTGTTAGCACCTGGTGTATGATCTGTAGGTTATTGATACCTGATTTCAAAATTACAACCCACTGTAAATTCCTGATGCAAGATACAAGTTAGATTGAGTCATAGAAAATAAGTGCTGTTAGGATAGGCCCTGTTTAAGTCACCTTGAGGGTGGCCTGTGCATTGATTACAGTTAGAGATAGGTTACATTGTGCTTTGTCATCCACGGGCAGTTTAGGACGTGATCTGTTGAATAGCCAAGAGTGATGTGGGCTTTTCTCAGGCATCTACCATAAACCTTTTCAAAGCGGTGAACAACGAGAAAATGGCCAAGAATAGATCTTATTCTCGACGTCAAAATACTGCAATTTAGTCCTGTTTGTGTGTTTCAACGTCCTAGTAAATGTACCGGCAATGTACCATTTTGTTCACTCTCAAAATGCCAGCTACGTCGGCCGGATTCGAACAGGCGGAGCGATAATTAGGCGTATGTAGTGGTAACGGATGGAAGTGCCAATCAGCCCTAAATAGCTTTGCTATTTTTCTACGTCTTGAAGCGGGAGCGTAATTTATATTAGGTTTGAAGAGACTGCGTGTAAAGGGAGATATCGGACTTGCTGCTGCGACTATAACGACCCTAGGTGTGACGTCAAAGTAGGAGCCTTACGGCCTGTACATTACGATGGCAGTGGCTGATAGGTCAATGTTTAATTGCATGTAACTTCCATAACATTTAATGGATAACTAAGACATTTTTAGCCTATTTTCATTTTATGAAAAAAATAGGCTTATGAGATCACCTTCTGTCCGTGTGTCTGTGTGTGCGTGTGTGATTCGTGTGTGTGTGTGTGTGTGTGTGTGTGTGTGTCCCTAATAACTTCTATACCAATCGAACGATTTCAATGAAACTCAGTAAGATCATAGCACCGTTCTGGCCGACCCCAACCGTGCCCATCAAATTTTATTGTCTCTCACAAATCCAACATGGCGGCTGTGCGAAATACTTCCCCAGCATTCAGTATCTCCGAAACTATTACCGATATCACCCTGCAATTGTGTACGGTGATAAAGGGCACTACTTGAAGTTCACCTATGAGACTTTAAAAAACCTGGTAACTGCATAAACAACATGGCGGCCAAGCGAAGTTGAGATTTTTAAATAGACTTTTTTTGCGATTTAACCATCCAAACGTAATGAATCTTGGTACAACAAATGTTTATAGACATTGTAATGCACCGACATCTAACTTCGTTCAATTGTTTACATAACCTCAAAATGGTGGCTGTGCGAAATATTTCACTGGCATTCTATATCTCCGAAATCATTACAAATATCACCCTGAAACTTTGTACGGTGATAAAGGGCACTACTACAAGTTTATCTATGTAACTTTTAAAAACCTGTAAAGTACAAAACGAACATGGCGGCCAAGCGAAGTTGAAACATTTTAATAGACTTTTCTCGTTATTTAACCATCTGAGCGCAGTGAAATGTGGTACAGTAAATGATTGCACATATTGCAATGCACTGGCATCTAATTTAGTTCAATTGTTTACATAACCTCAAGATGGCGGCTGTGCGAAATTTTAAAATTAAGCTTTTATTTCTTGTGTCGTAATCATGCGATAGAAGTGAAAGTTTGAATAATGAACCTACGCAGTAATTTTCCTTTAATGGTACATAACTCTATGGCCTATACATATAACAATCCAAAATGGCGCGCATCCGAAATATTTTGACGGTTCTGAATATCTACGAATCTTTTACAGCAATCAAACTGAATTTTTTTATGTTCATAGAGGCTATGATCATAAGTTCATCTATAGGACTTTCAGTAGCCTGGTGAGCACAAATCCAACATGGTGGCGACGCAAAGTATAAATATTTAAATGGACGTTTCGCGCGATTTAACCATTCGAGTGCAGTGAAACTTTGCACGTTAAAAGCATATACAAATGTTAATCCACTGGCATCTAATTTATTTCAATTGTTTTCATAACCACAAGATGGCAGCTGTGCGAAATTTTAAAATCTCCTTTTTACTTGTTGTGTCCTAATCATGCGATTGAAGTCTGAATAACACACGTAGACACTAATCTTCATGTAATAGTACTTAATACAACACGGCGACCATCTGAAATATTTAGACGGTTCTCAAGATCTACGAATGTATCACAACATTCAAACTGAAATTTTGTATGTTGATAGAGGCAATTAACATGAGTGGGATATATGAAAATAGGCTGTATAATTCTTCACGGAACTACTTGTTATTATTGTGTGTTTGCCGTGTTTGTGCGCATTTTCAGAGGCAGCAGACTTACCAACTACCCAATAACTCTCTCTAAGCATTTGAGCCTTAGACTCTCAGTATCTCAGAATCCATGTAAGGAAACTATTGCAAGTCAACTGTAGTGCTGTATTGGGCTACAATATCCCCAAGTATATTTCGAACAAATCATAAATATCAGTATTTCTAATTTAATTTCGTCCGTTATTCTAGAAATATTTATATAGATCAATCATTTTAAGAAAAGTAGGCTATTTCATCACTGAACTACTTGTTTCTATTGAGAAAGTAGAGTACAGTACAGCTAAGTCATCAGCGAAAGCCAGGCTGTTCACTGTAATCCCTCCGGATTTTATCCCTAGACAGATCGGGGTTATCAAATTCTGAGTTTCATATTCTCACACTCTTTTCATGGACACACTTGAATAGGAGCATCGCCTTGTCCTACGCATGTCGTAATTGTTGCTATCAGTATTCTTTATTTCTCACAGGTTTTCCCTAGTAATCTGCCAATGACCAGATACAAATAGCAAGGTGCACAGGCTTTAATTCCAACTGTCTGGATGTTTTTAGGCTATAGTACTATGAACAATTCTCTACACCAGTTCAATTACGGCTAAAATCTCCCGCACAGTACGGAACGTTCCCAAAATCGTTGCCTTCTGTAGTTGTTGTTATTATTATTAATAATATTATTATGGATTAGTGGTTATCGTGTCGGTCTACCAACCCCAAGCTATCAGGTTCGCTCCTGGCCGTGGTAACTGATTTTTGAAAGACGACAAAAATCACAGCACGCATGTCATACGTTGTTGGCATGTTAAAGGACCCATTTGAATTCAGTAGGCCGTGTTCATAATGGCAAAATTAATCTCGGAATTTTGCACCAACACAAAGTTCCTCCTTTCTCTACTAGAAAGCGCTGTAGTGTAAAGGAGCTTAGATATCTAACCTCCTTGATTTTCATAGCGCTCCAAGGAACGACAAAATTTGACTTGCAAGCGTGCCTCAAATAACAATGCTTGCACCCGGCACCCGAGGCCATACGATATTATTATTATTATTATTATTATTATTATTATTATTATTATTATTATTATTATTAGTTGAAACTGGTCAAGACATGGCGGTCAATGGGGAAAAAATTACTGAGAATTTCCTATATGCGACATTCTTTGTACGATTACTTTTTGGCACTATTTCAATGAAACATCGTACTATCCGCAAAAGAAGGGCCATGTTCTTCGGACATATACACAGAATGGACCCAGGTAAATTAACCAACCAGATAATGAAATTATTTGCGAGCAGGAAAACCACAGCTCGCTGGTATCAGGAGGTGAAGAAGGACCTAGAAGAAATGGCAATGAAGCTGAAATCAGCAACTGAGAAACATACAACGCCAAAATTAAGAATTT
This sequence comes from Meconema thalassinum, assembly GCA_946902985.2. NCBI lineage: Eukaryota > Metazoa > Arthropoda > Insecta > Orthoptera > Tettigoniidae > Meconema > Meconema thalassinum. Next base: position 219,666,394 of record OX336390.1, on the reverse strand, counting down.
CACGGGTTTTAAGATTCATCCTACATCCCAGATATTTTGGACTGGAGAAAGGAGGAGAATTCAGAGCGATAGAATGAAGGAGTAATGGGCAAAAATAAAGACCAAGAAGCAGTTGAAATCAAATTAACGTGGCCCATAGTCTGCCTAAACGACAGAAGAAGAAGAAGAAACATCGTACTCTCGACATTGAAACATATAACTGGCAATGACTGAAAACGTGATGAGGTAAATAGAGACCTACACGTTCAAGGGTTTCCCCCTTAAGCTTTCTTAATTGTGATGCAGTTTGCAAGCGAATTGGAAATTGGTGCCTCTTAAAATAAAATGGAAATGTTTTATCGGATGGTGTTAAATCAAGTTGAAAGATTAGAGCTTTCTGCCTCAGTTTATCTGCACTTATTATTTCCAAATCGAAGCAATGTTCATACATATTTCTTACAAATAATCTGGTTCCATTTACAGTCCCTGTGAAATGTTCAGATAGCTATAACTATTCCACTTGAACAGAAGGCTTAAGTGAATACTTCGTAAGCAGTTCCTGAGTCTTGCCTCTTTGGGCGGCTTTCAGTGTGGAATTCACTGTCAGACTAGTAGACAGCTGACAAATTATTGTTGCAGTTGGAAACAGACGTTAGGACTGTATAGAATGTTCCGCAGCCTAGGCGAGCTGTTGTTTATGGCCCTCTGGTGGCTGGTCAGTGTACTAACCTGTCACTCAAGAGTTATACGGCTATTATCCATGATACAGGATACTGCCTATCTCAATTAATACCCTGATACACCACACTTTTCCACGGTCCCACAAGGGATGATAATTATGTTTAGAAGCCACGCTTTCCAGTGTTGCCAATCAATATCTCAAATCAGGGGGTCTTATCGTGTGGCCGGGAGCCGTATGCGGCTATATTCTGTGGCCTGAAATTGACTATACGAAAATTCTTAGTCCAGTCGATATGTTACTGTAAGTGTAGCCATTGTGTGCCCTACAATTGCGAGGGGAGGACTAGAAGTACGGGGATTGATCCCTGAGCTGACAGCGCCAATCCTAAGTGTGCTTTCACCGGATATTTCACATCCCCTCCAGGAAAATTCCAGGATAGTTCTTTATTTCAAGTACAGGTGCACTTACCTAATAATTACAGGTACATACGCTATTATAGCCATCACAAAACATCGATTACACAGGGATTCTTAGCGTGTGGAAATGTTTCCATGATATTAGTTCCTACTAAAATCAGATCCGCATGCTAGCGTTGCGGCTAGCATTCTTAACTGTCACCGCGGAGGACCGGGTTCGATTCCCGGTTCTGCCATGAAATTTAATTATTCTGGTATGAGAGCAGGAACGAGGTACAGTCAGCCTCGTGATGCATAACTGAGAAGAGTTGGGTTCAATTTCCACCTTGGCCATCCTGGAAGTGGTTTTCCGTGGCTTACCCACTTCTTAGCCAGGCATAAGCGATGATGGTACCGAAATCAAGGCCACGGTCACCTCTTATCCAAATCCTATCTCAATTACAAACACACATATTACTACAGGCATCACAATAACACACAGACTGACCCAACCCAAGTACACGGGGCTACATGATCACGATGCCGAAGAGCCCCTAAATGAATCAACAACAACAACAACTTCACTCAGGTGTGATGAGCTCAAATCTGAAATAAGATTTTCTCAATAAGGTACATTGTTTTATTTTTTTATTGTATTAATATTTATTTTCCCGTTCAATTTCTTCTTCCTCCAATCTACCAACATTCTCTCCTTTCCTCGGACAATTTTGAGCCTGTTTTCTCTTCATTCCTGCCTTTGAATCCTTACTTTTTAGCACTTGCGTTCTCAAAATGATGATGCTTCTTCTTATCTTATTTTTTTTTTTCTAAATCTCTGTTGGCTTATTATTAATACTACTGTGTTATTCTTTCTTTCTTTCTTCGTTTTGCCCACTTAGGGAGCGCGTTTGAACTTGTTGACTCGGGTTGATGGTATTAGCCTACTTTCGATTTTTGCAAAAAATGAAAGTAGACTTATGAGATCACTACAGGGCAAAAAATTGTGTGTGTGTGTGTGTGTGTGTGTGTGTGTGTGTGTGTGTGTGTGTGTGTGTGTGTGTGTGTGTGCTCTGAATGTCGGTCCCCCCCTATCAATTCGAACACGGTGAAACAGAATTGAACGAAATTTGGTACAGAGGTAGAACAAGCAAAGGGCACCTCAGTGTCATGATTTATATCGCCGCCATCTTTGCCAAAACTGAATGGTGGCCACTCAAACGTTCAAAATGTAAAATCAAATAGCGACTAACCGAATTATCCGATCTCTACCAAATTTGGTAATAACATACCTTCATATAGAACGCGTCTTGTGACCAAACTACAAGGTCATCCGCTGTACCATTTCAGGATGGCGGCCGTGCGAATTATGCAAACTTTATAATCCATATCATGGGACCCACCAGTTCCGATTATCGAGCCGAGAATCGATTTAACTGTTCTAAAGGAAGAGGCACGTTCGAAATTAAAAGTTTATTTTGTAATACTATAGTGCAGAAGTGATTTTAAAAAGCTGAGCCGTCTCGGTAAGAAGACAAGATGGCAGCGGATATCTTGTGCCTGACTTATATTTCACTAATTTGAGTATTGCATGCAATATAGCGTACTGATACAAAATAAATAAACTTTGTATGAAATGCTTTATATATAAATAATATACTCCACTGATGAAATCGTTAGGTCTAAATCATTATTTGCTAACAAGTTCTATGTAAGTCATTTTATATAGATCAATGTTCGTTGGCACAAATGGCTCCGTGGTAAAGCGTTAGTCTGTCATTCATATGCCTATGGTTCAAACCCCATCAGTGTTAGGTTTTTTGCTTGACATTTTACATTTTTGTTGCTTTGTAATGACTCAGACGTTTTAAAATTAAGCGTTATATTGTGCATATTACGGTGCAAAACATATATTTAATTAAAACATAATTCGCCAGCAGATTTCCTCGAGTCATCTAGCAGTCAAAAAGGTAACTGCACGCCGGCCTACTTATTAACTTCCAGATTTTATTGAAAAGTTTCTTCTTATGGCCACTAGAATGCACTCGCCCTGTTAGGATTATATTGTTCGATATTTCTCCACTAGATTTCACGACTGGTCTACATGGGACTCCATTGATAGTATACCATTGGCATTCTATGCGCATCGAATTTGAAGAATGACAAGATGATACTATGATACATTTTTACTTCTTATTTTAAAGGGTTTGTAACAGCCTGTTGTGCGTTATTTGAAAATGTTATTTGAAGTAAAGAACAAAACGATTTCACATAGTAACTGAATTCTAGCCGCTGGTGCTAGTTCAGGTTATTAATACTTTTATTTCAGGCAAATAGCAATCGAAAATATCCACATAGTTTGTATACACACGTCTCTGTAGGGTCATGGAAAGATTTGTTAATTCAATTAGGGTTGTGAAAGCCATGCACAACCAGACGTGTAAAGACATGCCTCAACTCAAAGTTGGATGTTACCCACGGCAGGTCGATTATGTAATAATAACAATAATAATAATGTTATTTGTTTTACGACCCTTTTAACTACTGTTGCTTTTAGATACGCCGGGGTGCCGGAATTTTGGCCCGAAGGGGATCTTTAACGTGCCAGTAAATCTACTGACACGGCTCCCTCGCATTTGTGCACCCTCAAATGCCAGCTGACTGCGCCAGGATGCGAACCTGCAACCTAGGGCCCAGCAAGCGAGAACGTTACCGCTGAGCCACGCAGCCAGTCCGGTCGATTATGTCTCCAGATCCATAACATTCTTGAGATACTTCTTATCTATCTTTGTTCAATGATGGTAGTAGTTTTTTTCTAGGTTGTGGCGTTTGGTAGAGGTAAATAGTTTCTAAGGTCTTCAACCAAGAAATAATTCTATTATACTCTTTGATAATAACAACGAGTTATAACTATACTCATACATTTAGGAGAAAGTAGGCTATATGTTCTTTACTGAACATCTTGTTTTCCTCTTCGTCTCCTCACAAAATCTCCTCATGAACTCACTATGAACTCACTACTGTGTTATTATTATTATTATTATTAGACTATTATTATATTTGATTTATTCGTTCAGTAAACTTTTCAATATTTTTAGCCTACTTTTGTCATTTTGCAAAAATGAGGAAAAAGTAGACTTATGAGATCGATCCGGGAAAATGTCTGTCTGTCTGTCTGGCTGGCTGGCTGTGTGTGTGTGTCCCCCCCCCCCCCCCTATCAACTCATAAATGGCTGCAGCTATGGAAACCAAATTTGGTACGAGTAAAGATCTATGCCAGACTATCCCAAGACCATATTTGGAAATGATGTCAGTGCTACCAACTGCTGAAAAATCGCAATTGAAATTTGAGCTCAATATTGGATATCCTGGAAGGTATGCATGGGAGCTATTCCAAAGCTGGCACACATATAGATAATAATATTTCAGTTTAATTTCCAGGAGACCGTATATGACAGTGTTACCAACATGATTCTAAGCCAGCTGATAAGTCTAATTTTTAAATGCATGTAACTTCTACACTATCAATTGGATTTCAACCAAATTTCGTATGTACTATGTGTACAAGCATTGAACTCTTGTCTTCGGTTCGCTTTCAATCTAAGATACGATGCCCACATAACCCCAAGCTACCGTGCTCTTTCATGGCTTAAACCTGATGAACGCCGTAAATTTCACTTGTTGACATCCATCTATCGATTTCTGCATGAAAACACCCCCACGTACATGTCATCAAAATTTAGTTACTTGTCCTCATATCATAATCGAAGCACTCGATCTGGCTCTTCCCTCGCCATCCCCATCAACCACTCATCCATGTGTAACCGCTCTTTTGCTGTAGCTGGGTCTCGACTATGGAATTCAACTCCTCCCGATATCAGAAATTCCACAACAATAAATAAATTTAAGGCCGCATGCCGAGATTATCTGTTGAATACTGCTGATTGCCCCGTGTGAATGATGATGGATGAAAGGACGTATGACTGAGCTAGGATTATATCTAGGATATTATAGAAAGGTCTGTGACATTGTGATTATTATTATTTGTATTGTTATAATTATTACTATAATTAATCATGTGCCTTTTTTACTAATATTAGTATTGGCATAATTAATTTACTCCTTATTTATCATCATAGTATTTTTTGTATTTTTGAAATTGTCATAAGCTATGTACTGGTACCATATTTCGTGGTTAAGTGTAAGACATAAAATAAATAAAATAAATAAATACAATAACCAATATGACTATGCGTATTCTTAAGAGCAACCAGGGCAGCCAGCTGTAAATAAATGCTCTCTCTATTATTTTATCCTAATACCAATATATCAGAAAGTATGCAACCAAGAGCTCGAAACTTTGCATACGTATCGTACATGACCTTCCACATTAATTGGGAGTACCTAGTATACGTCAGTACTGCGAACATGATTCAAAGCTTGTTGATAGGTCCAAATTTTAAATGCCTGTAACTACTATACTAACAAATGGATTTCAACCAAATTTCGTATGTGACTTTTGTACCATAACTCATATGAATATGCGTATTCATAAGAGCCATCATGGTTGCCAATTGTAAATAAATGCTCTCTCTCTCTCTCTCTCTCTATCTCTTTACCCTAATATCTATAAATCAGAATATATGCAAGCCAACAGCTCTAAACGTTGCATACGTATAGTACCTAACATTCTAAATTAATTTGGGGTAACTAATGTACGTCAGTGCTGCCAGTATTATTTAACCCTTCTGATAAGTCCAATTTTTAAAAGCATGTAACTTCCATACTAACAAATGGATTTCATACAAAATTGGCACGATAATAGATCATAACATTTTAGATTAATTCATAAATTCTAAGAAAAGTAGGCTCTTTATTTCGTCATGGAACTACTTGTTAACACTTAATTCCAACATATTGATGTAGGATGTCATCTTGAACATCAACCTATTGAGAGTATTGTCGATTTATTCACACAAACATAGAGGTGCATCAGAAAATGTCTGCAGTTTTAAAATGCAACGAAATAAAAGCACTTACAGTATTTTGAGCATCAAATACAATTAAACACAATTAAAATAGCATGTATTTGCGTGTATTGACCGAAGATCATGCAAATCTGACGGCTGCCTTTAACTACAACACTAATCATTCAAATTCACAGTACTTGAAAAACTAGAGGATGCACAAGAAAACTGATTTCATATTTGCATCAGTGATGCAAAAGCGTTTCATAAGGTTGGCCATAAAATTCTTCTGAAAAAGCTGCACCAGTTTGAAGTCTCTCAACCATTGATCAAATTTTTATGTTCCTATTTAAAATGCATAGCCTACAGCGATTGGTTTGCTTCAAAAGTGATATTTCAGATAATTCAGTTCTAATGTGCCACAAGGGTCAAATTTTGGACCCACCATTTTCAATTTTTGTGAATGAAAAAAGGAAGCTTGTAGTTTAATGTGACCGTTAATCTTGAGATCATGAGCCACGGGACCTCCTTTTTACGTGGAATCCTAACCACATGACATGGCATTTCACTTCGAAAATCTCACACGCATTGACCGGGAATCGAACCCGGACCGCCTTGGTGAGAGGCATACAGCTAGACCGCTGAGCCTTATATCTTTCATTGTTCTGGTTGTTTGTTGACGACGCAAAGTTGATAAGACAATACACAACTGGAGTGATAATGAAGCCTTGCAACAGCACAATTATAATCTATACTAATACTAATAATATAATAAAGCTGAAGAGTTTGTCTGTGTGTTTGTGTCTTTTAACGCGCTAATCTCTGGAACTACCAGTCCGATTCGAAAAATTCTTTTTTTATATGATAGCCAGATTCAAGAGGAATAGTTTATGCTATGTAGTATTAGGATACACCTCTCAGGTAACCTTAAAGGTTGATTTTTGTTCAGTAAGTCGGTAGAACAAGCGCTCCCGAACTGCTCTATCCGCATGCGCAGGCGTTATGGTTAATGATACGTTCACCGTTTCACCGATCTGAACCAAAATTTGTATACTTACCCTTTTGAACCCTGCGAGTAACACTGTCTACGTGAAATTTATGACAGACCAGTCCATTCCCTGCATTTAGGCCCTTTGGCACAAATCTACACCGTTTCGCCGATCTGAACCAAAATGTGTGTACTTGCCCTTTGGAACCCTGCGAGTAACACAGCCTACATCAAAATTATGACAGACCACTCCATTCCCTGCATTTAGGCCCTTTGGCACAAATCTACACCGTTTTACCGATCTGAACCAAATTTTACGTACTTACCCTTTGGAACCCGATGAGTTACACTGATGCTTGAAATTTCCGACTGACCACTCCAATCCCTTCATTTAAGTCCTTTAGCACAAATCTACACCGTTTCACCGATCTGAACCACATTTTGTACTCTTACCCTTTGGAATCCTGCGGGTGACACTTTCCACTTTAAATTTTGGACAGACCACTCCATTCCCTGCATTTAGGCCCTTTATCACAAATCCACACCGTTTCTCCTAATTGCACCAAATTTTACATACACTTTGAAACCCTGCTGATAACACTGTCCACTTGATATTTTGGACAACGTTCTCCATTCTCTACATTTAGAATAACAGTCAAAATAAACTTGAAAACCACGTATTAAGGCCCTAGAACCATTCATATCCGTAGAAGTGTAACTGTAAGAGTATTTTAATAATTCTATTGTTGACGGGCAGTTCGGACTGCATCACGTGACCCCTACCAGTGATCTGGTGCAGAATTGCGAAAATAGTTGCATCTTGCACTGTTTATAAATTGCAGTCACGGGGAGTAATTAGTGCCAAAGGATCTCTTAGGCCCCTTAAAACAGTTATCATCATGAAAATATTATGCCTCTGTATAAGTGCAATGGTGTTCGTGCATTACACTGAGGATACCAGCTGCAATAAGCGTTGGTGCTTTCAAATTTACCTTCATTTATTCCGAACCTTATCGTTGAGCGCTATGTGGCCATAAATGATACTATTGCTACCTCAGTAGCTTGGGACAGCCGAAGTTTTCCAAAGTGTTCTGATTATTTTCCTACGGCGCTATGCGACTAAAGACGACACTATTGGTCTCTACATTTCGAACAGCCAATGAGATATAGGCCCTAGGCAGTGTCTTTTATTTCACTTACTCCTCTTTCTAAACATTTTTTTAAAAAATTGTTTGTAAATTAAATGTGTCAGTGCTGTAGCTACAAAATAGTCGTTTCCCTATTCATTATTGTCATAATGGGAAAATGAACTGAATGTTACGTCCATTATACTGTACTACTTATCACCCCCACTACAACCACCACCACCACCACCACTACCACAAAAAGTTTATTTTTATTTTTTTCTGTTAGTTTAAGTATCATGTGCCAGTTCTGTAGTAGTATTCATTATCGTCTATAAAACAAATAAATCCACCGGGCGAAGCCGGGCACTATTGCTAGTTATATTATATAATGGTCTGATGGTAATAATTTATTCCTCATTGTTATGTTATGTAATGTTAAATTCTGATATTTACCATGAGAAAGTAATTGTATATTGAACATGTGGTGTTAGAGTAACAATACTTGAAATTGGCATCTTGGCCAAAATGCCACCTTTGGTACCTCTATAAGGAGAAGATAATGTTGTGGGAGCTCTCAGTTCCCACAGCAAAGAAGTGCAATGCGTTTCACATAAAATATATAGGACGCAGTGATTGGTCCACTACCCCGAGCGCACAGTGGGTCAAAATCGATATCTATAAGGACAAAATTATTTATTTTCATAATTAAAAAATCAAAATGTATTACTTCTACAGCATCCTCATATAATTGCCGCTCACTATTCTGGGATATAAACGCATCTTAGTGTAAATCTGTCACCACTGTTCGAGCAGACTGAATTGGAGGGTGAATGTACGTGGCTGTGGTTTGGCTGTCTTTGTGGTTAGTGTGATGCTTTAAGATGGAACATGCAGCTGAAGGTATGATCTTTGTAACGTGTTTCAGTTATTAATGGGCGTAATTGTTACGTAATTTTAGCTATATTTGCATTATATAATATTTAACTATTATTTTTAAAATTATATTTTCACTTAGATTTTTAGTATGTCGCGTCACTCAGTGTCACTTTCTACTTAATGTTAAAATGTAGATAATGTCTTGTAGTTTACGCCTGTTATAAGATTTTTTGCATCTTTTTGCAACTTACTTAGTTATTTTACGTTTTATAAGATGCCGTGCAACCAGTTTTCACACCACGTTTACAACTGTTTGAAGCACTGGGTTCGACGATTATGTCAAAAGTGGAACTCTGTGACTTTGTTAAAAGTAAATTAGGGATAGAAATTTTTTCTGAAGAGATAACTGAATGCTCTATCCAAGTCATAGTCATACACAATTTCTTGCATGTGTAGACGTAGCTTAAAAAAGGTTTTAACTGATGTTTTTTATGAAGTAAACAAATTATATACGTTGCTTCCACTCCAAATTCATGATTAAAACGTAAAAATAATTTTGTCCCCCTAGATTTCGATTTTGACCCACTGTGCAGCGGTGGGTGATCCAAACAGGGTGTACGAAGAGCCCGCTGATGAGCCTGACTTGATGCACTCAGGCGAAATCCCAGAGGAATATTGGACTTTACTACTGTACTTGTAATTGTTCCCTGGATTAATGATTTAGGAATTAGGTTCATGCTAATTCACCATTAGTGAATTATTTTCTTTATTATTATTATCACTTTATAATACAGTCTGTAATCATGTTGATACAATCGCCAGCACTAGGTTATTTAATATGCAAATGAATATTAGAGTTTTTAATTAGTAATCAATATTTAAAATCGAATTTGCTGGTAAACTGAGCATTTGTGTTTTTGTTTCGGTCTTTTAAATAAGTTTATATTTTACTTTTTCTGATTTTTTCAGTAATTTTAATGTAGCCTAAATTAACATGTTTTCTTTCGTAGTTATCATTTTGACCTTTCTTATTACTTTTTGCTTTGAAAAATTTATATTTTGAACTTGATATGTCAAGAAGTAACATAATTTGACTTACGGTCATACGGTCATACCTCCATATTCTAATATTTAAATTACTCATGATGGTTCCGTATCGATGTATTGAATAGTTTTTAACAATAATTATACAACCCCCTTAATCAATACATAAACGAAAAGAGTTATTATTAGAGGGGATAAAAAATGTTGTTAATTAATCCCTGAAACATGTACCAGGAATAATTCTAATAATACTTCTTTTCGGTTATGTATTGATTAAGGCGGTTGTATAATTATTGTTAAAAACTACCTCCATATTGTCAAACAAATAAATAAATTAGGCTGACAAAAATGAAAGCTACACATTGTAGTTGACGACACTATTACCGGAAGTTTTTATTACGTTAATCAGCAGGTGGCGCGTTCTTCCTTTGTTGGACTAACATCAATGACGTTGGACTAACATCATAGACATGTCACCCCATTGAGAGAGTATTTGGTAAGTAGGGCGACAAGGTGCGAACATTTGTTACCTTCCGCTTCTGTGATCGCATCGGAATGGCACGGCTACAAGCCATGTAACTGTCAACCTGGAGTCAGTGCTGTCCTTTAAAAGTGTCACCTTTTTAATGAAATTTAAATATTCTTTCATTGTGAGAGAAAAATGTGCAATGAAAAGGTTTATCTTCAGCAGAGCATGTAAATATAATGACGGGAGATAAAGAAAAGTAAGCTGAATTAGCAGAGCTCTTCAGACAAGAGGATGATAAAGAAATTTACGTCTGTGAGCTCAAGAAATAAGCGGGCTTTGCCTCGGTATCTGCGATCGCTCATTTGCATGCTGGCGTTTGGCCACGACCTACTTCATCCAGGGGCTGAGGGAATACGTGCACGTTGTCAGTAATATAAACAGTACGCCTCGTGAACTCAAATAAAGTCATATCTGTGTGTGTTCTACCAACTCAACTACTCATTAGCTACAAGATAACACACCAAAGCTTTGGAGGCGATTGACTTTTGTCCGTATGTGTGTGTGGGTGCACGTATGAATGAGTATGTCCACCCCCACCCCCATCCCCACCCTAAATAGCTTTTGATCGTTTTGGACATGTGTCAATGAAATTTGGTGGGAAATTAGTTCAACAGTGTATTCCAATGCCTCAACCCTGCCATTTACAATTCTCTGGTGTCACTAATCGATCATGGAGACCGCGCAAATTTTCAAATTTTTAATGATTTTACTCGGCACTTATTACAAATATAAGCCTAATATATATATATTTAATTAAATAATATGGCACATATTCATTATTTTTTCTCAAAACATCAAAATGGTTACCGATAGAACTTTTAAATAAAAATATATTTTATGTCTCTCGTACTATTGAAGTATTCGGTAGCCACAGTGAGTAAGAAGGGAACTAATTATTATTTCCTTCGACATTTTTATAAAGTTAATAATAGTCTCTTATAGATATGTGATTTGATTTAAGTGAGATCTTCGACAGAAATGACCACTATATTATATGAAATTAGTCGGCATACTTCTTCATACTGTGCCCGTTTGGACCGAGATCCAACGACCACATTTTGTAAAATACCGAAATCAGATCAGCACGAGAAAATATATCTCAGGGTCTATCTAGGTGAATACTTGGGTCTAATCTGGCATCCCTGATCTCGGTAATTCACAAGTAAGGTAAGGTGAGAATTTTTTTTTGAACTAGCACATTCCTTAAAATTCTCAATTTATTTATAAATAAAAGTATGATTCTTCTTCTTCTTCTTTCCCGGAGCCAACCAGGCTCATTTTGGTTTTGGCCGGGGATTTAAGGCCGGATGCCCTTCCTGACACCACGTGATTTTCCAGGTGAAATTTCCACCCCGCTGTCACCGGGATTCGAACCCCGGCCGTCCGGGTGAAAGGCGAGAAGCTAAGCCACTGCGCCATTACGCTCCCCAAATAAAAGTATGATTCAACTGGTAAAAAAAAACCTCAACAAAGATAAAATCACATCACACGTAAGAAATCAACGGTCCCTATAATATTATTAGAATTGTCGTAGATGTGATAATCAGAAAAAATTAATTAGTCCATTCTGATATCCATAAAAAAAAATCAAAAAGAATATTTACACTCGGTAATCACTGTTCAATAAAGAGTTCTGAGTGATCCCTACTATTTACACGTTCGTAGTTCACTTTACAAAGATTGCAGTTTGATTTTATCAAATATTGGTAACAAAAGTTTCTCAAAATAAATAGTCACTTGATTCATTCGGTGTTATTCCAAAATTAAACTTATTTGGAAAATTATCATATCACTGATTCGTTGTTTCATAACAATATCAATACTCGACTGACATAAAGTCGAATGGTTTTTTTTTTTTTGTTTTTTTTTGTTTTTTGTTTTTTTTTGCGTATGGCTTTTAGTGCCGGGAGTGTCCGAGGACATGTTCGGCTCGCCAGTTTTGTAGCTGCTTCGAGACGGACACCCAATGGGTGAGCTACAAGTACCGTTGGGGAGGGAAGGTGGGAAGTTGGAATGTAAGGACGAGGAATTGGAAGGTAGCGGCTGTGGCCTATAGTTAGGGACCAACCCCGGCATTTGCCTGGAAGGAAGATGGGAAACCACAGAAGACCATCTTCAAGGTTGCCGGCGGGGGGATTCGAACCTCCTCGCCTCCCGGATGTGAGCGACTGCCATCAGTCATGCCGTAACCACCACGGCTAACTCACCCGGCTAGTCGAATGTTAATAATTGTTCATAAAGATTTTCAAATTCAAAAAACAAAATTTGTTCAAAAACTTTCATAATATTTTGAAAATTCAACTTTCTTCTTTTATCACTTTCATTTGTTTAAATGTCATAAACGATTTTAAATTATTCTCATATGGTATTAACATTACACAAAAATTGTTGTAAACAATGTTGTTATTTCTATCCACCATCAGCGGATTAAATCATCTAACTCTTCACCAAATTTTTATGTTAACAAAATTTTCTATCACCAAACTTTTCGTATAATCTCACAAAAAAATTTAATCAAAAAAAATTATTATTATTATTAATTAATTAATTTCAAACTTTCCCTTCACTTTATTAGGTAGATTTCTTTAGAAAGCTAACTATTGCAATGGGTCCCATGTTTCGACTTCCGGAAAATTTCGACATATCTTCGCGTTTCACATCCCCCAGACCCCAAAACCACCGTCAGTTCAAAAGTTTATATATAATTTATGTATATATGTATCTATCTATATATAAAGCGTGGTCCAACCGCCCCTTATTATTTAGTTTTATGAAACCCAACTAACATAGCATTTCTCCCGATGGTCGATATTGCTCTGCGCTCTGACTGTGTGACAGCAATGTAATTGGGTCATGGGTCTAGCAAAGGAAAACCGACCTTAAACTTTTCCCCGCCAAATACTACGGCCCATTCTACTAACATATGACTTTCTGCTCCTTGAAATAACACACATACACGTAATACGATCGAAATAATAGCTTACGCCACGTGATCTGTAATAGTAGAAAGTTAAATCAACATCACAAACCGTGATTGAAGACTTTGAGATGGACTTAAACGTTTGAGGTGGGACGGCTACAGTAACTAAAGCACGTTTAGCGTGCGGTATTTACCATGTCTTGGTGGCTGCGAGGTTTAAAGCCTGACCGTACTTGGCGGCCGCGAGCGGGTACAATGCTGCTTCGAATCCAGTAGTAGGCATACTTTTTTTGAACGAAAGCCCACATTCCATTTTAGTCGGGATGTAACTACATTGCCACATTTATTGCCTTACGACGAATTTTTGTGAAGAGTTCGTTGAATTTTGATGATTTATAAAGAGAACACGATCGAATTGGTACGTTATGCCACGTGACCTGTTATGGCAGAAAATTTAAAAAACTGGCATGAATATTAACATAACATCTCGAAGTGTTGCTCCGGAAGTCCGGGTTCGATTCCCAGCTCTGCCAAGAAATATAATACTTGTCTGAGGGCTGAAATTGGGAACACGTAGCCTCGTGGAGCAAATATGAGAAGAAGTGGGTTCGATTCCCACCTCAGCCACCCTGGAAATGGTTTTCCGTGGTTTCCAAATTCCGGGACGGATTCTATCTTAAAGCCACGGCCGCCTCCTTCCCAATCCTTAATTGCAAATACACACATCATTACAAGCCCGCAATAACTCAGGTTATCAGACAAATTCTACACACACACACACCCAAGTAAACATGGCTAAATGTTCTAGGCCCTCAAATGAAACAAAACAACAACATATCAAATAATATTCTGATCGCCAGTGCTTGCATCGAAGTATACGTATTCCGTAGAAATTCCCATTGTATTATTAGCAAAAAACGTGTGTCTATCTGTGTGTGTGTGACGTTGTGTGTGTGTGAGTGTGTGTACTCTGAATGTCTGCCCCTCCCTCCCCCCCCCCCCCCCTATCAATTCGAACACGGTGAAAGCGAATTGAACGAAATTTATTACAGAGGTAGAACTAGCAAAGGGCACCTCAGTGTCATGTTTAATATCGCAGCCATCTTGACGGAAACGTAATGGCGGCCACCCAAATGTTCAAAGCTTAAATCAAATTACGAATAACCTAATCATACGATCTCTACCAAATTTTGCAACAACATATATTTATAAAGCGAGCGTCTTTTGACTACACTACAAGGTAATCAGACCAATAGTTTGCAGATGGCGGCCATGTATGTGCGCAAATCGATTCCCCCTATCAATTCAAACACGGTGATACCGAATTGAACGATATTTGGTACAGAGGTAGCAGTAGTAAAGGACACCTCAGTGTAATGTTTTATATCGCCGCCGTCTTGACGAAAACGTAATGGTGGCCATACTATTGTTAAGAGCTTGAATCAAATTACGACCAACCTAATAATTTGATCTCTACCAAATCTTGCAACAACATACCTTTATGTGGGAAGCATATTTTGACCAAACTACAAGATCATCAGCCCAACAGTTTGCATATGGCGGCCAAGTAAGTATACAAATCGATTCCCCCTATCAATTCAAACACGGTGAAACCGAATTGAACGAAATTTGGTACAGAGGTAGCACTAGCGCAGAACACCTCAGTGTCATGTTTTATATCGCCACCATCTTGACGGAAACGTAATGGTGGCCACCCAAATATTCAAAGCTTAAATCAAATTACGACTAACTTAATCATCCTATCTCTACCAAATTTTGCAACAACGTATACTTGTATAGCGAGCATCGTTTGACTGAACTACAAGGTCATCAGCCCATTAGTTTGCAGATGGCGGTCATGTATGTGTGCAAATTGACTCCCCCTATCAATTAAACACAGTGTAACCGAATTGAACGAAATTTGGAACAGAGGTAGCACTAGCAAAGGGCACTCCAGTGTCATGTTTTATATCGCCGCCGTATTGACGAAAACGTAATGGCGGCCATCCTAATGTTAAGAGCTTGAATCAAGTTATGACCAACCTAATAATCTGATCCCTACCAAATTTTGCAACGACATACCTTTATGTATAGAGAATCTGTTGACCACACTACAAGGTCATCAGACCAATAATGTGCAGATAGCAGCCATGTTTGTGTGCAAATCGATTCCCCCTATCAATTCAAACACGGTGAAACCGAATTGAATGATTTTTTTACAGAGGTAGCACTAGCAAAGGGCACATCATATTCATGTATAATATTCGTAAAGCACGTTGTATTTCAAGAAGCTACTACAACCAGCATTCAATTATACTCCTTGAAAAGGACAAAGGGTTATAACCATACCCATGTATTTAGGAGAAAGTAGGCTATACCTTCTTTACCGAACATCTTGTTTTGTTATTAAATTTTAACAAAAAGTCTTAGCATATCTTTAGGCCCGTATCACACGACACTCGCTGGCAAGGAAGCTGGTGTGATCGCTGGTACAAAATCCTGTATAATTCTGTTCTCTTCGTCAGTACACCTGCTTGTATGACCGAAGTGTATCACACGCTAGCATTTTGGACGCTAAGTTGTATGAAATAAAACCGAAGGGCTGTCGTTTGAGGGCATTAGTTGCTGTTCTTTCGCCTTATTAACGCAAAGCGGTCGCGAAAATTGCTTTAAGTAAATTAGAAAACCTGCCAGGTACTGAACGAATGCATTCCAATCAATATTTAAGATCTAACTGTAATAATTGAATATTTTACCATACGCGTTAATAAGAAGCGCAACAAAAACCTCTAGAGTGTGTTGGAAATGTGTGCAAGTGTTATTGCGCCCGCTCGCTCTTTCGAAGATCCCGGGTTCAAGACCATCCAACGGCAGATTTTTTAAATTCTTTTTAACTATTTTATTATACCCTCCCTACCTCGTACAGCAAGATTTCAACTTGGTTTTGTTCACATTATCTACGAAGACGATAGGGAAAGTTATTTTCTTGTCTCATTTAAATGGTTATTTTCCCTAAATACTGTTCTAAACCATGTCGCCTCCGTAGAGTAGCGGTCAGCATGGTAGGCTGCCACCCCAGAGGTCCTGGGTTCGATTCCCGGCTCTGCCACGAAATTTGAAAAGTGGTATGAGGACTGGAACGGGGTCTACTCAGCCTCGGGTGGCCCAAATGAGTAGAGGGGGTTCGATTCCCATCTCTGCCATCCTCGAAGTGGTTTTCCGTGGTTTCCCACTTCGTCTTCGGGCAAATGCCGGGATGGTACCTACTGTAAGGCCACGGCCGCCTCCTTCCCTCTTCCTAGCCTATCCATAACAATCTTCCATCCCTTCCAATCCCTCATGAGACCCCTGTTCGCTTTGCAGGTGAGGCCGCCTGGGCGAAGTGCTAATCACACCTCCCCAGTTGTATCCCTCCCGACCAGATGTTCCAAGCTCCAGGACACTGCCCATAGAGGCGGTAGTGGTGAGTTCCCTCGCTGATTCCGTGGGAACCACCAACCTAGAGGGTAAATTGACTAAATAAAATAAAAGCTGTTCTAAACCATGTCGCCTCCGTAGCGTAGCGGTCAGCATGGTTAGCTGCCACCCCGGAGGTCCTGGGTTCGATTCCCGGCTCTGCCACGAAATTTGAAAAGTGGTATGAGGACTGGAACGGGGTCTACTCAGCCTCGGGTGGCCCAAATGAGTAGAGGGGGTTCGATTCCCTCCTCAGCCATCCTCGAAGTGTTTTTCCGTGGTTTCCCACTTCGTCTTCTGGCAATTGCCGGGATGGTACTGTCCCCGTTTACCCGGATAGTAGGCTGTCAGATATCCGCCCCCTCAATCGGATTGCCAACAATCAATCGCACCAGCTCAGCTACAACAATGAAAATGGCACTGACAGATACTACCGAGGTTTGAACACAGAAGTTACCAAGAAAAAAATTATTGTGGAACACACCAAAATAGACGGGGTTTCATACTTACTTTTACTTACCTCTTATAAATATCTCGGGGATTGGGTTGACAACAGGATCCTTAAAGTATGCTCTCACAATAACCTTCACCATGACATTTAAAAATGAACCAGACCGAAGACGAGAACTTTGAACTGTACAAGAGCTTTATTTTCAAATAAAGAGTATGATTTTCATACTCAACAAAATAAACGTGGCTATCAATAGCCTATGTCAATCTGACTACGTCCTCCTAAAGGACTTGCAAATTTATCAAACAATATGTTAGCTCCCATGAGCTCAAAATAACGTAACATTTTTAAACACATTTGGATTGGATGAGGAAGTTAGGATACGACATATATAGAGCATTTGGTTTCTTTTAATAAACATAACACTTTTATTAATAGGCACAAGGCCGGAGTATCGACCTCACCCGCTTGTAACCAGATGTCTGGCCGGCTGGTCTACTCCTTAACCTGGCTCACACCTGTCAAATGGGGCTCTCTCGTCACGCCACACTTGCGTAAGAATTCAGCTCCTTTTAAAGCTTTAAATGTCTACAAGACAACTCATACATATTGACGCAAATCTTTCAAATGCTTAACTCACATCCCACTGGATTATTTTAACATTCCCTAAACTTGTTAAGTTATCATCCAAATGTTTAAAAAGCATAGTTTAGAGTATAACACTCTCTTAAATGTTTATAACAAAATCACATAAATTATTTATAACAATTAGAAATTGTTTATAATATTGTCGAAGATAATTACAAAATTTTTAAACAAGCCTTTAACATTACTTTCGCTCCACATTATTGTCAAAGATATTTACATTTATTATTTACAATATCAACATTTAAATTATTTAAATTATTAATTTAAGAAATACATTGAACCACATGTTTTATCCGGTTGGTAAATTCATAATCGTGTTTAATATAATCGACCAATAAAGGTTAGTTATACATGTAAATGTCACAATCTGGTTTAATAAAGGTTGTAATAATTTTAATTATTTGTGACGGTAATCTTCATTCAAAATCTTATCTCAAATTCTTTCAAAACTCTTGTTAATTATAACAGTAAATTCACTTGATTAATTTTCAACGAACTATGACAATACACTCTAGCGGAAAATACTTCGCTTACAAAATAATGCACAAACTGCATTCAAAATAGCCCAAAATACATCATATATTAAAATATACGGCATCAAAATCTTCCACAGCATTTACAAAAAACCTCCCCTAACTTCAAATTATTTATCATTATTAATTACTGTGGGAATCTCCTTCATTTATTTAAGGGCATTATACATCAGCGACTTTCAACATGTCCGCTGCACTATCATAGTTCCACTTAAAAATTCTTATATCAATAATTGTTTCAAAACTGTTGTCATTTAAACTTCGTGGATTTTATTCATGAATCGAAATGAAATAAAAATTTGCCAATCACAAACAAATTTAATAGTGAATACGCTTATATACGCCTGTCTGGTCTATCAAAATTTAAGATTAACATCTTCAAAGAATTGTAGTATAAAAATACTATCATCAAACAAAGTGTGACTAACTGCAAAATAGTCGAATAGAATCCAATTAGACTGGGGAATGCAAACATCATTATATAAATCTCTATATGAGAAAAAACCTAACACAAGTTTCACGAATTTAATGCATTCAATAATTCATAATTAATGTTCATCTTTCACAAAATTGCCTGTGATGCAATGGTCGTTGATGACTGACGATAAATGTCTGTGTTGCAATCAATTCAAATAACGACTAGTATTTCCAAGATCGTCGACAACGTACTGGATTTTAACGCTCTAAAATCATTTAAATGTTCTTCCTTCTTGATGATGACAGAAAATTGGTCAAAGTAATTAAACTGGGGTAGAATTACTTTAATAAAGTGACACGCTGTCTGAATTTAAATCTGCCATAAAAATCATTAACTTACAGTCAAATCGTGACTACAAAAATAAGCAAATTACTGAAAAATCTAAATATCAGTCTCAACTGATTCAAAATCATTTAACTATGCCCATGACATAACAATGTCTTAATAAAACGTCGAAAAAGGCATAACTGATCAAGGTGTACTGAGAATAGGAATCTCAAACAAGAATATCGGGCAAAAATACATGAGGACAAAAATATGGGAAAAATGGTTGCTCAAATATTGCTAAGAAACTCAAATACAATAAACGTTCACGACTACCTTATCTGCCGATTGACGTTCCAGAGGAAAATTCCCCAAAGAAGACTGTTGATGGATCCATTTCACCAAGTTAAAGCTGAGCTCCATCCTCGAAACCAGAAACAGCACCATCGGAGAATCGAACTGCTTCACGAAGACGAACGACATCCTTCCGGAAATAATCTTCTTTGTGAGTCGGGACAACCCTGACCTCTCTTGAAAAATCCCTGAAGTTCCAGTTGAAAATCGCCATGAAGTTTTTGTATAAATTTCCGAAGAAATATTCATATTCAGAAAGTATGAAATCATTTCTATTGCTGTTTGATAGAATTCAGCCTTTAATCACGAAACATGGGTGTAGATGGTTATTTACCGCATGTTCGCTTGTATGGAATAGCAATTAGCGAAGTTCCATGCTGCTATCTTACTCCGTTGAAATATGTCCCAATTGCATAAAGTCCTCTAGCCTTCCATCTTCTCTTCGGTAATAGTATTAGAAGAACAAACTGCCATATTAGACTGCTCCATAATACTGTAGCGTTGTGTCACAAAAGCAATCTGAAGTCTCCCTATTTCACTAGCCCTGTCAGCCGTAGCGTAGAGTCTGGCTATACAAAGTGTTTCTCCTGTGGCGAGAAAATCACTTTTGTCAGTCGTCTAATATTGTCAATAACTTCCAAAATACTTCCTCGAAATTGTTCAACTTTTCTACAGTCCTTACTGTAGCAATGCACAAGAGAATTAGCTTATAGGCGACCGCTAACTGTTCGCAGCTAATCTTGTAGAAGCGTTATAAGTGTCGTTTCAACTTCACCTAGATTTACTTCACAGTAAACCTGCACTGCTTGTATGTTCGACTCTCGTTTAATGCAGTGGCTTCGCCACGCGTTATAAAGACGACTTTTTCACTACTAATCTCACTCGATGTTTCACTGAAAAGACTATTTGAGATCTGACGATTGAATATCAGACGATTTATAATCTGAGAATGAGGCTCCTCTCTTCTGCGCAAGGCCTTTTATGAACTTCATGAGGGGCGTATCTATCCCTTCCATCGCGTGTTACTGCGTCATCGCTAGAAGTTCCAACTTCGTCAATACATGACGGATTTTCATAATTCAAAAACTGAAAATTAATTTCACCAAAATTCCAGATCAATGCCTCTACTGCAAATGGATTTCCACAATTCTGCATTCCAAAAAGTAATAAAAATACCATAGTGTTAGCAATCTCCGTCTTCCTTCAGACTATCGTTCATTGGTTTGAGCCTCCCCTCCAATAGCATAATTTCTTCCTCAGCAGAATTCCACGTTTCCTGCGACTGCGTCGTACATCTCGGATCCTTCTCGAATAAATGCTGACGTCACTGAGAATCTCAGCTCAAGTAGCCTGCTGGCATAACGTTTACGTCATCCGTGCTTACGTCATGACTACCCACGTCATAACTATGACAGCCATAACTTTCGCTATAATTTCCAAAATAGCCACCGTGGTCTCTATATAATTCAATTACGGGGGCAGTACCTACTGTAAGGCCACGGCCACCTCCTTCCCTCTTCCTAGCCTATCCATCCCAATCTTCCATCCCTTCCCATCCCTCATGAGGCCCCTGTTCGCTTTGCAGGTGAGGCCGCCTGAGCGAAGTGCTGATCACACCTCCCCAGTTGTATCTCTCCCGACCAGATGTTCCAAGCTCCAGGACACTGCCCATCGAGGCGGTAGTGGTGAGTTCCCTCGCTGAGTCCGTGGGAACCACCAACCTAGAGGGTAAATTGACTAAATAAAATGTTAAAAAAAAACCTGTTCTAAACCATGGATGGATACTATTCGTTATAATTAATATTTTTTCCACGGACTCAGCGAGGGATCCCATCATTACCGCCTCTACGGGCAGTGACCTGGAGCTTGAAACATCTCGACTGGGGATACAACTGGGGAGGTGGGATCAGCACCTCGCCCAGGTGGCCTCACCTGCAAAGCGAACTGGGACATCTTGAGGGATGAGAAAGGGGGGGAGGATAGGGAGGGATAGGCAAGGAAGAGGTAATGAGGCAGCCGTGGCCGTACGGTAGGTAACATCCCGGCATTTGCCCGAAGGCGAAGTGGGAAACCACGGAAAACCACAGAAAACCACTTTGAGGATGGCTGAGGTGGGAATCGAACCCCCTCTATTTATTTGGACCACCCGAGACTGAGTAGACCCCGTCCCAGTCCTCATACCACTTTTCAAATGTCATGGCAAAGCCGGGAATCGAACCCAGGACGACCGGGGTGGCAGCTAATCACGCTGACTACTACGCAACGGAGGCGACTCTATTCGTGATAGAATTTTAATAGTTCAATATTTATAATAATATGACACGTTCTGTAATTACTGGCTTGCTGCGAGGCTCAGCTGGCTGTGCCTAAGGTTGCAGGTTCGTATCCTGGTGCAGTCAGCTGGCATTTGAGGGTGCGCAAATGCGAGGGAGCCGTGTCAGTAGATTTACTGGCACGTTGAAGATCCCCTTCCGAGGCGAAGTGGGAAACCACGGAAAACCACGGAAAACCACTTTGAGGATGGCTGAGGTGGGAATCGAACCCCCTCTATTTATTTGGACCACCCGAGACTGAGTAGACCCCGTCCCAGTCCTCATACCACTTTTCAAATTTCATGGCATAGCCGGGAATCGAACCCAGGACGTCCGGGGTGTCAGCTAATCACGCTGACTACTACGCAACGGAATCGACTCTATTCGTGATAATTAGAATTTTAATAGTTCAATATTTATAATAATATGTCACGTTCTGTAATTACTGGCTTGCTGCGAGGCTCAGCTGGCTGTGCCTAAGGTTGCAGGTTGCAGGTTCGTATCCTGGTGCAGTCAGCTGGCATTTGAGGGTGCGCAAATGCGAGGGAGCCGTGTCAGTAGATTTACTGGCACGTTGAAGATCCCCTTCCGAGCAAAATTCCAGCACCCCGGCGTATCTAAAAGCCAGAGCAGTTAAAAGGGACGTAAAACCAATAATGTCATAATTATCTGTATTTACTTTAGGTTTGGGGCAGATGACCTCGTAGTTCCGCCCCTTAAAACCTCACTAACTAACTAACTATTACTGTAAGTGTATAGCAAGCGCTTTTCGCACAGACGCCGTTGAAAGGAATTATAGTTTCGGTCTGATGTATTTATTTATTTGTTATGTGGGTCGTCTGAGTGAGTCGGAGTTTTCCTTTAAACAAAGGTGGTAAAAATTTCGAACACTTGCTACCTTGAATATACAGGATACCTTGCTTTCGTTCTACAGATCATTATGTCGTCGTCCAATCTGGCTGCGTACCATCGGATAAGTACGGTCCTTTTGAGGACCAAATAAAAAATCACTCGTTGGAACAGATAGATATGCGTCCATAATACATCCACAATAAACGACATTAAGCAAAAAAAAAAGTACTAGTTCAAGATTCGAACCTACTACAATGCGACTTCGTTGACGCTACTCTAGATTTAGCCACCATAGCTACCGAGAACCATGGTATATTGCTGGCACGCATTGAATCTATTCGTCGACACTTCCTGTCAAAACGTAAGCATGTGTTATTCGGAGCTCTAATCGTTTCAATCATGCATTATATTTGAGGTCATTGAAAGAAAACTGCCACTATTTAATTTCTACTATATTCGCGAGGATGTACTCAACGGTAAAGTTGTACAATGGACGTAAAGGAACAGGTACTAATGTTTTTAGGATGACTGTGATATACGCGTTAGTTGGGTTGCCTTCCTCCAAAAAAAATAAGGGGCTGGCGGACCACACTGTATATATATATATATGCATATCAGTTTCTTGTGGACACGATAACTGCCGTAATTTTGCACCAATCACTTTGAATATTTTACCGAATACGTATACCTATAAAATCTCGGTCGAGTTCGTTAATGGGCTAAATCGGTCGAAGGGGGTGAAAATGGGGGGCTTTTTTCGAAAAAGTGAAATATTGCTATAACTCTCTTAATATGTGAAATATCGAATCCGTTCAACGTTCATACTATGTGTCGGATAAAGACCAAAAATTTATGTTTGAAGAGTTTTTTTATAGCACCAACCATTGACCAAAGGGGTGGGAAAAAGTGGGGTTTTCGGGAAACATTAATCATATCTCTCTTAATAGGCACAATCTCAAAACCGTACAAAATGGACAATATTCCCCTAATAATTACCTAAAATTTTGTCTTAAAGAATTTTTGATATGACCCACCATTATGCCAAGGGATGAGGAAAATGATTTCGGAATTATAAGAAAATGCCAAGAGCTATCAGTGCTTGCCATGGCAACTCTACAAAATTGATGAGGGATGAGCCATCAGACGTTGCCAAGATAACGCACTTGCACGAGATCATATTCAGAATTCCATCTGACTAAGTGTGAAGCGGCTTCGGTGACGTAACTGGTAGCAAGCATGCTGAATGTCTATGCCCAAGGTCGCGAGTTCAAAGCCGGCCGAAGTCGTCGGATTTTCTAAGAGCGCTAAAAATCCCTCAGTATGCTTTCCTTTGGAGGGGAAATTCCAACGTTCGTTGCGAGTTGCAGGCTGCGGTGGCATCTAGTAGCCAAGTTCACAGGTAGGTGTCATTGACGGTAGTACCTGGTAGCAACATTAGGAACTACTGCTTGAAATTGACCGTCTGCAGTCCTTACCTGAATTACAGACTAATACAGCCATCCCTAAGTACACGGGGTTACATGACCGCGTTGTCGCAGCCCCTAAACTGAGGAACCAACCAAAATCTCTGCGGGAGATATAATTTTGCGTGAAGAAGTAACAGACCGTTACATAGTTACACATCAGTGTCGAAACCTTGCATAAGGACAGTGTGACCACAAATATAAAAATGGACCCCAAATGACAAGAAGGTTACCGTTCCCATAAGACGATGAAATGTTTAAAATAAGCATAAAATGACGAAAAACAAAGTTAATTAAGCTCCAATTATAAAATACGTTCTCGCAATAAATGAGGTCTGATCCTTCTACGAAAACCTGCATATTCTGCCTATTTTCGCCTATCCCCAAGTTTGTCCGGTGAAATCTACCTCCGCCTTCCGGCGTGCCGAGAGGACTTTTTAATAACAAGTTTTCTCAACCTCTCACATGATGAATATTTTATTTGCTCATTTCCAATGTTATTATTATTGTCATTCAAAAATAAAAATCAATAATTATTTATTTTAATTCATTTGCACTTTTCATTTTTTTTTCTCCTCGGTCAGGTTCAACAAATCTAAATTCAAGTTCTTCAATTATTTATCTAGGCATTCCATTTGAATTTTGAGTTGATCCAGAAAAAAAAATATTTGGATTAACAGAATAGTGAAATCTGACAAGAATATGGGGCGGTCCACATCGCCTAACCCTTCTTTTACAAATATAGCCCACAGGCTCCTTCAAACAACCGCACATCCTTCTATGCCCACAACTACGGGAATAAAACCCACTTTTGGATGACCCCCTAGGCCTCCACAACTTTAAGTGTCGCCAAACGCACACTAAAATCATCACCAGAATATTCTGCACACAGCATCATATTATTACTATTATATATATTTTTTTACATATTATATTTTTTTCTTGTAATATTCTGTCAATTACTAGACTGTGGTTCTTCAGCATTATTTTACCAATTAAATAAATTCTGGTCAATATCTCCTTGCCTCCCATTTACATAAATTCTCCCTATTTGATACATTAAATACCTGCCGTTCCCTTCTTTTTATCTGAATATTTTCTTTTCTCTTTTTTTAAGTGCTTTTGAAAAAAAACTGAGCTCAAAAAGCTAATACTTCATTCTCTTCATCCATAAACTCATTTAAATTTATTTAAACTTCCAAACAAAGTTATTTAATTTAATTCCTTCCAACTAATTAAATTCATCCACAAATTATTATTATCACCACAAAAAATATTTAAGCATCATCAATGTCAAATGATTATTATCGCCCTATTCTTTTAAATAAATAAATATTTAAGTCTCATCTGAGAATTATTATCATCAACGTCTCCTATTAATTTTTATTTAATGCATTAATTATTTAATCACAATAAACAATTAACAAAATTTAATTTAATTCCTAATGTTCGGTATTATCACTCCCTAATTATTTACAACTTTAAATAGCGTTGTTATTATTTATAAATATTATTAACTTATTCACTTCACACTTGATTATTAATATTATATTATTAACTTATTCACTTCACACTCTATTATTATTGTTATTAAATAAATCAAATTATTTAAATAATCCAAGCCTCAATTACTTCTGTTCTCATAATCAGAATGAACGAAAAATATTTATATCCCTTGGAATAATCGAAATATTTCATGTCGAAACATGAACTAATGCCTGTCCTAACAAAAATCTTAGATCGAAAAATAAATTGTCAGACAGCAGTTCCATTTGTCATCCAGACAAATAAAATCGAAGATCTAGCTAATATCTAGCTATGGTGAAAAATGTGTGTTGATTTCTAATCGTGACTGTTCAATAATATGGAATTCTCTAATACTACTGGTTAGTGGATAGTACATGAAATGGTTTTCTTACTTCATTCTTGATGTAGATGACGGGCGTGTCCTGCGGTGTACACTATTCCCACAGTGTCTTCCCATGGCCATCTGCCGTATCCAATACCTCATTCGTCTCCATGTCCTTCCAGTCCTACGAGTAGTTTTAGCGGCACATGATGATGTTCGCAGTCATCCGTTCGAAATAACTCCCGTTATCACTAGTACCGTGTAACATGACAAAAAGTTGCTCAGTCATAGACTGGTACAGTACTCCTGTAGATTCGAGAATAAATCTCATGTTCCAATAATGCGGATTCTTTTGCACGCTAAGATAGGAACACCTATTAGCTGCATAAACGAACAAAATGAAATAAACTTCTCCTGATGAATTCGAAGTGCCTGATTTATAGTCACCACAAGAATTACATCGTTCTGCAGGCTAACTTCTGTGAATGGTTTCGACACTACCATCACCTGACTATAGAATAAGTGACCTGAAAGTCAGTGAATATTCTAAGTCCATTCGCTGCCAAAAGTTAAGTTCGTTCACTTGAACAAAAACTAAGTCGTACTGACCACTGGTATGGCGACTAAGTCCTCCGACCATCAGAATCTCGGCGTGTATACTGTCACTTTCACGTAGCGTAGATCCGAACATGAGCAAATGCTCTGAAGATATGATGACTCTCTGCTCAGCAACGTGGCCTTTTATAGTTCAGAGAGAAATTGTTCGAGAACATTCCATCTCGTATCTCGGCTTCTACTGGACCGGTTTTAATGCTTGATAACTCAAAATCCTCCTCTTGCTATAGCTAGAAAAGTGTGCTAATTTCCTAGCGTCCATCTCTTCTCCTTAAGGTAATTCTAAAAAATTATTTCTCATGACGTATTCAGGCTCCTCGTCATAATCTCGCGTCACTCGCCCCTGCGATGTATGCTTCCCTCAGCACTCTTGAGTCTCCTCCGCGCGTTATTCAAATCATCCATTCCTTCAACCTCTTCAACTAACAACTCCTTTTTCCAAAATAAGAATGTCAACAATGTCACGGACGTGTGAACGATCCGGGTATAATACCATGTTTTGTGTATGGTGATTTATTTATTTTTTGTTTTGTGTTGTGTTTTGTGGTTTTTTGCTGTTGTGTTTAGTGTTTTTGTGTTGTGGTTTTTGTTTTTGTTTTGTTTTGTTTTCCTTTTTTGCTTTTATTTATTCATTTATTTATTTATCTATAACCACAAATAGCAATGTCCAAAAGTAATAAATAAAAATTTGCGTCATTGGTTGCTTCATTTATGGGGCTAGAGTTATTGTGGTCATCGGTCCGGTGCACTTCTTGCCTAAGGTATTGTGGTTTCTGTGCCATACATAGAGTGTACCTGTGAATATTTGGGGTTAATATTTGGAAAGGTATTCGTAGCAAGAATGATGGTATCATCCTTGTATTTTCCGGAATAGAAATAGGAAATTCCAACAATAGACCACATAAATGTGTACATTTAATGTCTAGTATGGCATAGGTAAATTGGGTGGAAGTGCTTGAAGGGAATTTTGTGTAAGGGAAACTGGCAACAATGGATTTAGTTCATTCCTTGTTTTGGAATTGGGCCGATACGATGTACAGTGCAGGAGCCAGGCTATGTCACCTTTAAGATGTAGCCAGCCGATATCCTACTTGTCGGCAACACATCTGCCAGAAGGTTCAAGTTGGTCGTCTTTTTGTTCCCTAGCCTACACAACAGAGCACTTCCCGAGCACCTTGCAGCACAAAGGAGAGCAGAAGAGAAAAGAATGTGTTGTATCGACAAGTGGCTATCAACATCAAGATGGAGAAGATGCATCATCTGGTTAATTTAGTTTTGCTGAAATAAAACCAGTTATTCAAACTACCTGAAAGAACAGCTACTTCTTAAGACAGTTATATTCATTGAGTAACACTTGAAGAGGAGACAATTTCTAAATACACTGTACTATTATTCTTCTTAGCGGCTTCGGTGGCGTGGTCGGTAGCATGCTGAACTGCTATGCCCAAGATCGCGGGTTCAAAACCGGTCGTAGTCGTCGGATCTTTAAGAGCGTTGAAATCCTTCAGTATGCCTTCCTTCGGAAGAAAAGTAAAACTGACGGGCCCATGTCATAGATTTTTGGCACGTAGAAGAACCTACCACTGCAATTGATAGTGTGTAGGAAAATTTGTAGCAAAATTTGGCTAGTTAGAAACGCTCTATCAAGTTCCAACGTTCGCCACTAGGTGTTAGTAACAGTAGCATCTGGTAGCCGAAGATGCAATTGCAACTTGTTGGGAGCCCTTGGGTGTTCAATTAAAAATACCCAGCTATGGCCATTGGCTGCAATTGATATATAAATGTTTCCTTTTTAAGGCCAAATCAGATTCCGAAAATGCCACTGAGCACTCTGGTATCGCCTATCCAGATTACAGCACATGAAAATGAGACCACCACCCTGATTCCCACCTCAATCTCCTGCATTCCGAGCTGAGGCATTAATCTTCTACACGATCAAAAATTATTTTCAAGTTTCACATAGATGAGGAGAGCACAGTTGTTGTCGTTGATTCTTTGGCGACTAAACGACGTCGTGGTCATTAGCCCCGTGTATTTGGGTGTGTGTGAAATTTATCTGATAACCTGTGTTATTGTGATGGCTGTATTAGTGTGTATTTGTAATTCAGATGAGGATTGGGAAGGAGACAGCAGTGGCCTTGAGTTAGGAATTTCCCTGGAGTAGAAGTGGTTAACCACGAAAAACCACTTCCAGGATGGCTGAGGTAGGAAATAAACCCGTCTCTTCTCAGTTTTCTTCACGAGGTGACGATGACAGTCAAGAATGCTAGCCACTACGCAACGAGGCGGACGAGAGCACCACCCAGCGACTTGCTGGTCCATTATGTTTCCTTGGCCACCCATTTTTGGTCCACTTCAAATATCTTCATTCTCTTATTGTCCACTTTGTGAACTTGTAGTATGTAAGTAGTGATGTGATGAAGTGAAAATGATACAATTGATATTTGTTACGGATCAGAGAAGAGGGAGAACAAATATTGTTTCATTCACATGTAACTTTTTCAGGTTGTATTTCACATTTCCCAGTAATTGTGATTTTATTGTGTTGACCGACTCAAAAGCGCCAATATCAATTGCCAATGAGACAACACTAAAAAATTGCCTTCAAATCTCTCCATATGAATATAATACAGTGAAATGCTTGAAAAGGGTAAATTTATTGGAAGAGTTAAAAAGTGGAATATTGGTGGAGTGTTTATGAAAATTGAGGTTGGTTCTTTTTTATGAACGATTTATTGTTTACACCTCCAATATATTTGGTTGTTTGGTTCCCCAGTTTAGGGGCTGCGACAACGCGGTCATGTATCCCCGTGTACTTAGGGTGTGTGTAGAATCTGTCTGATAACCGGTGTTAATTGTGATGGCTGTATTAATGTTTGTTATCTGGGATTCAGATAGAAGGACTGAAGACGATAGTTTTTTCAAGCAGTTCCTACTTTTGCTATCAAAAGCTACCGTTCACGACACCTAGCAGCGGACTTGGCTACTAGATGCCATCGCAGGCAGCACCTTGCGGCGAACGTTGGAACTAATATAGCGTTATCAAACTAACCTACAAATTTTAGCTTCCACAAGTGTAGTTAGTGGGAGGTTCTTTTTCATGCCATAAATCTATGACATGGGACTGCCGGCTATACTTCCCCTCCGAAGGAAGGCATACTGGGGGATTTTTGACGTTCTTTAAAAATCCAACGAATTTGGCCGGGTTTGAACCCGCGATCCTGGGCCCTCCAATATATTCTAGCGCCATGTTTGCTTATAGAGTGGTATTTACGTAGACATAGTCGCTATCGATTATTTCTTCCTTCAACGTTGGATACTTACTATGGTTACTGTGCGGAATAAGTACAGGATGATGTTTCGTATGGTTGACGGGCCTCACGCAGCCAGCTGCACGAGACTTGATGGCTCACCTCCCGAGAAACGTGTCGCGTACTGCGGGCTGTCAGCGACAAACAACGCAACAAAGTGTATTGCTTAATATACGGTACTTACCATTTACAGAAGATGTAAGTGCAAGCATTGCTGAAATTTGTCATTAACTCAATTCAGTTCGTCTTCGAAATGCGCTGCCCAAACGTTATTCGTAATTCATCTGTTTTCGAAAAATTCAAACAAAACTGTCTCAGATCACGCGATGAATGTGCTGGTTCGAATAGATGATGGACTTGCTCCAGTCTGCTGAACAATACGCCGGATTGATTTTCGATGATAACGTGCAAAGCCAGCACAAATGTTATCCACTTTATCCTGTGTAAGACGTCGGCGGCGTTTAAACTGCGGTTCCTTATTGAAAAATGTCCCATGTTTATTTTACTTTCTTTAAATTGCGGAGAACTCGAACACCTAGGAATTCACGGGGAAATTGTATTCTGCGTACGTATCACTATGCCTTTTTTACAAAACAATTGTACAAGTAAATACGCCGTTGTTGTTGTTGTTGTTGTTGATGATGTTGTTGTTGTTGTTGTTGTTGTTGTTGTTGTTGTTGTTGTTGTTGTTGTTGTTGTTGTTGTCTGAGTCTTCAGTCTTTTGACTGGTTTGATGTAGGTCTCCAAGCCTCCCTGTCCTGAGCTAATCGTTTCATCTCTACATAGCTACCACACCCTACATCGGATGCAATCTGTTTAACATATTCTAACCTTGGTCTACCCTTACAGTTCTTGTCCTCGACCCTTCCTTCCATAACTAAGCTTGCTATTTATTTATTTATTTATTTAGTATGTGTCCTACCAACCCATCCCTTCTCTTCATTAGCAGTCGCCAGAAACATCTCTCCTCTCCCACTCGTCTTAATACCTCTTCGTTTGTAACCCTATCTACCCATCTGATATTCATCATTCTCCTGTAACACCACATTTCAAACGCTTCAATTCTCCTCTTTTCTGCTGCACCAATAGTCTAAGTTTCACTTCCATATAGTGCCACGCTCCAGACAAAGGCTTTCAAAAATTACTTCCTAGTACCTAAATCTATATTCGATGTCAACAGATTCCTTTTTTTTGTAGAAATGCTTTCCTTGCCTGAGTCAACCTACTTTTTATATCCTCTTTGCTTCGTCCTTTCACTGGATATTTTGCTTCCTAAGTAACTGAAGTGTTCTACTTCCTTTAGCTTTGCACCTGCCAATTTGATATCTATAGAGGTTTCTGATTTATTTCGCTGTTTCAAACTAAATCAATGAAACTTCTAATTTTACAAAAGATCACAAGAATGTAAGTGTTCCTGGTCATAGCACAGTGAACACAAACGAATTCCTCGTTCAGACTGAACTACGCCAGAAGTATTTGCCTGGAGACTTCAAAACGGCCAACACAGCCGGAAATATGCAACACGTAGCTCGGGTAGCGAGCCCTCAACTCCCGGACGACAGCCAAGAATGGTAGCCGCTGCACCACGAGGTGGTGCTCCACCAAGAAATGTAATTCTGGTCTGAGGGCTAATGCGGGGTGCACTCAAGAATTGTCAGACGAAACTGAGATGTTAACTTCAGCCAAGCTTGAATTTCATTAAAGGGCTTGGACATGGTGGTCATTTTATCCCCGCGTGCTTTTGTATGTGTAGGATTTGTGTGCTGTGCCACGATGACGCCATTGCCAGAGATTCGATACTTACGAGCAGCACCTTTACAACCATATAATTCAAGCTAGGCTACCGTGACAGAAGACAGTTTGCTCCAGTTTGTGCGTGACCGAGAACAATAACTGGCCGACTTCATAGGTAAACATTAAGGCGACAAATGTGTCGACTGCGCTCAGGATCGGCAAGCAGACGTCACGCATTGCACACACTTACACACTGATTTAATTGCGAGTCCGCCTCGTTGCGAAGTGGCTAACATTCTTGGCTGTCACCGTGGAGGCCCGGGTTCGATTCCCGACTCCACCAAGAAATTTAATTCTGGTTTGAGTGGTACAATCAGCCTCGTGAGGCAAACCAGAGAAGTGGTGGGTTCGATTCCTACCTCAGCCATTCTGAAAGTGATTTTCTGTAGTTTTCCACTTCTACTCCAGGCAAATGCCCTGATGATTCCAAACTTCAGGCCACGACCATCTCTTTCCCAATTATCACAAATTATTACGAAAACACCCACTAATACAGCCATCACAATAACACAGGTTATTAGTAAATATTCTATATGTCTTTATATATATATATATATATATATATACACCCAAGTACATGTGGATAAATGACCACGATGTCCAAGCCCCTCAAATGAAACAAAGGCAACAGATCTGACCACTCATCACTTGAAGTATCGTCCTACCTTGATCTATTGTTATCAATCTCAAATAAGTCATTCTCACAGAGGTAAGCGAAGCCAAGCCACACATTAGAAGCAGCTGGGTAGTTTGCTCCGGAGAGGGCTAATTAGAGTTCCTTTTTGTGTTCGAGGCAGGAGCTGGCACAGCATCCAGCGCGCGAGATTAGAGGGTGTGTCTGTGCAGCCAAGATCACCCACGGATACTATTTGGCACTTGATTGCCGTACTTCCGTAAATTGAGTGTTTGTGCTCTACACATTTGGGATGAGCCCAGTGAGAGTGCTTCTTAAAGAGTTAAGTGTAATGCTACAGTCTATAAGAGGCATTCCACTCGAGAAAACCAGTTGGACATGCCTCTGCATGTCACCACTAACGTATACAGCTGGTGGTGTAGTAGTTACCAATATTGGCTACCATCACTGAGGTCTTGCTCTGAGGGTTGAAACGGGGCACATTTAACCTCGTGGGAATAACTCAGAAGGTGGCTTCTATTTTCATCTCAGACATCCTAGAAGTGTCATTTCATGTTTTCCCACTACTACTCTAGGTAAATGCCACAAGGGTGCCTAACTTAAAGCCACCGCCAACCCGACCCAATCCTAGACGCAATTTCAAACACACAGACATATTCTCTATCTATATGCGCATACAAACGGAGCTGATGACCACAATTTCGCAAGCTCCTAATGAAATAACAACATCAGGGTCGAAAGGGGAACCAGAAAAGCGCGTACTATTCAAGAAAAGGTGTTTAAGACAAGAGATAATAATAATAATAATAATAATATCGTATGGCCTCGGGTGCCAGGTGCAAGCTTTGTTATTTGACACCCAGAAGGTAGCTTGCCTGTCGAATTTCGTTGTTCCTTGAAGCACGATGAAAGTCAAGGAGATTAGATATCTAAGCTCCTTGAACACTATAGCGCTTTCTAGTAGAGAAATGAGGAACTTTGTGTTGGCGGAAAATCCGAGATTAATTTTGCCATTATGAACACGGCCTACTGAATTCAAAAGGGTTCTTTGACATGCCAACATCGTATTACATGCGTGTCGTAAATATTTTCCGCCTTTCAAAAATCACTTACCACTGCCAGGAGCGAACCTACAAACTTGGGGGTTAGTTGACCGACACGTTAACCACTCACCCACCGTGGCAAACTAGACAAGAGATGTAGTATTGTAAAACTTATTATTGTTATTGCTCCATTTAGGCGCTTGAGACATCCTGGTAATCAGCCTCCTGTACTTGGGTGTGAATAAATCACTCTGATAAAACACGTATTGCCCTCTGAATTTGTACAAGTCTATTAATTGACACCACTTAGGTGACTTGCATGTCAACGATGCTTGCCACGGTGGGTGAGTGCTTAACGTGTCGGACTACCAACCCCAAGCTTGCAGGTTCGCTCCTGGCCGGGGTAGGTGATTTTTGAAAGGGGACAAAAATCACAACATGCATGTCATATGTTGTTGGCATGTTAAAGAACCCATTTGAATTCAGTAGGCTGTGTTCATAATGACAAAATTAATCTCGGGATTTTCCGCCAACACAAAGTTACTCCATTCTCTACTAGAAAGCGCTATAGTGTTCAAGGAGCTTAGATATCTAACCTCCTTGACTTTCATAGCGTTCCAAGGAGCGATGAAACTTGACATGCAAGCTGCCCTCTGGGCCTCAAATAACAAAGCTTGCACTCGGCACCCGAGGCAATATGATATTATTATTATGTCAACGCTACCATTTCAGTACACAAGAACCTCGTTTATCCGGAGTAAGTGGGACCAGAACTGATTCGAATTATCGAAAATCCGGATAATGCAGAAGAAAAAACTAAAAACAAACACATGTTATATAATCTATTAACATTGACTTTTTCAATTGTACGAAGAATATAAGAACACTTTTCTTACATTTACGACTCTGTTTTATAAACTAAAATGATGTGTGAGTTTTTTCTGTTTTACATTTGTATAGCGTTTGCGCGCAGCTTGATCACGAAGACGTTTTACTAACATCAGTTCTCAACTCCAGGCGAATGCCGGGACGGTACTTTTGATAGACCATGGCCGAATTACTTCCAATTTCTGTCCCTAACTATCCTTGGCGGAACAGACATTCAGGAAGAGTCGACCCCGTAAAAGAAATACTTTACAGTAAAAGTAATGATTATTATTTTCGATCCGGATAGACCGGAGAGGCGGATAAACGAGGTTCTAGTGTACTTTGAATCAAAATTAAAATCCTTGGCAGAGCCGGGAATCGAAACCAGGCATGCGGGGATTGCAGTATTGGAAAAAGACCTTCAAGAAATTAGTATTACAGAGGAAATTATACGAGATTGATTCTAGTTCAAAACAGTAATCAACAACCATCATTTTGCTGCGAGAATTAATACTAGGATCAGTACATAACGGACTGAAGAACGGAGGAAGATATTCGGTGCACAGATCAAGAGAGTTTGGGAGAAGATACACCGTAATTAGCTAAGCTCGGCCATATCGATGTAATACAGGGTGCCAGGAAATGTTCTGCGCACTGGCTACGGGCTACTGCGAGAGCTAGCATCAGTAGTTACGTTGGCAGCACGTCTGTCGCTTGTATCAAAACAAAAAAACAGTTAACTTTGTACTCACCACAGCCATTCATAACTGATGCTTGAAGTGCTGATGACACATACGCTCGCTTATTGCAATACACACTGAAAATTTCGACAGCCTACAGCCTACTCTTGTGGGATTCACCCTGTCAAGGACTCCGTGCTGCCAACTAAACTGCTAATGCTAGCTCTGGCAAAAGCCGGCAGTCACTGCGGAGAACATTTCCTGGCGCCCTGTATTATAATAACAAATGTGGCGTCCGGAGAGGCGCAATGCAGTTCTTTTTAGTTGACACTTTCTGTCATGATAAGTGTCAGATGAACATGAATAATGAAACCAAACGAACTTAAAATCTCAAGCCTTGATCGAGAATTAAACTCTGGGCACCTCCCACCAATGGAGTTGGACATTAAACTGAGACGAAACCCGTATGAAAGTTGGTTGGTTGGTTCCTCAGTTTAGGGGCTGCGACAACGCGGTCATGTAGCCCCGTGTACTTTGTGTGTGTGTAGAATCTGTCTGATAACCGGTGTTAATTGTGTTGGCTGTATTAGTGTATCTGTTTTTTTAATTCAAGTAAGGACTGCAACTTTGATTTTTTCAAATAGTTCCTACGTTTGCCGCCAAACACCACCGTCAACGACTAGTAGGCCTAGTTCAGAACTTAGCTACTAGATGCCACAGCAGTCGGCTCTTGGCAACGAACGTAGAAACATAAGAGCGTTGTTTACATTCCAAACCTATACAATTTAGCTTCACTTAGGTGTAATTAGTGGAAGGTTCTTTAACATGCCATAAATCTATGACATGGGACCGCCAGCTTTACTTCCCCTCCGAAGGAAGGCATACTGACCGTATGAAAGTGTATCTGTTATTCTGTACAGCTGACACCAAGCAGTCGAAGAACTCTAGTGAAGGTCGTTAGACGTTCAATAGTGAGGAACTGTCAGCAGCAACTGCTCAATATTTAACAAATCTAACAAGGAAAGGCGTGGTTCGTGGTTTGTGCCAACTTCCTTTTTCAATGGCAGACGATATATCTGTGTCAGCAGCATGCTCCTTATCTCAATCGTACAGCATCTGTCTCCATGGTAACGGCTGTAACCGAAATGTACAGTCAGTCACTCAAACAGGGCGACTTCGGTGGCATAGTTAGTAGCATGCTGAGCTTCTTTGCCCAAGATCGCTGGTTCGAACCCGGCCGAAGTCGTCGGACTTTTTGAGAGCGTGAAAAATCCCTCAGTATGTCTTCCTTCGGAGGGGAAGTAAAGCCGGCGGTCCCATGTCATAGATTTATGGCATGAAAAATAACCTTCCACTAACTATACTTGTGTGAAGCCAAAGATTGTAGATTAGATCTGATTAACGTTCTGAGTTCCAACGTTCGCCACCAGGTGCTGGTTGCGGAGGCATCTAGTAGCCAAGTCCGTAAGCTAGGTGTTGTGGACGGTAGAATTTGGAGGCAAAAAGTAGGAACGACTTGAAATTACTGTATGCAGTCCTTACCTGAATTAAAGTCCGGCTCCGTGGCTAAATGGTTAGTGCGCTAGGCTTTGGCCCAAAGTGCCCCGGGTTCGATTCCCGGCCGAGCCATCAGTGACTTTAATCTCCTGGGATTAATTCCCGTGGCTCGGGGGCTGGGTGTATGTGACGTCTTCATCATCACTTCATCCTCATTACGACGCGCAGGTCGCCCACGTGCGTCAACTAGAAAGACCTGCACTCGGCCTCTCCGGAGGTCACACATTCATCATCATCACCTGAATTACAGATGAGGTAACACACACTAATACAGTCATCACAATTAACACTGGTTATCAGACAGATTCTACCCACACCCAAAGTACACGGAGCTACATCACCGCGTTGTCGCAGCCCCTAAACTGAGGAACCAACCATCACTCAAACAGTGGTGTGTTTACAGGAGAATCTTCACAGTGCTGCAGTATTACGAGGTTACTCTACTCATTCCTTTATATTTTTGCTCTGGCTCGAGAACTAAACAAACAAGACAGGAAGTAAAACTGACCAGTTGCCACTCATTTTCTGCATACTTCGTTGTTGTTGTTGTTGTTGTTGATTATTTAGGGGCTTTGGAACATCGTGGTCCTGTAGCCTTGTGTACTTGGGTGGGTGTAGAATGTGTTTGATACACTGTGTCACTGTGAGGTCTGTACTAGTGTGTGTATTTGTAAATTGCGGTAGAATTTGGGGAGGAAGCTGTTGAGACCTTAAGTTACAGTAGGTACCATCCTGGCATTTACTTGGAGTAGGAGTGGGGAAACCACGAAAAGCCACTTCTAGGATGATTGAGCCGACCTCGTGGTGTTGGGGTAGCGCGCCTGCCTCTCACCTGGGGGCCCCGGGTTCGATTCCCGGCTCCGTTAGGAATTTGAGAAACTGATGTGAGGGTTGGAACGGGGTGCACTCAGCCTCGTGTGAACAATTGAGTAGCTGTCTGCAGTGAGGCAGTGCCCCGGTCACGAAACCTAAGATTAACGACCGAGGGGACCCGATGAGCTGACCACGTGTCACCTCAATATCTGCAGACCAAATGGCTGGGCAGCGGTCACTTGGAAGGACTAGGCCCTTCATTGGCTGTAGTGCCTGGAAGGGGGGGGGGGGGGGTAGGATGGTTGAGGTAGGAATCGAACACGCCTCTTCTTATTTTTGCCGCACGAGGCTGAGTGTACCCCGTTCTAACCTTCAGACCAGAATTAATTTTTTTGGCAGAACCGGGAACCGAACCCAGGACCTTTCTATCAAGAGACTCAGAAGGTAGCATGAGGACTTGTTCAAATACAAAGTGTAGAAATCCGTTACGTCTCGTTCTCAACATAGATAGAGGATACAGTCATGGTTGGTAGCATGCTGAGCTTCTATGCCCAAGATCGCGGGTTCAAACCTGGCCGAAGTCGTCGGATTTTCTAAGAGCATTAAAAATCCCTCAGTATGCCTTCCTTCGGAGGGGAAGTAAAGCCGGCGGTCCCATGTCATAGATTTATGGCATGTTAAAGAACCTTCCACTAATTACACCTGTGTGAAGCTAAATTGTATAGGTTAAGAATATAAACAACGCTCTTATGTTCCTACGTTCGTTGCCAGGAGCCGACTGTGGTGGCGTCTAGTAGCTAAGTTCTGAACTAGTAGTCGTTGACGGTGGCGTTTGGCGGCAAAATTAGGAACTATTTGAAAAATCAAAGTTTGCAGTCCTTACTTGAATTTAGAAAAACAGATAACACACACTAATACAGTCATCACAATTAACACCGGTTATCAGACAGATTCTACACACATCCAAAGTACACGGGGCTACATGACCGCGTTGTCGCAGCCCCTAAACTGAGGAACCAACCAACCAGACTGAGACATCGGTGAAAAGCCACCTTTTACTCTAGCCTGGGCCAACAGAAAAATGCAATTGGCTATGATTACGAAGGGTGATCACAAACTAAGGTTACAAAGCCTGCAGTGAAACGTGCACATTGTACTTCACACAACCAATACAGCCAACTGATAGACAGTACATATATTAGGTTATTTTTCTACATAGTCCCCATATCGGTTTAGGCACTTGTCCCTTCGTGGGATGAGTTTGAGTCTTCCATCATGGTAACAATCCTATCCTTGCGTTTTCAGCTACGTTGTCAGAAGTTTTTCACCTTCTCGTTCTAAGCGGATCGTCGACCTCCTAGGTGCTCCTTTAAGTGAGGAAACAGGCGAAAGTCACTTGGAGCGAGGTCGGAGCTGTCAATGATGTCCCAGTAAAACCGCTTCAACAGTGTGGTGGTCCTCTGGGCTGTATGAGGTCGCGTATGAGGAAGATGACGCCTTCGGTGAGAAGTCCTGGCCGTGGTTACCGGTACATGTTTCGCCCAAATATTAATAATAACAAACGTACGGTTGTGCATAACAGTCGTGCGGATGCGGATAACGTTTTGCTTATCCGTGCAGGGCTCTACCGGATAGTAGGCTACAGGGGCGCACCCAGGGGGGGGCTTTGGGGGCTTAAGCCCCCCCTAAAAACCTGGGAACACTTTAAAAACATTGCATCACATAAACATAAAGAAACCTTCCAAACCGTCCGTCTGTAGGTGTCCGTCCGTCGTATCTGTGATGCGGGCAATCCAGGTAACAAGCTCGCAGACTCCTAGGTTGGTGTCCCGGTGAACCGTAATGTCGTAGTCGTTCAGGTTGGACAGGCGGACGTACGGCCGAGACGTCGTGTTGATGAGGGTCTTGGCAACTAACAATCCTTTTGTCTGGATGTCCTCATATTTTGGCTCGATGACAGCCGCCACTCCCTCAGCAGTTCCGTCGACAATTACGGCAGCGCTGATCTCCGTCCTGGTGGGAACGATGACGTCCTCTCTCAGCCTTACTAGTCGTGGGGTGACGGTCTCGTGTGCTGGTTGCAAAGCAAGTTCCTCACCTCCGAAGTGCAGAGTGTTGGTACTCAGATCCAAGATGATGTTGTTCTGGTCCATGAAGTCCAGTCCGATGATCACTTCATTTGATACGTCAGCCACAAGCACTGGATGCTTTATCGCCCGTCGACCAATGACGAACTCCAGTGATGCTTCGCCATGTACCGGTGCGGTCTCTCCGGTCGCGGTTATTAGTTGGAGGCTCCTTTGTGTGGGTTGCACTCTCCACTTCGGGATCACGGTGGGACTGACGATGGTCCTCGATGCTCCCGTGTCGATTAGCATGGGCCAGCTCTCTCCGTTGACGACTCCGTCGACCATCAGACTGCTATTATCCCTCCTTAACTCAGTCACACGAACTTGGACTGCCGGGGCTTGACGACTGTCACAAGCAAACCTTTGCCCCCCAAGGCTGGCTGATACTTGCTTTCCTGGGCCGCGTGGTTTCCCTACGACTGACTGTCCCGACGGAAACCCTTGGCGGCGCTGATCACCGCAGTCCTTGCTCAGGTGGCCTCTCTTACGGCAGGTCCAGCAGGTCGGTAGTCCTCTTCCGGGCCGCCTCTCCGGATGTCCTTCGGCTACGTTTTTGTTGGTGGTACTGCGACCCTTGAAGAACCGGTCTAGCGCCTCCATCAGTTCATCGACCTGGGGCTTGGTCTTGTCAGCTTTGGATGGTTCGTCGATGTCCACCTGACGCACCCGCGCGCGCATTCTAGATGCCTGTTTTGCCGTCTCGAACTCAAGTGCGTGGCTCAGCGCATCTGCCACAGACTTATTGCGCGCGAGTCGCAGCGCCTGTTGAGTGTCCGAGTCCCGTAGTCCGTCGGTGAAGGTCTGCGTCGCAATCTGTTCCAGAAAGTCGGCCGGCGCTGTTGGATAGGCGAGCCTTACGTGGCGTGCGATGTCCATCCCGAACTCCTGCAGGGTTTCCGCGTTCTTCTGTACCCGGGTCCGGAGCTGCATCTGGTAGGCCTGCTGAAGATGGCTATCTCCATATCGGGACTCCATATGGGCGATCAGTGAAGCGTAGTCCTGGGATCCAGTCGGGATGGCCTGAAGGACGTTAAGGGCGTCACCTCTCAGCGCTACAATGAGAGCTGTAGCCTTTTCTGTGTTGTTCCAGTTATTTATGGAACAGGCCGCCTCGAACTGACGTAAGTAGGTGCTCCACGGGACCTTTCCGTCGAAGGTAGGGGGCGTCACTCTGCTATATCCCGTTCCTGATATTCCCGGTGTAACGGTGGGCGGGCGTTGGCGCAGCTTGGCAACTTCCTCTAGTAGAGCGTCGAATTTCTCTTCCACCCCCGTCAGTGGGCGTTGGCGCAGCTCGGCAACTTCCTTTTGTAAGGCGTTGAATTTCTCCTCCACCCCCATCAGCGGGCGTTGGCGCAGCTCGGCAACTTCCACTTGTAAGGCGTCGAACTTCTTTTCTACTGCCGTGACTTCCTCACGCAGACCCAGTTCTAATTTCTTCAGGTCCTGTGTCAACTTATTCTGACCGTCTTCCATCTTTTTCTGGCCGTCCTCTATCCTCTTCAAATCCTCCGCTAGCTTATTTTGACCGTCTTCCATCTTCTTCTGGCCGTTTTCTAGTTTGGCAGTTAGGTCCTCGGCTAACTTCTTCTGGCCGTCCTCCATCTTCTTCTGGCCGTCTTCCAGCTTCTTCAGGTCATCCTTCAGGTCCTTGGCAAATTTCTTCTGGCCGTCCTCCATCTTCTTCTGGCCGTCTTCCATCTTGGCTTCCATGCCACTTAACTTTTCTAGCAATGCTGCAAATTGCGCTTCCATTTTAGATGTTTGTCTCTTGTAAAGGGCATGCACTCACAGGAAAATTAAAATAAAAAAATGACCTGCTCGGGTTTTGAAACCAGGACCGTCAGGTGTTGTGCTTGTGTTTGAGTTCGTAATCCCGCTTCTGACACCAGTTGTTACGTGCCCCCCCCCCCCCCTCCAGTGGCACTTTTGTTAACTGGACTACGGTGGGTTGAAGCACAACACAGATTGTTCCTTTAAATGAAATAATTAAATTTATTGCGGCCAGAAAGATACACCACTCAACAGCAAATACAAGCAATTAGAGCCTTACTCCAGTTTCCTCAAGTCTCTTCCTTATGGAGAGCTCTTGCCCCCTTTCACTTGTCAACAAACCAGAGAAGTTAATTCGTCCTAATGAGTCAGGTGGCCTTGACAGAAACTACCTGCACCTCTTCCTCATGTACACAAACTACAGTTACTTGCTACACGCTGCTTCGCTGTTCACAAGCTGGGAAACAATGTCACTGGATTTCGTAACTCGTACGGCGCTTCGCCACAATACGTCTGTTGCTCAGTGAAATCACACTCGCTCAAAACACAGGCAGTCCCCTGTATGCTTCTCACTCCCTCGCTGTCAAGAGAATCGGCTTCACTAGGGGTTTCGCAAGTCACCACACTTCTGTCGCCCAGGATAAACTCTCGCACTAGCTCGAAAAACACAACCACAACTGCTTGACAGGTCGCTCTTATATAGCAGGCCGGTGACTCAATAAATGCTTCTAGACCCATCCAGGGTTCACGGCTTCTCGAGGTTTCCTTCACTGGCTGAGTCACGAATATTCTGGACCATCCCTTTGTCCTAGTAGTCCTGTTGCATAAGGCGCACGCAATACACTGAGGCAGAGCAGCCCAGCCCTGGGGCAGTTGTGACTCATGCGGCGAGCGATGAAACAAACTCACAGCCGTAACAATATTTACATACAAGAATAATAATGGACACATTCTCTTTCCATAGCTGAAATCATGTCATTGAGGAAAGCCCCCTCCAAACCAAAAGTCTGGGTGCGCCCCTGGTAGGCTACATACATTAGGTTATTAGCCTACTTTCGATTTTTGCAAAAAATGAAAGTAGACTTATGAGATCACTACAGGGCCAAAAATTGTGTGTGTGTGTGTGTGTGGGTGTGGGTGTGTGTGTGTGTGTGAGAGAGAGAGAGAGAGAGAGAGAGAGTGTCTGTGTGTGTGTGTGTACTCTGAATGTCTGTCCCCCCCTATCAATTCGAACACGGTGAAACCGAATTGAACGAAATTTGGTACAGAGGTAGAACAAGCAAAGGGCACCTCAGTGTCATGTTTTATATCGCCGCCATCTTTACCAAAACTGAATGGCGGCCACTCAAACGTTCAAAACGTAAAATCTAATACCGACTAACCAAATTATCCGATCTCTACCAAATTTGGTAATAACATACCTTCATATAGGACGCGTCTTGTGACCAAACTACAAGGTCATCCGCCCTACCATTTCAGGATGGTGGCCGTGCGAATTATGTAAACATTATAATCCATATCATGGGACCCACCAGTTCCGATTATCGAGCCGAGAATCGATTTAACTGTTCTAAAGGAAGAGGCACGTTCGGAATTAAAAGTTTATTTTGTAATACTATAGTGCAGAAGTGATTTTAAAAAGCTGAGCCGTCTCGGTAAGAAGACAAGATGGCAGCGGATATCTTATGCCTGACATATTTCACTAATTTGAGTATTGCATGCAATATAGCGTACTGATACAAAATAAATAAACTTTGTATGAAATGCTTTATAAATAAATAATATACTCCACTGATGAAATCGTTTAGTCTTAATCATTATTTGCTAACAAGTTATATGTAAGTCATTTTATATAGAACGATGTTCGTTGGCACAAATGGCTCCGTGGTAAAGCGTTGGCCTATCACTCATATGCCTATGGTTCAAACCCCATTAGAGTTTTTTTTTTCTTGAAATTTTATATATTTATTGTTTTGTAATGATTCAGACGTTTTAAAATTAAGCGTTATATTTTGCATATTACGGTGGAAAATATATATTTAATTAAAACATAATTCACCAGCAGATTTTCTCGAGACATCTAGCAGCCAAAAAGGTAACTGCACGCCGGCCTACTTATTAACTTCAAGATTTTATTGAAAAGTTTCTTCTTATGGCTACTAGAATGCACTCGCCCTGTTAGGGTTATATTGTTCGATACTTCTCCACTAGATGTCACGACTGGTCTACGTGGGACTCCATTGGTTAGTACCGTATACCATTGGCATTCTATGCGCATCGAACTTGAAGAATGGCAAGATGATACTACGATAAATTTTTACTTTTTATTTAAAGGGTTTGTAGCAGCCATTGTGCGTTATTTGAAAATGTTATTTGAAGTAAAGAACAAAACGATTTCACATAGTAACTGAATTCTAGCCGTTGGTGCTAGTTCAGGTTATTAATTAATACTTTTATTTCAGGCAAATAGCAATCGAAAATATCCACATAGTTCGTATACACACGTCTCTGTAGGGTCATGGAAAGATTTGTTAATTCAATTAGGGTTGTGAAAGCCATGCACAACCAGACGTGTAAAGACATGCCTCAAGTCAAAGTTGGATGTTGCCCACGGCAGGTCGATTATGTAATAATAACAATAATAATAATAATAATAATGTTATTTGTTTTACGTCCCTTTTAACTACTGCTGCTTTTAGATACGCCGGGGTGCCGGAATTTTGGCCCGAAGGGGATCTTTAACGTGCCAGTAAATCTACTGACACGGCTCCCTCGCATTTGTGCACCCTCAAATGCCAGCTG
This sequence comes from Meconema thalassinum, assembly GCA_946902985.2. Classification (NCBI taxonomy): domain Eukaryota; kingdom Metazoa; phylum Arthropoda; class Insecta; order Orthoptera; family Tettigoniidae; genus Meconema; species Meconema thalassinum. Next base: position 219,622,212 of record OX336390.1, on the reverse strand, counting down.
ACTGCGCCAGCATACGAACCTGCAACCTAGGGCCCAGCAAGCGAGAACGTTACCGCTGAGCCACGCAGCCAGTCCAGTCGATTATGTCTCCATATCCATAACATTCTTGAGATACTTCATATCTTTCTTTCTTTCTTTCTTTCTTCAATGATGGTAGTAGTTTTTTTCTAGGTTGTGGCGTTTGGTAGAGGTAAATAGTTTCTAAGGTCTTTAACCAAGAAATGATTCTATTATACTCTTTGATAATAACAACGAGTTATAACTATACTCATACATTTAGGAGAAAGTAGGCTATATGTTCTTTACTGAACATCTTGTTTATCTACATAGTCCTCATATCGTTTTAGGCACTTGTCGTTTCGTGCGATGAATTTGAATCTTTCCTCGTGGTAACAATCCTGTCCTTGTGTGTTCAGCCACGTTGTCCCGAGGTATTTCACCTCCTCGTCTGAAGCGAATCGTCGACCACCTATGTGCTCCTTTAAATGAGGAAACAGGTGAAAGTCGCTTGGAGCGAGGTCCGGGTTGTAGGGAGGATGGTCAATGATGTCCCTGCGAAACAGCTACAACAGTGTGGTGGTCCTCTGGGCAGTATGAGGTCGCGCGTTGTCATGAAGGAAGATGACGCCCTCGGTAAAAAGTCCTGGTGCGGTTATGTGTTTCGCCCACAGAAATCGAATAACTGAGCATGTCTTTTCGTGAGACCAGTTTTCCAAACGAGTCGCCCTTAGTTGTTTACCTACAACTAGCGCTGTAGATGGTGGGTGGCTGAAACTCTGCACAGTTACCAACCGTAATCACGATAAATCGAGTTTAATTCGCTAAATCACGACATCGAGAAAGAAAATCGATTTGTCGTGAGATATCGATTTGAATGGCTGCCTGTGATTGGCTAGTTAATGTGATTTAATTTCTGACCGCTAGATAGCTCTAGCTTAGCATTGAAACGTCAAGTCGGAAGTAATGATGGCTTTACTATAGTGAAGGAGTCAGTGTGGGCCGTAGGCTAAAATGTTTGACGACTCCTGCCCTACTCTACGAGACGGTCGATTTGCCAAAAGAACGTTTTAAAATATTGGTGTATGTATGAGGAGGGATTCCTGCCTTTTTGGTGGGTCTGGATCTCCGAGAGCCATTTCAGAGTAAGAGTTTACTTGCAGTAGGGTGGTTAGTTTCTTTCCATCCCTCCCCAGCTGATAACACGTGTCCCGCCCCGTCACCCATCCAAGTTCTGATCACATCCTGACTGGCTGCGTTTTCGCCTGCTGTGTTCAAGGTTGCAGGATTGAATCTTAGCGCAGTCAGCTGGCATTTGAGGGAACGCAAATGCGAGGGAGCCGTGTCAGTATTAGCATTATTATTGGTATCATCATTATTATTTGATCACATCCAAAGTTGTCTAACTTCGGATACGGGGTTCCAACATTATTTTTATTTAGGCTATTTATTAACAATGCAATGCAAGATAATTAAACGACTTTGATGAAGATGATGATGATGATGATGATTAGTTAGTTATTGAGGTTTTAAGGGGCACAACAGCGAGATCATCTGCCCTTGATGATGATGATGATGATGATGACGATGATTATTATTATTACTGTTGTTGTTGTTGTTGTTGTTGTTGTTGTTGTTGTTGTTGTTGTTGTTGTTGTTGTTGTTGTTGTTGTTGTTGTTTTAAGCGACCTAACATCTAGGTTTTCGGCCCATTATAGGGATGCAGTTTATTGCAGTAAAGTATTAAGTCTGTGTCCTTTTTAATTTACCCGAGTGATGCCGTACTAGGAACACAAATAGTTACTTGCTCGTATCTGATGTATTTAGAGCGCTGTATGACCTCAGCAATGACAAGGGTCGAACTAGGAAGGGACTTATTGATCCGCAGGGCAGGTCACCACGTATCAGTTGTAATCCTCGTAAGGTAGACCCAATAACATTAGCTCCTTGCGCAGTCCTGTGTCAGATGAATCATTAATCCCTCCGTACTCAATTGGCACAAGCTGACCACATTCTCTTCACCGGAAGGTCTTCAACCTGTTCTCAACTCCGTATCATTCTGTTTCACGGAGGGAGTCCTAGATAAGGTGAGATTCAATGTGGCAATTGTTTTACGTCCGGATACCCTTCCATACGTCTACCTCAATTGAAGTTGAAATTCATTTTATTTATTTATTTATTTATTTATTTATTTTATAATCTTTTTTCTTTTTTTCTTTCTTTCTTTCTTTCTTTCTTTCTTTCTTTATTTATTTATTTATTTATTTATTTCTTGACATGTTTATTTATGTATTCGTTAATTTATTCATTTATCCCCCAAAATCGAGTCCTTCATTCACAACCTGCTGGTAGACGCCCAAGGGGACGTCCGAGGATGCGATGGAAAGATCGAGTATTGACAATACTTCAGCAAGTGGAGCCGAGTGAGGTGGAAGATGAAGCTAGAGACCTGCAGCGTTGGAATGCTATCTGCAGTAGATGCCTCTTCCTTCGTGACTGATTTCTTTGTTACCACTTTTTCTCTTCTTTTTTCTTCTTTCTTTTGTTCTTCTGATGTAGGCCTTAAAGGCCCATACGTGCAATAAATGATGATGATGATGATGATGTTAATTTATTCATTCATTTGTTCATTTATTTATTTGTTTATTTATTTATTTATTTATTTATTCATAAATTTATTTATTTATTTATTTATTTACTAGCAGTAGTGCCCGGCTTCGCCCGGTGGATTTATTTGTTTTATGGATGATAATGCATACTACTACAGAACTGGAGCGCTCAAGGATAAGGATCGGAAAGCACCAACACTTATTGCAGATGATAACCTCAGTACACTGCACCAACATCATCGCCCTTATACAGAGGCATACCTGTACTATTGCCATGATGATAACTGTTTTAAGGGGCCTAAGAAATCTTTTTGCACTAATTACTCCCCGTGACTGCAATTTATAAGCAGCTCGCAATTCTGCACAAGAACACTGGTAGGGGCGACGTGATGCAGCCCGCATTGCCAGGCAACAATAGACTTGGGTATTATTGAAGCTGTTCGGGAGCACTTGTTCTTCCGACTAACTGAACAAAAATAAATCTTTCATATTACCTGAAAGGTGTAGCCTAATGCTACATGGCCTAAACTATTCCTCTTCAATCAGGCTATCATATACAAAAAGAATTTTTCGAATCCGACTGATAGTTCCAGCTTTATTATATTAGTATAGATTTATTCATTAATTAATTTATTTATTTATTTATTTATTTATTTATTTATTTATTTATTTATTTATTTATTTATTTATTCTTATGAATGTTACAATCTAATGTATAAAGTGCGGTTAATCCTAATGAGTTCATCTTGATATTAATAAACATTTACATTGTTAGAAAGTTAAATTATCATAATGATGTACCACTGAATGTTTGCTGCCATGGTTACAAAAATATCAGACTGATGCTTCAATGTTCACTAGATAACCCCTGTTCTTCTCTTACGATCAGCACGTTTCACATTTGCTTCTATACCACGTGACAAGTTTAAGGAGGGGGAGAGAGCATCTACTGTACTAGCCACTACCAACTGAATAGAGTTAAAATACTCCACTGAACTTTCATATTCAAATATTCCAATGTACTTTCCTTCATTTCATTATGTCTGATTATCCTTCGACAGAGCGATTTCTCTGTTCAATGTCTCAATAGGTACAAAGGAATGGCAAAGGGCCTCAAAATACACGGTCCTTTCTCATATGCTAATATAAAATGGAACCTTTGTCTCCCATCATGGAAGATTTTTATTTTCGTTACATACCGAAATAATCTTGAGTTGATTTATTTAGGTTTGTTAGGTGCTTTGTGACACCGTGATCGTGTGGCTCCATGTATATGGGTGTGTGTGGAATTTGTCTGGTAACCTGTCTTATTATGATGGCTGCATCAGTGCGTGTGTTTGTAATTCAAGTGAGGATTGGGAAGGAGACGGCCGTGGTCTTAAGTTAGGAAGTGGAGTAGAAGTGGGGAACCCACGGAAAACCACTTCCAAGATGTCTGAGGTGGGAATCGAACCCACTTCTTCTCAGTTTTGGTTCACGAGGCTGAGTGTACCCCATTCCAACCCTTAGACCAGAATTCAATTTCTTAACAGAGTCGGGAATCGAACCCGGACCTCCGGGCTGACAGCCAAGCATGCTAACCACTACTGTACGAGGTGGTCGAAATTATCTTGAAATAGCTTTGTTGTGTCAGATGTTGGAGTTTGAACAATATTTGGAGTGTTGGTAACTTCGTTGTTATTGACTTGAAGCTTTTATTTTTACGTGACCGTTAATCATGCGATCATGAGCCACGGGACCTCCTTTTTACGTGGAATCCGAACCACAAGACATGGCATTTCACTTCGAAAATCTCACATGCATTGACCGGGAATCGAACCCGATCCACCTTGGTGAGAGGCCAACAGCTTGACCGCTGTGCCACCACGCTCCATTATTGACTTGACTACGTCAATGCAGTGGGGAGGGGGTGTAAAACGTATACCTCGATGATGCCAACATTTCCAGTGAATCTAGAAATCCAAATTTAACTTTCATGTAAATGGTTAGTAAATTCAAAAGCTCCAAAGTAACTCTAGTGATGCCGTCGTTACTTCCGACATGACATTTCAGTACCACGCTAGAGCTATCTAGCGGTCAGAAGTGAGTAACCATCCAATCATAGGCCGCCATTCAAATAAATATATCACGACAAATCGATTGAATGGCTCCCTGTGATTGGCTGGTTAAAATGATTTCACTTCTGACTGCTAGATGGCTCTAGTGTAGCACTGAAACGTCAAGTCACAAGTAACAATGAAAATGAAAATCCACAGCCAGCTTCCAGTCGACAGACCGGGTCAGGAATGGAATGAAAGAAGCCCCCATCCAACGGCTGTACCGGCTGCCGAAGCCTGTCGCACTCCTCTGAGGCAATGATTAAATGAATGACAGATGAAATGAAATGATAGTGGAGAGTGTTGCTGGAATGCAATTTTGACAGGGAAAACCAGAGTACCCGGAGAAAAACCTGTCTGCCACCGTTTTGTCCAGCACAGATCCCACATGGAGTGACCGATATTTGAACCATGGACCCAGTGGTGAGAGGCCGGCGTGCTGCCGCCTATGCCACGGAGGCTCTACAAGTAACAATGACATCACTATATTTTATACCGACATTAGTGGCTACGCTCGCTAAAACGCAGCGTTAGGTCATGGGGCCAAGCTCTCTGTTGACTCGGTAGACGCGTGGGTTCGAGCCCCACCGTCGGCTGTCCTTGAAATGGTTTTCCGTGGTTTCCTATTTTCAACACCAGGCAAATGCTGGGACGGTAACTTCTGACAGGCCACGGCCGCTTCCTTCCACATCCTTGCCCAGTTTCATTCATCTTTAACCATTCCATCTCTCATCCAACGCGCAGGTCGCCCACGGGCGTCGACTAGAAAGACCTGCACTCGTCCTCTCAGGAGGGCACACGACAAAAAAAACTATATTTTATATATAAATTAAGAGGGGGAGGGGGGTATAAGCTCGATGACGTCAAATTTCTATATCACTAATCCCCTTCAGCCCAAAATTATGGCACCCCGCGTCTCTATAATCTAGTAATTGTTGTTTTAAAGTGTGGAACAGCGAGACCATCTGCCCCTTGCAGTAGTTAAAAGGGACATAAAACCAATAACATCATATGATTAATTATTATCTTTCAAACCACCTCATGGTGTAGTGGTTAGCATTATTGGCTGTCACCCCGGAAGTCCTGGTTCGATTTTCAGCTCTGCCAAGAAACTTAATTTTGGTCTGAGGGATACAGGTTACACTCAGCCCCGTAAGGCAAAATTGAAAAGAGGTACGTTAGATTCCCACCTCAAGTATCCTGGAAGTGGTTTTCCGTGCTTTCCCTGTTCTACTCCATGAGAATGCCGGGATGGTTCCTCACAGCCACCTCCTTCCAAATCGTCAACTGAATTACAAATTCACACACTTATACACCCATCACAATGACACAGGTTATCAAACACACACCCAAATACACGGGGCTAAATGACCACGGCGTCCACCCGTCAAATGAAACAACATGTTATTGTTCACTTGTTTTGTGTAAGACAAGGTGGCATTGAAAAGTGTGTGTTTCAGTAATCTGGTGTTTCAAGGACAGGCGAGCGCAAGGACTACATGTGTGTGTTGTGTGTTGCAGGAGTCTGGTGATCCAGGGGCAGGAGATGGAACCTAGTGAACGCTCACGGGACAGCACGGCCTGTGCCTACTCCTCCTATTACCACACGGACGGGTTGAGTCCCAGCAAGAAGGGTCAACGCGAGGACCTCACCATCATCATGAAGGTACAGTATCTCCAAATGGGCTAAGAGCGGGATGAGGTCAGCCTTTGATCGAGTCACTAAAGATGAGAAACATGACATGTGGATGCAGAAACCATAACTCCTCAATAGATGTGTCCTATCTAATGGCTATATGCCATTTACATTGCTACATTTAACATTCAGGGCTGTCGTTTAGTACGCCGTGCTCAAAACGTTTACAACATCCTAGCGATATAATATTGATTCTGATTGTCAGGATACAGCTGAATAACTTTTCAACGGGGTATATCGAGACTATGCTTTATTCCCTACATGTATATATATATATATTTTAAGAGCGTTAAAAATCCTTCAGAATGCCTTCCTTCGGATGGGAAGTAAAGCCGGCGGTCCCATGTCATAGATTTATGGCATGTAAAAGATCCTTCCACAGACTAAACTTGTGTGAAGCTAAATTGTTAGGTTAAAATTCGTCGGAACGCTCTATCAAAGTTCCAACGTTCACCACCAGGTATCATTGATATCTGGTATCGAAAGTTGGAACTACTTGAAATTGAACGGAACGTGTATCTCACCCTAAGGGTGTCCGCTGGAAGCAGCTATAGACTCAGGCGAGCCGAACATGTCCTCAGACACTCCCGGCACTAAAAGCATTGCTAATCTTAACATTCAGGGCTGTCGTCTAGTAGGCCGTATACAAAACTTTGACAAAATCCTTGCGATGTAATATTGATTCTGATTGTAAGGATACAGCGGATTAACATTACACAACTTAAACTATATCAAACATAAAATACGTTCTACAAGGATTGTTCAATTATCATTGTTAATGATGCTCTAAGTGGCAAACCTATGCATTAATTTTGTATTCCTTTCTATGTGGAATGCATGCTACTGATCAGGATGTTATGCCCAACTGCATATTCGTATCCAGTCTTAGGACGTGTTTCTTTGAGTTGAGTAGTTTTGGAGATAATTTCATTTTACAACACTGTCATATTTCAAGCTTCGATATTATGTCAATGAGAGTAACATCTTATGTAACAGCACGGTGCCATTACAGAGTATTAAAAGAATACTCCACATTTGAAATGAAATCTAAATATATAATAATAAATAATAATAACACTAGTTAGTTAGTTAATGTTGTTTTAAGGGGCGGAACTACGAGGTCATCTGTCCCTATAATAATAATAATAATGGCGTGTGTCTACCGAGAGGCCTTGAGCAGGTCTTTGAAGTTGACGCGACCTGCACATCGGAAAGAGATTGAAATGATTGATGAAAACGTCACAAACAGTCTCCGAGTCAGGAAAAATAACAGTCCATCGTTTGTATATATAAAGATGTTTAGTCCACTGCTCAGATCATAAATGCCCACCACTCGTGTATATAAAGAATGTTTAGACCACTGTTGAGATCAAAAAGGTCCACCACTCGTGTTTATAAAGATATTTAGTCCACTGTTCAGATCATAAAGATTTACCACTCGTATATATAAAGATGTTTAGTCCACTGTTCTGATCTTAGAGATTCACCATTCGTGTACATAAAGATGTTTAGACAACTGTTCTGATCATAAAGGTCCACCACTCGTGTATATAAAGATGTTTAGTCCACTGTTCTGATCATAAAGGTCCACCACTCGTGTATATAAAAGATACTCAGTCCACTGTTCTGATCATAAAGGTCCACCACTCGTGGATGTAAAGATGTTTAGTCCACTGTTCAGATCATAAAGGATCACCACTCATGTACATAAAGATGTTTAGACAACTGTTCTGATCATAAAGGTCCACCACTCGTGTATATAAAGATTTTTAGTCCACTGTTCTGATCATAAAGGTCCACCACTCGTGTATATAAAGATGTTTAGTCCACTGTTCTGATCATAAAGGTTCACCACTCGTGTATATAAAGATACTTAGTCCACTGTTCTGATCATAAAGGTCCACCACTCGTGTATGTAAAGATGTTTAGTCCACTGTTCTGATCATAACGGTCCACCACTCGTGTATATAAAGATGTTTAGTCCACTGTTCTGATCATAAAGGTTCACCACTCGTGTATATAAAGATACTTAGTCCACTGTTTTGATCATAAAGGTCCACCACTCGTGTACATAAAGATGTTTAGTCCACTGTTCTGATCATAAAGGACCACCACTCGTGTATATAGAGATGTTTAGTAGACTGTTGTGATCATAAAGGTCCACCACTCGTGTATATAAAGATTTTAGTCCACTGTTCTGATCCTAAAGGTCCACCACTCCTGTATATAAAGATGTTTAGCCCACTGTTGTGATCATAAAGGTCCACCACTCGTGTATATAAAGATACTTAGTCCACTGTTCTGATCATAAAGGTTCACCACTCGTGTATGTAAAGATGTTTAGTCCACTGTTGTGATCATAAAGGTTCACCACTCGTGTATATAAAGATACTTAGTCCACTGTTCTGATCATAAAGGTCCACCACTCGTGGATGTAAAGATATTTAGTCCACTGTTCTGATCATTAAGTCCACTACTCGTGGATATAAAGATACTTATGTTAGAGAATGGCCAGATGATAAACTGGACAACTCAGGTTAATGTTTGATTTGTTTTTTTTTCTTTTTCTTTTTAGAATATTTAATACGTAAAACGGCTACACTTTTTCTCAAGCCCGAACCAACAATCTCTGTCCAAGCCCCTCACAACCCTGGTCACCACAGCACTTTTATATATCTGTAATATCAACTCACTTACAATATATATTCTCCGTGAAATTCCTAACACTTAGTCCACTGTTGTGATCATAAAGGTCCATCACTCGTGTATACGATATAAAGATGTTTAGTCCACAGGCCTGCCTGAGACTATCTTGACAGACATTGCATTGCCAATATAAGCAAATTAATACTGTGTGAATGTCACCTGTACTATCCATTATTTCCACAAACAAATGGCAATTACCGACAAATATAAGAATTATATTTGCACCTCGAACGAGTTATAACATACAAACCTTCATGGTAACCCTTATGGAATTGAAATGTTGGCAACAGATTCGTTATGAAGAGCTCTCTCATATGTTAATTGAATTTTAGGACGATAGGTATACTGTTCTCTTACATCGTTTAAGTGCGGTGACTTATATATATATATATGAACATGAAACTGTCAAATTATTTTATTATGAGACGTAGGATGGCCAACATGAGCTTCGGGATTCAAACCACCCATATATGGAGTTATTACATCTCCCCGCCGTAATCGCGGTGTGTGAATTAATGCGTACGGCTATACCGCAGTTGATGAGAATATTAAGTGGCTTGTTGCGTACTGCGTGATATAACACAACTCTTGCAAACTTTATCAATATTCCAAGATACAGTATTAGGTCAAATCGGCTCCGTCAGGGATTTTAGGAATAGCACGCGAGGGCTGGAACCACGGTAACTGGAACGGGGTGCACCCAGCCGCGTGGAGACAATTGAGTAGCTGGCTGATCGGATAGGCAGCGCACTAGTTAACCCATGGAGTGCTACGGCCGTCTATAGACAGTGCGCGAGAAAAAAAATATATATATTGCCCGTTTTCTCTCGAGTGCCGAGTCAATCTCTGCCATCTGTTGGGCATTTTGTAGTACCGGTACTATTTGAGTTCGTATTTGTGCTTCCGGAAGTAACTAAACTCTGTGAGCTGCCAGAATAGGATTGACAGTTCTCGTCTCGCCATGTGGTCTGAGAACGAGATTGCCAAACTGTACAAGCCAGAGATACAGCTGACCAAGCACTGAAGTATGTGGGCTGTAATATTGCAACCCAGAGTATCATGACATCAACTATGCGAACATGGATTGGTCAAGAGGCAGAGTGGTGATGACTGCCGTGGAATTTCCGGCGAAATGTCAATCCTATTCAGGCAGCTCACAGAGTATATAAGACCATTTTGCAGACGTCTGTTCTCTACAGCAGGAGGTCTTAAGCGATGTAAACAAGCATGCTGCGTTATGATTTCAGACCAAAGAATCTTTTAGTTATTAACCTTTAGTAAGGAGCAACATGTATTAGTTGCCTGGTGATATTGGGAATTGATTTTATTAAGAGATGGTAACAAGCATAGGAACAACATTTTTAATTTTTAATTTCTCAAAATAAAAATTGACTAGCGGACCCGTGCGAGAAATCTCGCATGTTCATAAACCACACTTTCCCCAATAGGTTTATAATGAGAGACTTATGGAGAAAGGTTGCTGTAATACTCACCCGTCATTCGATATTTATGAAATTATACGATTTGAGTACTCATTCCTTTGATTTACTGTATCCGAAATCCATGCAAAATGATAAAGAAAAGACCTCAGAATGTTAAAATGACATGAAACAGGTGTCACAGCGGCCAAAATGTGAAGTGGACAGCAATTATGGAGAGTATTTTCCTACAGAAACAATATCTGCAAATCTCACACTTCGTACAGTCCTTTATAAGTAATTTTTTTAAGAAATTGTAGATATTTATGAAATTAGAGTGAAATTTGTCACTGCTAATGTATATTCTCTTTCATTTGAATGCTCATTTGGCACGATCAGTCGCTTGTGAGCGCCGCAGAAGGGATCTATACTACTGAAATAATATATATGATATAAAAATACGATTTTGAATTTACATTTAAATTAATAAAACCCTAAACCGATAGAGATTTTAAGTCCATCATCGATAAGTTGAAAATTACGGCTTCTACTATTATTTATTATTTGTACATGCAAATGGTAAAACTTAGCCCTGAGGCAGCAAACAGTCGACTGCTAACTCAGCAGTTAAAAGGTTAAGAAAGACAAGGTTAACGGCCGAGGAGACCTATCGTGCTGACTACGCATCACCCTGCAATCTGTAAGACAAATGACTGAGCAGCGGTCGCTTAGTGGGCCAAGGCCCTTAATGGGCTATAATACCACAGGGTTATTATATTAAATGTTGCCAGGTTTTGCCAAACCATTCAACTGACTGAACCACCTAAATATTCTACTTGCCTATGCAGCTTCTCGTCACTGATGTTCTATCTTATTAACTCTGTGAGTGTATGTACAGTATATATGTCTCCCTCGTGAAGACTGAGTGACAATAGACTTCCAGATAAGACAAAGCAGTGTAAGGCACCAGGATGGAAGCAAATAGATTGTCTGGAGTGTGTTTGAAGGGGAAGACTAGTCCTTAGAGGTTCGTCCTCTCAAATCCTAGAGGCAGGATCACTTCTCGTTAAGCTAAACAAACAGTATTATCTCTGAAGACAGGTGGCTAGCCACAGCCAGACATTTGCCACTGGAGGCAGAGAAAATGAGACTTCTTACTTTGTGAAGTGAATACCTAAAACGTTTCCATTACAAGACCAAGTGGATCAGATGAAAATGAATAATTACGAATTATACACTTCTTGTATAAAGTTACAGTTAGGCTACGGCGATGAACGCTCAGCGCATAACGTAAGGAAGTCGGTTTCCCTAGCCGACAATGATCGTCCTTCAAAGAGTAGAGAATATGCTTCAAATTTTCTGCTCTTTTTCTATGGTGTCCATCAGCTGAATACAAACTGGTATATTGAGTTCCCAAACTAGCCTTAAGATCAGAAAATGTCCTAACGCTACACACTACTGCATCTAAAGCAAAAGATTCTAGTAAAAATGGATGTAAACGAAACGAAATACATTAAAATCCGATATTCAGAAGAATGCACTATTATGTTCAAGTTCCTCTATGCAACATTTACCTTACGTATCATAAATAAAAGGGTTATTATCAGCATACTTTAATAAAAACTCCTAATTAAATCTCGACAAATTACAACATTTGCTGGCATGTTGTTTTATTGTTATTCTTTTGTTTACGAAATGGCCAGCGATCATCGCTGCTGAATTGAAAAGAAATGAAATCAACACCAGTGACGCAGATCGATGTAAATAAAGCCCCATTTTTCCCATGCAGATATAAAGCGATCATCGCCGTAGTGAAACCAGGCCTTTAGCTCCAAGTAAGGTATTCATCGACTCTTCATTACAAAGTCATCTTCAAAAACGTTTAAAAAATTAAATCGATACGTTCCACAAGTTATAAAAAACTTTTTAATTTAATAATTGTGAATATTGTTGTTCATAAGTGTAATACGTATCCACCAAACCTAATCTAAGCCGAGGTAAACAAGATCTGATGATGTCGCATGACGATCGAAACATGGCATCCAATTAAATACCTCCCTCTTATATTTACAAAAGGTGTGTTAATTAAGAGATAAATAATGCATGTAATATTTATTTTAGGTGATGGTGTTAGATATTTGTTCTCCCCTCCCAGTCTAATTGGGCATAATCGTGTTGACCGACTGAAAAAAAATCTGTTGACAGATTACTAGGCAACACTGAAAAAGGCTTCTAATACTTCAATACTGAAGTGTCTATACTGATTGATTACTATACTGTGGCTTGACGTTCCTTGTTCTTTATCTCATTTTTTTGAAATTCAAAGCACGGGTTGTTTTTGAAGGCCTTATTGATTTTCTCATGCTCAGGATATAGTTTACCTGGTGGCCAGCAGATGGCAGCACTTACCACGTCGCATTCTTTGAGTAAAAGAAGAATGTTTTACTCCTTTGCCATGCACTCATGGGTACATTTTCTCACGTTTCAATTTTCCATGTGGCATTACTTGGGCAAAGATATTAACTTCCTTTAAAAACTAAAACATAGGGAAATAGTTAGTTAATTTATGGGACAGAACAGCTAGGTCATCTGCCACTCCAAAGAAAAATAATGCAGCTATGTTGTATAACACAATGATGCAATTATATTGAAAATAAGGGCCCCGCCCCCAAAAGTTACAATTTTTCTCTATATGAATAAGGTAGTTATAAAAATGCAATAATATATCATAGCTACAGAAACTATTATGCAGTAGGTTCAACATTCAGAACAGATGCAGATATATCGAGTTCTAAAACTGTATGTTATTTTGTAATTTATCTTCGAAAATGTATCCCCCCCCCCCTCTTTCTTTTCAGAAATCAACAAATTTGTATACTTATAATCTGTTAGTTATTTTTGTTTTAAGGGGTGAAACTACGAGGTCATCTGCCCCTAACCGTATAATCTGTGATATCAATTTCTATTAAAAAGGATAATTGCAAGGAAATTTCATTACTAGCGTCGACGAATACCTTAAGAGAGGCTATACAGTATTATTAAATAATATCTGTGAGTTGGTTGCATACAGGGGCGTATATAAGAGGGGTGCCCGAGGGGACCGCCCCCCACCTCTCTCCCGAAATTTTTGTTACATATAATATTTGTTTGTGAATTAAAAACATTAACAACTAACTAAAGAGCCTACTTTTCTTAAAATTTAAGATGCATGCCAATCTATAAGTTATATACCTATCAATAGGGCGCCAGGAAATGTTCTTCGCAGTGTCTACAAAAGTCTGCGAGAGCTAGCATCAGTAGTTACGTTGGCACCACTACTGTCGCTTGTATCAAAAATAATAAAAAGATACGAGCCTTACAGTAGCCGCTTATGATGTGTAACATCTGACATGTTATCCTACTCGTATACTACACAGCTTGGACATTCTTAAAATGTTAATTTACACTCCATTTTCATACTGGTACTATGACGAATGAATAGATTGAATTGGAGATATGCTACTGTCACATTTGTGGCGCAGCGGTCAAGCTGTTAGTCTCTCACCAAGGTAGACCGGGTTTGATTCCCGGTCAATACATGTGAGATTTTCGAATTGAAATGCCATATCCTGTGGTTCGCATTCCACGTAAAAGGGAGGTACCGTGGATCATGATCGTGAGATTAACGGACACGCAAAACTACAAGCTTCCTTCCTTCCTTTTACATTAATAATTCATAATAACAAAGTGACACACAACGTCGACAGTACTCTCAAATACTGTGAGCACATTCCTCAGTAACTATAACATTCATTATTCTCAAGGCTCTCATACAGTTAGTCGTAAACATCAAAGCATGGCTTCCTACAATCATGAAATGACCTAGTCTCACATATGATGAAAATACAGCTTTTATTCCATTCATATAACAACATTCAGTTATGCATTTAATATTCGACTACTCACCCACAGCTTGACAATAATTCCGCTTACTTAAATGTCATTTGTCGTCTTTGTCCTACCCCATGTGATATTCAACCTTAAACGTGAAGCTTCATAAACTGCTCAATGGCAAATGAAAGTCGGTGAAACATTTGCCACTGTGCTCGTCAAACCAGTGCCTGCTAAATGCACTGCCTACTGTATTGCCATAACATTCTCGCGCTACAGAGCACACACTGCCTTGTTTCCAATACACACATTTTCAATTGTACATCCAGCTGGCAGTGCGTCTTCACTTCCGTCCGATCCACTTCCGTTCGATCCACTTCCGCCCGATTCACTTCCGTCCCATTTTCTGGCAGTGAGTCTTCACTTCCGTCCGATCCACTTCCGTTCGATCCACTTCCTCCCGATTCACTTCCGTCCCCAATTTTCAAAATCACTCCCACAAAACTATCCAGCAACCAAGCGGAAAGATGTTACACATCAAAAACAGTAAACTTTGTACTCACCATGCAGCCATTCATAACTGATGCTGGAAGTGCTGATGACACATACGCTCGCTTATTGCAATACACACTGACGATTTCGACAGCCTACAGCCCACACGTGTGGGATTCACCCTGTCAAGGACACCGTGCTGCCAACTACAGTTGTATTATCCAGAGTTGGAATCTGACAGTTCGGCGCCACTGGGCAAAAACAGTTGACGACGAGATCGCACGCAAGGCTTGTTGCCATGGAAACCATACAGAGCTGCCAATTTGAATGACGCTATTTGGCCACGTGCTTGTCGCTCGACCAGTCGCTTGTTTGGTTGCTTCCAGAGTGCACACTGACCTTGCTGCGTTATAATTGTTTTGAATTAATTAGCTAATTACTTTCTCGTGTAGGATTTATACTTATTTATACTTTATACTTATATTTATAATTCATTAGTGTCCGTTATTCATTTATATAGTGTTAGTGTAAGTTTAAGCTTAGGTTCGTGTGAATTAGATTAGCCTAAGGTTACAGGTAGCTTTCTTTTTGTATGCGAGTGGTGACGCGAGGGGTTGGACAACTTTTTCCATGGTACAGGTCTTGGCAGCATAGGTTGCGATTAGGATGAGGGCGTTGACAGCTGAAAACTGGGCGAAGGTGGTGTCGCATGTGGAAAGAGTATTAAGTGAAGCGCGGGAACGTGAATGTGTTATTGACACGGCTGTGGACAACCTCATAATTTCCTTCGACGATTCCTCATCCACAAGTGCGGGATCCAGTCACGGAAAGGACCGGGATGATGATGATGATGATATGGATGGGATAGAGCCTCTTCCCAGTGATTAGCTTCTGTCTTCTAAAGGGTGAGTTAATAGCCTATACAATGAACGTATATTTTGTAATACATTTATGTGTTTCTTGTGCCTTGAAGCTTATGCTAAATAACACGGAAACAAGCACGTTCTGCCGTTTCGCTTCGAACATTTTTGATTTATGATAGTAGGCCATTCGTGCTATTGCTATTCATTACAATATTTTAGGCCTCTCCTCAATTTGACGGGCTATTATTTCATTTTACAGTGTGCACCGAACAGTTTTAAGCATTGCTTTGTTGAAGATTTTTGAAATCCATCTGAGTAAAAATGTAATAAATGTAATAACGGTGCTAATGATATTATGAGCATGATGAAAATAACGGGAGGGTGGAAGTACGCACGTGGTGGTTAGTAGCATACGTAGCAACGCTGCCTTTAGTTCAACGGTTCTCCGCCGAACTGTCAGATTCCAACTCTGGAAAATACACCTATAAAGTGCTAATGGTAGCTCTGGCAGAAGCCGGCAGTCACTGCGGAGAACATTTCCTGGCGCCCTGTAGAATAATGACGAAATCAAGTTGGTAATACTAACATTTCTAAGTAGTGCAGTTGCAAATACACCTGAAATAGTGTAGGCTCATAGAGTATCATACTACTGTTGGCAGCCCTGGTGACTCGGAATATATTCTTAGTTCCATCTCTGAAGGTATAGAATGTACATACAAAATTTGGTTGAAGTCTAATGGACAATATGGTCGTTACATGCTGTTTGATATTGGATTTATCAGTGCGCGTAAAATCATGTTATGTACGTATGTGCTGCTCAGAATTAATCTGAAATATTACGATCAATTATAGTGCCAATTTTGGATAAAATCAATTTGTTAGTATAGAAGTTACATGTAATTAAAAATTGAAACTATTAGAAAGCTTAAAATCATGTTGGCAGCACTGAGAGGTATATTAGTTACACCAAATTAATCTAGAATGTCAGGTACCTATGTGTGCAATGCTTAGAGCTGATGGCTTGCATACTTTCTGATATATTGATACTGTATTAGGATTAAATAAATAGAGCATTTAATAACAGTTGGCAGCCCTGCTGGTTCTTACGAATACGCATAGTCATAACTGTTATGGTAAACAAAGCAATTACGAAATTTGGTTGAAATCCATTTGTCAGTATAGAAGTTATATGCATTTGAAAACTGGACCTATCAGCAGGCTTAGAATCGCGTTGGCAGCAACGATGTAGAACTTAGTTAGAATTGCTGGTTCTATACGTGTGCAAAGTTTAGAGCTGTTGACTTGCATACTTTCTGATATATTGATATTAGGGTTAAAACATAGAGAGAGCGTTTATTAACAGTTGGCAGCCCTGGTGGGTCTTTATAATACGCACAGTCATATCTGTTGTAGTACACATAGTACATACGAAATTTGGCTGAAATCCAATCGATGCATTTAGAAATTGGACCTATCGGCAAGCTTAGAATAATGTTGGCAACACTGGTATGTATGGACTTCTGAAAAATAATCTGGAATGTTATTATCTATAATGTGTGCCAATTTTGGAATAGTTCGCATGCATGACTTCTGAGATATCCAACATAGAGCTCAAATTTCAATTGCGATTTTTTAGCAGTTGGTAGCACTGACGTCAATTTCAAATATGGCCGTGAGATATGCAGGTATAGATCTTTACTCTTACCAAATATGGTTTCGATAGCTGCTGCCGTTTAGTAGTTGATAGGGGAACCGACAGAAGAAGGACAGAGAGACATTTTCCCGAATCGATCTCATAAGTCTACTTTTTCCTCATTTTTGCAAAAAACTAATATACTTATGATGTACTATTGTTACTAAGCGATGTATGGCAAACTTTGCAAAGCAAGGTGACGGTAGAGCGATATAAACAGTGTGACAATTAGTTTGCCCTGATCTTATGTGTAACAACATAACCTCTTATTACTCTCCAGTGCCTTCGCTCTTATAAACGTACCAAGAACAGCAACAAGTGCCCTCGAAGAGTGTGACAAAAGTTGTTTTCCCTAACTGTTATACCCTTATCAATTTTTTGGCAAATTTGCCTCTCTCTCTGTAGCTAGCCTACCGGTACTGCCTAACGGAGTTTGAGTTGGTTGAAAACATACTTAAGAAATTCTACTACTGAAAACAGACTCAACGGTCTAGTATTATCTATTCACAGAAACATAGGATACATCACTGACGATGAAGTTATAAACCGATTTGGTAATGTTTCAAGAAACCTTGATTTTATAGTATCATAGTGTAAGTTGAACCGACCGCAGTGACCGAGAGCGGTAACGCACTACCTCGTGTCTCGCTGGCATCGGGAGAGCGTAGGTTCGAATCCCACCTCGGCCGGCCTGAGAATGGTTTTCGTGGTCATTTTCACTACCAGGCAAATGCCGGGACGGTTCCTACAATAGGTCCACGGCCGATTTCCTTCCATAATCTCTTCCCTGACCCGTCCTGAAAAGAAAAATACATGACCATTGGCTGCATTAATAAAATTACTGTATAGTTGTAAATCAAAACAGTAATGTTAATTCTTTCCATGTAAACACTAACAAGTGAGCAAGATGATTGTATTAATTTAAAAAAAGTAACAGAAAGTGGTATTAGTTGTGTTTGACATTAACCAAACATAAAACATCACAACAAATTGGTTGAAAAACTGATGCCAGATAGCCTTAAAACTCATCATTTTACACCAAATTATACAAAAGTTTCCCGGGGAGAACCCCAGATCCCCTATTCTTCGGGGCCTATACCATGTCACCTAACCCCCGGTTGGGCACCCCTCAAAATAAAACTCTATAATTATACGCCCCTGTTTGCATGTATCCTCCAAGATCCAAATTGCGTTACTTGACACATAAACAACTTTAGAGCTGAATATTACCATTGAAGTTTCAAGTTGGAAAATATCATATTATCCATGAGTAATAAACACGGACTGCTTTGAGTTACGTGTCCCATAGACTGGATGTTACAATTAACTATATTAGATTAAAAATTAGCCACTGTGTTTGTAATTACTAAACTCCAAGCGAGTTAAGCGAGTTAGTTTATTTAGAAAATAAAGTTGTGGTTGGCTGCCCGGTAATATAACTGCCGGGTAATTACAGTGGACTGGCCCCGGGTTACGCGATACCGTCCTAAAGTCAGACTCTTGGCACAGCGCCAATTGAGTGGGCCTGAAAATATCAAGGAGTCTCCTCTTTAAAAATGGGATTGCTACAGTCGTCTTCGATAAAGATGGGAAGGAAAAAGGCAGGACGACACATCTATCTTTAAATAAACGTCAAATGTTATGACGTGAAATGTAGTCGTCCATTGTTTTATTTACGACGCGTTTTCAAAGCAGGGTAGGCCTAAGTACCAACACTTCATTTTAAAGAAACACGATATATTACATTAGCCAACTTTTCTCATTTTGCAAAAATGAAGAAAAAGTAGATTTATGAGATCGATACGGGAAAATGTGTGTCGGTCTGTCTGTCGTCCCCCCCTCCTCCAGCAACTCCTAAATGGCTGCAGCTATCAAGACCAAATTTCGTAAGAGTAAAGATCTATACCTGAATATCTCACGCCCATATTTGAAATTGACGTCAGTGCTACCAACTGCTGAAAAATCGCTATTGAAATTTGAGCTCTATGTTGGATATCTCAGAAGTTATGCATGCGAACTATTCCAAATTTGGCACACATATAAATAATAACATTCTAGATTATTTTTCAGAAGTCCATACATGCCAGTGTTGCCAACATGATTCTAAGCCTGCCGATAGGTACAATTTCTAAATACATGTAACTTCTATACTATCGATTGGATTTCAACCAAATTTCTTATGTACTATTTGTACTACAGCAGATATGACTGTGCGTATTCTAAAGAGCCACCAGGGCTGCCCACTGTTGATAAATGCTATATTTGTTTAATCCTAATATCAATACGGTATATCAGAAAGTATGCAAGCCATCAGGTCTAAACTTTGCACACGTATAGTACCTGACATTCTTGATTAATTTGGAGTAACTAATATACCTCAGTACTGCCAACATGATTCTAAGCTTTCTGATAGTTTCAATTTTTAATTACATGTAACTTCTATACTAACCAATGGATTTTATCCAAAATTGGCACAATAATAGATCGTAATATTTTAGATTAATTCTGAGCATCACATACATGACATTGTTCCTAGCTTGATTTTACGCGCACTGATAAATCCAATATCAAACAGCATGTAACGTCCATACTATCCATTAGACTTCAACCAAATTTTGTAAGTGCATTCTATACCTTAAGAGATGGAACTAAGAATATATTCAGAGTCACCAGGGCTGCCAACTGTAGTAAGTTACTCTATTAGGCTACACTATTTCAGGTGTAATTCAAACTGCAGTACTTATAGAAATATTAGTATTACCAACTTGATTTCGTCATTATTCTAGATAGGTCTATATAGATTGGCATGAATCTTAAGTTTTTTTAAGAAAAGTAGGCTCTTTAATTCGTCGCGGAACTACTTGTTATTTTATTTCAATTCTACACACCATTTATTACGAAAAGAACGAATCGTTCCTTAAACCTGAGGTGACCATGGAGGTCAAGGATAATAATTCACAGTGTCTTACCAGCTATTCTATAATTGGTTATTTAAAATATGTACCTAGTCCGTTAACATTCCCCTTATGATATCTCCGCCCTGTTGATACGCCATTTCCAGACATTATAGTTGAGCCATTGTCCACTTGAACAATACGGTAACTAATTAATTAATTAATTAAGGCAAGTCCCGCGTGCACTAAAGAGATGGTCTCGTACCTCCCATGCAAAATCAAACAGAGTAATATATCTCACTTAAGTGCGAACTACATGGAAGATACAGATTAAGTTTCTTGACAGAGCCGGGAATCGAACCCGGACCTCTGAGGCGACAGCCAAGAATGCTAGCCGCACACCAGGAGGTGGCCACATTCTAAAACTTTTATGTTGTTTCAAGGACCCCTTTTAACGTAGAAAATGGGTCTTAATATAGGTTAATTGCCCGATATCTGCCAAGACTGCGAACTGTAAAGAAGAAGCAAAAGTTGTTAAGTCAATTTAGGGGCTTGGAACATCTTGGTCATCAGCCCCGCCGAGTTGAACGTGTTTGAATATCTGTATTTATGTGGTGACTGTAGTAGTGTGTGTAACTGTAGGAATAGGGATGAGGTAGGTGCCCCTGACCTTGAAATAAGGTACTATCCCGGCATTTTCTTGGAGGGAGAGTGGAGAAAAAAAAACGAGAAAAAAACACACTCAGGATAGCCGCTGTCAGCGGGAATTGTACCCGGACCTCTGCAATTACACCCAAAATTGCTAGTCACTACGCCACGAGGTGGCCTTCCTGTAGTTACCAGCATGTCATCGTTTAACAACCAATACCGCGTAACTCCCTTTTGATAACATTGCTGTTGTTGTAGCCGTTGTTGCTGCTGTTGTTGTTGTTGTTGCTGCTGTTGTTGTTGTTGTTGTTGTTGTTGTTGTTGTTGTTGTCGTCAATTTGAGCTGTTTGGGATATCTTGGTTATCGGCCCCATATAGTTGGATGTGTGTTGAATTTGTCTGATAACCTGAGCTTCTGTGGTGTCCGAGAGTGAGTGTATAACTGTAACTATTAAAGTTGGGAATGGGGTAGGTCCCCTAGAACTTGAAATAAAGTACTATCCCGGCATTTTCTTGGAGGGAGAGTGGTAACCAGGATAGTAGCTGACAGCGCTGAGATTCGAACCTCCGATCTGCCGACTTTCTGCACCTCCCCATCGCGGGTAGGTAACCTGTCTAGCTCCTTAGCAGTCTTCCCTCTAGGAATAACCAGAGAAACAATTGCAAGCAATATTGATTTCTTTAAATTATCCTTTAAGGGTAAAGACCGGATAATCCTCAAATGTCAGTAAAGCGATACTGTTTCTTAAACGACGATGTGATGTCCAGTACATTTTACAGGTACTTACCAAGTACTGACTTCGGAGATCTCGCGCATTCCACACAGCATTTCAACATGCTGAGCCGTTGATAATGTCCACGGAATTATAGATTACGAATTAATATGCTATGACCTCTCAAATCCTGTAAGAGTTAACTGCTGGGCGTCAAAAACTCCTTCTTCGAGCAGGGTTTCTGGAGGGGGTCCGGAAGCGATGAACCCCTTCCACCAGTGCTCGCCTGACTGCCGTCGATCCTTTCAGCTATGTAATTCATTCAGATGTCATTCTTGCCATTCTAAGGAAATAATTTCCAGCTCACTTCTCCTTAAATGTAGGCTTAACTTTCATCTCCAATCATTCATAAAATACGTGGCACAGTATTTGATTCCGTTCCCAAGTGAAGTAGAAGTGCTAGGAGCGCATTATCAGCTGTGCAATAATGAGAAAGTTTGTGCAGCTCTTTTTGTGTCATTCGATTCTTTTCATGTGAGACAACAATCAGCTCTCGGCGCTGTCGCCGCGGGCCTTTCACTGCATATTTTTAGAAGCAAATTATTATGCATACTTGCAAACGAAAGGTCACTCTATATCAAAGAAATTCAACCTTTTCAAAGAAAAGGAATTGATTTCTTTACCATTCAACTGTCGACATTTGAGGTTCGTGGTGGAAACTTTAAAACAAGGCAGCCATTGGGAGTGGAGGCTTTCGAATCGACCTAGTGAATTAACAATGTGCTCGCTCTTGACTCGCAACGCGATCACTGTCCAGTTCAATATTTTAACGAACTTAAGACAGGAGTAGGGTTGGTGTTTTAATGCTGCTCCGTGGTATTGGTGTCCCTTCCTGCCGATTCTTTTAGCCTATATTCATCGCACGAATTATAGGGTCATGAGATCGACGTATGCGTGTGTGTGCGTGTGAGTCACATAACGTTTGATTGACAAGCATTTATTATAGAGGCGGTCTCGGTGGAGTTGTTGGTAGCATGCTGAGCTTCTATGCCCGAGATCGTGGGTTCAAACCAGGCCAAAGTCGTCGGATTTTTTAAGAGCGTTAAAAGTCCCTCAGTATGCCTTCCTTCTGAGGGGAAAAGACGGAGGACCCATGTCATAGATTTATGACATGTAAAAGAACCTTTCACTAACTACAATTGTGTGAAGCTAAATTTTTAGGTTTAATTTGATTAACACTCTGTTAGCTTGCCACGGTGGGTGAGTGGATAGCGTGTCGGTTTACTAACCCCAAGATTGCAGGTTCGCCCCTGGCCGTGGTAAGTGATTTTTGAAAGGCGGCAAAAATACGATACGCATATCATACGATGTTGGCATGTCAAAGAACCCATTTGAATTCAGTTGGCCGAGTTCATAATGGCAAAATTAACATTAAAATTCAAACACAAAGTTCCTCATCTCTCTACTAGAAAGCGCTATAATGTTCAAGGAGCGTAGATATCTATTATCTAACCTCCTTGACTTTCATAGTGATTCAAGGAACAACGAAATTCGACATGCAAGCTACCCTCTGGGTGTCAATTACAAAGCTTGCACCAGGCTCTGTTAAGTTCCAACGATCGTCGCCGGTTGCGGTGGCATCTAGTAGCCAAGTTCACAGCTAGGGGTCATTGATGGTAGCATTTGGTAGCAAAAGTAGGAACTACAGTAGCCTACTTGAAATTGATCGTCTGCAGTCCTTACCTGAATTACAGAAAACACAACTAATATATCAATCACAATTAACACCGGTTATCAGACAGATTTTACACACACCCAAATTACAAAGGGCTACATGACCACATGAACTGAGGAACCAACCAAAGTATATTAGAAATTTGATAGTAAGTTAGCTCCATCTCCAGAAGAATAAATGGAAGTACGTAGGTTTAGGGGGATAGCGTAAGGGGCTTCAGGCCCCTCGAATCCCCTGCCTAGCTACGTTTCTGACCTTTGGCATAAATTTATCAAAATGTTTCTATTTTATTTATAATTTCAGTGAATGTACTTACATGTGTTGCCAGGTCCAAGGCTCAGGGGAACTATCCACCTGCCTTCAGATCAAGCTATACAAGCAACATGACACACAGCACTGCGAGTGGGGCAGCCGTTTGCACTGCATCGAACTCGACTGTATCGCCACTGAAGGTGCTGAGGAGGTGCGCGTCAACCGTGAAACATACAGGTAATAATTAACTGCCTTGTCCATAAGCTTCTATTCTTTGCCTTGTCTTCGCAATACCTTGGTCTAACATTTTCAAATATCACTGTAGTTCTTGATAGAGGCCACCTTCCGTGGTCTCGGGGTATGTATTGAGACTCCGGATCCAAAGGTCCTGGGTTCGATTCCTGGCTCTACCAAGAAATTTAGTTCTGGTCTGAGGGCTGGTACGGGGTAAATTCAGCCTCATGAGGCAACGCTGCAAAGAGATGGATTCGATTCCTACCTCAGATCTCCTAGAAGTGATTTCGCACTTCCACTCTAGGCAAATGCCGGGATAGTTGCTAACTTAAGGCCACTGCCGCCTCCTTATAAATCCTAGCATAAACTATAAATACACACGGTTATCAGAAACACCCAAGTACACGGGGATACATTACTACGATGTCGCAAAGCCCCTATATGAATCAACAACAACAGTTCTTGAGAGAACCAAACAGTCAGTGAAGGCAGTAATTGTCTTGTCCTACCACCCATTTACATAACATAGCTGTGGCTTGCACAGAGCAGGCGTTCGCTTACGCTTGTAACTAAGCTATATTGGAAATATCTGTTCCCGAAGGAAACAGGATGTAAAATTGTCCGATTGAGCTATGTACATTAACAAATTCACAAAGAATTTTGATACAATGGTCCGGCTAGCTCAAAACAGTTGCCAGCGTTTCGCCCCAGTGTACCAGTGGGCTCTTCAGTTGGTTATGGTACACCTCACCAAGACGCATGGCTAGTACATACTGTGAAGGCCGCTGCAAGGCACAAATGTTGCCACGAGCAGCGCCAATGTACTACGGAAGTCAAAAACTTCCTTTCAAAAATAATGTTAGCTTACCTTGCTAATCCATATTGGAAATATCTGTTCCCGAAGGAAACAGGATGTAAAATTGTCCGATTGAGCTATGTACATTAACAAATTCACAAAGAATTTTGATACAATGGTCCGGCTAGCTCAAAACAGTTGCCAGCGTTTCGCCCCAGTGTACCAGTGGGCTCTTCAGTTGGTTATGGTACACCTCACCAAGACGCATGGCTAGTACATACTGTGAAGGCCGCTGCAAGGCACAAATGTTGCCACGAGCAGCGCCAATGTACTACGGAAGTCAAAAACTTCCTTTCAAAAATAATGTTAGCTTACCTTGCTAATCCATATTGGAAATATCTGTTCCCGAAGGAAACAGGATGTAAAATTGTCCGATTGAGCTATGTACATTAACAAATTCACAAAGAATTTTGATACAATGGTCCGGCTAGCTCAGTTGCCAGCGTTTCGCCCCAGTGTACCAAAATTCTTTGTGAATTTGTTAATGTACATAGCTCAATCGGACAATTTTACATCCTGTTTCCTTCAGGAACAGATATTTCCAATATGGATTAGCAAGGTAAGCTAACATTATTTTTGAAAGGAAGTTTTTGACTTCCGTAGTACATTGGCGCTGCTCGTGGCAACATTTGTGCCTTGCAGCGGCCTTCACAGTATGTACTAGCCATGCGTCTTGGTGAGGTGTACCATAACCAACTGAAGAGCCCACTGGTACACTGGGGCGAAACGCTGGCAACTGTTTTGAGCTAGCCGGACCATTGTATCAAAATTCTTTGTGGATTTGTTAATGTACGTAGCTCAATCGGACAATTTTACATCCTGTTTCCTTCGGGAACAGATATTTCCAATATGGATTAGCAAGGTAAGCTAACATTATTTTTGAAAGGAAGTTTTTGACTTCCGTAGTACATTGGCGCTGCTCGTGGCAACATTTGTGCCTTGCAGCGGCCTTCACAGTATGTACTAGCCATGCGTCTTGGTGAGGTGTACCATAACCAACTGAAGAGCCCACTGGTACACTGGGGCGAAACGCTGGCAACTGTTTTGAGCTAGCCGGACCATTGTATCAAAATTCTTTGTGAATTTGTTAATGTAACTAAGCTAGCGAAAGCCACAGTAGTGTCTACATCACTGCCTAGTCAAATGAAGGGAATGTACATAGGAGGGTGGTGTGCCAAGCAAGGGATACCGTGCAGACTGCAAGCCTTAAATTCTGAAGAATACGCGTTCATATATTGTATACTGTATATATTTTCAGTCGCACAGTGAGACCTTGGCTGGGTCACCAGCAGCTCCTCCAGTGAGCTGTTGCTCGACTACTACACTCGCTTTAATGTGTGAGCTCTCAGGGACAGAAATCGGTGGAATAAACTGTAGTGGGAGCTGCCTCGGAGCTGAAAAGCAAACAGCTAAAATGAGCTGTGCAGCTCTTATCCTCGCATTACATAGCCTACTACCAGCACTTTGGTGGTGGCGATTGTTGCTGCTACCAGCAGTTAATGATAAAGGTAAATAGTACAGATCCAAATAGAATCCATCAGAGGTGTGCTGAAGTGGACCCGCCAATTCTCACCTGAATATTGTGTTAAAATAGCTGTTAAACATCTATTTTTTAAACGTGCTGTTTAAACAAATTGGCGATATTTATGAAAGCAAAGTGCAATTCATCACTGTTGCGGGTAATTCTGTTTCTTTTGAATGCACGATCGGATACTTGTGTGCGCCCCATGTGTCATAGACCACCCGCATGCTTCTAGTGTTATGCAGGTGGGATGCGACACAGTTCTGCCAGGGGTTATCGTCTTGTTTATTTGTTTTAACGCAAATTTTAAACAAATGTATTTCCGTTGACATTTCAAGAAATGCAGTATTTTTCCTGAACTATTGAGACGAGTTGGATGATTTTGGCACAAACCGCACCTTCTAACTCCGTCTGGTTTGAGAGCTTGAGTTTTGTGAAACTTACACCTTAGTGTTTTATATAGGCTACATAAAAATATGATTTCAATGTTAGACCAATGTATCATTCCTAATTTATCTTGCTTCTTATTTCCAGAGATTTGCTTCCCTGGAACAGGATATGTTTGTATTCCTAATCATCTATGAGCTATAATGACCGTAGATTTTAAAAGTTTTGCCTAATATTAGGCCTAGATACATGAGCATCCATTTTTATCTTTCCTCATATTGCTTTGTACAATACTTGATGCCAGATTCTTTGCCACAGTTTTACTTTTGCTGCTGCAGCAAAGAGGCTAGATCATTTGATTCACTTTGACATTTCTCATGTCCAGCTAGCTCTGCTTAGCCAAACATACAATTTGTGGCTGCTTCTCTTTAATACTCAGAAGTCGGAACATCCAGCGTCTCATGCTTAAGATAAGTAACATCCTTATATCTTAACTTAACAGGATATTATAAACATTCTTGTGTATTTGGTAAGTTGCATTTGAATATTACCGGTTGTGAATAAATCGGAAATCATTTTCTGTTCATGACAAATACAGTGTGTTTCAAAAATGTGGACCATCATGTTTTTCTCACGTCGTGTGTGAAAATATGTTAAGTTTAACAATACAAGAGACCACACTCGCAGAATTCGCGAACTCAATCGAATGTAGGTGGCAGGTCGGTCGCGACAAAATGGTAAATGCAAGGGTGATGGACTTCATAATACTGTATGTATTGAATGTTTTTGGCTATTCTAGGCGGGCTCTTGTTGAAGGACGGGCAATTTTAGATGCCAAGCACATAATTAGTGCGAGAAAGTGCTAGAAACAGAAGATTTTATGAGACTTGAAGCTTTATGCTTATTGTTTGAGTCTTTTGACTAGTTTGATGCAGATCTCCATGCCTCCCTGTCCTGAGCTAATCGTCTCATCTCTACATAGCTACCACATCCGAGGCAATCTGTTTATCATATTCTAACCTTGGTCTACCCCTACAGTTCTTGTCCTCGACCCTTCCTTCCACAACTAAGCTTGCTATTCCTGGGTGTCTTAGTATGTGTCCTACCAACCTATCTCTTCTCTTCATTAGCAGTCACCAGAAACATCTCTCCTCTCCCACTGGTCTTCATACCTCTTCATTTGTAATCCTATCTACCCATCTGATCTTCATCATTCTCCTGTAACACCACATTTCAAACGCTTCAATTCTCCTCTTTTCTGCTGCACCAATAGTCCAAGTTTAACTTCCATAGAGTGCCATGCTCCACACAAAGGCTTTCAAAAATGACTTCTTAATACCTAAATCTATATTCGATGTCAACAGATTCCTTTTCTGTAGAAATGCTTTCCTTGCCTGAGCCAACCTACTTTTTATATCCTCTTTGCTTTGTCCATCACTGGTTATTTTGCTTCCTAAGTAACAGAAGTCTCCTACTTCCTTTAGCTTTTCATCTGCCAATTTGATGTTCATAGAGGTTTCTGATTTATTTCGGCTGCATTCCAATATTTTTGTTTTACATTTATTAATTTTCATCATGAATTCTTTTCTCAAGACGGAGTCCATACCATTAAAAAACTAAATCAAATCCTCTGGCGTGTCGGCCAAGATGACGATGTCATCAGCAAATCTCAGAGTTGAAATTATTTCTTCTTGAATCTTCACTCCCACTTTAAATTTTTCTACAATTTCCTTCATTGCTTGTTCAATGTATAGATTTAAAAGTATGGGTGATAAGTTGCAGCCTTGCCTTACACCTATCTGAATACCAGCTTCTCTCATGACCATCAGCTTGAATGACTGCTGTCTGGTTTCTGTATAGATTGTAGATCACCCTCCAATCCCTGTACTTTATTCCAATCGTTTTCACAATGTCAAACAATTTAGCCCAATCAGCATTATCAAAAGCCTTTTCTAAGTCTACAAATGCCATGAACGTTCTCTTATCTTTCTTTATTCTACCTTCCAATATCAGCCTAAGACTTGTTCCTACATTTTTCCTGAAGCCAAACTGGTCTTCACCCAACTCCGTTTCTATCTGACTTTCCATCCTCTTGCAAATTATTCTAGACAGGATCTTTGAAGCATGAGTAATCAAGTTGATTGTACGGTAATCTTCACATCTGTCAGCTCCCACTTTGGTATAGGGATGATAACATTCTTCTTGAAATCAGAGGGTACCTCATCTGTCTCATAAATCCTACACACCAAGTGAAATAACCTGATCAGACCATCATCACCTATGCAGCGTAGCAACTCAATCGGTATATCATCTGTGCTTGGTGCTTTGTTCCTGCTTAAGGCTTCCAATGCTCTGTCAAATTCTGATCTCAATATTAAATCTCCTTTCGCATCCTCATCAATTTCCTCTTCCCTTTCCATAACATGATTCTCAATCTCCTTTCCCTTATACAAACACTCTATGTAAGCTTTCCATCTCTCAACCTTTTCTTCCCTATCTGTTATAGGCTTTCCATCTGTGTCCTTAATATTACAGCACTTAGTCTTCTTTCCCCCAAAAGTATTCTTAATCCTTCGATAAACTGTGTCAACTTTTCCTAATTTCAGACAATGTTCTATATCTGCACATTTCTCTTTCAACCATTCTTCTTTTGCTTCCTTGCACTTCTTGTTAACCTCATTTCTCAGACATCTGTATTCTGCTTTCCCCTTTTCTTCTCTTACACTCTTGTGTTTTCGCCTTTCATCCATTAATTCTAGTATATCCTGTGTGATCCATGGTTTTCTACCTATTCTTTCTTTCCTACCAATGTTTTCTTCTGCACATTTTGTTATTTCATTCTTTAAAAGTGTCCATTCATCTGCAATTGAAGTTTGTTTATGGTTTTTCATTATTCCTTCCTTTAAACTCTTCTTGAATCTTTCGTTTACATCCTTCTCTTTCAGTCTGTCTATTGCCCACCTTATTGGCTTTTGAATTTTCTTCAGTTTATTCAACTTTAATCTGCATTTCATAACAACCAGATTGTGGTCAGAGTTTATGTCAGCACCAGGAAAGGTTTTGCAATCCAAAATCTGGTTTTGAAATCTCCGCTTGACCATAATGAAGTCGATTTGGTAACGCCCTATATCTCCTGGTCTCATCCATGTGTATATTCTTCTATTGTGGTTATTGAATAAGATGTTAGCTATGACCAACTCATGCTCGGTGCAGAATTCCATCAGCCTGCTTGCTCGATCATTCCTTTCACCTAATCCGAAATCTCCTACTATCTTCCCTTCTCATCCTTTTCCTACCACAGAATTCCAATCTCCCATTACTATAACATTTTCATCACCCTTGATATACCTCAGAATTTCATCTATTTCATGGTAGACCTTTTCAACATCTTCATAACCAGCTTGACTGGTAGGCACATAGACTTGTACCACTGTGGTGCACATAGGTTTTGTATTGATTTTAACTACACTAATTCACTATATTGCTCATAATATTCCACCCGCTGTCCAAGTTTCCTACTCAATATGAGACCAACCACTGCTTAGCCATTGTTTGATTTAGTGCTAATGACCCTATAGTCTCCTGACCAAAAGTCCTGTTCTTCCTGCCAGCGCATTTCACTAATCCCAACCAAATCCAACCTCAACCTATCCATTTCCCGTTCTAAGTTTTCTAACCTTCCACTGCCTAGCAGACTTCTAACATTCCACACTCCGATCCGTAGAATTGTCGCTTCTGTGATGTTTACCCTCTCTCGAGTAGTCCCCACCCGGAGATCCGAACGGGGGACTAGTTTACCTCCGGATTGGAATTATACAAGAGAGGAAGCCATCAACACATGTAATTATGCATAGAGAGGTGCATATCCTCGGGAATAGCATTACGGCTGTAGTTTCCTGTTGCTTTCAGTCGTGCTGCAGAAAGCAGTGTAGCCATTCGTTGGCTAAAAATACCAATATCTTAATTATTTTTATTAACAATATCTTTACTGTCTATAAGACAAGTAAAGAATTGATTTATTCTGAAAGGCTGCTACTCCCCTTCAGAATAAAGTAATAGAGCAATTCTACTAACAAAAAATACTAACCTTCTACTAACAACCAAATACTTTTAAGTTTTTAATTTGTACAAAAAAAATTTAATGCTAAGTTCATTACAAAAATTAAAGAATCTGATGCTGGGATAAGATGCCGTGAACATATGTGAGAAAATCAAAAAGACAGTTATAGGAACAGAAAAATATGGAATTAGCAATAAATTAGGTAATTCTAGGCAATATGGGCTATAAGTTATTTCAAATCCCTCAGTCAACTTTGGAAGATAAGAGTAAGAATGGCAAAAGAAAACAATTAACACCTGTGGAAGCTTCTTCTAAAGGTGGAATGGGCCACTGCAAAACTGTTTTCAACAATGAACAGGAAAATGAACTAGTTGAACATATTTTGCTGCTAGAACAAAGGCTCTTAGTAATTTGAAAGGAGTAGTACCTCACCAGATTCAAAATGAAATTCGGTCACCAGTCGCCAAGAAAAAAAAAATTCGTTCAGGAATATGTAATAAGCGTATAGACGGTACAGTGCTGTACATACTTCAGTGAGTAGATACATTTAAATTTAGAAGATATAGCCTAATACTGTTGAAGTCGATAAAGCAACGACCGTACAAGTTGACTATAAAGATTTTTAAAATTTTTAATAGGCACCTGATTATAGACTTAGAAGACCTGAGCTTCACAGATTTGAAGCAGCAATGGGGCAAGTTAAAGAGAGACTACCACATGTAGGCCTACGATAAAGCAACCCCTAAAAGTAATTTTTGCCACATGGGAAGAACAGCTGTCAAATCGACCCTGCTAAGTCGCCTAGTTTGTAGTGCAGGGGAGAATGTAGGGTACTGGTTATTGTAAGAAATTCATTAGTATTTATTAATAAAGAATTCTCCTTTGTAAAATGCCAGCCGCATACAAAATCCGCTTTGCGACGCGAAGTAATCGACTTCATTCCGTCTGAAAAGCTTTCTTTTTGTGGAAGTAATTTAGTACAGATTCCCAGTGCAGTAGTGCTAATTGACAATAATGTCCTCCGGAATATCAAACAAGGTGTGAGATTCATACATTAAAGTACAGTATCTTATATTCCGCTAATGCAACTGCAAAAGCTGTGAGTGAGGTATCCTATACTATGAAAATGTATATCTAAATGCGAAGTCGCAAAGTTCGTTGCAGCATTGTTGCGGAGAGTATTGCAATATTGTATGTTTGTTGGAGTATCCAAAATGGACCTCCTATATCTTTTAGTAATCTTGTAGACATGTGAACTGGAATAAATTTGACTTTTGCAGAACTGAAATAATTTTCCTCTTAGTGCATTAATACTAGCGACCAAATGTTGCTGCTTTTCATCTCTAAACTGGAGACCTGCTTAACTTAACTATGTGTGGAAGCACTCTCTAAAACAGAAATCATATGCATCATATACCGGTAGCTTAATGTTGAATTCCATAATTAGAGTTTGCTTGTTATTGTACTGCAGCTACAGCCCATTTGCTTCGTCGAACAAGGTAGAATGGCTCCGTGCAGTCAGACCGTATCACTTCTTAATCCCGAAGCCTTTGACTGAATGACTAATTGATGATCAGATTCTAGGTTCATCTGTGGAATTTGTCTCGCAAAAGGAAGTTAGATTTTCAAAGGGCGGGAAAAAACTCAAAACACTGAATCGCATAATGTCCGCTCGTAAAATAATTCTCAAGTCACATTTGGTGATTCCAAGACAATTAATTAAATCTCAACTACGCCCTCGAAAAAAATATTAAGGAATATCGTGGTAGTTAAATGTCAAGGAATAGTGGTCTTAAAGCCATGTGGACACCAAGCAGAGAGCAGAGAGCAGTTAAGGGGCAAAGCTGGTAGGTAGAGTAAGAAGGTACCGCAATAAAGGAAAACTCACCTCCTTATGAAGTGGCAGTTAAAAATCAATAAGGAGGCAAGGTGGCCCTTAGGTGGAAGCAAAGTGCAAGGAGGTAAGTTAATAAAGTATACTGGTCCTCTTGCCAAGGTGGTAATAGATTGGCCGTTCAGGTGGCAGTTAAGAGGCTGCAAGGTGGCAAGTTTGGTAGCTCTACGGTGGTAGCAAAGGGTAAGTAGCTAATAAAGGGGAACCTGTCTCTCGACAAAGTGGCAGTTAAGAAGCAATAAGACCGCATCTAGGTGGGATTTCAGTGATAGCCAATTGTGAGAAGGTAATAAAGAGGGGAATTTGTCTCCTTACAAAGTGACTTGATCTTCTGGTGAGAGTGAACTTTTCGGTCATTTACAACAAAACGACATTTAAAATTAAAATATAAAGGCCTAACGTTCATAGACAAAAATAATTCACTCATTTTAATTTGAAATTTGATAGGACTATCACTGTTATTGAATCCAGTAAATACACTACAAAACATCATCACGAGAACATACGGTATGTGTATCGTAACATGATTCTTTTAAAATACGTAACCATTATGTTTACTGTATATCTTCACTGCCAGAGAAATGGCAAAGTTTCCAAAGTTGTCAAACCTTTATAGAGCGTAAAATCGCTCAGTAACTGAGGGCATGCGATTGTTATTCTTACATGCTGCACAAAAAAGGTCTGCAGGAATACAGTCATATTGCTTCCTGATCATTTTTCTGCTAAAAGACTCAGAATTTAGCTCCCACAATAAACGGACTTTGGAAGTCTTGAACCTCCGTAATTAAGTGCCTGCAGAGTTTGTGATTTAACATTCAGATTGATATTCCCACAAACTATGCCCTGAAAGGGGAACCACAATTTTGAAACCTCTACACAACTGTGAAATTTAGCTGGCAAAGCTAATCATGCTATAAATAACACTTAGTCTTTTCATGTACCAGATAATTTGGTATTTCCCAACTTCAAGGCAAAGAATGGCAATCCAATCACCACCTTATTTTGTTGCTGTCAAATGCTGAACTTAAAAACCTTTGATACTGGAGATGGAGAAAGTTATACCCTAACACTGTACATAAATAGTATAAATGTTATACTAGGCAAATTTGATTCAGCATAGTTTGGGCAAGAGGAGTTCCTTATTTGGGTTTAATATAAGCCTGTCGCACAGTTAATGTGTAGGGTGTGTGGCCGATGAAGAGGAAAAGAAAGAAGAGGGAATATGGTAATAATGACGTTGAGATAATACAGTAATTACAGTGAAGCCAAACAGAAGCATAACTATGAAATGGTAGGCTGCAAAGAGATTTATGCCTAAACATTGTAAAACAGTAATGGTTAAAAGAAAACTGTACTCTGTGTGGGTAATGGTCATGCGGTTCAGTTTGTTAGCTTCTACATTTGTTTTATTCTTGTGACCAAGTACCGGTACCAGTAACATTTTGAAATGTTTTCTGTCATAAAATGAAATTATTGTGAACACTGGAAAGGGAATCAGATCTAGAGATGAACTATGTGACTGTGATTGTCTGGCCACCTGTTAGCTCTGGGCTGGGAAATAAATAACACTTCCTTGTCTTGCTTCAAGTATTGAGAGTAAAGACAAACAGGCATTGCGACCCTTCCCACATGATTTTGGTAAAATACTGTGGTTCTCATGTAGTCGAGGGCATGATCTGCAAGGACAAATTTGTCCCCGTGGCTTAAGGCTAAATGTCCCGACATTTTGGTAAGAAAATATTTCAACTGATGGCAGCACAAATGAAGCTGAATTTGTTTATTAATTTTTTCTCGAAGGGGAGCTCCGATTTGCGATCTGAAAACTGCTATGTACTCTGTCTAGTAGCAGAAATGAGATTAATTCATTGCTTACTTTTTAATTTCAAAAACAGAAACGTTGATGGTTTGTTGTTTTTTTTTTTTTTTCAAATATCTGATTAAAATTCGAAAAAAAAAAATGGGAGATACGAAGTTTGGGAATAATCAGCAGTGTTGCAATGTATGCAGAGACAGTGGTGAGCACATGGCTTGAGGCAGTATTTGACTCATTAAGAGTGTTACTGTACTTGCAACAAAAGGCGCGGTAGTAGAACAACGTCGGGGAGAGCGGGGCTGGGGAGGGTAGTGCAGCTCGAGGGATTGAGAGAGCGATAACCTTACCTGACGGTATGGGATTCCCGAGCATCTAGTCCGATGTTGTGATTGACTGTGCTGGTTAGTTCTGAATTATTGTCCAGGTCTGGATATTTCTGAGTGACCCTTTGATATTTTACCAGTTCGTAGTTACGACTTCTCTGGCTGCGTGGCTCAGCGGTAACGTTCTTGATTGCTAAGCCCAAGGTTGCAGGATCTAATCCTGGCACAGCCAGTTGGCATTTGAGGGTGCGCATATGCGAGGGAGCCGTGTTAGTAGGTTTACTGGCACATTAAAGATCCCCTTGGGGGCAAAATTCCGGCACCCCGGTGTCTCTAAAAGCCACAGTACTTAAAAGGGACGTAAAACCAATAACATTATTATTAGTTACGACTTCTAGTTTTCTATGTTGTTTCTCCTGTTTTTAGTTCATCGATCTGTTTAATTATTTTTTGTTTAATTTATTTTACCTGCAACAGTATTATTTTTAATGTTCGTTAGGCATTCTATTTTTGTCACTTTATTTTTAGGACAGTATTTCTGGTAGAACAGATACATGTACATATAGGTATGACTGGTGGAGAGCATTACGGTCATCAAGTGCAGTTAGTTTTACGTTTTTGCAAAACGATATTTTGAGGAGAAATCAGATAGAAAAGCCAAAGAATGTGGTCTTTTCGTACATAAAACTTATGGGTTCTTAGGTGCCTCCCCAGACGGATTAACAGGAGACGACGCTATAGTTGAAGTCAAGTGCCCTTATTATGCACGGAATATGACCATACTGTAAGCCTGCAAAAAGCTGAAGGGATTTTGTTTGGCAGAAAGTAAGCTCGTCTTAAAAAAGAGGGCTGCTCATGACACTTATATGCAAGGTTTACTTGGTTCGGGAGGCGATGGGTGGAAAAAATGTTACTGTTATGTTAGGAGAAGAAAGGGAAATTCAAATAATTTATCGATGATAATGTCCGGTGACGGTAAATTAATTACTGAGAAGCAGGCCATTGCTAATGAATTAAATGTCTTTTATGGTAGTGTGTTCAATAAATCCAATAGCTGTGTGTTGGACCTTAACGGTGAATCAGGGGCTCTACTTCTCCAAATAAACCAGTCAGCAATTGTAAAGCTAATACAAAAATTACATTACAATATATCGAAGGGTCCTGATAATATTGTTAGTGAAGTACTTAAACTAGGAGGTAGGGCCGTGGCACGATACTTAGAGGTGATGTTTAATGTGTCCATAAACAATGCGCAAATCCCGGATGACTGGAAAAGAGCTACGGTAGTCCCAATATTTAAGGGAGGGAGCAGACTTGAATTGGGCAACTACAGGCCGGTTAGTTTTACGTCCATCGTTTGTAAACAGATGGAGCATCTCATTTGCGACTACTTGAGGGAACAGTGGGAAACATTATCATGGTTTAATGATAGGCAACATGGATTTCGGAAAGGTTACTCATGCGAGAGTCAGATGCTATCACTTTTTCAAGATATTAGCGAATCGTTAGACGATGGAGTTTCAGTCGACGCCGTAGTTATAGATTTTGTGAAGGCATTTGATGTCGTGCCGCATGACATGCTACTCCATAAATTAGCTTCGACGAAGATTGATAGAAGAGTAATTTTATGGATCCAAGAATTTTTGACGGGTCGTTCCCAGAAAGTGAAAGTTGAAGGCCGATTCTCGGATGAAATTACTGTAACGTCGGGTATCCCTCAGGGCAGCGTAATCGGAACTTTGTTATTTTTGGCGTTTATAAATGACTTACCAAATGGGATTCGCAGCGACTGTCGATTGTTTGTTGATTGAAAAAAAAATGCATTGGAATCAGGAAATAAATCTCTGTTTTTGTATTACCTGTTGCTTTTTTTTTCTCATATTTTAAGCAGAAATATAAAAATCTGCTAGTAACTTTTTTGTTTTTAACATTTTGGAAAATACATCAAATTAATATCAATTCTATTGCATTCTAGTATACATAGTGGTTTTCAGATTGCAAATACAAGCTTCCGTTGAAGAGAAAACTGAAAAAAAGAATTGTCTCACTTTGGTGCTGCTACGTGGTATCAGAAATACAAACTAAAAATCGGGACATTTAGCCTTTATCTGACATGCATTTTATGTTCATATATTGGTTTCCACTGATCAGTCTGTCTGATGTATTCACAGCAACTGAGAGAGTTGGAGTTGAACGAAGGCCTTGATATTGTACTCTTTAAGAAAACCTCTCAACTAATGACTAAATACCAATCCAATTCTTTCAGTCACAGCATGTGCTCCATGCCTAAAGACAAAACAGTATGGAGAGTTGAAGGTTGACACTCCCATGCTGCCATGCAAGCAAATTGACTCATTTCTTTTGTGGCAGAATGGGAAAAGATAGTCAAGGTGTAGAAAAGTCAATATAGTGAGTTTTTAGTTGCAATCTACTGTATTCTGCAAGAAGAAAGTTGGTGATGCAACGAAACTTGCCCTACGTCAATTACAATCAGGCCATTTTGCTGTATGGGAATGAGAGCTGGGTGGATTCAGAGTATCTTAAACATTGGAGGAAACATACAGTATTACATGAAGGTGGCATGAATGATTGCTGGGACAGGAGGGTATCATAATGATGAGATAAAGATAAATTAGAAATTAACACATTTGATGATTCTGTTCATATGAGCCAGCTCAGATGGTGGGGCCATATTACTGTATATGAATGGAAGCTGAGAGATTACCTAGGAGGTGAATGAACTTAGCAGCTATAGACTTGTTTAACAATTTCAAGGTGAGGGGTGTTGAAGATGACAAGGCTGCTATGCTAGCTGCTAATAGGAATTCACAGAGGCCTGCAGACCAGACTGGATGCAGAAGGGCATAACAGTCGATGATGAAGTTGAATGAACATTAACAAGAATTATTATAATGTCATATCTGCTTGTTTAAAAAAATAACAAATTTTGTGTGACTTAACTTACCTGAATTAAACATGAACAATAAAGATGATGTCTATGATAACAATACAGATTTAGGATTACTTTTAACTGGTCTGACTTTGGGGTGTCGGATTTTCACCCTTCTACCCTGTTGACATAAAATATAGCCATGTGAATTGTTCCTCATTATGGAAGCCTTATAAGCTAGAAATTCAATGGCAATAGAATAATCAGTTCTTTTCCTCTTCATGCTTAGTATAGGTGTGCACTGTGACGAATATGTTATAATCCTCTTATCATAATAAAGATTCTCCTTGACGAAATATTTAATTTGCCCTGCACAAACAAAAGCTATTGAGTGTTGTGGACTTGCACATTTCACCTTGCAACTTGAGAGTGGATACCATACCAAGTTATCTGGCATTGCATTTTAACCTGTGTGGTGTGTGTTACAGGAAACTCGGACTGGACAGTTAGCCGCTCGCACTCCCTCTTAGCCCTCTTCCCTCCCTGAATCCCTGCCTAGCGTAGCCTTGCCTCGCCTCGCAGCTGATAGTGCTTGCTCTAGCAGAGAATAAACAACCTTCTCTGACTGGCTATGATAGAGCATTCCCAGTGCTTCTGTAACTATGTAGAACAGCAACCTTCTTTATTATAATACAGTACATCAATTTATTCTTGGTCATTTTCATGGTTTGTAGATTATACTGTATACTAATGCAGACTGAGGCTTTCACAGCCTAAAATACTAGACATGATAGGTTTTGTTATTTCTCTTTCCATGTGAATCAAACAAACAATTTGAAAATACTGGACATTTCACTGAGGCACAGTTCAGTTCTGGTTATCTTTAAGACAGATTGAAATGAGACAAAGACTGAAATATGATACAATTAATCTAGTTTACATGAAATATAAAAATGGAGAATACTGGGAACGTTATCAAGCATGAAAAGTATAACAATGAGAAAGAACGAATCAAAGATGGTTTTATCAGCAAATCAACAGGTAGACAGAAGCGCAATTATCTTGTGTGGGTAAATTAATGTAATCTACTAAGAGCAGCCTTTATAAACATACTGTAGTTACAAATAATATGCTTTCAAAATATACACTGCACTGAATACTGTATTTTTTTGCACCTAAAGATATTTACAACTATTTGCTCAAATGAAACCTAATCATGAAACATTACTGTACACAGCACATAACACATTGAACAATGAAATGACTGCGAGTCTCTTTCAGTCCACTATATATTTGTTTATACTGGCTTTCATAATGGTGTTGTCTGGATTCTCACTTCCACTGGTATCACGTTCTGTATCCTCAGAAAGTGCACTGTCTTCAGTACCATGACAAATGTCTTGAACGATTTCACAATGAAAGTGTTCTACTGAATGGAAAAAATCCTAAAATCTATCATGTCTTACATTTATATAAGCTTAGTCAAAACTTGACATTTAAAAAATTACTAATCTGGTACTAAATGATTTTAGAAAAGCCTTCAAACATTTGAAAATATGAGAGATTGAAACCTAGCTTGCCTATTCTTTTGCTTTTGCAGAAGATTATATTCCTAAAATTATATCTAACAAAATTTCTTGGAGAGATTTATTAGTTATTGTTGTTTTAAGAGACACCTCCCACACTTGCACAGATCATAACGTAAAACATTCTTCCATCTCTCACATCTTCTCCTGTTTCTACACATGAAACTAACAAAATCACGGCGAAATGTATTATCATGGCCTTAAGCTCGTCCACTTTGGGACCACACCACACTCTTCATACACTTTGGTTTATTTTGTGACAAATATTTACTGCAACAGAGTTAGGCAATGAAGGCTTGATTCTTAGGACTACAGAAATGTTGCACCGACAGAGGTAAACTGCAGCGAGCAAGCACCCAGCACTCTACAACAAGCATGACGTCTTGTTTTCACTAGGGCTGTGGCTTGAGCACGCGTGGGTGGGCATGCATCTTTCTCCAAGTCATCACCACTTCACACCTGCCACAATGAATATTTCACAAGGTTGCATCAGAAAGGAGATGGACAAATGTCAATTATCTAATTAGTAAGTGTAATTCTCTGTGATATACAGCATGAGCAAGAAGTCACTATTACCCCTATATAAACAAACAATATTTTACCTTTTGAAAGCACATACTGTAATAAATATAGCCCAGAAAATCCCATAAGGGCAAAGGCCTCCTGCAAGCAGGGACGTGCTCTGGTTTAAACTCGTTAGGCGAGCAAGTCCTGAGAAGTTGTTTACAAGTTTTCACTCCCACATACAGTTTACCAAATAGGCCAAAAAATAATGCATTCTTAACAGTTCTTCCATAAATAGAATGAGGCTAGAACTCTGTAACAGCATGTTAAGTAAAGATTTTACTTAAGTTTCTTAGCTTTAATTGTAATAGTCTTACCTCTGCAATGCTTTAAATATAGCCTGAAAATTATAGACTGTTCAGCTGCTGCAAGTACCTACTTGACAATGCAATGACTACTGCTCTCTCTTACTAATTTGACAGTTTGAAATAAGTATACTTCCTAGATCAAATTGAGTTGATCCAAACGTGTTGATTTCATTGTCACTTATTACTGGTCTATGAATATTCTGATCTGAATCCCATGAGCTACAGTATGCAAAATGAAAGACTTGGGACATGATGTTTATCAGTGTTCTAGTATGACCAGTGTAGATTTAAGGGATAAATAAAATGCTGTTGAGAACATGTTTTACAAGAATAAATTTCCCATTAAAAGAGTGCTTCTTGCAATACCGGTAGTTAATGAAAATAGAGAATACATCACCCTTTGCAAATGGTGAAATCCACCGAAAGTTGCAAAGGTATGACTTGGTTATTTTCAATAACTTTTACTCCAACCTATTTACCCTCTGTATTCCAGGATGAAGTGACAGAACAATGCTAATACTATCTGTTGTGAAAGTAACAAAATTAGAGGTTCTATTACCCACAATTTAGTCAGGTCATAAATGCTGTTGGCAATACAGTACCTAGGTAACTTAAGTGCATGTTGTTTGCTCATATAATATTTGCATTTCTCTAAAGTAAAATTTAATTTTAAAATTTGGAATTAACACCTCCAAAAATAATTTTCATTAAAAAAAAAACATATTTGAATCGTATACTGATATACTAGCCCTGAAGTCAGAAATATCAAGTGAGAGGTTTCGAACCCAGTTCACAGAATTAAATCATACCTGAGGGGTTCATTGATACTTCCTGCACTGATCCTTCAGCTAGAAATGGCAGGTTGTTCTTTAAAGCCACTAGGAATTAAGCTAGATCATTTACTTTATTTGCCTGTTGGTGCAGAGCTCAGACTTTTAAAGTTGTTCAAAATATTAATTCTCGTAAAATTTTCACCCCACTATATAAATAAAACACAATTAACTTGGACTTGGCTGCTAAGTGAGGAGCATACTGGATGTTGTTCAATATTATCCCTAACACCATTCTTGGAGGGGGAAATTGTACACTCTTGCTCATACTGTATAATGATGACATGGAGGAATAAACTAGACATGAAAAGGTAGGATGTGTAGTCTCATATTTGTTATGTGGAAAGATAATTTGAAATGGCATTCTAGTCCAATGAAATATTCATTATGGAAATCTTAATGTAAGTTTGAGCATTTTTTTATATTAAAATAATACTAAGAGAAAAAGTATGAATAATACTTCATTGGATAATTGTGATGCAAGAACCAGGTACCGGTAGTCCCATTTTAAATTAAGTGTCTTATTTTTAATTAACTGCCTGATTGCTTGACTTACAACTCTTTATAATATGGCAAGATCTGAAATGAGCTTTTCTTTACTTTCTTTCTCTTTTTGAATAAGCAACATGCCTACATTTTTCTTTAAAATCATTATAATTTTGCACTAT
Organism: Meconema thalassinum; assembly: GCA_946902985.2. Lineage (NCBI taxonomy): Eukaryota > Metazoa > Arthropoda > Insecta > Orthoptera > Tettigoniidae > Meconema > Meconema thalassinum. The sequence continues at coordinate 219,580,595 of OX336390.1, read as the reverse complement.
TTTCTTTGCACTATAAGAGTAAATACTGCAACTGAGAAAGAAGTCTAGCTGAGAAGAACCCTTGGAACTAGACAACTATGCTGTTACAAGGTATGTCACAAGGTATGTACGAGAATTATACATTTTCATTTCTTGAAGGATAGATTGTGAAATTAAACTAGGCCTAGTCTATGAATACGTCAAAAGAGGAACACCAGGAATCTCACTTTCAAAGCATGGATTCAAAATCACTACAAGAACAAAATAAATTCACTTTGACTATACTATGCCATTGTATCTGCATCTATCCAGAGTGGCAGTCAATTACACTAACCACTACACAACGAGGTGAAAATTTCTGCCAATGAGCAGGGAAGGAACCGATGACAATAATTGTTGTTTTAAGATGCCTAACTGGTTTGTTATTAGCCCTTACAATTACCACAAGCTACATACAAAGAGCAGGAAAGACATAACCACAACCATCAGAGATTGAGAATCCTGGGACTAGGTAGGAAGTTTAGGCCATGTAAGATTCACTGGAATGAAATACCAAGAGTAGGGGTCCTTCCACAAAGTCACTGGAAAAAAAAGGCGAACATCATCCCACTCAGTATCTCTCAGGGTTCCCAATTCCTTTAGTTGCAAGCAATGAGGTCCTTTGGGTGTATAGCCAGGGTTTTCCATGCCCAGATAGGGAACACACTCCTTGTTCATTTAATCACCTCTTTTAACAGGTAAGGGACATGTCAGTGTATTCAAATAAGAAAAAGATGGCTCTATGAGATGTTGGAAACTTACAGAAACCCTAGTCCCTTTTACAACAGGCAGGGAATTCCATGGGTAGGTGAATTCAACCCCCATTAGCCTATAGGCAGATAGCAGCAGGCTTAGATGAAAAACAATCAGTGTTTCTTCTGAAGAAATATACTTTAATTGTTTAGGAAAAGTTAATTTTTGAACAAGGCAAACAACTATGAACTACGCACACATACCCTATTAATCCAGGAAAATGCTTCCATGGTACTTTCCATTAGGTCATGGCCGCCCTTTCCAACTTGTCCAGTTTCATCCATCTTCATTAATTTTATGTCTAATTAACTCCTCCAATGAATTTGGCATCAAGAAGTATGTCCGGTTATAAAAGCAACTCACCTGGCAAACTCGTCTCATCCCCAACCTCATAGTAATGAGAATAATAAGGAATAAAGAATTGATGTTTTTTATTGTGATAAAATGATGAGAATATATTAGTAGCAAATATATATATATATATTTATATATATATTCTCAGACTCCCAGCCATGGCATCATATAGTCAAATTCAAATTTGAAAAGAAGAATAAATTATGAATGAAGTTCTCTCACTAGATTTTGTTCTTTTAACATCATACAAATCCTGGGTGTGTCCTGTTTCAATAACTAAGCATTGAAGAGCAACTAAACAATAACTCGAATTGCATGTGAACTTCAATATTTATTACATATTTTATGAATTCAAATCCAGGTTTCTTCTCAGCTGTGATCATTCAACCATAATTCTGAACAGTTTGCTACAAAGATGCACTCAATGCTGTCACCTTACTGGTGTAAGCAACTATAGAAACAATACAAACTAAATGAACAGTAAAATATTTAGTTATCACAAGACACAGTCAAAATTCACTTGGTGCTAATGACCAAGGTGTCAAGGACTCTGTTTTTCATCACTTTGTATTCATAAATGTCACTGTGTAGTCAACAATACCTACACATTTCAATGTTCATTTGATAATGTAAGAGAATTACAAGATTTTCAAAGCTTACAGCTACATGTGTGTCTATTTTCATCCTCACTGCATAGCCTCAAGATAGTTGGGACATAATTTGTTTGAACAAAAATCAATCACAAATTGTGCACTTAAATTCAGATGCCAGTATCCCATACAAACTTCGAGAGTTTCCCTTTCCTATTTTTATTTCATTGTTAAACTGCAAATGAACCTACCTCTGGCCAACTCCTAAACTAAAGTAAAAGTAATAAAAAAATGTTTTTCTTCCTCCCTATCATAATGTTGTTCTTATGGATCTGGTATTTAGGTGGCATTATTGTTTTCTTCTAATTGAATACAAAGTTATGTTTTACAATGCATTCTCTTTCATGAGAGCAAGCAAAATATTCATAAGGATAATTATATTTAGTTCAATCAAGAATGTTTTATTTTATCCAGGAATTTTCTTTATTTTACTCAAGAATTTCCTTGGATTTCTCTCCAGAATTTTGACTGTCCCTAATTAACATTGGGAAAAAGAATAGGCCTGGTCTTTGCTGGAACACAGACAACATATCATGTGAAATCTCTCGTAGTCTAAAATATCAATTTTCTACATTGACTGAAATAGAAATATCATCCATAATAATCTAAATTGTTTTAATCTCTGAGTTGATGTAATGTTTGAGAGCTCTGAAACATTTACAAAGATAAGGAATGTATCTGGGAAGGAGAAGAGACAATTGGGCTACAAACTTGCTTTTAATCCCCAAAGGAATTGATTCATTCTCATCACAGTATTTAGTCCCATCTTCTATCTCTGCTCCTTCCTCATTTCAATATATTTTGTATTTAATAGAAAAGTAGAATCCATGAATAGTAGGAGACAGACTCTGAAATATGGAGGAAGCAGATATGAGGACAGGCCTGGACCACTTGCACACTCATGTTCAAAGTATCTTGTTTTAACAAAATGAATTATATAAAGATGTAAAAGTTTCATGGAATATGCACGGGCTGTTATTATAGAATAAGCTAACAACTTCAATATTAACAACGCTGTGCACTTGATGCATTTATTAATCAAATAATCACTGTAGAATGGAGGATATTTATCAACGAAAACAAGACTTAGCAGTAGAGCAGGCTTCTTAACAGCCTGGAATAGTAGGCATAATAATATGTTCAGTTTATGCAGTGTTTTAATGCAAAAACATTTTAAGTATGATATGGAGGATTCAAAAAGAGCTCTGCTTTTCATTCTCAACTGTGGCAGTGATTGTTGTTTTAAGGAGCAAAATATTGAGTATATCAGCTCCTCATAACATAGAACCATGGTACAAAACAATATGGAACAGAAAAATCTTCAGGAAAATTGAAAATAAAAACAAAATATTAGCCAAAAATATTAAAATTTAAGAAACTCTGAATTTAGACAGAATGTTACATATCTTAGTAGCATTGTAAGAGTTCTTCACCTCATACTATCCACATTCATTTTACAAAATTATGTATGAAATCATACAAATTTCAGTTCTACTCTTGTATAAAACTTAGTGTGTGCCTTTTTCTATCTCTCTCATTTTCTACTAATAAAAAATGAAGACTGATTAGTGCTTCAGTTTAAGTCAGATCCCCAAGTTTATAAATTAATCATTCCTAGAATTAGCTAATGCTAAGGATGAAGGGCAGAGAGCTTTTTAAAATGCCCAGATTTCATTTCTCGTTGCATCATACGGCACAAACACAGAAGTCTAACATGCCGCATATAAAACTTAGGATGCTACCCAAGTGAAATCATGATTTTATTCATTGTGCTTACAGCTTGTTCTGAAGCCATGAAATTTATTATTCATAAATTTAATTATGTAATTCTTAAGTAGCATGTTCCACAAAATTAATAATTTAATAGTTGTATTGTTAGTTTCTCATTTATAAATATATTGTGTACATGTTCATTCATTGGAAGAAATGACAATAAGATATTATATCGTAGTAAGGAACATGCTTATATGTTATATATATAATGGTATGAAAATACAATGAACATAGAGCTCATCCTCTGAGTAACCGTGTGAAATCTCCCCCACCAGGGCGATCCCCTCCTTCTCTCCCGACCCGTCTCCAGACGATAACATCTGTTGCGGTGCTTGCACTGTGGTGTCCACGGTCCACGACAGTAGGAGTTTCACCGATACCGGTATGTGAATGCCAGCGCCACTCATGAAGATATGGTGTTGCTCACAAGAATTTTCTTCAGGCATATCAAAGACTGTTCGATTTTTTCATTAAAAATAAATTAAGCTCAGTTAATAGTTGCGCTGCTGGCATCTATCGCTCTTGCAGTCCTCAGCCAGTGCTGGAATGGCAAATCCTGTTCAGTCTCAAGCTATCACTTGTAAGGAAAGTGCATGGACAGATGAAACTTGCACAAATTAAAGTACGTTGTGTGCAAATTGCTAGGTTTTACAACCTCTCCAACTGTATAAGGGATTGAAGAACCAAAAAGAAAATTGGTCACATTTTATGTTTCTCTGAATAATGTAACTGAACACACATGTTAGAAAAGGCATTCATCATTTATCATAGGACTCAAAATGTCTGAATGCAGAATTGGGACTGATTAACCTTGATTATTATCAATATCAAAATTTATACTGTTTCATTTTAGGTTTTAGTGCACTTAATTCTTCAAGTTACTCCCTTTATGTCATGGGATCTTGGAGACCAAATATCGTGGCTTGAACGTCTTTTTAAATATTGACTGGCCGTATGGCTCAGCGGTAACGTCCTCGCCTGCTGTGCCCAAGGTTGCAGGATTGAATCCTGATGCAGTCAGCTGGCATTTGAGGGTGCACGAATGCAAGGGAGCCGTGTCAGTCGATTTACTGGCACGTTAAAGATTCCCTTCAGGGCAAAATTCCGGCACTTTGGCATCTCTAAAAGGCCAGAGTAGTTGAAAGGGACGAAAGACCAATAACATTATTATTATATTTTTTAACAGAAACACAACGCATTGCGTCTATTGATTGAAAGGCAGTGTGCATGGTGTTGCATCATTCTGCACGAGTAATTTGTCTTCCTCAGTAAGGTTCACAAAAAATAAACAAAGAATATATTGTGTGGTATGTGCTGAATTTATTGTTCCTTTCCACAATATCAACCATATAATTCATGAAGTACTCATAGCACACCAAGCAAATTATTTCATCACAAACAATTTCAAAAGTAATATGTGGATCTTCAATATTCCAATACATACTGTTCTGCATAGCTCTGCGAAGTTGCTTTGCAACTATTATTTGTGGATCATAAAAATCATTATTCATGTACTGTACCTCGAAAATCAGTCACAAAATTCAATTCTTTTCTGAAATCTTTTAAATTTGTAAACAGCACTTATTTTATAAGGTTGCAACATATGCCCCTAGGCCTTGTTAGTCTACATGTGGTTGCTCCAGAAATGTTAGCATGCTGAGAAATCCTTGCAAACATTTGAAAGGTGAATTTCTCAAAATAACTCTGTCAAAACTTTTTCATTGCTATGATGAAGTCTTTTTAAAGAACACTGACCTTCCTACCAAGTAACGAGGTGAAAATGTTGATACCAACCAGTTATTTGAAGAGATTGCAACACCTAGTATTTCTTACATTGATCGATTTCTTTTGACATTTGTGAGTTTCATATCAATCCTGTGTGGGAACTCCGTTCACTTTCCTAGTCGGCTTTAAAAGGCAGCTTTAAAGCAGTGGGCTCATTACCTGAAGCAATAATGATAAACAATATTCTAGTTAATAGTTCTCAAGATAGTTTAAGGTAGCTTTTTCAAGTCTTTCAAGCTCATATCTATCACCCAGCTAACTCAAGTGAACAATCCTTGCCCTTGGATTAAATCATTACTCACTTGCAAGCATGAGTAAAATGACCACAAGCAAAAATATTGCATGCTTTTGGAAAGAGTAAGCTTTCTTTGATGCATGCTTGTGTGTTGTTGCTAAGCACAGCACAATTGTATGGAGAGACAAACAAATATTCTGCCAATAACAACTTTTATGATATACTTCATTGAAGAAAAAACTTTTCTTGGTCTGGTTGACATCTTATACTTTCAGCAACATTCACCACGCCTGTGAAGACAGTCCCCGAAGCAGCACACCAGACACAGTTACAGAGGGTGAAGAATATTAATGATGATAATGATGTGAGTACTACATGTCTTCTTTCAAGTCGCATACATCTTGCTCACAGAAGTGCCTTTATGTCACATCAGAGAAACAGCTAACCTTCATGAAATTCTGACACACAATCCAAGAATTCTCATTTAAAAAAACATTCACAATAATCAAAACCTCAAAAAATAACATAATCAAAGAGCAAATAATTACTGTATTGGAAATTGATCAAAAGGAAAGTTGCTGTATATTGATAGCACAATATCTCGTTTATTGTATAACTTTGCTCTGATTCATTAGCATATGCTTAGGAACTACCCTTCATATTTGCATTATAACGAGTAATTAAATAAAAAATGGATTAAAAAAACATCCTACAACTAAGAAATTTCTATCAGGCCCTTCTCACATTCATAAAGGAGTAGGAATGAAGTAATCTTGTATTATCTTCAAAAACCCACCAGTTATTTCAGCTTCTATATGATTTTAAAATATCTAGAACAGTTAAATAGAAATCTTTTCTTCAGCAATTTGTAATTAATAGCAAATAATACATTTGTGTTGCTACAAATCTCTCCTAAATGGAGATTACAGAGTTACATATCAAACAACTATAGGATAATGGAGCAATTTCTGACCCAGAATATACTAAACAAAATATAATACTTAATAAACTGGTTATGGGTTCTCTATTAAAGAAACCATTTGCCTCTTACATCACTCTCCAATCCACGATACTAAGCTTTAATGAAGAAGAACATATTCAGCAGATCTTGAGCATGAATACAAAGTGTCAAAAGTTTCCTCAACAGTTACATGGACAGGTAATTTCTTTGTTACAGGCAACCAATAGGATTAAAAAATATATATTAAATGCCAAATTAATGAACACAACTGTCAATCTCATGACGAGGCTTGATCCAGGATCAGCTTTAGATGGAAAAAATCATGTACTACAACATACAGCTAGTGTCTGACATGCTGAAAAGTGATAATTGATTTCTTTTTAATGTATCTCATAAAGAACTGAACACGCGAAAGCAAGTTACAGCTAGCTGAATTTCCTCAAAGCATATTGGCCTCTACTTGTGCTTGCTCCCAGTTAAGATTCACCGTGAACACATCAATTCATTCTTGTATCCTTCCCAACAGTACCCAATCAATCAATACCTAAACACAGAAATTTTAACTTTATGTCTTGAACGGCATTTTTAATTTCCTATACGTGCTAACAACTAAAATAGGCATTTAAAGGCTCTAAAAAACTAGCATATACTTACTTCAAATTACATTATAAAAGTTATAATGTCCTTAAAAGCCTATGCCTTAACTAAGAATTAAAATAAGCATTTAGGCAAATATCCTCAGCTTGATGATGAACAGTTATCAAATTTTACACTTTAGTTTTAAGTTGCCTGCAACATACTACTGGGACAGTGCTAGAGCTGAGATCATCACAAATACAAATAATGTTGTAACTTTCAGAAAAATGAAAGCTGTATTTAGAGTCAATATGAGCAACTCCTCAATTATTTTTATCCATGGTACTGTTCTTTCCATTCAGTTTGTCACACCAATTCCACAACAACCTTGCTTGATCCCTATCTTCCATTATCTGTATTTCTAAGAAAAAAAAATCCCTTCTAGGGAAAAACCCTGGCACCCTTACATCTCTAATTGGCAATTGACTAAAACCTGGAAAAAACATAACTAAAATGCACCTTGTCAACACTCGAGTGTTTATCATTTTCCTATACATATCTGAATGCTGGATGCTTAAAAAGACAGACCTGAGTAATATCAAAAATCACTTGTTCTGCTCAATTTGCAGAAAAAAAGTAAAAAATAAAATTAAAAAATTAAAATAAAGTAATAATAATAATATTAGGAATCGAACTCTATCATGGTGATAGACAAGTAGCTGGGCCGTTGAACCATCACACACTAAAATATTATTTTTTAAACAACAATAGTGCTATCCCTCAGTATGCCTTCCTTCGGAGGGGAAGTAAAGCCGGTGGTCCCATGCCATAGATTTATGGCATGTAAAAGAACCTTCCATTAATTACACTTGTGTGAAGCTAAATTATAGGTTAGATTTGACTAACGCTCTTAGGTTCCAACGTTCGTCGCCAGGAGCCGACTGCAGTGGCATCTAGTAACCAAGTTCAGAACTAGTAGTCGTTGACGGTTGCGTTTGATAACAAAAGTAGGAACTACTTGAAAAATTGAATGTCTGCAGTCCTTACTTGAATTGAAAACAGATAACACACATTAATACAGTCATCTCAATTAACACCAGTTATCAGACAGATTCTACACACACCCAAAGTACACGGTGCTACATGACCGCATTGCCGCAGCCCCTAAACTAAGGAACCAACCAACAATAGTGCTGGTGTCATAGTCAATGCAGTTAATTCCACATCCATTCCAGGGCAGGAAAAAATACTAATTGCACAAGCATTTTATTTGCATAATTTTGGATCAGAAACAAAGCCACCATTCATTGCCAAGCAGTCAATTTTGTTTTTTTCCTTCTTACTTGGCTTGTGCCAGCATGTACAACTTCACAAATGTCCAGTTTGAAAATGCAGATATTCATGTCCATTATATTAGACTGGTTTTAACCTGAAGAAGCATATTTTAATCAAGTATGTAATGTAATGCAATTCAGCATGTTTAAAAATGCTAGAGGCAAGACATACTATTTTTAGAAGCAGGTTGGAATATTAATGAAGTGCATCAATGAAGTGAATAGGATTATTTTGAATATATTATTGGCAAACAAATTACAGAACTTTCAAAATATTTGGTTAAGAATCATAAGGCATAGAAACTCATTGTTATTTTTTTGTACAATGAGTTTAATAACATTTTTTTTTTATAATTTCTTCCATTTTATCAATTATCTACATACCTTATATCCCTGGAGCACTTGGACCCTCAAGATCTTCCTGGATTGTCCCGCGGCATAGCCGTGCTCGTTAATTCATGCACCACGTTGCAAGGGCAGCTGCAGCAAGTCTGGTGATCGCAGGTTGGAATCCCAGTGCTGGCAGTGGCTATCCTGAGTGTGGTTTTCCCACACTTCCTCCAGGAAAATTCTGGGATAGTACCTTATTTCAATTCTCGTGGCACCTACCTCATTCCTGTCCCTAATACAGTTACACACACTACTACAGTAATCACATTAATACAGGTTCAATATATACCCAACTACATGAGGCTGATGACCAAGATGTCTAAGCCCCTAAAATAAATTAACAAAAATCTTCCTGGATTGCATGATTTTACACCATAAAAGTTTGTTTTCTTGATTGCAGTCATACATGGAAAGTTTCTGTTTTCCTTCTGTTATTCATTATTTTGTTCATACGATGCACAGCAATATCCTAATAAGAAGTTACAAGTTTGTGAAGGTGCCAGCTATCTGCTCCCAGTTTGAGCATTACATGTGCGTTCATGGGGCGATGTCTTATGTACAGGAAGACAATTCGAATCCAGCCAAGAGAGAGCAACCAAACCATACCAGCCCTATCCATCCTCCAGAGGTAAAGGACAATGACCCAGCTTCATAAAGGAAGCAACATTTACTTCATACCAACAGGGTGCAGGGAAGTCATTTTTATGGCTCTATTGATTACAACTTTCAATTCGAGGCTGATGTAAGATTTTCATCATTGTATGCATGTAACAAGTTTTCATTAATGGTGATAAAGTTATTTATACCTAAAAAAAACTTTGCCTCGGGGTTTATGCAATTCAAAGGAAGCTACAATAAATAACTTTTAAAGTGTGTGACAGCACAATATAGCAAGCATATCAAATGAAAAATAAAAAGCACCGAGTGCCATGAATCTGCTAAAAATATGAAATGACAGTTTCCGTACACAGCATCAAACTCCTTCAAGTCGAGCACCATCACAATCTTATGGCAAGACTATGTATGAGCAGCAGTTTGAAATGCAGGGAGCGAAGAGCTGTTTCACTATCTAAAAAAAAAATTAGAGTTCCTACCTGAAATCAGTGTTCAGCAGTAAAAGGCAGAATATAGCAGAGGCAAAGGGATGCAATAACATCATGTCAAACTTAGACCTACATGTATAATAGCACACCTGTTCATTCCTTGATTTGTGTGTCTTTCTCGATAGTGGTTACAGTGTGCTAGTTAATGACCATTCTTAAGAGTTTCTATGTGCAACAAGAGCTAGGCCAACTAATGGTACATTATGGCAAGGCCTATATTTTTTGTTGATGACCACTTGATGCTAAAATGGTAGTTAAGTGTCAAACACTGAAGGGACAGATACTAAAATTCAATGGAATGGTGTCTGATGACCAGATCTGTCATTATTCATGTAGGTCTAGATCAAACTTGAGACATCATAACCGAGTATATGTTTCAGTTCAGGAGAGTGATCCAGCTCTGGCTAATTCTAAGATGTTTTACACACGTGCCATAAGTCAGCGATTGTGCTCTACATCACAATTCTTTCGGTATATTAACACATAGTGTTTTATTAAGAACGGTGTTGCACCATCACATCCGTGTTCCGTTTGATATGACACAGAATGAGTTTGGTGCAGGATGTGCCCTTACACAATGTGAGGTATCTACCTCAGTATTTCTTGTTATTTAGATACGGTTTTATGATAAATGTGTATGATGGCTTCAGTGGACAAGATGAAGCAGACTTGCTAGTGTATGGTGCTACTGACTGTTGTTAATGAATTCTGGTGCAATGAAGCATAACTGAGCAAAAACTAATATGAAATGAACTCTGTTGTTTGAGTCGTACATTTCATTTTCTGGCTCTGCAATTGCATCAGAGGAGCACACACCTATGAGAGGATACACCACATGTTTTCATCCGGAATAGCTGTCTGGAATTGACTGCAAAGTTCAGAAAGGTATACTAGTATCCAAAAGTTAAGCATGCATTATCAAGGTACAAGGATATTGGAATGGTTATAGAACAAAGTAAAAGTGAACTGCGAGACATTCGGCATACAACAGTATTCAAAACATCAAATTCAACAACAGGCTGATAGCAAAAATACACATTGAAAAATACGGTATTACCAGATCTGAACATCTCATCCACAGCAACAATCGAGCAACAATCTCATGTACTAGAATATGCCATGAGCCAGCTTGGTCTCCTAGGCGAAACCCCACACAAGACACGGCACAAACCTAGAAGAATAGCCGAGTTTTAGCATCTGGGGTAACCTCATGCCCTATTAACTGTTTTGTCATTATGGATGAGATACTCAGATTTATATTCATTTAATGTAAGTCAGTATGCATCCATTTTCAACATGGTTTATTTCAGGTCAATATATTCAGATTTGGTAATATTCTTTAATGTGTATGTGTATTTACAATCAGCATGCTTTTCAGTATGATGTTTCGGATACTATTGTAAGCCAAATGTCTTGCAATACACTTTTACATTGTTACATCCTGTTAACGAAGTATCTCCTTGTATTTTGATTATGCTTTGGGTAACTAGTGTATTTATAAAATAAGAACTATAGAATTACTAATTACTTCTAAATATTCATGGCTCACATCTACAGTATAATTATGTTTTGAATAAGTTTGGTCTGCCTCAAAGTGGTTACAGACACATTCATATGACTTCTCAGTATTTCTCTAACATTCAGCACCATTACAAATCTTCTATAGGAACATAGTTTCATATCACTACACAAAATTTAAACATTCAAATGTTGAATGTAATAACCTCTAGTTAACAATGGTTACCATTTATAATTTATAGCTTCATAACAATATACAATGTGAAGAAGAATTTTGCAGTAGAGAATTATATCATACATTTTAAAATATGTATACACCAAATGTAAAATATGTACATGCAAATTGATTGCATTATACAATGAGCATGGCATAATTTTTTTTTTTTTTTATTTTAGAACTGATAAGTCATATCAGTACTGACAGTATTTTATGGTTGTATAATCAGCTGGTTAATACTTTTGTCATAAAAATAATTATTTGCATTATTAATAGCCAAAATAGCCAACACTTGGATGCATCATCAGTGACATTATACCGGCTAGCCCTCTGACCATCAAAACATTTCTACTTATTATATTTCTTAATATTTTACTGACGATGTGCCTAGGTGGTGTAACTACCGTATTAATTATTCAAGATATTAATTTTACACACCCAAAAAAATAATTTTAAAAATGCTAAGAAAACACTAATTCTGGAGCAATATTTGTACTGTTAATAAGAGACTACTGCGTTATGCATTTTAATGTTAACAGATTTTAGAGTAACCAAATTGTTAGTAGTTATGATTTATCACTGATGATTCATCACTGATGATTGTGCAAAATACTGTATACAAAATAATTAACTCTCGATACATTTTAGGAAAAAGAAAAACCAACATTTGACAATTTGAAACAGTGAAATAACTATGTTCCTTCTGGTCAGTAGCAATTAGGTGAAAAGATAAGGCTGTTTTTAGACATGGAACAATTTGCATGGAGATCCACAATTGACATTAAGAGAAATAATGAGTAACAATATGGCTATGATTGAGGTAGACCATACTCATTGTGAGTTGTGTATAATAGAACTGACTTTTGAGCAAGAATTGAAAATACGACCGTAGTTAGGATTCCAACCCAAATCTCCTTCTATCCAAGCAGATGGGTTTAGCCAGTTATACAGTACTATCAAGACACATTTTAAGCCTTAGATAAAAAGGGCATTGAGGGACAACTTGTTGGATATCTTACTTTCTCAGAATTGACTGCAAAGTGCAGAAAGGTAAACAGCTACAGAATTACTCGAGACTTGTGGAAATTCCAATGACAGCATGTCTTTATGGATTTTGGTGTTCATTGCATGCACGAAATTGTCACTGATATCCAGGAAATACGAGTCCTGGTTATGGCATGGCCACAGTGGAAGTAGCTGAACATGCATGCTCAGACAGCAGGATATTTGGGTTTGACTGTGGTCACATTTTCAAGTCTTACTAAACAGTTATGACTGCTCCAAGAAGATCTATTCCCTAAAGTCATTTCTGTGCAAACTGACTTAGCATAACATCTGATGCAATTGCACCAATGTGGAACAATTATTGAACACCACTCTCCTCTCCTGCCTCCTCTCTTACGCACTCTAACAACAAGCTACTAATGCTTCACAACATTATTTCTCTACAAGACCAACGAATATATCCCGCACCATTTTTTGCCTTCCAATTTTGTCATTTTTGTAAATAAGTCTATGAATAATAATTATTATAACTCACTATGCAAATGCTTTATATATTGTAAACATAATATGTAACACAAACATTTATGATAATAAACAAACTTGAGAAGTTGTGTAAATAGAGGTTTTATATTTATTACCATGTACTTGTTGTTGATTTAGGGCCTTTGCAGCATCGTGGTCATGTAGCCCCATGTGCCTGGGCGAGTGTAATTTGTCTGATAACCTGTGTTAATGTGATGGTTGTGATGGCTGTATCAGCATGTGTGTTTGAAATTCAGATGATTGGAAAGGAGGCGGCCGTGGCCGTAAGTTAGGAACCATCCCAACATTTGCATGGAGTAGAAATGGAAAACCACTTCCAAGATGGGTGAGATGGAAATCGAACCCTCTTCTCTTCTCAGTTTTGCCTCACAAGGCTGAGTGTAGCCCGTTCCAGCCCTTAGACCAGAATTAAAACTTCTTAGCAGAGCCAGGATTTGAACCCGGACCTCTGAGGCGACAGCCAAGAATGTCAGCCACTTCACCACAAGGTGGTCACTTGCTTAAAAGGTGTGCTCCCATGACCTTAAGAAATATAGTGAAAACCTTACTAGATGCCCTCTATATGTGAGATCGACTGTACAATGAAAATAAAGCATGGATTAATATTTATCAGTACAAAACTAATAATAATAATAACAACAGTAAAGGTGGATAATTTGAGCACTCGGATTATGAATTATTAGATTTTCAATGAGACTTTCACAGAACCTGGTAAATGATAGGGAATGCACACACCAGTATGCTGTATGTCATAAGTACTGTATTTGAAATGAACATTAATTCGCCGGCCACGGTGGCCGAGACCTCGTGTCTCGCTGGCATCGGGAGAGCGTGGGTTCGAATCCCACCTCGGCCATCTTGAAAATGGTTTTCGTGGTTTCCCATTTTCACTACCAGGCAAATGCCGGGACGGTTCCTTTCAATAGGTCCACGGCCGATTTCCTTTCATAATCCCTTCCCTGAACCATCCTGAAAAAAAAATACATGGCCATTGGCTGCATTAATAAAATTATAAATAAACGTCAATTTGTTTTTATAGCGATTTTAAAATTGTAAAGATGGTCAAGGTAATTTGAGAGAGAATTAGCACAAAACTTGTAAGAAAAAGAGCTCACTGCCACAACCTTCTTATGGGACACAATGCCAAGATGTCACAGCAATGATCAAGTAACAGGTATAGAACAAAGAAATATAATCAGTCTCCAAACAAAATTACCAGCAGTTCTAGAGAAAAAGACTGACAGTTTTAGTGCTAGCAGTGGAACCCGAATGAAGATAGAAACGACCAGTTCAGGTAAGTTCATCTATCAAGAGTAACAAAGTCATGACAAGAAAAATCAGTAGCTCATAACTAGAGCCTGGATTTGTGTGCTGCTGCTTATTTTATATAACAGAGTCGGCCAAGTTACTTTTTAAGACTAACTTCATTACAGTTACTTGCCAAAAATAGCAACAACATTACAGTTATACAATGGTCCAAGTAACGAATCGTTACTTTATCATTACTTTGTTTAAAAATATAATTACTTAATGCTCAATTACTTTAAAATAGAAATAATGCCAACCATCAAAGTTACAGCACCAGCTACTGCTCGGGTGAACCTGAGAGGAAAGTGGAGCGTTAACATTTATGCTCAGAGATGAGCCGGCTTCCCGGTCCGGTCCGTGTACTAACATAACCAAACACATTGGTCGGTCAGTTAATACCCACACTACGCTACATTTACATTTAAAACATTAAACTTTTAATATTTAATTGTTAATATCCCAAGCTACTTGGACTTGATCATGCAAACCAATATCAGATCTGCGTGGCACATTTGTGGCCGGTGGGCATATTTCATGGAGGGGCACAACAAGAAAATATATATCGTTATTAGCCACAACAGGTGAAATCATTCTCGTGGAGATGTTCTGTTACTTCAATTTAAGGACTTGGGATATCTTTGTCATCATCTCCATGTATTTATGAGTTTTTAATTGTCTGATAACCTGCATTTCTATGACTGTAGGAGAATGTGTAACTAATTATTAGGGCTACGGACAGGCACGGATCTAGAGTTTGGCTTTGGGGGGGGGGGGGGGGATCACAGAATCGAAATTGTTAAGAAAAATGGTATCACTAACAACGCAATCACAAAATAACCAAACGTACAAAACCAGACCAATTTTTTTTGCAAGTTACATGGATAGAAATTTGATGCGTTTAGCGCACCAAAAATATTCGTACAAATTGCAACGGCGTGTTTTGCGACTTTTACATAGAGCTTCGAGAAAAGTATCAAGATACATTACAGTTTCGGCGAGTCGAGTTGGTACCGACAAAGGGAGAAAGTCACAGCTTAAATTGCCAACCAAGCTTGCAGTTTGGACATCGGCAAAATTTTTTGGTGCTAAAAAAGCCCCAAATTCCTATCCGTGCATTTCTGCACATTCATTGTGACATCACTATAGACATCGATTCGGTAATTACAAGGTTTGCTAATCAAATAGACGAGTTGATTTTGTTATATAAATAATCGTTTTTATATAACAGGAATGATGTTGTAAATATGTACAGTTGTATCAGAACATAATAATTGCAATAAAGATATTTTCAGTATTGAATAAAATGACAAAAACTGTTTTTCAGTTAAAATTCGTTAAGTTTTATTTGTCTGGTTATTGCGTTTTCGTTTTTTGAGTTTGCAAAAAATTGTTGTCTCCGTTTGGGGGGGGGGGGGGGGGTCATGACCCCCCCCCCTGAATCCGCGCCTGGCTACGGATGGGGTAGGCGCTCCAGGACTTGAATTAAGGTACTATCCCAGCATTTGCCTGTAAGGAGTGTGGGGAAACAACACTAAGGGTACCCACTGTCAGCGCCAAGATTCGAACCTCGGATGTCTGGACATGCAGTAGCTCCCCATCACGGTCGTGGTGAGTGATTTAACGCACACAACTTCTCCGCCAGATGGTAGTTGAGACCTTATTACAAAATGTATTAAAATACTTGATTGTCCGTCAAATCAATACTTCAAAACACGTGTAACTTATTGGTACATGTTTCGAATTCTATTACAATCCTTCATCAGCCAAAATATACTAAGAAATTGGATAACATCATGCACACAATAACATTGAATATAAGATCTCAGGTATCATGCAATAGGGCGAACAATAACAACGAAAATTTGCCCTTTCTGGCTGAAAATGCACGGTTGCATGCAGCTCATATACGTTAATTAAAAACAATGTTAAAAATCTTATTCAAGACACAGTATAAATATCTCATTTAATGTTCGTGCATTCATTGTCACTGGTGATGACTGTTAAAAATAATTCCTGCTGCTTCTTTTCATATCGATTAATAGCATAACTTATTAAATTGGCAAATTGCATGAGGTTAAATTGTATTCTATGTCGGCTCAAACCAGACGGATTAGAGGCCAATCTCTGCCATTGCAAGTGTTGAAGTTATGCACTTCATAAGCTTTCCATTTCAGCGCAGTGACTTCATTGGTTTTATTATTTTTATATTTCTACATTGCTGGAGAAGTATTGAGGTATTAAGTATTCCATCATTACTGCTGGTTTCCAACATGTTTTCACGGTATTCTCAACTGTTGCTGCCGTACTGAACCGGTACATTTGTGCTTTCATTAGCATCTACAGACCACAGTGAGGCGTGTATTGAAAGTGTTTATAGTTCATAAGACTTTTGACATCATTTATATTACTTTGGGCGTTAAAAATTTTTCAACCTCTCTTTATGGTGCACATACAAGATTCAATTTTAAGGGAACTTTCAATGTTACGCCAATCAATTATCTTGTATCGTTTTCTGTCATATTGGCTGATGAAGGGGCCAAAACTATTAATTAGGCCTCGAAACATGTCCCACTAATGACCACATAGTGATCATCATACTAATATATAAAAATGAGATGGTGTGTGTCTATCAGTCTGTCTGTGTGTTACTCAATAACGCAAGAACCACTGGTCCGATTTAAATGAAATTTTGCATGGTTGTAGCTGATTTACCAGGTTTTTGATTTCGATATTTTGCACTATTAAAAAATGGCGACTATTTTAGTGACGTCACTAAACCTTTTAGTTCAAAATTTCATATTTCCAGAACAAATAGAAAGAGAACGCTAAGAAATAGCAAACTTTTGATGGCACGTACGAGCTTTAAAATTTAATTTCCTATCCCAAGGGTCCTTATCACTTTTCCTGTATCTCCAACGGGTAGCGAGTAAAACCTAAATTTGTGCAATAAAACAAGGTCAACACCGAGCGTTGCAGGATATCTCTCTCTCTATATATATATATAAAAATGAAAATTTGTCTGTTTTTTCTAAATTTCTACGGAAATTTGAGTTATTTACGCGTTTCGTAGTGTTTTATGATGGATGCGCACGAAAAAAAAAATTTTTTGTCTGTCTGTTTGTTTGTCTGTGGACAACTTTGTTCACTTATAACTCGAGAACGGCTGGGTGTATCAACGTAAAATTTGGTACAGATATCCATCAGAGGCACGACACTAATCATTGATGTAACTCTTCTCCATACCTTTCATAAAAGGGGGCCTACCCCCCTTAAAATACACGCTGAAATAGGCGTAGAAGGACGAGACTAAGTTCATTTTCAGCCCCTCTATGTGAGAGACAAACCACATTTTAAGGCCCTAAAACCAACCGTTTTGGTGATATGCCCAGAAAACTAATTTCCTTTAATAAACTAATGAACGAATGCAGGCCGGTAACCATGGCAACAGATTCTCAGAGGTCCATCTATTGCTGTAAGACGCAATGCAATTCCATTAATTACATTAGTGTGAAAGTTTGCAAACGGCTAGAAGGTTATCACGGAACCAAATTAAGCTGTAAAATTCATCAATACATATAATGCGCTTAAGGGGGTCGAGGGGTACTATAGAATTTGTTCACGCGAATTACACCTGCAGATGTGGTACGGCAGGTCTATTATATTCCTATCCCTATATTATATTATTATTAGTAGCCTATTATATTATGGCGTACAACGACGAGACAAAGCCCCTCGGTGCCAGAAACAAAACTCGGGGGCCTTAAAGGGTCCTCGAAAACTACATTATAAGGCTCTAAAACCAACAGTTTCTGAAATATTCCCAGAAATTTAATTTAATTTAACAAACTAATGAAGGAATGCAAATCGGTAACCATGACAACATTATCTCAAGGCGTGGCATCCAACTTTCCATCTATTTCTGTAAGAAGCAATGTCACTCCATTTATTACATTTCTGTGAAAGTTTGCAAATGGCTATAAGGTTATCATGGAACCAACGTAGACTGTATAATTCATCAATGCAATTAAGGGGGTCAAGGGGTAACCTAGAATTTTTTCATGCAATTTTCACGTCGACATATAGTACAGAAGGTCTATTATATCTCCAAACAGAACATTATTTTCAAAAATTCCTGATTTGAATCAGCATTTTTTGCGGCTTTTAGGAATTTGGGCCATTTGAGGCTAAAGAACCTGAATTTTCATTCACCACAAGCCTTTATAATTTATGAAAGGGGTCTTCCTGTGTATGGGAACCTAACACAACGTAGAGGGTCAGTTTTTATGTGACGTGTATTGCGTTTCGTCTACAAGGCTTTCAATTCTATTTCACGTCAGGAAGTACACGTTAGGTGAATTTAGTTTGAGAGCACATTTTAACTAATCTTTTTTTTTTTTTTTTTTTGTCGACATACGAGTTCATTGTAAGGATTATTTTGTTTGATACTGTGTGGCAGACATACCCATAATTGGATATCTGGGTGATATGTTGTAGACAATAGAATTGTCTGTCTGTCTTTCTGTGTATCTTTATGTACGCCTATAACTCGTGTTCGGATGCTTGGTGCATCTTAAAATTAGGTATGGTAACCATGAGAGTCAATACACCAATCATTTATAAAACTCTTCGCAGTACTTTTCATACAGTAGACGGGTGGAAATGGGGAAAATCTTCTCAAAATACATGCTAAAATAGGCTAAATATAAAATTTATCCTAGAAGGACGACCAAAGCATATGTTTCGCTTCTCAATGTGAGACACAAAATTCGTGAGTCTATAAGGGGTCTCCGAAAATCACATTTTAAGGCCCTTAAATTAACAGTGTGTGTGATATTCCCAGAAAACTAACTTCGTTCTGATAAACTTAAGGAATGACAAACCGCTAACCATTGCAACAGTAGCTCAATTGATAATGTCTGGTGTTAACACCGAACACCATTCGAAGAACGGGTACTTCTGCTAGTATTTAATAAAAGTATTGATCAGGCAGAACCTATAACCTGTTTATACCAATGCCTTTTTTAAGTTAACAAAAATGACCACGGTTTTCTGACCTCTCAAAGCTCTTGTTTTGAGAATGTTTTTGAGGTTGAATATTTGCACCACACATGACCTCCCTTTCCTAAGGCCGGCTTGGTATTCACCAATTAAGTGGTCTACTTGGCCTTCAACTCGGTTCAGCAGTGCTTTGGAGAGTATTTTGTATGTGACTGGGATCACTAATTCGTGTAATTTTCTTTTTCTTCTTTTTGCAGTGTGTAATTACTTATTATTTTATATTATATACATTGTACCTCACCCAGTCATTGGGCAAATTCATGTTGATCGAACTGAAGAGTTACAACTAACAACTCCTCACACAACGCATGGCAGAATTTGGCACTGGCCCTCCAAGATGTGGGACCTGTGGGCAGCTGCTCAGCCAGAAAACCAAGTTTCTGCACTTCGTGCCAAACAGTTATAATGCTAGGAGTAGACCCAGAAGCAATGGTGGTGATGAGAATCCCACATTACCTTCTTCAACATTCGACAATCTCTGGAGGTTAACATGGGTGGTCATCCTAAACACTTCCAGTCATATTTCCACTTCAATATCACATCAGACAATGTTTAAGGAGGTGGAAATATTGTTCATAACTTCTTAACATTTGTTGCATCCGCATCACCTCACCATATTGTAAAGTTAGCGAGTTCCACAGAATTTACCATTCTGCTGTCTCATAATGTATGCAATCACTGGCCATGTCTTCCACACAATATAGATGGCAGTACTGTGTCACCCACAACAAAAACACACATTTCAGGGGGGTTTATATATCCTACTGATCACACAGTGTATAAACAAATGGATAAGATTTCAATTTAATTATTATAGGTTGTTGACATTTTGCAGCACACCAATAATATTACCGTATTTACTCGGCTGTAGGCCCCCCTCACCTATAGTACCCCCCTTAATTTTCAAGAGCCATAATACAAAATTCTTGTTAATCGCTTATAGTACACCTCCTTAATTATTGGGAGTCCTGTCCGTCATTGTCTAGCAACGAGCGCGGCGTGAACAGCTCCGCGCGGATGGGATACGGCCGGCGATTGGTCAGGCAAAACAATCACTGGGAAAGTGTGATATCTTTTCAGAGGTGGTTGGCAATAATCATGGAATGTACTTGTCTTCGTATACTAGATGTTGGATCATTATTGGCTGCTTGGGCCATACCATTCAATCGTACGCGACCTCTGTTGCTAACAAGGCGTGACCTTGTTTGAAGAAAGAAATCTCTGTCTTTCCTTCTGTGCGTACGGGCTATGACTCACGCTATGGCCGACATACGCACTTTGTTTTGATTAAATATATCATACCATATAGCATCAAAATAAATTACCGGCCGCGGTGGCCGAGAGCGCTGACGCGCTACCTCCTGTCTCGCTGGCATCGGGAGAGCGTGGGTTCGATTCCCACCTCAGCCGTCCTGAAAATGGTTTCCCATTTTCACTACCAGGCAAATGCTGGGACGGTTCCTTTCAATAGGTCCACGGCCGATTCCCTTTCATAATCCCTTCCCTGACCCGTCCTGAAAAGAAAAATACATGGCCATTGGCTGCATTAATAAAAGTATTATCAAAATAAAATACCTTACGGAATTTTTACTCCCTCCCTTTCCCAAAATAATGGATTTTTGCGAAGTTTGCATCTATAGTACACACACACACACACACGCACCCCCCCCCCCCCCATTTCAGAACTAAACATTTAGGAAAAGAGGGGGTCCTATAGCCCAGAGTTTCTCAAAGTGTGGTCCGCGGACCCCCGTGGGTCCGCAAGCATATTTTCAGGGGTCCGCAAAAATATTCTAATCTAATTTTGTTAATTACTCATACCAAGAACTCCTGTTTCGGCAAATAAAAGTTTTAGTTTGTATTACAAAATATGTGCGTGGCAAGCTTAGCCAATCCTATGATCAGGTCAATATTGTTTTTGACGGGTGGCTACCCTGCGGCTAGCCACTAACACACCTAGTCTGTCATCTGTTCTGTCAGCGGAGCAAACGTATCGGCATCTGTTATTCAATTGACTTTTGTCGCTATTTTGATGCTTGTCGTGATGGTTTGTTTTGCTTTGTTGTGATGTTTAACTTTTAATGGTGGAAACATTTTACGTAAGGAAGTGTTAATTTTGGGCCTGTATCATGGATCGTTGGTTAAAGACAGGGACTGTAAAATGTTCAGTTGATAAATTAGAAAGAGACAATGATCGTGAAAGTGAAGTTAGCTGCTCAACTTCAGTAGCTAGTTCTAGCGGCAACACTGATTTACGTAAGACTGTTAAGTGCCGCAAATATTCTGAAGAGTATTTAAAATTAGGTTTTGTGCAATCTAATGACGAACAAAAACCACAGTGCGTGTTATGCTACGAGGTTCTTCCCAATGAAGCTATAAAACCTGCGAAATTAAGGAGGCACTTAGAAACAAAACATCCAGACTTTGCTGATAAGTCATTTGAGTTTTTTTAAATAAAAAGTCAAGAAATGGAAAAGATGAAAACGCAATGGAGAAAATGGCGTCAGGTAGCGCTGCTGATAAAGCTACTGTGGCGTAATACGAAATAGCATTACTCGTAGCTAAATCTGGAAAGCCATATACGATTGCAGAAGAACTAATCTTACCAGCGGCAAAAAAAATGTGTAATATAATGATAGGAGAGGCAGCTGCTAAGGAATTAAGTACAGTTCCACTATCAAACGATTCTATAAAACATCGAATTGATGACATGTCTCAAAATATTGAAGAGCAGTTGCTTTGTAGGTTAAAATATACAAAAATGTTCGCTTTGCAGCTTGACGAAAGTACAGACCTATCAAACAAATTTCACTTGTTAGACTTTGTTAGGTATGAAAATGAAAATCGGCTTTTAGAAGAGCTTTTGTTTTGCAAAGAGATTCTTCATAACAATGCCCATGATGTTTTTGAAGCATTAAATGTTTTTATTTTATCAACTGGCAATGTTGTGTTGGTGTGAGTACCGATGGAGCAGGGGCCATGGCCGGCAAAAAGACAGGCCTAATTGCTCGTGTCAAGTCTGTCGCTCCCAAAGTTAAGTGGACACACTGCTCTATTCATAGGGAGGCATTGGCTGTAAAACAAATGCCAGAAGATCTAGAAACATCATTAAAAGAAGTTGTGAAAGTTGTAAATTATATTAAAGCCCGACCTTTGAACTCTCGTATTTTTACTCAGCTTTGTAAAGAAATTGGAAGTGAGCATGTACAGCTCTTGCTTCACACTGAAGTTCGCTGGCTCTCCCGAGGTAATGTCCTCACACGTTTTTTTGAATTGCGTGATAAAATTAGAATATTTTTTTCGGAAGAAAAATATGAAAACTTTCTTCTCAAAGACAAGTTGTGTGAGCTTGCGTGGTTGATCAAGGTTGCATATTTGGCAGATATCTTCCAGCATTTGAATGTCCTAAATACGAAACTTCAATGGTCCGACACTGACATATTCCGTGTAGAAGAGCAAGTAGAAGCTATGATAGGAAAACTGCAGCTTTGGTCTGACCGTATGCTTAAGAATTCATATAACAATTTTACAACGTTGCAGGAATTCTTAATAACATCTGAAGAAGAGATGCCTACAAATACAAAAGAACTGTTTGCTGAGCATTTAACAGGCCTAGCTCAGAGTCTGAGAAGTTACTTTCCTGAAACTAATCCTAATAATGATTGGATGAAGTATCCATTCAAGAAGAGAAGTATTGGTAACCTCATCGACCTATCTGATACTGAGCAAGGCCAATTGGTGGAACTCTCATGCAGCAGACCCTGGGAGATTGTTTATCAAGAAAATAACTTGGCAAGGTTTAGGCTACTTGTACAAGCTGAGGTACCAGAACTTGCCAAAAAAAGCCCTCGAACATATTGTGCCCTTTTGTACAACATATTTGTGTAAACGCACCTTTTCTGAACTGTGCACCCTGAAGCCAGCAAAAAGAAACAGACTGAAGAACATTGAAACCGATTTAAGGCTAAAGCTTTCTAAAATAAATCCCAACATTTTAGAGATAGTCAAAAGCAAAAAACAGTACCATTGTTCTCACTAAAGTAACGGTAAAAACAAATAACTTTTTATTCTAAGATTGCATTTAAAGTCTACTCCTACTTTAATTAAGAAAATTTCTGTATACTTATGTAAGTCTTTTTTTTTTCCAGTATTTATTCCAATTTAAATAAACGATATATATATACTAAAACAAACAGATTACTTGTTTTAACAACCCACCATTTTTTTTGTATAAATTGTTTATCTTTTTAAATGACAACCATTAAAATATTTACAACAAAAATTAAGGGCAGTTTTGAGGGGTCCTCAATGACTACATAAATAATTGAAGGGGTCCTTGAGTACAGGAAGTTTGAGAACCCCTGCTATAGCCGAGTAAATACGGTATATAACACCCGAGTGTGCCGTGCCTCACCCTTGGGGAATCACTAGGCAGGACAATGGAAGACAAAGACATCTTGTGGAATTGAGATTTTTATTAACATAAATAAATTACAGCAACAAGATTTCTACATCGAAGATGCTGCTGAAAGACTCCAACCTGTGAACAGAGAACATGTATAATCACAACCAGGAAAGAGTTGAAAAGGGAAGTCTATTGGTGACAATGTAGAACACTCGTCAAAGGTGGCATTATGGGATTAAGCATGTGTGGGAGGCAAGGCAGTTGTTGTAATATGTTTCTGTAATTATTCATCATTGTTTAATAGATAAGAGGTCCAAAATAGAAAACAGAGCAGTTCTTCCACTGCAATTGATAGGTAATATATTTTGGAGGAGCAGTTGCTATGGCCTTGGATAGAAAAATCTCCACCATTGTGAAGTGAAGTGAGATGAAGAGAAGGTAACACCTCCACAGCATATACCACTTATTTGTTTACATTTAGGTTGTTCGCACTGAAAAGAACCATGTAGGAGTGGAGTTGGTAAGGCTGGTGGTGGTTAGAATGTGCTTTTAAGGGTAAGGGGTTGTCTGTAGACAACAGAGGTGACAGCTAGTGAGAAGATCTTTAGTGATAGTGACAGGGAAAAAGGAAATGATATAGGAACTTTGCCACAGGAGGAAATATGAAATGTGGCATTACACAGCTCTCTAGAGCGAGAGTCATCCAGTATAAGAACACAATCAGTAATAATAATAATAAATAACAATAATAATAATACTACCTTCAAAGAAGAAGTGATTGTGGAACGACTCAAGTGGTCCAATGTGACCAATCAAGATTAATAATAATAATAATAATAATAATAATAATAATAACAATAATAATAATATTTAATAGCCTAAGTGTAAAGGATATGATGATGATCGCTTGACGATCGAAACAGGTCATCCAAATGTATTTATTAATCTCTTGCAAATTTTTTTCAGGATTAGGGAACCACCCATTACAATTGGGTACAATCGTGTTGACCGAAAAAAAAAACACATTAAATTTCGATGATGACGAACTAAAGTAAATACAATGCTTTAGAAGTTCTGATCATGAATTCACTCACCGCAAACATTACAGAGGAGGGCCTGCATACTCGAGCAGTGTTGTACGCAATTCCTGAAATGTAAAACAAGCAATACTTTAAGGCCAAAATATTCAAATTTTTAAACAATTAAAATGGGCCAATTGCTGCAGGTGAACCACAAGCAGGCACATATTTTTCATCAGACATTAAGTTACAAGGAAGAGGGAGTATATAAATTGGTGTGGAGCGTGTCACAGATCGGCAAGCCATGTGCGCTGGTCACTCACATAGCCCGCATGGGGATAAAGCTTATAACCTGGACTGACCTTGTCAGAAGAAAGAAGACTTTATAGGAAGTGCATGTCAAAGAACAGATATCTGATAATTAGAACCATGAAATAATTTCTTAGGGCTGTTGAGGACAAAAAATTATTCAATAGATTGGGAATCTGTAAATTGTTAAAATTATATTCAGTTAAGGAGATGAAATAAAATATCTAAATTGTTTTTGCTAAAATACTTAAAAATGGAACCAGGTTTGTTACAAATTAAATTAATTAATGTAGAGAAAATTGTATGAAATAAAGAAATAATAAGAAAAGGAAGAAGATGTAAATTCCAGAAAAAACTTTTAGAAAATGCAGGAAATGTTGAATCTAATTTTCTTCTATCAATATTAGATCACACCTTTGCAATGATCATGCCAGGAAACACAGTACTGTCCTTGCATTATAACTCTGCCACTGAGAGACTGTTGCATTTCAGAGAATTCGAGCCGTCAACTTCTTTACTCCTATTCACTGAGGGGCTCGGGAGTTCTGATGGCCGACTTAAGTCTAGTGTACGCTGCACACTCGTTAGGGCTTACCACACCATTGCCAGTGCATGTAGTTCTGTAATACTTTCGAAGTTGTTTTTTGTAGTACTAGTAATTGTGAGGTCATGTTATCATATTTTTACCTACAGTTTTAACTAAAATTGTGTGCAGTGTGTTATTCAGGAATCAGTATTGTTGTAACTTTGATAGTTTTGATCTTATTTATCAAGTATGCGGTTCTATATATGTAAGGTGCTGCCACCTGCCCTTTTATGCTTCAGTTTGTCTAAAACTCGCACCATGTTCGCACATGTTTAGTTTGCGCGGTTCCGCTATTGCCATCCATGTACATCAGTTCGTTATTATTATTAAACTCACATCAGTTCGCTTTGCTTATATATCTCTAGTTTCCTTATATCCTCTTACAGGTTATGGGCCCAGCACGCTTCCACTGTGCGTGACTAAGTGCGTAAATAACAAATCGTAATTATTCGTATAAACGTGCCAGAAGTTAACCTCAAAAATGAACGCTGGAAGTATTGGGAGAATTGAACCCCTCGGTAAGGATAATTTCGACACGTGGGCCGTGCAGATGCAGGCTATCCACATTACGGGCGATTTGTGGGAATTCGTCGGCGGGAATTCTACGAAACTAGAACCAGCGGCTGGAAATGCAAACGCGGCGGCAATTCAAGAGTGGGACAAGAAGGATCAAAAGGCTCGGTCGCTGATCATTTTGTCGATGTCTCCAAATGAAATAAGGCAAGTCAAGAATTGTGTCACAGCACGTGACACATGGCAACGACTGAAACTGATCTACCAATCCCAGGGACCGGCTCGGAAGGCGACCTTACTGAAAAGGCTAACCTTACAAAAATTGGCGGACGATGGCGACGTGCGTGACCATCTGAACGATTTCTTCGACACCGTGGACAAATTGGGAGATATGAACATCACGATCAATCCGGAATTGTTGACAGTTATGTGTTTATACAGTCTGCCGGCACGGTTCGAGAACTTTAGGTGTGCAATAGAGTCACGTGACAACCTACCGACTCCCGAGGCTCTTCGGATCAAAATCATCGAAGAGGATGATGCACGAAAATCGAGCACACAAGGTGAAATAGCGGGAGCTATGTTCGTCAAGAAGAAGACTGGTCCAAGTAACAAGAACTATAAGAAACAAACACCCAAACTAAACAACAACAGTGAAACAGAAGGAGGAGGATCTGAGTTCCGGTGCTAAGTGTGCAAAAAGCAAGGTGATCGAGCCAGCCAGTGCAGATTTAAACAAAGAGATCCATCGAAGAACAAAGGTAAAGACAGTTCTAATACTCAATCGGCAAATTTCACTCGAGAACTATGCTTACAGGCGACGGCAACTCAGAGCAGTGGCGTACGCAGAATATGGTGTCTCGACAGTGGCGCCACTTCACATATCTGTGGCGACCTTGCGATTTTTTCGAAGATCAATGAGTCACGAAGGGGTGTGGTGAAATTGGCTGATGATTCAACGGCAGAGATCGTGGGAAAAGGCAGTGTTCGCTTATCTACGCGCATTGCGAACGAAGTGATAGATGTCTTTCTCTCAGATGTTTCTCACGTTCCAGACCTCAGGACAAACTTGCTGTCGGTGGGAAAGATCACCGACCGCAGCCACGAGGTGATTTTTGACAAGAAAGGCGCAGTCGTCGTGAACGAAAAAGGAGAAGTCTTGATGAGAGCTGAGAGGAAGAATAACCTATATCACGTCAGTGAGAGTCAAGAACGTGCAAATATGGCTGCATCGCCCAAAATAATTGATCTAAAATTGCTACACCATCGGCTCGGACATGTCAACGTGGGCGACATCTTGGTAGCTGTGAGAAAAGGGAGGGTTTCTGGCGTTGAGCTCAGGAATCCATCGACGACTCTGGACTGTAGAGTCTGCCTCGAGGGAAAGATGTTCAGGACGCAGTTCCCAAAGAAATCCGATCGACGGACGGAGCTACTCGATTTGATTCACACGGACGTATGTGGACCGATGCCGACTCCATCTATGGGAGGTTCAAGGTACCTCTTGGAATTCATCGACGATCACACTCATGGGTGTGAAGTGAGATTTCTGAAGGCAAAATCAGAGGTCTACGAAGCTACCGTCGAGTACGTTACCAGGATGGAGAATCAGAAAGGAAAACTAGTAAAGGTGACCCAGTCTGACAACGGCAGGGAATACCTGAATCGAGAGTTCGACAACTACCTGAAGAAGCGCGGAATCACAAGACGCCTCACAGTCCCTCACAACCCCGAACAAAACAGGAAGTCGGAGAGGATGAATAGGACTTTGATGGAGACTGCCAGGTGCATGTTGTTCGACACCGGATTACCTCACCGCTTCTGGGCGGAAGCAGTGAATACTGCAAATTACATCCATAATCGCCTGCCATCAAAAAGTATCGGAGGCAAAACACCGTACGAATTGTGGACAGGAGAGATTCCTGACATCTCGCAATTCAGAAGGTTTGGAAGCAAGGTTTACTTCCTGGACAGGGATCCCGGAAGTGGGAAACTGGATAAACGAGGCAGAGAAGGCGTGTTCATGGGTTACTCCGAAGAAACCAAGGGCTTTCGCATATACTCCCCTGACAAAGACAAAGTTTTGATCAGCCGAGATGTAAAATTCTTCGAGAATAAAAAGCCACTGGAAGAGACTAGGATGGAGCGCCCGGAATCCTTGAAGCAAGATATTTGTTGGGAGCTGTTCTTTGCAGAACCACCGCCACAATCACTAAGAGAAAAAGATCAACCAGCTGGCATGGAGGAACCAGTCTCCCAACCCGAAATCGGAGAAGATGATGAACCTTTCCTCGGTTTCGATGTGACGCCAGTGGATGATCATGATAGAACGACTGTCGAAACATCCGATACTACGCCTCAATTGATACAAGGACCTGGTCGACCCAAGATTCTGCGAACTGGAAAAAGGGGAAGACCGAAGAAACTTTTTCAAACAAATCTCCAAGATGTGGAGGAGCAAGAAGAAGACGAGATTTTTCTAGCAGAGATTCCATTCAAGGAGGCAATAACAGAACCAAACTCTAACGAGTGGCATGGTGCCATGGTCATGGAAATGGAATCTATCCTGAGAAACAATACATGGGTGCTGGTGGATCCTCCCCGTGATGTCAAAGTCATCGGATGCCAGATGGTGCTGCGCGACAAACTAAAACCTGATGGAACACTTGAGAAGAGGAAGGCCAGGCTGGTGGCTCAAGGTTTCAACCAGGAGTATGGAATCAACTACTTTGACATGTTCGCACCGGTGGCGCGAATGGAATCAATTCGATTGATGGTTTGTCTCGCTGCCAAGCTCGGTGTAAAAATCAGACAGTACGATATCACAACGGCTTATCTGTATGGAGACCTAGACGAGGAAATATTCATGAAACAACCGAAGAACTTCAGGGAGATGTTAGAGAGCATTGCGATGTCTGGAACTGACGACGAAACCAAGGAGAAGGCCAAGAACATGCTTCGCCTGTTGCAGGGAGGCGACAAGGTCTGCTTACTACAAAAATCACTGCACGGATTGAAACAGGCCGGTAGAAACTGGTATGCCAAGCTGCGTGACGTCTTGAGGAGGTGCGGTGCCAAACCAACCGCATCGGACCCGTGTCTATTCCAAATTGGTTCCGGAAATAACATAACTTTGATTGCCGTTTACGTTGACGACATGATGGTGCTATCAAAATGCAAAAAGACGATCGCCAAGATTTCCAGAGTCCTGAGTAAAAATTTCAAGGTCAAGGACTTAGGATTGGCCAAACACTTCCTAGGCATCGAACTAATCCAGGAGACCGGATGTATAGCCATGCAACAGCAAGGTTACATTGAAGAGCTTCTCCAACGCTACGAGATGGCCGACTGCAACCCTGTAGTCACACCACTCGACCCTGGAACGAAGTTGAGCAAAAATGAGAATCCCAGTACTGACGAGTTGAAGTTGCCTTACCGCGAATTGGTAGGCGCGCTGACATACCTGTCGACAACTACACGCCCGGACATTTCGTTCGCTGTCAGCTACCTGGGACAGTTCAACAATTGCTTCGGAGTCGAACATTGGAAAGCTGCCAAGAGAGTGCTGCGGTACTTGAAGGGGACTTCGAACATCGGGCTGATATACGAAGCAGACACCAAACCGATCCAAGGATTCGTCGACGCCAACTGGGGAAGCTGCCAAGAAGATAGGAGGTCCTATACGGGGTACGTGTTCCTGCTCGACGGATGCCCTATATCGTGGGACTCAAGAAAACAAAGAACCGTGGCCCTTAGCACCACGGAGGCCGAGTACATGGCATTGTCAGAGTGCGCCAAGGAAGCTGTGTACTTACGTCGATTTCTGTTCGAGTTAGGCTTCAAAGACTTAGCCACTATGTTCATTTTTTGTGATAATCAAAGTGCAATTAATTTGGCAAAGAATGCGATGTATCACAGTAGAAGCAAACATATTGATATCAAACATCACTTTGTTCGTGAAGTCTTTGAGTGTAATTTTTTTTGTTTTGAAGTATATCTCTACGAACGATCAAGTTGCTGACTTTCTCACGAAGAGTTTAAGTCGAATGAAACATGAACGTTGCTTGAAGTTTGCTGGTTTGGAGAGTGTAAAGATTGTACGAACCTCTACTTGAGGGGAAGTGTTGTAACTTTGATCTTATTTATCAAGTATGCGGTTCTATATATGTAAGGTGCTGCCACCTGCCCTTTTATGCTTCAGTTTGTCTAAAACTCGCACCATGTTCGCACATGTTTAGTTTGCGCAGTCCCGCTATTGCCATCCATGTACATCAGTTCGTTATTATTATTAAACTCACATCAGTTCGCTTTGCTTATATATCTCTGGTTTCCTTATATCCTCTTACAAGTATTATTAATAATATTAAATTAATGATGTGCCTCATCATTAAATTAATTTGAATTACGCAAGGGCAATTCTCTCATTAGAGGCTCCAAACATTCCCATATTCCTCGGCTGAACAGACTCAAACTTACATATCTAGGATAATTATGGACGATTGGTGTGATATTTACATTAATGAGGTTCATATATTGTGCTGTGCCACAACTGGTACTGCTTACAAATACAGCAAACAAAGTCTGAAATGTTACCGGTCAACACGTGGCAAGGGTTATTTCAGCATGCTATAAAACCTAAACGCCCAGGGGTAACATTTGAAACAAAGGTTCAAAGCTTCTTTTAGACCAAATCCAAAGTTTATACAGTAGCACCAATAGAGTTTATGTGAAAACAGGCACTATGCTGCTCTCCAGAGAGAGAGAATCATCCAGTATAAGAACACAATCAGAATGAAATGAGAAATAACGATAATAATAGCCAATGGCCTGGCCACGTTGAAACACCGGATCCCATGAGAACTCCGCAGTTAAGCAGCATTGGGCGTGGTCAGAACTTGGATGGCATGCCGGTTCTAGGTACCACAGTAAGGAGGAGCGGAAAGACCCTGGCCACCCTACCACATGTAAACTCCGGCTGAGGATAGCCTCTTCGGAGGTTCAGACTTGCCTTCGGGCAGAATACAGTTACAGTGCATGCACAGTAAACTATACAGTTACAGAAATTTCAAAGATCTACTATACTCCACAGTTTGAACATTCTTATAAGTTTGATGAATTTATGAACCGTTTTCATCCTATAAAATGCTGTCATGGGTTTATAAGATAAGCTACTGTGACTAAAGAACACTTGCTTTAAAACCATATTTCCTCGCATAATCGTCACATCCTCCTTTTCATCATCATCTTCCTTCCAAGTATTGGGCCAAATGTCCCATTACGGTCTTGCACTTTCCCTCCATCTCTTCATTGGATGTCCTATTGATCTATTTCCCCATGGCTGGTAGCGAAGGATCTCCTTTGGAAATCTTCCAGGTTCCATCCTTTGGACATGATGTTTCCAGTTCTCTTGGTAGTCACAAATGTAGGTAGTTATTGGTTTCACTTTTAGTTCCTTCAGCACATCCTCATTTCTCTTATGATCCCATTTAGTATAGCCTGCTGTTCGGCGCATGAATGTCATTTCGCGTGTTGTGAGTCTGGAGATGTCCTGAGATCTTATTATCCATGTCTTGCTGCCATAGCATTTGGTTTGTATAATTTCATCGCATAATTGTCGCATAGCACATTCGTATTCGTGCGCCGGTCAGGTGCACATGCTGCCACGAGCTTATAACCTTGGGTGACCTTGTCAGAAGAAAAATGTCTCTGTCTGCAGGCTTTGACGCACACTATGATCGTCTCAGCACATTCATATTCATGCACTGATTGGTTGCACAAGCTACCTCGGGTTTATAATCTCGCATGGCCTTCTCAGAAGAAAGGAGTCTGTCTCTCTGCCTGCAGGCTATACCTCACGCTACGCGTGCAGCCGACACACAGCACTATAAGTAGTGGTCGTGCTCAGCGCCAGTCCAGGGAAGTGAAACTTGTATGGTCCCATCACTTTAGCAAGTTGGCCTCAGTTGGCCGCCGTACGAAACAGTAATCCCAGTTCACCCACGTGAAAACAGACCCAGTTGCTATTGGCGGAAACTTACGCAAGGGACAACCCACGTCAGTCTAGCATCAGATACTTCTGTGGAAACATCGCAACAGAGATCCGTCTGTGATGTTATGCACGTGTTCACTATGAGAAAATACAAGAATTACACAGTGATCTTGATGAAAGTGAAATACACAAGATTACAAATTAAGCAAATAATAATAGTATTAAGAAAGCACAAAAGCATGCAGCAAATAATTATACAGTATATTAAAAACGAGATTGTGGTTTTTGTTCTCTCAACTTTAATATTCTTCTCATAATCATCGCACCCTGCTTTTCTTCCACAAATTTGTGCTAAAAATATGAGACGATTATGCGAAGAAATACGGTAAGCATCACATATTATTTTATACTGGAAAAAGGAGAGATGATAACAATTTTCATCAACCCTTGTTGGTGTTTCTTCAGACAGCCTATTTATACTAGTGGTAACCGCGGCCGCAGTGCCAACTGCTAATAAAGGAGGCGACTTGTTTGCAAACAGAGGCTTGCAGACGAGAGTGGACGATGAAAGGCAATACAGTCTCAAATGAAAATGTAAATTTTACTAGTATTGATGTCCTGGGCCCGGATTTTGATGACCTAAAAATGTTCAAAAGTGACCTTTAAAATGACTGCAAAAATCCAATAAAATGGCCTGGAAACTTGACCTATAAATTTGAATGAAATTTTACAATCAATTTACTCTTCAAGTTGATATCGGCTATATTTATGTTGCTGGCAGGATTTCAACACACAAAGAAATGTAAATGCAAACTTTTACTTCACATATTTTGCAGAAAACAATTTCACCATTGTTAGAAAAAATATCCTCACCGAATTCCAAAACTATTTGTTTGAAATGAGCAACACTAGATGGCTTCAACTTTGGCATTTTAAATACACTCAAAATAATAATCGCAGCCGATACCACAAAATGTACTCAACATACGTATGGTTGCACTGAGGTACTTATCCAGACTGGCATTACTGGGACTACTGTAGTCTGTCCTGTTGCCCTTGCATTCAACATTCATCCTCACTTTGAGTTCTGTCAATACACAATACCATATACAAAAAATGTAAAATAAATCCTTCAAATATGACAAAATGTCTCTAAAAGTATCAAATAGTCCAATAAATTCCATAAACTGACCAAATGATGTATACATTTAGAAAATTACCAAATAATTTATTTTAAAAAATTACACAAAAAAAAGGCCAATAAATGACATAATAAATTTGCATTTCTACATTGTTGTAACTAAGATCAGCATTTCTGTATAGTTAACAATGTCTGTGGTGAACCAATTTAACAATGACATGTCATCAAAATCCGAGCCCTGATGATGTCCAATATAATAAAAACTTGACAAATCTTGCTTGTTGCCACACATCACAGAATCAATAACTTATATATATATATATAAAAAGGAATGTCTGTCTGTTCGTATTTTATGAGTTCATAAACCATTCATCCGATTGCGATCAAATTTTGGTGAGTTGTTGTACACACTTCCGGGAGGTTTATAGGCATAGTTAATCCATTTCAAAATAGATAGCGCGCGAGTAGTTTAAACAAATGCGTAATGGCGATGCGTTCATATACAATTCATCCGATTGCGATCAAATTTTGGTGAGTTGTTGTGCACAGTCCCGGAAAAGTTATAGGCATAGTAAATCCAATTTACAATAGATGGCGCACGAGTAGCTTCAACAAAATGGCGTGTGTTTCAAGAAAGTCCCACATGCGTTCATATACCATTCATCCCATTGCGATGAAACTTGGGTGAGATGTTCTGTACACTTCAGGTAGGGTTTCTGGCTTAGTAAATCCACTTAACAATAGGTAGCGCACGAGTAGATTCAACAAATGAGCAACGACGGGCGAAGCGTTTCAACAAAGTCCTGTATGCGTTCACATACCATTCATCCGATAGTGATGAAACTTGGGTGAGAGGTTGTGTACACTAAAGGCAAGGTTTCTGGCTTAGTAAATCCATGTTATAATAGGTAGCGCACGAGTAGATTCAACAAATGAGCGACGACTCGCAAAGCTTTTCAACAAAGTCCTGTATGCGTTCACATAGCATTCGTCTGATAGCGATGAAACTTGGGTGAGAGGTTGTGTACACTTCAGGCAAGGTTTATGGCTTAGCAAATCCACTTTACGATAGGTAGGGCACAATTAGATTCAACAAATGTTCGACGGCACGCGAATCGCTTAAACAAAGTCCCGTAGCGTTCAAATACCATTCATCCGATTGCTATGAATCTTTGGTTGAATTGTTGTGCATACTCCAGGAAAGGTTTCTGACTTAGTAAATCCTTTTTACGATAGGTAGCGCACGAGTAGATTCAACAAATGAGTATCGGCACGCGTATCGTTTAAAAAAAAATCGTATGCATTCATATGCCATTAATGCGATTGCAATGAAATTTAGAGAAATGTTGTTTCCACTCCCGCAAAGATTTCTGATTTAGTAAATCCATTTTACAATTGGTAGCGCACGAGTAGATTCAACTAATGAGCGACAGTGCATGAATCGTGTCAACCAAGTCCCGTATGCGTTCATATGCCATTCATCCGATTGTGATAAAACGTTGGTGAGTTGAGTACAGTCCTGCGAAGGTGGATGAATTAGTAAATCCGTTTTTCAATGGGTGGCACACCAGAAGATTCAACAAATGAGTGAAGGCGCGTGAATCGTTTACACAAAATCCCGTATGCGTTCATATGCCATTCATCCGATTGCGATGAAACGTTCATGAGTTGTTGTGTACACGCCAGGGAAGGTTTTCAACTTAGTAAATCCATTTTACAATAGGTAGCGTACGAGTATATTCAACAAATGGGTGAAGGCGCTCGAATCGTTTCAACTAAGTCCCGTATGCGTTCATATACCATTCAATTCACTGCGATGAAACTTTGGTGAGTTGTTGAGCATGCTCCCATGATTTCTTTTGAGATAGTAAATCAATTTTGCAATAGTTTAGAGGTGGTTAATGGAAAATAAATAAATATTGGAAATCCAAAAGCACTTCAACAAACAAAGTTACAACGCCAACACTTTCTTTGATTGGCATTGCAACGCATGCCGGGTACAGCTAGTTAACTATAAAAATTACATTTAGGCTAATTCTAATTATATTGGCCAATGCCACAAATCAAGATATCTTATTTTTAAAATCAAGCTCCAATTAAAGATATTCTTCAAAAATCGCACAATATATGAATAAGGTATCCCAAAAGTTTCATAAATTGAAGGTATATGGACTGTAGTCTTTCCATACCAAACCTACCTTGTTTGATATACAATTGATGCCTGTTCGCAGTTTTTGTGCTATCCCCGTATCTTGATGGAGCTTGATGAAGGTGGCTACATGATGCACAGCCAAAATAAACAGCACTGGACTCCATCGTTCTTGTACCTTACCTGAAATAACAAATTGAATATTCATAAAAGTACAATCACACATCAGGAAAAGAGAACAGAAATGAAAGGACAAATACAACAGCACTTGGGTAAGAGTGTATTATTTTATAAATCAAACAAATGGTACACCTAAATACCTGTAGCAAGAAAGCCCAAGTAAGACACCAATAACGTGGGCTCCATTTCACACGGCTCCAGAAGCTCCTTCAATGGAAACATGAGCTGCAAGAACCAAAAATACCAAATAAATAAACAAAACCAAACAACAACAAAAATAGCAAAATTATGTTATGTTTTATGCAATAGTATAAGCTATAAAAAATAAACAAATCAAATATGTGCTTTTAGTATGATAGGTAAGGTAAAAAAAAGGGTGGAGATTGCAGAACAGTGCTATACACAAAAGGAAATATATCATGTTACTCACATATTGGTGGCTCATTTCAATAATTGTTTTAAGCTGATATTAGGCATGCAACTAGGGTTGCCGTAACGGTAGGGTACAAAATCAGGACATTGCGACGAAGTATAAAAAGCGTCTATTGAGTACTACAGTCTTTTATTTTAGAACTTAAAAGGTTCATTCTGGTTCCGTATTAATAAACTAATTAGTATAAACAGGTTAAAGGTTCCGCATGATCAATACTTTTATTAAATATGATCACTATATGGTCATTAGTGGGACATGTTTCGAGGCCTAATTAATAGTTTTGGCCCCTTCATCAGCCGATATGACAGAAAACGATACAAGATAATTGTTTGGCGTAACATTAAAAATTCCCTTAAAATTGAATCTTGTATGTGCACCATAACCTTGTCTTTCTCTTCCCACATGGGCATTGAGACAAGGTTATGAGAGTGTTCTAGGACCAGAGGGTTGGGGCGGAAGAAATGAGGAAGGAAAGAGACTGTTGGACTTCTGCCAGAGGAACAGCCTGCTAGTTGGGAACTCCTGGTTTAAGAAAAGAGAGAGCCACACAATCACATGGTACAGTGATGACTTGACCAGGAAGGCGGTGGTCGACTATATACTGTATGAGAAAGAACTAAATAAGAACATCACGGACATCAAGGTTATACCATCGGAGAACCTGGATAGCGACCATCGATTGCTGGTAATGAACCTGAGAGGGAGTAAGGAGAAGAAAGGGACTGAGAACCAGGAAAGACGTATAAGGTTATGGAAACTGAAAGAAGGGGATAGAAGGGTCGAGTACCTCAAAATGGTAAAGGAAGGAATTCCAACAGATGAAGAAAGAGGGGTGGAAGAGGAATGGGCTAGATTTAAGAAGACACTAGTAGGTGCAGCAGAAGCAGTATGCGGGAGGACAAGTAGTAAGAAGAGGTGGAAGGAAACACCATGGTGGAATGAGAAGACAAAAGATATAGTAAGGGAAAAGAATAGAGCCTTTAGGAGGTGGCATCAAAATAGGACGGTAGAGACAAGGGAAGAGTACCAGGAAAGAAAGAAGGAGGCGAAGAGAGTAGTGGCTGAGGAGAGAAGAAAGTGGATGGAAGAGTGGACAAAGATGATGGAGGATAGTGAAGGTACAAAAAAGGTCCTGTATGGGATGGTAAAAAATAAGAGGCGGAAGGATCCTACGGATTATGTTAGAATGGTGAACAAAAGGGGACAAGAGATAGAAAATAGGGAAGAACTGAAGAAAATGTGGAAAGAATATTTTGAAGAACTACTGAACCCAAATGGAAAAGATGGTGAGGAGGAAGAAATCGGGGAAGAGGAAGATGAACTGCAAACAGAAAAGGACTTAACATGGAAAGAAGTGGAAGATGCAGTGAACAAGATGAAAGGAGGGAAGGCACCGGGTGTGGATGAGTTGAGTGTGGAGATGGTGAGAGCAGCAGGAGAGGTGGGGATACAGTGGTTGTACCGAGTGATGAGGACAGCATGGAAGGAAAGGAAGACCCCAGAGGACTGGAAAAAAGGAATAATTGTCCCGATCTTCAAGAAAGGTAGTAGAACAGATTGCAGAAACTATCGGGGAATAACACTGATGGGTCATTGTGCAAAGATCTTCGAGAAAGTTTTGGAAAAGAGAATTAGGACAAGGATAGAAGGAGGGATGAGGGAAGAACAACATGGCTTCAGAGCAGGAAGATCTACAGTGGATTTGATTTTTGCTGTAAGGCAGTTACAAGAACAGCACTATGAGTATGGAACAGATCTACTGATGGCCTTCCTGGACATTGAGAAAGCATATGACAGTGTATGCAGAAACAAAGTATGGAAGTCCCTGGAGGATAGAGGAGTAGAGAAATGGACTATAAAGAGGATAAAGGAGATGTACAAGGGAAGCGTGAGCTGTGTGAAAGTGGGAGGAGAGAGATCAGACTGGTTGGAACAGAGAAACGGCCTGAAACAAGGAAGTGCACTGTCACCGTTACTTTTCATTGTGGTGATGGATGACATAATGACCCGAGTGGCACAAGTAATTGGGGAAGGAAAGATGAAAGCAATGGTGTTTGCAGATGATTTGATGATTTGGGGAAACAAGGAGGAGGTACAGGAACAGTTGGACGTGTGGGAAGGAATAATACAAGGATATGGGATGAAATTTAGCATAAATAAGAGTGAGATGGTGATCACAACAAGGAAGAAGGAAAGAACCACAATGGGAATAACAATTGGTGGGGAACAGCTGAAGAAAGTGGAGAGTTTCAAGTATCTGGGAAGTCTGATACAAGATAATGGAAGAAACGATAGAGAAATAAATGAGCGGGGGAGGCAGGCAGAAGCATTTCGGAGGAGTGTGAGAAGCATGTTATGGAGCAAGGATGTCCCTCAGAACAGCAAAAAGATCATATATCGGACGTACTATGTCCCTATCCTGACGTATGCCTCGGAGACCTGGGTTATAAAAGGAAGGGAGAAAAGCAAAATACAGGCCAGTGAGATGAGGTTCTTGAGAAGCAGTATTGGAGCTACAAAGATGGACAGAATAAGAAATGAGAGGACCAGAGAATTAATGAAGGAGGAACCATTACAGGATGGTATAGAGAAATCTAGACTTAGATGGTATGGACATGTAAAACGAATGGAGGAGAAGAGGATACCCAGGAGAGTACACGAGACGAAGTGGGAAGGAAAGAGACCGAGAGGAAGACCGAGAGACAGGTGGCTGAAGGGGGTGGAAGAAAGCGTGAAGAAGAGAGGAGAAGACTGGACGAGGGTGGAGGCCGAGAGATGGTGGGAAGACAGAAGACGTTGGAGAGGCTTGTGTTCCAAACATCCCGGCCAGTGGCTGGAAACTGTGCAAGATGATGATGATGATGTGCACCATAAAGAGTGATTGAAAAATTTTTAACGCCTAAAGTAATATAAATGATGTCAAAAGTCTTATGAACTATAAACACTTTCAATACACGCCTCACTGTGGTCTGTAGATGCTAATGAAAGCACAAATGTACCGGTTCAGTACGGCAGCAACAGTTGAGAATACCATGAAAACATGTTGGAAACCAGCAGTAATGATGGAATACTTAATACCTCAATACTTCTCCAGCAATGTAGAAATATAAAAATAATAAAACCAATGAAGTCACTGCGCTGAAATGGAAAGCTTATGAAGTGCATAACTTCAACACTTGCAATGGCAGAGATTGGCCTCTAATCCGTCTAAAAAGAAAATATATGGGGAACAATTAGTTAATTGTTAAGGGAGAAATGAGTAGGTGAAGGCCACTTTTAGACTTCATAACCAGTAACAAGAAATTACCTGGTTTGAGCAACGATTAATAACATAACTTATTAAATTGGCAAATTGCATGAGGTTAAATTGTATGCCATGTCGGCTCTGATTTGTCTTGTATTTTAATATTATTGTTAATTTTATGGGTACAGCAGAGCTCATTCCCCAGAAATATAACTGTATTAAATAAAAATCATGGGAGTGTTAGTTCTGGTTAAAGCTGTATAATAGGAGTGGTGTGCTAATGTATGATATTAGCATGATATGATATTATTCCTCTAAGAGGAAGACACGTGCAAATGTGAAAATCATTTGGGAAGTGTAACGAAAATAACAGGGAAAAGGGAGGCATGTATAAATGGCAGGATGTGTTGATGTAAATAACTTGTTAATATAGGTGCTTATAAAATTTGCATAATTAAGAAACATGGTAAACAACAGCCGAAGAAGTTTAAGGGGGTTTATTTTTAGCCTATTTTCAATTTTGAAAAAATAGGCTTATGAGATCACCTTTTGTCCGTGTGTGTGTGCGTGCGTGTGTGTGTGTGTGTGTGTGTGTGTGTGAGGTGTGTGTGTGTCCCCCCCTAATAAAATCTAAACGGCTGGAGCGATTTCAATGAAACTCGGTAAGTTTATAGCACTATTCCCGGCGACCTCGACCGTGCCCTTCAAATTTTGTTACGTCTCACCAATCCAACATGGCGGCTGTGCGAAATATTTCACTAGCATTCAATATCTCCGAAACTATTACCGATATCGCCCTGAAATTGTGTACGGTGATAAAGGGCACTACTAGAAGTTCACCTATGAGACTTTCAAAAACCTGGTGACTACAAAACCAACATGGCGGTCAAGCGAAGTTGAGACTTTTAAATAGACATTTCTCGCGATTCAACTATCCAAACGTAATGAAACTTGGTACAGCAAATGTTTATACACATTGTAATGTGCTGGAGTCTAATTTAGTTCAATTGTTTACATAACCTCAAAATGGTGGCTGTGCGAAATATTTCACTGACATTCTATATCTCCGAAACTATTACAGATATCATCATGAAATTTTGTACAGTGATAAAGGGTACTGATACAAGTTTACCTGTGTATATAGCATAAACCTGTAAAGTACACAACGAACATGGCGGCCAAGCGAATTTGTAATATTTTAATAGACTTTTCTCATGATTTAACTCTCTGAGCGCAGTGAAATGTGGTACAGTAAATGATTTTGCAGATAGTAATGCACTGACATCTAATTTAATTCAATTGTTTACATAACCTCAAGATGGCGGCTGTGCGAAATTTTAAAATTAAGTTTTTATTCTTGTGTCGTAATCATGCGATCGAAGTGAAAGTTTGAGTAATGAAGCTAGGCAATAATTGTCCTTGAATGGTACATAACTCTATGGCCTATACATATAACAATCCTAAATGGCGAGCTTCCGAAATATTTAGACGGTTCTCAATATCTATGAATCTTTTACAGCAACCAAACTGATTTTTTTTATGTTCATAGAGACTATGAACATATGTTCACCTATAGGAATTTCAGTAACCTGGTGAGCACAAATCCAACATGGCGGCGACGCGAAGTATAAATATTTAAATGGACGTTTCTCGCGAATTAACTATCCGAGTGCCGCGAAACGTTGCACGTTAAATGCTTATACAAATGATCCACTGGCATGTAATTTATTTCAATTGTTTGCATAATCACAAGATGGCTGGTGTGCGTACTTTTAAAATCTCGTTTTTACTTCTTGTGTTCTAATCATGCGATTGAAGTTTGAATACCACACGTACACAATAATCTTAATGTAATAGTACAAAAATAAAAATCCATCCTGGCGACCATATGAAATATTTAGACGGTTCTCAATATCTACGAATCTGTTACAGCAATTAAACTGAAATTTTGTATGTTGATAGAGACAATTA
Source organism: Meconema thalassinum (assembly GCA_946902985.2). Taxonomy (NCBI): domain Eukaryota; kingdom Metazoa; phylum Arthropoda; class Insecta; order Orthoptera; family Tettigoniidae; genus Meconema; species Meconema thalassinum. Next base: position 219,539,075 of record OX336390.1, on the reverse strand, counting down.
ACATGAGCAGGATATATGAAAATAGGCTGTATAGTTCTTCAAGGAACTACTTGTTATTATTGATTTTTAATGACATGTTGTCTGTGAGGGTATCAAACAAAACGTTTAAGTCGAAAATTATTTCATTGAGATTTATTGGGGCTGAACTTTATGCGCTGTGTTAATTTCAATAGACTCAAGTACATTCATCATGGTTCCCTTATTGGTGTAATGTAAAATTTTAAAATCCTTTTCTATATTTGTGAATTTGTGGCCGGACTCTTCCATATGGTTGGCCATGGCTGAATATTTTCTGTATTTTATGGTGTTTGTTCATTGTATCTTGTAACAAAATTCCTTCCGGTTTGGCCTATGTAGTTCGAGTTGCAGTCATTGCAATTCAATCTGTAAATGCCAGATTAGCTGAATCTATCTTTTGTATTTATTATATTAGAATTAAAGAATAGGTTTTGATTCTTATTATTGGTTTTGTACGCTATCTTCATGTTATGTTTTTTTAATTTGTTGGTGATATTGTAGGTAGAATTATTGAAATATGTGAACACTGCATATGTTGACTTTTCTTTTTGCTCTGGTTGAAGGTGTGTGATAGGCTTATGTTTCAATTTATTAATTATATTGTTAATGTATTGATAGTTGTAGCCATTAGTTCTGGCGATCTGATGAATAACTTTAACCTCTTTATCAAAATCTTGCTTGGATAGAGGTAATTTCATAGCTCTGTTTACAAGGCTGATAAAAGTGGCTCTTTTATGACAGCCAGGGTGGTTTGAATCGTGTCTTATAGCAGTATGGGTTTCCTGAAAACTTGGTAGTGTAGTCAGTTATCATTTTTAATGATGGTTGTGTCAAGAAAGTTAATTTTGTTGTTAATGGCAGATTCTACAGTAAATTTAATATTATTATCAATGTTATTTAGCTTGTCTAATATTTCATCAATTTTTTGAATTTTACCGTCAACTATGATGAACACATCATCTACATAAAGATCTACATAGTGATCATATTTAATAAAAGTATTGATCAGGCGGAACCTTTAACCTGTTTATACTGATTACAGTCTGTCAATGTTATCAAAAAAGATTAATTATATACAATCATCATCATCATCGGCTTTAACTCGAATCCGAGTATAAATCTTCTTCCTTCAGTCCAGTTTGTGGATGTGTTTACGGTGACTAAAGAGTCCAATCCTGGCATGGAACAAGCGACCACACAAGTCGCATAGTATTGCTGGAGGAGGACGTGGTTGGGCTGCTCGAAGTTTCCTAGCTTGACGCTTGGCCTCTTCATGTATGCGTCGATCCCTTTCAAACGTCTTTACAGTATCCGAGATGGTACGGCGCCAAGTTGAGCGGTCTTCAGCCAGCATGTCCCAGGTTTGTGAATCAAGACCTGTCAATTTCAGGGTCTGCTTAAATTGGTCCTTGTAGCACCTCTTAGGACCACCATGAGGTCTGGTGCCATAGCATAACTCACCATATAGCATTTGACGAGGTAATCTCACATCATCCATCCGATGGACATGACCAATCCATCTAAATTGGTGACCTATTATGGATGATTCTATGCTGTTGATTTGAGCCTTTTCCAGAACAGCAATATTGGTAATGCGGTCTTCCCATTTAATCCTCAGGATTGATCGAAGTTTTTGTAGGTGGAAACGCTCAAGCTCAACGTGGACCCTTTACCGACGTGATTATACAATAGTATTTAACTGAAGCAACATAAACTGTCTTTTCCTAACATGGTTAATAAACACTCACGAGGAAGTCTCGGTAAAGCAACCATACTTTCCCGAAGTAAGATTGCTTTCTATTTCGTGGAGAACTGATTTTTAACATATACAGATCATAAAATTCTGGGCATGACATGTCTTTTAAATTATGTTCAACTATCAGGATCGCTTTAACTGATACAACTTTAAGTCTTTGTCTGTCCTCTGTCCATTGTGCATTCATAGCAGAAAATATTATTTCTACACATGATGCACCTTTTATTTCCAGTAATTACAAACACACAATCCCCCTGTGTAAAAACACCGCAGCAATTCGAACACATTATGTATTAGCTGAAAAGACTATCGGAAAAAGAACATTTATAAATTCAAACCAAAAATGTAAGGTAACCCTGCCATAATAAAGAAAGAAAGTAGAACATGAAGTAACTTTGCTTGTGTTCAACCATAGTCTACTAAAGTACTAATAAGTTCTTTGACTTTCAGTAACGCTTCGTTTCTCCAAAACCGAGAGAATAGTATCGCCAACGTGCAAAAATGTAGAATCATTTCAGCAATAATATGCTTTTAAAATTCAGGACATTTAAGAATATTTAAAAAATAAGAAAGGACATTCTTTTCTTCAACGCTTTTTCAGGACGTATGGCAACCTTACATGCAACATTTCTGGGCAAGAAAATTAAAAATATTTTTCAAGGCAGTCTAAATTATGCCAGTAATTCTAATTCACGATCAATTTTCAGGATTTTTAATTGAAGAAACTCTTGTGACTCAGTGCATGCAATGTATACATTTAATTTGAGGAAATTTGCTGCTTTTTGGGTAATGCTATTGGTTAACATGGTTGTTGCCCATGACACTTGTTCGCATTTTCAAATAAATTAATTTATTAATTTTTCAAGTTTAAGTAATTTGTGTCAGTCAGACAGAATTTATTTTTTCATAACCTTTATTCAGGTCACCACGTGTTTGGGATCTTTGATTTTGTAAAAATTCCTTTATTTCAAATCAAGTATGTTGTAAATTACTTACTTATTATTTCGTAATCCATGCTCGCCTTTAAGACATTTCTAGAAGTGTTTTAGTGAAGTGTTACATTTCATCTACACGTCGAGAAAGTTGAACAGGAACTGGCTACCATAGCTACGCACCCATTGGTCGGCTTCCTAGCTTCGGCCAATCACCGCACGTCTTCTTCACTACGTGTCATGGAAGCTACTAGAACATCAGCTGGTCGCCTATTTAAACGGCCAGCTGGGCTGTCTGCTTTGTGATTTTACTTGCAGCGGTTAAGCTGTTCACCAGTCTTGCACACCAGACTTAAAACTTCATCCAGACATAATGTATCATCGTAAACTCTGCATAAGGAAGTAATAACTACGCTTCGCAATGTCTTTAAGACATCTGTTCTTCGTGATCTAAACGTGATCACAATCTTTGTGTTTCAAATGACATGTTTGAAAAATGAACATTTTTCATGTGTGAACTTCACATCATTCGTGCAACGAATAAAACGGTTTCTGTACGCACCTACTACAACGTTAATTGGATATTATGTATCTTTTCGTCTTCAATGGCTTACTCTAAAGCTATTCTTTTTGTGAATTCTACAAAATTCTACAAGTGATTTAACCTTCCTTCGTACTCTTGTTTACCACGTGTGACATATACCTAATGTCTTCAACTACTCTGAATTCTACTAAAGTTGCTAACATACGCCACAACTAAGATAAGTACAGTGCACTCTCGGTAATTCACGGTAATTAATGCACGAAATTCCGCGAATTATTGAAAACCGCGAATTATCCGCAGTTATTTTTGTTAAGCCTAGTAAAAACAAAACTATTGATTAAAATATTGAAATATGCTTGAAAGGCAAAATAATAATTATAACACTTAATATTTTAGTGTCTTATAAGTAGTGACCTGAAAAAATCGAATTTGCGATAAATGCGAATTTTTAAATTTCGTACAGAATCCAAGCCTACGTTAATTTTAATGTGAAATAAAACCATTTTACGCGTAAATCAAAGTGCAACAAAATGCGAATTGTGACCCAAAATGCGAAAATACCAAATAAGTGCGATTTTATAGCGAAATTACTTTAAATCTGCTAATTTATTTGCGAATTTGTTTATAAAACAAAAGAAAATGTTTAGTAGGTGGCCAAATCGCTCGCTAGCGATACCTCATCTTGGAATCGTAGTGTGCTACGCATATTGGTCGATATAACAATCGATTTCTGTATCGATACGAACTTTCGACTATTATTCAGACAGCTGACGAACGAAACTCGTTTGTGTACTTGGAGCATCGTGGCGACTGGTGGTTTGTCGAACACGTGGACTTCGCTAAACGGAAAATTTTGCGGCTTGCCGCTTGAATAGTAACCTTATTCTTTTTGTAACCCTCAAGCACTTCAAGATATTTTATCCTAGACACGTGGTATTGAACAATGACAAAGAAACCTATATTCTAAAACTTCCGGGCTTTACAAACATTCCATGTCATGAAATAAGGAAGGGCTATGATTCTTTCAAGAATATTATTGAATCGCAGTTAAAACAAAATGAGGAGTGTGAAGTAGTAGGTGCCTTGACTGCTGTTCAATATGAACATGAACATTTTGCCAAGAGTTCTTTAGATCTTTTGTGGACACCAACAAACAATGAGGACAGTGGGCGTGTTTTGTCGCACTACAATACAGATGTTACAGACAGAAGGTGTATCTTGAAAGAGTGCATCGCAGAGATATTTAAAATACTTTCATTTGAACATTAAATTGTATCTCAAGTGTCGTCAATAAAGTCATATAGTCCGTAAGAATCCGGAAAAAATTAGATGCTAATTTTCCAAAAATAGATGCTAAATAGGGACAATATAAATGCTAATTTAAAGGAAAATAGATGCTAAATTTTCAGGTCCCTACTTATAAGACATGCTAGGCTAGAGGCAGGCCTATGTGGATTATGTCTACAATAATATTTTTTTTTAAAAGTCATCCCGTTTTGTTTCTTAGATCGTTTATTCTAATTTTCGAGTGCACGTATCCGAACAAAACATTATAAGAGAACAAAAATTCATTTCGTTTTTCTGTATAAGAGATAAGTGTGACTAGATCCTGTGGGAAACTTTCGGGATTTCCGTTGCATCACTCCCGCACTCGATATCAACTGAATCTCCGTTTTCCTCACCAACAGTCAAATTCCGTGCTATTTCATCTTTGCTTTCATGTCTTAAATGATAATCGTCTTTATCGGCGTCTAACTTGCCCGTTCGAAATATCGTCGTTACAGATGTCGGCAAGAGCTTCCTTTTGTAGTGGTATTTTTCTCTCATGACTGGTTGACTGCATGAAGAGCATCCAACAAACACGCTCTTGGTCTCGCGAAAGTTTACGTCACTATGCAATAAACACTGTTTACAATACGCTGTCCGCGCATCCACCCTTCACAACTCACAGGTCAGCGACCTTCGAGTGTGGCTGTTGGGAAAGGGAGGGTAGGTTCCCAGTGAAAGCGCATTCCTCTTGTATTGTTTGGGCTTCGAAGATAAAGGAAATCTATGCTATGGTACCACTCGCAGCAACCTGCTAGTATGTTTCGAACATTGCGCAAGTAGACCTACTGTTCCATCACAGAGAAACGCAGTTCAGTCTTCTCGAATGTCAATGATTTCGTCTTTACGCATTGCGTCGCACTAATTTTTTTTTTAATGACTGAGAGATTGCTTTACTTAGCATGATGATTAGTTGCCGTGAGAATTTCTATTTAAAATATATTTGGAGACCCGCGAATTAAGCGCAAAGCGAATTATCCGCACGCGAATTATCGGGAGTGCACTGTAATTTGTTACTTATACAAACCTTGTATTTTGTGAAATGAAATTTATGTACTGTTCAAGTGTGCCTTTTTCACATCATGGTTTTCTTAAATCTACTGACTTTTGTGACCTTTTGTTAATCATAGTTACTCTGTTCCGCTTAACTCCTAAGCAAGATTATGTAGCGGCTCACCTTTGCCATTTTCTTGCTTTCCGAGGAAAAATTATCGTAACGGCTTGCTTTTGCCATTTTCCTTTTAGGAACAATTTCATGGTTCACTCTCCTGAACTTACGTATCTACTGGCCTTTGCTATTTTCCTTCTGGAAATATTTCATGGCTTACTTTCCTGTACATCATGGCAACTCATATGACTTTTTCCCTTCCATAAGGTTCGGCAGGATTAGGCCCCTGACCGCCATGGCCCCTTCTATAGGCCATGCCTTTTCTTTGTAACTGCTTTTACAGTTTTTCCTTTCTCTCTTTCAGAAGGTTCGGCAGGAGTGAGGCCCTGGCCGTCATAGCTCCTTCCATAGGCTATGTTTCTATTCTTTTCTTTCATACCAAATGATCTGTGTAACTTTCACAAAGGTTTTCTTTATAGGAAGATGTTTCACCGTTTTCTTTTCTTATGCTAAAGCCAATTTTGGATTAAAACACTAAGAGTGTCCCATATGTTTGGAAGTTAGTCAAATAATTTCTTCTTTGTCAGTTGTTATATTAATGGAGCAAAGCCTACTCAGTGTAAAAAATGTTTCTAGTTGTGCTAACCTGTTTAGCATCAAAATTCAGTTATAAAATTTTGTTATTCATTTACCTCTGTCAAATATATACATATGTTAAAGCAACATGCTCTCTCTCTCTCTCTCTCTCTTTTTCTTGTTTTGCATATGCTAATATCTCCTTCATATCCCTTAATGCTCAAACTTGGTTCGATTCTGAACACACTCAGAATTCTGTCTGATAATGGAAACCTTTAATTGCTTAATCCAATGGTTCATGGTAGTTAATCACACCAACACTCAATAACAAATGACAATACTGTTGTTCACAATCAGGACAGCCCTAATGATAGGAGTGTATAGGGACCGAATTCATCATTCTTATGAAGTTAAACCAAGTCAGTGGAATAATAACTGGTGGAAATATTCCTCTGTGGGAAGAGGGGGAAATAGAACGGAACCCTTTGCCAGAGAACATTTCCAGCTCAATGCCTCCAAATGTTTGGAGACTTCACAAACTCCCTAAACTTGCGTAAGACATCTGTTGCTTCTTTCCAAGAGTTGTATGCTTGCTGACAGGACGGGGAAGTAATAAATCACAAGTAACAGAATCATAACATTCACATAACTTGTTGCCAGCAGAGAGAGAGAAGATTTTGTCAATGATGAAAATTGCATTAGGAGTCATGAGGTCTTGTGCATACTATCATCTTCTCAACTAATACATCAACTCACTTTACGAAAAAACATTTTTAAAAATGCACGTCCTATACAATAGCATGGGATACTCAAGAAATTTCAGACTACTTTTACCAGTATATTAAAGTACACACACACCTGTTGCGGGGTGGTGGACAACACTCGCAGGACTGCAGCATGCTCACTCCACACTTGCTTGCGTAAACTGACCGGGTGCCTCTGTTGTAAAGGAACCAGAATAAAGTGACCAAACAGGGCATCTCCATACGACACAGCAGCAAACTGCTCCAGAAGCTGACCATACCTTAAAGACAAAATTCCAAGCCTTACTTCTCATCCCAACTTCACTCATCAACATTTTAGACAACAGATCATCTGTCAAAAAAGGAACTGAAATGAAACCAGTAGGTTTGCAGCAGTACAAAAATAACTTATTTAGTCATCCTAGAAGATAAGGGAAGATGACCTAGCTCTTCCACACCTTAAAACAACAACAAATAATCCTAGAAGATACGTCATTAGATACCACAGAGATGACAAATATTTGCATCAAGAATCTTAAAATATGCAAGCAAATATGACCTTTAAAGTGGTCAATACACTTGTCAATGCACTTAATCCCTGTGATTGGGCCACCTCTGTATCTAAGGACAACTGCCACCCAGCTCATAGCCTGCAGGTTATGGGAGATATGTGGCCAGCACAACAACATGCCTAGCCACATAACCTTGGCTCAAGGCCATGTAGAGTAACTTCTTATACCAAGCACCTAAATGCTTGTCCTCACAAGGCAGAGTGTGCCCCTGTTCTAGCTCTAAGGTGGACGGAGCACTCCCCAATTCCTTAGCGATTTCAGTACGTTTGATGTTGCCACTTTCCTTCACTACATTCAAAATGCATAAATTTTCAGCAATCGTAATGCACTTCCTCTTCCTTTCACCCATGTTCACTGCACTCGAGGTTAACCACAACTGAAGCACCGAACAAGGCAGAACAAGGACGGAAGCAAATGGTGTGGTATTTCACAACACAAGCAACTTTGGCTGAAAATAGCTTCAAGGTCGCTCTCGCCACCATAGATAACCCCGCGCAACGGATGGTTTCCTAGAAATGTACAGTGCATGTCATAAGTTTCTGGCTCCAATATTTTTCGATATTTTAAGTAGGGAAACCGTTGCAAACGTATAAACGATGCATTTTTCTCTCAGGGACGTACAATATGATCACATAAGCGTAAAAATCGTATAAATGAAAGTCGTATAAACGAAATAATTTGCCGTAATACATTATAGGATTTTGCTGGGACCGCTGAATAAAACGTATAAGTGTAGAAAACGTATAAGTGTGAAACGAATAAAAGAAGCTTTACTGTACTTATGACACCGCAATGCAAGGTGTAAGAAAGGCTTGCTGATTCATCACGAGGTGACATGTCCTGACATGGATGTCTCAGCACAGCCAAATGCATAAGGACCGGGCCACCAGACAGAAAAACAATGAATGTTGTTTATCCAAAGGCACTTCGGTTCAGCGGCAACGTTCTCGCCTGCTGAGACCAAGATTGCAGGATCGAATCCTGATGCAGCCAATTGGCATTTGAGGGTGTGCAAATGCGAGGGGGCCATGTCAGTATATTTACTGGCACGTTAAAGATCCCCTTCGGGCCAAAATTCCATCACCCTGGCGTCTCTAAAAGTCGAATTGTTAAAAGGGACGTAAAACCAATAACATTATTATTATCTTCCTTTCTATCTGTCTTTGATTGGCATTGCAAAGCATGCTGAGTATAGCTAGTACTAAACAAGTACAAACTATCAAAATATACACATATGGAAAAACATCGCAATTATATACATTACATTAAATACAAATTTTCATGTCATTATAAATACACATTTGTGTTTAATTTCTATCTCTAATCGTAAATAATGGCCATGATGGTATTCTGTGACTCCATACTGTATCACATAAATAGCATTTTGTGTGCACTACCAATTCACGGAGATGATCCCGAAGACAACCAAAAAATTAACTTAGTAAAATCTTTCTAAGGTATGGTATGTACCAAAATATCCAGTACTTGATTTCACACAACTCAAATGCGCATGTCCATTCGTCTGTGCATCGATGCATCACCAATATGCTTTCCTAGTAATGCAAAAACATTGTGCTGTTAACTTGGAGTTGAAAATGTGTCGCACGACATAGGATAAAGATTTCATAGTAGAGTATTATATTTGCCCAGACAAAAATGGCTATCAGGGTACCTTTGTGAATTAGCAGTACTCTCTGCGAAAAATAAATGGTCCTATGATCCTGTCCTTCAATAATGCATGTACCCCCCATTCCTATGTGTCCTACGGTGGATACTGTTACCTGAGGACGGAATGAGGAATATCGAGACTAGCTGATGGAAGTTGGGCCTAATCCCAGGATCCGCAAGGAAGAAATTTTAGGGTATCCTCAACAAGAAAAGAGTATACCAAAGTAATAAAATGTCATTCTAAAACAAACAAAATACAAAATGAAGTGAAAACATGAAAACCTAAGTTCCCTTGAAAAATAAAATTAACAAACATTCAGTCATTGCCAGAAAATACAATAAAAGGAAATTAAGGCTCCCGTGCATTGTCCAATGCCCCGTTTCAAAGTTGGTTATTTTTTGTTAGTAGCGCTCTGAAAATTGTTTGTACTTACTGTGCCACGTTATTGAAGCCAACTGCTATTAATAAACACCACATTCACACTTTAAAAATAAGGAAATTGTCAACATTATCTTTCAAGTAATAAACTTACCAAAGAACACGTCGCCATGTTGGATTAGGCAATGCTGCCAACTTCACTTCACCGCAACCCCTGTTGCGAGGTTTGGCGACTCTCTGGACGAAATTATTGGTGAAAATTACTGATTGTACTTCTAGGCAAAAGCTTTGGCCTGGATAAAGATTATTGATGCGTGACTACCCCCACTGTGTGTGACAAAAACCAGGGGTGTTTATATTAGCTAACGCTGCCCACAGGGCCGCGCTACCTAACCATTATTGGTCTAGGCGAAGACCATTGGTCCGGGTGAAAATATTGGTCTAGGCAAAACCATTAATGAAACCTCGTTTCTCAACCTCGCCTGAAATCTCGACACACAGATCTCAAATATTCCATGTATCGAACTGGCGCCAAAAATGCAATAACACCCTCTAGCAATAAAATACTCAACTGCTGTATCTTACTAACATTAGCCATTTCTATAGAAAATTTTGCAGATTTTCATGGTGGCGAGCAACGGACTCGGCACAAGTTTCAAAATTAAACTGCACTACAATTAATGAAAAGGGACACGAATGAAAGTAAATGAAAGAGTCATTAAATAAACAATTAGTTATTTGTACAATTTGTAATACAAACAATGAAAATCACAATGAAATACACATTAGAATAACCCTGCCGGCAGTACATAATAAAACGAACATGACCTAACCTAATGTGGTGAAATAAAACGAAAACAAAAATAATATCCACCACTAAAACGAAACTAGTCCCGTACTTAAGACCTCCCTCCGTTCACAATTAAGCTCAATTACATGAATTATAATTTAAACAAGACAGGAATGGTCCTCACAAGGTGCCAAGTTAAATTGAGAACACGAGGTTAGCATAATCCCAAAATAAAATAATAATTCGGTAATCAAATCAAATTAAAATAGCTCACAAATCTATATAAATAAAGTAATTAAGCTGGATGGTAGTCAAATTAAATGTTACAAAATTAAGAAGTTAAGTATTAAAAACATGAGCTTTACTAGCAACCGCCCGGTTCCGAGCCATCCAACAGACTGGTGTTGTCGAGCATGACGATCCACAAACACGCCATTTCACAACCAAATTAACCTTCACCCACTTTTATCTTGAAAATTCAATGAAATACAATTCCAAAACTATTTAAAAAAATATTACATGATTAAAATATTTTAGGCCTACTCGTGTCTTTAGGTAATTCTGCACGTGGTCGAACCAAAGCATTACCAATGAACATTTAAACAGCACTGCTTCTAAAACAACCCATATGGTTGCAGCACGAGGCAATACAAGATATTTACGTTAAGAAAACAAACATTAACATAAAATGCAATGACGGAAAAAATCATTACTAACAGAATGCAAAGAATAACAAGTAGTTCCGTGAAGAACTAGACAGCCTATTTTCATATATTCTACTCATGTCAATTGCCTCTATCAACAAACAAAATTTCAGTTTGATTGTTGTAATAGATTCGTATATATTGAGAACCGTCTAAATATGTCAGATGGTCGCCATGTTGGATATTTATTTATATATTATAACATGAAGATTATTGTGTACGTGTGGTATTCAAACTTCAATCGCATGATTAGGACACAAGAAGTAAAAAACAAGATATTAAAATTTCACACAGCTGCCATCTTGTGGTCATGAAAACAATTGAAAAAATTAGATGCTAGATTAACATTTGTATAAGCATTTAAAGTACAAAGTTTCACTGCACTCGGGAGGGTTAAATCGCGAGAAACGTCCATTTAAATATTTATACTTCCCGTCGCCATCATGTTGGATTTGTGCTCACCAGATTACTGAAAGACCTATAGGTGAACTTATGTTCATAGCCTCTATGAACATAACAAATTTCAGTTTGATTGCTGTAAAAGATTCGTAGATATTGAGAACCGTCTAAATATTTCGGATGCTCGCATTGTTGGATTGTTATATGTATAGGCCATAGAGTTATGTACTGAGCCCGTCAGAGGAGCTGCCACGATAGCCAACAACCGCAATGACTTCCCTAACATCTCATCCGCCGGACCTAACTGCCGGGAGGATCAGGTGAACTTCCAAATAGGCCAAAGGGGTACGAGAAACTGTAGTCCACGGGGATCGTGGTACATGGTGACGAAGGTCATAGACTGCCTAAGGAAAGGTTCACCTTAAAAACTAGACTGAGAAAAGAAACATCCAGACTTATGTAAAACACCGTGAAATTTTATTGTAAACTTTACAAACCCCTAGCCTAGTTCGGAGGGTTTCCATCGGCTAATCCGCAAGCTAATAAATAATCAAAAATAAAGAGCAGGTCCCTACCTGAGAAGTTACAATAACCCTCGCGAAAGATCTGTCTCACAATAACAAAGCAACAACAGCAACACTAGGAAAATGGTACGACGCATATCCCTAGGTCAAGTTACAAGATCAAGCTAATATCAGAATTTACATTTAACAGGGTAACAAAACAAATCTAAGATAGGATGATACCATCTCCACATTTACATTTAACGTTAATTCATCTAGCTAAGTCCTATCAATTAATAACAAAATTTACGGCGGTGACGTCCGTAATATCAAACAGTTACAGTCAAAGCTAAGTGACCAGCCATATAAAAAAAACATCCAAGTCATTCTTAGGAACTAAGTGCTAATCAGCACACAAAAGGGTAACATAGAGGATTCATACTCTTTTACATAATTAAGTAAATAAATAAGAGACCACAGTTTTATTCAAATGCCTGCCTACACCTTGGTTTACTGTTTGTAAGCCATAGTCATCTAATGTGTGTAATTACGGTGACGACTGCGTAGTAAAGACTACGTCTAGCATCGTATGGCCTGCGCTCCACCAGCTACGAACTCAAGGTTCGAGCAAGCTTCAGTCGCAACAAAAAGAGTGTCAGCTGTCCTCAAGTCATTTCCTCCAGGAAATACCTTCATTAGCACGGCTATGTCAGCAGGTTCCAAATGCAAATGAACAAGGTTAAATAGAAAGAATTCGTTAGTTAGCTTTTGTTTACCAAAATTATGCGTTTTATTATTAAGATGTCGGTTTAGGTTATCGTTGGTTTATGGCGAATAATACTGACAAGCCTGGGCATGGAGCGTCTCCCTGAGATCATCTCTGCCAAAAAGCCTCGACTCAAAAGTCGGAATACAATCAACGAGCAATAACAACTCGGACACACAATAACACAAGTTACCAGGGGCGCACAGCTCGCGTTCAATAACTCTGGGACGGGCCTGGACACAATCAGTTACCCTCCCTAAATATCTGGTCAACGGGAACAATTCCGGACATGGTACACACAATACCATCATACATGAAAAACCTCCCTAGCGGGGCTAGCCTACAACGTACTATAGAAACCTGACATAACTGTACTCGTCAAAACAACGGTACACGCAACAGCGTTTAACTAACAAATGACAATCTACAGAACATATGATCAGATACAAGAATGGACACTGGGTTCCATAAGCTATAACTGCAATGAAAGGGAAAGTGAATGCTAAAAGCATTCTGTCCTATGTTAACATCAGTCTGTCTCACTTAGAAGCATGCGCTCTCACACGGGCGCTGGGTAGAATACACAAAACCTGTTCATGTCGCCGCAGGCTACAAGATTCCTGCGCTGATACACACACCACACTAACTAGGCCGGCAATTTAAGCAAGATAATAACTGTACAACTGGCCTCATAATAATACCTTTACCAAAGGTTATAAACCTCGAAGAATATGTGCATAAAAAGCACGCTATCAATCTGAATACAATCATATTACTCTATCTTTCATATCAAAGACGTTTAAAAGGTAGCAATGTCACTCATTGCTGGAGCTCTCTGCTCTCAAAGATAAAATACTTCAGTTCTGACTTGTATCAAACATCAAATAAACACGTGTCATCACATTTGACACAACAAAATAATAATTGTGGCACAAATACCACTCTCTGCTGGATCTGCTTAATGATACGTTGGGAACCGAGTTCGATGCTAGACAACAACGAAACCTCCCTTTTTCTTATAAGGTCCACACTTGACCTGGATGGCTTCTGAGCCCATCTCAAATGAAATATAATGCAGTTACAAAACTGGTAATTACAGTCGATTACCCAAATGATACGACTACTCTAACGAAGTCAGGGGTGTAACATAGACTGGCTGCAAAAAGTGCAGTTAAAGAAATATAACCATGGCATCAGATTGCCATAACTAAAGTCTGCAAAGACTTGAAAAATCACCCCAGATAGGGTTAAACAAAGTAGCCTCAAAATGACTACAGTCACGTTTAGCAATAGACAGAAATTGACGTTCTACGACGTCCATCAAGCTGCACCAGGGTTGACCAAAATGTCAGACCCAAGGGTGACTCACAATCACTGCAAATAAATGACATCTAATTAGACTAATTACATTCCCTACCTATGAAATGGCTGTCACTAAGTTCAGTTGGTTCACAAACTACACTAATCTAACTATACCACCAGAAACTAGAACAAGGAAGGGTGTACAAAACTCACGATATGAAGGAGCCCATACTTAGCTCTCTGTCTAACGACAAGGGTTGAACAAAAGCACCTCTGGCTTTCAGGATTGGCATCGTCCTCATCAGAACTTCCATCTTGGTTCTCCCAAAGACCAGGGTTCGGTCTGTCCCTGTAGTTGACCTCGTGAATGGACTGGACATGCCTAGGAAAGGCATCCTCGGTTCCTTCCTTCTCGTTCGATGTTCTAGAAGTTCCATAATCAAGCTGGTCCCATCCGAGACATCTCCCTCATACCATAATGGTATTAGCCCATGGTCTCGGTCTCGAGCATGGTGTTGAAAAAGTTGACCACGTGGGCGGTAGTATAAGACTTGTAGTAGTTCATTATTATCACTTGAAAATTATAGTATTCGTCGTAGATATCACAGGCTTTAAATATAACTGGTAACACAGCCTCTACACTTTGCACATGTAAATGATAAATGGCCATGCACTGTTCTGCGGTTCCACACGTGTAAAGACGCTACTTTTTCTATCACATGGCATCCGTGAAATGGGCGTCGTTTTATTACGGATAAATTCACCGTAGCAATTTCTATATAATGTACTTTTATAATCACACTTGTTCAAAGTAATAATCTCACATTTACCTGTATATTTTCGCACCAGGCTCTCGGCCCTCCACAAACACGTGGGTGTAAAAATTGTAGCAGCTTCTTAGTTAGTGCCCCATGTTGGTAGCGACAAATGTAACGTTTTGGCTGCCCCTACTGTTGGGTGACAAATGTAATGGTTTCGCTAGCCCACACTGTTGGGAGAGAAATGTAACTGTTTACCTTTGCCTAAGCTATGTTGTTTTAATGGGCGCCAAGACCTCAATGCAATGTTGAAATCTAAATTTGTATTTAACAACGTCTAGCTCTGGGAGAACACATTCAAGACTCTATTCACTCAGATCGTGGTATGATTTGATCATTAACCCAACAAACAATTGTATCAGGAGAAGGAATTGGTCTATATCTAATGCTACCTACTGAAAGCAAAGATTGCATTGTAAAAGAAATGAATTTATTATATAAAACAAGTATAGCAAAATTAATAATAATAAGTTTAACATTTAAATTGGAGCGTTGTGATTTGAATATTACCGATAGAAAATTACGTGAAAACGGAGTCTGATAAATTGATTTTACTCTTATTTCCAAGCTATGAAGTTACTGAATTATGAAATATAAAACAAAGAAAAATGAGAGATTGCGTATTTCTGCGTCATTAGCGCTTACCCCTGGAAATTGCCAAAGCATTTCCCTCGTTCTTGATGATGCTGTGTGCTTCCCACAGTCTCCTGGACGTCGCCATCTTCTTCGTTATATGTTGATATTCTGGTAGATTAGATAACTCTATGGTCCGTACATCGGACCCAAACACTCGTACAACCAAGTTTTACAAAAGTTCGTCGCTAACTCCACTGAACATCGGAGCGACACGCACTCGCATCCATACTCGTCAAGTATTTCACAGATAGTCCACGTCCCACGGAACATCGGAGCGACTCCCGCGTATATCCACACTCGGCAAGAACTATACAGATTGTCCTTAACTCCACCGAACATCGGAGCCACTCGCACGCGCATCCATACTCGTCAAGTATTTCACAGATAGTCCTCGTCTCACGGCGCGTCGAACGATATATTCACCTGTCGGCTCCCCCACTCCGGAGCAGTCTCCTAGCTTACGCTGTCTCCGCTGATTGGCTGAGCCCTACGCGCTAGATCCCCACTCCTTCCTCATTACACTCCGCGGGAGGGAGAAGTCGATTTCCGTTTCAACAATTCGCCTTTTCTAGACCTTGCGACCCAAGATTGCGTCATGCTCCTCGACAAGATTCAGCGTGTACTTGAAATCCCAGTGAGTCATCTCTCTCAAATACCCTAACTGACAAAAACTCCGTAAAATTCCGTAATCAGATAATTTTCTATGATATCGTCGTTCGTAATAATTTGCTTGATAGCGTTTTCTAAGACATAGAAAACCTATTTGAATGCTAATAATTTTTATAAAATGCTCCGAAAATACCTTAATAATAATTATAATAAATTAATAATAATAATAAATTAACATGAAAAATTCTCTTGGCTGAACAATTTGCCACGTAAATAAATATAGAATGGCTTCCTACTGACTTATGCCAGTTGCATAAAACCCCTCGAAAAACACGTTACATATTCGCCTCGGATCATCGGATGATTTACCGTGACGACGGTCCATTATCCGATTATCCCAGACACGTTAATAAACCCCATCCAAAATACATATTACATAAATGAAATCACCCTAAATTACAGATATATACACTCATATTTTTTCTTCACGCACTTTGCGTCAAAGTTTGTTGTCACTATGGATCGCACTTTGCAACCAGTTCAATGTTTTACATAGGGAATAGTGTTCCACGGATATTTCCGCCTCTCAAATTTCTCTATGTTGGAGAAATAGACATAATTACTGTGTGAGCACTATGTATTTATGATGTCATATCACACGCATTGAAGGTGTTCTGATATATTTATATCACCATAGAACTTCCTAATTTCACTGGAGGTCCCCTCCTTATGGTGACATTTAATTCCACTTATCACTCAGTACACGATCACACTATTGTGGCAGCGCCTCGTGACCATAATACTTAATCTCTCTTTAACGTAGATTAAATTAATATTGACTTCTGAAAAAAAAACAGTAAATGCGCATTACATATAACACCAAATATTTCTGTGCCGTAATCGCCCTGTCTTGTTAAGTTCCCGTTAACCATATTCTACTTAATACTAGTTCTCAACACAGACCATTTCTCCTCACACAAATAATACCATTGTACATATTATCTTAAATTACACACTTACAAATCTTACATGGCGAGGCCGTAAACAGGAATCACGTGTGCTGATATGTATGAGTTTCATGAAGGACTGTCTCGCATTCTGATGGCCCATCTTTTGCCTCGTGGACGCCTTAAGCAAAAATACCATGTACAAGCGCTCACCCATCTCTTGGAGGCAAATGGGAATTCACCAGCGCTACCAAATTCTGGCCTTGGTGTATCGAGACATTTTAGTGCTCAAGAGCATCCGACAATCCCGTCATATTTCCCTGTACCTTAAAAACTCTCATTTACTTACATACTACCCCCCTGTGTGACTTCTGATACGCCTGCCTTAAGACCAGATCTTCCACGCACCAGACACCACACTTACTCATTTGATAGGCCGGCTCGCCAGCTAAACACACTCACTTTATGACACATATTTTCGTAGACTATGTATATTATACGTTCCGTATAATCTGTTTCCCTCACTATTCTCCAGCACATATGCTGTTTTCCAATACGTTTGGAAACTATAAATGTTACTGCGTCACCTGCTTCCAACCTTGCAAGTGGCTCCTTTAAATGAACGTCATCACGTTGCTCTACCTAGCATATTACTCAGTATCTGTAACGATGCCCTGTTGCTACTGTCCACACATGCTAACCCTACTTTCCTCTGGTGTAACACCTCTACTTGACACACTATGACCTAAAAATGTCACTTCTGACTGACAGAATGACGACTTAGACAGCTTCAAAGTGAACCCTGCCTGATCTAACTTCTGAAAAACTATATTTAAATGACGTAGATGCTCCTCAAAACTGTGTGAACTAATTACCATATCATCTATGTAAATGGTTACAAACTCTCCTGTGTCATCCCCTAATGCGATGTTTAAAGCCCTAATTAAAGCTGCTGAACTACTCTTTAACCCATAAGGTGTTCTACAAAATTGATAAAGGTTATATTTATGACTAAAAGCTGTAAATGGTCTATCTTCGTACATAAGTGGCACTTGCCAAAAACTGGAACTCAAATCTACACAAGTGAAATACTTCTTCCCCTCAAATGTTTGCATTAATTCCTCTATTGACATAGATTTCAGCTGATCTGAACTAATTCTACTGTTAACCAAACGAGCGTCTAAACAAATACGAACAGTGCCGTCGGTCTTGGGTACCGTTATCAAAGAATTAACATACGGACTGTTAGAGTGCTCAATAATCCCATCTTCAAGCATCTGATTAATTTGTGCCTCAACTGCACTCTGATAAGCGAAAGGTACAGGATATCTATGTCTTGTGAATACTGACCTATCAATAACGTTCAATGAATGTGTATAGCAATTGGCCATACCAATGCGATCCTCAAAAACTCTCCTATTACACAATAACACATCATAGAGCCGAACACATTGTTCCACCTCTATATTACCCTGAAATGCAGCCTCACGTAACGAGTCCTCTAGACTTCCGTTCGTAATCACACTGCCCACAAAACATGGAGAACCCCGCTCTACGGCTGGCGATATCTCATTTAAAGTACAAATCACACCTACAATACTACTCCTCTGAATATGGTCATTGAACGCTACTTCTACTTCAGAATCTCCCCATTTAAATTTCAAACTCCCTACATCATAACATAAGTTACCAGACACTCTACTTAGCCACTCTGAACCCAAGATAACACTGAATACTAAATTTGGAATTACAAGGCAAATCTGCTTCTCTACATGATTATTAATTTTAATGTCTACTAAAACTTGCTTAGAAATTACTTTAGACCTCTTCCCAACAGCTGTGATAACAAAAGTGCTTTTAATTGGCATCTCCTCAAAATTTACTCCAGTTCCTTTCATTTTATCATAAAATGTACTACTTATGCAACTCTTCATACAACCACTATCAATTAAAACATCTGTGTACGCCTCGGACACGTTAAATTTAACTATGGGGCTCTTACTAACCACTTCCTGAATAATACCTTCATCATTTAGTTCATGTAATAATTCATTTCTTACATTTAGGTCATAGGGTTCCTGTATAATTGTATGGACAGGGCATGCTACAGACTGAGATTCTGACCTTACTTCGCAGCCTGGTTCGCGTTTAAAGAACCGCTACAGCTGGCCGTAGTACTACTAACTACTAAACTGGTCTGGTTGTTCTGGGCTGTGTTGTCATTGTTTGGCTGTATATTACTACCACTAGGCTGTCCTCTTCCTTGACCCCTATTCTGGTTGTAATTATTGTCATTATAATTTCTCCCTTGATTTCCCCTGAAATCATTGTTTCTCCCTTGATTTCCCCTGTTATCATTGTTCCTCCCTTGATTTCCCCTGAAATCATTGTTCCTCCCTTGATACTGATTACCATAGCCATTTCCTCTGTTCTGATATAGCTGATTATTATTATTTCTATTTTGAGCGTTGGCTCCTTCGCCACCGTTCCCTTGAACTTCTTGATGCCTGGCTTCATTAGGTCTATTATTATTATTACCCTGGTTCCGGTTGAAATTGTCCTCATAACCCCCTCTCCCTAGTGCATCAAATGTGCTTAACAAATTTTCTACTTGTGATATAGTCTTTACATTCTGGATACAAGCAGCCTCCTTGATCCTATAGGGAAAGTGCCTAAGTAGCAACCTTACCACATCACTTTCCTCCTTCAAGCCATCCAGATATTTACACACTAATACCTGCCCTAAAAAGTATTCGGTCATGGTGGAGCTTCCTTTAGGGTTATATTTACCACACACTACTCCCTCACGATGCTGCGACTGAATAACCTCATTCCAGAACTTTTCACAGAATTTCATTTTAAAATCATTAATATCAGTAAACTTGTCTCTGTAGACAGCAAACCAATTCCTCGTTTCCCCCACAAACACTTGTTCTAAAATTTCAACTACCTGGCACCACTCAATACTACCATTTTCCAACCTCTCCCCGAATTTATTTTCTATAGTGTTCATGAACTCCATTGGGCACCCCTGTCGATTGCTGAACTTACCCAGTTCTACCTCCCTGTGTGTGCTATTCACAAAAACTGGCCTATTCTGACTATTTTCTTGCCTGATCCTAGCTTTTAATTTTAATTCTAATTCTGCGATTTTCTCCTCAGCCTTCCTCTCAATACTGTTTACTGTTAATTTAATGTTTCCTTCTGATTCTTCTACTTTATCATATAGCTTTGCTTGTTTCTCTTCAATCTTGCTAATGCTCTCTCTATTACTCTCTCTTAAATCATTTACCTCTGCAACTATTTGCGAGTGGACTTTCTCAATTCTACCCCCCAGCTGTTCCTTAACCTCTTTAGTAGCTACCTGAATTTTGTCAATTTCTCCCCCCAATTGCTTTTTGACCTGCTGTGTTTCCAGTTGCACTAGTTCTTTTAAATTTTCAGCCTGTGTACTGATTCTAATTTCCAACTCCTCCTGTACTTTTCCTAATTTTCTGTCTACATCTGCAATAATCTCTTTAGCCTTTTCTTCCATCACCCCCCTGATCTCGCCTCTAATCAGTTCGAATTTGTCACTCATTTCCCTACTGTTTTGTTCTAATTTAGCATTTAAAGTTTCAGTACTCTCTCTATTTTCCTTACTGTTTTGTTCTAATTTAGCGTTGTTTTGTTCCAGTTTTGCGTTGTTTTGTTCTAATTTAGCATTTAAGGCATCTGTACTTTCTTTATTTTCCCTACTGTTTTGTTCTAATTTTGCATTTAAGGCATCACTACTAACTTTGTTCTGATACATGAACTCGAGAAGTAAAGTTTTTAATTCTGGTTGACCCCCTACACTCCCTGTTTCAGTATCGGGATTTACCTCCGCTACCCCGGTACTACCATCACTCGACATACTGCTCGTATCATCATTCTCCCGTTGATGACCACTACGTAACCTCATCTGTCTTTCTTTCTCATCCCCCATAATGATATACACTGATACAGACAAATAACCCCCAAAATACAGGCACAGAAATATATACCCTTCTCCTTCCACAAATGTTATTAGGTTTTCAGCCCCAAGTTGTCGGCGACAATGTAGCAGCTTCTTAGTTAGTGCCCCATGTTGGTAGCGACAAATGTAACGTTTTGGCTGCCCCTACTGTTGGGTGACAAATGTAATGGTTTCGCTAGCCCACACTGTTGGGAGAGAAATGTAACTGTTTACCTTTGCCTAAGCTATGTTGTTTTAATGGGCGCCAAGACCTCAATGCAATGTTGAAATCTAAATTTGTATTTAACAACGTCTAGCTCTGGGAGAACACATTCAAGACTCTATTCACTCAGATCGTGGTATGATTTGATCATTAACCCAACAAACAATTGTATCAGGAGAAGGAATTGGTCTATATCTAATGCTACCTACTGAAAGCAAAGATTGCATTGTAAAAGAAATGAATTTATTATATAAAACAAGTATAGCAAAATTAATAATAATAAGTTTAACATTTAAATTGGAGCGTTGTGATTTGAATATTACCGATAGAAAATTACGTGAAAACGGAGTCTGATAAATTGATTTTACTCTTATTTCCAAGCTATGAAGTTACTGAATTATGAAATATAAAACAAAGAAAAATGAGAGATTGCGTATTTCTGCGTCATTAGCGCTTACCCCTGGAAATTGCCAAAGCATTTCCCTCGTTCTTGATGATGCTGTGTGCTTCCTACAGTCTCCTGGACGTCGCCATCTTCTTCGTTATATGTTGATATTCTGGTAGATTAGATAACTCTATGGTCCGTACATCGGACCCAAACACTCGTACAACCAAGTTTTACAAAAGTTCGTCGCTAACTCCACTGAACATCGGAGCGACACGCACTCGCATCCATACTCGTCAAGTATTTCACAGATAGTCCACGTCCCACGGAACATCGGAGCGACTCCCGCGTATATCCACACTCGGCAAGAACTATACAGATTGTCCTTAACTCCACCGAACATCGGAGCCACTCGCACGCGCATCCATACTCGTCAAGTATTTCACAGATAGTCCTCGTCTCACGGCGCGTCGAACGATATATTCACCTGTCGGCTCCCCCACTCCGGAGCAGTCTCCTAGCTTACGCTGTCTCCGCTGATTGGCTGAGCCCTACGCGCTAGATCCCCACTCCTTCCTCATTACACTCCGCGGGAGGGAGAAGTCGATTTCCGTTTCAACAATTCGCCTTTTCTAGACCTTGCGACCCAAGATTGCGTCATGCTCCTCGACAAGATTCAGCGTGTACTTGAAATCCCAGTGAGTCATCTCTCTCAAATACCCTAACTGACAAAAACTCCGTAAAATTCCGTAATCAGATCATTTTCTATGATATCGTCGTTCGTAATAATTTGCTTGATAGCGTTTTCTAAGACATAGAAAACCTATTTGAATGCTAATAATTTTTATAAAATGCTCCGAAAATACCTTAATAATAATTATAATAAATTAATAATAATAATAAATTAACATGAAAAATTCTCTTGGCTGAACAATTTGCCGCGTAAATAAATATAGAATGGCTTCCTACTGACTTATGCCAGTTGCATAAAACCCCTCGAAAAACACGTTACAAAATGTGGTGCTACAGTAATGTCGTAAATTTCACAATACTTGCCAAATGATTCACTACACAATTCGTGTTGATCACTGCACATCAACAACAGTGATTTGTAGTATAATTGTGCTCGATGGCACCCGATAATGATTTCCACGCTGAAAAGCGGACTGTTTGCCACGTCTAATGCGACGGATATAATTACACGCCTACACAGGGCCGATTCTCCAGACGTAGTGCCAGGAACTGCGTTCCTCGTGGAAGCAAGTCGTCAAAACTAAGTCGTTGAGCGACTACTTACATTCCTATTTGCGTATCTGCAATGATATTACCATACCTTAAAGTGAAAAAACATTCTCCAAAATGTTTCAATAATACTGAATGACGAAATGGAATATTCTGAGTCTCGTAGAAAGATAAAATTGATTAATAAGACCTCAGATAAATAATTCGCAGACTTCACCAAAGTCAAAAGTGCGATTCTCCGCTACTTCAAAGAGAATTGTATAAGCTCTCAGCTTCTCGTAGCTTTCTGGGTGTGTTCAAAGGTAGTACATCCCATCATAAATGTGGTGTCATGAAAAATATCACATGAACCTTAGCTCAGCGGGTTCAGTACCATTAAAGGAAAATTATTGCATAGGTTCATTATTCAAACTTTCATTTCGATCGCATGATTACGACACAAGAAATAAAAACTTAATTTTAAAATTTCGCACAGCCGCCATCTTGAGTTTATGTAAACAATTGAACTAAATTAGATGCCAGTGCATTAAAATATGTATAATCATTTACTGTACCACATATCACTGCGCTCAGATGCCTAAATCACGAGAAAAATCTATTAAAATGTTTCAAATTCGCTTGGCCGCCATGTTCGTTTTGTACTTTACAGGTTTTTGAAAGTTACATAGATAAACGTGTAGCACTGCCTTTTATTACCGTACAAAATTTCAGGGAGATATCAGTAATAGTTTCGGAGATATAGAATGCCAGTGAAATATTTCGCACTGCCGCCATTTTGAGGTTATGTAAGCAATTGAACTAAATTAGGCGCCAGTGCATTACAATGTTAAACATTTGCTGTACTACGTACCGTTACGTTTCTATGGTTAAATCACGAGAAGAGTCTATTTAAAAGTCTCAACTTCGCTTGGCAGCCATGTTGGTTTTGTAGTTAACAGGTTTTTGAAAGTCTCATAGGTGAACTTCAAGTAGTGCCTTTTATCACCGTACAAAATTTCAGGGTGATATCGGTAATAGTTTCGGAGGTATTGAATGCTGGTGAAATATTTTGCACAGCCGCCATGTTGGATTGGTGAGACGTAATAAAATTAGAAGGGCACGGTCGAGGTCGGCCGAAATATTGCTATGACCTTACCTAGTTTCATTGAAATCGCTCCAGCCATTTAGAATTTATTAGGGACACACACACCACACACGCACACACATACACACACACGGACAAAAGGTGATCTCATAAGCCTATATTTTCATAAAATGAAAATGGGCTAAAAATGATAAACAAATCATCATCTTCAAAAATAAACCCGCGTTGCTACAAGAATGTAAGTTATAGAACAAAGCATTATGACCACACGCACCAGTTGAATTTAATATAAACACATTTAACTAAAGAAAATGAACCAGATAAAATAACTTTCAGTTCGTGGTTGTATTATTCGTTGTGGTCGATCCGCTTATAATAAATGATTTATCGGAGCACTTCGCCTGGGAGGACCCGAGCACGCCTTATGGCGTCTCTCCCGATTTTCAGCGTGCGTTCACCTACCTTCGCTGTTCAGATCGAAAGACACTGTCCACAGACCTTACCACACACAACTGTCTGCTTCATTTTCAGCCCAAACAGGTCTGCCAAGATTACTGGCACAAGATTACATCATCTGAAGGAGAGAATATGGCAGGACTACGTAGATGGAAGGTAGAGAATTACAATGCCTCACACAGGTGGATCTTCAGAGGCCTTCATTTGCTATAATACGGTCATGAAAATGCAATTCTTGGAATCCAGCTTACATGAATAGTACTGTATTTCCTTGCATAATCGTCGCCTGCGCGTAATCGTTGCACCCCTACTTTTCGAATGAAAATTTGGTTTATAAAATTTCCTCGTATATTCATCGCACCCTACCTTTCGAATGAAAATTTGGTTCATAACATTTCATGAAGTACTCAGCACATAGCAATTTTGTATTTGTGCGCCAGTCCATTACACACCCTGCCGTATTTCTATCGTATGCGAGCTCTATTGCTAACCAGCCGTGACCTTGTTTGAAGAAATAAGTCTCTCTTTCCTTCGGTGCATAGGCCTATGACTCACGCCATGCGGCAGGTTACCGGCGAGCCGGCCAGCCGGCATACGCACGCGTCTACACTCTGGTGTATTTCAAACAAAGAACATCCCATCCCTGACCCTGTTGAAAATAATATTACAGTCATAATCTTCACTGCTTATAATCGCTTAAGATAAGTTTGGTAAAAGAATATTTAAACTGTGGCGATATAGCTGACGTGTTTTTGCATTGTCGAGTGGTATTGGATGTCAGGCGGTAATATTAGAACACTATGACGGGAAACAATGGCTAATACTCAACTGAATAATTGACAATAATGTCTTGTGTAAACAATTTTCAAAAGAAAAATATGTATTGCCCGTTGAGCCATTATATATTTAAACACAAATTGTGCTAAATGTTCCGGCATAACTCAACTAAATGACAGCGTTTCGCCCCGGTGTGCTATTGGGCTCTTCAGTTGGTTAAAGCACACCTCACCAAGACACTGTCTAGTACACACTGGGAAGGCCATTGCAAGACGTATTTGATACATGTGTATCCGCGTCACGAGCAACGCCAGTGCACTATGGGAGTCGGAAACTCCACTCCAAAGCAATTGTAACCTTACCTTGGCATTGAATAATTATCAATAAATGATAAAAATGGTCCGGTTAGCTCAAACAATGCCAGCGTTTCGCCCCAGTGTGCCGTTGGGCTCGTCAGTTGGATCAGACACACCTACCAATACGCGTGGCTAGCACATACTGAGAAGGCCATGCAAGACACAAAATACAAACAGTATTGACGTCACGAGCATGCCAATGTGCTACGGGAGTCAAACTCCCTTCCATAAAAACAAAAGCCTTACCTTGGCAATCCAAATAATATTACAGTCATAATCTTCACTGCTTATAATCGCTTGGCATTGAATATACAATTTTCAAAAGAAAAAAAAAAAATATGTATTGCCCATAGCCATTATATATTTAAACAAAAATTGTGCTAAATGTTCCGGCATAACTCAACTAAATGACAGCGTTTTGCCCCGGTGTGCTATTGGGCTCTTCAGTTGGTTAAAGCACACCTCACCAAGACACTGTCTAGTACACACTGGGAAGGCCATTGCAAGACGTAATTGATACATGTGCATCCGCGTCACGAGTAACGCCAGTGCACTATGGGAGTCGGAAACTCCACTCCAAAGCAATTGTAACCTTACCTTGGCATTGAATATACAATTTTCAAAAGAAAAAAGAAATATGTATTGCCCGTTGAGCCATTATATATTTAAACACAAATTGTGCTAAATGTTCCGGCATAACTCAACTAAATGACAGCGTTTCGCCCCGGTGTGCTATTGGGCTCTTCAGTTGGTTAAAGCACACCTCACACTCCCATAGTGCACTGGCGTTGCTCGTGATGCAGATACACATGTATCAAATACGTCTTGCAATGGCCTTCCCAGTGTGTACTAGACAGTGTCTTGGTGAGGTGTGCTTTAACCAATTGAAGAGCCCAATAGCACACAGGGGCGAAACGCTGCCATTTAGTTGAGTTATGCCGGAACATTTAGCACAATTTGTGTTTAAATATATAATGGCTCAACGGGCAATACATTGTTTTTTTTTCTTTTGAAAATTGTATATTCAATGCCAAGGTAAGGTTACAATTGCTTTGGAGTGGAGTTTCCGACTCCCATAGTGCACTGGCGTTGCTCGTGACGCGGATACACATGTATCAAATACGTCTTGCAATGGCCTTCCCAGTGTGTACTAGACAGTGTCTTGGTGAGGTGTGCTTTAACCAACTGAAGAGCCCAATAGCACACCGGGGCGAAACGCAGTCATTTAGTTGAGTTATGCCGGAACATTTAGCACAATTTGTGTTTAAATATATAATGGCTCAACGGGCAATACATATTTTTTTTTTTCTTTTGAAAATTGTATATTCAATGCCAAGGTAAGGTTACAATTGCTTTGGTGTGGAGTTTCCGACTCCCATCGTGCACTGGCGTTGCTCGTGACGCGGATACATATGTATCAAATACGTCTTGCAATGGCCTTCCCAGTGTGTACTAGACAGTGTCTTGGTGAGGTGTGCTTTAACCAACTGAAGAGCCCAATAGCACACCGGGGCGAAACGCTGTCATTTAGTTGAGTTATGCCGGAACATTTAGCACAATTTGTGTTTAAATATGTCTTGTGTAACCGGAGCTTGCAAGTGGTCATTTGATATTGCTCCCGCCACATTTTTGAATTCTTTATTTCGAAATACAGCTGTACCTTGTCAGACACTCTCGCGGACTCTTGTAACGAGGACCAGTGTGTGCTTTTTTCAGTTGTGGTTTTTATAGGTGTTCGCAATGGGCAAATATAATAATTATATGGCTAACTTAAAATTAAAAGTGATAACGTACTTTGAAGCACACGGGAACCGAGCTGTAGAACGTGAATTCACAGTTAACGAAAAATTCGTTCGGGACTGCCGGAAACTTAAAAATAAGTTGATAAACACTAACCCGCACAGACGTGCATTTCGAGGACCGAAATCTGGAAAATTTCCCGAAATTGATAAGGAAGTGCTGGAGTATGTTAGAGAAGTGCGCAACAACGGTTGCAGTGTTACGTACGATATGGTTCAAATGAAGGGGCGTGAAGCAGCGCGTCGTCACGAAACCCAGTTCAAAGCTAGTCGTGGCTGGGTAATGAGGTTTATGCGACGAGAAGGCCTATCTGTGCGAAGGGGGACGACCGTTTGTCAGAAGTTGACGTCAGACTACACGGACAAAGTGATCGAGTTCCAACGGTTTGTGATCCGTCAGCGCCAGGAAACTCTATTTCTTCTGTCACAAATTGGAAATGCTGACCAGACGCCAGGTTTTATCTGATATGCCTCGCAGTACGACAATTGCAGAGAAAGGTGCTGCAAGCATACCACTTAAAACAACAGGCAACGAGAAACTTCGTTGCACGGTTATGCTAGCAGTTACCGCAGACGGGAGAAAGTTGCCGCCTTATGTAATTTTTAAAAGAAAGACGATGCCAAAAGGCGTGAAATTTCCACGTGGCATTCACGTGCGCATGCAACATAAAGATTCGATGGACCAGGAACTCATGGTGGACTGGGTGAAGACTGTGTGGAACAAACGACCAGGTGCGCTGCTAAAACAACGAGCGATGCTAGTAATGGACAGTTTTAGGGCTCACCTTGTGAATGAGGTGAAAGAGATCCTAAAGGACACCCATACTCAGCAGGTGGTTATTCCCGGCGGATTGACTTCCATCCTTTAGCCATTGGACATTTGTTTAAATAAACCTTTCAAGGACAATCTGCGCCGGTTTTACAATGAATGGATGATCAGTGACAACCACGAGGTGACACCCACAGGAAAATTGAAGCGGCCGTCCTTGGAATGCATTTGCACGTGGGTTGTTGGGAGCTGGGATCTTATTCCACTTGAAACAGTTGTGAAGAGCTTTAAGAAGACCGGAATTTCCAACGCTTTAGATGGCACTGAGGACGACAAATTATGGCAGAGTGACGAGGAGCAAGACGACGACCAAACGCTCTCGGGGAGCAGCGAGGAGAGTGAAAATTCTTCCCATGCAGATGATTAGATCTGGTAAGTTCTCTAAATTTGAACAATCCACTATAACAGTTGCAATATAAAATTTTCAACAAAAATCGGTAACGTAATCACGGCATAAAAAAATCTGCGACGATTATGCGAGGAAATACGGATTTAAGGCTGACACAGGCCACTCATAGATGTATCCTTGCCAAGTGAGAATTCAAGTGTCCCCCGTTAGTTCAGTGGTCTAAGATGGCGGCTGGCATAGGAAGCCTGTAGGAGTGCTCCGCTTTATCCCGCGCAAACCGCAGTTTTTAACCACAATTTCCGGCCCGAAAGTGAGTGACCAAGTAACATAGTGTGTGAAGTACGTGCCTGAACATTTTCTACATCATTATGTCAATACAAAAGGTGAACAAACGTGTAAATGTTGTTGAGGCAACGATGGCAGACTTTGAAGCACGCCTTCAGTTGTTGAACAGTGCTGCCAACCCGGGTCAAGACTCCCTAGAGTCGCTTACTCGTGATTTTCGCGAGTTCCGAAGCACTGTCACCTCCGAACTCGCTGTGCTTAAAGAAGAACTGAGCAAGCTGGAGAGGAGACTTGACCACCACGAGGAGCTGCTGGACGAAGGAGAGCAATACAGCCGGAGAAACTGCCTTCTCATCCACGGGATCGTCGAGGACCCTGAAGAAGATGTGTACGTGAAGGTGAGGGACACAATCAAGACGAAGTTGAACGTGGACCTCCCTATGGAGAGCCTGGATAGATGTCACAGGATTGGGCGGCCGCAGCGAACAGCAGCTGAAGTGGTAGCCACTGGGAAACGCCCTATTATTGTAAAATTCCTCCGCTACCACGAGCGAGATCGCATCTGGAAGTCCAAGCGCCTCCTAAAGGGAACCAAGATTCTTATTACTGAATCCCTCACAAAAACCCGGAAAACTATCTTAAATGCAGCGAGAGACCACTTCGGACCCACCCGAGTCTGGACCCAGGACGGCCGCGTTTTAATACACCTCCCTGATGGAACTAAGAAGACCGTCACCACATTTAGGGAGCTGGAAAACGTTGAGCTAATGCGGGATATTACAGTGAAGTGAAATGAACATGTGCATAATGTTTATATTAGACAAGTTTAGTAATAAGTGTGTGTGTGTATGTGTGTGTGCGTTGGTTGCGGTCGGCAGTGTGCAGCGGGAGGTCCAGGTAGGTTTCTTCTATTTTAAGATATATCTCCCGTTACCCAGCTGAGCTATTGTATGAATGAGCTAACTGACCTTGGCCAGCCTAGCCCACACCAACCCCCTCCCTCCCCTTACACCACTGGCTTTCTTCTAAAACAGGCACTTTCCTCATCCAAACATTCATTACAATGTTGCCATATTAATGCTCTGTCGCTGGTTGCGCATCACGACGAAATACAGGCAATAATAAACGAAAACAATATCCACATCCTCTGCATAAGTGAAAGTTGGTTAAAACCTGACATCCCGTCTAGCATGGTGGAACTAAATCGGTACTCGCTGGAACGTCATGACAGAAATGATGGCAGGCGAGCAGGCGGGGTTGCCATGTACTGTAGAAGCGACTTAAAAAGACGGGTAATATGTGTATCAACACTTAGCACACAACCAGGACCGGAATTCATGTTTGTTGAAGTAATTGTTGGCCAACAAAAGACTCTGGTAGCTGTTGTATATAAGCCGCCAAGAATAACAAACATGAGTGAATTTGAAAACCGCTTGCTCGACTTACTTCCAAGCTACGAACACGTAATAGCCGTGGGTGACTACAATACCAATTTACTGACACAGACGTATGAGACCAAACAATTAAAAAACCTGTTCGCTTCCTGCGACATGACTATTCTTCCCCTAGAACCTACAAACCACATTTACTCTGATAAATACGAATCACATACATTGATTGACCATCTTGTGACAAGCAATCTCGACAGAGTTGAAACTTTCGGGCAAATACCCGTACCATCTATCTCCACCCATGACCTAATTTACCTATCGTACTCCCTACGTGTGCCTAAGTACACACCTAAATATATTATCACTAGAAACATGAAAAATATTAATATGGATGACTTAAAACATGACGCATACAACCTTCCCTGGAATGACATATTACTCTTAGATAACATTGACGCAAAAGTAAACAAGTTAAATTCTCTTATTATTAGTCTGTATAACAAACATGCCCCTAAACATTCGATCAAAGTTACTCGCCCAGCATGCCCATGGTTAAATGATAACATTAAAAGTATGATGGCACAGCGTGATGCACTATTCCGGCGTTTTAAACGTACCCGTGACGAAACTGATTTTGAAAATTATCGTGTACTCAGAAATCGTATTAAGCAGCTCGTAAGAAACGCCAAATTCTCCTACATACAAAACGTGACAAAGAAGATGAATACAAGGAATGCCTGGAATAATATGCGTTCTCTAGGTATAGGCAAACAGCAGCAACAGACACATGTACCAGACATACCGCTTGATGAGTTAAATGAATATTTCACTGAAGAGAGAGTACCAACTAATTCAACACCCCATGATTCTTTTCACCCACTACCTGACCACCCGCTCTTTACTTTCCATCCGGTTACGGCAGACAAAGTAAAAAAGGTACTATATTCCATAAAATCAAAAGCGAGAGGAGTTGATGATATTCCCATATCCTTCATACATAATATCATCGGTGCCGTTCTACCAATTATTACTCACATATTCAACCATAGTCTTACAACTAACACCTTTCCCTCCCTATGGAAACAAGCCAATGTCATCCCTATTCCTAAGAAAACCGAACCTTTATTTCCATCTGACTATCGGCCAATATCCATTCTACCTGCACTTTCAAAAGCCCTCGAGCGTCTGGTTCATGAGCAAGTGCTTGAATATTTGAATAGCCGTTCTCTTTTAGACCCTCTGCAATCAGGTTTCAAGAAGGGACATAGCACCGCAACAGCATTACTCAAAGTGACTGACGACATTAGACACGCAATGGACCAAAAACTGGTGACAATCCTCACCCTTCTCGACTTCAGCAGTGCTTTTGACACCATAAATACTCAGACACTATTGAAAAAGATGGAATTTTATTACTTCGACCAGCAGACAATTAACTTTTTTGCATCATACCTGAATAATCGCCAGCAACGTGTTGTAACCCAGGATAAAACTTCTCAGTGGCTAAGCAGAAAGTCAGGCGCCCCACAGGGTAGTGTATTAGGGCCCTTGCTTTTTGTACTATATATCAATGACATCTCATCTAATTTGAAAAATTGCAAATATCACCTATATGCAGATGATTTGCAAATATACTCCCACTGCAAGACAAATGACATTCCATTGACAATTGAAACTATCAACGCTGACCTTCAACGACTTGGAAAATATTCTCAGGAAAATTCCCTTCTTCTGAATCCATCCAAAACACAAGTTATCATAATTGGCTCTCAAAAACTATTGACGTCACTCCGAGATCAAATTATTCCCCCAATTGTACTGAACAACAATGAAATTCCATACTGTCCTACAGTGAAAAATCTAGGTGTGATAATAAATCAGACTCTTAACTGGTCTGAACATGTACAGAATGTATGCAAGAAGATTTTCGCAACGCTCCACTCCCTCAAAAGAAAAAAAGATATTTTACCATTCAAAGTAAGAATCCTACTCATACAGACACTAATACTTCCTATTCTTGACTACTGTGACGTTATTCTTGTAGACGTAACCAAAACATTAACTTTGAAACTTCAACGAGCTCTGAACTCTTGCATACGATTTATCTACGATCTGAGCTATGATAAACATATCACTCCCTATTATTGCGCTCTTTCCTGGCTGAAACCTGAACTACGTCGATCATATCACATTCTTGTCCAGATTTTCCGATTATTGTCTGACGATAGACCACTATACTTATCAAATAAATTCAAGTACTTGTCT
Source organism: Meconema thalassinum (assembly GCA_946902985.2). Taxonomy (NCBI): domain Eukaryota; kingdom Metazoa; phylum Arthropoda; class Insecta; order Orthoptera; family Tettigoniidae; genus Meconema; species Meconema thalassinum. Next base: position 219,506,562 of record OX336390.1, on the reverse strand, counting down.
TCTTTCCATGGTAATAATACACGCTCTGGTTCTTCCCTCTCCATTCCTATTCATCGCTCCTCTATATACAATAACTCCTTTCATGTGGTGGGGTCTAGGCTGTGGAATACCCTTCCAGCCAGTGTCAGGGGTACCACCTCACTATCTAAATTCAAGACCACCTGCTGGGGCAGTCTGCTGAACATTGCTGACCGACAACAAGTATGACTGGATGAGTGAATGAGAGTGTGCAAGTCATGATCAATGTCAATTATTATTGTTTAATTTTGTCGCCATAATATATTTATTGTATTGTATTAATGTGGTTAAGTGTAAGAGAGGGCCAAGAGCCCTAACTGCGCCACCAATAAAGGCAATAATAATAATAATAATAATAATACAAAGCCAGAGGTCTTAGATTTGAGTCCCGCATGGGTTATACATTTTACTTCTTTACCATTACCTGCTACGTTGTTCCAGAACCGACGTTTCTTTGTTGACTTCCAAGGTCAGCGGAGTAGATGGAGAATACAGAAAAACGGTGCGCTGCTAAAACAACGAGCGATGCTAGTAATGGACAGTTTTCCCCTGTTTCATTTCTCTAGCTCTTGTGTTATACGTTACGTGCAAGTGCTTCATTAAGTAATTTTTATTTTATATTTTTCATATTCAATTTCTTGTTTGTATATTTTGGTACCTCTGACACGAATTTTAAAAAAACTTCCACCTATATGACTTGTACTATTAGTGCAAAAGACTTAATAGCTAAAAGCATGTGTATCTTATTCACTCAATATGAACTCAAAGGTACAAGATCATAAGGGAGGTGAAAGTACAGTACTTTATGACAAAAATACTCACAGTTCATAAAAAGAATCTGAGAACTTTATCTTCTGATTCTGCAGCATAAGATTAGCGAGACCAGCAGCCAGCAAGGCATTCACTTTGGGTTCAAGGAACAAGTCGCTGCCTGCAACAAATAGCATACAGTACTTAAATCTGTTGTCAAAAGAACATGCCCATACTTACCAATGGCAGACTGGGGCAAAGAAAGAATCTACAGGGGTGGCATTTTTTTACCCAAAGGGCTGGAAAATTTTATTATGAGCGGGAAAGAAACATTCTAAAAATTGGAACTTACCGTAATTTATCTTATTATTCTTTCCAAGAAATTACAAGAACAACATTCAAACATGTCTAACAGAATTGAAGAATACCTTTGCTACAACAGAGAGTGAAACGGTGTGTGGTGTGTTCTCTTTCCCAAGTAACTACACTGACCAGCACCAAAAACGCAACACACAATAAATGATGTGTAATTATTCTGTAATTATCAATTCAATCAAAGTGAAGCACTTAAACCTATTTTTTTAGATGGGGTATGATATTGGCGTTGTCGATTGTTGATTGCACCAGCCTCAATTGTTTTTTCCCGCGCAATCTGGAAAACACATCACTGAATGTGAGCCAATAATGTGTTACCGCTCTTATATCGCTTATTGTTGTACTTTGAATTGATCCCTTCTCAATCACATGTGTTTGTAGGATCTTTCTGTGATTGTCATAATTAGCTTTCTGGAGCAAGCATGCCCTTAAGCCCTGAACAAGCTGCAAAAGCTGCTGCTTTGGCGAAGATGGTCGCAGCATGCATTACGTTGCAGAAGTGTTGAGGACTACACCTTCCACGACTTCCAGAACCATACGAAGGTACAGGGGAACTGGAGGCCTTGCAAGGAGACCAGGAACAGGTCCGAGAAGAGCAACATCGGAGAGAGATTGTAACGTGTTTTTCGAGGGGTTTTTATGCCACTGGCATAAGTCAGTAGGAAGCCATTCTATATTTATTTACGTGGCAAATTGTTCAGCCAAGAGAATTTTTCATGTTAATTTATTATTATTATTAACTTATTATTATTAAGGTATTTTTTGGAGCATTATTATAAAATTATAAGCATACAGATAGGTTTTCTATGTCTTAGAAAACACTATCAAGCAAATTATTACGAACGACATTATCATAGAAAATTATATGATTACAGAATTTTACAGAGTTTTGTCAGTTAGGGTATTATGAGAGAGATGACTCACTGGGAATTCAAATCCAGGCTTATTCTTGTCAAGAAGTATGTCGCAAGCCTGGGTTGCAGCGTCGAGGAAAGGCGAAATTGTCTGGAACGGCAAACGACATCATCCGCGCGCCGTGTGTATTGAGCCTAAGGAGGGGAGTAGCGGGGTGGCACAGCCAATCAGTGAGGACCACGTTAGGTGGAAGTCGGCACCGGAGTGGGGATGCGACGAGTGCATATATCGTTTGGCGCGCCGTGGAGTAAAGGACTATCTTTGTAAAACTTAACCAGAGTGGTTGTACGAGTGTTTGGCTCCGATGTTCGGACCATAAAGTCACCAAATCTACAGTATATCATCTACTAACGAAGGAGATGACGACGTCCAGGAAACAGTGGGAAGCTCTCTTCATCATCCAGTACGAGGGAAATGCTTCGGCAATTTCCAGCGGTAAGCGCGAATGACGCAGAACTACTCAATCTCTCGTTTCTCTTTGTTTTATATTCAGTATTCAGTAACTTCATAGCTTGGGAATAAGAGTAAAATCAGTAATTTATCCGAATCCGTTTTCACGTAATTTTCTAGTGGTAATATTCAAATCGCAAAGCTCCAATTTAAATTTTAAACTTATTATTATTAATTTTGCAATACGTGTTATATATAATAAATTCATTTCTTTTAACCATGCAATCTTTGCTTTCAGTAGGTAGCATTAGATATAGACCAATTCCTTCTCCTGATACAATTGTTTGTTGGGTTAATGATCAAATCATACCACGATCTGAGTGAATAGATTCTTGAAGGTGTTCTACCAGAGCTAGATGTTGTAACATATAAATTTAGATTTCAACATAGCGTTGAGGTCTTGGCGCCCATTAAAACAACATAGCTTAGGCAAAGGTAAACAGTTACATTTGTCACCCAACAGAAAGGACCAGTTAAAACGTTTCATTTGTCGCCGACAACTTGGGGCTGAAAACCTAATAACATTTGTGGAAGGAGAAGGGTATATATTTCTGTGCCTGTATTTTGGGGGTTATTTGTCTTTAACAGTGTATATCATTATGGGGGATGCGAAAGAAAGACAGATGAGGTTACGTAGTGGTCATCAACTGGAGAGTGATGATACGAGCAGTATGTCGAGTGATGGTAGTACCGGGGTAGCGGAGGTAAATCCCGATACGGAAACAGGGAGTGTAGGCGGCCAACCAGAATTAAAAACTTAACTTCTCGAGTTCATGTATCAGAACAAAGTTAGTAGTGATGCCTTAAATGCAAAATTAGAACAAAACAGTAGGGAAAATAAAGAGAGTAATAGGGAATTGAGCGATAGTTTAAATGCTAAACTTGAACAAAACAGTAGGGAAAATAAAGAAAGTACAGACGCTTTAAATGCAAAACTGGAACAAAACAACGCTAAACTAGAACAAAACAGTAGGGAAAATAGAGAGAGTACTGAAACTTTAAATGCTAAATTAGAACAAAACAGTAAGGAAATTAGTGTGAAAATGGAGCAGATTAGAGGAGAAATCAGAGGAGTAATGGAAGAGAAGGTTAAAGAGATCATTGCAGATGTAGACAAGAAATTAGGAAAAGTACAGGAGGAGTTGGAAAGTAGAATCAGCACACAGGCTGAAAATATAAAGGAATTAGTTAAATTAGAAACACTGCAGGTTAAAAAGAAATGGGGGGGGGGGGGGGAAATTGACAAGATTCAAGTATCAACTAAAGAGGTTAAGGAACAGCTGGGGGGTAGAATAAATTGAGAAAGTCCACTCACAAATAGTTGCAGAAGTAAATGATTTAAGAGAGAGTAATAGAGAGAGCATTAGCAAGATTGAGGAGAAACAAGCAAAGCTATATGATAAAGTAGAAGAATCAGAAGGAAACATTAAATTAACAGTAAACAGTATTGAGAGGAAGGCTGAGGAGAAAATCGCAGAATTAGAATTAAAATTAAAAGCTAGGATCAGGCAAGAAAATAGTCAGAATAGGCCAGTTTTTGTGAATAGCACACACAGGGAGGTAGAACTGGGTAAGTTCAGCAATCGACAGGGGTGCCCAATGGAGTTCATGAATACTATAGAAAATACATTCGGGGAGAGGTTGGAAAATGGTAGTATTGAGTGGTGCCAGGTAGTTGAAATTTTACAACAAGTGTTTGTGGGGGAAACGAGGAATTGGTTTGCTGTCTACAGAGACAAGTTTACTGATATTAATGATTTTAAAATGAAATTCTGTGAAAAGTTCTGGAATGAGGTTATTCAGTCGCAGCATTGTGAGGGAGTAGTGTGTGGTAAATATAACCCTAAAGGAAGCTCCACCATGACCGAATACTTTTTAGGGCAGGTATTAGTGTGTAAATATCTTGATGGCTTGAAGGAGGAAAGTGATGTGGTGAGGTTGCTACTTAGGCACTTTCCCTATAGGATCAAGGAGGCTGCTTGTATCCAGAATGTAAAGACAATATCACAAGTAGAAAATTTGTTAAGCACATTTGATGCACTAGGGAGAGGGTGTTATGAGGACAATTTCAATAGGAACCAGGGTAATAATAATAATAATAGGCCTAATTATTATTATTTAGCGTATGATGAATACAATATTATATACAATATATACAGTACAACTACCATCACAAGTTCATAACTCAAGTTCCATGTTTAAAGTTGAGAGCCAAAGAAGGGCTTCGCTTGAGACACAGTGTAAGTCTTCTATAGAGCCTCTGTATGCGCGTAAAGGACACTCGAATGTAATGTGGTCCACTGTCTGTTCCTCTTCTCCGCAGTCACATTGAGGTGATGCCTTCCATCCCCATTTGAAGAGAGTGGCTCCACATCTACCTTGGCCGGTCCTAATACGGTTTAGCGTCCTCCACTGTCGTCTGGGAAGGGAAAATCCATCAGGGCACTTGCAGGGGTTCTTAATGGTGTGATGATTTGGTAACGAGGATTGCAGATGCCATTGTTCTTTCCAGGCGTCCGATATATTAAAGGAGGTGTCCTGTAGAATCATTGCAGTACGCCAAGAAGGGTGTCTGGATTTCAGTCGTTTGGTTGGAGAAGCTGCTATATCAGAATGAATAGGGAGGTGAGGATTGTTTTCTATTTTCTTCCATAAGTTAAGCAGTGACTGTGATCTTCTTAGGGATGGAGGTGGTATGTGGCTTAGGGTGGGAAGCCAGTGTGTGTTAGTAGGTCGGATGCACCCTGTAATGATACGCATTGCCTGGTTCAGCTGGGTGTCTACTAGTCCAATGTGAGCACTGTTAAGCCAAGTTGAGCAACAATATTCAGCGACGGAATAAGAAAGTGCAAGAGCAGTGGATCTCAATACTTGAGCATTAGCACCCCAGGATGTACCCGCCAGCTTTTGAAGGATGTTATTCCTGGTCTGGATCTTGGCTGACACATTGCAGAGGTGATTCTTGTAAGTCAGCGACCTGTCCAGGGTGACTCCCAGGTATTTTGGGTTACTACAGTATTCAGCTGGTATTCAGAAAGGTGTAAGGCAAGGCTGCAACTTATCACCCATACTTTTCAATCTTTACATTGAACAAGCAATGAAGGAAATTGGAGAAAAATTTAAAGTGGGAGTGAAGATTCAAGGAGAAATAATTTCTACTCTGAGATTTGCTGATGACATCGTCATCTTGGCCGACAAGCCTGAGGATTTGAATGAGTTTTTGAATGGTATGGATTCCGTCTTACGGAAGGAATTCATGATGAAAATTAATAAATGTAAAACAAAAATACTGGAATGCAGCCGAAATAAATCAGAAACCTCTATGGAGATCAAATTGGCCGGTGAAAAGCTGAAGGAAGTAGGAGACTTCTGTTACTTAGGAAGCAGAATAACCAGTGATGGACGAAGCAAAGAGGATATAAAAAGTAGGTTGGCTCAGGCAAGGAAAGCCTTTCTACAAAAAAGGAATCTGTTGACATCGAATATAGATTTAGGTATTAGGAAGTCATTTTTGAAAACCTTTGTCTGGAGCGTGGCGCTCTATGGAAGTGAAACTTGGACTATTGGTGCAGCAGAAAAGAGGAGAATTGAAGCATTTGAAATGTGGTGTTACAGGAGAATGATGAAGATCAGATGGGTAGATAGGGTTACAAACGAAGAGGTATTAAGGCGAGTGGGAGAGGAGAGATGTTTCTGGCGACTGCTAATGAAGAGAAGAGATAGGTTGGTAGGACACATACTAAGACACCCAGGAATAGCAAGCTTAGTTATGGAAGGAAGGGTCGAGGATAAGAACTGTAGGGGTAGACCAAGGTTAGAATATGTTAAACAGATTGCCTCGGATGTAGGGTGTGGTAGCTATGTAGAAATGAAACGATTAGCTCAGGACAGGGAGGCATGGAGAGCTGCATCAAACCAGTCAAAAGACTGAAGACTCAAACAACAACAACAGTATTGTAGATTCTCTCCTCTGAATGGTATGGTTGGTTTGTACCCAGAACTTCTATTCCGCAAGTGGAAGGTAGACACAACAGTTTTCTGAGGGTTTGGTCTAAGGTTGTTCTGACGAAAGTAGCTGTCTAGGATCTTCAAGTCTGATGTAAGCATCGACTCAGGCTCATCGAAGCGATGGTGTTGGGCGACCAATGCGATGTCATCTGCATAGATGAATTTTTTTGATTTCGTTGCTGGGAGATCATATGGGTACAGGTTGAATAGTAGAGGGGCCAATACAGAGCCCTGAGGGAGTCCACCATTTATCCTATGTACTTTACTCCTGGAGTCTTCTGAAAATATCTGAAAGTACCTATTACTCAGCATGTTACTGAGTAATGTGGTGAGTTTCAGGCAAGGGATGATACTGATAAATTTAAGAAGGAACTTATCTTGCCACACGGTGTCATATGCAGCTGTCAGATCTAAGAAAACACCCGTGCTTACCATTTTGTTCTCAAAGCCATTTTCAATATGGGTAACTAGTGCTAAAACTTGTTTATCACATCCACATCCAGGTCTGAATCCAGCCTGCTCGACTGGAATATGCTGATTGATTGTCGCAGAGATCCTGTTATGAATCAGCCTTTCCAGAAGCTTCATTGTGACACTGAGGAGTGCTATTGGCCGGTAACTCTCAACTTTTGTTGGGTCCTTAGATGTTTTTAATACAGCTACTATTTTTGTCTTCTTGAAGAGTGAAGGTAGGTGACCTGTCTCTAGGATGTTCGTGAAGAAGTTAGTAAGCCATTTGACAGCAGCTGGTCCAAGATGTAGAATGAACTCTGGGTATATACCATCAGCACCTGCCGCTTGCCCAGGTTTTAAACTTTCTATGGCCTGCTTAATTTCTGGTGGTTGAAATGGGACAGAGAATTCAGAGGATCGCAGAGACAAACGTTTCTTTTCCTTGAAGAGTTGCTTTACGTGTCTTCTATGATGCTTTTCAACTGAAACCTTTGATGTAGAGATCATATGTTTTGCCATGTCATTTAGACTGATGCTTGTTTTTGGTCTAATTTTGCTGTTGGATGTGTCCAATTTCCTGATCAGGCTCCAAGCTTCCCTGCTGAAGTGAGTGAAGTCTAGTGACTCAACAGTTTCTTGCCAAATTCTCTTCCTGTTTTCATCTAGGGATTGTAAAAGTTCAGAAGCCTTATTTGGATCACCATTGGCCTCAAATTCTTTGAAGAGCCTTTCACTCTCCTCGTTCCAGCCGGGGATGTATTGTTTACGATATTCTCTTGGGATACATCGTTTTGCTGCACTTTTAACTACACCGATGAATCTGCTGTAGTTGCTATGGATAGGTCTTATCCATCGCAGATTGGAGTCAATCTGTTTAGAAACTTCATCCCAATTGGCTTTTTTAAAATTCCATCCCTGTTTCGGGCAGGAGTGAACAATAGGCACAAGCAATCCAGACTGGAGAATTATTGGTCTGTGCTGACTGTGAGGAAATTTGTTGAGCACTGTGCGTCGTATGTTGCTAAGTGGGTGTTGTGACTGCGTTACAAAACAGAGATCCGGGGTGTATTCTTTGTTCCATCGTGCAGAAGAGAAGGAAGCCTTATCCTTGGCATCATAGATAAGTTTAAGGTTTTCCGTTTCCATCCAGTCAGTAAGCTTTTCCCCATTTCTGTCGTTCTCCTTGTATCCCCATAGTGTGTGATGGCTGTTAAAGTCCCCTGCAATTATACTTGGATTTTGCAAAGTTGGGATTGGCGGAGATGGCCAGGGAGTTCCAGGAGGTTTATATACGTTGATTACTGTCAAATCACAGACTTTGATTGAGGTAGTAAATATTTCATTATCTGAGGAAGATGGCAAGACTTGATAGTGTGTGATATCGCTCCTCACATAGGTGGCAATCCCGTACTTCGCATGGTTAATTGCGGACACTAATTTAAATCCTGGAATCTTCCCTCTGGACTGCAGTTGGAGATCATTTTCGGTGTGGGTTTCTTGAAGCAGGATGATGTGAGTCTGATGTTCTTTGAGAACCTTTGCTAGGTGTTCACACTTTGCTCTGCTAATGCCTTCGACGTTAAGCTGGCATATTTTCAATGAAGGGTCAATGTTACGAACTTGAGGGCCCTGAAAAGGGCCTCTAGGTGTGTTTCTCCTCCATATTCCTTGACCGAGAGGTCGTTTCCGACAGTTCGGTCTCATCTTATTACTGTTGCTTTCTTAGCACCACCCGGGAGACACGTGTAGGGCAGAGTGCTGGTTAAACCTACGGACGTGAAGCAACGCAGACCTAATGAAGCCAGGCATCAGGAAGTTCAAGGGAACGGTGGCGAAGGGGCCAACGTTCAAAATAGAAATAATAATGATAATAATCAGCTAAATCAGAACAGAGGAAATGGCTATGGTAATCAGTATCAAGGGAGGAACAATGATTTCAGGGGAAATCAAGGGAGGAACAATGATTACAGGGGAAATCAAGGGAGAAATAATGATTTCAGGGGAAATCAAGGGAGAAATTATAATGACAATAGTTACAACCAGAATAGGGGTCAAGGAAGAGGACAGCCTAGTGGTAGTAATATACAGGCAAACAATGACAACACAGCCCAGAACAACCAGACCAGTGCAGTAGTTAGTAGTACTACAGCCAGCTGTAGCGGTTCTTTAAACGCGAACCAGGCTGCGAAGTAAGGTCAGAATCTCAGTCTGTAACATGCCCTGTCCATACAATTATACAGGAACCCTATGACCTAAATGTAAGAAATGAATTATTACATGAACTAAACGATGAAGGTATTATTCAGGAAGTGGTTAGTAAGAGCCCCATAGTTAAATTTAACGTGTCCGAGGCGTACACAGATGTTTTAATTGATAGTGGTTGTATGAAGAGTTGCATAAGTAATGCATTTTATGATAAAATGAAAGGAACTGGAGTAAATTTTGAGGAGATGCCAATTAAAAGTACTTTTGTTATCACAGCTGTTGGGAAGAGGTCTAAAGTAATTTCTAAGCAAGTTTTAGTAGACATTAAAATTAATAATCATGTAGAGAAGCAGATTTGTCTTGTAATTCCAAATTTAGTATTCAGTGTTATCTTGGGTTCAGAGTGGCTAAGTAGAGTGTCTGGTAACTTACGTTATGATGTAGGGAGTTTGAAATTTAACTGGGGTGATTCTGAAGTAGAAGTAGCGTTCAATGACCATATTCAGAGAAATAGTGTTGTAGGTGTGATTTGCACTTTAAATGAGATATCGCCAGCCGTAGAGCGGGGTTCTCCATGTTTTGTGGGCAGTGTGATTACGAACGGTAGTCTAGAGGACTCGTTACGTGATGCTGCATTTCAGGGAAATATAGAGGTGGAACAATGTGTTCGGCTCTATGATGTGTTATTGTGTAATAGGAGAGTTTTTGAGGATCGCATTGGTATGGCCAATTGCTATACACATTCATTGAACGTTATTGATAGGTCAGTATTCACAGGACATAGATATCCTGTACCTTTCGCTTATCAGAGTGCAGTTGAGGCACAAATTAACCAGATGCTTGAAGATGGGATTATTGAGCACTCTAACAGTCCTTATGTTAATTCTTTGATCACGGTACCCAAGGCCGACGGCACAGTTCGTATTTGTTTAGACGCTCGTTTGGTTAACAGTAAAATTAGTTCAGATCAGCTGAAATCTATGTCAATAGAGGAATTAATGCAAACATTTGAGGGGAAGAAGTATTTCACTTGTGTAGATTTGAGTTCCAGTTTTTGGCAAGTGCCACTTATGTACGAAGATAGACCATTTACAGATTTTAGTCATAAATATAACCTTTATCAGTTTTGCAGGGTACCTTATGGGTTAAAGAGTAGTTCAGCAGCTTTAATTAGGGCTTTAAACATCGCATTAGGGGATGACACAGGAGAGTTTGTAACCATTTACATTGATGATATGGTAATTACTTCACGCAGTTTTGAGGAGCATCTACGCCATTTAGATATAGTTTTTCAGAAGTTAGATCAGGCAGGGTTCACTTTGAAGCTGTCTAAGTCGTCATTCTGTCAGTCAGAAGTGCCATTTTTAGGTCATAGAGTGTCGAGTAGAGGTGTTACACCAGAAGAAAGTAGGGTTAATAAGATACTTAACGCAGAGGTGCCACAGAATGTTAAACAGTTAAAAACATACCTGGGAATTTGCAACTTTTTCAGGAGGTTCGTTCTTAAATACTCAGGGTTGGTAGAACCATTCAGGGAATTGCTTAAAAGTGGGACTCGGTGGAGATGGGAGTCCAAGCATGAACAGGCTTTTAGAGCGCTGAAGGAAGGTTTTGAGAAAGCTGTAGTGCTGAAATATCCTTTAAAAGATAAGGAATATGTGGTTATGACAGATGCTTCACATATAGGCATTGCTGGAGTATTATGTCAGAAAGATGATGAGGGTAATCTGTGCATTGTATCTTTAGCCTCGCGAGGACTGACAGCTGCTGAGAAAAGATACACGATTACTGAGTTAGAGCTTTTAGGTATTGTTTTCAGTTTAGGGAAATTTAGAATGTATTTAGTAGGGGGGAAATTTGAGATCCATACAGATCACCATGCATTACTATATATGAGGACTTGTAAACTCAGTTCTAACAGAGTTAGTAGGTGGATTCTTGCTCTGCAGGAATACGAATTCACAGTAAAATATATTAAAGGTAAAGATAACATTCTTGCAGACATGCTATCGAGGGACACTAATTTATTAAAATTGTATTGTATTGTATTGACTAGGCGGAAATTGAAAGTTTTAATTTTAATGATTACTGTCAATACGGAACCTGAAATGTATAATATCTCTAATAATGGACACTAATTTATGTAGGGATTATCCTGTGGTTAAAGCAGAGGACGGTATTTTAATATGTGCATGTGTGGACAGTAGCAACAGGGCATCGTTACAGACACTGAGAAATATGCTAGTGGAGCAACGTGAGGACGTTAAGTTAAGGGAGCCACATGGCTAGGTTGGAAATAGGTGAAGAAGAGTATGTGAAAGTAGGACGGTTCACGTACAAGATGCAGGATGGGCTTCTTGCAAGGAAATGTAGGAATAATCGGTGGGCAATATGTGTTCCTGCCACTTTGCGGGAGGAGCTAATTTGGTTCATTCATAGGGAATTAGGACACTTTGGTGCTGCCAACGTCTTCTATGAAATTGGTCGTGACTTCATTTGGAGTAAAATGGGAAGGGATGTTAGGAGGATTTTAGCTAAGTGTGACACCTGTCAAAGGAGTAAATATCCAGTTAAATATTTAGTGGGGGAGAGATCTGCAGTTCTCACCAGTAGTCCCGGCGAACTACTGTGTGTGGATTTATTTGGCCCGATCGTTAAAGGACAGTACAGCTACGAGTACATTTTTATAGTTATTGACGCTTTTAGTAAGTATGTCAAGCTATATCCGCTAAGGAAAGCCACGGGACTAGCGTGTAGCCGTCTGATCATTAATAAGTATGTACCTGAGTTTGGCCTTCCTCTCAGGATACTATCTGACAGTGGACCACAGTTTACTGCAAAGAAATGGAGAACCAGTATGCAGGAAGCTGGTATAACACACGTTCATTCCTCTGTAAGGTACCCTCAGGGTAATTCTGCAGAGCGTCCATTAAGGGAAGTGGCTTGTCTTTTTCGGACTCTAGTGCATGACAAGCATACGGCCTGGGTTGGACATCTTCCCAAGGTCGAGACTTGGCTGAATTCTGTCCAGCATGAAGAGCACGAAATTGACGCCATACGAAGTTCACTTCGGAAAAAGACCACAAAATGAACTAGCGAGGGTGTTGGGATTAAATGAGGGTAAGCAACCGGGGATGGATTACATTGTCCAGTTGGCGAAACAGAATTTATCTAAGTCAGCACAAAAGAGAATTCGCCAACAAAAAGAAACTAAATTTGACCTATTCGAGCCGGGAGACAGAGTCTTACTTAGAGTGCCGAAACAGTCAAATAAGCTAGAGAAAGTCATGTCCAAGTTCTTTTATCTCTACGAGGGCCCATTTATGGTTACCAAACGTATTGGCAAAACAGCATATGTGCTGGAGGATGGTAAGGGAAACAGGTTATACGGGACGTATAATATACATAGTCTCCGAAAGTATGTGTCATAAAGTAAGTGTGTTTAGCTGGCGAGCCAGCCTATCAAATGAGTAAGTGTGGTATTTGGTGCGTGGAAGATATGGTCTTCCAGGCAGGCGTATCAGAAGTCACACAGGGGGGTAGTATGTAAGTAAATGAGAGTTTTTAAGGTACAGGGAAATATGACGGGATTGTCGGATGCTCTTGAGCACTAAAATGTCTCGATACACCAAGGCCAGAATTTGGTAGCGCTGGTGAATTCCCATTTGTCTCTCAGAGATGGGTGAGCGCTTGGACAGGGTATTTTTGCTTAAGGCGTCCACGAGACAAAAGATGGGCCATCAGAAGGCGAGACAGTCCTTCATGAAACTCATACATAACAGCACACGTGATTTCTGTTTACGGCCTCGCCTTGTAAGATTTGTAAGTGAGTAATTTAGGGTAATTTGTACAATGGTATTATTTGTGTGAGGAGAACTGGTCTGTGTTGAGAACTAGTAGTAAGTAGAATATGGTCTACGGGAACTTAAGAAGACAGGGCGATTACGGCACAGAAATATTTGGTGTTATATGTAATGCGCATTTACTGTTTTTTTTTTTTTTTTTTTTTTTTTCAGAAGTCAATATTAATATCGTCTTTTATAAAGAGAGATTAAGTATTATGGTCACGATGCGCTGCCACAATAGTGTGATCGTGTGGTCAGTGATAAGTGAGATTAAATTTCACCATAAGGAAGGAACCTCCAGTGAAATTAGGAAGTTCTATGGTGATATACATATATCAGAACACCTTGATGCGTGTGATGTGACATCTTATATACATAGTGCTCACACAGTAATTATGTCTATTTTTCCAACATAGAGAAATTTGAGAGGCGGAAATATCCGTGGAACACTATTCTATATGAAAAACATTGGACTGGTTGCAAAGTGCAATACATAGTGACAGCAAACTTTGACGCAAAGTGCGTAAAGAAAAATTATGAGTGTATATATCTGTAATTTAGGGTGATTTCATTTATGTAATATGTATTTTGGATGAGGATTATTAACGTGTCTGGGATAATCGGATAATGGGCCGTCGTCACGGTAAATCATCCGATGATCCGAGGCGAATATGTAACGTGATTTTCGAGGGGTTTTTATGCCACTGGCATAAGTCAGTAGGAAGCCATTCTATATTTATTTATGCGGCAAATTGTTCAGCCAAGAGAATTTTTCATGTTAATTTATTATTATTATTAACTTATTATTATTATTAAGGTATTTTTTGGAGCATTATTATAAAATTATAAGCATACAGATAGGTTTTCTATGTCTTAGAAAACACTATCAAGCAAATTATTACGAACGACATTATCATAGAAAATTATATGATTACGGAATTTTACGGAGTTTTGTCAGTTAGGGTATTATGAGAGAGATGACTCACTGGGAATTCAAATACAGGCTTATTCTTGTCAAGAAGTATGTCGCAAGCCTGGGTTGCAGCATCAAGGAAAGGCGAAATTGTCTGGAACGGCAAACGCCATCATCCGCGCGCCGTGTGTATTGAGCCTAAGGAGGGGAGTAGCGGGGTGGCACAGCCAATCAGTGAGGACCACGTTAGGTGGAAGTCGGCACCGGAGTAGCGATGCGACGAGTGCATATATCGTTTGGCGCGCCGTGGAGTAAAGGACTATCTTTGTAAAACTTAACCAGTGTGGTTGTACGAGTGTTTGGCTCCGATATTCGGACCATAAAGTCACCAAATCTACAAGTATATCATCTACTAACGAAGGAGATGACGACGTCCAGGAAACAGTGGGAAGCTCTCTTCATCATCCAGTACGAGGGAAATGCTTCGGCAATTTCCAGCGGTAAGCGCGAATGACGCAGAACTACTCAATCTCTCGTTTCTCTTTGTTTTATATTCAGTATTCAGTAACTTCATAGCTTGGGAATAAGAGTAAAATCAGTAATTTATCCGAATCCGTTTTCACGTAATTTTCTAGTGGTAATATTCAAATCACAACGCTCCAATTTAAATTTTATACTTATTATTATTATTAATTTTGCTATACTTGTTTTATATAATAAATTCATTTCTTTTACAATGCAATCTTTGCTTTCAGTAGGTAGCATTAGATATAGACCAATTCCTTCTCCTGATACAATTGTTTGTTGGGTTAATGATCAAATCATACCACGATCTGAGTGAATAGATTCTTGAAGGTGTTCTACCGGAGCTAGATGTTGTAACATATAAATTTAGATTTCAACATAGCGTTGAGGTCTTGGCGCTCATTAAAACAACATAGCTTAGGCAAAGGTAAACAGTTACATTTGTCACCCAACAGAAAGGACCAGTCAAAACGTTTCAAGATGACCGCTTCTTACAACTTCAAGTTCTCCATGACTGTCACACCACCGCCATTGAAGCACGAAATTGACTCCACCAAGTTCAAGTGGTCGATGTTAGTGAGAGAACCGTCCGAAGAAGATTGGAAGAAGCCAATCATCAATCCAGAAGACCAGTTACAGGCCCAGAAACTACCAGAGAATATCTCACAATTCGACTACGTTTTGCAAGGAAACATCATGGCTGGACAGTACAACAATGGGAACAAGTGTTGTTCACCGATGAGTCGCGATTTGGCGTCCGATCACCTGGCGGAAGAGAGAGGGTCTGGAGAAGGCCAGGGGAAAGGTATTCGCCTTGCACATTCTCATCCGGGACGCCTTTTCAGGGTGGTTCTGTGATGGTGTGGGCAGAAATCAGTATGGCTGCACGGATGGATTTGGTCATTGTGGAGACTGGGAGCTTTACCGCACATCGGTATGTGGAGGAAATCCTTCTGGAGCATGTTGTGCCTTTCGCTCCATTTATTGGTGACGATTGCACACCAATGCAAAGCAATGCACGCCCACATGTTGTGCGAGTTCTTGGATGAAGCAGGGATTCATGCTATGGCTTGGCCTGCTCGAAGCCCTGATTTGAATCCTATTGAGCACGTTTGGGACTGGGTGGGGAGAGGAGCCCGTCAGCGCTATCCAGAGACCATACAGGACCGTACAGGACCTGCGGAATGCCCTCCTGGAAGAATGGGAGATGATTCCTCAACAGCATTAATCAGGAGCATCCCTGAAAGGTTGAATGCCATCATTGGTGCAAGAGCTGGCAATATGCGCTTTTGAAGTTGCGAACAGAGGTCTCCGAGGTCTGTGAAGTAAAGTGTGAGGTGTATAAAATCAAAGCAGATGTGCATTACCTTTAGGAGCTTACTAAAATTTCCTGCGCTTATAACGCTCTTTCCTTGAAGTGTGTATCTCTGGCTTAATTTGTTAAATTTGTTTATTATTGTCATTTTCTTCATTGTTAGACACCTACATGGGACCGTACTACAATATTTCATCATCATATAGTAGATTAGTGCCATAAGAGTCATAAATTTAAAATAAATTTCAGTTTTTGTAAGAAATTGAAGTGTTGCGTTTTTCGTGCAGGTCAGTGTATAAACATGTACATTCATTATATCACTAAAACATGCTAATATTTTGTATAAATTTAAAAAGCAAGAAAATAATGGAAAGGAAATGACAGACAACAGTTATTGGCTGCGTACTTGAGGTTCAATATAACATAGCCGATCAAAACATGGTAAACAAAACCAGGGGCGTAAAACTCCTCGCAAAATTGGGGGGGGAATTTATAAACTATGGTTGCCTACCTACCATTGAGAACTTTTTTCGTTTTAGGCTTAAAAGCCTGAAAATACATGGTAATATAGGTATAATGCTAGATTTAAAATAAAACGTTAATTTTACTCATTATTTCCAATTAAAATACAATAACAATCAGAATATGAATACAAAACATAAAACAAATTGTCAACAAGATTAACTGGAGGAATATCCATTTCGCAAGGTCCGTATTGACGTGTACAATGACAATTTCAATGGGTTGAGTGGTCTCCGCCCAATCAATACAATTGTCAACGTCGAGCAAAAATTCCGAACACAGACCGCCGTCGATATTTGTTTACAAACTCTCGAGCAAGATGCGTGCCATCGAGCTTGTCAACCATTTTCCGAGTAGGTGGCCACTAGACAGCAATGATTCCGTCTAATTTGTCCCATTGTAGATCGGAGGTGTCTTTAACCCTTTTCATCACCGAAAAACTTCTCTCTGCAGAACAGCTTGAAGCAGGTACGACAAGCATATTTACGGTCATCACTGTGACCATGAGGACTGTGGGAATCCTGTCAAAGGTGATTGGGCGCCCATCACAAAACATCCCTAAACCTACTCGCCATTTTCCCATAACTGTGTTCTTAAAAGCACACGGGGAGAGAGAAGTGCATCAACCCATTAAAAAACGGCATTGGCTACATAGCATTGTGACACTCATTTCTCCTCATAATCCACCACAAACTCCCAACTACAGTATAAGGACAACGGGAATTATGTCACGCTACTTCTGAGCGCCTCCGACCATACAACATGTCCATAACTGCTAGTGAATTTTAACCACGCCCAACCTCGAACTTACCTTAGTCATTCTGAGTGGCTCCGGTGGCGTAGTTGGTAGCATGCTGAGCTTCTATGCCCAAGATCACGGGTTCAAACCCGGCACAAGTCGTCAGATTCTTTAAAAGCCTTAAAAATCCCTCAGTATGCCTTCTTTCGGAGGGGAAGTAGAGCCGGCAGTCCCATGCCATAGATTTATGGCATGAAAAGGAACCGTCCACTAACTACACTTGTGGAAGCTAAAATTTGTAGGTTAGATTGATAACGCTATATTAGTTCCAACGTTCGCCGCCAGGTGCTGACTGCGATGACATTTAGTAGCCACGTCCGCAGCTAGGTTTCATGGATGGTAGCATTTGGTAGCAAAAGTCCTTCTACCTGATTCACAGATAACACACACTAATACAGCCATCACAATTATCACCGGTTATCAGACAAATTCTACACACTCAAAGTACACGGGGCTACATGACCACGTTGCCGCAGCCCCAACCAAGGAACCAACCAACCAACCTTAGCCATTCTGCTAGGACAGTTAGACAGGCAGACGAAAATAGATAAATTAAGGAATGAAATAATAAGAATGCAAGCTGAAATAGAAGAACCCTCATGCGGAAAAAAATCCAGATCAAGGCTGAAATAGTTTGGACACATTAAGAGAATGGAGAATGGAAGAGTAGCAAGAAAGTAGATGGAGGTAGAAGTTACTTGAAGACCCAGAGAAAGACAAAGAAGAAGAAGGTGGCTAGATGTAATAAAAGAAGGAGGGGCAATGTCAAGACCATCTTCAAAGACAAAGTGTTTTTGGATAGACAAAAGTGGAAGAAGTTCACAAATTGTACCCGGTTCGCAGGAGCAAAAAACTGATTATGATGAAGACCATCAGATTGACAAAAATGACTTGTGATTTTCAGTGCACAAACTACTGCCGTATGGTAGCCTCACCCAGTCCCTACTGGAAATGTTAACAAGGCATACTGTCACCATCAATAAATATCCTCGACTGAGCATCACACTAGACCTGGCTGGGCAGCGGTCGCTTGGTAGTTCTAGGCCCTTCATGGGCTGTAGTGCCAGTGGTTAAAAGTTAAAAAAGGTGTTTTTTTTTTTTAACATTCAGAGTGCATTATGGTGTTTGAGGCATTTTCAGTGTTGCCTTAGTAAACAAAAGTTGACCGACTGTAAAGCATCAAACTTTTGTTGTTGTTTTTTTTTTTTCTTTTGCTTTCAGGGTGCTATTGACGCCACGGTTCGTCGCCAATTCTACCACGTGGTGGTGCTATTGACGAAACGGTTTGCCGCTATGAGCGCGCCTCTTTAGTTTCACTTTCCAGCTGGCTGAGGCAATATTATTTGCAAGTAAACACCTGTTCTTTTGTGATAGTCCATAGAAACATGTACTTCGCATTTTTTATCGCTATGGTGATGTGAATTATGCTGTTCATTTGCTAAAAGAGATGGCAAAGTTTGACTTATGTTTGACTTCTGTGTGCTGTAATTGCTGACAACAGACCAATTAGTAGTTCGAGTAGTCTACCTACCCACTAAAAGTACGATTTGTCACCCCTAGTGAAATGCCATTCAGCCAGCCACTACATAAGGCAGTCTTTACCTACATCAAGATACATTATCCCAACAAAAACTATTTTCCAGATATGCCCTGAAGGAAACTTTTGAGTACATGTGTGTAAAATGTAACCCAATGCAATAGAACCAATAGAAGAAGGAAGAATATGTTAAATTGATTTAGGGCCTTGATGTAGAATGGGGCTAAGTTGTGTGAAAATGCTCAGTACATGGGTGTTTATTCATCTAGAAATCCATAGCAGTTAACGGTTAACCCTTACCCCTCGAATTAAAATTCTCTTAGCTATCCCTACAGCTCGCATTTCATTTCTGAACTTTTACCTTCTATCACATGTATTTATTTAGCTCTGCTTTAGAACTATAACTAGCTCCTAAATTATACATATATGTCTACACTCTTCTACTAAAGTTATTAAGGAAATAAAAGCAGTATGCAAAATAATTTATTATTTTTATTATTAACTTTATTGGCCACATTGGACCACTTGAGTCTTCTATGTACACTTTTTCTTTGAAGGTTGTATTGTTTGATTCTTCTTATCTGCCCAGTACTTCTTCATTCGTTCTGATCGCAGTGTTCTTAATTCGTCTGAAATCTCTACAGGCGGTCTGTGCATCATTTCTTCTGAAAATTTGTGATTGTTAAGAAGGGTGGTAATTTTATTCTTGTTCTCTGCATCTGTAATTTCTGAGTCCAACTGTTTTGAGATCCTCTTGAATTTCTCTGATCCAATGCCCTCCAGTCTTCTTTCCCAGATTTCTCAGCACTAGTTGTCGTAAAATCCTGTTTTCTGGTAATCGTAGGATGTGAAAGAAATAAGAGATTCTTTTCTCTTCATCGTGCTGGTAACTGGGTCAATCTCTCAATAGACTGTTTCATTGGAGAGGATTCTCCAGACTCCTCCAACCCGGTACTTTTTATTTATGCAAGTTCTGATAATACTTCTTTCAGTTTTGAGGAGCTGATCAGTTCTTCTTCCATTTTTAATTTGGAACATGGTTTCGCAAGCATAAGTGGCTTCGGGCAAAGTTACAGTTTTGTAGTGTTGGATCTTAGTGCCTATTGACAAACATTTTTTGTTATAAGTTGATCTGGTAAATAATTAATTAATTATTGTATAATATTATTAATAATAATAATCAATTATTATACTTGTCAAATTCAGCCAAGCTATGTTTATCGAGAAATTTTATCAATAGGAACACTGTCAGTCACCATCAACCTGTATACATTAAATAGTTTTGCCATAAACGTGTAGGTCGTCAGCCATAAGTGAAAACAAATAACAACATTGCAAAATAAAAATAAATTGTATGCACGGATAATACTTCAGTTTTGAGTGCCAGCAGTTCAAAGATACCACTATGTTTCACTTATCACTGCTTACTACGTCGCATTCATCAAATTCAGAGTCAGATATGTCATCTCTATCATCAAAAACTTGCTGTATTTCATCCTCTGACAATGTCCGAGCAGCCATGTTTGCTTACTATCAGTCTGGTGGTCACCGAGTAACAGCTGACAGGTTGCACGGCCTTCCAAATAAGAGTTTAACGGTTGGCTGCTTCGTAATATTGAGAGTTCTCGACGTTCCTCACACAACCAACAGATCACAGCACCAAATAGGAATAGATAATTTATCAGTGCAGAGATGACAGACGAGCAGTAGAGGACACAATTATGATGTCGGGGCTTGCCCGACACACGACTGGAACGGGAAATTCATTATGTTGGGGCTTGCCCGACTGACAAGGGGTAACGGTTAAACAACTTTCTTTTCTTTTTGCTGTGACAACAAAGATGATGTTTTATGTTGGCACTGGACATCTTGTGACATACCCGAAGAGCAGTCTTTGTTTAGGCTGACTCTACATACATATTAAAAACACACAATTGAAAATATCTGCATAAACACTAGGGAAATGGCACCTGATGACTTTGAAGGGGGACACCTGGTACAAGCTATAGGAGAAATTGGCTTAGGTATTTTCTGGCCAATTTAGAATTGTAAATTCCCTGTTACTAACATTGAAATATTAGAAGCTATTTTTGAGTGTTTTCTAAGTAATCTATTAACTGTTACATACTCATACACCTTTCATTCAAAGAAAAGCTATCTTGTTCTTCAAGACATTCTAATTAAGAAAGCTAATTAAATTAAAACATGGCATAACAGATCAAAAATCTTAACAAAGAAAATAACCCAATACCTTCACCTAAAATATTGGCCCTGAATCAGAGACTTACTTGCAAGAAAAACAGTTGCTAAGCGACAGAATCTCTCGGTAACACTGATAGTACTGATGGCAGCTGGACGCATCCACTCTAGCAGCAAGGCCCATTGCAGAGCCAACGTCACCATTTGGGTTGTCTTTGAGTTGCTATTCTGCCTGCACAGCACATCACAAAGTGAATATCACTAATATTCAAATCACATAAAGGAACAATTTACTAACAACTTTCAGTTGGCCAACACACACTTACAGCATCTAGCCCAGGTTAGTCAAATCAAACATATATTGACCTTGTTCTGATGATGTTCACTTGACAACCGAAACATGCCGCCCTTGTAACCTCCTCCCAACCCCACCCCATAATCTGTGTACACAATTAATCACAAGTAATGCTGGTAGAGTCTCATATTTTCGCCTAATATAAATAAATGTTGACCATCTGAATTATAGCCAATGTGGGGACAAACGTCTACAGGGTCTTTCAGATAACGTAAGATTGCCAAGCGGCGGTTTTGTTACTAGATTGTGTTCATTATATACACTCCCTTCATACCGGGTGAGTTAGCCGTGGGCGTTACGGCACGACTGTTGGCAGTCCCTCACATCCGGGAGGCGAGGAGGTTCGAATCCCCCCGCCGGCAACCTTGAAGATGGTCTTCTGTGGTTTCCCATCTTCCTTCCAGGCAAATGCAGGGGTTGGTCCCTAACTATAGGCCACAGCCGATACCTTCCAACTCCTCGTCCTTACCTTCCAACTTCCCTCCCCAACGGTACGTGTAGCTCACCCATTGGGTGTCCGTCTCGAAGCAGCTACAACACTGGCGAGCCGAACATGTCCTCGGACACTCCCGGCACTAAAAGCCATACGCTAAAAAAAAAAAAAACCTCCCTTCATAACATTATTGCCGCGTTCGAGCAGAAAGCGATGTAACATAGACCTTTGTTCTGTGAATTTTAAAGTGCATTTCACTTCACAATTTTCGGAATACTAAAGTCATCTGTTGAGATATGCTCGAACTACTTGCAAAGAACATATTCAGCAAACATGGTAGATGTCAGTTCCATGAATATCTCAATTACACAAAATGTAACATAGATGTTTGTTCACACATACACTTCAATTGTTGATTAGGTGAAACTGAAAAAGGCTTCAAAGCTTTATACAGTAGAACCCCTATTTAACGTTTTTCTAGGGACCGGTATTTTTTAACCTTAAATGGGGGTTTTCCTTAAACCGAGGTTTCAATAGGATTCATCACTAGCTGCAGCACTCTCTCCACATACAGTGCACTCTCGTTAATTCACGGTAATTAATGCACGAACTTCCGCAGTTATTTTTGTTAAGCCTAGTAAATATATAATTTTCAAAAGAAAAATATGTATTGTCCGTTGAGCCATTATATATTTAAACACAAATTGTGCTAAATGTTCCGGCATAACTCAACAAAATGACAGTGTTTCGCCCCGGTGTGCAATTGGGCTCTTCAGTTGGTTAAAGCACACCTCACCAAGACACTGTCTAGTACACACTGGGAAGGCCATTGCAAGACGTATTTGATACATGTGTATCCACGTCACGAGCAAAGCCAGTGCACTATGGGAGTCGAAACTCCACTCCAAAGCAATTATAACCTTACCTTGGCATTGAATATATAAATTCAATATAGCACAATTTGTGTTTAAATATATAATGGCTCAACGGACAATACACATTTTTCTTTTGAAAATTATATATTCAATGCCAAGGTAAGGTTATAATTGCTTTGGAGTGGAGTTTCGACTCCCATACTGCACTGGCTTTGCTCGTGACGTGGATACACATGTATCAAATACGTCTTGCAATGGCCTTCCCAGTGTGTACTAGACAGTGTCTTGGTGAGGTGTGCTTTAACCAACTGAAGAGCCCAATTGCACACCGGGGCGAAACACTGTCATTTTGTTGAGTTATGCCGGAACATTTAGCACAATTTGTGTTTAAATAAGCCTAGTAAAGACATAACAATTGGATAAAATATTGAAATAGGCTTGAACACGCAAAATAATAATTATAACACTTGATTGTAGTGTCCTATAAGACATGCTAGGCTAGTGGTAGGCCTATGTGGATTATGCCTACATTAATATTTAAAAAAAGGCATCTCGGTTTGTTTCTTAGATCGTTTATTCTTATTTTCGATTGCACATTTCAGAAGAAAACATTATAGGAGAACGAAAATTCATCTCGTTTTTCTATATAAGAGATAAGTGTGACTAGAGACACTAGCTTGACTATGGGAAACGTTCGGGATTTCCGTTGCCTACTCCCGCACTCGATATCGACTGGATCTCCGTTTTCCTAACCAACAGTCAATTCCGTGCTATTTCTTCTTTGCTTTCATGTCTTAAATCATAATCGCCTTTATCGACGTCTAACTTGCCCGTTCGAAATATCGTCGTTACAGAAGTCGGCAAGGTACGAGCGTAGTAGTGGTATTTTTCTCCCGAGTGAAAGTGCATTCCTCTTGTATTGTTTGGGTTTCGAAGATAAAGGAAATCTGTGCTATACCACTCGCGCCAACATGCTCGTATTTTTCGAAGATTGCGCAAGTAGGCCTACTGTTACATCGCAGAGAAACGCAGTTCAGTCTTCTCGTATCTCAATGATTTCATCTTAACGCATTGCGTCGCATCAGAGCTCGGCCGCGTGAGTGTTAGCACGCTGTAGGCCTACATCGTTAGTCTTCAGCCGCGGTCGGCTCGCTCGTGCATGTAGCGAGGAATCGATATGGAAGATGATCGATCGTATCGATCGCTAAGCGTCTGCGCTCTAAATTCCTTTTCTGCCTTGAATCATTCTTAACGAGCTTATGACGCAGTTCAGTCTCCTCGAATCTCAATGATTTCGTCTCAACGCATTGCGTCGCATCAGAGCTCGGCCGCGTGAGTGTTTGCACGCTGTACATCGTTAGTCTTCAGCCGCGGTCGGCTAAGTTCGAGCTTGCTCGTGCATGTAGCGAGGAATCGATATGGAAGATGATCAATCTTATCGATCGCTCAGCGTCTGCGCTCTAAATTCCTTTCCTGCCTTGAATCATTCTTAACAAGCTTATGACGCAGTTCAGTCTTCTCGAATTTCAATGATTTCATCTTAACGCATTGCGTCGCATCAGAGCTCGGCCGCATGAGTGTTAGCACGCTGTACATCGTTAGTCTTCAGCCGTGGTCGGCTAAGTTCGAGCTCGCTCGTGCATGTAGTGAGGAATCGATATGGAAGATGATTGATCGTATCGATCGCCAAGCGTCTGCGCTCTAAATTCCTTTTCAGCCTTGAATCATCCTTAACGAGCTTATGACGTCTTTTTCATAGGTTCTTAATGTCGCTTTACCAAAACGAATAGAAATATATACTTGAGAATTTTAAAATTCCCTAACGCTAAATGCGGGTTTTGACGTAATGCGAATTACGTTAAATCGAATATAAAATTGCATTGCACTTATGGAATAATTTTCGGGACTTGAATTTTTTTCCGTTAAATGCAGGTTTATGCTAAATCGAGGTCACGCAAAATCGGGGTTATACTGTATATAACATTTCACTTACCCTGATAAGCCCTGGCTGTGCAAGTGAAGAATCGGCAAGTACGGCCAGTCCACAGGAAGAGCCACCTCTGATCCCCGTTTACTGGCAGTCAGACTAGCGATGTCTAACGGACTTTTTGCTCGTATTTCAAAGACACCAAGATTCTGCTTGTATGAGGTCCTCAGGTGAGGAAGGCTGCAACATTAAAATCCACTATTGGAGAAACCATTAACAGCCCATAATACTAGCTATGGTAGTCTTTGGCATTATGGTCTCTCTTCGGGATGTACTTCTACCACTTATTTCCCATGTCTATGGGGCTTAACTCTGATATCATACACTGTTGAGCTTCTCATGTGAAATTCTTCTATTGCCGTATATATTAGCACCTGAATGTGAGATGACTGAACATAAGAAGAGGGAGAGTTTTGAGTGCCTTCTTGGGAAAAAGAAAAAAGATGTTACAAGGCCAGTTGTAAAAGCACATCCACATCAGCTGAGAGTTGAATGCAGAAATCATCATGTGTACTGCATTTACTGGCATATTTGTTGCCATGGCATAATCGTCACACCCTACTTTTCAAATACAAAAAAATTGGTATATAAAATTCATGGCACAATCGTCACATAGTATATTCGTATTTATGTGCCGGTAAGTTGCACATGCTGCTGCAAGCTTATAAGCTGGCGTGAGCTTAACAGAAGAAAGGAGCGCTGTCTCTGTGCCTGCAAGCTATGACTCACGCTACGCAAGCTAGACAGTGGTTGCAATAAGCATTAGTACAGGGGAGTGGAACTTGTATTGACCCATCACTTCCGCGAGTTGGCCTTATAATGACGAGCTTCATAAGCTGCCGTACAAAGCTCTGTTAACCCCAGTTTGCCCACATGAAAACAGACCCAACTGCTATTGGCAGAACATTATGCAAGGAACATCCCGTTAAATTTAAAAATGGCATGCCGTGCCTTAGTAGCACCAGCCACTTCCATGGAAACATTCAATCAGAGACCAGTTCATGATGTTATGCACATGGTGTTCACAATGAGAAAATACAAGAATTATATAGTGATCTTGAATTGAAGCAAATACAGTACTTTTTTTTCTTTAAATTGTGGTATTTCCTCATTGAATGTTAAATATTTTTCGCATAATCGTCACAACCTGCTTTGCTTCTATGAATTTTAGGTGACGATTATGCCACAATTCAACATTCATGCTGTTTAATAATTTACGTTGTGTGACCTTATTCATTCATTGCCCGTTACTAAGCAACTACAGTATTACTACAACATCCTTCCAAAGCAAATCTCTTTGATATCTTTGAAAAAACCGACAACAGATGGATTGAGTGTTGAGTTGGATGTTAATTTGTATGTACATTCATATCACAGGATAGAAACTTAAAGAGTGGCTCACATTTAAAGCCAACCGCTTCCTTGCTGGGTGAGAAACACATCACAGAAGTGAAAATAATTGAGCAAGGAGAAATGAAAATGATTTTAGCCTGGCTGTAATGAAATGACAGACTGTTTTAAACACATTTTCCTCTGATATTTAACACAAACAATTTGATGATGCATATATGTTTATTATAATGCTTAGCCATTGCTCTCATAATGCCTGATATCACCGAGTGACATTAATATCTCCTCGTATATTAGTTTCCACCTCCCCATATATTGGCACCATAAAACTCAAATAAAAAGTGGGACTGTTATGTGAGTCAATACAGTATCTATCTTGCTGCAATGTCACATTTTCTCATAAATATACTAGCACTAAATTTGATACTATGTCAGCCATTGGTACATTAATATAGCCATGACGGTGAACTGATACCCAGTAGCAAGCTTTTCATCCCCATAATCCTGCCGCCAAGTTCCACCCAAATAATTATAAAGGTCCCGTGTCGGCTTCCTTTCACTCGACATAAGACATCCTGACGGTTCTCTCATGGTTACTTAGAGGATAGAAACTTAAAGAGTGGCTTACATTTAAAGCCAACCACTTCCTTGCTGGGTGAGAAACACTTGTAAAGGGCTTAAGGAACAAACACAAGCCAAAATCTTTGTTCGCCTGTGGATATGCATTGAATGTCATGGCTATAACAATGACAATGCAATTCATTTAAGCCGGACTGTTAGCTCTGAATGCTGAGAACATGTTTATAGCTTGTTGTTGTTGTTGTTGTCCAGGGGCTTAGCAACATCATAGTCATGTAGTCTCATGTACAGGGTCATTATATGTGTGCGCGCAAGTAAAAACGGCAAGCTAAGCCGGCTGTGACTGGCGCAGATCGCGGCTGCGTGTACCCGGTTCAGCCGGTGCATGGCGCGCTCCGCTGACTCATATTGGTTCGGCCACTGTCTTGGCAAACCAGTTTTGTGTTTCCCTATTTGTTTCCACTCTGTGTGGTTGTACATCCTTATTATTTGTCTTCATTGTATTTATTCATTGTCAAGTTTGTTTTGTTTATGTTGGTTAGTTGTCATGATTCATTTGTTTTGATTACATGTTGTATTCCCACTGCCGGTGTTTCCAGTGGGATATTTTTGCTTAGAAGATATTTTGGTATTCTAAGTTGGCCACTTTGATTCTTCTTCTTTCTCTTTGTATTCTCTTTGACTTGTCTTTGAACTCTCTGCTGTGATTGGCTGCTTTCAGCCTATCAGAGGCCTCCTTGCTGTTTGTAGCGACCAGTCACGTTTTTCTTCTTCGTCTTTAAGCTTGTAGCCATGACAGAATGTTGTGCTTTGATACTGGTTGTGATCTATCGACGAATATCCAGTTAATCACTTCTGTAATTGGTGCTATCTTCATAGTAACCGTGCTTAGTGATCATATCCTGCACATGATTCATATTTTTGTTAGGGCAGTGACATTTTGGTGATTTTCGGTCTCATCAGACCATGCTTGTTGTTATCGCTACGCGCCATGTCGACGAATTCTTCAATCCGCGGCGTCGGATAGTTTGTTGTAACATGTTTAATTCTGATCTTCACCTATTGCCTAACAATTTGTCATCACGCGTATGAATATGATTTTGTTTCGTGTGATAAGTAATTCATCGTTTGTCTTGAAGCATGTGCTACAAGGCCATGCACTATCTTCCTGCACCATCACTGAAATGGAGGTTGACACTGGGCTCAACTACTTTACTATTGTGACACTACCGAGCGATTGGCATATCCCGGTATTTGTATGACAGCAACTACTTTGACTTTCTGCGTTTCACACATAATTTGTTTTATTAACAATTCATTTTTTGGGCTTACGGTATCGGCGCATCACTGTAAGTTAGTCCTGGTTCGACGACACGTTCTCGTTCCATGCAACCTGTTTTCATTATTTGTTGCAACTCCACTTGCGTTGCATGTTTAAACTATACCATTCTTTGGAACCGCCTTGTATAGCATGCCGTTCCTTGATGTATTGATCTGTAGCTACGTTCAAGACAATTTATGTGTTTTAGGCTCAAGCCTTACGTGTGTTAATTCCATGCGAGTGTTTCTTCAATTGTGTAAATTTGTGCCAGTGTTTCTCATATATTTGTGTGCCACCTTTGAATATTTATTTTATGTGCCACCTATTTGATAATATATCTTACTGTATTATTAGAAATTGTTTGTGTTGTGCCCTTTATGCCTTCCTGGACCTCCTTACTTGGTGACAATGATATTGTCTGGTCCTCCACATGTTTGCTAAATTGTTATGCGACCTTTTATAAAGTCAACCCTTTTTTATCATTACATCTTTATCTAATGCTTTGGCCAACAAACCCTTATACATGTCCGCTATTACCAGAATACTCTTGGTGGGTTGTTGACTTCCCGCGTTGGCCATTACACATATCGTTAGTTCACATGTGTTTTGTCATTCATATGGACATGTATCTGCAAAGCTTAGATGTTAGTGTTGCATGTTTAGTGAGTATTGTGATTACTGAGATTGTTGGTCATGCCTAGACACCAATTCACAATGAAAAAACATATGTTTATCCATAATTCGTATATGAAAAGCAGAAAATCTTGTTCTGAAACAAGACGAAAATTTCGAATCAAGTTTGCAGAAAGACCGCCTAATGCCAGTAAAATTAGGAGGCTCGCTAAACGATTCAAGGAAACAGGCTCCGTAAATAATAAAAGAGTTGACGGCCATTTTTTCATCAGAAGATGTCAGGTGTGTGTTACAAGAGAGGGAGGACATTTTCAGCATCGCCTATGAGCACTGTAAGTACACATTATTGAACATGTTTGGTAAAAGAGTGAAAGTGTGTGCCAATTACTGGCTATCTTGAGAATTTACTGAACAGGGCATTATGAAAATCCAAATGTAGGCCTATTTCTTAATCTCATGTAATTTTTTTTTTTTCAAGATTAGGGAATAACCCATCACAATTGGGTACAATCGTGTTGACCGACTGAAAAACATTAAACTTTGTTTAATTTTTAGAAATTAAAAAATTGTTAAAAAGGCATAAAGAGTTTGTACACTATTATTATGTAAAAGAAGGAAATAAATGAAGTTAGTTAGTTATTGTTGTTTTAAGGGGCGGAACTACGAGGTCATCTGTCCCTGAAATAATTATAGAGATGGTAAACTTTCTCAGCAAAGAAGTGGCTTTCCTCACATATAGGGATGGATGATGATGATCGTATGGCATCAGCTACCATGGTGACCTTCTGAGTTAGAGCCACTGAGGCAAACTACTCCCCAATTTCAACATTCTGTTTAACCCTACCATCTGGTAGAGAAAACCAGAACTCCACTCGGTAACCTATGGCTGACACTTAATTTATTTTGTCTTGTAATCACCAAACGTGATATGAGAGATCTTTTACAAGTCAACATTTTATGACTTGGAGTCCCATGGATTTTTGATGAAGGGCCTAGGCCTACCAAGCGACCGCTACCCAGCCCTTTGGCCTGCGGACATTGGGGTGACGTGTGGTCAGCGCATCGGATTCCCTCGGCCGTTAATCTTGGTTTTTGTGACCGGGACGCTGCCTCACTGTCAGACAGATACTCAATTGTCCCTTCCTAGCTTTCGCATCCATTTGTGCATCTATGGCTCTCAAGCAGTCTTCAAACACTTTCATTGTCATCCATGACCTTTCATTATTGGTATATTTTGTTGGCAGCATCTTAATATTTTTAAAACATCTTGGCTTTGCAAACTTGCCTACAGTTAAAGGTGGAAGTTTTTCAGTCCCATCACTGTTCACACAATAATACTGTCACATGCTCTTGACTGCAGTTCCCTCTATAACAATTTTCTCCTTCAAAAGCCATAGTTCGGTCAGGCATTAAATTAAAAAACAGACCTGTCTCATCGGCATTAAAAATGTCTTTGGGGTCATATTGAGATACAAGTCCTTTCCACTCTAGAACAGTATTAATGTCCACACTTTTGCTCTCACCACACACTCTCTTGCTGCAAATCCCATGCCGAATCTTGAATTTGTGTCGCCAGGCTGATGAGGCATGAAAATCTTCAATACTGACCCGATGAACCAGTTCAGTTGATTTTTCACAAATCATAGGACCACTGATGGGAATGTTTTCTGCTCTGTGTTACTGGAACCACTGTAAAGCCATCTTCCAGGCATTCATATTTCCCGCCTTGAATCCGTGAGCGCTTGTTACTGGATGCTCCGAACACGTGTGCACTTTTTTCCATTTCACTCACTTTCATGACGATCGAATTCAATGTGGAAGCTGAAATTCCTATTTCCTCGCTATTTCTATGCGCTTCTTATTCCCACTTTCTTTAACAGCTTTTAAAATGTTCAACTTATCGGCGATCGTAACACACATCCGCTTTCTTCCACTCATCTTAACATATGCTTCAGATGCTGTCTAACTGTGTTTGCTGGCTGCTTCCTGTATTTTGAGAGATCAAGGTATTTGTTACACAAATAGTGCTCGCTAATAATTATTAAGTAAGAAGCTGTTTTTATCATTTCAAATTATCTTGTCGATTTTGTCGTTATGGTTGCGGTCCATCGTTATGCGTTACGGACATGGACACAGAGACGGACGTGACGTCATGCAGCCGTGCGGGAAGTGACGTCATGCAGCTGCGCGGGAACGTGACGTCATGCTCACGCGGGGAGCGAGAAGCAGACGCTAATGATTATTGGAGTCTGTTGAAAAGGGCTGGCGTCGAGCGACCTGGGGCTTTCAGCGAAGCGAACACAAGAATACACTCCACAAATCTGTAAATCAGTATTCTTCCCTTATTTCAGATACACTATTCATTAAACAAACATATAAGGCATAGTCATGACCCCTTCATGGAGTAGGCTATTGTCTAAATCTGGACACTCATACTACATCATCATCATCATATTGAGCAGTTTCCGACCGCTGGTCGGGTCAGCTTGGAACATAAGCCTCTCCATCGTTTCCTGTCCATCCACCATCTCTCATCTTCCACTGTGTCCCAGCATACTCCTCTTTCCTCCACACTCTTCTTAACTCCTTTTGTCCATTTGTCCCTTGGTCTTCCCCTTGGCCTCCTTCCCTTCATTTCCATTCCAAACATCTTCTTCGGTAT
This sequence comes from Meconema thalassinum, assembly GCA_946902985.2. Lineage (NCBI taxonomy): Eukaryota > Metazoa > Arthropoda > Insecta > Orthoptera > Tettigoniidae > Meconema > Meconema thalassinum. Next base: position 219,475,538 of record OX336390.1, on the reverse strand, counting down.
CCTCTCCTCTCGCATCCTCCTCACATGTCCATACCATTGCAACCTAGATCGCTCTATTCTATTTTGCAATGGTTCCTCTCTCACTATCTCTCTGACTCTCTCATTCCTTACTCTGTCCATTCTTGTTACTCCTACCCTACTCCTCTGGAACTTCATCTCCACTGCTCGTATTTTATTCTTGTCCCTTTCCTTCATCACCCATGTTTCTGAACCATATATGAAAATTGGCACAAAGTAGGTCTTGTAGATGTTTCCTTTACATTTTTGTTGTACATCTTTATACCATATCATCCCCCTAACACTCTTGAAAAATCCATCTACGCACCTTCCCCTTTCATTTACTTCCATCCTATTGCCTCCCTTTTCTTCAATTATGCTTCCCAAGTACTTGAAGCATTCTACTTTCTGCAACTGCTGTCCTCCAAGTGTTATGCCCATATCCAGTCTGTTCTTCCTCCTCGTTGTGATGACCACTTCACTCTTTTGTGCTGAGAACTTCATCCCATATGATAACTACCTTCTCCCACTCATCTAATTGCTCTTGTACTTCTTCCTCATCCTCTCCCCATACCAGAGTGTCATCAGCAAACAACATTGCCTTCATTTTCCTTTCCCCAATGCTATTTACCACTTTACGTATGATTTCATCCATCACCACTATAAATAACAGGGGTGAGAGAGCACTTCTTTGTTTCGGACCACTCTCCAGTTGAAACCATTCCGTTCTCTCCCTTCCCACCTTTACACAGCTTTTGCTTCCCTCGTACATTGCTTTCACTCATGCCACTGTCTCCTTGTTCACTGCTTTTGCTCTCATTGCTTCCCATACCTTGTTTCTATTAATACTAACATATGCTTTCTCAATATCCAAGAAGGCCATCACCAGATCTTTCCCATATTCATAATGGTGTTCTTGTAGCTGTCTTACAGCAAAGATGAGGTCAACTGTTGACCTTCCTGGCCTGAATCCATACTGTTCTTCCCTCAGCCCATCTTCAACTTCTGTCCGAATTCTTCTCTCCAGTACCTTCTCAAATATTTTGGCGCAGTGGCACACGAGTGTAATTCCCCTGTAGTTCTTGCATTCCTTCCTACTTCCCTTTTTAAATATGGGTATTATTATCCCTCTTTTCCAGTCCTCTGGTATTTTCTTCTCCCTCCATATCACTTTCATTACTCGAAAGAGCCACTGTGTTCCCATCACGCCTGCTGCTCTCACCATCTCCACACTCACTTTGTCTATTCCCGGTGCCTTTCCCCCTTTCATCTTCTTTAATGCTTCCTCCACTTCTTTCCATGTCAATTCCTTCTCTGAAATGACTTGGTCACTGTCTGTTTCTTCCTCCACAATGTTCACTACGCTGGTTTTAGTTGGATTTAGGAGTTCCTTGAAGTATTCTCTCCAAATAACCTTTACTTCTTCCATATTTTCAACCTCCTTTCCATTCCTGTCCACCATTCTGACATTTTCCCCTGTATCTCTTCTCTTTGCCTTTATCATTCCATACAACACTTTCTTACTGCCATCACAGTCCTCCTCCATCATTTCTGTCCATTTCTCCAGCCATTTCTTTTTCTCTTCCTTCACTACTTCTCCTGCTTCTTTCTTCCACTCTTGGTATTCTTCTCTTGTTCTCTCTGTCCTCTGTTGGAACCATTTCCTGAATGCTTCATTTTTGTTTTTCATTGCTTCCTTAGTTCTGGGGTTCCACCATGGTGTTTCCTTCCACCTTTTCTTTCCACTAGTTCTGCCACACATGACTTCCGCTGCTTCTACCAACACGTCCCTGAACCTATTCCATTCTTCTTCACCTGTTCTCGGATCATCCTTCGGTAATTTGTTCCTCACTAATATCTGGAACTTCTCCTTATTTCCATCCTCCTTCAGCTTCCATGTCCTTATTCTTCTTTCTTGGTTCTCAGTTCTCCTCTTTTCCTTCAGTCCTCTCACCTTGGCGACCAGCAGATGGTGGTCACTGTCCAGGGCTTCTGAAGGTATTACCCTTATATCCGTGATACTCTTCTTTGTCTCCTTCCCACATAGAATGTAGTCCACCCCTGATTTCCTAGTCAAATCCCTGATGTTCCAAGTAATTTTATGGCTCTCTCTCTTCTTGGACCATGTGTTTCCAACCATTAGCCCATTTATCTTGCACAGTTCCAGCAATCTCTCTCCTTCCTTATTCCTGTTTCCCCATTCTTCACCACCAATCACTTCCTCAAAACCTCTTCTATCAGTTCCGACATGGGCATTTAGGTCCCCCATGACTATCAGGTTTCTCCCTACTAACTGCTTCTGCAACTCTTCTTCAAACTCGTCCTTCTCGCCTTCTGTGCATCCCACCTGTGGTGCATAGACTTGCAGAATGTCCAGGTTTCTACCTTTCACTGTGATTCTGGCTCTAATTATTCGATCAGTTACCCTCTTTACTTCCTCCCTCAGCCCTTCTCTCACCACCATTCCCACTCCATTTCTCTTCCCCTCCCCATTCCCTATCCAGTATAGCTGCAAGCCATTCCTTAGTTCTTTTCTTCCTTCCCCCTCTCCATTTGGTCTCTGCTAGTCCGAGTACATCCAGTTTTCTCCTCTCCATCATATCAACAATCTCCTCCACTCTTCCCGTCAATGTAGTTATATTCAGAGTTCCAATTCGTAGTCCATTTCCATAGCCAGGTCTGTTTCCTTTAGATCTGTCCTTTCCGAGGCCTGTTCCCGTTTCAAAAGCAGTTCCATATCCACTACTGGCTTGCTAGGCCTAACGTAGCTTCACCATAACCCTGGCAAGGGGCCTGTTTTTGGTCCACGAGAGGTATTTTATTTCCCTCAAACCTTCCGGACAAGTCCGGCGAGCCCCCCTATCCGCCACCTGGGACGCGCCCGATAGAGGAACAGGCAAACCTACATCCTTACACTAATTCAAATTTACGGCCAAATGATCGTTCTGACAGGGAGGCAAAGGTTTCCGCCGGCTTGCCTGGGATGATGGGCCACAAAACCGCTATCAAAAAGTACACAATTTATGCTTTATTCAACCAAACACATCTCTAATACAAGTACAAGAAACACATTTCTTCCCGTGACCCTTAAAGAGGTGCCCGCGCGGGAAGCCTAAGTTAATGGGTAATGCAGTCTGTTGAAAGAGTCCTGGGGCTTCGAGCAAAGCGAGAAGCCCTCCTGAGCCTTTCTAACATGTGTAGCATTTGTAGCATGCGTCATTTGAAATGATACAAGGTCTAGTCTTTCAGACTGACTGTGATTTTTTATCCTTGTTCCAACACGCTGGCCAGCGAGTGTCGCTAAAGGTCATCGTAACATAAATAGCGCTCCTTGCATTCCTTGCACTGAGCGATGTGACGGAAGTACAGTCTGTACAAAATGCTTGCATTCGAACAGACTTTCTCATAACACGCAACGTATAAATGATGTTTTATATTGCAAGGGACTTATATGATCGTGTAAGTGTGAAAAACGTAAAACTGTAAAACGTATATCGGAAATAGATTAGCATGGAAAGTATAGTGATTTTGCCGGGACCAGGAAAATAAAACGAGTAAGCGTAAAAAAACGAATAAATGTGAAACGTATAAAAGAAGTTTTACTGTAGGTACATTCCAAACCACTCATCACCCAGCTTTGAGACAGTAAATAGACTTGTAATAAAACAAAACACAAGAGACATTCTACCATTTCCAACAATAAGTAGTGGCAAACCAAAAATAAAATAAGGAAACACAAAATTGCAAATGTATGACTCAATACAGATCATGCATGACTGCCTCGCTGCACATCTCCATTATTTCAAAATCTTCAGTTTCAATTACTGTACAATACGCAAACATACATACATACACATATATCCCACGTCGTTCCATCTATTAGATGGGTCGGCGAATGAGGCCCCTCCACCAATTTTTGTCTCTGTACTACTCTTCTTCTTCAATGCTGTCCAAGTCCTGGCCCAATTGTTGAATGTCTGCATATCTCCTTCTTGGCCGTCCTCTTGGTCTTTGGTCATGAAGCTGCAGTTCATACATTTGTTTTGGAATTCTGGTAACATCCATCCTTCGCATATGGCCAAACAACATGAGCCTTTTCAAGGTTATTTTATCCTGTAGTTTGTCGACCTGAACCAATTCTCTGATATGCTCATTGCGAATTCTGTCTTTTCTTGTCTTACCAACCATGGCTCTGGCAAATCTCATCTCTGCTGCCTGAATCCTTATCTCATCTTTCTTCCTCATGGTCCAAGTTTCACAGCCATAGGTCGAAATTGGCACATAATAAGTCTGATAGATTGCTCGTTTACATTGCAGAGGCACTTTCTGGTTCCATATGAGGTCTTGAACAGCTCTATAAAATGTATCTCCAGCTGAAATCCTGTTGGTGATTTCCTTATCAATGGTACCTGTTGCTGATATCACACTTCCCAGATATTTAAATTTTTGAGAAAATCTAAGCTGTCTGCCATCAATTTCAATGGAACCTTCCGGTTGGCCATTTCTCTGCATAACTAGCACCTCACTTTTTTCTACACTAAACATAACACCATATTCCTTTGTTCTTTCTGTCCATGCAATTCTTCTTCGGAATCACCCCACACACATGTCATCCGCAAAGAGCATAACTTTCATTTTTCCATCGCCGATGGTTTGGGATACATTTTGTTGGATGTCATTCATCACAGCAATGAAGAGAAGGGGAGACTTAAACAGCAGAATACAAATGAATAAAAATCACCTCCTAGTGATCCCAAACTTGTATCGTGATTCCCAAGAGATTAATGAGCTACCAAAGCAGTATTGTGGCCCGAAGATTAATGAATAAATGTAAAAATCTACAATTGGACATTAACAACAACAATAGCAACAACTTTTCAATTAAAAAATATGAAGGAAATAAGGAAAAAGATTCTCTTAGCCCTTCTGCAAAATTCAGTAGGTCTATATTAGACAGTGCACTTCATCCTCAGTGTAAATAAATATGCTAAAAATAATTTACCAATTTGCTGTACTATTCTAGTAAGGCTATTAAGTTAATAATTAACTCACCTATTAATAGCTTCCTTGAGAAGCTGCTGCCGAGAATTAGCATGAGACAGCTGAGGTGAGTCCTTCAGCTGCAGACCAAGTAGGTCTTCTGGCAGCAGCAAACAGTCTCTGCAAGTATTAGAACCAATAGTTTACACAGTGAGAAGTTAGAAAATAAAACCAACACATCACTGCATTAAGAGATGTGTTAAATACTGTATTAGTGCATTGCCATTAAAGAATACGAGTACACAAAGCACAAACAATCATCATGACATTTGACAACTTCTAGATCAGGAACAGAAAACCCAAGCGTTTATGAGAGTTACTCTGAAAAACAAAACCATTCAGCTATCTATCACTATGTTTTGTATAAATCTCCATGCTGGGAAGAAGGCAGAAGGAAGGGGAGGTAGGAAAAGTAACAATATACAGTCCCTCAAAAAAAAGAAAGAACACACTCTCGGTAACTGTTTGCCCAAGTTCCAACAGTGGCTTTAAACAAGAAAACAAGAACCCTTAGATAAATGAGCTAATGACCAGCAGCTGAGCCAACTTCATAAAGACTGATTTCAATGTTGCTTTACAACTTGTCAATTAAATACAGATATGTAACAAATTGAGCTAGTGACTGTTAGACTTTCATGGGCTTCCCATCAGAATTCCATAAAATGCTCTTTGATCTATCAGTTGATCGTGATTGACCAGATTCCACACTCACTTCTAGATTATTGAACATAGATATACAATAAATAGACTATTTATTTCAGGGGCTTATCGGTAAAGTATATCACAATAGTACTAGCCAAACTTTATTAAGATTTTTCCACGCATTCACGGAATGGTGTTGGAGGGCTGCAACTGTAATTAGTGTTGTGGGTTTTAATAGTGTTTGGTAAAGCAAGTATATTCCCTTGACAAGCAAAATATGTCAACCTTGTAATCCCTCCTAATAATATGTGCAAATACGAGGTGTGATCAGAAACTTAGGTTACAAGCTCGATATTCCTGGAGTTTCGTCTGTTATAGAGAAATTAGTAGTATGGTGTAATTCGAATACCTGCGGTTGGTAATTTTGCACAGTTTCAGCCACCTGCCACCTACAGCGCTAGTTGTAGGTAAACAACTAATGGCGACTCGTTTGGAAAACTGGTCTCACAAAGAGATCCGCTCAGTTATTCAATTTCTGTGGGCGAATCATGTAACAGCGGCTGAAATTTACCGGCATCTGGTAAAGGTTTATGAAGAGACTGTACTGTCTCGTCAGCATGTCACAGAATGGTGTTAAAAGTTCGCGGCCAGTAGAGAAAATGTCACAGACGGGCATGGCATCGACAGATGTGAACACAGCTCATGCGGAAGAGCTGTTTCAGGATAACTGGAGGATCACGTTACAGCATATGATGGTGGAATTCAAAAGAGGACACACAGTGACCATTGACTGATACTGCGAGACCTTGACACGATTGCGCAAAGCAATCAGGAGAAAATGGTCAGGACTTCCCACCGAGGGCATCATCTTCTTTCATGACAACGCGCGACCTCTTACAGCCTAGAAGACCGCCATCCTTACCTCGCTCCAAGCGACTTTCACATGTTTCCTTACTTGAAGGAGCACCTAGGAGGTCGACGATTTACCTCAGACGAGGAGGTGAAACATTTCGCGACAACGTGGCTGAACACATAAGGAGGATTTTTACCATGAGGGAACATTTACTCTCATCTCACGAAGCGACAATGCTTAAACCGATATGGAGACTATGTCGAAAAATAATCTAAGGCATGTACTGTACGATCAGTTGGCTGTATTGGTTGTGTGAAATAAAATGTACACGGTTTTTTACAGGCTTTGTAACCTTAGTTTCTGATCACCCTTCATGATAATAATTAATCAGGTATGTATGGATTACCTTTTCAGATAGAATTTCATATTTCCCACCTAATAGGGCATAAATTCATGTCAACAGATTAAATGTTACCAATCAATTTCACATTTAGACAGCCGTTTTCACATGATAAGCCCAGGAAAGAGAGCAACTTTTTAAACACCTTGCATACTCCACTCAACTCCTCATATCAGGGGTAGAAGAAGAACAAGGAAATCAAATAACAAGAAGCAAGAAATACTAGTTTACTTATCAGACACAATTTTACTCACCTAAAAAAGTCTGAATTAAACACTACATTGCCAAGAATGTCTCTCAACAGAATTTTCTCATCTCTTTGTATAAGGGTTACCAACTTCAGACCCAAGTGATGGAAAAGTTTTGTTTCCTGGTCATTCTAAAAAATAAAACACAGTATTTATGATCACATTAAATACAACAATTAATAAAAGAAAGCTTTTAATACAGTATTGAGGTTGTTCTCCCAATGGATTCTATACACTTTTCATCTTGAAGAAAAATAAGCTAGTGTCTAAATGTATACAAATTATCTCTTGAAGTACAGCTTTGCGTAAGGCAGACATACAGTGAACATTGCAACAGAAGCTTTGATCAGCGACTGCTTCAGTCATTTTATGAAGAGTTGACAAATGAGCTACATCGGGTGTAGACCATTCATGGTCCGACAGCAATCTATGTGTTATTATGTACAACATCCGCGAAGTATTTGTCAAGTATAAGGCATAATCACCTGACTGGCCCAGTATAATGCAATAAATCAAAGGCTTCTTTCATAGTGTAAAACTCACCTTAATGCAAGCTAGCTGCAAAACTCCTGCCAACATGGCTACCTCCAAGCGAGTGAACCAATGTGATGCTAGGCAGGCTGAAGCATGGTAAGCCACCTGGTTCAGATAGTCCTTCATAGCAGGGCATAAGAGGAATCCCTGTAAATACTACCAACAAAAAAACACTTCAGTTAGCAAGCAGGCTCAAAGTAATTCATAAATTAAAAATAAATATAGCCTATATGTAGGTCGGCATATAGGTTTCCACAGCCAAGTAATTAATACTCAGCAAATCTTCTAGGTTTTTACTGTGTCTTTTGCAGGGTTTCACCTGAGAATACCTAGGCATGTCCATCAGCTGGCTGTAAGCCCAGACCAGGGGTAGTGAACCATGCACTACGCATTGGCACTTCATTACTGTGAGAGCTCTTACAGCTTTTCAACTCCATATAGAGGTTTCCAAAACGATAGCATATTGGCTTTCATGACCAAGCAATTAAAACTGCATGGTTCACTACCCCTGTGGCGGTCCAGGCACAGATACCAAGAGCTCGCTAATGAACCTGACTTGCTGTACCTAGGCGAAACGCCACAAAAGACATGGGAATACCTAGAAAATTTTCTTGAGTTTTATGTTATTTGTGTTTGAAATATATTCTGAACAGCCAAAAGTATTGATGATGATGTTGATGATGATGATGATAATGATGATGATGATGTAGATGGTGTTGAAATTGAGAAGAAAAAAATATAGGTAATAAAAAGAGAAATGCCCTCAACTCTTAAAGAATCAGGGATAAGGTACTTGGAAGGAAGTAGGACTTTGAAAGGGGAAAGGGAGAGAGATGGTATATCCCAAAGTCACTAGAAAAAGCAGAGGATGGACCCAGTCAGGAATTCCTCTAGGTATTTAAAATATTTAAACATAAATTGTGCTAAATGTTCCGGCATAACTCAACAAAATGACAGTGTTTCGCCCCGGTGTGCTATTGGGCTCTTCAGTTGGTTAAATATATAATGGCTCAACGGACAATACATATTTTTCTTTTGAAAATTATATATTCCTCTAGGTAGTCAATTCTCAAATATATCAGCCCCTCAGGGAAAGGGTAACAATTTAAAAAAAGGATGTATGACCTCTAGAAATTGAATTTCAGGAAAGAGAAGACAAGGGTCAATTAAGTTAAGGACAGACACCCTAGGCCTCAGATCTTCTAATCCTTTTGAGGTAGCAAGAAAACAAGTGTTGAGCAAGGCTGGTTCAAAGGGAATACAAAAGAAAAGTCTGGCACAAAGTGAAATCAATGACAGACTTAGCTGGGTTGCCCAATAACATTCCATGACAAGTTGTAAGCCTCTGAGGGGTGGAAAGTTTAGCCAGTAAACCATTGTCCAGAGGGGTACCCAAGTTCTACGGGCAAGTTTTTTGTTCCCAATGTGCATAAGAAGCAAAAATCTAATATAATGAGTAGAGTATGGACGGTATGTGGTGAGGCTACAAGTACAAGTTGACAAATCTGGTCAGACATATTTCCAGCCATGTTTCAGTGGTGGGGAACAGCGACAGCAGTCACTCGTCATCCGCCGAGCTGTCAACATTGTGTGTTAATGCTTAAAGTGTGCATGCAAACGGCTTGAGCTTGGCGCAGTTAAGTGAGGGGTGTCTCCTCAGGCGCTCCAGCTCCCCACCACTCGTTCTGTACCGCAACCTTGAAGCCTCACCACATACCATCCATACTCTACAACCATAACTACCTTCTGGCCAAGTCCTTTGTGCACAGTGCACGCAGCACTGAAGAAATTGGCCAACCCATGAAGCAAGGGGATGCAAGAAGTTGGACTCAAGACTGGTGTGAGTTGCTGTCCACCCCACATGAGAGCACCTAGCGAAGGCAGCTGCCGAGCATCTCGATCCGTCCCTGCTGCACCCTGGTACAGCAGACATGAATTAGACCTGCAACATACAGTGCAACTAAAATGACATTTTGCAGAGCTAAGAAAGGAGAAGGAATAAGCAAGATCCCTTTAACCCTACAAGTGCCAAAGGTTGATTTTTTCGACGCTGTGTACCTGTCTGTAGTGCCAGCGTCGAAAAAATCGACCTTCATAAAAGTCGCGATAAAGGTACCTGAGGTGACATCTATCGACATAAAACACGTACTAAGTTGTCAAGCATATTTGAAGTTTATTTTTCCTATCGTAAGGAGTTCCGTATCTGCATAAATATTCCATGATATGTATCCTCTTTGCTTTGAAATTTCAATGTTTACATGTGGTCAAGATGGTGACTCGAGATGTCAACATTGCCGGCAATATTGACCTTATTGCGGAATTAATAGACGATGGAAGTGATTTTAGTGATGTGGAACACGGCGAACATAATAGTTACGATACGAGTAGTGATAGTGAGAGTGGGCCAGAACAGACTCAAATGCCGGAAAATAGTGATCACGAAAGTGATTCCGGAGAAGATGTACCTATTCAAGAGAGACTTGATGCTGCTAATGCAGGTAGAACTACGGCTAATCAAACAACTTGAATACAAATTATCCCTCCTGAAACTGAGGAAGACTGGTTAAGATTTAGGCCTAGATCTATGGGATTTCAACATAATCTTGAGAGAATTTCGAAGGCTTTTTGTTACTTCCTTCTCTATTTTCTTCTCCAATTGTGGAACGTGATTTTGGCCGAAACTAATTTATTTTCTGTAGTGACCCAAGTTATGCACATATTGCAACGAAACGTTTACTGGTGACTAAGAACATATCAAGGAACAATTTGTGTATATTGGATTTTTCAACTCAGATAAGTGTTTTCCTGACAATTTTGGCTTGAAATTCGAATTAATTATTTTTTTGTTTTTGTTTTTACGTTATTAAAGTGATTGTTAGATCTTACATTTCTTTAATACATCTATTTCCTACATATAATTAAACTACAGAATCTGATCTAAATATTGATATAAGAAACATAATTTTCTGATAAAATTTGAGGTAACTGTTAGCATTTAATAAGCAGACTACAAATCGGAGGATTATGTGCTGGCACTACAGGAAATAAAGCTGGCACTTGTAGGGTTACAAGGAAAGTATACGACCGATATAAATATGACAGATTTTAAATATCAAAATCTGCTAAGTACTGACAGCAGTATAAGTAGCAGTAGCAGATGGTACCTTCTTATCGGCTATGGCCGCTTCCTTCCAACTCCCAGTCCAGTTTCATTCATATTCATTTAATCTCTTATCAATTCTTCTCGTGAGGTTGGCATCACGAAGGGCACCCAAGCATAAAAACCACCTGCCACATAAAAATGTATCGCATCTCGTCCCCAACCCCGTTGCAACGGGAATAATAAGGGGTACATACAGATATAGATACAGAAAGCAAGGTTACGTTGGTTCGGACATGTAAAAAGAATGGGTAAGGAAAGAGTAGCAAGAAGGGAATTAGAAAGAGAAGTCGAAGGAAAGAGACCAGTTGGAAGACTGAGAAGAAGGTGGTTGGACCACATTTTGAAGGACATTAGAGAAGGTGGATTGGATGTGGCAGAAGTGATGGAACAGGAAATATGGAAGGGCAGAAAGCAGTGGAGGAGGCTTGTAAACCACACCCGGGTGACTGGAGTGGGACTTCGATGATGATGATGACTCAAAATCTTCTAATTATTTTGAAAAATATTTATTCATGTAAATCTTAGTGTAACTGTTAGAAATGTGCAAGTTTTAAATGTTTTTAAAATCATACCATACCTCAAGATGAAGTTAGTAGTGCGAAATGTAGCAAAAAAGATTATAGTTATTGTTGCTTTAAGGGGTGGAACAGCGAAGTCATCTGCCCTAAAAAAAATAACTGATCATGAAATAATTATTATTATTTTATTTGCAACCTCTGAGCATCATTGTAGGAAACCTTATTGAGATAGAGAAATAATAGAAGGGGAATGCAATTTGCCAGGGCAAAGATGTGGTAGAAGAGCTCTTTGTGGAGTCGAGTTGTTAAGTCTCTCTTTGCTTGCTTTTTTCCTCCCTTGATATTATTAAGCAGTGGTCCAGCTTCTACTACACAATGCAATGAATAAATTATATAATTGCCATCATCAATTACATGAGGAGGAATGAAAAGGTCAGGGAAATGGTGAAAGAGGAGCCCTTGCAAGGTAGGATTGAGACATCAAGACTGAGGTGGTATGGACACTTAAAGAGAATGGATGAGAAGAAGATTCCCAAGAGGATACATGAGATGCAGATGCAGAAGAAACGACCAAGAGGAAGACCAAGAGATAGATGGCTGAAAGGAGTGGAGGAATGTGTCAAGAAGAGAGGCGAGGACTGGACCAGAGTGACAGCGGAGAGGTGGTGGGAAGAAAGAACTAAGTGGCGAGGCTTATGTTCCAAACAGACCCAGCCTGGGGCTGGAAACTGTACAAGATGATGATGATGAATTACATCCAAGAAGCATGCAGAGGAAATAGAATAGAAGTGTACACACTTTGCAGTCCTGACAACATCCATGAAGTTGGCACTCGATAGGAAAGTTAGAAGCTGACCCCCACATAACGCTTCCAGTCCCTCCAGCTGCGACACTACATCCACGCCAATCTGCACCAAAGAAACCCACAAATCATAGCATACAAGCAATCCAGACCATTACAGAAATGAGAACAAAAATCTCACAGATACAAGTTGGGGAAACATGTTGAGCAAGACTAGAAAATGAGACTGTCGTAAAAACACAAAATTCAAATCTCATGCATTGGGCAGGCTCATGCCACCAACACTCCATGTTCGGCCACTGCTCACCTCCAAATTACAGCTGGTGTAGACCAGTTTCTGTATAGTTCCAGTTACAAGGTCCTTTAAAATATAGTTAAAAACACCTTTATATATACTGTATAAAAAATAAAAATCACAACATTTTCTCTTGAAGTTTCAAAATTTACTGTAAGTACCTGAAGCCCACCCCTTCCTAACATACCAGGTTTCATCAAAATAGTAATGGCACCATACTACGAACCAATTCGACAGTTGACTTTAAGTACTGTGCATTTAGAATCGGTTGTGCACATAACTTGAACTGCAAAGTGTCAAAAATGAAAAAGTCTAAAGCTTTGTTAATTCATCAGTGGCCTCATGAATTTCCATGTTACTTGATGGATGACGAGATTATTTTTTGCCAAGTTTGCAATTAGGAGGTAAGTACACATTGAAAACAATTACGGTTAACGTACTGTAGCCAAAGGCTTGTACAACTGTGATGTCTGTGGAAATGTGTCAAATGTGCTTCACTAGCATGAGAAAGAAAATGGCTGTGGGCTATTAAAAAGCTGCTGTTCCAGCATTTGCTACAAAGTACAGATACTTTCAAAGTGTAAAATGTGTGTTTTAAAAAAATGTGGTATCTTAGTATAGAAGTATTATTCTTTAGTAAGTTATTGGCATATGAGTTTCCTATGAAATGAGAATAATTTCTGAGCTCACAGGACACAACTCACATTTGGATCATACAATGATGGCAGGGTATGTTTTGGAACATGAGAGGGTTCCAGTACAGAGCAGCTCACCTCAGCACAGCATATCGCTGGGTCAGAATCAGAGAGAGAAGATAGGCTTGAAGGTGGTCAATGCAATCTGTAAGACATTATGAATTTCCAAGTTATGTTAGTTTAAGAGACACACCAAAACATAGCGCGGTCCAAATCGGAAGTCCATGACAGACCTAAATACTTAATCTCAACTGTGTGTGAGCTAATAAAATAAAAAGGATTTTGTCTACTAACAAGCAACTTCAAAAGTTTATGAATTAATTCCGCTTCAAACAACCCACTCCACAGAACATAGGGGAACATTCTGCCATTAACATAAGGGGAGCTATTGAATAGTATCATAGACATTGTATGTTTACCATCATTATCCTCATTCCAACAAGGTCAGGGATACGACACGAAGAATTTCTATGTGGCAGTTGTTTTTTATGGCCAGATGCCCTTCCTGATGCCAACCCCGTGAGAGGAATTAATGAGACATGAAATGAATGAAACTAGGCTAGGATTTGGAAAGAATCAGCAGTGATCTATTAGAAGGTACCGTCTCGACTTTTATCTGGTGTTGAAAATGGGGAACCACAGAAAACTATTTCAAGAACATTTGACAGTGTGGTTCGAACCCACTTCCACCAAGTCTGCAGATAGCTTGTTCCAATGCTGCACTTTAGCGAGCATAGACACCACAGCCAATACTTACACACACATTATTTTCCAAAATGTTAAGTGTTTACATTATACTTCTCACAGACAGCAACTTGCCCACAAGCAATTACAAAGTGACAAGAACCCTCTAGCACACAGAGAATGAAGAGGACAGCACAATCGATGACTGGACATTACACCATTGGTTTAAAAATACAGTAGAACCTCGCTAACACGTTCCTCATTAGTACGTTTTATTGCATATCACGTCGTAATTTTCAAGTCCCGATTCTTATCTGATGACAATAATGTAAAAGTACCTCATTTATCACGTCGCACATTTTGCCGCGCATTGCTTAGTACGATCTCATTTTCGTCAGCCCTGAAAGCATTCTTTGTCCACCCCTAGTGGAATGTGAGACTGACCGCTCTGAGATAACATTCCTTGCCAACAAGCGGGCGAGAGTTGTGACCTAACAGGTATAGGCGACTCTTAAAAGTAAGTCAGTAGCACGCGCATCGCATATTACGATCGCATTTTCGTCAGCCCTGAAACATTCTTTGTTCACCCCTAGTGGAATGTGAGACCGACCGCTCTGAGATAACATTCCTTGCCAACAGGCGGGCGAGAGTTGCGACTTAACAGGTATAGGCGACTCTTAAAAGTAAGTCAGTAGCACGTGCCGCGCATCGCGTATTACGATCGCATTTTCGTCAGCCCTGAAAGCATTCTTTGTCCACCCCTAGTGGAATGTGAGACCGACCACTCTGAGATAACATTCCTTGCCAACAAGCGGGCGAGGGTTACGACTTAAGAGGTATAGGCGACTCTTAAAAGTAAGACAGTCGCACGCGCCGCGCATCGCGTATTACGATCGCATTTTCGTCAGCCCTGAAAGCATTCTTTGTCCACCCCTAGCTGAATGTGAGACCGACCACTCTGAGATAACATTCCTTGCCAACAAGCGGGCGAGGGTTGCGACTTAACAGGTATAGGCAACTCTTAAAAGTAAGACAGTCGCACGCGCCGCGTCACTTCTGATTAACACGTTTTTTACATTTCCCTTACTGATACAAATTAATGAGGTTTAATTATTATTTTCCATTAGTACGTTTTCCCGCTTTTGACGTTCAAATTTTTCAGTCCATTGAAAAACGTACTAACGAGGTTTCACTGTAATTAATTTTATTCTGTTGTTTGCATATTGTACAGTAATTTAAATTGAAGATTTTTAAATGATGGAGATGCAGAGCGAGGCAGTGGTGTGAGTTGTATCGAGTTGGAAATTTGTTACTGCATGTTTCCTTGGTTTATTTTTGGTGATTTCCCAAGTAGATTTCCAGTGTTTATTGTTAGATATGGTAATGGCATCTTGGAAGAACTTCTCTTGTGTTTTGGTTTTCACAAGGTTTTTGACTGTCTCAAAGCTGGATAATGTCTGGTTTGAAGTGTAGTCCCCTTCTTCGCCAACAGGCCAACTCCCTTATCCCTACATGTAAGGGATCCACTGTGTTCCCCATGTTTGTTAGAAGGTTAGTTATATCCTCCATACAATTATTAAAACAGATTGTTTTGACTGATGAGGAATCTAAAGGATACTTGAATGTTACAGTAATTACAAATCTAGGTGGACATAAAATCATAATCAAGATGAGTAGATTTCAAAATAACAACTGACCTGTGAGCGATGGCAGCTGTAGCAGGCAGCCAAGAAGTTCAGAGCAGCTCCCGTAAGCTTCATCGCAGAGAACTGAAACAGTATCACATCATCTTTCAAGACTACAGTACTTGGAAAGTTAGACATTGAAACACTCCATAAACAGAAAAATGCCACAAGTAAACATACAAGCAATTACCAGACAAGAAAATGACACAATGCTATGTTCAAGAAGAAAAGTAAAATTCCAGGATAAAGCAGATTTATTATGGTATAATAGACATGATAAAAGGAATGTGCATGGATTGCTACAGTAGTGTGAAAACTAGAGTCGGGACATCGGAATGGTTTAAAATTGACACTGGACTAAAGCAAGGAAGTGTGTTATCAACATTATTGTTCTTAATGGTGATGGATGACATAATGAAGGCAGCAATGAAAGACTATAGTAGGGCAAAGATGAAGGTAATGCTGTTTGCAGATGTGATCTGGGGCGACAATGAGATGGAGGTACAAGAACAGTTAGACGTAATAAATGAAAAGATTGAGCAATGGGGATTGAAGATAAATGTGGAGAAGATTAAAACAGTGGTGATGAGTAGAGGTAAGAAAGAAGGAAAAGGAGTTATCAAAGTAGGAGATAAGGAATTGGAAGTGGTGAAAAACTTCAAATACTTGAGAAGTGAACTGACTGAAGATGGAAAACTAGATTTGGAAATTAGCAGAATACAATTCAGGAGTGCTTTCTATCAACAGGTACGGGGACTAGTATTGGGACAAGGATATACCAATTAAGGCTAAAGAAGTTATGTACAAAGCATATTATGTTCCTATAATGACATATGCAGCAGAAACTTGGACAATGACCAAAAGGGATGAGAGCAGAGTACAGGCAGCTGAGATGAGATTCCTGAGAAGTATGGTCCAGAAAACGAGGAGAGACAGAGTGAGAAATGAAGATATACAGAAAGAACTGGGAGTACAGAAACTAAATGACAAACTGGAGCAAAACAGATTGAGATGGTTTGGACATGTCAAACGGATGAATGAAGTAAGGCTACCAAGACGAGCACTGGAAAGACGGATGACAGGGAAGAGAGGACGAGGAAGACCAAGAATGCGTTGGATGGACTCGGTGAAGAATAGCATTAGTAAACGGAACCTGGATTGGAACTCTGTGTCAGAAGAGGAATGGTGGAACAACAGAACAAAGTGGAGAGGGACCATATTTGCCCCCACCCATTGTCAGCAAGAAAAGGGGAAATGAAGATGATGATGATGATGATGATGATGATGAGACAGAGTCATCTTACCTGCTAAAAGGAAAATTATTTCTTTGAAGAAAATTTGTCGACTGTAATTATGATTTATAAACAAGAATTATTTATTTAACCGCCTAGTCAATACTTTAATACATGTAAAAACTTAATATAGTTTTGAGGACATGTTTCGGAATTTTTTGTTGCATTACAGACTATGTTATGTGTTGTTCTTTGGCTAATGATGTGAAGACAGACAACCATGGATGACGTCACACCAGACAAACAACAATCAGCTCATGCGACCAACTTTCAAGTTATATTACAAGTGCCATTTTCAGTGTTTGCAAGTGGTCTGTAAACAAGTTGACAGAAACATGAGTGGTGAGAGAGAATGCAACCCAGGTTCAAGACAACAGCAAGAAAATTACTATTAACCACCATGTTTGTAGTAATGGGGTACAAGTGTTAAGGTAAGGTGACTCAGACTAAGAAGTACTCACTGTTAGCTCGGAGGCAGTAGTCAACTGGACCAGCCACTTGGCCACACACATGTGCAGTGGTTGAACAAAGCTCTGCACATGATGAAAACTAAGAGTGTGAAGGAAGGTTGGCCCACTGTTTGTGTCCTGGGCATGAGCAGTCCACACTGCCTGCTCCAGTAAAGAAATAAGGGCTGAACCATGATCATGTCCAAATGTGCTACTTGAATCATTGGTAGAGGTGACGGACAGATGGAACTGGACCAGCCTCATAAATATTGGGAACAGATCCCTATAACAACCACATAAAGTAACATAGATTTTTGCAATCCTCTCTAAAGACAGAGACAAAGAATATGCTCAATTCTTCTAGGTTTTTGCCATGTCTGTTATGGAGTTTCACCCACGTGCAATAAATTGGGCTCATCAACGGGAGTGCTACAGATAAGGGATGTAGTGCAAGGTTTGCTACTCCAGTGAGGTCCAAGCAGGTTGTATCAAATACCTGCTGATGAGCCTAATTTGGTACACCTGAGCAACAGACACAGCAAAACCCTAGAAAAATGCTGGAGTTTTAATAATTTTAGCATGAAATCCAATATTACATTATGCTAATAAATTATATATTTATGGTATTTAGTAGATGACATCTACAACACTTGGAATGGTGGGGTATGACTAAGCTGGGAACATACAATTCTCCAGATGAGAAAGCCCTGAAAGACATAAAAAATATATAGTAAAAGATGCATGATTTAGAAGAAAACAAAAGGTAAAGTATGTCACAAATGGCAACACCATTTGCAGTAGTCTACTAGTGTGTGTAAGACTGGAACCAGGAAAAGAGAGTCAGTCGTTAGCTCATATTTTGGTAGTCGTGAGAGGACGAAGTAAAGAAAGCTTTGACGCCATTTTTCAGTGTTCCCTTATTAACAATTAATATTGTAGCTTTCAGACGGCCAACACAAATATAATTCCAATTAGTGGAATGTGTGACAAATAACCTGAAAAAAATTACATAAATTCCAGTAATTGGAATGATTTTTGTGTTGACCGACTGACTGAAAGCTACAATATTAAGACAACAAAGTGTAACAAACAGGTTTGTGTGTAGAAATCAAACATACACATCGAAATGTAAACAAGATAACATGTGTCAGACATGCAGCCAGCTGTTATTTAGGTGAAGGCCATGCAGACAGCGCATAAGTGAAGGCCAGTTTCACAGAAGAAGTGGGAACCTGTCCAACCACATGCCTGTCCCACACGATACTTGTATTGCTGTTGTTAGACTGCTTACATGAAACATTCTCCTACAAAGAGATTGTAGTAACTTAACAAGTATTTTTGGGAGAACAACTCGCCTGTATGCTGATCCACCACAGACTGCACAACATAGTACAAACAAAAAGTTTACAGGATATTTGAATAGCCTGCTAGACATGTTTAAATATCATAACAAAACCACTTTATCCCCACTAAATCATGGATGCACCTCTTACTATACATTTTTCCACATCTTTCAGCACTTCCTGACCTGGGAAATCGTATTTTCCTGGCTGACTCACATACTCACAAAATTTCAGAGGAAATGACACATAAAAGACCTATAGCGATTCCTGATGAATGGAGAAAATTGTGATCGTACCGAATGAAGAGGTACTGGGTGGATCGCATGAACCAAACAGTACAACCTTCAAAGAAAAGTGAACGTGTAATGACTCAAATGGTCCAACATATCCAATAAAGTTAATAATAAAAATAAAAATTACATTCATATTTCTTTTATGGTTATTGAACTTAATTCCTTTAGTTAGAGTAGTAACCTACCCAACATAAATACAAAAATCAGAGTTTACCTGTCTCATCTTGCTATAAGAACACCTCCGATATATGATCACCAGGGGAGGGAGTCCCATTTCAAAAGTTTGGGAACTACTAATTTTAGTATGATGTAACAGAGAGATAGAGAAAGAGATAATTATGAACATACAAAAAGTGGCTCTTTGGTAAAAAGAGAACTAACTAATCCTGCTAGAAAGAGTTGAACACCTTACAGACACTTACGTGAAGTGATGTGTAGCAAGATTGTACGCCAGTAGAGTTTGCCACAAGTAAAGACTCTCGAGGCTGAGCCGCAGTGCTTCCCGCTGTGGTAAACTACATTCACTGAAATCAACAATCAACACTCTTGTTAACTCAATACCATTCATAAAAATAAGGATAGATATGCACAATTCATGATCATGATAGAAACATGGAAAAAGGACAAGATCTCACTGAAGAATGTCCTCCCTGTTATGCAATATTTTGAGCAACAGAAGAACTGTTTGCTACCCACTCTCCAGTTGAGGTCAGAAGGTCAAAATGAGCTCATTGGGGACTATAGCATTGAAGAGCTATTGATTGGGTTGATGGCATGAATGTCTAGCTGTGGGGATTGCCCTTGCCCATTTAGTACTTTTTTCCCGTTCATCTTTCCCTCTGCTAGCACCTGCCTGTCATGTTGTCCTTTACCCATGTTTCCATTGTATTTTTCCTGTCCATTGATTGTTTACACAGTATGTCTACCTTGTTTTGTTTTTCTACAAAAATAAGGAATGATACAAGTGCAAATAAGATCAAAAGTGAAAAGGATCTTTGCAGACATGGAAGATAAAATATTTTATTCCTTGACTCAAAGGAAATCATAAATAAGTACACAAATTAGCAGCAAATCACAGTACAGCACAACCATTCTGCTGACTTGAGTTGTTAATAACATTATGGATCCAGACCGGTGTTCAGAATTTTTTGAAGAGGAATCCACAGTTGTTCATTAGATCACCTCAAGCGTTGATTTCAGTCACACTAAAATTTACACCGTTCAGATATTTTGTTTTTAAACTTTATTCAATGATCCCTTTTTTCCCTAGCAAGTTACAATAATTCCAAACATGTGTCTGTCTGTTAGGTAGTCAGCCTGGAAGCTGACTGGATCCCCATTAACCACCACCATAGGTTACGTGGTAGAAACCCACAAAACCCAGACAGCACTATAATGAGGCATACTAGGCAAGGTGAGGAATGAAGTAGTTTGTCATTACTTTCCTCACAATTTCAAACATAGGGAACAAAAATTTAATTTACATGCATGAATTTTTTTAAGAGTTTAATTTTAAGACAAGAACGCTTCTGCATATTGTTTATGAACACTAGTACAATTGGTATGCCTCATTGTGTTTACATTCTTACCTACTGGTAAACAAAACAATTAGTTTCACAAGCTTCATCAAGTAGTAAAGGAATACTGAGCACTGCAATGCCCAAGGCTATAGGTGAATATAAATGACATCATGGTCCTACTCTACAGCACTGTCTGATGACCATAGTACATCCCTGAACTGGTGTAATAAATTGATGAATGTGCTCATTTTGCACATACTCAAAAGATAAATAATCTACATCAGTGCTTTCATGTTTTAATAAGTTTCACATTAGGAAATGTACAGACGTGATGTGCAAGATGTACTACTGCACCATATGCAGCAGAGACCTGCACACTGCTGAAAGGAGTAAAATCCAGAGCAGTGAGGGGAAATTGTTGATAGGAAAGACAAGAATGGGTGCCATCAAGTCGGATATTAGAGTGAAAAAAATATCAACAGAATAGAGAAACATAAACTTTGTTGGTTTGGACATGTTAAGGGAATGGAAGAGGGAAGGATGCCAAAGCAGTGTTGGATGCCGAGACTGAAGGAAGGAGGGCAAGGTGATTGAACTTGTTCAAGAACAGTGTGATAAGAAGGGACCCAGATTGGAAAACAATTACAGAAAAGCAATGTTGGCCTGATAGAGGAAGGTGGACAAGTGCTAAAACATCCAGATGCAGCTGGAACTGAAAAAGTGAAATTGATGATGGTTATGAGGTTTCAATATTCATTTAAAGATGTCGGTTTACCTGGGGTCTACACTGATGTAGCTTATTACCGACTCCATGACTTTGTACTTATGTTCAAGATCAGAAGCAAGGCCACGGGACTGGCAAGCAATGGTTCTCAGCAACTTAAGAGCTTCGACTAAAGGAACTCCATAGACTGACGTCATGTCGATAGGACGCCGTTCACCAACTGAGGAAAACAAGAACATACAATTCGAAGACCAATGCAATAAATGGAACAGAAGAAATACCCACTATAATTATGTCTGGGAGAGAATACAAATTAATTAATAGAAGTCAGTATGATAGGCAAAAAGAAAACTTATAGTTTTACATGTCTCTTAACTCTGCGATATAAAGCAATGGAACCTTGTTTCTTCGTGGAATTAAAACTACTGGATCTGACTTTTACTTCAAAAATCTCACATGCATTAGTTGTTATTTAATTATAGAAAGATTTGTGACATCTTGGTAATCAGTCCAGTGTTTTCTTGTGGTGTGGAATGTTAGTTAGTTATTGGAATTTTAAGGGGTGGAACAACGAGGTCATCTGCCCCTGATGGTGTGGAATGTATCTGACAATCTGTGTTAATATGGGGTCTGTTCTATATTACTAACTCTTATTATACTTGGAAGCTCTTTAAAGAAAATTTGTTGACAAGGATTCTGCTGCTAAGAGAGACATTAACTTTTGCTACCATTATAAAAAATTCACTAGTTGAAACCCGTCAAAACATGACGGTCAATAGAAAAATATTTACTGAAGAATTTTCTTATATAGGCCTACTGTACATTCTTTGTGCGATTATTTTTTGCTCTATTGAAACTATACGGGCGTCAAAAAGATTGCACTCTTAACATTGAAAAATAATGCTGGCCATGACTGAAAAATTGATGAGGCAAATTGAGACCTATATGTTCCCGAGTTTCCCATTGAGCTTTATTGATAGTGATAAAGTATGCCAAACGAATTGGAAAATATTGCCTCTTAAAAGAAAATGATGGTGTTAAATCAAGTCGAAGGATTAGACCTCTCTGCCTAATTTTAACTGCACTTATTATTTCCAAATCCAAGCAATATGGTTGCATTTAGGAGCCCTTGGGAAACGTTCAGATTTCTCAGCAGCATAACTATGGGTCAAGCGTTTGGAGTATGTGGAGGCAAGTCATTTAGTTCCAAGGAATTCAAGAACTCTGAGGAGTCTAATACAACTGGCCACAAACCGTCGCTTATAATTTTGGAATATAACGAAGAAATGCGATGATGTGCAATGTGGACAATGTGGACAGTATGCATGTGGCAGAGTAACATTGGCACCAAATGAAACGAAGGACATAGCATTGTACTGCCGATTATTCTCTTTCAAATTCCTTGAGATATCATCTCCAGTGAAAAATAATTGTTGCAGCCTGTCAAATATTTTATATTTAGTCAGATCAATTTTACCATTACAACAGCAAAGGTCAAAGTAACCAAGTGTAGATTTCTCGCAAGAGAAATACAGTGCAGAACAATGTTTACATTTTGTCATTTAGACTTTCACGGCCCGTGTTACTATTCATAATGTTGAATTTTGGGCTTATGCCGTGTTTTATTATATTAATATTCGACGCGTTTCGAAAGAAACCATGTCTTTCTTCGTCAGGAATAATCTGGAATACGACAATGTTGCTAAGAGAAAGCAACGAAGAACATATAGAAGGTGCCCAAGATGGACGCCATTATAGCCCCATGTTAGGGACAACGGAAAGCAGCAGTGAATTACTTTCTCAGTGTTCTGATAATAGGTAGCCAGGATTCACTGAGATTGTAGCCGGTGTCGCGGTTGAAATTATCTGGGTGTTTACGTATTTCAACCGCCTCCCTGATGATTCTGGGACGATATTGCTTTATACGGGCAAGAACATCCACTCCTTGGAACATGATATCATGGCCAGGTGTTAAAGCATGATCGGCAACAGCTGATTTATCAGGTTGAATGAGCCTGATACATCTATTATGTTCCTTAATGCGAGTGCATATTGTTCTCGAAGTCTGCCCGATGTAAACCTTGCCACAAGTACAGGGAACTCTGTAGATACCCGGTTGTTGCAATTTAGGCAAACTGTCCTTAGTTGGTCGCAGGAGTTGCCTAATCTTAACAGAAGTTCCAAATACAGTCCGTATGTTGTACCGACGTAGGATTTTAGCAATACGATCCGTCGTGTTATGTATGTACGGAAGGTAAGCAGTTTCTCTTACATCTCTTTTCTCAACTGACGTCCTATTATTACTTGTTGGTTTCAGAACCGTAGAAATCAAAGCCTTGCTATAACCGTTGCTCTCAAAGGTGGTTCGCAGGGTGTTAATTTCTTCTTGTAAAGAAGACACTTCACAAATCCTCCTAGCCCTGGTAGTTAGAGTTGTAAGGATACCATGTTTCTGGGCAGGGTGATGGTGAGAACTTGCGTGGAGATATCTATTGGTGTGTGTTGGCTTACGAAAAACGCTGTGTCCTAAAGATCCATCCTCTTTCTTGGTGACGAGAACATCTAAAAAAGGTATTTTGCCGTCAGATTCCTTTTCCATGGTGAAACAAATAGAAGGGTGCTGGAGATTAAGGTGATCCAGGAAATGGCTAAGATTTTCCTCACCTTCCGTCCAAACAACGAACGTGTCATCCACATAACGCCACCAGATCTTCGGTTTGAAAGGAGCCGACGACAAAGCTTTCTCTTCAAAGTTCTCCATGAAGAAATTAGCCACAACAGGAGAGAGAGGACTACCCATGGCCACACCATCAGTCTGCTCATAAAAATTCCCATTCCATAGAAAGTAGGAGGAGGTCATGCAGTGATAAAAAAGTCTTGTGATGTCTTCAGGAAAAAAGCCATTAATGAGAGACATAACACCATCAATAGGTACTCTCGTAAACAGAGACACCACGTCGAGACTCACTAGGATATCACCCGGCTGAAGTGTTATAGCTTTCAACTTTTCCACGAAGTGTGTGGAATCCTTAATGTACGAAGGCGTGTTACCCAGAAGCGGCTGAAGTAGTCTACCTAGGTATTTGGAAAGGGCATATGTAGGAGAACCAATCGTACTAACAATAGGTCTAAGAGGGACATCTTCCTTATGTATTTTAGGAAGACCATAGAGTCTCGGAGGAATAGCATCCCCTGGAAGGAGAGTCTTCGCTGCATCCGCTGGAATAGATGATTGCTTGATCAATTTGACGGTGACATTTGAGTAACGAGTAGTAGGATCACGACTATTAATCCTATATACAGGATCTGATAACAAAGACGAGATCTTGGAATCATAATCAACCTTATCCAACACCACTGTCGCGTTACCCTTGTTTTACACACAAACGGTTGTTATTGTCTGCAGTCACATGTTGTTGGTTTACTCTCTGGAAAGTTTCATTATCTTAGGTACTATAGTTTCTAATTTAAAACATATTTTAATGTTTACATTTGTTCGTCAAGGACCCTACACTGTAACGGCATAGTATCTGGAATGGTTTCTGAAATGCCATATTTACAGTATATTGGATTTTAAAAGTGGCTTCGTATTTTTCTCAGATTTTTTTTTGCGGACAATGTTCTATTTCGTCAAATGGGTTATTTATAGCAGCATTTCTCCCCAAATTAACGTCATATTAACCCTTTTAGTACCAGTCGTTTATAGGTAGTATATGTGAAGAATACCAGGCTTCTTTTCAAGAAATTGCAATGTTGTACAAAAATCATTATAACTTTTGTATTTTTGAAGATATACCCCCAACATTATTCCTGATCATTGAAAATGAGTTGCTTTACCATTCTATTAAGTAACATACCATGTTACAATAACACTACAACATACAAAAAAATATTTATTTTATTACTGTGAAAATAAAAAGTGAAAAATCAAAATTGAGAGAAAGAAACACAATTCAAAATGAAAATTACACACAAACGGTTGTTATTGTCTGCAGTCACATGTTGTTGGTTTACTCTCTGGAAAGTTTCATTATCTTAGGTACTATAGTTTCTAATTTAAAACATATTTTAATACACCATGTGCTGTACATATTTCACATTTTATGCTGGTTCACTTTTAGCACTTGTGATACCCTACGCAGATACCATGAAGACCTTTCATACACTTGGAACACACAGTTCGGGACCTTTTTACTGGGCCTCCATCTATTTTGCTGCACACAATGCATCATTTTAATAATATACCACTTAATTTCACCAAAAGTTCCCCTTCCCTTGGTGGATGAAACTTAGCTAACATTTTGGTTTGTAAGTTTTTCTCCTGGACCCATTCCTATTCTATGGACTTGAGCCGTGTCATAACTTTACGAAGTATTTTCTTTGTAGGCCTATATCAAATAGGCATTCAGCACCATTCGAGCAAAAATGCAAAATATTTCAGTGTTCGTCGCTTATCGAAGTACGTGTACAACCTCATATGAGATGGGTTCGAACCGACGGTCACTATCAATTGGAACTTCACTAAACCCTGTATTAGGTACACAGGCATTATTGTCATTACCGCCTACAGTGTCTTCATTTGCGTCACCGTCATCTCCGAATCAGTAAAATTGTCACTTTCACTAATGACAATACCACGAGGTTTATGGTAGCCTACTGCGGAATGTCATCGCTGCTCTCCCTTCCTATATCAGAAATAAAATCACCGTTACTACACAACCCTGATATTGCTACATCATCATCAGACTCGATGTAATCATCATCGGCGCACACTATATTGATATACTCGGCTAGATCATCATCATTTACGAACACATCCCGTGCGGCTGAGGCCATATTCGTACTAACAACGGTGCATAGTGGACAAAACAGTGGGCGATTTCTAAAATATCATATCTCCGTAAATAAAATTATTACCGCGATAGTTGTGGTAAATTTAGGAACTGCAGGCTTTGCCGATTCTGGATAATCTGCGTTGTGCTGCGATCTGTTAGAAAACTGAGAACTACAAGCATACATAAAACTGCCGGCATGAGGAGTGCTATTGCGTTCCTGGCTGTTTTCGCTAACACGCCGAGGAACGCTTTTGCGCTCCTTGGTATTCTAAGAGTTAAATACGTTTCTCTAGGGACTGGTATTTTTTAACCTTAAATTGGGGTTTACCTTAAATCAAGGTTTCGATAGGTTTCATCACTAATGGAAGCCCTCTCTCCACATACAGTGCAATCTCGTTAATTCGCGGTAATTAATGCACGAACTTCCACGAATTATCCGCAGTTATTTTTTTTAAGCCTAGTAAAAACAAAACTATTGGTTAAAATATTGAAATAGGCTTGAACACACAAAATAATAATTATAACACTTGATTGTAGTGTCCAATACGACATGCTAGGCTAGAGGAAGGCCTATGTGGATTATGCCTACATTAATATTTAACAACAACAAAAGTCAGTGCATTCTCGTTAATTCGCGGTAATTAATGCACGAACGTCCGCGAATTATCCGCAGTTATTTCTATTAAGCCTAGTAAAAACAAAACTGTTTCTTAGATCGTTGATTCTAATTTTCGATTGCACATTTCAGAAGAAAACATTATATGAGAACGAAAATTCATCTCGTTTTTCTATTAAGCGATAAGTGTGACTAGAAACACTAGCTTGACTGTGGGAAATTTTCGGGATTTCCGTAGCATCACTCCCGCACTCAATATCAACTGGATTTCCGTTTTCCTCACCAACAGTCAAATTTCGTGCTATTTCTTCTTTGCTTTCATCTCTTAAATCATAATAGTCTTTATCGACGTCTAACTTGCCCGTTCGAAATATCGTCGTTACTGAAGTCGGCATGCGCTTGCTTTTGTACGAGTGTAGTAGCGGTATTTTACTCCCATGACTTGTTGACTGCATCAAGAGCATAAAACAAACACGCTCTCGGTGTTGCGCAAGTTTGCGCCATTAGGCAATAATCGCTGTTTACAATACGCTGTCCATGCATCCATCCTTCACAACTCAAAGATCAGCGACCTTGCAGTGTGGCTGTTGGCAAAGGGAGGGTAGGTTCCGAGTGAAGTGCATTCCTCTTGTATTGTTTGGGCTTCGAAGATAAGGAAATCTGTGCTATACCACTCGCGCCAACATGCTCTATGTTTCGAAGATTGCGCAAGTAGGCCTATTGTTACATCGCAGAGAAACGCAGTTCAGTCTTCTCGAATCTCAATGATTTCCTCTTTACGTATTTCGTCCCATCAGAGCTCGGCCGCGGGCAAAAATGCAAAGCGGCGCGGCGTGAGGTTAGCACGCTTCGGCCGCGGTCAACTCATTCGTGCATGTAGTGAGGAATCGATATGGAAGATGATCGATCGTATCGATCGCTACGCGTCTAATCTCTAAATTCTGCCTTGAATCATCCTTAACGAACTTATGACGTCTTTTTCATAGGTTCTTATTGTCGCATAACCAGTAATAGAAATAAATACTTGAGAATTTTAACATTTCCTAACGCTAAATGCGGGTTTTGCCGTAATGCGAACTACGTTAAATCGAATATAAAATTGCATTGCACTTATGGAATAATTTTCGGAACTTGAAACTTCTTCCGTTAAATGCGGGTTTACGCTAAATCGAGGTCACGCAAAATCGGGGTTATTTATTTATTATATTTATCGTATGGCTTTTAGTGCCGGGAGTGACCGAGGACATGTTCGGCTCGCCTGAGTCTGTAGCTGCTTCCAGCGGATACCATAAAGGGTGAGCTACAAGTTCCGTTCAATTTCAAGTAGTTCCAACTTTCGCCACCAGATACCATGATACCTAGTGGTGAACGTTGGAACTTTGATAGAGCGTTCTGACGAAATCTAACCTAACAAATTTTGCTTTACACAAGTTTAGTCTGTGAAAGGATCTTTTACATGCCATAAATCTATGACATGGGACCGCCGGCTTTACTTCCCCTCCGAAGGAAGGCATACTGAAGGATTTTTAACGCTCTTAAAAAATCCGACGTCTTCGGCCGGGTTTGAACCCGCTATCTTGGGCACAGCAGTTCAGCATGCTACAGACTACGCCACCGAAGCCGCTATCGGGGTTATACTGTAACACTATAGTGGCCTGCATCAATGCAGCCACCAAATATTAAATGGCAAATAATACTTCCATTGCCAAAATCAAAAGCGTGGTTAGACTCATTGTTATGTACTCTAAACAAATGATCAATAAACAATAATATTCAGTTATACAATGAAGTTCAGAGACTTCCATTCTCAAGTTGGTTGCTGATGAGAATGCGATGAGACTGATCGCCAATAATAAAATCCTTGCAATTTTTGCAATTTGCTTGCAAACGCAACTCAGGAAGACGATCTTTATTTTGAAATAAACAGAATGAGTAAAATATGTTTCTACAATGTAATACCAAACGTAAGAAGGAAGAAAACGGAAATAAAAAAACATATGCAAGGTGGGAATCGAACCCTCTTGACGATGCATAATACAAATTTCTGGACTGTAACTATAGCTCCTTGGCCATCCAGACAATCATGTGCCACTGCAATATTAAGCTACCTAACCAGTATACACACTCAACCTTCAATACTTGGCTTATTTAATATAATTCTATTTCAATGCATATTGTAAAAACATAATTAACATTATTGGAGACCCTTTTTAATTCTCATACACAAAGATCTCAGTTAGATGCTGCCGGTAGCGCCATTTGCCTTGTTGAGAAAGGCCATTGTGCGCATGTGCGGGAGTGTCAAATATTACATATTTCTTTAATCATTTAAAAATATACCGTAACATATATTTTCCTTTTAAAGAAACTCGGCAAATCTGCATGCCAAGAGCTTTCGTTAGAATGCCTTACGAAGCAAATCGGTTAAGTCGTTTTCACAATCTCGTAGGAACAAAAAACACCATAGTGTTTTAAATATAAGGAAGGTTGCTGCATTAGGTCAATAATAGATGGCATAAACTTGAGCCATTCAAAACACAATAATGCACAGTAGATAGAATATGCAATTAACATGAAGTGCAAAAGTATCAATGTTCTTCAATTAGATATACAGTATTATAGGTAATGTTTTGCATGGTTAATTGGCTAGTGATATGAAAATTGGCGATCATGGGTGAAGTCACAACGGGGTGCACTCGGCCTCATGAGGACAATTGAGTAGCTGTCTGACAGTGAGGCAGCGCCCTGGTGACGAAAACCAAGATTAACGGCGGAGAGGACCCGATGCACTGGCTACGCGTCACCCCAATATCTGCAGGCCAAATGGCTGGGCAGCGGTCGCTTGGTAGGCCTAGGCCTTTCAAGGGCTGTAATGCCAGGGGTTGTTTTTTATTATGGGTGAAGTCACACTAGACAACGGACGATCAGCTTGTGCTGCCAACTTTCAAGTTACATTACACATCCCAGTTTTATGGTCAGCAAGAATGGTGACTTTGAAACATGAGTGGCAACAGTGAATGCAATCCTGATTGAACAAAACAGTAACAAAATTACTGTAAATCACAATGTTTGTAGTAAGGGGGCCAAGTGGTAGGTTTCATTCTTAGTAACTTATTAAAGGTGATTCGCATTACTATGGGATCAGAAATGAGTCTTTCTAAGTGACCGATGATTTTCTAGCCTGATGCTTTTCTATACACCAAAAATTTGGAATCTATACTAGCGTGTGTAATTTGTAAGGCTAGGATTGGGAGGGAGATGGGCATGGCCAAAATTAGGTATCATTGTTGTTAATTCATTTCAGGGGCTTGGGATATCTTGATACTCAGGCCGCGTGTAGTTGGGTGTGAATTGAAATTGTCTGATAACCTGTATGATGACTGTGGTAGTGTGAAAAAATAAAAGAAATAAAAATTAAAATATCCACAAATCTGCAAACAGACTCTGTGGATCCGTTTCAACATCCAAAAATCCCTTAAAATATCTGCCCTAATATTATGTGATCAACTTATATTATTTGTATTGTTACTTGTAATATTACCATAATACAGTGGAACCTCGTTAGTACGTCTTTCAAGGGACTGAAAATTTTGAACGTAAAAAGCGGGAAAACGTACTAATGAAAGATGATAATTAAACCTCATTAACTTGTTTCAGTGAGGGAAAAGTAAAAAAATGTGACAATCGGAAGTACATACTATTGAATATATAATTTTAAACAACCTACAGAATTATTGTATTACAGAACTAGTTTATACAGCACAGAGAAACGAGAGCAATGAAAACAAGAGAAAAATGTACTATACCGGTGCCGTACTCTTAATTCAAGTACTGTGGTACGAGTTGAATATTTAGTTTTCTATAATTGATTTCGGCTTAAATACATTTTTTTCTTGGTATTCTATGGAAAAGAAGTGCCGTATTCTTTGGCGTGAACGATTGGATATAACCGAAGTTTTTTTTTAAGTTAGACATGCTCGCGCGTGTACAGAAAAAAAAATTCCACGCGCTTAGGGTGAGAATTATACAAATGTTCTCCTACTTTGGAGCGCCACCTCCATTATTTCAATACGACGCAACAAAATTATCACTAAGTTTCACCACTTCTTCGGTAGTGTAATGCGTATTTGCGTGAATCAGATCGTATTGAGTTTCAAGGTCTATATGGTAAAATTGTGGGATCGGATCATATCCAAACTGGTGTTCAGGAACATATAAACGCGTATCGTATTGAAAGCGATTATGCGCGCAGACGAAAATGCGATCGTACTAAAGCGATGCGCGGCAAAGTATGCAATGTGACCTTGTTTAAAAGTTCTGTGCGCACAGGCTACAAAACTCACGCTACGCGACAGATGACAGGGTGGCCGGTCGTCAAACGCACGCTGCCGCATTCACGGAAGGACGAGACACTAGTGGTCGGCCGGCATATGCACGCCAATCTGTGGTGTATTTCGAACAAAGAACGTGTTATAGCCAGGTAGTGATTTTGTATTCAGCCTGCATGTTTTACTGGCGCGAGAGAGACATGTCGGCTATCTTCCGTGTTGCGTCATAGCTCTCAAGCCACTTCTACACAGTCAGCTATCTCCTGTGTTGCGTCATACCTCAAGCCACTTCCACACCATCAAAACACACTAATCGTCGACACTGTCAATAACTATCAGAGAATAGGAAGCAATATCGCATCGTGTTTTCAAGATGCCGAATTTTATAATGAAATAAGAATAAAATCCGGTTCCCTAACAAATAGTACAATGGAAATTTGAACGCCATAAGCGGGATTAGAAAACGTATTAAGGGGATACATCAACATGTGTTTAGTAGGAATGGGACTGGGACTTGAGAAAATCATCGCGTTAAATGGGAAAATGCCGTAACCGAGAACGTGCTAACGAGATTCCACTGTACTTAGTTTCAATCAATATGCTACAAAATGGTAAATAAGTTTAGACGACTTCAAAATGCCAAATTTACAATTCTTCTTCTTCTTCTTCTTCTTCTTCTTCTGCTTTTACGGCCTCATTGGACCACTTCAGTCAATCATTTCTTGGTCCTTTTCTTCAGTAAGTTTCCTTTCCGAGTCGCCCAGTAGCTCTTCATTCGCTCTGATCTTCTCAGGCGTTCCTCATCTGTAAATACCCTTTTTACTGTATTACGTTTGTCTATTTTAGCCTGAAATCTTATTTTTATATCTCTCAGTTTTTTTAATTTTGTTGTTTTGTTTTGCAAGTCATCCAAGGTTATTTCCAATTCTTTCATATCTTCTCTAATTTCCTTAATCCATCCTATTTGTTGTTTCATATTCCAAAGTTTCACTACAATTTTTCTAGATAACCTGGTTTCTGGTGTCCTCATGATGTGACCAAAGAAAGAAAGCCGTTTCTTCCGAATAGTATCAGTGATGGGCTCCAGTTCTCTGTATACCAATTCATTTGGTACTATCCGCCACTGTCCATCTTTCTGATATTTTTTATTTACGCATGTTCTAGCTATTCTTCTTTCTACTTTTAAAATTTTGTCGATTCTATTTTTCTGAGTAACTTTAAAAAGAGTTTCACTTCCATAGGTCACCTCTGGTTGAACCACTGTCTTGTAATGTTTTAATTTTGTTGCGATTGATAGACATTTTTTTATATGTAGACCATGTTAATTTTTGGGCTTTTATCATTTTATTAGTTCTTTCTTGCCATGCAGGTTTCTCATCCAAGTTGTAAGTTATAATTTCTCCTAAGTATTTAAATTGCTTCACTATTATAACTTTCTTGTTATTTACTGTTATGTGATTGATTACAAGTGGATTTGCTATCTCTGTCTTTTCAAATGATATCTGAAGTCCAATTTTTTGTGCTATATTTTGTAGGCTTATTATTTGATTTCTGGCTTCTGGAATATTATTAGCCAGTAACGCTAAGTCATCTGCGAATCCCAAGCAATTTAAGTCTATTTGATCTTTCTTGGTTCCAATTCTTATGTTCCTAGGATTTTCCCTGTACCATTCCCTCATTACATATTCCAAAGCACAATTGAAAAGTAGAGGCGATAAACCATCTCCTTGTCTTAATCCTGTTTTAATCGTAAACGGTTCAGATATTTCTCCTCAGAATTTTACTTTAGATTTGGTGTTTGTTAGAGTTAGTTTTATAATTTTTATTAATTTGGGATGAAGTCCGAAATTCCTTAGTATTTTCAGCAATGAAGATCTATGTATACAATCATAAGCTTTTTTGAAGTCTACGAAGGTTATGACTTGCTGTTTTTGTCTACGTTTGTAGTAGTCCATTACTAATTTTAAGGTGATTATCTGTTCAGGGCAGCTTCGCCATGGCCGAAATCCACCTTGATATTCTCCTATTTCCAGTTCTAATTGATCTTTACAACGATTATATAGAATTCGTGACATGAATTTATATGTGATATCCAAAAGGGAAATTCCTCGATAGTTGTCAGGATTTGATTTTTCTCCTTTCTTGTGTAATGGATGTATTATAGCAGTAGTCCAATGGTCTGGCAGTTCTTCTTTGATCCAAATGTTCACTAAGCATTGGTGTAATAAAATCTTTACTGGTTCTGCTGCATATTTCCACAATTCTGCAAATGTTTGATCTTCTCCACTCGCTTTGTAGTTTTTGAGCTCTCTCAGCGCTTTGTAGACTTCTTGGATTGTGGGTGGATTTATGTTTTCTGATGGTGTTTTAATAGTGGTGTCTGTATTTATTTGAAGCAGTTCTGGTGGATCTTCGCAATTTATCAACTTGTTGAATGTTTCTGCTAAAATTTCTGTATTTCTTTTATTACTATGAGCTAACTCGCCATTTTTGTCTTTTAACATTAATGTTGGAGGTTCATATCTTTGTAGTTGTTTGCTAAAAATTTTGTAGTAATCTCTTGAGTTTGTTTTCGCGCTATTTGTTTCGATCATCAGAAGTATATCCTTTTGGTATAGCCGTTTAACCACTCGTATTATTTTTTGAGTTATCTTCCTTTGTTTTATGAGATCCAAGTGTGGTTCATCTGTTTTTTTTACTCTGATACCGTAACCAGGCTTGATGTCTATCTTCCACTGTATTATCACACTCATCGTTCCACCATTGGTGTTTCTTCCTTGGATTTATTGGGGCTACTTGTTCAGCTATTTGTTTCAATTCGGGAACTATTTCCTCTAGATCATCTGTTATTTTAATATATCTAGTTCGTTCTTTGTATCCCTTGTTATTTATTAGTTTATGAGGGTCGTATGTTCTCTTCTTTTTTACAATTCATTTACAATTCATTACATAAAATTTTGCCTTTTATAAATGCTATAAATCACAAACTATAAGGAATAAAACTTGAGGGAAGTAACAAATGTCATAACAAGTTGTTTTGATCCTATTGTCCGGTATATGCTTAGATGAAAAGTTAAGCTTACGTATGCATGTTGGTTGAACATGCCCAAGGGGCAGAAAGTAGCTGGGACTAATGAGCATGCTGGACTAGTAAATGGCTGAATAAATAAAAGTGAACTAAGAAAACAGAATTTTAACCCTCACCTATTGATTTCCAGTCACGTGGTACAAATTCAGCAACAATGAGGTTCATGAGACGAGGACAGCATGCCACAGCAAGGGTAGTGTCATGTGAATGACGTACCAATCGTGTTAAAAGCTGCAATACAGCAATCACAATCGGAGGTCCAGGCCGTAGGACTTCCAGAATGTACCTAAGGTAATAAGAGAGTAAATTACAAATTACTTCTGGCCCACAAAGTTCAAAAGGAACCATATTTCTGCACATCCTAAGGAAAACTCCAATTTGACAAGTAATCCGATGCTATCTACTAACTGTAATCTTTTATGCCTTCATCTTCTTCTATTCACCATTTCTTCTAGGGTACTGGGATCCATTAACAATCATTCTCTTATCCTGTACCCAAATTTCCCCTTTTTATAACTCCAAACCAGTTCTCTTTCCCCCACTCTTTCCAACACCACTTATTCATTAGTCTTTCTTCCCAGCTTCTTAATCATCTTAAATTCTCCCAACCACGTTTTGGCCCCTGTCCCCAGTGATATATAGTCTAATCCGTCAATAACACTCTTCGAGGCACATCTTCATTATAAGAGGCAGATGACTTCGCTGTTCTGCCCCTTAAAGCAACCATCATTATCTCCATTATAGAGCTCAGCAACTTGAAATGAGACCCTGGTGACAGCGCTAGCTCTGTCAGTCAGTGCGACCGAGAGGAGGGCAAGCTTGAGCGAGAGAGCGGACTATGAACGCGCTGTTGCCGCTGATGTAGCGTTTATACGGGGAATATCAAATTCCCTTCATTGGCGCTCATTTTAAAGTACAGTAAATATCAGCATCATTTTATGTAAATGGACCAGTATTCATTCACATCGAGATTATTTCATAAGTTTCCACCAAAGCACAACACTGATCTAATAGCCTAAATATGACAAAAGTACGTCACAATCCTCTATTTCCTTCAGGTGCGCTGCTTTTTTCAACTGGTAGACCCACACTTTTAAATATTTCCATTTAACTAATTCTATTAATCAAACAGTGTGTTCCAGACAGGCATAAGCTTGTATGTTAAACGGGAAATGAAAAACGTCCCGAAAGAAAGAAAGAAAGAAAGAAAGAAAGAAAGACCAAAATATTTTGAAAGGATTTAAATAAATCTTTGCTGGATCATTGCTTATATTCATAAAGAGTATGTATGTATGTATGTCTACCCCTTATTATTCCCGTTTTCCAACGGGGTCGGGGATGAGATGCGATGGAAGTCTTTGTGGCGATGATTTTTACGGCCAGATGCCCTTCCTGACGCCAACCTCATGAGAGGAGTTAATGAGAGATGAAATGAATGATGGTGAATGAAACTGGGCAAGGATGTGGAAGGAAGCGGCCGTGGCCTGTCAGAAGGTACCGTCCCAGCATTTGCCTGGTGTTGAAAATGGGAAACCACGGAAAACCATTTCAAGGACGGCCGACGGTGAGGCTCGAACCCATGCGTCTACCGAGTCAGCCGAGAGCTTGGCCCCATGACCTAATGCTGAGCTTTAGCCAGCGTAGCCACTACTGTCGGTATTCATAAGAGTAACATTTTGAAATGTAACCTATGTTAGGTTCCCCTTTTAAGGTACCGGTACCATATGTTTCACATGCTTTTTTGTAAATGTATCTCTGCCCCTTATTATTCCCGTTGAAGAAACGCGATCGGGGATGATATGGGATAAAAGTCTTTGTGGCGGATGGCTTTCACGGTCGGATGCCCATCCTGACGCCAACCGCATGAGACGAGTTAATGAGGAGAGATGAAATGAATGATGGTGAATGAAACTGGGCAAGGATCTGGAAAGAAGTGGCCATGGCCTGTCAGAAGGTACGTCCCAGCATTTAACTGGAGTTGAAAATGGGAAACCACGGAAAACCATTTCGAGGACGGCCGACGGTGGGGCTCGAACCCATGTCTACTGAGTCCACGGAGAGCTTGGCCCCATGGCCTAGAGCTGCGCTTTAGCGTGCGTAGCTACCGCTGCCGGTATACTATATTTCTAAATGTGGTGTATTAATTGTGTGCAATTCCCCCCCGGGCTCACATCTAGTGGGACGTGGGTTGGCGACCACGGGACCCCGGCTGAGTCCGGCATTGCTACCACTTGTGCCGGGCTTCACTCTTGTCTTCTTTCCTGTCGACCTCTCTTGGTCAACTCTTGTTCTCTTCCAACCCCGACGGTATTAGGGTACCCGAGGCCTCGGGAGTCTCTTCCTTTCCCGCCTTAATTGGCCCTTCTCTCATCTTTCCTGATCCCTCACTTCGAGGGGTCACCCTTCTTTTTATTTTCATGATATCTCCTCCCTTCTGCTCAAGGCCCTCAAGGAGGCAGGATGTGTGTATCCCCACCAGTTCTGGTGCACTCGGGATAGTGCTACACCCTCAAGGGCTCACAGCTGGTAAGCTCGGGAGTTGGCGACCCCGAGAGATTCCTGAGCTGGGTCCGGTTTTTCCCCTTTTTCCATTGCCTTTGGGGTGGGCCCTCTCCTCTTTCCCTTTCCTATCTGCCTTTCGTGGCTATCCTTCAATATCGTGTACTAATGAAAAATCTAAGTCATTGCTCTATATGGGTATCTTGATAATGTTCTCGATGTTGCAGGTAGGTATTAGGAATTGCTGGTACTGTTAGTTGAATCCTAATCTTGTAATTCCTCTATTCCTGACATTACAATCTGAACTGAACCGCACTGCTTGAATCATTTTCAGAGTCCGATTCACTGTCACTGTCATTGCCAATATAGATTATGAATTCTTCCGTGTCTTCCAGCAATCCGTCCCTCTTCCAGTACTCGGCTCGTAACTTATCGACGTGACTACACTCCTTTTTCCATTCTTCCTCCGTACCCGTCGCAAAAGGTCTCTTGTAATA
Organism: Meconema thalassinum; assembly: GCA_946902985.2. Classification (NCBI taxonomy): domain Eukaryota; kingdom Metazoa; phylum Arthropoda; class Insecta; order Orthoptera; family Tettigoniidae; genus Meconema; species Meconema thalassinum. The sequence goes on along the minus strand of OX336390.1, from coordinate 219,438,498 downwards.
CGCTCTATGTCCTTGGATGACTGGTTCACATTCTTGTCAGCAATGCGACGCTTCACAACACTCCATATTAATTCTATAGGGTTCAGATCATAGTGACATGGAGGTAATCGTACCACTGAGTGACCCAATGACTTCAAGTAATCGTCCACGGCGAATACTGGCGCTGGTTTATGCAATTTCACTACGTTCAGTAGTTCATATTTGCGTAGGCTCTCATCGAAAGTGATGTTATTCATCGTTAGCCAGGTCTGGATTTCGTATTTCCTGCTGTTTGATGTAGGTGCTTTATTAACCTGCAGTGTGTGTGGTACGACGCATTGTCCATCACTATGATACAATTATCTGGTATATTCGGTACCAGTTGTGTTTTAAGCCAGGTCATGAAGTTCTTACTGTTCATTTCATCGTGGTAATCACCAGATTTAGTTTTAGATTTGAACATGCACAGTCCGCCTGGTACAAACCCGTTTTCACTGCCCGCGTGTACAATGATCCACCTCTGGCCTGCACTGTCTGAAGTCAGGACACCTTCAGTTGCCTCGTCCTGCCAACACTTCTTTACCGTGTATGATGGATGGATATAAAATTCGTCCAAGAAACCTAGCTCATCACTCTTGTAAGATTCTCAGGTACACTGATCTCTTAAACACAATATCACCTTTTTCCTTTAATATTTTCCTTTTATTCTGACACTTCTTGAATTTGAAACCTATCGAATGAAGCACTTGTCTCAGATGTTCGCGACTCCCCTTGTAATCTATCTCATCGTGGAGAACAGATCGAAATTTTCCTACTGTTGGTATCTCCTTCTTCACTACGTAATACTCTTGAATTTTCCGCCTAATGATGCACTTATCCATGTCATCTAGTATAATCTTCTTATTCACCACTCTGTTTTTACCGGCAGTGGATAACTTCTCATTTATGTCGGTCAATGTCTTCTCCTTTCTGATTTTCTTAATAAATTACTCAGATTTCCCTGTTGCTGCTGCAGCTCGTTTTGTTGCCTGACTGACCGGCAAGCTAAAGGAATTTGCTGCCTTCTCTAAATCACAGAACGCAATTACATTGTTTACGACCTCTCTCGCTTCACTATGAACAACTTTGTTCTTACCACTTGCCATAACTTTACACTAAATATTTATTAAAACACTCGAGAAACGAGGTCTTCGACAACATCACTCAATGCAGTGCGTACAACAATATAATACAGCTGGCAGCGGTGCATATTTGGGGTTGGTGATACGGGCGTCAAGCTCGGTGTTGCCAAGCCGTTCACTGTGTGGCAAAGCGAGCGCAGAGCGAACGTATCAATGTTGGCTTTACGGAAACGTCTTCCGTGACGATTGTATGTGAACTGACATGCAGCCCGTCTTTGGCAACGCCGGCTTGTCAACTCATCTATTGGCTCTCGGCCAGCGATGGACTACACCCCTCTGCACAGATATTGGTCTTGCTTGAGTAGGTCAGAGCGGGCAGGGGGAAGTACTTTTAGTTCGCATTTTTTCCGGGGTTTCAGTTAGAGTTGCTGAGCTCTAATGAAAATCTATATAAACCAACATAATAAAACTGAAGCATCCATTGCTCTTTTTGACAGAAAATAAGATTTTTACAAGTTTTCGGTCTTTTAATAATAATTATAACCATTTTCGATTTTTCTGCTTGTTTCACTTCTTAGCAGCACAACAACCGATCCTATTTACAGAAAATTTGTTTATGTGCTCCTGTTAGTCCAACTTAAAATTTTGGCTCTTTTATTTTCTAAAAGCATATCAAAAGACTGCAGAAAGGGACAGCAAATATAAAACTCCAGTCAAAATTGAGGACAAAACCCCATACAAATGTGCCATACATTTTACTCCACTGTTTTCTACACATGGACTCTGGATGTGCATTGAGATATCATACACTCGGTGAACTTCAAAGTCTGGAACATGCACATTGATACGTAAGAGTCGTGCGGAGAGCTTGGCAATGTGACAATCATGGATAAATCACAGTTCTGCTGTTGACCTCCAAGCAGCACCTCCAATGGTCTATTAATTACTAGACTACTAGATTAGCTTCAATGCGTGAGCTGTCAAGAACACCGGCAAAAATCGTTGGAATAAACTTAATATACGTGAATACTATCCACATTCTATTTTTTTTTTTTTTTTTTTTTTTTTTGACGTCATTGGCCCACCACATGATACACAGTGAAAAGATGCTGCCCGCATCTCAAAGCATGCCCACACAGTAATATCATGACATTTCAATCCCACGGATGCTGAAACTGAACTGGAATGGCAGCTGGGTAAATGCCTGTTCCCTGTGGACTTTAAAGATTCATGTTGTGAGTGACACCAAACTTATTTTCGGGCATGTGCACACCGTAATATCGCAACAGTGGCTCTTGCATACGCCAATACTGCGCCTAATGATGACGGTGGAATGCATATCTTACTGCGAACTCACTAGATTATGCAGTGCCGAGATGCTCGTGATGCTGTCTTTATTTTTCAGCGTGCGAGCTCCATAATATTGCGATACCAACTCCCACCGTCCCCGAATATGTGCTTCAATGATAAGCTGGTGAAACAAATAGCCTGTCATACCACAAACTCACTTATTTAATCATGGTGAGAACCGTATCTACACAATAACTCTGACAGATATTATAATATGTAGTTAAACTGCATATTCGTTGGGACATGAGTGAAACTATGCAGAAACAAGAATTACATACAACTGGGTTATGTACACACCAGTTTCAAATGTATATTTTAAGTTATTTGCTATTAAGGCCTAAAATTTTTGGAACATTCTGAGCGGGACTAAAATCTATGGCCACGCCCTTCTGCTCCCTAACGACCCAGGTACATTTTAGTTCTTCAAAGATATTTAATTTTGGTCTGTGAGCTGTAATGGAGGCCACTCAGCCTCTCATGAAGATAAACTATGGTAATAGTGTGTGGGAACAGCACTCATTCCAGGTTCCGTATTTGTGCCGATTGCATCTGCACACTTTCCCTGCCTGAACTTTCGCCAATCCTATTTCGTGAAAATAATCTGAACCCAGCTTCTGACCCAGTGGTAACCTAGGTGATTATGGACCTCATGAAGTAACAAACATTCCCAAAAGCTTCTAAAGTAACATTTTCAAATAAACTGCATGGTCTTTAAAATTATGTTGACGACAATGGGAATATCATTAAAGACATTATTGTCGTCTGTGGCAAAAATTATGAACTTTGATGTCCGGAATTCGCGGTCATACGAATTCAAACTTGTGAAGTGACCGTGTGACCAATGAACGCTAGGAATCTTCCCGCTCTTTAAATGCCAACCTAAAATTGGAACTGAAGTGTTTTCGGGCATTAGATATGCAAAGTACATTGGAAATTATGTTGTCCACCCTGACGAAACATTCGATAACTTCAATTGTTTATATAGTTCAAAATCTGCCACTGCATAACCTTGGCAGCACGACGTGTGTAGCGCCCATGCGCGGGGGCCGCTCTGGCGGGCTAACGGATCGAGTGCAAGGTGACGCGACTCTCAAGATGACTTAAGTTGAAAGCAGACGTTGGGGCTCTGGGCTCCGGCCCATGGCCGGACTAGAAGGTAGGAGAAAAAAGCAAACTACTGATTGTTCCGAGACTTGATGCAAACATTATGAAAATTATTTAATTTGAATTATTTCTCATATATTTAGATTTAATGATCATCGTCTCGTTGGTGATCTGTTGGACCACATAGGGAAACAAAGACTTTAGTTATGTTTTAAATAGCAAGCTTTCTTAATTTCAATGATTTAAATTTAATTCTAACGGGCCAAACATTTTGCGCAAATGATGGTTCCAACTTGTTAATATATTTTCTTATTAGCTTGCTACCAACTTATTAGTGTGGTCAACATCAGTTAGGTTTAGTTTAAGGATTTTACTTATTTCTGTTTTCAAATTTAGCTCGAAGAACTTGTTTCTTTTGGTGGGAAAATGTTTTACTTACTGGTGACTGTCATTTGTTTCGTCACTAGTTTGTTTCCATTATTATTTGACTTCCTTAAGTAGTGATTGGCATCATGGCCGTACGTTTCGACGTATTCGTTAATCGCTCCGTCTAAAAGTTGATATTTTGCGGTCTTTTGAGACCTGAATGATTTAATTCTGGATGAAGTCGTGCATTAATGTATTAACGTGTTGTGGAATGAGTATTTATTGGCAGAAGCCTATTTTCGCTCGATTTCCGATGTTTGGTGTTCATGCTTGAAGCATGGTGATAGCGTCTGTTGTGACGCCATCTTGGCAAAATTTGCATTTTCTAATTTCAAATTAGCTTTACTAATTCTTTGTTACCTTGTGCATGTTTTCCATTTGCCAAAAGAGTGCCCGTGTGTGATTTTGGGTGAAATTTAATTTCATTTGAGGTTCGGCAGAATCTTTGATTTTTGTACTTGGCAAATATGCGAATGGATCTCATGGTCAGAAGCCACAGAGGGTACTTATGTACGCTGCCTCGTAAGTTGGTTGACTTGGTCTGGTTTTATTTCGGTTCTATTAATTTTATTTTGTTTTCCTATTCTTTGGTTCTCTTTCATATCGTGGTATCCCGCGCGTACTTGGCCTTGCCAGTTTTTATTAGTAAGGGGTTCCTCCAACAATTTTCTTAGGAGGGTGTTCATTTGATTTGTTCAACTGTTAAAACCTGTGATTGTTTTGTTTGTCAATATATTTTCATATTTTAAAATCTTGTTTGGGCTATGTTATTCTTCGAGCGACCACCCAGCCACGGCTCTGGACAGTTGGTCTTCCCTCCACTCAACGAGCATTGTCTCGCAAACCCTTTCGGGGGTGTCTCGTATAAATTATTTATTTATATGGGACAGAAGTTATGTTAGCATTAGCGTGGTTTTTCGATTCTCTGAAAGCCGGCTGATTTTGTCATGCATCCTAATGTTAGAAGAAATGGTGGCATTCTCTGTAGTTAAGTTCGTGCTTGTGGTCGCAAGAAGGGTATCGTGATGGTTAAATTTTGCATTTCAGGCATCATTTTATGTGGTGCAAAAGTTATTCAGTTAAAATCTTAAACAGATTGGCAGTTGAACAAGTGAAGCTGGTTCTGAATTATTCATTAGGTAGGGCTCTGATTGGGTTATATTCTAATTTGTGTTTTGTTTTCTCTTTTATCATGGCGGAGAGATATGTTCCTGATCCCAAATATCTGTATGAGGATGAAGTGGCTTATGAGCTACAAATTAGAGGCAAGGTGGTGCCATCAGACTTGGTGTCGGCTCGTGAGAGGCTGAGCGAGAATCTGGCCGTTGCTGTTGAATTGCCAACATTCGAGCAGGATGCAGAGCTGAATCTGAGTAAGTTCCAGATGCAGTATAAAGTGGATTTGTGTAGTAGTATTGTGAATTTATTTTTCTTGGAAGAGTATGGTACTTCATCTCAGTATGATAGACTGCGGGCTAGGCTGCGTTATCTATTTACACGTTGCGAGGACATTTTTGCCGTGTCAGTTCATAAGTCAGATGAGGAGTTAATTGAGATCATTGAGGCTGAAATAAATCTTGTCAAATGTGCTGAAAAGGTTTTTGACGAATCAGATCCTGTGTTTGCGACAGAAGATTTTCAAAGTGTTAATCAGTTGTTGGATGATCGTAGTCAGTCTAGTATTGATAGTGGTGATCGGGGTTCAGTTCGATCGGTTGTTGGAGAAGGAAATGGTGATGTACCTCACTCTCTCAGAGCTAGAAATGTTGATATACCTAGTGTAGTGCAACGTAGTGGTATTGTAGTAGAGGGTGGTTCACATTTGTATCCTGTAGTTGATGCAGTGGATGTAGATGGTGATGGTATGAATTGTACTACGGGGGCTAATCCTGTATTTCAGCAACCTGTTAACGTTATAAATGTGTCTGTGCGAAGCAATGGTCGAGTTAGCAAAGGTCGAAGTGAAGTTAATTTCAGAAAGGAAGGTACTCGTGATTCTGCTATGAGGTCAGTAGTAAATGGTGACGTGACATGGGTTAATCAGTTGAGTCTTGGGGAGGCGTATCCAGCTGAGTTGAATTCGGTTAGGGAAACTTCTGTGTTGTCAGATTTTAGGTTAGGAGTACCAACTACCTCTATTGTGTATGGTGGTCGTGTTGACGACAGAAGCGCTGAATTTGATGCTAGGCCTAACCTGTATGAACGCCGTTCGTTATTACGAACAGAAGCTGTATGTCATGTTTCTAGTGCTAGATCTGTGAATGTAGGTAATGTACTTCCTGTTTATACTATGAGTAACTCGTATGGTGGTGTTAAGTATTCTTATTCGAATGCAAATTCTAGACCTGTGTGTTCGGTATCCAGTAGCGATAGTGTTCGTAGACGTGCTAATTTGGTTGATCGGGGTGATATGGGAGAGTTGCCTAGGACGAATAGGTTTACTGTTAGTCGAGTGGATCGATCTGCTTTATCGGATGGTCAGAGAGTTCCTTTATCGTCATCAGCAGAAGGGCGTAACCGAAGGTCGAAGAACAGATTCAACTTCTATGATCGGGGTGATTTCGATGATCAAACAATTAGTCGAGTGAGACGTGGAGAAGGATTAGCAGGTTCTGGTGAATCGAGAGAAGGAAACTCGAGTCGTTCTGTCTTCACTCAGAAAAATTTTGGAAATTTGGCTCATCCGTTGACAGCTTGTGTGGCAAGGTTGAGAAATATGAGTACTGATACTACTGACGGGATTACCGTATTTCCTAGCATAGTCGTCGCCACCGCGTAATCGTAGCACCCCACATTTCAAACACTAAAATAGGTTTATAAAATTTCATCGCATAATCGTCGCATAGCATGTTCGTATTTGTGCGCCAGTCAGTTGCACATGCTGCCGCGACTTTGTCAGACGAAAAATATCTCGTCCTTATGCTTGCGGGCAATGAACTGTGACGCGAGCGGCAAGCTTCGTCACTTAGCACATTCCGCGAGCGTATAATCTGGCGTGATCTTGTCAGGAGAAAGTAATCTTGTCTTTATGCCTGCCGGCTAAGAACCGCGACGCGAACGGCCAGGGCACATTCCGCGAGCTTATAGGCCTAATCTGGCGTGATCTTGTCGGCAGAAAGTAATTTCGTCTTTATTCCTGCGGGCTATGAACTGTGACGCGAGCGGCCAGCCCACATTCCGCGAGCGTATAGGCCTAATCTTGCGTGGTCTTGTCATGAGAAAGTAACCTCATCTTTATACCTGCCGGCTATGAACTGCGACGCGAATGGTCAGCGCACATTCCGCGAGCTTATAGGCCTAATCTTGCGTGATCATGTCAGCAAAAAGTAATCTCATCTTAACGCCGGCGGCCTAAGAACTGTGTCGCGAGCGGCCAGCGCACATTCCGCGAGCGTATAGGCCTAATCTGGCGTGATCTTGTCAGGAGAAAGTAATATCGTATTTATGCCTGCGAGCTATAAACCGCGACGCGAATGGTCAGCGCACTTTCCGCGAGCTTATAGGCCTAATCTGGCGTGATCATGTCAGGAGAAAGTACTCACGTCGTTATGCCTGCGGGCTATGAACTGTGACGCGAACGGCCAGCGCACATTCCACGAGTTTATAGGCCTAATCTGGTGTGATCTTGTCAGGAGAAAGTAATATCGTATTTATGCCTGCGGGCTATGAACCACGACGCGAATGGTCAGCGCACATTCCACGAGCTTATAGGCCTAATCTGGCGTGATCTTGTCAGCAGAAAGTACTCTCGTCTTTATGCCTGCGGGCTATGAACTGTGACGCGAACGGCCAGCGCACATTCCCCGAGCTTATAGGCCTAATCTGGCGTGATCCTGGCAGGAGAAAGTAATACCGTATCGTCTTTATACCTGCCGGCTATGAACCGCGACGCGAACGGCCAGCGCACATTCCGCGAGCTTATAGGCCTAATCTGGCGTGGCCTGCGGGCTATGAACTGTGACGCGAACGGCCATCGCACATTCCGCGAGCTTATAGTCCTAATCTGGCGTGATCCTGTCAGGAGAAAGTAATACCGTATCGTCTTTATGCCTGCCGGCTATGAACCGCGACGCGAACGGCCAGCGCACATTCCACGAGCTTATAGGCCTAATCTGGCGTGGCCTGCGGACTATGAATTGTGACGCGAATGGCCAGCGCACATTCCGCGAGCTTATAGGCCTAATCTGGCGTGATCCTGTCAGGAGAAAGTAATACCGTATCTTCTTTATGCCTGCCGGCTATGAACCGCGACGCGAACGGCCAGCGCACATTCCGCGAGTTTATAGGCCTAATCTGGCGTGATATTGTCAGGAGGAAGTAATCTAGTCTTTATGCCTGCGGGCTATGAACCACGACGCGAATGGCCAGCTTCGTCGGCACATTCCGCGAGCGTTAACCTGTCGTGACCTTGTTAGAAGAAAGAAGCCTGTCTCTGACTGCAGGCTATGACTCACGCCAGACTAACGCTACGCGAATGACTGGCCCGTGCAGCAAATAATGATACAGTATATTCTTTGAACTTAAATATTCTTCACATAATCGTCACACCCTGCTTTTTTCCACTAATTTTTGGCAAAAAAAGTGCGACGATTATGCGAGGAAATACGGTATTATGTTTTTGAGAGAGTTAGTTGAAATTGAAGAATATGCTGAGGTTTTCGACGTAACTGATGCCCAAATATATCAATTGATGTTCCCACTTACTAGTGGACTGATGAGGAAAATGGTAGTTGAAGCTATGTCAAAAAATACTAGAATTATGGTTTTTATTGGGTTGGTTTTAGAAAATGTTGTGCCTTCAAGAGCGATTGGTCCGATTGAACACCAGTATTTCTATCGTCTCCAGTGTGTTGGAGAGTCGTTGACTTCTTACGTGCAGGATATTCTTAAGTTTGCGAAGGTATTTTCTGTCAATTTCACTGAAGGGGAAATTGTTTCTCACATATTGGATGGCATTACTCCTGAGTATAGGTCCGTATTGAGAGTAGGATACCGTGCTCGAACTGTGTCGGAGTTAAATGAGGTTGTAGTCCATGCTGAGTCTGTAATACAGAATGAATCGCAGAGAGGTCATGTGAGTCAGTTGAATCGTAATAGGCCGAAGGAGATGCCACATCGTTGGAATAATAATAACAGATTTCAAGGTAGGAATAATCGTTGGGGAAATACTCATCCAGCAGGGCAGGATAGAAATCGTGAAATGAGAGCTCCTCAGAATCAGGGTCGTGATGGAAATGCTCGTGTGCAGAATGGTCAGGATAGAGGAGGTGCGATAGTTGGACAGGGCGCCACAGTTCGTGAAGGAGTTAATGTTATAAATTGTGCTCGTTGTGGTGGAAGTGGTCATTCTGATCGAGAGTGTAATTGCAGGCAAGATTGACAGAAGGAGAACTGGCATCGTGACCATGCTGATGAGGTTTTATCGATGTCACGTACTGTTTATGAATCAAAGGTGGGTCGGGAAAATTGTGCAAAAATTTCTTTAAATTCATTATTACCTTCTCCTGTGATCGGGATTCTTGTAAATGATGCTAACGTGAGTGCCTTACTTGATTCGGGTAGTGCAGCATCGTTAATGAGTGAAGATTGGTATCAGGCCATGAAAGGGATCTGTAAGTTTCCAGCGTTGTCCAAGGTGGACGTTAAACTTGTGTCAGCAAATAATTCATCATTAGAAATTCTTGGTTCGGTTAAGTTGAAAATTCGCATCCACAATTTTACGTGGAAGTTTCCATTTTGGATTATTGCGAAGTTGTCTTGTCCTGTTATCTTAGGGGCAAATTTTATGTCTCATTCTGGAGTGACATTAGATGTGGGGAGAGAATCGTTTTGGTTTAACTTTTGTCCTGAGATTAAGTTGAAATTCTCGGCTTCCGAAAGATATGATGTTAGAACCGGTCATGTGGACGTGGAGGAGAAAGTTGAGGATGAGGCAAGTTTTGGGGTTGATGACCTCGATTTGGGCAACCTTTCCGACGGTCAAGCTTGTGTTATTCGAAATTTGTGTTCAGAGTATCCTGAGGTATTCACTGACAGGTTAGGTGTTACCAATTTAATGTCATATAAAATAATTGTCGAAGATGACATTCCTGTTCGTCATCCGCCTTATCGGTTGAGTCCACCCAAGATGGCAGAATTAAAAAAGATTATTGATCAAATGCTGGCTGACGGTGTTATTCGTCCGTCAATTTCTGCATACTCTTCGCCGATGTTTTTGGTTCCGAAACCTGACGGTGGTTTTCGGCCGGTGGTCGATTATCGGAGACTTAACAAGAAGGTGGTTCAAGAGTCGATACCTTTGCCGGATTTGCACAACTGCTTCTGTTGGTTTAAAGACGCTTGTTTCTTCTTGCTGCTTGATTTAACGCAAGCATATAATCAGGTACCGTTGGCTGAAGAATCAAAGCATTTGACTGTGTTCGCCACTGACTGGAATTTGTTTGAGTATAATAGATTACCGTTTGGTCTGAGCACTGGAGGAGCTGTTCTGAGCAGGTTATTGGATCATGTCTTCTCAGGCATAAAATTTAAGTTTTTGTACCACTATTTAGACGACGTGTTGGTGTTCAGTAAAACTTTCGAGGATCATGTCCGTCGCTTAAGAGAAGTGTTTGGGAGACTCAAAAATGCTGGGTTAACTGTGAAAATTTCTAAGACTTCCTTTGCTAAGTCACAGATCTCGTTCTTGGGACACATTGTGTCAGCCAAGGGAGTTTCTGTCGATCCATCTTGTACGCAGAGTATCAGAGACTACAAGGTGCCTGTCAATGTCAAGGGAGTAGCTCGGTTTGTGGGCATGATAAATTTCTTTAGAAAATTCATCCCGGATTTTGCTCGTCGTGCCATTCTGTTGAATCAGTTGAGGCAGAAGAATGTTCCGTTTGAGTGGGGCGAGTCGCAGCAAGCTGCATTTGACGATCTTAAGGATGCCTCATTTAACGCACCAGTACTGGCTGTCCCAGATTTCAACAAAAGGTTTATTATTCAGACCGATGCTTCACTGGGAGCTGTTGCCGCTGTTTTACTTCAAGAAGGAGATGATGGTAGGAGGGCGATTGCTTTCGCATCTCGAACGTTAACCAAACCTGAATCTTCATATTCTGTCTACGAACTGGAGGGACTAGCAGTGATGTTCGCATTGGAGAAATTTAAGTTGTACATCGAACATGTAGAATTTGAGTTGGAAGTTGATAATCAAGCTCTGAGTTGGGTGTTAGCAAGGCCGAGGAAGACCGGGCGCATTGCCAGGTGGGCAACACGTATATCATCGTTTAAGTTTAAGGTGCGCCATATCAAAGGTTCTGAAAATGTGTTGGCAGATTCTCTGAGTAGGATGTATGAAGAAGTTCCGTTAGGCAAGAAGGGAGTTGAGACAGTAGCTGTGAGTAATGTTGTGGTGGGAGCTAGTTCTGCTCAACACAAGTTGAACAATTCACGAAGGCTTCATAACGTAACAGAATTGTCAGAAATAACGAATTAATTTTTGTTACGTTACTGCTTCCGTACCCAAAACAAATGGTATATGAAAAACGTTTTTAGTGCGGCAACGAAGTAAGGGGTTATAATTTTCCCTGGTTTGTGCTATTAACGTTATAACCAGCAGAGGAATTCCGTTATTTTAAAATGCGCTCCCGTTATTAACGTTATAAGTCTAGTAACGGTATGACAGCGATTTTGACCCGCTGCGCGCCATCAATAACGTTATTCAGGCAGAGTGATCGATTCGTTTTTTTCAAAATGCAAACCTACTAATAACGTTATAAGCCTAGTAACGGTATACGAGAGATTTTAACCTGTTATACGCTATCAATAACGTTATTCAGGGCAGAAAAATTAATTCCGTTATTTGAAATGTGAACCCACCAATAACGTTATAAGCTTTGTAACGGTATACGAGCGATATTTACGAGCTTTGCGATGTCAATAACGTTATTCATGGCAGAAAAATAATTCCGTGATTTAGAAATGCGAACCCACCAATAACGTTATAAGTCTAGTAATGGTATACGAGCGAATTTTACCAGCCATACGCTATCAATAACGTTATTCAGGGCAGAAAAATTAATTCAGTTATTTTGAAATGTGAACCCACCAACAACGTTATAAGTCTAATAACGGTATACATGCGATTTTTACCAGCTATGCGCTATCAGTAACATTATTATAAGCGGAGAAATTGATTCCGTTATTTCAGAAAAGAATCTCGTCAATAACGTTATGGAAGTGTCTATTTGCCCGCTTCCCGGACAAGCATGGAAGGTGACCGTGAACTGACGATGCTGGGCCATATGTAATTCCAGGCCAATTATTTATTCAAACATGGGATAATTACTTCTTGAAATATCAATAATAATCAACATAATGATTTCAATCTGAGCGCGTGCCCCATCAGACAGGGCAAGGCACCTGGCTCGTTTCGATCGCGGTCATATTGTAGCCTACGTTAGAAACATGTTTCCTAAAATCAATACGATGGATCCCATTGATTCGAAATATTTCTTGTTGCTTCATATAGGGGTTTGGAACACAGCCTATTGTTCATCAGTCCCTTGTAGTTGAAGTCTGATAAACTTTGTTATTTTTGGAGTTGGCAATGGCCTTGACTTAGGAACTATCCACGCATTTTCCACGAGTGGAAGTGGGAAACCCCAGAAAAACACTCTAAGATAGCTAAGATGGGAATCGAACTCATCTTCTCGCAGTGTTGCCATATAAGGCAGAGTGTAACCTACACACCAAACTTTCACTCCTTTGTGACCAATAAGAGTATTTCTTTCCTAAATGAAACCTCCCGTTCTTGCTTTTCGTTTACTTGGTATCCTATTTTCATTTAGTAGTGATAGAAGCCATTTTTCAGTGATGGTTATTTCTAATGAAGAAAGCTATTCAGTCGGTCAACACGAAATTCGCGTCGACCGAATGAAAAGCTTTCTGTATTATTTTCATTTCTGAAACAAGATGTTCAGTAAAGAACATATAGCCTACTTTCTCCTAAATGCATGGGTATTGTTATAACTCTTTGTCCTTTTCAAGGAGTATAATTGAATGTTGGTTGTAGTAGCTTGTTGAAATACAACGTGCTATAGGGATATTAAACATGAATATGAGGTGCCCTTTGCTAGTGCTACCTCTGTAAAAAAAAATTCATTCAATTCGGTTTCACCGTGTTTGAATTGATCTGGGGAATGGATTTGCACACATACATGGCCGCTATTTGCAAACTATTGGGCTGATGACCTTGTAGTCAGTCATAAGATGCTTTCCTCAAAAAGGCATGTTGTTGAAAAATCCGGTAGAGATCAAATTATTAGGATGGTCGAAATTTGATTTAAGCTTTTAACATTTGGGTGGCCGTCATTCCGTTTCCGTCAAGATGGCGGCGATATAAAACATGACACTGAGGTGCCTTTTGCTAGTGCTACCTCTGTACCAAATTTCGTTCAATTCGGTTTCACTGTGTTTGAATTGATAGGGGGAATCGATTTGCACACATACTTGGCCACCATCTGCAAACTATTGGGCTGATGATCTAGCAGTTTGGTCAGAATATGCTTCCCACATAAAGATTTGTTGTTGCAAAATTTGGTAGAGACTAGATTATTAGGTTGGTCGTAATTACATTTTAGCCTTTAACATTTGGGTGGCCGCGATTACGTTTCCGTCAAGATGGCGGTGATATAATACATGACACTGAGGTGGCCTTTTCTAGTGCTACCTCTGTACCAAATTTCGTTCCATTCGGTTTCACCGTGTTCGAATTAATAGGGGGAATCGATTTTCACACAAAGATGGCCGCCATCCGCAAAATATTAGGTTAATGACCTATTAGTTTGGTCAAAGGATGCTCCCTCCATAATGGTATGTTGATGCAAAATTTGGTAGAGATCGGATGATTAGGTTAATCGTAATTTGATTTAAGCTTTGTATATTTGTGTGGCCGCCATTACGTTTCCGTCAAGATGGCGGCAATATAAAACATGACACTGAGGTGCCCTTTGCTAGTGTTATCTCTGTACCAAATTTCATTCCATTCGGTTTCACCGTGTTCGAATTAATAGGGGTAATCGTTTTTGACACAAAGATGGCCGCCATCCGCAAACTATTAGGCTAATGACCTATTAGATTTGTCAAAGGATGCTTCCTCCATAAAGGTATGTTGTTGAAAAATTTGGTAGAGATCGGATTATTAGGTTAGTCGTAATTTGATTTAAGCTTTGAACATTTGTGTGGCCGCCATTACGTTTCCGTCAAGATGGCGGTGATATAAAACATGACACTGAGGCGCCCTTTGCTAGTGCTACCTCTGTACCAAATTTCATTCCATTCGGTTTCACCGTGTTCGAATTAATAGGGGTAATCGATTTTGACACAAAGATGGCCGCCATCCGCAAACTATTAGGCTAATGACCTATTAGATTTGTCAAAGGATGCTCCCTTCATAAAGGTATGTTGTTGCAAAATTTGGCAGAGATCGGATGATTAGGTTAGTCATAATTTGATTTAAGCTTTGAACATTTGGGTGGCCGCCATTACGTTTCCGTCAAGATGGCGGCGATACAAATCATGACACTGGGGTGCCCTTTGCTAGTACTACCTCTGTACCAAATTTCGTTCCATTCGGTTTCACCGTGTTCGAATTAATAGGGGCAATCGATTTTCACACAAAGATGGCCGCCATCCGCAAACTATTAGGCTGATGACCTATTAGTTTGGTCAAAGGATGCTGCCCCCATAAAGGTATGTTGTTGCAAAATTTGGTACAGATCGGATGATTAGGTTAGTCGTAATTTGATTTAAGCTTTGAACATTTGTGTGGCCGCCATTACGTTTCCGTCAAGATGGCGGCAATATAAAACATGACACTGAGGTGTCCTATGCTAGTGCTACCTTTGTACCAAATTTCGTTCAATTTGCGCTCACCGTGTTCGAATTGATAGGGGGGACAGATATTCAGAGTATACACACTCACACACACCCACACACACAGACTCACACACACACATACACACACACAGGCAGACACACTTTTTTTCGCCCTGTAGTGATCTCATAAGTCTACTTACATTTTTTTGCAAAAATCGAAAGTAGGCTAAAAATAGGCTTATGATATCACATTTAGTCCGTGTGTGTGCGTATGTGTGTGTGTCCCCTAATAAAATATAAACAGCTGGAGCGATTTCAATGAAACTCGGTAAAGTCATAGTACTATTTTGTCCGACCCCGACCGTGATCTTCAAATTTTATTACAGCTCACCAATCCAACATGGCGACTGTGCGAAATATTTCACTGGCAGTCCATATCTCCGAAACTATTACAGATATCACCCTGACATTTTGTACGGTGATAAAATGAACTACTAGATGGGACTCTCAAAATTCCTGTTAAGTAACAAACGAACATGGGGGCCAAGCGAAGTTGATACATTAAAATAGATCTTTTTTTTTCGCGATTAAACCATTCGAGCGCCGTCAAATGGTATAGCAAATGTTATACACCTTGTAATGCACTGATATCTTATTCAACTCAATTGTTTACATAACCGCAAGATGGTGCCTGTGTGAAATTTAAAAATTACGTTTTAATTTCTTGTGTCCTAATCATGCGATCGTAGCCAATGTTTGAACAATGAACCTACCGTAAGCAATAATCGTCTTCTAATAGTACATAGCTCAATGGTCTACACATATTTAGAAATATTTAGACGATTCTCAATGTCAACTAATCAATGACAGCAATCAAACTGAATTGTTTTCATAACCACAAGATGGCGCCTGTGCGAAATTTTAAAATCTCGTATTTAGCCTATTACCATTTATGAAAAAATAGGCTTATGAGATCACCTTTTGTCCGTGTGTGTGCACCAGGGCCGTGCAATGGGCAAGGTGAAGCAGTGTTAGCAGGTGAAGTGCAGCCCTATTCTGCCTATTTCTGAGCAGTGCAGCACGACATCACACTAGCACTGCAGCGCTTAGTCGCACAAGCATTGTCCATTTGACGGGGTGCTGCAGTACGTTTAGTACTGAGCGCAGAGCCTGGACACTAGGCGCACTGGAGCCAACATTTTGTCATAAGCTTGTGGTCTGCCGTGCTCATAAGGTCTTTTGTGCCTGGGGAGCACAAACATACCATAGTGGGAAAGTCACACCTTAAAGAAACACACCGAAGACGTATACAACATGATATTTGGACGTACATGAACCAGATCTACAACAAGGATACAAGAAGTTGCATACTTTTTAGCCTATTTTCATTCATGAAAAAATAAGCTTATGAGATCACCTTTTGTCAGTGTGTCTGTCTGTGTGTGCGCGAGTGTGTGTGATATGGTGTGTGCCCCCCCCCCCCCCAATAACTTCTAAACCGCTGGAGCGATTGCAATTAAACTCGGTAAGTTCATAGCACTATTCCACACCACCCCAACCGTGCCCTTCAAATTTTGTTACATCCCACCAATCCAACATGGCGGCTGTGCGAAATATTTCACCAGCATTCGATATCTACGAAACTATTACCGATATCACCCTGGAATATTTCACGGTGATAAAGGGAACTACTAGAAGTTCACCAATGTGATTTTTAGCCTACTTTTCACATTTTGCAAAAATGAGGAAAAAGTAGACTTATGAGATCGATCCGGGAAAATGTGTGTCTGTCTGTCTGTCCTTCTGTCTGTCTGTCCTTCTGTCTGTCTGGCTGTGTGTGTGTCCCCCGCTATCAACTCCTAAACGGCTGCAGCAATCAAAACCAAAATTAGTATGAGTAAAGATGTGCACCGGAATAGCTCACGTCCATATTTGAAAATGATGTCAGTGCTACCAACTGCTGAAAAAACGCACTAGAAATTTGAGCTCCATGTTGGATATCTTGCAAGGTATGCATGGGACAGGGTGTCTACTGTAAGGATGAAGTAAAAATTAGTTACTTTTTAGGTACCTTTTAGTTACCTTTTAGTTAATTTTAGTTACCTTTGAATTCAAGTTACGTCTGCGGTCTACAAGCATAGGCGCGCATCACGCGGTGAAGAAAAACACCTATGAACTGTTTTTAAAGAAGTTTTTTATTTATCGTATGGCTTTTAGTGCCGGGAGTGTCCGAGGACACGTTCAGCTCGTCTGAATCTGTAGCTGCTTCCAACGGACACCCTTAGGGTGAGCTACAAGTTCCGTTCAATTTCAAGTTGCTACCAGATATCAATGATACCTAGTGGTGAACGTTGGAACTTTGATAGAGCGTTCCGACGAAATATAACCTAACAATTTAGCTTCACACAAGTTTAGTCTGTGGAAGAATCCTTTACATGCCATAAATCCATGACATGGGACCGCCGGCTTTACTTCCCCTCCGAAGGAAGGCATACTGAAGGATTTTTAACGCTTCGGCCGGGTTTGAACCCGCTATCTTGGGCACAGCAGTTCAGCATGCTACCAACTACACCACCGAAGCCGCTTTAAATGAAATTCAGATGATGTTATAAAAATTTAAAAAATAATAAATATATACTAGATATTTAATATCCATTGAGTTGTTTCAGCTAATATGTCGTCTTGTCCACAATATGTTGTTATTATTACGGTACCAAGAGGTTGCTCAGCTCTTGACCATTTGGCGAGATTTCCTTCGTCCCCGCGGTAGGTCGCGAAGAAATGCATGCGATGTTACACGATCGTCACCGAATTCTGTCTTCGCAGTCAAATGCGGAGAAATATCGAGATGTTACACGATCGGCGCTGGTCTCAGTTGTTTGGTGAGCTTCCCGTAGTTTTCACGAGAGAACACGGAGAAAAATCGCGATTTAGATAATCAGCGTCACTTTTAGTCATTCGACGAGATTTCCATTGTCCTTGAGTTCTGGCACAAAAAAATATAGCATTATTACGCAATCGGCGCCACTTGCTGTCCGTTTGACAAGAATACAGTTGTCCTCGTCATTGAATGCGGAGAAATATCGCGATGTAACGCAATCGCTGCCGCACTCGGCCGTTTTACGTTGTCCTCGAGATATTATGCAATCGTCGCCGCACCCGGCCGTTCAACGATTGTCTGCCTGTATACCTGTCCTGATAGAATGGCGGAGGCAAGCTCAAGGTTGGGCATGGTTAAAATTCACGCGTAGTTATGAACATGTTGTTCGGTCGGCGCCGTGATTCCCTTTGTCCCTATGCTGTAGTTGGGAGTTCATGAGTTCAGGGTGGATCGCGAGGAGGATTTAGTATGTCGATGCTACGTAGGCTGCCATTTTTATGCGAGTTGATGCACTTCTCATTCCCCGCACGCTTTTAAGTATACGGTCATGGGAAAAGTGGCAAGTAGGTTTCGTGATGGGTGCCCCGTGATGGGTGCCCAATCACCTTTGACAGGATTCCCGCAGTCCTCGTGGTCACAAGTTCACGATAGGGGACGGGTTTTATGATTTTACGCAACTGACGTCGATATCGGTCCGTTTTAACGAGATTCCCGCAGGCAAGTCGTGCGGTCAGCCGGCCGTCTTGAGGATGCGATTTTGGAGGATGAACGTTCGAAGTAGGTACGGTATCGAATATTACGAATTGTTCTGAGAGGATTGCACGAATAATACGACAAGAGGGCAAGTTTTATTTAGATTGAGAACCACGAATTATCAACAAGTTAGCGAAATAATCGGTTAGATTATATATCCGATGGAACGAAAGTTCGAAGGAAAAATAGACTTATAACGGAATTTCGAATTAACCATACTGAATGTCGCAAATTTACTTGACATATTTTTAAAATAAGTTATATGTATTTCGAAGATTTTTCGCATATTTTTCGAAACGGTAACATTTCGCAAGATTGCGACATTAAATTGTTTCGCGTTATTTCTGGACTTCAATTTGACATAGTTTCCAAATAACAGAAATGAGAGATTTCTTCTTAGTTTCGGAAGTATTCGCGAATAAACATCTCGCGAAAAGTCAGGTTTCCTAATACAGTAACACAGAAAAATATTTCACACGAAACTTAAGACTTCTTGAGGCCGAAAATATACGTTGAACCGATGTATACCGCTCGCGGTATCCTCTGTATGTATTTCCTTGAGGTCGGGCACTAAGAGATATAGCTTAGTACTATGCAATAGGCACGGCGCCGCTTGCGTGAAACTCGCAATCTCTGAGCCTAGCGGTGCGAGTTTAAATGATTCAACCCGCCTTCAGAAAATTTTCGTTACCCGTTTGTAAAATTCGTTACTTTTTCGTTACTTTCGTTACCCATTTGTAAAATTCGTTACTTTTTCGTTACTTTCGTTACCGGTAGACACCCTGATGGGAGCTATTCCAAAATTGGCACACGTGTAGATAATACTATTTCAGTTTAATTTCCAGGAGGCCAACCATGACAGTGTTGCCAAAATAATTTTAAGCCTTCTGATAGGTCCAATGTTTAAATGCATATAACTTCTACACTATCAATTGGATTTCAATCAAATTTTGTATGTAATATCTGTACATAAACAGATATGACTGAGCGTATTCTTAAGAGCCACCAGGGCTGCCAACTGTTAATAATTGCTATCTCTATTTTTTTTTATCCAAATACCAATATATCAGAAAGTATGCAAGCCAACAGCTTTAAACTATGCACACGTATATTCTGACATTTTAGATTAATTTGGAGTATCTTATATACGTCAGTTCTACCAACATGATTATAAGCCTGCTGATAGTACCAATTTTTAAATACATGTAACTTCTATACTATCAGTTGATTTCAACCAAATTTCATATGTGATATGTGTACCATAACAGATATGACTATAAGTATCGTTAAGAGCAATCAGGGCTGCCAACTGTTAATAAATGCTGTCTATACTCTTTTACCCTAATATCAATATATCAGAAAGTATGCAAGCCAACAGCTCTATACTTTGCACACGCATAGCACCTGACATTCTAGATTAATTTGGAGTAATTAATACAAGGCAGTGCTGCCAACATGATTCTATGCCTGCTGATATGTCCAATTTTAAAATACATGTAACTTCTATACTAACAAATGGATTTCATCCAAAATTGGCACAACAAGATATCATAATAATTCAGATTATTTCTGACCAGCACACGCATGGTATTGTTGGCAACATGCTTTTACGCGTGCTGATAGATCCAGTGTCTAACTGCATGTAACGTCCATTGGACTTCAACCAAATTTTGTATTCTGTACCTTAAGAGGTGGAACTAAGAATATATTCAGTCACCAGGGCTGCCAACTGTAGTGCTCTATTAGGCTACATTATACCAGGTATATTTTGAACTAATTAGATATTTCGATATTACCAACTTAATTTCGTCATTATTCTAGATAGGTTCATATACTGTAGAATAATCATTGGCATGAAAAGTAGGCTGTATAGTTCTTCACGGAACTTCTTGTTGAAAACCTGATAACTACAGAACCAACATGGCGGCCAAGCAAAGTTGCGACTTTTAAATAGACGTTTCTCACGATTTAACCAACCAAACGCAATGCAACTTGGTACAGTATATGTTTATACACATTGTAATGTACCGACATCTAACTTCATTCAATTGTTTACATAACCTCAAGAAGGCGGCTGTGCGAAATATTTCACCGGCATTCTATATCTCTGAAACTATTAGCGATATCACCCTGAAATTTTGTACGGAGATAAAGGGCACTACTGGAATTTCATCTATAAGACTTTCAAAAACCGGTTAACTAAAAAACGAATATGGCAGCCAAGCGAATTTGAAAATTTTAAATAGACCTTTCTCGCGATTTAATTATCCAAACGCAATGAAACTTGGTACAGGAAATGTTTATACACATTGTAATGCACTGGTATCTATATTAGTTCAATTGTTTACATAACCTCAAGATGGCGAATGTGCGAATTTTAAAATTAAGTTTTTATTTCTTGTGTCGTAATCATGCGATCGAAGTGAGAGTTTGAGTAATGAACCCTTGCAATAATTTTCCTTTAATGGTACGTGACTCTATGGCCTATACATATAACAATCCAACATGGCGACCATCCAAAATATTTAGATGGATCTCAATATCTACCAATCTATTACAGCAATCAAACTAAATTTTTTAATCTTCATTGGGGCTATGAACATACGTTCACCTATAGGACTTTCAATAACCTGGTGATCACAAATCCAACATGGCGGCGATGCGAAGTATACATATTCACATGGTCGTTTCTCGCAATTTAACCATCAGAGTGCAGTGACACTTGGTACAGTAAATCCTTCTACAAATGTTGATCCACTGGCATCTAATTTTTAGCCTACTTTTCACATTTTGCAAAAATGAGGAAAAAGTAGACTTATGAGATCGATCCGGGAAAATGTGTGTCTGTCTATCTGTATGTCCTTCTGTCTGTCTGTCCTTCTGTCTGTCTGTGTGTGTGTTTCCCCCCCTATCAACTCCTAAACGGCTGCAGCAATCAAAACCAAATTTAGTATGAGTAAAGATGTGCACCGGAATAGCTCACGTCCATATTTGAAAATGATGTCAGTGCTACCAGCTGCTGAAAAAACGCACTAGAAATTTGAGCTCCATGTTGGATATCTTGCAAGGTATGCATGGGAGCTATTCCAAAATTGGCACACATGTAGATAATACTATTTCAGTTTAATTTACAGGAGGCCAACCATGACAGTGTTGCCAAAATAATTTTAAGCCTTCTGATAGGTCCAATGTTTAAATGCATATAACTTCTACACTATCAATTGGATTTCAACCAAATTTTGTAGGTAATATCTGTACATAAACAGATATGACTGAGCGTATTCTTAAGAGCCACCAGGGCTGCCAACTGTTAATAATTGCTCTCTCTATTTTATTTTATCCAAATACCAATATATCAGAAAGTATGCAAGCCAACAGCTTTAAACTATGCACACGTATATTCTGACATTTTAGATTAATTTGGAGTAACTTATATACGTCAGTTCTACCAACATGATTATAAGCCTGCTGATAGTACCAATTTTTAAATACATGTAACTTCTATACTATCAGTTGGATTTCAACCAAATTTCGTATGTGATATGTGTACCATAACAGATATGACTATAAGTAATGTTAAGAGCAATCAGGGCTGCCAACTGTTAATAAATGCTGTCTATACTCTTTTACCCTAATATCAATATATCAGAAAGTATGCAAGCCAACAGCTCTATACTTTGCACACGTATAGCACCTGACATTCTAGATTAATTTGGAGTAATTAATACAAGGCAGTGCTGCCAACATGATTCTATGCCTGCTGATATGTCCAATTTTAAAATGCATGTAACTTCTATACTAACAAATGGATTTCATCCATAATTGGCACAACAAGATATCATAATAATTCAGATTATTTCTGACCAGCACACGCATGGTATTGTTGGCAACATGCTTTTACGCGTGCTGTTAGATCCAGTGTCTAATTGCATGTAACGTCCATTGGACTTCAACCAAATTTTGTATTCTGTACCTTAAGAGGTGGAACTAAGAATATATTCAGTCACCAGGGCTGCCAACTGTAGTGCTCTATTAGGCTACATTATACCAGGTATATTTTGAACTAATTAGATATTTCGATATTACCAACTTAATTTCGTCATTATTCTAGATAGGTTCATATACTGTAGAATAATCATTGGCATGAAAAGTAGGCTGTATAGTTCTTCACAGAACATCTTGTTTCATTTGTTTCCATAACCACAAGATGGCAGCTGTGCGAAATTTTAAAATCTGGTTTATACTTCTTGTGCCCTAATCATGCGATTGAAGTTTGAATACTACACGTACACAATACACTTCACGTAACAGTACATAACTCTAAGACCTACAGATATAAAAATCCAACATGGCGACCATGCGCAATATTTAGCCGGTTCTCAATATCTGCGAATCTATTACAGCAATCAAACTGAACTTTTGTATATTGATAGAGGCAATTAACACAAGTAGGATATATGAAAATAGGCTGTATAATTCTTCGAGGAACTACTTGTTGGGTTAGTTATTGTTGTTTTAAGGGGCGGAACTACGAGGTCATCTGCCCCTACTTTTTGGGTGATTTAGCAGGTGCAGCGAGATATAATAATCCTAAAAATAGAATCAAGCATATTGGTAATCATGCATGTGACAGTAACAGGGCCGGTATGGAATCAGGAGTGTTAAAATATATTTTTTTAAATTTGTTGACATACTGTCACAAACCAGCCGACGTAGCTACACACGCTAACGTGCATGGTCAGACTACACTGAACTCGAAATACCACACACAACGATTTCATACCTTGCCTCATTAATTTCATTTGTAATTAAATCCTCTTATTAGATTGACGTCATGAAGGGCATCTATCCGTAATATCATTCCCACAAGGAAACTGTCTCACCATATCCCCTTCCTCATAGCAACCTAAATAATTACGGGTAGAACAAAAAACTACATTAGGACTATAAAGCTATAGTCTACAGTATTTCAATAACAAGATTCTGAATTCACCAACTGATTAGATTGGTGCTGTTCAGGGATATGTGAATTCGAGAAACGTGCGTTAGTAAATTTATCAGGTTTTTAAACTGAAAAATATTCCGTCGCAATCTGAGGTAATTTATGTCTTTTATTCGTATTTTCAACATCGCCTGAAACAATAACTCATGGAATTTACCTACACATAAGATATACGGCAAAATAAGCAAGTTGACATGAAATCCTTCTAACTTTTGAAGTTTTAGGACAATTTTCATTATTTCAACAGTATGGAGACCAAGAGTGCTCTTCATTGTAAAACAATTTTGCTCTGAAAATTACAAAATCTGTTGTCTGTCTTTCTACCAGCTTGTCGGTATTTCTTTCGGTTGTTTGTTGGTTTTTGGAACTATTTGGCTCTTTGGTTATGGTATGCGAACCATCTCTCTAACTTACCAGGGGCACTGTAATGCCAAAAATACGAAGAAAGGTGTACTATTATAGTTCGTGCTGAAATTACATGGCATCGTGCAATAGATTGCGCTGACAATGAAAGAGATCACCTTGTGGTGTAGCGGCTAACATTCTTGGCTGTCGCCCCGGTGGTCCGGGTTTGATTCCCTGGCCTGCCAAGATATTTAATTTCGGTTTGAGGTACTGAAATAGTATCGATGATACCTAAGTCATCAAAGGGGTGTTCATTTTGAGGACTTGCATCAGGTCAGTGAGCACAAGTTTTCCCTTTTTTTTTTCTACATTCTTATTCTGCAATTCGCACATTCATATGGGAACTCGGAGAGAAACTCACCTCGTAGAGTTGTTAGAATAGCTTCCGTAAAATATTCTCAAAGGCCAATGCTACAAGTAGCTGTCATGAGTTAATCCAATTGCATATTTATATGTAATCCACACATCGTATTTAAGAACATTTGATTTTCATAGCATTCTATGTTCTGGGCAAAGGACACCCTCGAAGCTAATTTCGCAATATTCAGTGAATGAACATCCAAAGTATAGTAATCATCATGTAGGGACACCGTGCCACATATATACAGAGAGTGCAAGAATTGCTTGAAGGCAATGTGACATGGTGCGTAATTTGTGTTTGTACAACGAATGAGGTTTTCATTACGGTGATGATGATGATGAAGATGGTGGTAACGATGAAGACGGTGATTTACTAGTTAGGAACCAAAGGAATACTTGAGAATTGAGCCTGAAGCGGATGTATGGAAAAAACAAAATGAACTTGCTGGTTGATTGCGAAAGTGTCTAATCACCATATTTTATGGAGAACAACTTATCCAGAAGTACACATGAAAGGGAGTAGTCAAGCACAAATAGGTGGAGGCAAAGGTTGCTCTTGTGTGAGACTGTATGCTGCAACCACTGTGGAGTGTCTGATAACCTAGCTCCGTTCAAACACCAAAATTAAGAAGGGAATCACCGACATAGATCTAAGATGCATCTGTAACATTTCAGAAATGTTACGCGATCCATGTTTTCGTGTCTTCCTCGTGTTAGAAGCAAAAGTACAATAGAATAATAATTGTTATTGGCCGCAAGAAGGATACAAGATTTATGCTGGACCCCACCATCAGATGTGAAGTAACCATCGGCATAACAAGACAGGTCGTTTAGAGCTAACGATAGGCTTCAAAGAGAATTGAAAGCTTGTGGTACGTTTCGAATAAGGGAAAGAAACAACATCAACATTTTTTAATAACTTATCGTGTTTGGGTATGCCTAACTTAAGTGTAAATGGCATAATTTTGCTATCAAATGAATCCATTCAATAATAGAGAATTGATCTACAATGTACTCGGGAACAGTATGAGACGTAGCCTATTGGTATCCAATAACATTTTATTGCCAATAATAATAATAATAATAATAATATGAAGAGAAGAGAAGAACGACTTCGAGAAATCCAGCCGCGACAGGCCGGCCACGCGCCCCTGAACTGAGAGTTCCAGCGTAGACAGTGTGCGCCTGGGTTATATGGCCCTAAAAGCACTTGCCTGGCTTGCAGGGTACCACGACATACTATACACAGCTCACTCGCACACGTAGCTAGCGGCAGGCGGGGAGAGTCAAGGACACAGATTACCTACTGACATGACATGACGTCACGCACCTACGTCGGACCTTGGTGTGCATCCCCACCCCTCCCCCCTCTTCCCCCACACCCCACCTAATAAAATCTAAGCGGCTGGAGCGATTTCAATGAAATTCGGTAAGGTCATAGTAGGCCTACTATTTTGGCCGACCCCGATCGTGCCCTTCAAAGCTTATTATGTTTCACCAATTCAACATGGTGGCTGTGAGAAATATCTCACTGGCATTCTATATCTCCGAAACTGTCACCGATATCACCCTGAAATTTTGTACGGTGATAAAAGTCACTTAAGTGACTTTCATAAACCTGTTAACTACAAAACGAACATGGCGGCCAAGTGAATTTGAACATTTAAATAGACTTTTCTGGCGATTTAACCATCCGAACGCAATGAAATTTGGTACAGCAATTGCTTATATACATTGTAATGAACTGATATCTAATTTTGTTAAATTGTTTACTTACACTCAAGATGGCAGCTGTGCAAAATTTTTAAATTATTATTTTTATTTCTTGTGTCCCAATCATGCGATAGAAGTCAACGTTTGAATAATGAACCTACGCAATAATAGTCATCTAATAGTACATAACTCTATTGTCTACATATAGGGTCTTTCATATTAAGTAAGAACGACGAGCGGCGGTTTTGTTATTCGCTACTGCAGCGGGCTTGGCCGAGTTTCTGGCACCCCACGGCCCCCTGCTGCAGTATTGAAAGCGCGCGCATAGTACAAACTTGACCTTGCAATAAGCGTGCAGGTGTTGTCAGTCGCCAGTCTGAACCTCAGATGGTAACATGTTTAGACAGTTATCATTGCAACATCGTATTTTTGTATGTAAAACTTATTTTAAGTACGAGTCGGCCCGGTGGGTAAGTTCAGCAATTTCCTGATGAAGTGTCACCTTCACTAGCACAGATTCACGTAATTGTAAATAAGTTTTCCACTAGGCCTACTGACTCAGTGCTCAATAAAGAACATAAAATACAACATCAGAAACATTACAGTGGCAGAACTCATTCGCGTGAGCCAAAATGTGGTTACCGGATACAATGCCTGTATAACCCAGGAAGGACGACACTTCCAGCATCTTTTATAAGGTAATATTTCATACAGGATTGTACACACGCTTAAAGCAGGCGGCCATGGCGCGCCACAAGCTCGACCAAGGCCACCGCCGCAGCAGGAAAGGGGAGCGAAAGTCAAGTGAGAGAGTGATGACCTTACCTGACGGTATGGGATTCCTGAGCATCTAGTCCGATGTTGCGATTGACTGTGACTGTGATGGCTAGTTCTGAATTATTGTTCAGTTCTGGATATTTCTGAGTGATCCTTTGAAATCTTACCAGTTTGTACTTACGACTTCTAATTTTCCATGTTGTTTTTCCTGTTTTTAGTTCATCGATCCCTTTAATTACTTTTTACTTAGTTTATTTTACCTGCAACACCATTATTTTTAGTGTTCGTTAGGTGTTCTATTTTCGGCAATTTATTTTTGGACAGTATCTCTGGTAGATCATATACATGAACGATGTACATACAGGTACGAGTGATGGAGAGCATTACGGTCATCAAGTGCAGTTAGTTTTACATTTTAGGTGAAAAATGGAGCCACCACCAAAACCGATTCAAGGCAGGACTGGCATGCAAAACGAAATGTATCATCAATTTAAATTAGCGTCGCGAAATTAAATTGTTCAAAAGAATAAAATTTCACTCCTGGCGCAAAATAAAATTGGTAACAGAATTTTAATTTCGCTGCAGAGGCGAAATAAATTCATTAGTCTTTTAATTTCGCTTCCGGCGCGAAATAAAATGCATTACTGACTTTTAATTTCGCTCCCGGTGCGAAATAAAATTCGTACCAGACTTTAAATTTCGCTCCCAGCGTGAAATAAAATCCGTTACAGACTTTTAATTTCGCTCCCGGCTACAAACAGAACTCTTAACAGACTTTTAACTTTGCTCCTGACGTGAAATAAAATTCATTAAAGACTTTTCATTTCGCTCTTGGCGTAAAATAAAAACCGTTAGTCTTTTAAATTCGCTTCCGGCGCGAATTTAAAAAAATACAGACTTTCAATTTCACTCCGGGCACGAAATAAAATTCGTTACAGACTTTCAATTTCGCTCCCGGCTCGAAATAAAATTCATTACAGACTTTTAATTTTGCTCCTGGCCTGAAATAAAATTCGATACAAGACTTTTCATTTCGCTCCTGGCACGAAATGAAA
This sequence comes from Meconema thalassinum, assembly GCA_946902985.2. Lineage (NCBI taxonomy): Eukaryota > Metazoa > Arthropoda > Insecta > Orthoptera > Tettigoniidae > Meconema > Meconema thalassinum. The sequence continues at coordinate 219,410,709 of OX336390.1, read as the reverse complement.
ACCGCTACAGTCTCTTAATTTTGCTCCCAGCGCGAAATAACATTTTTAACGACTGTTAATTTTGCTCCTGGTATGACGAAAATTGCTGGCCCCATGGTGTTGGGGATAGCGTGCCTGCTTCTCACCTGGAGGCCCCGGGTTCGATTCCCGGCTCCATTAGTGATTTTAGAAACGGACGTGTAAGTTGGAACGGGGTGCACTCAGCCTTGAGAGTGGCTGTCTGAAAGTCGCGAAAACCAAGATTAACGGCCGAGGGAACCCGATGCGCTGACCAATATCTGCAGATGCCTGGGCAGCGGTCGCTTGGTAGGCCTAGGCCTTTCATGGGATGTAGTGCCACGGTTTATTTTAATGACACAAAATTCCCAAACAGCATTTAGTTTCGCCCCCGGCGTGAATTTAAAATGCATGGAACATATCATTTCATGTCTGAAATTAAATCTGGTCTGGCATGCGAAACAAAATGGTTGTGGACGCGTTAACATTTTAATTTCGCCATGAGCGTGATATTCGGGTGCGAAATGATATTGATTGTAAGCGCGAAAATTAAAATGGCAGCACAATGTAATTCTAAGCACAATAACATAGTGAAAGGCGACGCAAAACTAATTGCAATGCGAAACGAAATACTGTACAGGGGTTTGACTTTCGTGCCATGGTCAGTATAAATGCGCTGAGGGTAAGAAGGAAGTAGTAAGGAATGCCAAGCCCCCCCGAAATTTCCGGAAGTGTAAGAATAAAGAATGTAGAAATGAGAGGAATGACCCCTCAACCCTGTTGTTTGAGTAACCCGCCCTCCGAAACAGAACTCCATATACGCCGCGGTACTACCACAGACGATTTTCTATTATTTGTAACTCTTCAGTCAGTCAACATTAATTTACCCGATAACTGGGTGGGTACAACGTATATAAGATGTAAGTAACACTCCTGAAAAAAAAAAATACATGTATTAGATTTAAGATCACTAAAATTGCTGCATTATAATCGTGACCATAAACTAATACATATAATGTTATTTACATATTACTGTATATACATTGTACCCCTCCCAGTTATTGGGCAAATTAGTGTTGACTGACTGAAGAGTTACAACTGACAATTTGTATTGTAATTGGAGTTCGTCACTTATCTTCAATGTCTGTCCACACAGCACATTCGTCTTCTTGTTCGCTATAGAACAAGTAAAGGTACTTGTTGCCCCATTGCGTTATGAACGTCAGGGAGGGCCAGCCACGAGTCCCAGGTGCAGTCGACGACGATGGTGATGTTGATGCCATAGCACTGACTTTCTCCTCTACTGGAGTGATGACCATTGAATGACTCACGTTGCTGTTGCAGCCCTGCAGATTGTGCAGGCGGTGAATGGTAATAAGACTGCTACTGCTGCCAACGTCAGGACTTTGAACATCGCTCCGCACATAATTTCACTCTCGAAACGAATACATTTTAATTCCAACAACGAAATGAAATGTTCCATTCATTTTAAATTCACATCGGAGGGCGAAACTAAATACCGTTTGGGAATTTTATTTCACGCCGGGTGCGAAATTAAAAGTCTGTAACGAATTTTATTTCGCACCGGAAGCGAAATTAAAAGTCTGTATCGAATTTTATTTTGCGCCGCGAGTGAAATTAAAAGTCTGTAATGAATTGTATTTCGCGCCGGGAGCGAAATTAAAAGATTGTAACGATTTTTTTTTCGCGCCGTGAGTGAAATTTTATTCAATTGTACAATGTAATTTCGCGTTGCTATTAAGTTTCGCGTTGATTTAGCTATGTCATTTCGCTTCTATTAAGTTTCGCTTCGATTTAATTTCCCGCCGACAATCATTGTCATTTCGCTCCCGAGTATCGTGCTCACGGCGAAATTCAAATATATTCGCCCCCACAGCCATACATTTCGTTTCGCATGCCAGCACTGATTCAAGGGCATACCACTAAATCCCAGGGGGAATTGCGACTGCCAATGACCAAAATATTATGTGTACTCGAGTTTGAAGGTTGTTTGTGAAGTAACCAATAGACCTACATAAAATCCAATAACATCATCATTTTCGTCGTTCTGTTTTACGTTAGTTCATGTTGGTTTGGATTTTTAAAATATATTTTAATATTTCTTATCGCAGTTGGAACACAAAAAGTGCCCGTTTTTAAGCGTGTTTCAACCATGCGTCACATTTAAGAATTATTATCTCACAAACCCGTCAACAGATCGAATCCAAATTTTAACACAATATACATTGGAATGTTGTATAACTGGTTCATTAATTTTAAAACTTTGTATGGCCAAGAAACAAAGTTGTTATCATTTTGGTAAGGTAACTTTTTCTCGGCTCGGGGTCGTTGTAAAATGTAGTTCTTGGTTGCGTTGTAATCCTTATACATCAAAAAGGTATGCTGTATGATTGTGAAATACGTAAATTAATTCACTTATTTTATATCGGTTTGTATTTGTATGGGGAATTAAGACATGGTTCACCAGTTGGCCGCTCCTGTAAAAGCTGTAGAGCGTTGCCAAGATGGGCTCCATCACGCGTCAAGGCACGCTTCGCTCGGAAGTAATGGGCTCCATATCAGCAACGCTGTACAGAATATCCCGGAGCGTCTAGCTGGTGAACCATGTCTTAGTTCCCCGTATAAATAAAACCGATATAAAATACCGTATATACTCGAATACCACCCGCACATTTTTAAACAAAATCGGACGTGAAAAATTGGGGTGCGGGTCTTATTTGAGTCATCCTGATTTTAAAGATTTAAATTGCCCGCCACGCGCGATATCGGGTGTTGCGAGTATCCGCTAGATGGTGCTAGCCTTCTTCCGGCTATCACTTTGTTTTACCGTAAGCAGGCGGCATCATACTTCCTCGCGCACGTTTTCCGAGTGTAAACATGAGTTGTACGAAGAGTTTGCGGTCGTTTAATGTGAGTGAGAAGCTGAAAGTTGTGAGGGAAGCTGAAGTTATTGGAAATCGTGCCCGGCAGGAAATACAGTGCACTCCCGATAATTCGCGTGTGGATAATTCGATTTGCGGTTAATTCGCGGGTCTCCATGAGTATTTTTTAAATTGGGAATTCTCACAGCAACTAATCATCACGCTAAGTTAAGCAATCTCTCTGTCGTTTAAAAGAATTTTGATGCGACGCAATGCGTAAAGACGAAATCATTGAGCCTAGGGAAGACTGAACTGCATTTCTCTGCGATGCAACAGTAGGCCTAATTGCGCAATCTTCGAAAAATACGCGCATGTTGCCGCGAGTGGTATAGCACAGATTTCCTTTGTCTTTGAAGCCCAAACAATACAAGAGGAATGCACTTTCACTCGGAACCTACCCTCCCTTTCCCAACAGCCACGCTCCAAGGTCGCTGATCTGTGAGTTGTGAAGGGTGGATGTGCGGACAGCGTATTGTAAACAGCGATTATTGCGTAATGGCGCAAACGCGCACGACATCGAGAGCGTGTTTGTTCGATGCTCTTCATGCAGTCAACTAGTCGGGAGGAAAGTACCGCTACTCCGCTCGTATAAAAGCAAGCGCTTGCCGACTTTTGTAACGACGATATTTCGAACGGGCAAGTTAGACGTCGATAAAGACGATTATGATTTACTACAGAAAAGCAAAGAAGAAATAGCATGGCATTTGACTGTTGGTGAGGAAAACGGAAATCCAGTAGATTTCGAGTGCGGGAGTGATGCAACGGAAATCCCGAAACTTTCCCACAGTCAAGCTAGTGTCTCTAGTCACACTTATCTTTTATATAGAAAAACGAGATGAATTTTCGTTTTCATATAATATTTTCTTCGGAAATGTGCAATCGAAAAATAGAATAAACGATCTAAGAAACAAAAAGTAATGACGGCTTTTTTTTTAATATATTAATGTAGGCATAATCCACATAGGCCTACCAGTAGCCTAGCATGTCGTATAAGACACTACAATCAGGAGTTAAAATTATTATTTCGCGTGTTCAAGCCTATTTTAATATTTTAACCAATAGTTTTGTTTTTCCTAGGCTTAACAAAAATAACTGCGGATAATTCGCGGAAGTTCGTGCATTAATTACCGCGAATTAACGAGAGTGCACTGTATGATATTGACGAGTCATGTATTCGTGATTGAGCGGGATGACGTCTATGCTACAACCACTGGATGTCTGCGTGAACCGCCCGTTCAAAGCAGCCTTGAAACAGCTGTATACGGAGCAGATGGCGGCCGATAAGCTCACACTGACTCCAACTGGTCGTATTCAGCGCCCGGAAGTTCAGCTGCTATGTTCGTGCATTTTGACGGCATGGAATCGTATCTCGGGAGATCTCATACGGAAGAGCTTCAAGAAATGTAGTATTTCGAATGCTATGGATGTCAGTGATGACGACATTTAGTGGGATGGTGATAAAAGTTCCGAAGTTGGTACTTCTGATGACGATGAATGAAGTGTTTGTGTACTTTTATTTGTATTTTTAATCGTTTGATGTGTGTTATTTTAGGACGACTTCAAAACTGTTGGAAACTATTTTGGATAAATGCTATTCTGTTTATTTAGTTACGATTGTACATAATTTTGAGTAATTTTTTTTTTTTTAATTTTGTTCTTCAAAATCAGGGTGCGGGTCTTATTCGGGGGCGGGTCGTATTCGAGTAAATACGGTAAGTGAATTAATTTACGTATTTTACAGTCATACAACATAACTTTTTGATGTATAAGGATTACAACGCAACCAAGAACTACATTTTACAACGACCCCGAGCCTAGAAATAGTTACCTTACAAAAATGATAACAAAATTCGTTCTTGAACACACAAAATGTTGAAATTAATAAACCTGTTATACAACATTCCAATGTATATTGTGCTAAAATTTGGATTCGATCTGATGACGGGTTTGTGAGATAATAATTATTAAATGTGACGCATGGTTGAAACACGCTTAAAAACGGTCACCTTTTGTGTTTCAACTGCGATAAAAAATTAAAATATAAATAAAAAATTCCAAACCAACATGAACTAACGTAAAATAGAACGACGAAAATGATTATGTTAGTGGATTTTATATAGGTCTATTGGTTACTTCACAAACAACCTTCAAGCTCGAGTGCACATAATATTTTGGTCGACAATAAGTACTGTACCAAGAAAAGGAAGCCAGGCCCTAAGAAAAACCTCTACACATAGGCCTACATAAGATTTTTTTCCCTAGTTTATATTTGAAATTACGCTTGTATGTGTAAAGTACTGAGAAGTTTTGATTTCACTTTAAATTTATTTGTACAAGTTGGATGACTAAACGTCACCCCACAATCTGCAAGCTACATGGCTGAACAGCGGTTGCTTGGTAGAACTAGGCCCTTCAACGGCTGTCGCGCCACGGGTTTAGTCTTTTTAAGAACTTCTAATATATAATTGTAAGAGTACAAGACCACGAACTATTCAGTGACAACTTTTTTCAGAGAAGAGAGTTCGTATTCAAACGGAAACAATGCGTTGTGTGTAAAAGTAAGACGTAGCCATTGTGAAAATGGAAAATTGGTCTCCATAGATACTGACGACAGTCAAGCGCATGTTCTCTAGGTGCAAGCGTCCTGCATAAATATCCACTTCCTTTGTACGCTCACAGAAAACGAAGGAAAGTCCCAGCAGAGCTTGTGTATTGGCGTATTGAACGAAATAAAAGGTAAGGAACTGAAACAATGTTTCTTACAGCAGATGTTTATTGCCATTCAGAAATTCCTTCTTATTTTATGATTTTTTTCCTAGCAAACTGTCATCAGTCCAACATCTCTCATTGACTAGTTCACCTGTCAATCAACCTACCATTGTGGTTGCACCTGAAGTTCAGTTATGTCTTGTGTTTCGCAGGGTTTTCCACACTCCCTCCAGGTAAATGCCGAGATAGTACCTTACTTGAAGACTCAGGGCACCTGCCCCATCCCTGGCTCTAATACAGTAACACACATAGTCAACTACATGGGACTGATGACCAAGATGTCCCAAGCCCCTACAATGTATTATTATCAACAAGAACAAGAACAAGAATGTTTGAGGAAGTAAGAAAGTATCTGTATAAACACATTGTGTCAACGTTACATAAGCGTGACATTACTATAATTTTATTGCTCAGATATTGTTCCACGCCTAGACACTTGTACATGTAACTCGCCAAACTACAATATTCGTCAACTCGGCGTGTTCATCATTTTCCTTGCGCTAGAGATCTTGTTTAGCCGCGCCGCTACTCCTACCACCCTTTTCAAAACAATTCCCAAACTAATGCCAACGATTCCATTCACCCGATTTTATTTATGAAAAATGCATTGGAATCAGGAAATAAATCTCCGTTTTCGTATTACCAGTTTTTTTCATTTTTTAAGCAGAAATATAAAAAACTGCTAGTAACGTCTTTGTTTCTCACATTTTGGAAAATGCATTGAATTGATATCAATTCTATTGCACTCTAGTATACATAGGGGTTTTGACATCGCAAATACGACCTTCCATTGAAGAGAAATTGCTTCACTTTGGTGCTGCTACGTGGTGTCAGAATTACAAACTAAAAATCGGGACATTTAGTCTTAATAGTATCTGGCTGCTGCACAGACTGCTGTGTTGCCTGCTGGTGTGTCCCTTCCCCGTGCTGTCCGATCGTGACGTCACAGTTCCCTCTTCATTGCTATGTAAAGTAGTCAGGGATGTTTCAGCTACGTTATCTGATGGTTGAGTTACTTCCGCAATGCTATATGTGTTTGTAGAATGGGGCCTGTTATGAAAGGCCTCTGATATGGCTGGATATTCAGGGGAAGGTACTGCAGTTTCCATGTCGGTAGTGTTGCTTAGCTTACTACTCCCATCTGACTCGCCCAGCACCGTGCTGTAGGTTTGTTGTCTGACATGAAGTACCGGGCGATTCCTTCTGTTCGGACGGTCTATTTGTAAGTGGGAGGTTTCTTTACAATAAAAGCAATACTTAGCTTGTCCTTCATATGTTAACAGAACTTTACAATCATTGACCGTCAAATATGATGGAATGCGGTATTTAAGTTCAATTGTTACAATACGTATGCCATTACTTACAGCAGAAAATTCGTATACTTCATTCCAGCACTCGTTCCGTATGTCCTTGAGAACTCCATGCGTAGAAAGCACGCGGGAGAGCCTTTCATTGTTGACTTCGGGAGGAGATTAAACAGACACGCACACATTTTGTTAAAGAGTCTGAAGCAGTGATAGTTATCTTTGTGGTGTTACCGCTAGCTAGCCGGAAGGATTTCACACCTTCATGTCGAGATAATATGTTTTCATAAAGTAAGGTGTACACTAATTTAATGTACACTGAATTTTCCCCATTGACTAGTTGATTCGCTAGTACTTGATCTCTATTAAGCTTCAGGTCGTTTGCTATCCACCTAGGCCTATGTATTTCAAGTGGTGACGGTCTGTTGTTCCTTTCTTCAAAAGCGCATTTAAGAGTGTTTTCCGGACATTTGCCACTTTCGCAAGTGCAACAAGCAGTTCCGTGACAAACTAAGGAGCCTAATTTTCTTAAACTTAAAGATTCATGCCAATGTTTAATCTATATGGAACTATCTAAGTTAATGACGAAATTAAGTTGGTAATATCAAAATTTCTAATTAATTCGAAATATACCTGCACTACAGTTGGAAGCCCTGGTGACTTAATATATTCTTAGTTCCATCTCTTAAGGTACAGAATACAAAATTTGATTGAAGTTCAATGGATAACGTGGACGTTACATGCAGTTAGATATTGGATCTATCAGTGCGCGTAAAATCATGTTGGCAGCAATGTCATGCAAGTCTTGGTCAGAAATAATCTGACATATTATGATCTATTGTTGTGCCAATTTTGGACGAAATCCATTTGTATGTATAGAAGTTACATGCATTTTAGAATTAAACCTATCATCAGGCTTAGAATCATGTTAGCGGCATTGGCATAATATTAGTTACTCCAAATTAATCTAGAATGTCAGGTACTATACGTGTGCAAAGTTTAGAGTTGTTGGCTTGCATGCATTCTGATATATTAATATAAGGGTAAAAAAGTAGAGACAGCAATTATCAACAGTTGTCAGCAGCTGGTTGCTCTTAAGAATACGCATAGTGATATCTGGTTATGTACACATAGTAGACTACATACGAAATTTGGTTGAAATCCAATTGATAGTGTAGAAGTTCTATTAATTTAAAAATTTGACCTATCAGCATGCTTAGAATCATTTTGCCAACACTGTCATGTATGGCCTCCTGGAAATTCATCATCATCATCTTGTACAGTTTCCAGCCCCAGGCTGGGTCTGTTTGGAACATAAGCCTCGCCACTTAGTTCTTTCTTCCCACCACCTCTCCGCTGTCACTCTGGTCCAGTCCTCGCCTCTCTTCTTGACACATTCCTCCACTCCTTTCAGCCATCTATCTCTTGGTCTTCCCCTTGGTCGATTCTTCTGCATCTGCATCTCATGTATCCTCTTGGGAATCTTCTTCTCATCCATTCTCTTTAAGTGTCCATACCACCTCAGTCTTGATGTCTCAATCCTACCTTGCAAGGGCTCCTCTTTCACCATTTCCCTGACCTTTTCATTCCTCACCCTGTCTCTTCTTGTTACTCCGATCCTACTTCGCAGGAACTTCATTTCACCTGCCTGTATTCTGCTTATGTCTCTTTTCTTCATTGTCCACGTTTCTGAAGCATAGGTCAGTATCGGGATATAGTAGCTTCTGTATAACACTTCCTTGCTTTTTTGTGGGACATCTTTATTCCACACTAAGCTCCTAATGCTTCTCAGAAATGCTTCTGCCTGTCTGCCACGTTCCGTAATCTCTTTGTCATTTCTCCCATTTTCCTCCACTATACTTCCCAAGTACTTGAGACTTTCCACCCTCTTCAGCTGTCCACCTCCAAGTGTTATCCCACTCATTGGTCTGTCCTTTTTCCTGGTCGTTAACAGGATCTCACATTTACTGATGTTGAACTTCCATCCGTACTCTCCCACTGTTTCTTCCCAAGCCTTCAGTTGCTCCTGAATTTCCTCCTCCTTGTTTCCCCAGACCATGAGATCATCTGCAAACACCATTGCTTTCATCTTATCTTCTCCTATCTTTCCTGCTATCCGTGTCATTACCTCGTCCATAACCACATTAAAGAGAAGGGGTGACAGCGCACTACCCTGTTTCAGGCCACTCATTTGTCTGAACCAGTCTGTTCTTTCCCCTCCAACTTTCACACAACTCACACTTCCACAATACATCTCCTTCACTCTGCCTACAGTCTCTTTTTCCACTCCCATGTTTTCCATTGCTTTCCAAACCTTCTCCCTACACACACTATCATAGGCCTTTTCGATGTCCAGAAAGGCCATCAACAGATCCTCTCCAAATTCGTAGTGGTGTTCCTGGAGCTGTCTCACTGAAAATATGAGATCCACTGTTGATCTCCCAGGTCTGAATCCATACTGCTCCTCTCTCAATTTTCTCTCCACTTTGGCTCGTATTCTACTTTCTAATATCTTTTCATATATCTTGGCACAGTGAGGTATGAGTGTGACTCCCCTGTAATTTCTGCACTCCTTTCTTAGATATTGGGACAATTAATCCTTTCTTCCAATCTTCTGGGGTCTTTTTCTCCTTCCATATCACCCTCATCACACGGTACAGCCACTGTTTCCCAACCTCCCCTGCTGCCTCCACCATTTCAACACTCACTTCATCCACACCTGGTGCCCTTCCTCCTTTCATCTTGTCTATAGCCATTTCCAGTTCTCTCCAAGTCAGGTCCTTTTCCATTCCTGTGTTGTCTTCTCCATCTTCCAATACATTGTCTTCCTCCCTATGACCATTTGGATTCAGCAAATCCTCAAAGTACTCTTTCCACACTGTCTTGAGTGTCTCTTTGTTGTGTACCTCATTTCCGTTTTTGTCCATCATTACCACATCCTCTCGCAGACCTCTTCTCTTACTTTTGACCAACCCATAAAGAACTTTCTTATTTCCTCTGCTGTCTTCCTCCATCATCTCTGTCCACTTTACCATCCACTTCTTCCTCTCCTCCTGGAAATTAAACTGAAATATTATTGTCTATATTCTGTAATCATGTGCCAATTTTGGAATAGCTCCCATGCATACCTTCCAAGATATCCAACATGGAGCTCAAATTTCAATTGTGGTTTTTCAGCAGTTGGTAGCACTGACTTCATTTTCATGGCCTTGAGATATTCAGATATAGATCTTTACTCATACCAAATTTGGTTTTGATTGCTTCAGCCGTTTAGGAGTTGATAAGGGGGGGGGACATGCACAGACAGACAGACAGACATTTGCCCAGATCGATCTCATAAGTCTACTTTTTCATTCATTTTTGCAAAATGTGAAAAGTAGGCTAAAAATACAATACCCTATCACGGTACGCACTTCCGAGTATTTATTAACCTCGCGGCTAAACTCAGAACCTAACACGACGTAGGTCGCAAAGTGACACTTCCACTCTTTCTACTCTATGGAGTTCTCCAACGCAAAATGTATCAAAATGGTGCCATTCTCAATCGATGATGCGTTTGTAATATATAAACGATATGCGAATAACGTTATTAATCCGAATAACGGTATTGAGGGAATATTTTTCGACAGATATATTCAAATAACGTTATTTCTAGTGAGCACTACCATTTCGTTCCTGCGATAACCGATATCCGAATAACGTTATTAGTCCGAATAACGGTATTGGGGGAATAATGTTCGAGATATGTATTCAAATAACGTTATTTATAGTGAGCACTACCATTTCGTTCCCGTGATAACCGATATCCGAATAACGTTATTAGTCCGAATAACGGTATTGGGGGATTTTTTGGCGAGATCTATTCAAATAACGTTATTTCTAGTGAGCACTACCATTTCGTTCCTGAGATAACCAATATCCGAATAACGTTATTAATCCTAACAATGGTATTGGAGGAATGTTTTTCGAGATATGTATTCCGATAACGTTATTTCAGGCGGGCACTACCATTTCGTTCCTTGGTTAACTGATATTCGAATAACGTTATCAGTCCAAATATCGATATTAGGAGATTTTTTTCGAGTAATGTATTCCGATAACGTTATTTCAGGTGGGCAATAGCATTTCGTTTCTACGATAACCGATATCCGAAGAACGTTATTAGTCCGAATAACGGCATTAGGGGATATTTTTCGAGAGACTTATTCAAATAACGTTATTTCTGTCGGACAATACTATTTCGTTTCTACGATAACCAATATCAGAATAACGTTATATGGCCCAATAACGTTACCATGCGATACAAATGACCTCCGGATATGAAGCGTAACGACCACAATGTGACCAAGACCCATTTTGTTACATAATCTACCCAAACAACCATTTTCGTTATGTTAAGTTATGAAGCCTTGCAATTCACCCTTACTTTTCAAGGACATTGCTATTCACCAGAGGGAGGATCCTAATTTGGAAGGGATCATCAGTAAATTATCAAATGGAGAGACTGTTCATCCTTATTTTCTGCGTTCTGGAGTGTTGTGTTGCTAGACACAACAGGAGACCTAAGGTCATGTTGCCTGTTCAGCTGGTTGATGGTATGCTTCGGTATTTTCACGAATCTCCAGTGGGAGGTCATCTGGGAATATTTAAGACTAAGCAAAAGATCCGTAAATCTTTCACTTGGAAACAAATGGATCGTGATATTCGAAAGTTTGTGCTAGGATGTCGTTCATGTAATGTAAGTAAACCCGCAGTCTCGAGCAAGGTGGGGTTTCTATCATCTGAGCCCGCGTCAAGACCCATGGAGCGGCTGTACGTGGATTTCGTTGGGCCTTTCCCGAGGTCCAAGGTGGGAAATAGGTTTGCGTTCGTTTGTGTCGATGGATTTTCTAGATTCTGTTGGATTTTCCCTACTAAAGTCAGTAATTCTACTTCTGTGATTAAATGTTTGCAGAGTATTTTCACATCTTTTGGTCCGTGTCAGTACCTTATCTCGGACAATGCTAAGACTTTCACATCCGTTCAAATGAGAAACTTTTGTTTCGAATATTCGATATCGCATGTCACTACGACACCGTATTACCCAAACCTCAGTTTGGCAGAACGAGTAAATAGGAATTTGAGAGCTGCTCTCATTGCTTATCATAGGGACAACCATGCAAGGTGGGATTCATCGCTGCATTGGTTGGCTTATGCATTCAATACGGCGGATCATGAATCGCATGGAAAGACACCGTTCTCCTTAATATGTGCTTTCGCACCAAACTCGTCGTTGACTAATCTGTGGTCGTTAAACGATTTGTTGCCTGATCAGCCGTCGCCTGAAAGAGTAAAGGAAATATGGAAGGAGGCTCAGGAAGCGATTAAGGTGTCTCACGACAAACTCGCTGTTCGTTATAACAAGGGTCGAGTTCAAGGGAAGTTTAAGGTGAATGATTTGGTGTTTGTCAAGAATTTCTGGAAGAAAACCCCTGGAAATAAGGTCTCAGGAAAGTTAATTCCGAAATATACTGGTCCGTATAAAGTATTGTCATTTCCGACAGAAGTAACTGTTTTATTAGAAGATGCAGAGAGAAGACGCATATTTCGAACTCACCAGTCGTACTGTAAAGCTGCAGGAGAACGTGAGCCTAATGATCTTGAGGTTGCTGAGAGTCATTAAGTAGTAAGACGTAGTCCTTGTAGGGTTTCGTTTCGGGAACTGGTATATGGTAAATAGTGACGAATATTGCTCATTGTTGTTGGAACTGCAAGAGTACTGAACTGTGTAGTCGGAGAGAGTTACCAGTGAAGACAGGAGTTGTGATTTTTGTGGAACTTGAGCACCATGGTACCGTGGAGATGTTGGTTGTAAGTGATGGAGTTGAGTTGCTCGCGGAAGCTGATTATGTGGGTGGTTAAGTGCGACATGACTGAGTTAGTTTCGTCGACAATTACATTTTCTTTTCCTTGTTTGACGAAGCCTGCTATAGGCGTTCTCACCGTCTCAGGTCTTTCTTCTTGATAAATCTTGTGTAAACTGGAAAGCAGTCGTGTAAACTGTCATTCCTTGGTTGAGTGTAAATGATAGAGTTGTGATCAACTCATTTGAGGATAGGATGACCTGCATTTGCTCGTGGGCATACTTGTTCTGTGATGGTTAAAGGGGGTAAGATGATTCGTCGTGGAATACTGGTATCTTGCGTTGGTTGAAGTTGGTAGTTGTGTCACTTAACGTAATCTGTGAGCTAATGTATGATGTCTGTTGACATTGTACATGGAGTGGAGGTGGCTTATTGCTGTTCATTGAAGTTGGTGCCATGGGTGTGTCAGGTTCATTCTAAAGGATCACTGTTGTTGATGGTGAAAGGTGAGTGGAGTATGGGTTCTGAAAATGGTACTCTTGTTCGGTGGTAGTGTTGACGATGGGATGTGAGCATGTTCCATTTTTATTTTCTCTCGTGCAGTGAGTGGAGAGTGTGTTCTGTCCTTAAGCAGCTAAGATGAATGAGAGAGTGTAGTTTGGTATGCAGTCTGATTTCTGTTATCTGAAGTTTAATTTTCTTAACAAATGTAATTGCTATGTAGTCTCAAATCTGGAGCTGGCTCGGATGGTTCTGTTATCCTTGTCTGTTCTCATCTGCCATGTCACCATGTTCTGAGGGGTAACATTATGGGTCTGATTGCTCCCGTCAATGATCATAGTAAATGCTTTTATCATGTAACCGTGAGGATTTTGGTTGGGGAACTAGTTAGCTTCCCGAACATCGTGTTGTGATGTTCTTTTCTTTATTATACATAATTTTGTTTTCTTTAATTGTAACTTATAACTTCGTGGCCAAGTTGAAACTATCAAGTCTCTTACCTGAATATTCAAGTCATGAGAGTAAAACAAGTAATAACGCGTGTGCTTCGTAATGAAAGTAGTGACAAATAAATGGTGACAAGGTCGACTGAGAAGAAGAAGCCTGTGAGAGAACTTTAAGTGTTTGTGCCTCTTCTGCTGTTCTTGATTTTGTTGCAGTCTGTCCATGATGAGGGGAATTCTCCTCAAACAACGTGATAGTAGCCAGTGCACGGGTTACTGTCGCCTTCGTTCGAGCCGCTGTCATCTGGTACCTGGTTCTGCAGCCTTGCTGGTCGATGTTGGGGATATCTGGTACCACGCTTTGGAGATGGAGTAGCTGTGACAGGTGGTGACTGTCAGTTGGTGAGCTCAAGCCAAACTAATGCATGCATCCTACAATCTCGTCTGCCCTCTCTCTCGTCACCCCTGGTAGACGTCTCGTGGTGGGAGGCTGTGCCGATTGCATCTGCACACTTTCCCTGCCTGAACTTTCGCCAATCCTATTTCGTGAAAATAATCTGAACCCAGCTTCTGACCCAGTGGTAACCTAGGTGATTATGGACCTCATGAAGTAACAAACATTCCCAAAAGCTTCTAAAGTAACATTTTCAAATAAACTGCATGGTCTTTAAAATTATGTTGACGACAATGGGAATATCATTAAAGACATTATTGTCGTCTGTGGCAAAAATTATGAACATTGATGTCCGGAATTCGCGGTCATACGAATTCAAACTTGTGAAGTGACCGTGTGACCAATGAGCGCTAGGAATCTTCCCGCTCTTTAAATGCCAACCTAAAATTGGAACTGAAGTGTTTTCGGGCATTAGATATGCAAAGTACATTGGAAATTATGTTGTCCACCCTGACGAAACATTCGATAACTTCAATTGTTTATATAGTTCAAAATCTGCCACTGCATAACCTTGGCAGCACGACGTGTGTAGCGCACATGCGCGGGGGCCGCTCTGGCGGGCTAACGGATGGAGTGCAAGGTGACGCGACTCTCAAGATGACTTAAGTTGAAAGCAGACGTTGGGGCTCTGGGCTCCGGCCCATGGCCGGACTAGAAGGTAGGAGAAAAAAGCAAACTACTGATTGTTCCGAGACTTGATGCAAACATTTGGAAAATTATTTAATTTGAATTATTTCTCATATATTTAGATTTAATGATCATCGTCTCGTTGGTGATCTGTTGGACCACATAGGGAAACAAAGACTTTAGTTATGTTTTAAATAGCAAGCTTTCTTAATTTCAATGATTTAAATTTAATTCTAACGGGCCAAACATTTTGCGCATATGATGGTTCCAACTTGTTAATATATTTTCTTATTAGCTTGCTACCAACTTATTAGTGTGGTCAACATCAGTTAGGTTTAGTTTAAGGATTTTACTTATTTCCGTTTTCAAATTTAGCTCGAAGAACTTGGTTCTTTTGGTGGGAAAATGTTTTAATTACTGGTGACTGTCATTTGTTTCGTCACTAGTTTGTTTCCATTATTATTTGACTTCCTTAAGAAGTGATTGGCATCATGGCCGTACGTTTCGACGTATTCGTTAATCGCTCCGTCTAAAGTTGATATTTTGCGGTCTTTTGAGACCTGAATGATTTAATTCTGGATGAAGTCGTGCAGTAATGTATTAACATGTTGTGGAATGAGTATTTATTGGCGGAAGCCTATTTTCGCTCGGTTTCCGATGTTTGGTGTTCATGCTTGAAGCATGGTGATAGCGTCTGTTGTGACGCTGTGTTCATGCTTGAAGCATGGTGATAGCGTCTGTTGTGACGCCATCTTGGCAAAATTTGCATTTTCTAATTTCAAATTAGCTTTACTAATTCTTTGTTACCTTGTGCATGTTTTCCATTTGCCAAAAGAGTGCCTGTGTGTGATTTTGGGTGAAATTTAATTTCATTTGAGGTTCGGCAGAATTTTTGATTTTTGTACTTGGCAAATATGCGAATGGATCTCGTGATCAGAAGCCACAGAGGGTACTTATGTACGCTGCCTCGTAAGTTGGTTGACTTGGTCTGGTTTTATTTCGGTTCTATTAATTTTATTTTGTTTTCCTATTCTTTGGTTCTCTTTCATATCGTGGTATCCCGCGCGTACTTGGCCTTGCCAGTTTTTATTAGTAAGGGCTTCCTCCAACAATTTTCTTAGGAGGGTGTTCATTTGATTTGTTCAACTGTTAAAACCTGTGATTGTTTTGTTTGTCAATATATTTTCATATTTTAAAATCTTGTTTGGGCTACGTTATTCTTCGAGCGACCACGCAGCCACGGCTCTGGACAGTTGGTCTTCCCTCCACTCAACGAGCATTGTCTCGCAAACCCTTTCGGGGGTGTCTCGTATAAATAATTTATTTATATGGGACAGTATTGACCATGTTTACATGAAGTATAACATAATTTTCTCGCCAAATCAATACTTTACTACATAAAAATTCTACAGGTACATGTTTCGGAAACCTATTTTGTTTCCTTCCTCAGCCCACTTTTTGGTGTAAAAATCATACAACATCGAAATCCTCACCAAATAACAAAAAACACAGTTCAAGAACGAGAGAATAAGCGTGAACTGTGTTTTTTGTTATTTGGTGAGGATTTCGATGTTGTAAGATGTTTTACACCAAAATATGGGCTGAGGAAGGAAACAAAATAGGTTTCCGAAACATGCACCTGTAGAATTTTTATGTAAGTGTATTGATTTGGCGAGAAAATTATGTTATACTTCATGTAATAGTGTGTGGGTTCGATTCCTAACTCATCCATTCCAGGTTGGTTTACCATACACTACTACAGGTACTTCAACACCCAGGAAATGCTGAGATGATTCCTAACATAAGGCCACGGCTATTTTCTTTCAAATTCTAGTGTCGATTACAAGTACACACACCACTACAGACACCACAATAACACAGGTTAGCAGACAAAATCCCTACACAAACAAATATACAGAGCCAATGACAATGACGGCCATGCCCCTAAGTGAAGCAAAAACAAAATTATAATAATTACCATATTTAGAGGCAAGCTAACCAATATGAAAATGAAAATCCACAGCCCGCTTCCAGTCTCCGACCGGGTCAGGAATGGAATGAATGAAGCCCCCATCTAGCGGTGAGGATATGAACTGTGCCGGCTGCCGAGGCCTGACGCACTCCTCTGGGGCAATGATTAAATGAATGACAGATGAAATGAAATGATAATGGAGAGTGTTGCTGGAATGAAATTTTGACAGGGAAAACCGGAGTACCCGGAGAAAAACCTGTCTGCATCCGTTTGGCCAGCACAGATCTCACATGGAGTGACTGGGATTTGAACCACGGACCCAGCGGTGAGAGGCCGGCGTGCTGCCGCCTAAGCCACGGAGGTTTTAAGCTAACCAATATGCCTTGTGTAAATGAAAAACAGTATTTAAAACCCAATGAAGGAACACAAATATGAACAAGTGCAGCACATGCATCAAGGCAGGCCCAACCAGCATACTGTACCCAGCCAGCTAAGCCAGGCCCAGCTTGGGAAGTTCCCTGTTTTGATGTGGTCTCAGTGTCATCACCAGCCAAACTTCGCTATAGCCCCACTAGCGAGGCGTAGGCCAAGCCTAGTTGAGACACAAGCCCAGTCCAGCCTAGGCACATCTCTACCCTCTGCTACAAAAAAAAATATCAGCCAAAAAGAAGAAAAACGAAATCCAGGATGAAGCCCATATTTATGTGAGTACTAACCGGAGACGGGGAATGAGATCAGTACGCAGAGCTCCTTTAACCACATCCAAGCGAACAGCTTGATGATCTTTGAGCTCCGCTTCCTCTTCCTTGGCCTCCTGCTCCTTTCCAAGCTTGACATCTTGGTTGACAAAGAGAGATGGTTGGCGAAGACCTCCAGCACAGCCCAAGGCACGATCCAGACAAACCTGCAGCACAGTACTCGCTTGAAAACATAACATTAAATAGTAATGACATAGATCAATAATGCACAATCTGAGAAAAAATCAATTAGCAATTGTAGCCAAGATTAGAACAGTTACAATTCATGACTCACAAAACCACCAAACATTTACAGGACGTTTAGCTCCCAATGAAACAAAGACCACAAAAGAAGCAGTGGCAAACTTCAGACTCACACGAGCCATGATAGTTTGGCAGCACATCCAGCTCAGAAGTATTTTGTTGAAAAACAAAATCTGTCCATAAGTCTTAATTCTTCCCTTTTTCATTACATGTGAAGTTTAGTCCTTCGGCTTCTAGTAATTCCTCGGCAGAAATCCCGAACTTGAAGCAGGCATAACATCGGAAAGGTGGTAACAATGTTTTAAGAAATTAGGCAGATAATGTATTAAAATTTTCTTTGGAGATGTCATACGGCACAACATTCCAAGAGAGATTAGAATGGTATATTTAGGTGTTCACCAGAAGTAAATAAGGGAGATCGAAGCATGGCAGTTGGACATAATTCAAACAGGTGATGAGTGACTTGGGAAGGGAGGATAACTTAAGGGTAAATAGCTGTCATGTAATACAAGGTGTTAAAATTTTCAATCTTGTAACCTTGTAGATATTACATACCGGTAGTTCTTTTCTCAGATTTATTTATTTATTTATTTATGGTATGTCTTTTAATGCCGGGAGTGTCCGAGGACATGTTCGGCTCGCCTGAGTCTGTAGCTGCTTCCAGCGGACACCCTTAGGGTGAGCTACAAGTTCCGTTCAATTTCAAGTAGTTCCAACTTTCGCCACCAGATATCAATGATACCTAGTGATGAACGTTGGAACTTTGATAGAGCGTTCCGACGAAATCTAACCTAACAATTTAGCTTCACACATGTTTAGTCTGTGGAAGGATCTTTTACATGCCATAAATCTATGACATGGGGCCGCCGGATTTACTTCCCTCCGAAGGAAGGCATACTGAAGGATTTTTAACGCTCTTAAAAAAAACCGACGACTTCGGCCAGGTTTGAACTTGCTATCTTGGGCACAGCAGTTCAGCATGCTACCAACTACGCCACCGAAGCCACTTCTTTTCTCAGAGACTTAATGCTTAAGCATTTCAGAGTAGTACTAGTCGCACTTTTATGACCTTGCCGCACCTTAGCAGGTTAGTGTTGGGAAAGGCCACGCCGTTTGTGATTAGCATTGTGGGTTTTAATAGTGTTTCATAGAGCAATTTTGTCCTGTATATTTGTTTAATTTATTGACCTGGATCTGATGATGTTAGCTTGACGAACGAAACATGTCATCTTTTTACCCACCCAGGTAAACTGAGCAAATAATAATTTAAAAGTAGATTTCATTTCAGGTGGAATCACATTTTTACCACCCAATTTAATTCTGCATACAGCATACTCATGTTGACCAACTGAAAGTTAACATTCAGGCAATACTAAAAATTTACTTCAAAGCTTTCTTTGCAATGATCCAGTCAACCATATCGCATCTTCATTTCTCACCCCACTAAACTAATGAAAACAACTTCACCTCGTCAGGTTGGGAGACCAGTAGATTCCTCAAGGCAAGTACTGCAGCGCTCACGACAGCCTCTGTCTCATCGTCTAGGGCAAAGCGTAGCAGCAAGAAAAACTCGGCATCCAGCAAGCGATTTACAAGGGCTTCCTGGAGACACTCGTCGTAGTATCCCAACGTGGTCTATGACAAACAAATGATAAAATATACACACAACACTGTGACAGTATATAATCAGTGGGGAAAAAAATAATTTCTCGTTCCATTGACTCTTCTTACACACAAACAGCATAATAACTGAAATTAACATATGTTTTATAATTTGGGGTCAATAATGAAACGTGTCGCCGCTAGCCGGACACACAGTTCTTGGGGGAGGGGCCGTACGACAAATCTCCCAGCGAAAGAGACCGTTCTCAGGTACGCACCCCTCTTAGTTACTCCCAAGGCCGCCACAAATACCAAGTGTAACGAGTCACTGTGGGCGAGACAGGCGGGCGGGGTGTGTGAAGAATGCAGAATAGCCAATCCGGCCAGCTAATTAGGGTAGGCTCCTCCCCACGCAACGTTGAATAGGGTCGACCAGAATAGGCTTGAACCTACTGGAAAAGGAAAGGTGATCCAGAACATCGCTGGGAGTGGCTAGATAATTCTGGAAGCCAACCACGAGGACATACTCGACGCTACTGGAAGGAGTAACAACTAGAACTTTCGAGACCAGAGGGCTGACTGCATATATACGAGCAAGCTGAGGTGAGCAGGCAGTTCTGCGTGGGAGCGAGCGAGTGTGAGATAGGAGTCAGTGTTAGTTGAAGCAGTTTGCCGTGCCTAGCGCGATGAGTGAAAATAAATAATGGAGGACTGTAAATAGTGAAGACGGGGTGTGAAGATAAATGTGGAAATAAATAATGTAAATAGTGACTGTGGAAGATAAATAGTGACAGCAAGAGAAACTGACTTGTAGAGATCAGTGTACATAAATAGTGACTTGTAGCTGTATAAAGTGAGATTCTGTGTATGTGTGTGTACGAGTAAATAGGCCTAATTTGTTTTAGTGTTAATTTGTGTAAATAATTTGATTTAGTGTTAACTAGTGTAAATAACACTATTGTAAATAAAGATTTAGTGCATTATAGCCTGACCTATTTTTACGAACCCCGAAAACGTTACAATTGGTGTCAGATGTGGGATGGGTCAGGTTATAGTGAGTGCTTCTGTATGAAACAGTGCGTACTTTTGAAAAGGCCTACATTAAGGAAGTGTGTACCATAGTGAATTCTTAGTGACTAGCTTGCCACAGTGGGTGAGTGGATAGCGTGTCGGTCTACTAACCCCAAGATCGCAGGTTCGCCCCTGGCCGTGGTAAGTGATTTTTGAAAGGCGGCAAAAATACGATACGCATGTCATACGATGTTGGCATGTCAAAGAACCCATTTGAATTCAGTAGGCCGAGTTAATAATGGCAAAATTGATTTCGGGAGTTTCCGCCAACACAAAGTTCCTCATTTCTCTACTAGAATGCGCTATAATGTTCAAGGAGCTTAGATATCTATTATCTAACCTCCTTGACTTTCATAGTGATTCATGGAACAACGAAATCGACATGCAAGCTACCCTCTGGGTGTCAAATTACAAAGCTTGCACCAGGCACCCGAGGCCATACGATATTATTATTATAGTGACTGTCTTGTGTGTACCATCTGGAAGCCTGGTTAATCGTGTGCGGACTGTCCGTGTGTCTCGAATTTTGAACTGTAAAATGGCGACAAGGAAAGTAAAACTTTCAGAACTGAAGGTGTCAGAATTGCGTGAAGAACTGGAAGAGAGGGATGCTGATGCAACAGGAACCAAGTCTACGCTACAAGTGCGGTTACGTCAGTTACTGCTGGACGCTGGTGAGGATCCTGACACATTTCTGTTCGAGATTCCTTGTAGCATGTGGGAGGTGTTTGAAAATGTTGAAAAGAGAATAACGGAACATTTCGAAAACCTTGGAAATAAAATGGCAGAACATTTGGAAAACCTTGGAAAGAAAATGGTGGCATTTCCGGAAAGGGTGCAAAGGGTGCTGATGACCAAGCCGAACGCATCGTGGAGTCCGGAGGTTGGAATGCTGAGCGGGATGGGAACGAGCCACTGGGAAGCATCACAGGCCTGGAAACCGGATTGAGGCTTAGCAGCTCTGACGACAGGAGCAGTGTCACAAGTGTGATGACCCCGCACGTCAATGAAGCTATGTCACGGCAGATCTGCGGGAATGGGTTCGACACTGTGACGAACCATGCCGGGTGCACGCTGGAGGACGGAACAGTTCAGCTCATCACGGGACTTCAGGAACGCATGGCGGAGGTGCTACACGACATCCAGTCGGGGACCGGCTACAACGGGATCGTCGCGACGCTGGAGGAGCATCATGTGGGCCACCAGCTACGGCTAGAAGATAAGGACAGGTGCGCGAGTAAGTCACTTCAAGAACTCGCGCTAGCTGGCTTGCCTCCCGAGCACGTACAACAAGAGGCGGCATACATCTTCGCGGAGGAGCATCGCGACGCCATGGTACCTCAGCGTTCGATGCTCAGTGGAAGGCGTTACCCGCGGCAGGCAAAAACCATCGTATTGGATGTGACGGCGGAGAAGAGGACAGTTTGGGTGACGCCACCGAAGAAGAGTGACGCCGCTGGAAACGAAGAGGCGGTGGAGGTTGGCTACCCTCCACCAAAGCGACTTAAACCATCACCGGGACGCCGTTGCAGAAGAAAAGTCACCTGTTGGCTACGGTGTAAAAGGGGCCATTTAATGAGCAGCTGTCGGCAAGGAGCAACTTCACGGCTAGAGAAGCGAATGAGAGCCAGCCAAAACGGGGGCTTGTTAGCGCCGTCAATGCCACCTCCTCGGACAACGGACAGTCTGACGATGAACAACTCGAGGCGAGTTGTTTTTAAGACGGGGGTAGTGAAACGTGTCGCGCTAGCCGGACACACAGTTCTTGGGGGAAGGGCCGTACGACGAATCTCCCAACGAAAGAGACCGTTCTCAGGTACACACCCCTCTTAGTTACTCCCAAGGCCGCCACAAATACCAAGTGTAACAAGTCACTGTGGGCGAGACAGGCGGGCGGGGTGTGTGAAGAATGCAGAATAGCCAATCCGGCCAGCTAATTAGGGTAGGCTCCTCCCCACGCAACGTTGAATAGGGTCGACCAGAATAGGCTTGAACCTACTGGAAAAGGAAAGGTGATCCAGAACATCGCTGGGAGTGGCTAGATAATTCTGGAAGCCAACCACGAGGACATACTCGACGCTACTGGAAGGAGTAACAACTAGAACTTTCGAGACCAGAGGGCTGACTGCATATATACGAGCAAGCTGAGGTGAGCAGGCAGTTCTGTGTGGGAGCGAGCGAGTGTGAGATTGGAGTCAGTGCTAGTTGAAGCAGTTTGCCGTGCCTAGCGCGATGAGTGAAAATAAATAATGGAGGACTGTAAATAGTGAAGACGGGGTGTGAAGATAAATGTGGAAATAAATAATGTAAATAGTGACTGTGGAAGATAAATAGTGACTGCAAGAGAAACTGACTTGTAGAGATCAGTGTATATAAATAGTGACTTGTAGTTGTATAAAGTGAGATTCTGTGTATGTGTGTGTGCGAGTAAATAGGCCTAATTTGTTTTAGTGTTAATTTGTGTAAATAATTTAATTTAGTGTTAACTAGTGTAAATAACACTATTGTAAATAAAGATTTAGTGCATTATAGCCTGACCTATCTTTACGAACCCCGAAAACGTTACAATAATTTGAGTTTGTGGTTTATAGCATTCAAGATTCCAAAATTTACCAATTTGAATTTTGTAGCATCTAAGCTACTACAGTAAATTTATTATACGTTTGAATTACAAAGGCAATGGAAACAAAGATTATGTACAATAATGCGTGCTATTCAAATACGATTTAATCACATATTGTTCTTCAAAAAACAAGAAAATATACAAATTGACACCAAACATTGTATTTAGTAATTAAAAGTTAGCATTTTAGTAGATTGAAAAATAACATGAGATTGTGATACTAGCCACAAACAGGATTGTGGAAATGCTTATGTGAGTCTTCAGTCTTTTGACTGGTTTAATGCTGCTCTCCATGCGTCCATGTCCTAAGTTAATCGCTTCATCGCTACGTAACTACCACATCTTACACCTGATGCAATCTGTTTAACATATTCTAACCTTGGTCTACCCCTATAGTTCTTGTTCTCGACCCGTCCTTCCATAACTAAGCTTGCTATTCCTGAGTGCCTTAGTATGTATCCTACCAACCTGTCTCTTCTCTTCATTAGCAGTCACCAGAAACATCTCTTCTCTCCCACTCGTCTTAATACCTCTTCATTTGTTACTCCATCTACTCATCTGAAATGGGAATACTAATTGCCATTTCTGGTCCATATTGACGTATATAAATAGTTTAATCAGTTGAAACTTTCCGTCAAATCAATACAAAATAGAAAATATTTTGTATTGATTTGACGGAAAGTTTCAACTGATTAAACTATTTACTCATCTGAACTTCATTATCCTCCTGTAACACCAGCTTTCAAAGGCTTATTTCTATTCTCCTCTTTTCTGCTGCTCCAACAAGCCAAGTTTCACTTCCACAGAGTGCCATGCTCCAGACAAATTATTCTCATAAATAATAATTATAGAACATGAATTTAACAAACAAGCAAAATAGTGAGTGACATTTTATGTTAGGTATCTGATTACTTGGATCACACAAAGTTGTTCTGACATCCTTTAGGGAATATGAACATCGCGGTCATCAGCCCTGTTTACAAGTGTGTGCATGGGATTTGTCTGATGTACTGAGTTATTGTGATGACTGTAGTAGTACAGGTATGTGTGCCCGTAATTATTTGGGTCTACAGTAAAACTGGCATAGGGCCCCAGAATTTGAAATAAACATCTTGACATTTGGCAAGAGCTACTGCAGAAACACACGGTGAAAAACTAAACTCGAGTTGGCCACTGTCAGTACCAGGATCTGAATCTTCAAATCTCCGGACTTTCAGATTCCCTTAACAGTCACGCTGCAACTACGCTGCGGAGTCACGAAGAAAACTATGAAATACCTTGTTTCTATCATACCTTCTCCAAGATGTTGCCCAGTGTATTGAGGGCCAGTACTCGCTGCTGCAGCACACTGCTACGGGTAAGTTGGAAGAGCTCCTCAAGTGAGTAGCCGGGTCGCTCAGGCTCAGTGCCGTGATGATGCAGCGCCTGTCTCACATCAACCTGTCCCTCTGTGTAAGGCAGCAGCATACCTATAAAACAATTGCATTAACCCTTGGTGGATGATTTTTCTTTTCTGATGTGAACCTCCATTAGTCATATTTATTTTCTCTCAAAAAGCTCTGTTTACAGTGAGGGGGGGAAAATAAGGTATAAAATCTGTTTAATAACAATATGAATTAATATAATAATCAGGAATATTGCAGTCTATCAGAGTGAAGACCAACCAGAGTAGCTACGAATGTTAACATGCAACACCATGGAGTCAGGCTATCTCCACACTTGGAAGACAAGTAAACTACTCAAATCTCACTGTTGACCATCCTAGAAATGGATTTCAGGGGTTTCCCAATTTCCAACTCCAGGAAAATGTTGGGGTATTATCTTCTAATAAGCATGGCCTCTTTCTTCCAACTCATTGCCTTATTTAATCATCTTCATTCGTTTCATTTCTCATTAACATCTATCATGGTTGGTTGGTTGGTTCTTAAGTTTAGGGGCTGCGACAACGTGGTCATGTAGCCCCGTGTACTTTGGGAGTGTGTAGAATCTGTCTGATAACCGGTGTTAATTGTGATGACTGTATTAGGGTGTGTTATCCGTTTTTTAATTCAAGTAAGGACTGCAGACTTTTGAATTTTTCAAATAGTTCCTACTTTTGCCGCCAAATGCCACCGTCAATGACTACTAGTTTAGAACTTAGCTACCAGACGCCACCACAGTCGGCTCTTGGCAACGAACATAGGAACCTCAGAGCGTTGTTTACATTCTTAACCTATACAATTTAGCTTCACACAGGTGTAATTAGTGGAAGGTTCTTTAACATGCCATAAATCTATGACATGGGACCGCAGGCTTTACTTCCCCTCTGAAGGAAGGCATACTGAGGGATTTTTAACGCTCTTAAAAAATCCGACGGCTTCGGCCGGATTTGAACCCGCGATCTTGGGTATAGAAGCTCAAACATCTTTCATGAAGTTGACATCAGGAAGGATATCTGGCCATAAAACCACTACCATATAGAAACTCATTTCTTCTCATCCCCAACCCTGTAGAAACTGGAATTATAAGAGGTGAAGTATATACATATGGCTGGAAGGATGTCGTTTTTGCTGACACATACAGTAGCTTATATCCCACTCACCCCAAAGAGTTCACTGAGGATTTGGGAAGAAGACAGCATGGCCTATATGCCAGGTACTATTCCAACAGTCACCCCAAAAGCCATAAAAAGCCACTTCGAAAATGGATAAGAGTGAGATTCAAAACCACTCCTTTTCTCAGTTGTCATAGTGAGGCTCTGTTTATACTAAGTTACAACCCAAAACTAAGACTTAAATCCCCCCAAGGAAGAGGTAGGAATTGAACCTGGGCCATCAGTGTGGAAAGTTATCATACTTATACCTATACAACTGTGATGCTTAGAGCAAAATGTGGCTTTCACCGAAGTCTCAGTCTCATTTGAGGCTGAGATTACATGGAAGCTACTGAGATATGGGTGATGTCGAGCAATGACTAGCGCCAGTGAATACTGTGAAAAATGTTACTCAGGGTCAGTGCTGCTACACAGGCTCAGGTAATACATTATGAATATGTGAATGTGTTAGTTGTTGACCGTTAAAAGTCAAAAGCCGTTCAAAGAACAGGTATTTCTGCTATTCTTGAATAACACCTTTTACCTTGGAAATCAAAGCGAGCCGTATATGGCTGATCTGGAGGGATGGGCTTGGGTGGAGGGATTTCACCAAGCCACTTGAGCTTGTCCCATTCCACCACATCCATGTGCAGCCACTTGTTAGCTTCACTGGCTAATGGTGCTGGCAATTCGACACCCATGGGAATCTCCGGTTCCTGCACCTGTTCCACTTCAGAAACTAATTCCTTTACTAAACGAGAAGGGGCAGCTTTCTGTCTGCGAGATTTCATGAAGTTCAGCAGCTTAGGGTCGATCTGGGAAGCCAACTTCTGCTGCTCTTCCTGGAGTTCCTCAGCAGATAAACCACTCAACTTTTCAACATTGTCTCGATGGATGCCAGTAGCTTCTGGTCCTGAGAGGATGTAGCTTCTGTCCCCTGCAAAAAAAAAGAAAGGAGTATCATTTCACAAACACAAAACAACTATCTATCAACAGGTGCAAATACTGTATACCATGTACTCCATCTTCATTTTTTAAACAAGCCATATGTTACCAAATGCACTCATATAAAAACAAGGATCTCAGGAAATGAAATTGAATTACTATCACATTGAAAGATAGCTGGGGCTCACGAAACTGGCCATCTAACAAATAACCAAACATCCCGTTTCGGAAGGACCCTACCTGACACTCAAAGTATAAACAGAAGTCTTTGACTGTGTAACAGAAAACATAAATTAATTAATGGTGTATGTTTGTATTTTTATTTATTTTAGTGCTTTCTTTGTTTTATGCTGGTTATTTTCTGTTGAAAGCTGACAAAGAAAGAGAGAGTAAATAATTACTACAATATTTGAACATACATTTTAAATAGCAATTAAAATGAACTGGCAGAAATACTATGCTAATGGATGGTGAAGGCATTACATGAAAACTACACCAACTCGTAAATCAAGAAACCTACACTTTTCTTCAATTTTAAATTCAAAGCAGAGTGGAATTCAATCCTGGAGGATCTAATAGATCCCACAGTTTTTTTTTTTTTTTTAAACTTACGTTCACTTTTAACAAATGGTAGAAAAATATCAGCACTCTCAATGATACGATGCAACAAATTCTCATAAATTTCAAATAGCATAATTAATGGACACAAAAGTCATGAAGATTTTCCTCTTCATTGACCCTTACTTACCGAATGAATGAGTTTTAGGTTGAGAAGGTAAGGGAGATTCCACTTCCATCCCCTCAACTCCCCGCTGCTTAGCAAGTTGTTGAGCGAATATACTCTTTTGTGAACTAGTCAGCTGAAAAGACATACACCCTGTTACTGTCGAGTACAGAAGGAGAAGAAGATGCAGCTTGCCCATCATACCATTATACTTACTGTCTTGTCTCGAGTGAAGACCTCAGGAAACCCTCCCTGAGCAGTTGTGACAGGAGTTGGCACATTTATAACGGAAGCAACATTTTTCTCCTTAATCTCACCAAGGACAGCCACCCCAGAACCTAGCGAACCAGAAGATAAGGAAGAAGTTAAAGCTCAGTTACAATGCAGAAGGTTTATTAATAAGAACTGCACAGTACAGAATAATAATAGCCCATATCAGGACTGATTATAAATGATATTGCAGACTGAAGAGTCATTTCGAGCGCTGAGAACGAGACTTGCAACTGTTGTATTGTTTTCGTTGAATAGGATTTTACTGCGTTCACTTCCGTTTTTTAAACGTACTGTTAGTACGTTCATCTTCTGTATACAATGATATTAACCTATTCAGACCCAGGATGTACATATGTGCACCTTCAGTTATAATTATTTTTTAATCAGCAGAAGT
This sequence comes from Meconema thalassinum, assembly GCA_946902985.2. Taxonomy (NCBI): domain Eukaryota; kingdom Metazoa; phylum Arthropoda; class Insecta; order Orthoptera; family Tettigoniidae; genus Meconema; species Meconema thalassinum. Next base: position 219,382,652 of record OX336390.1, on the reverse strand, counting down.
TGGTAGTATATGAATTCTGACCTTTATTTCTACCCCTGAACATTCCCATTTGTACAGGGTAGGAGATGACATGTGATTTCTATGTGGCGCATTGGTCTAACGACTGTATGCCCTTTCCGAATCCTAGCTCATCACAGGTGAACTAGAGGCGAAATGAATGGTGCCGAATGAAACGCGGCAAGAAGTTGGAAGGAGGTGGACGTAGCCTATTAGAAAGTATATTTGCAGTTTCGCCTGAAATTGATAATGATAAATCATCAAAAACTATTTCAAGGTCATGTAGTGGTGAGGTTCAAACCCACTCGTCTTACCTATAAGTTAGACGTGCGACTTAGTGCATTACTGTAATACGTAGCTGTGGCCTGTAATATTTTAATATTTTGTTAAGAATGTGCCTTTTGTCTTCAAATTTGTATTATTTCTGCCATTATTCAATAAGAAATACAGGAAAAAGGAAATGTCAGCAACAAATTTTGTCTTGGGTCTGAAGAGGTTAATTCAATGAGTTTAAGTATAATTTATTGTGAAACTTTTTTTATTATACACTTATTAATTAAAAGTACAGGGTCCTTTTTTACCCATCTAGCAAGTTAGTTAATTAGTTATTGTTGTTTTAAGGGGCGGAACTACGTGGTCATCTGCCCCTGTCCATCTAGCAACCTAGCAGCACTATATATCTTAGCAATCAGTTACCCGGCTTACGCATGCATTTTGCCGCTGCGTTGCTATGTTGCTAGACCGAAACAAAAGACTCTGTATAAAGATCAGATCTATTGTGATTTAATATTATTGTCCTACAATAATACTCTAGTAGTTTCACATACTTCAACTAATTCTGAACATACGGTATAAGATAAGCGTAGCACTAAAAATATTAGAAAACGCATAACGAGAAAAAACTACTCGTGGAATGGAGTGACATCATAGCGGCGAGAACTGTATGGGTATTTTTAAGGGTACTGATACCGTAATGTATGAGATCGGTGAATCGGGGACATACTGCATTTATTACCTTGATGAAGAGTAATGTAAGTCAAAACTATACAAGGTCAATGTGCTGGAAAATAAGCGACGGTTCCAGAGGATTGAAAGTTCCCATTGGTAAGGACGGACGGCTTTAAAATGTAATGTCAGTAGTCGCATGGATTACAATCGTAGGCCAATTTTTAATGGGTATTTCATTAGTTATTTATTGTTTTAAAATTTTGATTTTCGATTTTATGAGAAGGATGGAGTGTGATAAATATACTAATCATAGACAAATACCCAAGAGGAAAGAACTATTAGGAGATGCCTTCGCTGTGCTGGCTAGTGCAATATAATATTAATAATCTCAACCTGCAACAGAATTGCATGGATGCAACTTGGAATGGTTCAGCTTCAATTGATATTGAAACTTTCAAGTATGGTAAATAATAGGCCTACTATATTTTTAGCCATCCTGGTACGTTCTGTTTTGTCGATTCGTGCCACCATATGCACTACACGCCATTATTCGAAACAAACTCCGAAATAACCTTTTTTTTTTTTTTTGTGTGTGCGAATCATCATCATAATGTTCATTTATTAAGAACCTAGATAAATTGCTGAGTTCTAATTCACTGGCCGTGAAAGCCAATATACCATCTTTTTGGAATCCTTCATAGGGAGGTTATGGCTGCTTGAGCTTTTAGTTCTCGCAGTGAAGAGGCGCAGGTGCGCTTATTAAAAAGGGAGGTAGCGCGCAGTTTGCTACTCCTGTGGGGGGTCCGGGTGGGGACACCAAGAGCCTGCTGATGAGCCAGCTTGGTGTCCTAGGCGAAACCCCACACAAAACAGGGCACAAACCTAGAAAAATTGCTGATTGAAATTTTAATATATTTTAAGAAAAACCATGAATATTAGGATTTCACGGAAAGAACTCAAATGTGCTCTGGCAGTCATTACCGTGAGGCCCATGATCGCTGTCTACGGTTGTGGTCCTGCGTGGACATTTTGTAGTTTTGGTACAACCCAATTGAGCGTGTGGACGTACGTGAAATCTTATGTTGGAGGAAAATCAATACGTTCCGAATAGCAGATGTTGAGAGAATTACGGACGAGGCGACGATTGACAGCATCACAACATGCGCTTGGGCAGGTTGCATAAGTCCTGCAGAAAGACTGAAGGAAGAAAACTGAAAACTCGGCTGAGTGGAGCATAAATGCTTACTGACTTGCTTCATAGCAACACTGCGGGAAGAGCAGTCTGGCGACATCGCAGTGAGTGTCTCTGTCTCATTATGCGCAAAACGCTTCCTGTCAGCTGCCACCATACGTACTTTCCTCTCTAGCACAGTCGGTAATGCAGATTACGAGACAATAGCGCTCGCCTCTCAGGTGGCCATTTCTGGGATTAAAAGACGATTCATGACTCAAGTTTCGCTCCCTCTTAACCTTTGAAACTTCAATACACCACGAACAGATCAAATAGTGCAAGTCATATAAATGGACGATAGAGAATTAAAATGGCTGACCCATGCAGGACTCAGACCCATGACCTCCAGACTGATGCTCTTGACCACTGAGCTAATAGGCAACACTTTGGCACTGACACATCAATGACACTGGCTTGTGCCAGCATATCATAGAGGTGTGGGCCACCTGTACCTTACAAGTTGGCAAGGCGAGAGATTAACCCCTGGAACACGTTTCTCACATCGCCTGTGTAGCAGGGATGAGTGAACCTGAAAATGAACACGTAAGGTAGTATACATATGTACTGTAGTGTGTACAGCTCTGACTGATCCATGAACTAGCCTATTTCTGCCATGAGCATGGTGAAGTCATCTATACATGCTGTAGGCTACATCTCAGCATGGCCAGTGCTCGCACCCTGACATGGCTTCTGTAATGTGCTCAGTATATTTATTGCTACGTATGTATAATTGCTCACACAAAGAATAAGCACTCTCGGTGACTCCACAGTCTCTTTTTCTTTCTTGTTTAGTTCTCAAGCCCAGAACCAAAACTCAAATGAATGAGTAAAATAACTTTGTAATATACTTTTACAATCCCTGGTAAAGATTCTCATGTAAACTTGGAACTTGGAACAGTTACCAAAGTATGCTCAGTATTTGTTTGAGCAAATTTACTTAACGTGCAAATATATACCCTTGCAACAGTTACAGAAACGAATACTTTAAGAAGATAAAATCAGCTACATAGTTAACCCTGGACTGCATATGTCAACAAAACATAAAGTGCACCTTTTGTGCAGTCCATCAAATTGATTGTTTGACAAAGTATGTTACATTCTTCCTAAAGTGGTAGGTATTATATAAATGTGTGTCCAACAAAATTCTAATACTGTAAAATCCATTCAGTAGGGTTTGAAACTTCAATACACCACGAACAGATCAAAATGTTTGAACCATTCACTATTTCAGAGAATGAAATAGTTCAGTTCAGTTGGTCAACACGATTGTACCCAATTGTAATAGGTGTTATTCCCTCAACCTGAAAAAAATTACATGACATTAATAAATTTGCTATTTTCAAGTATAATAGGTGCTACGGTGTCGTAGCAAGAGGAGAGGTGATACTCCTTCTTGGCGCATCCCAGGTGGCGGACAGGGGGTCCTCACCGGCTTGCCGGCGGACTTGAGCGAAATAAAATAGCTCTCGCGGACCAAACACACATGAAGACTGGACGTCAATGGCTGGAAGGCGGATGAGAATGGGTACCGGTAGTTACATTCCAACGGCGGAAAAGCAGAGGAACGTCAGTTGAAAGTGGGACTCCATAGCTGAGGTGAAAGCAACCTATCTAGGCGTAGGTTGCCCCAAAATCAATGACCCCAACCAAAGGACAGGGTTGAGCGTGAGGTTAACAGCCTCACCTTGTAAAAAAAAACTATTGTTCAGATCACTTCTACAAGAAAACCAGACGGAAACCAAAGACGACGATTAAAGCAAAGGAAAAGGACACGAGTAAGGAAAGCAGATATAAATATGGCTACACGGAATGTTAGGACAATGTTACGATCGGGAAAAATGCAGGAAATAGCAAATGAAACAAAAAAATATGGAGTTGATCTAGTAGCGATACAAGAAATAAGATGGAAGGGGCAAGGATGTATTGAGAAGAAAGATTACAGTCTCTATTATAGTGGACCTGAAGAAAGAACAGGACAATTTGGAACAGGATTCATGGTGCATGGGAAAATGAGGAGGAGTGTAATACGATTCGAACCCAGCTCAGATAGAATATGTAAGCTCAGGATAAAAGGGAAGTTCAGGAATATAACTCGAATATCTGAGTATGCACCATTTGAAGATGCTGACGAGGAAAGGAAGGAGCAATTCTACGACGAGTTAGTACAAATAACGGATAAAACTCCAAATTATGACATGATTATTATTTTGGGAGATTTCAATGCTAAAATAGGGAAAGAAGAATGTATGCAGCAAGTAGCAGGAAAGTATACATTGCATGAGGAATCAAACGAGAATGGTTTTCACCTAGGACAATTTGCAACAATGAGTGGCCTTATAATTAAAAGCACTTGCTTTGAACATAAGAAAATTCATAAAGGAACATGGAAAATGCCAGGAAGTATGGTAGTAAACCAGATAGATCACTTGCTAGTGACAGTAAGACATGCGACATCAATTATAGATGTAAGAACAAGTAGAGGGCCAAATTGTGACTAGTTAAAGCAGTGGTGGGACAAAGATTGGCAATGGTGCAGAAAACACAACCTAATGAAAGAAGAAAATGGAACATGGAGCTACCACAGCAACTGGAAGGAAAGCAAAATTTCCAATCAAATATGAATAGTATTCTGAAGACAAGTAGACAAGAGGAAGGAATAGAAGAAAGATGGAAAAGAGCACAAAAGTCCATACAATGTGCAGCAAAAGAAACCCTGAGTGAGGTCAGATAGAAAAGAAACGACTGGTTTGATGAAGAGTGTGAGGACGTGATAAGAAAGAAGAACATAGCAAGAGCAAAAATGCTACAAGGAGAGACAAGGTTGAGTAGGGAAAAGTATGAAAGCAGTAGACGAGAGGCTAACAGCATTTGTAAGAGGAAAAAGAGGGAAATGCTTAAGAAAAAAATAGAGAGCATAGAGATGCAAAGGTTACAGAAGAAGACAAATGAAATCAATTATTTTAGGAAAGGGGATAAACCAAGACTGAATGGCTGCTGCAGTAAAGAAGGTAATCTATTACAAAATGAAGAAGAAAGCAGTGACAGATGGACAGAATATTTTCGAGAGCTCCTTAATAAGGGAGAAGATGAGATAGAGCAAAATGGAGAGCAGATGAAGCAGATAGGGCCTCAGCAGCTCATAAATGCTCCCATGATGAAAGATGTGGAGATTGCTATTGCAAAGTTTAACAAGCATAAAGCAGCAGGAGAGGATGGAATAACAAGTGAACTGATCAAAAGTTGTAGTAAAGAAGTATTACAAGAGATACATGAGTTGATTATTAAGATATGGGAGGAGGAATGGATCCCTGACGAATGGACCATAAGAATAATATACAAAAAAGGGAATAAATATGAATGCTCTAACTATCGAGGAATAACATTGTTGAATATTATTTATAAAATCATTTCAAATGTATGTTGTACGCCAATTGATGGAAAAGTGTGATGAACATAATACTGATCTACATAATATGCTGTTAGTAGATTTTAGGCAAGCGTTTGACAGTGTATACAAGGAAAAGTTATATGAATATATGGAAATGATAGGAATACCACAGAAACTGATCAAACTAATTAAGATTACACTGAAAGATGCCAAGGCAAAGGTGATGGTAGATGGAAGAATTGGAAATGAATTCGCCCTCAGTAGAGGAGTTAGGCAAGGTGATACACTTTCAGCTACTCTCTTTAATTTGGCAATTAATCAGGTTATACAACAAGTAGTTCCGTGAAGATCTATACAGCCTATTTTCATATATCCTACTTATGTTAACTGCCACTATCAACACACAAAATTTCAGTTTGATTGCTGTAATAGATTAGTAAATGTTGAGAACCGACTAAATATTTTGGATGGTCGCCATGTTGGATTTTATATATGTAGGTCCTAGAGTTATGTACTGTTACATGAAGATTATTGTGTACGTGTAGCATTCAAACTTCAATCGCATGATTAGGACACAAGAAGTAACAAGGAGATTTTAAAATTTCGCACAGCTGCCATCTTGTGGTTATGGAGACAATTGAAATAAATTCGTATAAAGATTTACTGCCCCAAGTTCCACTGCACTCGGATGGTTAAACTGCGAGAAACGTCCATGTGAATATTTATACTTTGCGTCGCCGCCATGTTGGATTTGTGGTCACCAGGTTATTTAAAGTCCTATAGGTGAACTTAAGTTCATAGCCCCTATGAACATTAAAAAATTCAGTTTGATTGCTATAATAGATTCGTAGATATTCAGAGCCGTCTAAATATTTCGGATGGTCGCCATATTGGATTTTTAAATGTATAGGCCATAGAGTCATGTACCATTAAAGGAAACTTATTGCGTAGGTTCATTATTCAAACTTTCACTTCGATCGCACGATTACAACACAAGAAATAAAAACTTAATTTTAAAATTTGCACAGCCGCCATCTTGAGGTTATGTAAACAATTGAACTAAATTAGATACCAGTGTATTACAATGTATATAAACATTTCCTGTACCAGATTTCATTGCGTTTGGAACATTAATCGCAAGAAAGTTCTATTTAAAATTTTCAAATTCGCTTGGCCGCCATGTTCGTTTTGTAGTTAACCGATTTTTGAAAGTCTTGTAGATGAACTTCCAGTAGTGCCCTTTATCTCCGAACAAAATTTCAGGGTGATACCGCTAATAGTTTCAGAGATATAGAATGCCGGTGAAATATTTCGCACATCCGCCATCTTGTGGTTATGTAAACAATTGAACGAAGTTAGATTTCGGTGCATTACAATGTGTATAAGGGGGATGAAGTTACTCAAGTCCGCAGCATACCTTAAGCTGTACGTGTCCCCTGGGTGGTGCTAAACGAGTAACAATTTTGGCAAAAACGTTCCAGAATAGAGAAACATGAGCAAACAAATGCAAACAAATAAAACTGCTCTTTTCAGAGCAAAACAACACGAAGTAAGAATACTGCAATGGAATGCAGGTGGTCTATCAACAAAGAAACTTTTGGAAGTAAAGAAAATCATGATAGACAGAGATATAGACATCCTTCTAATCAATGAAGCCAACACTACACTTGAAAACATACAATATTTAAAGATCCAAGGGTATACCATCTACACTCTCTTCAAAACAAGACAAATAGCAAGCGGAATATTTGCAGCAGTGAAGAACAATATCATGTCAAAATTCAGAATTGTAAAAGAAATGGACCCAACAGATACATCAGAAATTATCGAATTATCCACATGGATCAACAACAAGAAAATAACAATATTCTGTGTTTAGAGTCCTCCAAACAATAAAAATCTGAATCTTCACCTTTTAGAAATCAAAACAGCTACTATTTTTATAGGAGACTTCAATGCAGCTTCTCCAGTCTGGGGCTACAACTACACAAATTCAGCTGGTAAAACAATAAAAGACCTTATAGAGAGTAGCTCTCTTGAGCTATTATATAGTAACAAAGACCCAGCAACATTCATTCACCACTCTGGTTCCACAACTAACCCAGATCTCATATTAGTCTCAACAGATCTTACAAACCACAGTCATCGATCAGTACTCGAAGATCCAGGCAGTGGACATAGAATGTCCCTTCTTACTATTACATCATACAGTGAATCTGCTCAAAGTGCAGACCAGAAGATTCGGTGGAACTTTAAAAAGGCAGACTGGGAAAATTTCAGAAACAAACTTGAAACTAAAATGTTGGATATTGATCTTGATGCACCTCCTAACATCATCCTGAATAAATTTACTACAGCCATAAAAGACATAGCCAAACTGTGCATACCCAGAGGTGCCCAAACAAAATATAAACCTTTCTGGTCAGATGAATTGAACAATCTTAAGTCCGCCAGAGACAAAGCAAGAAGAACAGCTGAACTTACTCAGGATCAAAATGATGTACGGAAATGGCGACAAGCAACAGCAAAATTAAAACAAGCAATAACAATATCAAAAAGAGAATCTTGGAACACATTTTTAACAACAGTTGACTATAGGACAGACAGCAATAAAGCTCACAAACTTATCAATTCTCTAAACAACAAACATGTAGTCACTCCTTTGAATCCTATTATGATAAATGATAAGGAAATTACAGACTGTCATAAAATAGCAAACCACTTCTGTAAACATTTCACTTCAATTAGACTGTCAAAACAGAAAAAGAAAGAAGACAAGACTCTCAAAGAAATAGTCAAAAAATTCATGAATAATAATGCAGATGATATCTTTAACAATAAATTTTCAATGGAAGAGTTAATGTTAGCAATAAAGAAAACACAAGTCAGAAAACAACCAGGACCAGATGAGATATTCCCAGAATTCATAAAAAATCTAGGTCCATCTGCTCTAAACATACTGCTACACATATTCAACAAATTTTGGACATCAAATGATAACCTCCCTAAAGACTGGACTAAAGCAACCATCATTCCAATCTTAAAACCAGGCAAGCCAAAAAACCAACTCCCCTCGTACCGACCTATAGCACTTACCTCCATTCTGGTAAAAATTCTAGAAAGGATGATTACAAATAGACTCAATTGGTACTTGGAAACAAAATCTCTTCTATCAGAAGAACAAGCAGGGTTTAGACAAAACAGGTCCTCCTCCCACCAAATAATGAGATTTACACAAGCTGTTTAAGAAGCCTTTAACAAAAGGGAAAGTGTTCTTGCAGTTTTCATCGATTTTAGAGGAGCCTATGATACTGTATGGCGAAACATGCTGCTAAAGAAACTTATCAACTTCAAAGTAAATGGATGTATGTTAAACTGGTTTTCAAGATTCCTTTCACAAAGAATGATCAATGTTCGTTACAACAACAAAACTTCAGGTTGCAAGCAATCAAAACTAGGCCTCCCACAAGGAGCTGTATCAAGCACAACTTTATTCAATGTGTACATCAACGATCTTCCAAAAACAATAAAGAAAGTAGGTAATGTGAATATCAGCATGTTTGCAGACGATGTTATCATTTGGACCACAGCACGTAACAGCCCAAATCAGCAAATGCTTCTTGAACACAGAATGAACCAGGCACTTACAAAACTCAAAAACTGAACTGAAAACAATAATATGGAAATCAATACTTCCAAAACAGAATACCAGTTTTTCTCCCTGAGACACCACAATCCAACTTTTAGTCTCAAATTTAGTAATCAAGACCTTCCAAAAAGTGAAAATACAAAGTACCTAGGTATCATCATGGACAAGAAGCTGAACTGGACTAAACACATAAAACATGTGGAGGATAAGGTAAGCAAACGAATGAAATTACTGAAGAGACTAGCAGGAGCTACTTGGGGGAGCACTCAAGACACACTCAACAAAACCTACAATACTTACATCAAACCTATCATAAAATATGGCAGTGAAGTACTCTCTACAGCACCCCAGTCAAACATTGATCACCTCGAGAGGTGTCAGAATAATGCCCTACGAATCATAACAGGTGCAATAAAAACCACACCTATAACCGCCTTGCAATTATATACCCACAACTTACCAATAGAAGAAGAGATGAAACATCAAACAGCCAATGCCTATCTCAGTATACAAAGACTACCTCAAATGACATGGGTCAAAAAACCAGTTTCCAGCCCCAATCTTAAAACACAAAAAGATCCCTTAAGTCTCGCAAGAATATATCAATAAGAGCAATCTGCAAATAAAACTTGAATCACTCTGTATGCCAGTCAACCCCATTGAATATATACAAATGACTACAAATCTTACTTTGTTAGAAGAGGTCTGCAAGAAAGACTCTTCACCACAAGATCTAAAACAACTGGCCCTCTGTACAATAGAAGAAAGATATCCATCTAATCAATGGCTAAAAATATTTACAGATGGCTCACAAGACAAAGAAAATAGAACTGGAGCAGGAATACATTCATCTCTCTTCTCACTCAACTTCCCAGTAGGCCAAAACAAAACAAACTTTGATGCTGAGATAAGAGCAAAAGCTAAGGAAGCTTGTAGTTTAACGTGACTGTTAACCTCGCAATCATAAGCCACGGGACCTCCGTTTTACGTGGAATCCGAACCACAGGACATGGCATTTCACATCGAAAATCTCACATGCATTGACCGGGAATCGAACCCGGTCTGAGATAAGAGCAATTTCACATGCACTCCATCAGTTATTAGGCAGAAACATTGACTATCAAAAATGTGTTATCATTACAGATTCAAAAGCAGCCATCCAAGCCATCTCGTCAAATTATAAGCCCCAAAATAAAGAACTGAAAGAAATTTTTTGTATGATAAAAACCCTTCAAAGACTCCACAAACAGATCTCATTTCAGTGGATCCCTTCTCATGTTGGAATAGCAGGAAATGAAGAGGCAGACAGATTAGCAAAAAAAAGGTACCACACTACAACAACCTGTCAGTCAGACTGATTTTATGTCAGCAAAAAGGATCTTGAAAAATACTATAAATAACAGGTATGAAGAAATGGCAAAGAAAACAGCAGAAACCAAATTATGGAAAGACATTGATGCTAAATGGGATCAATATAAATTAACACCAAGAAGAGAAGCTGTAGCCTTCTTCAGACTTAACACTGGCCACGACTGCCTTGCAGCTCATCTGAAACGAATCAACATCCTGAGATCTGAAGAATGCACACTTTGTCACGAACCTGGAAGTAAAATGGATAAGGGGCACCTGCTACATTGCAACAAACTTGATGTGACTGCTAGAACTTCTGGAAACCTCACACAACTCTATTGGAACGCAAGAAAGCTGATGGATTGGAATCCGGGCTAGCCATAGGAAACAACAACAACAATGTGTATAAACATATACTGTACCAAGTTTTATTGTGTTTGCTTGGTTAAATCGCGAGAAACGTCTATTTAAAAGTAGCAAATTCGTGTGGCCACCATGTTGGTTTTGTAGTTACCAGTTTTTCAAAAGTCACATAGGTGAACTTCTAGTAGTTCCCTTTATCACCGTAAAAAATTCCAGGGTGATATCGGGAATAGTTTCGGAAATATTGAATGCTGGTGAAATATTTCGCACAGCCGCCATGTGGATTGGTGAGACGTAATTAAATTTGAAGGGCACAGTCGGGGTAGTCCGGAATAGTGCTATGAACTTACCGAGTTTCATTGAAATCGCTCCAGCCGCTTAGAAGTTATTAGGGGGACACACACCTCTCTCTCTCTCACACACACACACACGGACAAAAGGTGATCTCATAAACCTATTTTTTCAAAATTGAAAATAGGCTAAAAAATTAAGGATACTGGGAACATTGTGTATACGAAGTACGTCCAGAAAGTAAGTTCCGTTTGGTAATAACATTAAATTGTGTACAGATACAGAAAAATTATTTATTGCACAAAATTCTACAACCCTTAAACTACTTTTCCACATAACTGCCGAAATGTTGCAGGCATTCGTCGTAGCGTGGCACGAGTTTTTGTATACCTTCTTCATAGACGTGTGCCACCTGTGTCTTCAACTAGTTGTACGTTCCGCTGCAGCGCAGTTCCGCATATGCGCGGTAGACGCTCTGTATCAAGGAGAAGAAACGTGCGCCATTTGGAGAGCGCTGTCAGCCACGTACGCGTTGTTGTGCACGTTTACTCGTACAATGTCGGTGTTGATTGAAAATCCCGCCGCTTGTGAAATCAGATCTGTGATTCGTTTTCTGAATGCTAGGAAAGTGAAACCAATTGAAATTTATCGGCAAATTTGCGAAGTGTATGGACAAAATGCGATGAGTGATTCAATGGTGAGAAGATGGGTCCGACAGTCCAATGAAGGACGTAGTGAAGTGCACGATGAAGAACGAAGTGGGCGTCCATCTTTGGTTACAGAAGAACTGGTTCACGCGATTGACGACAAGATCCGGGAAAACCGCAGGTTTACAATTAGTGCTCTCGCTATGGAATTTCCCCAAATCTCACGATCACTAATTCATGAAATTGTTACCGAAAAACTGAACTTTCGTAAACTTTGCCGACGTTGTGTACCAAAGATTCTTACGGAGCAACACTAAACAAAACGGATGGGTAATGCACTTCAGTTTTTGACCCGTTACAATGAAGGCAGCGAGGTGAAACTTGGGTTTCTTACAACACCCCTGAAAGTAAGCGGCAATCAATGGAATGGAGGCACACTTCATCCCCAGCAAAGGTTAAGCCGAAACAAATCTTGACACCTCGGAAAATGATGTGCATAGTGTTCTGGGACTGGAAAGGCATCTTACTCATCGATTTCTTACAGCGTGGTCAAACAATCAACGCAGATGCTTACTGCGAGACACTTAGGAAATTGCGCCGCGCAATACAGAATAAGAGCCGAGGGTTGCTGTCAAAAGGTGTTGTTTTTCTTCACGACAACGCACGACCACACACTGCAAATGTGACGAAAAACCTCCTACAGGGATTTGGCTGGGACGTGTTTGACTACCCTCCATACAGCCCTGACCTCACTCCTAGCGACTTTCATCTGTTCACACATCGCAAGTCTTTCCTTGGCAGTCAACACTTCAACAATGACGACGAGCTGAAAGATGATGTTTCCAACTGGTTGAAGACACAGGCGGCAAACTTCTATGAAGAAGGTATCCAAAAACTTGTGCCAGACTATGACAAATGCCTGCAATTCTGTATCTGTATACAATTTAATTTTATTACCAAACGGAACTTACTTTCTGGACGTGCCTCGTAAATCCAAACAAATCTGTGCATATGCAGATGATAATAGTGATAATGGCTAGAAATGAGAGACACTTGCAGGAAATGTTTCTTGAGTTAGAGGAAGAAGGAAAAAGGAAAGGACTAGAAGTAAATGACGATAAATCGAAGTACATGCACAAGAGAGCCATAGAGGGTAGAAGAAACCTTGATAATCTGATGATAAATGGTCATAATTTTGAGAATGTATGAAGTTTCGAATATTTAGAAGCTTTGATGACTAATACTAATAAGGTAAGAGAGGAGATACATCGCAGAATAATGGCTAGAAACAGGGCTTATTACGCAAATCTGAAATTACTGAAATCCCATTTATTGTCTAGATTTACAAAACTTAAAATATATAAGACCCTTATTAGACCTGTTATAACATATGGCTCAGAAACTTGGAATGTATTAGTTGATGATGCAAATAAATTAAGAATATTTGAAACCAAGGAAGATTATCAGGAGAATATATGGCCAAGTCCAAGAATGGGATGGCTGGAGGATAAGGACAAATGCTGGAATACAAAACATACTAGATATTGTTATTGTTATTGTTTTTAAGGGGGCGGAAAACATACTAGATGAAGAGGATATAGTTAGATTTATTAAAGCGCAAAGATTTAGATGGTATGGACATGTGGAAAGGATGGAGGAGAACCGAATGCTAAGGAAAGTAGCCATGTCAAGAATGGAAAGAAGATGGCGACAGGGGAGGCCCCGTAACAGATGGAATGATGAAGTGAAAGCTGACCTGAGGACAATGAACTTTCGTCCATGGAGACCAGCAGTTCAGGACCGAAGCAGATGGTGGAAGATTGTCCAACGCCCACCCAGGGCCGTAGCGCTGAATAAGTAATTAAGCAAGTCGAAGATCAAAAAAAATTCACATGTTGAAGTATCTGAAGTCGAAGAGAAGTTTCCATAGCAAGATGTTCTGGATTGCTACCCAAAGGTAAGCCAAATAAAAAGTTTAACTTTAGCATAATAGATTGTCAGATGAACACAACAGGTTGGGTGAGTACAGAGTTTTCAAAATCTAAGCTGAGTTTGGAAGACTCTGATCCATACATATGAAATGTGTTTTTTAAGTACCAATTTTTAAAATGGGCGCTGCTGCGGTTGTCGTTCGGTGCATGCACGGTTAGTACACAACAACTAAAAGTAATTTATGAACATTCGTAACTCACCATCAAACCTCGCACTTGAACACATGTGACTGCATCAGCATGTAATGACACATCATCATCATCATCATCATCATCATCTTCTTCTTCATCTTCTACAGTTTCCAGCCCCTGGCTGGGTCTGCTTGGAACGCCTCTCCATCGTTTTCTATCCTCCCACCACCTTTCACTCTTCACTCTGTCCCAGTCCTCTCCTCTTTTCTGCACTCCTTCCTTCACACCCACAATCCACCTATCTCTCGGCCTTCCTCTTGGTCTCTCGCCCTCCATTTCCATCTCATGCATCCTCCTTGGTATCCTGCCCTCCTGCATTCTCCTAACTTGTTCGTACCAACTCATTCTTGATTTCTCTATGATCTCTTGTAAGGGATTCCCTTCCACAATCTCTCGCACTTCTTACTCTATCCCTTCTTGTTATTCCTAATCTGCTTCTTTGAAATTTCATTTCACAAGCCTAGATCCTGCTCACCTGTCTCTTCTTCATAATCCACGTTTCTGAGGTGTAGGTGAGTATTGGGACATAATACGTTCGATACAATATCCATTTGCTCTTCAGGGGTACGTCCCTGCTCCATACCAGACCTCTCACAGTCTGCAGGCTTGCCTTCCTCTCTCACTTATCTCCTTGTCATTTCTACCACATACTTGTATTACACTCCCTAGATACTTGAAAATATCCACCTTCTTTAGTACTTCTACTCTTATCATTATACAGTATCTGTTGTTACTCTTCCCATGTTTCTCATATTCACCATCGTTTCACACTTCTTTGCATTAAATTTCAAACCATACTGTTTTACTGTCTCAACCCATACATTCAACCTTTCTTGTACCTCTGCCTCTCCATTGCCCCATATCATTAGATCGTCTGAAAACATCATTGCTCTCATATGTTCTTCTCTTGTGCTGCCACTTCTACCTTTATCTCATCCATCATAGAGATGAAAAGCAGTGGAGATATTGCACTACCTTGCTTCAACCCACTCTTCCCCCAACTTTTACACAGCTCACACTTCCTTGGTACATCTCCTTTATTCTAGCCACAGTTTGATTTTTAACTCCCATTTTCTGTAGGGTTTCTCACACCTTTCCTCTATCCAAGCTATCGTATGCCTTCTCTATGTCCAGAAACACCATTACAAAATCCTTTCCATATTCATAGTGTATATCTTGGAGCTGTCTTATGCTGAAAATCAGGTCCACTGTTGATCTTCCTGGCCTAAATCCATACTGTTCCTCCCACAACCCTTCTTCTACTACTCTCCACACTCTCCTTTTCAGGATGTTCTCAAACATCTTCGCAGCATGGCACATCAACATGATTCCCCTATAGTTCTGGACTATTTTCCTGTTGTCTTTCTTGAAAATTGGCACAGTTATCCCTTTCTTCCAGTCTTCAGGTTTTCTCCTTTTCTTCCATTATAACTCTCATGACCCGATAAAGCCACAGCACTCCTACGACGCCAGCAGCTCTCACCATCCAATCCAGGTGCTTTTCCTCCTTCCATGGCCATTATTGCTTCTTCCACTTCCTTCCACATCAGGTCCTTTTCATCTTCCTCTAAATTACATAATTCCTCATTATTCTTCTCCATATTCCCAATTGGATTCAGTAACTCCTCATTATAATGACACACTGTTTGAAACCTCATACAGCTGTGTAATAGGGTGGCAATTCAAGCCGCAACATCAAACAAAACGCACACCGACATCCACATTTCATCCGTGATCATCATCATCATTTCCCCTTATCCAGCTCCTGCCGGGTCGGGGTATTTATGGCACATCTCCACTTTCATCTTTCCTTCCACCATTCTTCTTCCACGATCTTGTCCCAGTCCAGATTTCTTTTTCTTACGCTGTTCTTCACTGAATCAATCCACCTTGTTCTAGGTCTTCCACTTGCTCTCTTACCCTTGCACTTCGCCTCCAGCATCTGTCTTGGTATTCTATTTTCCTCCATCCTCTTTACATGTCCAAACCACCTTAGTTTATTCTTCTCAATTCTCTCAATTAGTTTTCCCATCCCAACTTCCTTCCTAACATCTTCATTCCTCACTCTGTCTTTCCTTGTCTTTCCTATCATACTTCGTAGGAATTTCATTTCACTGGTTTGGATTCTACTCTCTTGCCTGCTTGTCAGGGTCCAAGTCTCAGCTGCATAAGTTAATATGGGAACATAGTACACTTTATACATTACCTCCTTGCTTTTCCTTGGCACTTCGTTATCCCAAACAAGTTTTCTTACACTTTGATAGAATGCATTGCTCTGCTGTACCCTCCTGCCAATCTCCATGTCCAACCTACCAGTTTGCATCAATTCACTTCCTAGGTATTTGAACGTGTCCACAATTTCCAAATTCTGACTTCCAATTTTCACAGTGCCCTTTCCTTGTCTTTCCCCTCTTGTCATCACCATGGTCTTGCTTATCTCTATACTGATTTTCAGGCCGTACTTCTGAATATTTTCGTTCAGTGCATCTAGTTGTTTTTGCACTTCTTCGGTGTTCCTTCCCCAGACCACAATATCATCTGCAAATAACAGTAACTTCATTTCTTTATGTCCATATGCTTCCTTTGTTTCCTTTACAATTTCATCCATCACCATTATGAACAACAGAGGTGACAGCACACTCCCCTGTCTTAGTCCAGTCTTGTTCCTAAACCAATCTGTCTTTCCAACTGGGGTCAGTACCCTGCTAACACAGTTGTTGTACATTGCTTGCACCATTTCCAACATTTCTCTTCCCAGTCTCTTCTTAAACCATGGTTTCCCATACCTTCTCTCTGGGGACACTATCATATGCCTTTTCTAGATCTATGAAAGTCATGATCAAATCCTCTCCATATTCCCAGTTCTTTTCCATCACCTGCCTCAAGCTAAAGATTGGGTCCACTGTGGATCTTCCACTCCTGAAGCCATACTGTACCTCTTGCAACTCCCCTTCCACCTTTCTTCTCATTCTTCTTTCTAATATCCTTTCCAGTATTTTTACTATCTGTGATAAGAGGGTGATCCCTCTATAGTTATCACACACCTTCTTGTACCCCTTCTTAAACACTGGTATTATTAACCCTTTCTCCCAGTCTTCTGGTACACATTTCCGTTTCCACACACACTTTAGCAGTCGATATAACCATTGCATACCAACAGGTCCAGCAGCCTTTATCATTTCTACACTGATTTCATCCACCCCTGTTGCTTTTCCCATCTTCATTTTCTGTACTGCTAATTCCACCTCCAGCATTGTTATATCATCTTCAGTTATAGAGTCGTCAGGTTGTGTCACTTCCATCTCACCAGTACAATTGCTCACATTTAATAGCTTATCGAAATACTCCTTCCATTGTCCCTTTATCTCTTCTGGGTGTGTTAACAACTCTTCATCTTCCATTTTCACCAGCTTTGTGGTAACTCTTTCTTTCCTCTTACTTCTTAGAAGCCCATTCAGCATCCTTTTACTGCCACTTACATCTGTTTCCATTCTTCATGTAAATTCTTCCCAACTTTTCTTCTTTTCTTCTCCTACCACTTTCTTACACCTCCGTTTGCTGTTGTGATACTTCCTTTTGCTTTCTTCTGTTTGATCTCAGTTCCATTCTTTCCATGCAGACTTCTTTTCTTTCACTGCTTTCCTCACTTCCTCATTCCACCACGGTGTCTCCTTCTCTTTCACTCAGGGGCCGATAACCTCGATGTTAGGCCCCTTAAAACAACAATTATCATCATCATCATCTCTTTCACTCTTGTTGACGTCCTACCACAAGCACTCTCTGCTGCACCAACAAATGCCTTTTTAAAGTGGGACCATTCCTCTTCTATATTTTCCACTTCAGTAACTGGGATTTGTTGCTTCAATCTCTCCTGAAAATCTTCCTGTACAGTTTTGTCTTTCAATTTCCATACTTTTATTTTACTTTCTCTGATCTCCTTTAGGTTTTCCAATTTTTTCCATCTAAATTTTGCCACCACAGCTCTATGGTCCCCATCAAATGCTTCTCCTGGTAAAGCTGTCACATCTATCAGCTTTCTGCGATTAGTCCTTTCCACCAGAAAGTAGTCAAGTAGTCCTTATCCTCAGAATATGGGAATCAAGAAAGGTACCTGGAGACCTAAAGAATGCCACTATCGTCACTATCTTTAAAAAGGGTGATCGCAGTGTTTGTGGCAACTACCGTGGTATATCACTGCTATCAATTGTGGGGAAGATTCTTGCAAGAATTCTACTTAACCGCCTCAAGGTTATCTCTGAGAGGATCCTCCCAGAGTCACAATGCGGATTTAGAACTTCCAGAAGCACAATTGACTTGATTTTCTGTGTGAGACAGCTACAAGAAAAATGTAGAGAACAACAGAATCCACTCTTCTTAGTCTTTTATGACTTGGAAAAGGCATTTGATTCGGTTCCAAGACCAGCCATGTGGGCAGTGCTGAAGCGGTTTGGTTGCCCTCAGCGTTTTGTAGATCTAATCAAAGCTCTCCATGATGGCATGACAGGTCAGGTTTGCCATCAGAATAAGATGTCCGAAGAATTTCCCATTACCCATGGACTGAAACAAGGATGTGTACTGGCTCCAACGCTTTTTGCGCTGTACTTGGCTGCAATGCCTTATGATTCACCCACAAACATCCCAGGTGTGGAGATCAAGTATCGTTTTGATGGAGGGCTTTTCAACCTAACTCGTCTCCGCTCCTTGAGGAAAACTCAGGTTACTAAGGTTACTAACATGTTGTATGCAGATGATGCTGCGTCACCAACTCTCACACCAGAAGAGCTGCAAGAGTCAGTTAACTGTTACAAAAGTGCATGTGATCGCTTTGGTCTTACCATAAATGTCAATAAGACTAAAGTCTTGGCACAACCTTCACCAGGCACACCTCTTCCTCAGTTCAATATCTCCATTTCAAATTTGCCATTAGAACAGGTTGACCACTTCTCGTACCTGAGCAGTACCATTTCTGTGAGCTGTACCTGTGAGCAGGATGTGGATAAGAGAATTGGCGCAGCCCATGCAGCATATGGACGATTAGCGCACCGGGTCTTCATGAAGAAAGATCTGTCCATGAGTACAAAGCTTATGGTGTACAAAGCAGTAGTCATTTCTACATTGTTGTATGGCTGTGAAACATGGCCCCTTTACCGACGTGATCTTAGGAAGCTTGAGCGTTTCCACCTACAAAAACTTCGATCAATCCTGAGGATTAAATGGGAAGACCGCATTACCAATATTGCTGTTCTGGAAAAGGCTCAAATCAACAGCATAGAATCATCCATAATAGGTCACCAATTTAGATGGATTGGTCATGTCCATCGGATGGATGATGTGAGATTACCTCGTCAAATGCTATATGGTGAGTTATGCTATGGCACCAGACCTCATGGTGGTCCTAAGAGGCGCTACAAGGACCAATTTAAGCAGACCCTGAAATTGACAGGTCTTGATTCACAAACCTGGGACATGCTGGCTGAAGACCACTCAACTTGGCGCCATACCATCTCGGATACTGTAAAGACGTTTGAAAGGGATCGACGCATACATGAAGAGGCCAAGCGTCAAGCTAGGAAACTTCGAGCAGCCCAACCACATCCTCCTCCAGCAATACTATGGGACTTGTGTGGTCGCTTGTTCCATGCCAGGATTGGACTCTTTAGTCACCGTAAACACATCCACAAACTGGACTGAATGAAGAAGATTTATACTCGGATTCGAGTTAAAGCCGATGATGAGTCAATTACTGATTTTGTTCTTCTATCGCCCCAACCATATCTCGTAATTTTCCTGCTGTTTTTCTTCCGAAACCATGACTTACCCACTATCAGTCCATTCCTTTCACAAAAGTTAACAAGTTCCTCTCCTTCCCAGTTCCTTTTCCCATATCCATATGGTCCAATGACTTCTTCCTTTCCTTGTCTCTCGTTTCCGACTTGTGCATTCATATCTCCCATTATCACCACTTCTACATCTGAAATTACTCTTTCTACATCCTCCAGGAATACTTCAATATCTTCTTCTCTGTTTCCAGTCTGTGGTGCATACACTTGTATGAAGTCCATCACGTCATTTTTCATCTTCATTCTAATTTTTATTATTCTGTCACTCACACACTCGACCACTTCAACATACTCCTCCAGTTGTTTCGAGGTTATCAGTCCCACGTCATTTTTTGCCTCTTGGCCACCACTCCAGTATAATGTATATCCTGTCCTCAATTTCTTCGTTCCTTTACCTTTCCATTTCACTTCACTCAGCCCCATCAATCCAACATTCTCCCTCTCCATGAAGTCTACCACCTCCTCCACCTTGCCTGTCAGGGTCATGACATTCATGATTCCCACTTTCATTTCGGTTACTGGTCGCCCATTTCTCACAGTTCACTGCGCGTCGCCTGCAGGGTACGCCCTAACCTTCTCCTAATCATTTGAAGTGCCATTTCCATTTTAGGCTATTATTACGATGGGGTCGCCACTCCCAAAGGCCTTTTATGAAGCTACTGCCAGCTATTATACAGGCCGCCCCTAACATGGGAAACAGACGCCCTTGCAGCCGCCCCTAACCTGGGAACAGACGCTGCCGATTGATGCTGTACTCATACTATTCCCTGAGTACTGGGTTGCCTCTTCCGCAATCTCCACCGTTCCGAAGTCCATCTTCTCCGCTGCAGATTCCGTTGAGGTCTTCGCACGTAACCCTGTGCACGGGGCCTATGATATACCCCATATGACTGGGTCCTCACCAGAACTTAGCCGGTACTGTAGTTCCATGATATATTACAGTACCGTTGCCCACCCCCGCGACGTGGACGCGCCTGGCAAGAATTATCCATGTAGCCAATTATAATTGCCTCATGGACCGGGTTAAGGAGCTGTCTAAATCCAGCCTCTACACTAAAAAATTCCCCTAGGTACGAACGTAACGTGGTATATACCAGAACCAGTAAATACTGTAAATAGGCTGTTCCTTTTCGGCCAGTACAATTTGCATGCATAGTGGTTTTTCAGCGAACAGTGAGCCTGCATAATTGTGAAAACAGTGCAAATGACGTGCGCAATGTCTCCACATGCAACGCATGCGTATATTGAGTCAGCCGGGTCTCAGTGCTCTACTCAAGTTGACAAGGTGAGGACCGCCTAGAATAGAGGCCGGCTGGTTTCATTGTGTGGGAATATTTAAATTCATCTAGGATCCATATTGACAAAAGTATAATAATATTAATATATTGCACCAGAAAGCAATCCAAGGATCCATGATCTTTAGCCCTAAAACTTGCCGCGTGCTCAAGCACGCCAATAATCAAACATGGCCAGTACAACAATGTAAAAGGGGTATGCCTGTAACGTGTTTTTCGAGGGGTTTTTATGCCACTGGCATAAGTCAGTAGGTAGCCATTCTATATTTATTTACGCGGCAAATTGTTCAGCCAAGAGAATTTTTCATGTTAATTTATTATTATTATTAATTTATTATAAAGATATTTTCGGAGCATTTTATAAAAATTATAAGCATACAGATAGGTTTTCTATGTCTTAGAAAATGCTATCAAGCAAATTATTACGAACGACAATATCATAGAAAATTATGTGATTACGGAATTTTACGGAGTTTCGTCAGTTAGGATATTATGAGAGACATGACTCACTGGAAATTCAGATACGGGCTGATTCTTGTCAAGAAGTATTACGCAAGCGGGGTTGCAGCGTCAAGAAAAGGCGGATAGTTGGAACGGAAATCGACTTCATCATCCGCGCGCCGTGGGTAATGAGCCAGAGAAGGGGTAGTAGCTCGTGGGGGGCAGCCAATCAGTGGAGACCACGTAAGCTGGAAGTCGGTACCGAGGTGGGGAGCCGACGTGTGCATATATCGTTCGGCGCGCCGTGGAACGAGGACAATCTGTGTAGAACTTGCCGAGTATGTTTGCACGCGGGAGTCGCTCCGATGTTCCGTGGAGTGGGGGCACTGATCTCTATACATGGATCGCTGATGGCAGCTCTCCGCTGCACGAGAAAGTATGCCAGGTTGAGCGTGCGGTCCGCCATGTTGGTGTGCCCATTCTCGAGCCATCCTTATGGGGAAGCAATGATAATCTAGTCAATTTTAAATCGTAATTAATGGTGCTTTGGAACAAATAAAAATATAGAGATATGTCCACTCATAGCATAAGGGCATTGGGATCACTGACACGTCATTCCGAGGTCAGTAAATCTCCGGAAAAGCAATAAAAATGAATGTATAATAACGGCTGACAAATATCAACTTAGGTGCTGAGTACACGCAATTAGCGATCAGTAACAGAGTAACGAGTGAAGAACAATTTCTGGAAACTTTCTTGTAAATTGTATGAATATATACGGTATGCCACGAAATTATGCATTCTTCAAATGATGTAATTATAAACGTAGCTCACTATACACTCGACATATCGTAATTCGTGCTTGGTAATGAATTTCTGTTTCCATGAAATAACGCGCAGTTTAATTTATAAAATGAAAAGATCATTTAAGCAAATTGTACGTATTTATGAAACCAGCAAATATTCAGAACTTGTCAATATATCACATAACCAGCAGCTTAATTGCCACAGTAAAAATTATACAAAAATAAATGTACCGGTAGCCTATATAATTATCAGGGTGCGAAATTGGAAAGAAATGGTGGAGGGGGGGGGGGAGAAGAATTACAGGGCTTAATTACTAATCCCAGCACTCTACATCAAATACTACAGCTTTTAATCACGCTAGCAGCACATTAAACTTAATAATAAAGGGAAGTAAATCTAGGCCAAACTGCACTTTAAGCCAAACCAATTTCACTCCTCAGCTCCACATTAAAGTTAACACAACTAAAAACCTACTCAAAATATACTCTCCCCACAGCTTTACAACTATTAAGCGAACTATTCGCACCCAGAACCGAAAAACCCTGAAATGGGATCAAATTTAAAAACGCTATGGCCTAGCCGATCACGTCTGCTTCAGCACCACCGCATATGTATACTTAACTTCACAATAACTTCAAAATTACGGCTAAGTGACCTGTCTGCCTGAGAAGTAAAGGTATTACCGACTTGCCTGGGATGATGGGTCACCAAACCGGTACCAGTACTTGAAACTAAGATTTTACGCTTTAAATACGGTAACCAAATTCAGCCCATTTTACAACTACAAGAAACACAAAATATTTAATGCCAGTGGCCTATATGTATAACATCAAACTACTACTGTTTATTTCAGGTAGTTCTCGGTGGGGAGTATATAATTTTCCTTTCTCCTGTAAGTAAATTTCCTTCTCCTCCAGAAAAAATGTAAATTATAAATGGGCATGGCGTCACTGAATAAGACGAGCGCTCTACGGACCACGTGGTCTACGAGCAATATTGCACCATGCGCTCGCTGCCATTTTGCTATACCTCCTGTCATCGTCTATTCGGCTTACTGCTGCCTTAGCTATCAGCCATCCATGTATAGAGATCAGTGAGTGGGGGACAATCTGTGAAAGACTTGACTAGTTCGGTTGCAAGTGTGTGTCGCTCCGATGTTCCGTGGAGTGGAGAACTTTCTGTTTAAAACTTAACCAGTGTGGTTGTACGAGGGTATGGCTCCGAGGTTAGGACCATAAAGTCACCAAATCTACAAGTATATCATCAAATATCGACGGAGATGACGACGTCCAGGAGACCGTGGGAAGCACACAGCATCATCCAGTACGAGGGAAATGCTTTGGCAATTTCCAGTGGTAAGCGCGAATGACGCAGAAATACGAAATCTCTCATTTCTCTTTGTTTTATATTTCATATTTCAGTAACTTCATAGCTTGGGCATAAGAGTAAAATCAATAATTTATCAGACTCCGTTTTCACGTAATTTTCTATCGGTAATATTAAAATCGCAACGCTCCAATTTAAATTTTAAACTTATTATTATTATTATTAATTTTGCAATACTTGTTTTATATAATAAATTCATTTCTTTTACAATGCAATCTTTGCTTTCAGTAGGTAGCATTAGATATAGACCAATTCCTTCTCCTGATACAATTGTTTGTTGGGTTAATGATCAAATCATACCACGATCTGAGTGAATAGATTCTTGAAGGTGTTCTACCAGAGCTAGACGTTGTTAAATACAAATTTAGATTTCAGCATTGCATTGAGGTCTTGGCGCCCATTAAAACAACATAGCTTAGGCAAAGGTAAACAGTTACATTTATCACCCAACAGTTAGGGGCAGCCAAACTGTTACACTTGTTGCTACCAACAAGGGGCATTAATTAACGCTACATGCCGTACAAATTTAAATATTCTCCCCATTCCATGATGATAATAATAATTATGATAATTGTTGTTTTAAGGGGCCTAACATCTAGGTTATCGGCCCGCCCCATTCCAGAATTACAATATAAGTATTTTCAATCAGGTAGTTGTCCTTTAAAAACATAAGAAGGTAAAAACAATATTAGGTTGGTGCCCTTTCTCAGACCAGTAATAATGACGTGGCATCAAAAGTTTATGGACACACATGCTCCCATGCACATGCTTGGAGCTAGTAACTTAAATAAAGAAAAAAAAAGTACGAGAGTGGAAAATCAAATATGCTCAGATAATACACAGAAATTTCACAGTATCTTTGGTCCATACGGCTCCCAAGCCGTCGTTAACCCTCCGTCAGGCGCTATGTGTTTCGATACACGAAAGGGCGCAATGCATCTGTGAGATGCAGAAATTTGTAATGACCATTCAGCCGTTTTGAAATTTTATTTCTTTTGTTTTTGTTATATTTTTGTTGTGTTTGATGTTTTTGAATATTTTATTTATATTTAACTATAGGCATTGTTTAAATACAATTTAAATTGAAAGTTATAAAAAGTAAGAGACATTAAGTGAAAACCAACCATAATATGACTATTTGTAATAACAATTATGGTATTTATGACACTTAGTGAAAGTTTGATACTTTTCAGTCGGTCAACACGATTGTACCCAGATGAGATGGGTTATTCCCTAATCCAGAAAAAAAATTACATGAGAATAATCATGTACATTTCCGTCAGTAACAACTGCTGAACTTCAGCAATAACTGCTGGGTTTGAGAAGTCTAAACGGGACTCCTAGCTTGACAAATTTCTATGAAATCTTCGCATCACACTCGGATTGGAATGTAACACAATAGGGCGCAATACATCTGAGAGATGCAATCAGTCAACAATGGAACACAACTTCACCCATTCTTGCTTATCAGCAGACTGACTAGCGGGGAGGAGGGAGCTAGTAAGACACATGGACGGTGAAGCTTTCTGCTCCCCTCACTATGAAACAGCAGAAGATCACAAACCGTGTGCATCTCTCAGATGCATTGCGCCCGACGGAGGGTTAATAACTTGGCGCGGCCAAGACAACGCACCGGCGACACACTAGAATAGTTATATTGTGCAACTCAGAATTTTGATCAGTCTTATTGAAACGTTCAGATTAGAACTTTAGTTTTACAAATATACCATAGAAAGGGCGGCTATGGTACTGCCCCCGTAAATTGAATTATATTGAGACCACGATGGCTGTATTGGCAAATATGAATAAAGTTATGGCTGTCATAGTTGTGACGTGTATATTCATGACGTAGGCACGGATGACGTAGAATTCATGCAAGTAGGCTGGTTGAGCTGAGATTCTTGGTGACGTCATGAGTTTGTTCGAGAAAGATCTGAGATTTACGACGCAGTCGCAGGAAACAAGGTATCGTGCTAAGGAAGAAGTTACGCTATTGGAGGAGAGACTCGAACCAATGAACGATAGTTTGGAAGGAAGACGGAGATTGCTGAAACTACGATATTTAATTACTTTTGGCATGCAGATTTGTGGAAAACTATTTTCAGTTATGGCATTGATTTGGAATTTTGAAGAAATTAATTTTTGAGTTTTTGAAATTTGAAAATCCGTCAAGTATAGCCAAAGTTAAAACTTCTAGCAATGACGGAGCAACGAACTATGGAAGGGATGGATACGCCCCTTAAGAAGTTGATAAAAGGTCGTGCACAGGATAGAGGAGCTCTCATATCTCTCATACCGCTGATACCGCATATATATTTCAGATGTCATAGTCATTTTCGAGTGAATAAGTGAAGCAAGTTGTCTTTAGCGTGTGGTTAAAGCCCGGCGCATCGAACGAACACGGAGCAGTTCCATTTTACGCTGTTTGAAACTAGGTGAAGTTGTAACGCTCACATTAACGTTTCTACCAGATAAGATATAAAGAGTTAACTTCTGCCTTCATTATAATTCAATTGGGCAGTACAACATTGAGGTGTGTAGAAGATTTGAACAATTTCACGAGTATACTTTGAAAGATATTGGCATTTTAAGGCTGCAGACAAAAGTGATTTTCTCGCCACCTGAGAGGCACTTTTAAAATTCCACAGTATACACTACGGCTGACACGTATATCGCAACCGTGATATTGGAGAATACGTTTGGTAATACAACGATACATTCTACTATGGGACATTATAATCTTGCAGTGCTTTCAATGATTATAACAGAAGTTGAGATGGAAGGCTAAGGCTTTAATGCAATTGGGACATATATCGATGGAGTGAAGTAACAGCATGGAACTTCGTTAATCGTCATTCTACAAAAGCGAGCATGTAGTGAACATCCAACTACACTCATGCATCGTGAATCCATCGCTGAATTATATCAAATGACAGTGGAAATATCATCATACTCCACGATTATGAATATTTCTGCGGAAATAACTGCAATAAACTTCATGGCGAATTACGACTGGAACTTCAGGGAACTTTCAAGAGAGGCCAGGGTGGACCAGGCTCATAAAGAAGAGTTTTGCCAGAGGGATGTCTTTCGTATACATGGAGCAGTGCAATTTCCGGAGGAGGAAGCAGTTCGATTCTCCGAGGACGCTGATTCCAGGTTCGAGGTCGGAGCACATCTTCACGCTGGTGAAATGGAACCAACAGCAGTTTTCTTTGAAAACTTTCCTCTAGAACTTCAATCAACAGATAAGGTAGTCGTGAACGTTTCTTGTATTATTTGAGAAATAATACAATGGGAGCAACCATTTTCCCATATTTTTTGTCCTATCTTTTGCCCCATTTTCTTGATTAACATTTCTGTACTCAGTACACTTCGATGATTTATGCCTTTTTCTTCGTTTTATTGAGACATTGGTATGTCATTGGCATACTTAAATAATTTTGGATCAGTTGAGACTGATAATTTAGATTCTTTCAATAATTTGCATATTTTTGTAGTCACGATTTGACTGTAAAGTTAATGATTTGCTATGGCAGATTTGAAGTCAGACAGCGTGTCATTTTATTAAAGTAATTCTATTCAGTAAATTACTTTGACCAATTTTCTGTCATCCTCAAGAAAGAAGAATGATTAAAGATTTTAGAGCGTTAAAATCTAATACGTTATCGACGATCTTTGAAATACTAGTCGTCTTACGAACATGATTGCAACATAGACATTTATCATTGCATTATAGACAATTTTATGAAATATGAACTTTGATTACGATTTATTGAATACACTATAGTAATGAACTTTGATAGGAGTTTTGCTCAATTCTAGATTGGAACAATAATGTTTGCATTCCACAGTCTAATTGTATTCTATTCGACTATTTATGCAGTTTAGATGAACTTTGATTGAAGATAGTATTTTTATACTGCGTTACTTTGAAGATATTAATCTCAATTTTGATAGACCAGGGAGGAGTGTCTAATCGTATTTGCTATTAAATTTATTTGTGATTGGCAAATTTTTACTTCATATCGATTCATGAATGAAACCCACGAAGGTTAAATAATAACTGACATTAATACAATTGATGAATATAAGAATTTTTGAAGAGGAACAATGGATGTATAATCGTTAGTTCAGTGGACCTGTAAAAGTCGCTGATGAGTAATGCCCTTGAATAATGAAGGAGGTTCCCACAGTAATAAATGAAGTTGTTGAATTTATGAGTGGAGGTTTTTGTATGTAATTTGGAAGATTTTGATGCCATATATATGAAGATATATGATGAATTCTGGGCCTATTGTTGAGCAATTTTGTGCGTTTTGAGCGAAGTATTTTTCCGCTGAATGTATTGTCCTGGTTCTTTGAAAGTTATTCATGTGAAGATACTGTTAAAGTTAACAAGAGTGTTAAATAATTTGAGATGAAGATTTTGAATGGAGGTTACCGTCACAAATATTAATAATAATTATTAAACCTTATTAAACCTGAATTTGACATTTAAATATAACTAACCTTCATTGGTCGATTATATCAACACAATTTGAGTAATTATCAACCGGATAAACGTGTGGTTTAATGTATTTCTTGTATAAATAATATAAACAATATTAATATTGTAAATAATTTTGTAAATATCTTTGATAACAATTTGTAATGAAAGGGATTAATAGAGGCGTGTATAAAATTTTCAATTGTCGTTGGACATTGTTATAAACAATTTATTATTGTTATAAATAATTATGAATTTGTTATAAACATTTGGAGTTTTGTTATTATACTCTAAACAACGCTAATTAAACAAGTGGATTGAACAATTAAACATGATTTGGGATTGTTGGAGTATTCCACTGGTGTTTGAATGGAGCATTTAAAAGATTTGCGTGATAATATTTCAGTTGAGATGTGGACATTTAACGTGTTTTGAAAGGAGAGCTAAGCTCTGATGTAACTCGCATATGCTAGGGTTAAACGGACAGGTGAGTCCACTTTGACCATGCAGGTGCATTGCAGCTGGCCCGGACAACTGTATGATAGAGGCCAAGGACGTCTCCATAATAGCCTTGTGGCTATAAATAAAATGTGATGTATATAAACACGCAAACCAATTGATATATGTGTCTCGTCCCAAATCCCGTTTCCATTCCAAGTGCATTATTATTTTTACGTTATTTTGAGCTTGAGAAAGCTGAAACATTGTATGTAGAGTATACAAGTCCTACAGGAGGACATGGTTATGTGGTCGATGGCTTCTGATTGCCACGTGGATTTTGTTGTTTTATTTTTGTTAAATTCATTCTTTATGTGAAATAAATTATTGTGCAGTTTAAAGTTTCTCGTCTTCGTTGTGGTTCATTTTAAATATCATGGTGGAGGTTATTGTGTGGGCATACTTTAAGTGATCCAGTTGACAACCCAGTCCCCGAGATAAATTTAAGAGGTAAGTAAAGGTAAGTATGAACCCCCGTATATTTTGGTGTGTTCCACAATAATTTCTTGTTAACTATTGTGCTCTAATCTCGATAGTATCTGTCAGTGCCATTTTCATTGATGTAGCTGTGCCGGTGCGTTTGATTATTGGCAATCCGATTGAGGGGGCGGATATCTGACAGCCTACTATCCTGATAACGGGGACAGTAGGATTGGCGCAATCAACGTGTGGGGCACGATTGGCTCGATTGGCACGATCAGCAAAACATTGGATTACCAAGTTATTGCAGTAGAATTGGCACCGCAATTTTTGTGGAGTGTTCGAATAACATTGGATTACCAAGTTATCGATGTCAAAGGGATTGTGAAGACTCAAATAAAGAGGTTGATTCTTTGTTAGATGTCTTAGCCAATTGTAGAATTTGAGAGTGTGATTATATAGGGATTAAATGTTGTGTTGTATTAGGAAAATTACACTCAGAAAAGATCAGATCTTATACAACTTGAGAGAGGTTAAATAGGCTAGAAACTTAGAAAAATCGCCTATGATCTGGAATCTTATTTTATTTGACCGGCTTATGACATGTGTAGTCATATTAAAGATAAAATTAAACTATTTGGATTGTAAATGTAAATTATTTGTGTTAGGATATTTTAAAATGAACCAAAGAAATTTGAACATGTGCTAGAGTTTATTTCAACATGAAGTGTCTACGAAGGTTAATTATAAGGTAATTATAAGTTAGATTTAAGACAGAAAATTGCTCAAATTTATATATGGTGAAAAATGTTGCTCAGATGTTGTTATTTTGCTCTGTTTGATGTATGTCCCTAAAGCAGTTTATTATTGAAATATTATTGAAATGGCAGATGAGAGTCTGAGAATGATGTTGGAGGAGATGTCCAACAGAATGAAGCGGATGATGGAGGAGAATGCTAGTAATATGTCTGCTAGAATGGAGGAGAATTCTAGTAGTTTGTCGGCTAATTTGTCTATTAGGCTGGATGAAAGTGTGAGGGAAATGGAAGCTAGGAATGCTAGTAGAATGGATGAAAGTTTGAAAGTTCTTCAGACCAGTTCTGCAAACCTAGAAAATAATGTGTCGCGTTTACAGATCAGTACCCAGGGAATCGAGAATGCTGTAACTGACATGCGCACAGACGTGTCCAATGTGCATAAAGATGTTTCTGAGGTTAAAATTGATGTTTCTAAGGTACAGAAAGATCTTACTATGATGAATCTTGATGTTGCCAATGTCCGGGGTGATATTTCATGTGCTAGAGCTGAAGTAATTGTTGTTAGGAATGATGTTGCTACTGTACAAGACAAAGTAGAGGAAGTTCAAAGAGAGGTTAGAAATGCTCGAACTGATGTGTCAAATGTTCAAGTTGACATCAATAATATTCATTCAGATGTTAATGATATGCAAAGCGATATCAATAAGATACAAGTAGAAGTCAATACTGTTTTTGTAGACATTGCTAAAGTTCAGACTGATGTTAACAAAGTTAGGGAAGAAATTGAAACTTCAAAAACGCTTTGTACTCGTAACATTAGTGCATTAACAACTCGGTTAGTTGACGAGTCTGTTAGGACAACAGCTTCTTTAGCTGGTTTAAAATACGATGTAGAGGTCATGAGAACCCAAGTATTAGATCACAATCGTTTACTTAAGGAAGACATTGAAGTAGATATCGCGGAAATGTTAACTGCAAATGTAACGGTGTGGAAAGATGAATGGAACAGGTCAAGTGGGGAACATGTCGATCAGATTCAGGAGCGAATTGAAAGAAAACTTGCCAGTACACAAGTAGACATTAATAATGAAGTAGTTCAGATTAGGAAAGACTTGAATGTACGGATGGATTCGCTATCCGAAAAGCAGGTAGAGGATAGAACACAAATAGGTCAGGACGTGCAAGCATTAAAAACTGCGTTAGAGGAACAGATTCATAAGGTTGTCTCTGATGTTAATGAAACTACGAGCAAACTGCAGAATTTGAAACTAGGAGAAGCTAGCATGATGGAAACCTATAAGGAAGAGTTGATTAGGAAAGTCATCACGGAAATCACGGACAAGAATATTGAAGGATTGACTGGTGAAGAGGATAGAAATTACGTGAGAAGATGTAACCTCGCTACAGAAGAGAGAGATATTAGTCCTGAGGAACGTATATCCAGATTCAGGGAAGAAGAAGAGGATAGAAATATTGAACCTGAATGGAAGTATCGTGATAGTGGGAAACATTATATGGATTCATATCCGAGAAATGTGACAGTCATCCGGAATTTTGAAGACAAACCTCAAAAATTTAGCAACACTGATAGTCTCACACCGATCGAATATATCAGGAATCTTAAAGACTATTTCATAGAAGCCCACATTCCTAGAGAGAGAGAGATGAGAATCGTAGAAAGATTTCTAGCTGGAGGACCCCTTGAATGGTTTAGAGCATTTCGGTACACTTTCAGCAATTTTGACGAATTTGCAGAGGCACTGATAAAACGATTCTGGTCAATAGAAGCTCAGATTTCATTAAGAGCTGAGGTATACTCGAGGAAGTATTCAGGTACTCTTCCAACACGGTACGCTGATTTCTTCACGAGCCAGCTATCACGCTTGAGATTTTTGCAACCCCCATTGTCAACAGAGCAGTTGATAGATGCGATTTCACGTATGCTGCCTGTGGAGGTAAGAAGACTGATCATATCGTCAAATATCAGAGATTTGACCAGTATGGACGAATTATTGAGAAGGCTTGACTACACGAGTCCAATGCCAAATTTGGTACAAAAAGGTCAGAGGCACGAATTCAAAGACGTTAATACGGTCTACATGGATCAAGTGCAGCAAACTGATAAGCCTGATGAAAAAAAAACTGAAAATGTAGGTCCTCACAGGAATAATTATTTCCGCAACAACAGATCACAAGGTTACCGTCCATATCAGCAAAGACGAGGCTGGAATAATAATAGAGGGAATTACAACAACGGAAGAGGTAGATACTACAACAATGGTTATAATAGAAACTACAATCGAAATAACCAGTATCAGAATCAGAATTCTCAAGGTCAGGTTATGACAACCGACAAGTATCAAGAAAGAGAGAAAGAAAGTCAGCAGTATCTGAAGGAATTACGAGAAAAGGAAGCTGAAAATCAAAAGAAGACAGGATGTAGTGATCGATCCTGGTCCTTCTACAAGTGAGCAGAACTTAGAAAATAGGAATTCAGGACAGAAGAGACAGTAGAAAGGAGAGAATGCATTAGCCACACACAACCCAGAGAAGAAGAGACTTATGATTAAGGAACATAGAAGAAATATCATACAAGAGTAGAATTATAATTCAATTTCGTGTTCAAGTGAATTGAGATATTTATAACACAGAGTTTAAAAAAAATTGCAACTGTTTTTAAAACGTGGTGAAGGGAGAATGCCCCCGTAAATTGAATTATATTGAGACCACGATGGCTGTATTGGCAAATATGAATAAAGTTATGGCTGTCATAGTTGTGACGTGTATATTCATGACGTAGGCACGGATGACGTAGAATTCATGCAAGTAGGCTGGTTGAGCTGAGATTCTTGGTGACGTCATGAGTTTGTTCGAGAAAGATCTGAGATTTACGACGCAGTCGCAGGAAACAAGGTATCGTGCTAAGGAAGAAGTTACGCTATTGGAGGAGAGACTCGAACCAATGAACGATAGTTTGGAAGGAAGACGGAGATTGCTGAAACTACGATATTTAATTACTTTTGGCATGCAGATTTGTGGAAAACTATTTTCAGTTATGGCATTGATTTGGAATTTTGAAGAAATTAATTTTTGAGTTTTTGAAATTTGAAAATCCGTCAAGTATAGCCAAAGTTAAAACTTCTAGCAATGACGGAGCAACGAACTATGAAAGGGATGGATACGCCCCTTAAGAAGTTGATAAAAGGTCGTGCACAGGATAGAGGAGCTCTCATATCTCTCATACCGCTGATACCGCATATATATTTCAGATGTCATAGTCATTTTCGAGTGAATAAGTGAAGCAAGTTGTCTTTAGCGTGTGGTTAAAGCCCGGCGCATCGAACGAACACGGAGCAGTTCCATTTTACGCTGTTTGAAACTAGGTGAAGTTGTAACGCTCACATTAACGTTTCTACCAGATAAGATATAAAGAGTTAACTTCTGCCTTCATTATAATTCAATTGGGCAGTACAACATTGAGGTGTGTAGAAGATTTGAACAATTTCACGAGTATACTTTGAAAGATATTGGCATTTTAAGGCTGCAGACAAAAGTGATTTTCTCGCCACCTGAGAGGCACTTTTAAAATTCCACAGTATACACTACGGCTGACACGTATATCGCAACCGTGATATTGGAGAATACGTTTGGTAATACAACGATACATTCTACTATGGGACATTATAATCTTGCAGTGCTTTCAATGATTATAACAGAAGTTGAGATGGAAGGCTAAGGCTTTAATGCAATTGGGACATATATCGATGGAGTGAAGTAACAGCATGGAACTTCGTTAATCGTCATTCTACAAAAGCGAGCATGTAGTGAACATCCAACTACACTCATGCATCGTGAATCCATCGCTGAATTATATCAAATGACAGTGGAAATATCATCATACTCCACGATTATGAATATTTCTGCGGAAATAACTGCAATAAACTTCATGGCGAATTACGACTGGAACTTCAGGGAACTTTCAAGAGAGGCCAGGGTGGACCCGGCTCATAAAGAAGAGTTTTGCCAGAGGGATGTCTTTCGTATACATGGAGCAGTGCAATTTCCGGAGGAGGAAGCAGTTCGATTCTCCGAGGACGCTGATTCCAGGTTCGAGGTCGGAGCACATCTTCACGCTGGTGAAATGGAACCAACAGCAGTTTTCTTTGAAAACTTTCCTCTAGAACTTCAATCAACAGATAAGGTAGTCGTGAACGTTTCTTGTATTATTTGAGTCATGTAGCGATATCTGAGCAACCATTTTCCCATATTTTTTGTCCTATCTTTTGCCCCATTTTCTTGATTAACATTTCTGTACTCAGTACACTTCGATGATTTATGCCTTTTTCTTCGTTTTATTGAGACATTGTTATGTCATTGGCATACTTAAATAATTTTGGATCAGTTGAGACTGATAATTTAGATTCTTTCAATAATTTGCATATTTTTGTAGTCACGATTTGACTGTAAAGTTAATGATTTGCTATGGCAGATTTGAAGTCAGACAGCGTGTCATTTTATTAAAGTAATTCTATTCAGTAAATTACTTTGACCAATTTTCTGTCATCCTCAAGAAAGAAGAATGATTAAAGATTTTAGAGCGTTAAAATCTAATACGTTATCGACGATCTTTGAAATACTAGTCGTCTTATGAACATGATTGCAACATAGACATTTATCATTGCATTATAGACAATTTTATGAAATATGAACTTTGATTACGATTTATTGAATACACTATAGTAATGAACTTTGATAGGAGTTTTGCTCAATTCTAGATTGGAACAATAATGTTTGCATTCCACAGTCTAATTGTATTCTATTCGACTATTTATGCAGTTTAGATGAACTTTGATTGAAGATAGTATTTTTATACTGCGTTACTTTGAAGATATTAATCTCAATTTTGATAGACCAGGGAGGAGTGTCTAATCGTATTTGCTATTAATTTATTTGTGATTGGCAAATTTTTACTTCATATCGATTCATGAATGAAACCCACGAAGGTTAAATAATAACAGACATTAATACAATTGATGAATATAAGAATTTTTGAAGAGGAACAATGGATGTATAATCGTTAGTTCAGTGGACCTGTAAAAGTCGCTGATGAGTAATGCCCTTGAATAATGAAGGAGGTTCCCACAGTAATAAATGAAGTTGTTGAATTTATGAGTGGAGGTTTTTGTATGTAATTTGGAAGATTTTGATGCCATATATATGAAGATATATGATGAATTCTGGGCCTATTGTTGAGCAATTTTGTGCGTTTTGAGCGAAGTATTTTTCCGCTGAATGTATTGTCCTGGTTCTTTGAAAGTTATTCATGTGAAGATACTGTTAAAGTTAACAAGAGTGTTAAATAATTTGAGATGAAGATTTTGAATGGAGGTTACCGTCACAAATATTAATAATAATTATTAAACCTTATTAAACCTGAATTTGACATTTAAATATAACTAACCTTCATTGGTCGATTATATCAACACAATTTGAGTAATTATCAACCGGATAAACGTGTGGTTTAATGTATTTCTTGTATAAATAATATAAACAATATTAATATTGTAAATAATTTTGTAAATATCTTTGATAACAATTTGTAATGAAAGGGATTAATAGAGGCGTGTATAAAATTTTCAATTGTCGTTGGACATTGTTATAAACAATTTATTATTGTTATAAATGATTATGAATTTGTTATAAACATTTGGAGTTTTGTTATTATACTCTAAACAACGCTAATTAAACAAGTGGATTGAACAATAGGGATGTAGCCTGAGAAAGTTCGCGCCAGATAGCGCTCGTGTAGTACTGGGTAAGCGCAAGGCGATCGTCCTATGTTTCCCCCAGTCAGCTACGAGAAATGTATAGATTGTGACCGAGTTTTCTAAGCTAAAGTAAATTATATCTTCTCTAATTTTACTCCAAGACTATATTAATTAATTCTATAGGTATATCCTCTAATATATTATGAACGATTTTCAGCGTTTAAGCGTTAAACAGCTGTAAAATGAGCTACGGACTAGAGGCGCTAAAACTAGTGGGAGGAGGGAAGAATTAGTAGGCTACAGCGGTAATAACAAAATTCTAACACGCTTTACTATTCAAACTATGAATAGGAGTCAGCATGCTTGAGTATTGTAGGCCTATATTGATAAATAGCCTATATCTCCATAAGACTTAAATCACAAATAGAGATTTCCCGGTCAATGCATGTGAGATTTTCAAAGTGAAATGCCTTGTCCTTTCGGATTCCACGTAAAGAGGAAGTCCTCTGTGCCTTATGATCTCTAGATTAACGGTCACGTAAAACTATAATCTTCCTTTTATAAATAGAGATTTAAATATTCACTGGCTCCCCTTGCTTATAGACTTCGATTCGTGTATTTTTTTGGTTGATAGCATACATGAAACGGTCTTGTTTTAAGGTAAACATAATCAAAGAAAGTTGATACCGGTATTGTTTACCTCAAAACGCATCGCGACGTTTGGTTCTTTTGTAATTTGTCAATTTCTTAATACAAATCGTTTCCGTACCCCTTGGAAACGACTTAGGGGTACAGTATTTAAAAAGTTTAAGAATCCCTGTTTTAAGGCCATGAACTGTTTCCATTCATCTGACTAACTTAGGCCTATGACTCAAGAATGTAGAAGTCAGTCACTACCGGTACTACATTCTTCGTCGGGCAGATGTATGTTGACGATTAATTCTGATTTCAAGAAACCAACCATAATACGTTTTTGACTGTTAATGTTGTCACATTTATTCTTGAAGTATTTGTCCGAGTATTGATGCCTTTGAAAATGGGAGTCACAAATGTTACATTCACTTCTTCCTGTATATTGACGATTTCTTCCCGTACCGTACTTCAATGGAGATTTTTTTTTTTTTTTAGCGTATGGCTTTTAGTGCCGGGAGTGTCCGAGGACATGTTCGGCTCGCCAGTTTTGTAGCTGCTTCGAGACGGACACCCAATGGGTGAGCTACAAGTACCGTTGGGGAGGGAAGGAGGGAAGTTGGAATGTAAGGACGAGGAGTTGGAAGGTAGCGGCTGTGGCCTATAGTTAGGGACCAACCCCGGCATTTGCCTGGAAGGAAGATGGGAAACCACAGAAGACCATCTTCAAGGTTGCCGGCGGGGGGATTCGAACCTCCTCGCCTCCCGGATGTGAGCGACTGCCATCAGTCATGCCGTAACCACCACGGCTAACTCACCCGGTTTCAATGGAGATAATTTATGCAGATCCGATATTGTAGGCTTATCGTGGTAAACTGGCAATTTTCTTGTGTATGGCCTCTTCCTTATTTTTGTTGTGTTCGTGGTCCACGGAAAAAGCGATGGAACAGCGCCCGGTTTAAATCTTGCTCTCTCACCTTCAAATACAAACGCATAAATTCAGTGGTTGTTATCGATATGTCTATTCAGTTTATAGGTAGGAATAATTTCCCTCTGTAAATCACACTTGCCCAACACAGTTTTCGTGAAGTCATCGAGTTGAAAACGATGGGAACACACTTTAATATTTTCGGTCAGATTTTCTTCACCGAAATGTTTCCTTCTAATAGCATGTAACCATTTCTTCCTCATTTCTTTACTTTGTGAAAATTGGTGACACGAAATCGGATTTCCCTGATTTTTGCAAAGAGGAACACTGCAATAGCTCGGCATAGTCACGAAAATAGCAATTTAAACAACTTAAATTCGTGGATATTAGCGGCATGAGAACACAGGAGACAAATGAAGAGCGCCTTGCGCTTACCCAGTACAACAGCAGTGCGCTCTATCGGTGCTAGTTCTATACATCCCTATTAAACATGATTTGGGATTGTTGGAGTATTCCACTGGTGTTTGAATGGAGCATTTAAAAGATTTGCGTGATAATATTTCAGTTGAGATGTGGACATTTAACGTGTTTTGAAAGGAGAGCTAAGCTCTGATGTAACTCGCATATGCTAGGGTTGAACGGACAGGTGAGTCCACTTTGACCATGCAGGTGCATTGCAGCTGGCCCGGACAACTGTATGATAGAGGCCAAGGACGTCTCCATAATAGCCTTGTGGCTATAAATAAAATGTGATGTATATAAACACGCAAACCAATTGATATATGTGTCTCGTCCCAAATCCCGTTTCCATTCCAAGTGCATTATTATTTTTACGTTATTTTGAGCTTGAGAAAGCAGAAACATTGTATGTAGAGTATACAAGTCCTACAGGAGGACATGGTTATGTGGTCGATGGCTTCTGATTGCCACGTGGATTTTGTTGTTTTATTTTTGTTAAATTCATTCTTTATGTGAAATAAATTATTGTGCAGTTTAAAGTTTCTCGTCTTCGTTGTGGTTCATTTTAAATATCATGGTGGAGGTTATTGTGTGGGCATACTTTAAGTGATCCAGTTGACAACCCAGTCCCCGAGATAAATTTAAGAGGTAAGTAAAGGTAAGTATGAACCCCCGTATATTTTGGTGTGTTCCACAATAATTTCTTGTTAACTATTGTGCTCTAATCTCGATAGTATCTGTCAGTGCCATTTTCATTGATGTAGCTGTGCCGGTGCGCTTGATTATTGGCAATCCGATTGAGGGGGCGGATATCTGACAGCCTACTATCCTGATAACGGGGACAGTACCGCTGTGAACTCGGCACGGGCCAAATCCCGTGCCATGCTTTCCTTTATCGTTACATTGTGTCTCACTGTTTTACGAACTGTCTCTACCAACAACTCCCAGTAGAATTATAGTGACGCCAACTCGGCTGGCCAGGATGTCACATAATACCCAGAGTCAACGCAGCCGGACCAATCAGGAGGCCAATAGGTGTATCACAAGGTACACACGTAAACCAATGAAATAGTGGCAATTAACCGCGTTTCCAGTCCTTCAAAATTTCTTTCCAGAACACGGGAGAATGTTCTCGTTTTTGCTTTCATGCCGGAAGTACAGAATGGCCGGGGGAGAGGGAAGAGCGGGAATTTGAAATGTTTCCAATTTTAAGGTTCGTAACTAGTTAAGTCCAGAAGATGGCCACCCGGGGTAGGTGAGGCTGGGGCGAAAATGTGTGGCAGTCATCCGACTGTCACACTTCTTAAGACGTTTTGATCGTCGTGCCCTTTCCTCGGTTGAAAATGTGCGGGTTGGAGGCTTGTTTCTTATAAGGGTAAAGCAGGTTTTTGTATTCTTGACTTTTATATGTAGTATATATTAAACAGAAATACAAACCATCTAAATTTCATAGGAGAAGAAAGTATGACCCCAGTTATTTAATAAACAATACCATATATTTGGAGAGAACCAAAACACCTCTATGTGACAATTTGGGGACAATAACTGACAAATTGAAAACTGTGGCGGAGGAAATCGTTCCCATTAAAAGAAGGAAGAAACATGCCTGGTGGAACGAGGAATGTGATAGAGCAATTGGCTCAATGACCAACAAAGGAAAACTGAAAAATCCCGTGAGGAACTAATTACTGCTAGAAGGCAAACGGCCAAAAAATTAGAAGAATTAAAAGAAATAATCAAAAAGATACCCTAAATAACGTGGATGAAGCATTTAACAGGCATAAAACAATGTGGATGAAGCATTTAATAAGCATAAAACAAGAGATTGTTACCAAACATTCAAACAATATCAATCGAAATACATTCCACCTACACTTATGTTGAAAAATTAAAACGGGATAATGTCACACAATAATAGAGACAATGCTAAAATTATGGCGGATTATTTCAAAGAATTACTCAACTGCGAGGATCCAAAAGAACACTTCGAATTTGATCCCAATCCAAAAAATAAAACTCCCCTGAACAAGGTTATACCTCCAAATTATGAAGAAGTGATTAAAGCAGTTGATTCACTTAAGAACTACAAAGCAGTGGGAGAAAATCAATTAGTAGCAGAATTGTGGAAGAATGCAAATAAACAAACCCTTCAAAATTTACATAAACATATCATAGACATCTGGAATACTAAAAAATTACCTGAAGAATGGTCTACAACAATCATCCACCCATTGTACAAAAAGGGTGATAGATCAGATCCCAATAATTATCGGGGTGTATCTTTGCTTGATGTCACTTATAAGATCTTCTCGAAAATTATTTATACAAGAATTCATGAACAACTTGATCAAGAACTGGGAGAGTATTAAGGAGGATTTCGACCAGGAAGGA
The DNA here is from genome assembly GCA_946902985.2 of Meconema thalassinum. Taxonomy (NCBI): domain Eukaryota; kingdom Metazoa; phylum Arthropoda; class Insecta; order Orthoptera; family Tettigoniidae; genus Meconema; species Meconema thalassinum. The sequence continues at coordinate 219,342,495 of OX336390.1, read as the reverse complement.
GCTGTCCTGAACAAATTATTAGTCTTAAATGGATCGTGAAACACCATCGAGTTCGAAACAAGCAATTAGTCATCATTTCTGTCGACTTTAAAAAAGCTTACTGGTCTCCGACAAGGAGATGGTCTTTCGCCCTTATTGTTTAATTGTGCATTGGAGAAAATCATGCAAGAATGGAATGAGCACTGTCCTCCAACTATTAAGATTGGCAGAAATATCAAACTTAATTGCCTAGCATTCGCAGATGATCTTGCACTACTAGCAAGTACTGTGGAAGAGGCTAAAATTCAAATCGAAGAACTCGAAAAAATTGCATGCAAAATTGGTCTACAAATCTCGTATGAAAAGACTGAAATGATGCCGAACTTCAGAATTAACACACCAACATTTCAACAAACAATAGTAAACAAATTAAGATTGTGAAAAAGTTAAAATATCTTAAGGAGATAATCACCTGGAACTCAAACGAGAAACCATCGATAGACAGTAGAACATCCAAACTGAAACAAGCACAACGAATCACCTGGCCAACCTACAAAAGGAAATCTCTCTCAATAACTGCCAAATTTCGGCATTACAATTCCGTTGTTAAACCCTAGGCAACGTATGGTAGTGAAACACTCTTCAAATTGAACATCAAATCAACAACTGACAAACTGCAGAAAGCAGACAGAAGAATCATCAGAACAATTATTAACAAAAAACATCAAGTAAATGGCCAATGGAGATTGCTGCGAATGAAGTGGTATATCGAGAGAGTGAATCAATAATAGATACAATGCGGAAAAGGAGAATCTCTTTTTTTCTGCCATATCTCACGCCTACTACAAACCAGACTAATAAAACAGCTGTTTAGTTACTTCTGGAAGAGTAAAACAAAGAACAACTGGTTCAAAGATATCCAGCATGATTTAGATGAATTAAATTTAACGATGTTCCAAATTAAATATAGAGAAGAGAAGAATATTTTAAGGAATAAATACTTAAGATTCACATTAACAACATTTGAACGGAAAAACTACACTATCACAGATGAACAAAGGGCAACCAGGTCAGATAGAATGATGAAAATATGGGTGCAGAAGAAGCTGAATCGCTAATCTCCAAATACCGTTGTTATTTAATTGTATTTGTATTGATTAAAGTGCTCCAATGAGGGCATAAAATATGCCCCCCAAAAAAATACAATTAGGTACATGTTTTGGGGCCTAAATAAATTTTGGCTCCCTTCATCAGTCTTGTTATAACAATCACAAAATGCTAGTACTATATTATGACATTGTCCTTTTGACTAATTGACAAAATATGATAATTAAAAAATATAATAAAAAACATGCATAATAAAATAATGGTATGAAACAAATGCATGATATAAATTAAAATCCCTTAGGAGAATTAAAACTTTGTCAACTGCACTTATTCAGGTAATAAAATATATTTTCAAGTGTTGCATTGGATGAACATTATGGTCTTGTGGTTCTAATTTGATTTGCTATTGCTAGTTTTTATCTTATACAATTTTGTTAATATATTGCGTTGCTAATGATTGAATGTTAGTAGTCCTATTAAATGATTCTATCAGGAATCATTGCATTTGGTACAGTATTGACTAGGCAGAATCTTGAGTTTCATGTCTTCTTGAAAGGTAGTTTATGGGATTTCTTTCTGTTTAGTCTTTATGTTATCCGTATGAATCTTCTCAAATCGAATTGTGATGTATTCTGTTTTTCATTCGTGGTTTCATTATGCCGCCCATTCAGTCCACCTTTTACAGGAATGTTGAATCATAGTTGTCTTCGTTGAACAATTAATAAATCTCACGATCCGTGTTGACATGGGATACATTACCTTGCCTTGCTCGCACTGCGATGCATGAAATGACTTAGTGTTTCCGGAATGTACCTTGTCAATCTTCGAATTTGGTTATCTTACCGTAACATGGTAACAATCTTTCTTGCCCTGCTGAGAAGAAAAGAAAAAAAAAAAAAAGCAAAGCTTGTAGTTTAACGTGAAGGAGGAATCTATTTAGTTAATTTCGTGATGAGTGAGTAGCCTTCACATGATTCCATGATTCCTCAGGCGGCAAGACTGCCAAGGAGAAGTCCTGTGATATTGTGTAGACTCGTTCTAAAATTCTCATGCGCAGGCCACTAATGGCTGACCTTAAAATACTGACTATTATCTCAGATAAGTTGTAAAAGTCTTCCTGCATTTTATGCAAGTCATGAACTCCACAAACTACATAATAGCATACAGTAGTATTGCTCATATGGCATAAATATCAAATTAGGTATTCCGCATGAAGATGAGCTCGAAAGAAACAGAAGATGCTTTTTAGCTATTGAAATAAATAGAGAACAAGGAACAAATTTATTAAGTCAAATACTTACTCCCACTGGGTGCAACAGATTTACTTTTGCTGGCATGATCCCGTTGAATAGCAAATTTAGAGCGGCTCTTCTTTATGGATAAATCCTCTTTGTTTCCTGAAATTAAATAAATTACATTTCTAAATGACCTGAACTAATATTTCAAAGGCACTGTTTAGTCAGCACTTTTGCAAACCAGATTTTATCTGGATAATGAACAATCCAGAGCACCTGTCATTGGTACAGGTATAAATGCCCCATTATAGAACAATAGGATAAGCCTAATCATAATAACACAATACACTAGCCTATCTCCATGTCTTTTCAGTCTTGGAAATCCAAATGTAGGCCTATTGTAGTTCTTTCTCTTCCAATAATACTGATTCAGTCATTTACATTTACTTCTACAGAACAAAGCCTGTGAATATATAGGTCATTTCAAAATTGTGCTACCACCTTTTGGAAGGCATGTCTAAATCTGAAATTGTGAAGTTAATTGCACTGTAGTCATGGAGATAATTTTAGACGACTAATTGAATAACCGACATAGACTTAAATTTAAGGAGACTTACAGCAATGTTTTAAAATCAGAATAATGATACCTTTTATAGTGCAGAAAACGCCCACTTAATTCAAGAAATTTTAATGTTTCAACACTCGATACTAATTTTGGTTCATTGTTACATTGTGATGCGGCCGCGTCTAGGGAATTTTTAGGGACATCAGTGATGTCACCGTGATGCCGCGGCTGACGTATTGACGCTTTGCCTGCCGGGAGTCGCTTTGCATGCGTGTCAGCTGATTAATGCGTCAGTTTCGCACACGGTTTTGTTGGAGCAGGTCGTCCATTTTTTCACCTGTTAGCGTTTGGTAAACGTAATTTTAACAATTATTATTCTTGTGAATAACCTATAGAACAAGACTGTGATAATAGCAGTGTCATGTGCACGATTGTGTTGGTGATTTGTAATAAAATTGTTGAATTCCTGAAGTCGTTGTATTCAAATAAAATGTCGTAACGTGTTACGCGAGGGAACGTGTGGTTGAAAAAAACTCGTTTTTCTTGTACATGTGGAATAATACAAACTGTGGGACCTATCGGTGAGTTTGTTTTTTACGTTGTTCATATATTTATTTTGGTTTTTGCATTTAATTGAAAAGTTGTACTGTATTCTTCTAAAGCCATAGATAATGCCATTTGTCTGAACGATAATATTACGTCAGGCAAGGTGGGAGGGAGGGAATACGACTGGGTAAAATATAGAGAAAAATTGGCATTTACAAGAACACTTGCAAAGGCATATAACAGTCTTATGTACCAGACATATTGGTCGGTTTTTACGTTTCATACAGTATGTTTGTGTGGGGTTATTAGACAGTCTGTAATGGATAATGATTTCTAATTAAGTATTTTCAGTCAATATTGGAAAACATAAAAATACCGAACTGTTGTTTGGGGGTATGGGGGGGGGGGCACAGTTTTTGGGTAAGTTATCGTATTTGTGTTTGCGCATTTGTAGCCAACATTGGAAAAAAAGAAATCAAATTATACATAACCATATCTTGCTATACACAATTGGTTTTGTAGTTTTTTTATAATGCTTATTTCTGTTATTGAGTTGTCTCCACCCAAAATAATATATAACCAATGTTTTTCCCGTAAGCTTGCCAGAGAAGCATTTCGTAAAGTCGTTGATAATATCACAGAAGCCGACAATTTTATAATTATCAATTTCAAATAATTACAATATGTATCGTAATATGTAATTGAGCTATGTAGGTCAATTGCAGATTTCGATGCGCACGGTTTTTAAATTATGAAATTACAAGAATTATGATGTGTATCGGAATCTGTAATTGATCTACGTAGGCCATAGATTTCGATGCGGAAAATTAAAAATAACAATTGGAATCGCGAATTTTTTCTACGCATCGGAATCTTTAATTGAGCTATGTAGGTCAATTGCGGATTTCGATGCAAGGTTTTTTAATTATGAAATTACAAGAATTACGTTGTGTATCGGAATCTGTAATTGATCTACATAGTCCAATTATAGATTTCGATGCGGAAAATTATAAATATCAATTGAAATCGTGAAATTTTTCTACGCATCGGAATCTTTTATTGAGCTATGTAGGTCAATTACAGATTTCGATGCGCACCTCATTTCAAAGGTTTTTGTGTTTCCCCACCCAAAAACCCCTCTTACCCAGGCTTTTCCCGTAAGCTTGCCAGAGGAAGGAAGGAAGGAAGGAAGATTGTAGTTTTACGTGACCGTGAATCTTGTGATTATGAGCCACGGGACCTCCTTTTTACGTGGAATCCGAACCACAGGACATGGCATTTCACTTCGAAAATCTCACATGCATTGACCGGGGAGTGACGTGGTTGATGACGTCATGGTAGACGCCATTTTGTTTTTAGGGGAATTTTATACGCGGCCGCATCGCAATGCAAAATTATCCCCTAATTTTGTCTCTGAACTGGACACTTGTTTTTGCTGAACTATGCCTGCAAGCACTAGAGTTGGTAGCAATATCAGAGAAGGGCCATAAAGAGTGTAGAGGCCTCATATGCTTTTTATAATTTCTGTCACTCCTGCAGCAATATACTGTTTCCTTGTCAAATAAGGGAACTGGCATCACACACTAAGACAATAATATCATGTTGCTTCTTGATCGTAACCATCATCTGCATAGCATGCTGATATTCACTTGTCTAGCTAAGCTAAGCATGAATGGAAGGTGCTACTTCTATTATTTTAGCACTGGGAGACTGAGAATACTGATCCCCAATTAAATAACGTTTGTGATTTTAGATTTAGATTTAGATGCAAATGTTTCAATAAGCCTACTATATGGCCTACTGAGGACGTACCGTCATATATATTCTTTATTGAGTTAATTAATTTGAGCCACATAATATAAAGTGTACTGTTAATGTAGGAAAATTTTGAAAATATCGGTTTACAGTGAAACCTCTCTATAACGGGACACCTTTGGGACCATAAATACTGTCCGCTGGAGAGGGGTGTCCACTATACAAGAGGGTTAGAGAAAATGATTGCAATTTGGCACATGTACTTGTGCAGTATGTGTACTTAAATGAAAACGTAGGGTTACGCGCGGTTGTGGTTAAAAAGTCCAGTTTCGTCCACATTTAAAATGTTTTCCGGCGAATAGCCGTCAGTGATGGAAGGCAATTTTTCTTCCCAGCTTGAAACATTATCCATATCAACAGTGGAGGATTCTCCAAAAATTGCTCTGAATTTTATATCGTCGTGCTTTCTGAAATTCTCGAGCCAGCCGTTCGAAGCTTTGAAATCTCCGATACCTAATTCTGCCCTGAAATCCAATGCTTTGGTTTGTATCATTGGTCCGGACACAGTGACGTTCTGACTTCTTATTGTGCTAAACCACCATATCACTACCTTATCAATAACAGAACTATTACCACTTTGAAACTGTCCAATTTGCAGCTCATTACCATTAAGATGCCATACCTTAATTATCTCTTCTTGTTTTTTCACAATTTCTGCTGCCTGTGCCTTTCCAATCTTAAACACTTCCCATGGCTTTCGTACACCACATTCCTACGTTTGTGATAATCTACGATGTCTACTTTCTCTTTTAAAGTTAAACTTTTACGAGGAGCCATTTCAAATGCACTCACTTGCTACTGTAACGCACGGGTCCTACAATAGATTTAAGAATTTTCACCGTAAAACTGACCAGACAGTGAAAGTATGAATTCCCTTATCCCGACCATTTCAAGTTCACAAGAACAATGAATGCGATACCATTAGGCCAAGGTTTATTTTTTGAGCGGTGCAGAAGATAGGGGATGGGAAGGTCAGTGCTAACTAGCTTCCAGGAAGCACAGGATATGTCGAAAGTACATTAACACAAGAGTGTGTTCATACAAGACCAATAGATCTACATAGATGGGAATTAGTTTCAAGACAAGTGTCCACTAAGAGATTTTGGTTGATTTTTTAAAATGCGGCTGGGGTGTCCGTGTCCGTAATAGCGAGTGTCCGCATAAGAGAGATTAATTACTATTATACTTAACTTAATAGGCGTTTGGTCATGGGCTAGAAGGGGTGTCCGCTTTAGAGGAGTGTCTGTGAAGAGAGATTTCACTGTATAAGGTTGTTGTTGATTCTTTTAGGGTCATTACGACATCGTGGTCACGTAGCACCGTGTACTTGGGTGTTTGTAGAATTAGTCTTATAACCTATATCACTGTGATGTCTGTACCAGTGTGTGTATTTGTAGTTGAGGCATTACTTGGATAGGAAGCGGCTGTGGACCTAAGTTAGGTACCACACAGGCATTTGCCTGGAGTAGAAGTGGGGAAACCACAGAAAACCAATTCGAGGACGACTGAGGTAGGAATCGAACCCACATCTTCTCAGGTTTGCCTCACGAGACTGAGTGTAGGCTACCCCGTTCCAGCCCTCATACCAGAATTAAATTTCTTGACAGAGCCGGGGATCAAACCCAGGCCTCCACGGCGACAGCCTAGAATAACTTTGGGTACATATCGTGGTGCCTTACTTACGTTGAAGAACAGAGGGATGCAATGCAATTAATGGGCATCACACTTTTTTTTTTTTTTTAGCGTATGGCTTTTAGCGCCGGGAGTGTCCGAGGACATGTTCGGCTCGCCAGTTTTGTAGCTGCTTCGAGACGGACACCCAATGGGTGAGCTACAAGTACCGTTGGGGAGGGAAGGAGGGAAGTTGGAATGTAAGGTCGAGGAGTTGGAAGGTAGCGGCTGTGGCCTATAGTTAGGGACCAACCCCGGCATTTGCCTGGAAGGAAGATGGGAAACCACAGAAGACCATCTTCAAGGTTGCCGGCGGGGGGATTCGAACCTCCTCGCCTCCCGGATGTGAGCGACTGCCATCAGTCATGCCGTAACCACCACGGCTAACTCACCCGGCATCACACTGAACACCTACTATAAACGTTCAGCAGATCTCATAAAGTAGGCACTGTAAGACCCATGTTTAGTATGAATTTTATTCTTATTTTGATGAAAATTTCACCTCCCAAATTATTGAATACTCTTTTTAAACACTATGTATAGCCTATACTGTGTAAATATAATATGCAGGGATGTACAGTTATACCTTGGTGAGGGTTTTCATCAGCCGCTTTGCGTTTATTGACAACAGAAACCGAAGGTTGCGATTTATTTCGAAGGAATTCTTCTTGCTGCCTTATTAAATCATCAAAGTCTTCGTCCGGCTTCGGGCGGGAAAACATTCTATAAGCTAATAAGTTCACAAACTGAAGAGTTCTCGTCAAAATATCATGTTTACACCAAGTTTACACCCACGTGCACCAACGTTTACGTTTACATTTGTGCGATATGTCAATAATCACTGTAGCCAAATCAACACTGCGCAAAGTCCCTTAAACATTAGAACAAAATCACTGCTGTTTTATTGGCAACACCAGCTATCTGTTGTGACATCTAGCGGTAAAAATGAGAATCATACTAAGTAGGATTAGCCGGCGTCTGCTTCTCACTCGGAGGCCACGGGTTCGATTCCAGGCTCCGTCAGGGATTTTAGAAACTGACGTGAGGGCTGGAACGGGGTGCACTCAGCCTCGTGAGGGCAATTGAGTAGCTGTCTGACGAAAACCAAGATTAACGGCCGAGGGGACCCAATGCGCTGATCACGTGTCACCCCAATATCTGCATGCCAACTGGCTGGGCAGCGGTCGCTTGGTAGGCTAAGCCCTTCATGGGATACTAAGTGGGATACATTTTCCAGTTTGTATTGTTTCTTGCATGGGTAAACAGAGGCACCGCCTTCTATAATTCCCAAATTGGCAAAACAGGAACTAGGCATCTAAAAGCAGTTCGTATTGACTATTTCCACACCCGTGAAATTCCTCGTGGTAAATCATACCTGCTGAAAGATGTAGAAGTGAGTGTTTCCCGTATTAAGTTGTATGTGTAGTGTAACCAATGACTGGTAATGAATTTAACCAACGAATTCTTCACTAATATTTCATTAAACTACGGTATTTCAGATGCCTAGGAAGTGCTGTGTGCCTGGCTGTAAGTCAAATTACGGCAGAACTATTAAAACAATTACTTGCTTATATTACTACGTTTTGATCACACTTACAGCGAGGTGGACATTCAGTGCCCAGTAATTTAGTTTTGGTATATATCTTCACGTGGCCTCTATATTCCAGGCCTACATTATGAACTGTACTCAGTTGACAAGTGCCTTAAAGTAGATTTCATTAGAAAGCTACCAGTAGGCCTACGTATTTTTAAATTAAGTGTCCTGTGGAGCATTATTGTTAGACTGTCAACATGAACCTTGGAGGTCTATTATGACTATGATGAATGCAATGTGGACAAAAAGTGAAGGATTTATTATCTAAGGCACTAAGTTCATTAGAATAGATTTAAATATATTTTTTCTGAGCACGTCAATGACGGCAGTGAGCATAGCAGCAAGAAAAGAAAACTTCAGACATTGGGACATTGAGGAACAGTACAGCATTTTATTATTACCTTATCGGGAATTGACAGTACTGTGCCTGTTTAGACCAAAGCCCAAATACCACATACGCATATTATCGAAATCAGCTCAGCACGAGATCCAACATCTCATGGCTATATGGGAGAAAACTAAATAAAAGGCTGGCTTCGCTGACTTCGATTCTGTGCAATAGTATTGTACCCGAAATTCGCATAGCCACTACCTATGCCCGAGGATGGGGAGGATCGCAAGGACTGCTGATACCCAGCTAGATAGATCAACATATCCCGCTAGATAGACAGCTTAGACAGTTAGGAACTTCTCGGAACATCGATATCAAAACACGGTCGCAATACTAACTAGATACAATTTAAAAAAAAACTCCTACAATAAAGTATGGTAGGTAGGACGAAACTCTCGGATCACGAGAGTGCATGGTTACAAATTATGTGGGCGACTGTATCTTGCCAGCAGTACCACCGCCTTTGATCGTTAAATGAAGAATCATATTTCATTTACAAAAAGAAGGGGAACAGGCAGAATAATGAGCGCCTGCTAACGTTTATTCATTAAAAAACACAACAAAAATTGAACACACAAATAAACGTTCTCTGCAAAATAATTAAATATCTGCGAATTTCGTCGCATCTAAGGACCTTTCTTCGTCCTGACATAAATAAAATCACAATAACCTTTAAACTAGACACTGGTCTAAAATATTTAGGCTACCTGGATCACCTAATAGATCCTCTCACATATCTGAGTATCGCTTAAGCTCAGATCTGACTAACGTTTACATATCACATACCCTACATAATACAAAAAAATCGATAGATCATCATGAATATTAACTCGTTTCAATAACACTTTAATTAACTTGAATATAGTTACTATTTTACAATTTATATACATTATGTACAACCATCACGACCTGCATGATGTTACTTTATAGATCATAAATAGATCTTCTTAGATCTTCCCTTAAAAACTTCCTTTATTTCCTTAATACACAGAATCGTCACCTAAATCATTTCTTTAAAGTATATTTCCAGACCAGTGAACACATGTCACGACTAGGGGCGCACCCAGGGGGGGTCTTTGGGGGCTTAAGCCGATCCCCCCCCCCCCCCCCCCAACCTGGGAACACTTTAAAAACATTGATGATATACGGTATATCAAGAAAATTGATTGCATAACGGGCTCCAGAATGTTTAGTGTTGGAACGTTGGAACATTTTGCGATTTTCTACTGGTTTAAAATAGAATTATGTTAGGCCTATATTTATGCAACACTTCAGTGATAATAATATATATTGTAAACACGATCGGATATTTCCTGCCGTAGTCGTAACTATGCTCGGAGCAAGATGCGCGTGGGACAGCGGTGAAAATTTCTCTCCTCAAGGTATTGTGCTGTGCTCTGTGTCGGCGTCAAGTCAGTAGTGGTGTTTGTAAACGTTGATTCGTTGATTGTTGTTGTGTTTGTATTTTCTATTGGCTATTGGCTATTGGTGTTCGTAGTGTGTCCAATTGGAGTAGTAGTAATGGGAGACAAAAGAAAGTCAAACATGCAAAACTACTTTAAACCGTTAAAAACTTAGACCATAAATTCAATAGATGGCTGATGACGTCACATTGTTGAAACCAACATCTCGATCAGCTGACTGAAGGGAACTGCGGATAGTGATAATAGAATTATCCAATATGGAGCTCCTTTTGTATTCCTTGACGTTGCTTAGCATTCGCCATTAGCCAATTGTAGTCGGTCTTGAGCCTTTACCCTTCAGTCAGCTGATCGAGATATTGGTTTCACGTCACAGTACAGGCGCAGTGCGGCAATGCGCCCTCTATTGTATTTATGCTATAAGGTTAAAAATCAATAAATATGATGTGGTTAGTGTTAGTGAATGTGGCAATCCTTCAACGAGTAAGGAACTCAGGGGCGGATCTAGGGGAGGGCGAGGAGGGCGACCGCCCAAGGCCCCGCGTTCCGAGGAGCCCCGCGCCATGGATTTTTCTACATTTAATTAATTAATTAATTAAGTTATACTTTTCAAACTAATTTATAATTCATATTCCTTTTTTTCAGTGCAGCTATGACCTCCCGCGACCGTTTAGCAAGTTAAGATTTCAGTGAAATAATAGAAGACTTCAGCCGGGGGAAAAAAAGTCGCAAAGTAATATTTTAATGTTTCATAGTTTACATAATCTTCAAAACTATAGATCGATAAGTCTGCTGCCAAGTCTATACAAACTGTTCACAAAAATATTAACTAAGAGAATGTCAAAATCACTAGAGGAAAACCAACCTATAGAACAAGCAGGTTTCTGATCAGGATTCGGCACAGTAAACCAACTCATTGAATAACCGCAAGAATTCAACCTTAAAGCATAACGTATAGAATAAGAAGTGATATCACTGGCCTAGTACGCCTGGTCCGCCGCAGCGCAGCGCTGGCTCCGATTTGTGATGTAAGTTAGCATTGGCGCTTACGAGACTTTTAAAACCTTGCGACCTGTTTTACATGTTAAAACACCGCAAGTCCTCATAGGCGCTAATAAGTTCGATTTCTCCACTTACTTTACTGTGCCCAATTATAATTTAATAAGTCGTCTCCTGTAATAGTCCAGTTTCGACAATAAGCGAAACAGAGAGCAAGTTCAAAATGCAATTAGTTTTGCCAGCTATTGGTAAATTTAAAAAAAGAACGGAAAAATTAACCTCGCTATCAGAAAGGATTTCTTCACATTGTTACAAATTTTACATTCCCTTAACAGACTTGCAACACAGAAAAAAAAAAGCCGTACGAACGCAACTTTCAAATTTACCGTAGATTACTATAAAATTCAATAATAACCATAAATTTCACTCCACAAACACCGAAATCAGTAAACTACCATCATTTCAGAAGAACTTAACAGTAAACAGACATAGAAGGCATAGTCATGACCCCTTCATGGAGTAGGCTATTGCCTAAACCCGATCACGGCTCCTTCAACTTTACATTAGAATATTACAAAAATCAATTATACCCATAAATTTCACTCCACAAACACCAAACTCAATAAACTACCATCATTTCAGAAGCACTTAACATTTAAGATACATAGAAGGCATAGTCATGACCCCTTCATAGAGTAGGCTATTGTCTAAAACTGATCACGCCTCCTTCAGCATTACGGTACATATATGTTTTTTAACTCATTGTCTTTTTATTCTCATCCCTTTCTTCACAGAAGTAGTCTTTAATGGCTTCAAGAGCATTTTTATTTACACCATACTGGACAAATACTTAGGCAAATTAGGAAATATATGTGGAACAGAATAGTCTTTCAATCGCCAGTTGGTTCTTGGGAGAAGTAATACTTCCTTCCCTTCTATCACAAATTTGTCAAATTTAACAATTAAATCTTCTGAAAAGTGAGCATCACAGATGTAGGACTTTTCAGTAAGTTCCCTATCCTTCCCTGGTATGGCCCCTTTGCACTTGATAAATCGTTCCTTATCTTTAGGAGGTTTGAAAAACCGTCTGACCTCTTTACAGTCCTCATAGCTAGATCTGCATCCTGGTACAAAAAGCAAGACATCTTCACTACTCACATTAAGCACTCGTGAAAATATATGGGCTAAACTGCTGTTTACTTACATTAAATAACAATAAAATTAACACACGAAGATAATGTCGACACACGACAAGAAATTAAATTCCATTTCAGTTAATGCTTCCTACAATAGCATTTCAGGTATTAATACTATGAAGTAATAGTGTAAGCACTTGTATATCAATAAACGATTGCACAGAACACCACCAAAATACTCCGACCGGTTAAATACTTAATATATCGCACATAAACACATAAACATATGTGGAAATCAACAATCTCAAGTCGACCGTAGCGCTGCGTAGCGGCGAGTGCCAACCCGATCCGTATTCATTACATGCTATTGAGGGAGAAGAGATCACACTTTATATTCTATTCGTTATGCTTAAAGTCTATATTGCATTTATAGACTACAACAAAGCCTTTGACTCCGTGGAACACAAGTATGTTCTAGAGGCCCTAGATAACCAAAACATACAGAACAAGTATATCAGACTTCTAGAAAAAATCTACGAGGGTAGCCAGGCAAAAATACGGACAGAAATGGAGGGAAAACACTTCGAGCTAGAGAGAGGAGTGAAATAAGGAGACCCCCCTCTCGCCAAAACTATTTACATGCCTGCAGGAAAACCAATTCCGGAAAATGAAATGGAAAACAAGACACGGCATCAACATAGATGGACAAAACCTGTCACACCTACGGTTTGCAGACGACATCATACTGATGGCAAAATCAGCATCAGACTTAGAACAAATGGTAACAGCATTAAACAAGGTCAGCAACGAACCCGAGGAAAACGAAACTGATGTCAAATGCGCTACTGAAGGAACTGTTAACAAGGACTGCAAGCATAGAAAAACAGCCAAGTTGTTCGTCAGAGAAGGGCTCAGAGGCAGTGGTGGATCCAGGCCTTGCGGGGCCATGGGCGATACGATAAGGTGGGGCCCACAACAATAGAAAGTAAAAACACATCAAATCAAATGGAAAATAGTTTGGTAATAATAATAAAATAAAGAATAGTTACAATATTTTAAATACACTACAGTACATTATTTTAATAATATGAAAGAAACCTTTAAGTCCCCTTGAAGAAGATTATAATAATAATAATAATAATAATAATAATAATAATAATAATAATAATAATAATAATAATAATAAATACAGGCAATGGCCTCCTGCCTAGGCAGGGATATTGCTTCATTACACTCATTAGGTGAGTAGTCCTTAATGTGAGTTTGCATTCACAAATTCTCATAGTGTGTTTCTTTTGTTTTTGTATTTCTCATAGTGTTCTTCTTTTGTTTTTGTATACCGTACAAGTCAAACGTACTTTTTTGAATATAACCGTCTGTTTCCGGTTGTGACCAATGGATGTCGGTGTTTGTTTCTTCTCCCATCAATTGGAGTTTAGAACTGTATTTAGTAAACCCTTTTTACTAATTATTTTATGACAGGTTATGAGCCCAGTTAAACGCTTATTGCTGTTAATGTGTGGACTTTGTGATGGGAGAATGTCGGTTGTTAAAAGGTGTTGATATGTGCGGCGCACATGTGGACGGCAGTTAAGTGTGCATCCAAGATAGTTTTTGGTGAATTTTGTGGACGATTTTTCTATTTTTTGAGGACTATTTGTACGTTTTAAGTATACATTCAAAATAGCAAAACTAGCAATTGGATAACAACAGGGATTATAAATTCATGTCAAAGAAAGAAATTTCTACACAAATTATATAAACAATACCACACAACACCTGAATTCAATTTATACTACAAAAAATACACTAGCATATTAAATAAGGTAATAAGACTAGCAAAGAAAATGCATAATGATAATTTTATTTCCCAATCATCTAATAAAAACAGGGCTATCTGGTCTGTAATAAAGAAAGAAACTGGAAAATCTGCTAAAATACAAAGGAACATTACACTGACCAGAAATAATAAAGTGATTAATAATCCAGAGGAAATAGCAAACACTTTTAATGACTATTTTCTGGAAATTCCGCAAAAATTATTAAATAAATCACAGGTAAATACACTAAATTCTAATAATAAAATAAATATATGCAGTGATTCTTTATTTATAAATCATGTCACAAGTGAAGAGGTAAGAATAGTTATAAAAGAGCTAAAAAATAAATTCTGTGCTGGCATTGATGGCATCCCTGATGCAATTTTAAAGAAATGTGCAGAAAATATAATAAATCCACTTACGCACTTAATAAACAGTTCAATTCTCTCAGGAACTTACCCGGATATTTTGAAGTTATCAAAAGTAATTCCAGTGCACAAAAATGGTTCAAAAGATGAATTAGATAACTATCGTCCTATTACCTTACCAACTGGTATTGCAAAAATTGTGGAAAAAATTATGTATAAGAGACTGATAAGTTTCATAGAAAAAAATAAAATATTATCAAACTCACAACATGGATTTAGAACGGAAAAATCTACACAGACAGCAATTTACGAATGTAGTAATAGTATACTGAAATTAATTGACAATAAGGAACATGTAACTGGCCTATTCTTGGATTTATCGAAAGCATTTGATGTAGTTGACCATAAAATCCTCCTTACCAAACTAAATCAATATGGTGTTAGAGGTCTAGCTAATAAATGGATAGAGTCTTACTTAACAAGGCGTAAACAAATAGTAAGCTTGAGACACAAGGATGATGGAACCAAATTACTTAATGAAACATTGTCCAATGAGGGAATTATTGAATTTGGAGTACCCCAGGGATCGGTTTTGGGCCCACTACTCTTTCTTCTATATATCAATGATATAACACAGAACGTTCATTCACATAAGGAAATTTTGTTTGCGGACGATACAACACTCGTAATAAAAGGTGAAACTAAACAGGTCATACAGCAGTCTGCTGACTCCGTTACAGGAGAGTTAACCAAATGGTCACAAGATAATCGCCTCATAATAAACTATAAAAAGACAGTATGTCTAAATTTCCACACTATACAGAATAGGAATCCTGCGATGCCCAATATAACATTAAATGGTCATCAAATAGAAAATAAATCAGAAACAAATTTTTTAGGACTATGGATACAACAAGACTTGAAATGGAATAAACATATACAATATCTGAATACTAAACTGAACTCGATGTGCTTTGCGTTACGTATTTTGAAAACCTGCACTAGCATGCACACATTAAGAAATACTTATTTTGCTTATTTCCATTCATACTTAAGATATGGGATCATATTTTGGGGTATGTCGCCAGATGTACTAAGCACGTTTAGGATACAAAAGAGAGCGATTAGAATTATGGCAAATGTACACTCTAGAGAATCATGTAGACCTCTGTTTAAAGATTTAAACATTCTCCCACTGCCCTGCATATATATCTTTGAAAGTATTATGTTTTTTAAAAAGAATTTAATGAATAAAGATGTTTTTCTTAAAACAAACAATGATGTTCATAGGCATAACACAAGACAAAATCAAAACATTCATATTTCACACACACACACACACAAGCATATATCAAAAAGGAACTTTTCACACTGGAGTTAAATTATACAATAAACTACCCCAGTATATAAAACTGGCCCCAAAAATAAAAACCTTTGATAGAATGTTGAAAGCTTATCTGCAGTGCCATTGTTTTTACTCAGTAGTTGAATATTTTAGCGTATAGGAGTGATGGAATCTATAACTATATTTTACTTTTTTAATTTAATTTTAATACCTAGCTGTATGTTGTTGTATTTATAGAATTAAGTTTTCATATTATGATAATAGAGTGAGGTGTAAATAGTTGTGCAATAAGATTGTATCTATTAAGATTTGCTATTATAATAAGTTATAAATAGTTTTAATCTTAGTAATATATACCTGTTAGTTCTTTTATTTTATGCATGTAAATTCTGACGTGTCCTATATCAAAAATGTATTGAATGCATGTATTTGATCAAATGGAATTAATAAAAATCTATCTATCTATCTATCTATCATGGATTCAGCTACGGGAAGCAGCGAGCGAGTAGTTGCAATAGTGAGGTTACAGGACGACAATTGGGAAGCGTGGAGCACCCGAACAAAGGCATTCCTTCAAACAAGGCGTCTGTGGGACGCGGTTCAAGGTTTCCCAGGAAAGACCGATACAGGAGAGGTAGAAGATACACCCGTTGAAGAGTACTCCGAGACCCAACTGGGCAAAGATCAAGACGCGAAAAACTTGCTCATAGGTTTGGTCACCGACCCTTTCCTAGGTGATATCAAAGAAGCGGAGACAGCTAAGGAAGCATGGCAGAATCTTCTGACTTCATGTTGCGATACCGGAGTCCTTCAAATTGTGACGATGTTAGAAGAATTGTGTCTTTTTAAGAAAACTAGTGACATTAGCATCCGTACATTTGTTGATAAAGTGCTTACTTGGTGTGCACGGTTGGACGATGTAGGTATAAAATTTACGGATAAGGCCAAAGCTGCTTTTATTCTCAGAGGACTGGAAAGGCGGGAGTACGAAAATTTGATACGTTCATTGGAAAGCAATGAAGAAAACTTAAGTGTAAAGGTAGTGCGAGCCAAACTATTGTTGGAGGAGAGAAAGAACAAGTTGGACAAACTAAAGATGGAGCGAGAACAGGAGACTTATGCTAGGCTGAAGAAGGAAGAATCTGAAGGTGAAAGCGTGAAGGCAATGGTGGCAGCCATGCGCTTAAATTCCAAGGGGGTCGTCAACAGCAGCAAAAGTGTCAACAAGCCAACAGGTAGTGGTGGATTCATGTGCTACAAGTGCCAAGAACAGGGGCATATTGCGAAGTTCTGTGATTTAGTTCATGAAGCAAGAAAGAAAGGTTCAGTTTTGTGTTTTAATTGTGCCAAGATAGGTCATACTTCCCGGAATTGTAGTAATGGACGCAAGGAAAATGTTAAGGTTAAGAATCGTGAGGTTATTGCCACGGTAAAGGACGATGAGGCGGCAAACGAATGTGTTCAGGTTAATGCTAGTAGTGTTAAGGTAAAGGCTTATGTGACAACTGAAAGCAAGGATGATGCATCTGATTGTGTATGCAGGTGGTATGTAGATTCAGGAGCCACTGAGCACCTGACACCTTATAAGGATATTCTGTATGATTACACCCCAAAGGTTTCTGGTAGTGTAGACACAGCTGATGGATCCGTAGTTAGTGTATGTGGTATGGGAAGTGTGCTTATGAAGCTATCTGACATGTGTGGAGGTTCTTTTCTGAAACTGAAAAGAGTGTTGTATGTCCCAGGTCTTCAAGACAATTTAATATCTGTAGGTCAATTTGACAGGAAAGGTGCAGTCGTAACCATTAAAGATAGCAAAGTTGTATTGTCAGATCATGAGGGTATATTCATTTCCTGATTCGGCTACTTCGTGTTCAAACACGTCACCTCCACAATCTTTCTGCTCGACAAACACTCCAACTGTTCTAGGATCACAATCTATCTGAGTTACAGGTTTTTCCTGGGATCCGTAGTTAGTGTATGTGGTATGGGAAGTGTGCTTATGAAGCTATCTGACAAGTGTGGAGGTTCTTTTCTGAAACTGAAAAGAGTGTTGTATGTCCCAGGTCTTCAAGACAATTTAATATCTGTAGGTCAATTTGACAGGAAAGGTGCAGTCGTAACCATTAAAGATAGCAAAGTTGTATTGTCAGATCATGAGGGTATATTCCTTACGGGTGAGGCTGTTGGAAATATGTATGAGGTAAATTGTGATTATTTTATGGTAGAACAAGGGAAAGAATTTGCTTGTAATGACGAGGTGGAGGTTGTGTATGCTAAGAGCAACAAAGCTGTAACTAGCGGAATATGCCATCAGCGTTTTGGCCATGCTCTGAACATTCCAGATCGTGATTTTATACCCAAGGAAAAGAATCTTGATTGTGATACTTGTAAACAAGGTAAAATGAAAAGACTTAAATTTAATGAAAGAGATCATGTATCTCAGAAGCCATTAGATGTTGTGTTCTCTGACGTATGCCAGCTAGAGCACCCATCGATTGGAGGTAGCAAATACTTCATTACATTTACTGATGATTGTACCAGATTCTCATATGTAAGGTTTCTTAAGCATAAGAGTGATGCATTTAATGAGTTTCTCAAGGTTAAAGCCCTAATTGAGACAGCACAAGGGACCAAGTTGAAATCTTTCCATTCAGACAACGGTGGAGAGTATTTAAGTACAGAGTTGCTTCATTACACTCATTAGGTGAGTAGTCCTTAATGTGAGTTTGCATTCACAAATTCTCATAGTGTGTTTCTTTTGTTTTTGTATTTCTCATAGTGTTCTTCTTTTGTTTTTGTATACCGTACAAGTCAAACGTACTTTTTTGAATATAACCGTCTGTTTCCGGTTGTGACCAATGGATGTCGGTGTTTGTTTCTTCTCCCATCAATTGGAGTTTAGAACTGTATTTAGTAAACCCTTTTTACTAATTATTTTATGACACTTAAGAGTAGTGAGGCATGATATTCTCTGTTCTTGAATTGTTCTTATAGCTATTGATATATCTATTCCTAACCTAGTTACAGTATTCTCTATGTGATGTATTTTGTATCTAGTTTATGTCCTCTATGGAACCTGGTCAGAGTGTATATATGCTTTTACTCTGTGACCACAGTATAGATATCTATCTGTGACGACGTTAGTTATAATTTTTGTTCATTGTGTTAAGATGTAGATTGAGATGTGTGTGCATATTAAGGTGGTATAATATCCAGTGGCGGCCGGTGGTATTTCAAGCTGGGTGTTGCACCAAAATCTCTGATGTCGCAATTTTGTATGGGAAGTTTACACATGTAACAAAATGAATTAACGTTAGATAAACTACAGTTCTATACAAACTGAAATACATGGGTTTTCCAGAATAACTGTACGTTCGACAAATAGACAAATTTTAATGGCTCTTATGGGCTTCTTCCTATAGGAATTCATAAACAAATCAGATGTATGTATTTAAGCCCTATGCCTGAGTTAATAGGAAAAATTTAAACACAGCAGGTTGTCTAAGGTTGGGTCTCAATCTCCGGGATAATAAACATTCTCAACATAAAAACATGGCAACCGAAAAGTTTGTACGTTAACGAAATATGTTATTACTAACAAAGACGGGCACATATTCTGCATAAGGATAGGATTTTTATCATTTTAAATGATCTTGTCGACTTCGTAGTCACGCTGGGGTCTGGCGTTACGTTACGGTGACGGGACGAAATGTACCGAGAATGCACTGAGGTGTGTGACGTCATAGTACTGCTTGAGCATCCTCCTTTACCCGCGCGCTCCGGTGAACGAGACGTCATCTAGCCAGCTACCTCCTTTGACCTTGGTTTGCACTTGCTAACGGACTTTGAGTTCACGCAGCATTTGTAGCATTTAAAATTATATAAAGTCTAGTCTTTCAGACTGACTATCAGTCTTTTTTTTTACTATAGCTTGAACCCCATCAGAGGAATCAGCCATGAAATGCGCTCTGTCATACAACTGCGCAATTCATTTTCGCGGAGTTTCATTCAATTTCTGCTTCTTTAATTCATCCAGTAAACACGCTGCTAATGTGTGTGCATCATGTTTTGTTTGACTCTTACTACGTATCGGTACACAACAGCCATCTGAAATATGTTTGAAATATCACTAGTTTCATCTGCTATAATGGCTAAAATTTCCGATTCCTTTATTTGCTTTGATACTTCTTCTTGGCAAACCTCCAACATAATCTTTAAAAGTTAATTTTGAATTGTTTTGGACGTTCCTTTGAAAACATTTGCCCTTACCAAATGACCTTTAACACAGCATCCAACTCAGCGCTAAAATTAATTAGTTCTGTCATAACACCTGGATTTGTTGATGTTACACTTTCATCATGATCACGCAAGGCCAGTTCGAAAGAGCCATAGAAACGAATACAGTTTATTACAATATTTAACACATACCTATAGTGCCTAACTTCTTCGTTATATTCCGCAATTTACCTTCTATAGGCACTGTCCAATTGTGCAGCTTCGTTAACAGTTCCAATACGTATCAATTTCAAACAGCTGAAGATTGGTTGGTTGGTTCCTCAGTTTAGGAGCTGCGACAACGCAGTCCTGTAGCCCCCTGTACTTTGGGTGTGTGGAGAAACTGTCTGATAACCGGCGTTAATTGTGATTGTTGTATTAGTGAGTGTTATCTGTTTTTAATTCAAGTGAGGACTGCAGACATTGAATTTCAAGCATTTCCTACTTTTGCCGCCAAAGGCCACCGTAAACGACTACTAGCTCAGAACTTGATTACTAGACGCCACCGCAGCCGCCTCCTGGCGACGAACGTTGGAACCTAAGAGCGTTGTTCAAAATTTTAACCTATAATTTAGCTTCACACAGGTGTAATAAGTGGAAGGTTCTATAACATGCCATAAATCTATGACATGGGACCGCCGGCTTTACTTCCCCTCCAAAGGAATGCACACTGAGGGATTTTTAACGCTCTTAAAAATCCGACGACTTCGGCCGGGTTTGAACCCGCAATCTTGGGCATAGAGGCTCAGCATGCTACCAACTACGGCACCGAAGCCGCTCAGCTGAAGATTCATGTTTCTTTATTTTAGGGATTAATTTCCGTAACTCCTATTTTGGTCCACGCGGATTCTCCACAAACAAACATGGAAAACAGAATAAAGCGTTTTTTATATCGCATTCACATAACCAATTATTATTGCCTTAAATATCTCCTTTAAACGCCCTCGTATACTTATATTTTGGACAATTCTTATCCGGTAATGGTCTACCGAGTGTAAGTTTATCGTCATCAGGGAGCTGGGAAAACTGTCTAACTAGTAAATTACTTACTCTATTAATTTTTACTCACACTCCACAATACAATTAATGTTTCAAACTAAACATTCCGTTAAAATAAAATACTTACTTACAAGATGCACAGATGATAAATCAGGGTGCTATATCGGAAACACTGAATTTTGCTAGCCTAGAAATTTCGTAGTGAATGCATAGGTCTACTCACTATCAACCAAACAATTATATAATAATAATAATAATAATAATAATAATAATAATAATAATAATAATAATAATAATAATAATAATCTACTGTACTTATAGCAATGGTAGCGTTCTTAAGCTCGCTTCACAGAACAATAAAATTGACAAAAATATTAAATGAAGTTATGATGAGAAAACATCTACCGACAGTAGTGGCTACGCTGGCTAAAGCGCAGCATTAGGTCATGGGGCCAAGTTCTCTGCTGACTCGGTAGACGCGTGGGTTCGAGCCCCACCGTCGGCCGTCCTTGAAATGGTTTTCCGTGGTTTCCCATTTTCAACACCAGGCAAATGCTGTAACGATACCTTCTGACAGGCCACGGCCGCTTCCTTCCACATTCTTGCCCAGTTTCATTCACCATCATTCATTTCATCTCTCATTAACTCCTCTCATGAGGTTGGCGTCAGGAAGGGCATCTGGCCGTAAAAACCATCGCCACAAAGACTTCCATCGCATCTCATCCCCGACCCCGTTGAAAAACGAGAATAATAAGAGGTAGACATACATACATGATGAGAAAACATCTAAAAATAATTGGCTGTGAACCAACTAATGTCTCCTTATGAAATTCCGATATTTGTATTGTTGTGGGTGGTGTAGCATTCCCTATTGGTGTGGGAAAGAAACTACCCTTCAGGGGCAGATGACCTCGTAGTTCCTCCCCTTAAAACAACAATAACTAACTAACTAAATAACTACGGTAACTAACTAAACTACCCTTCGCGGGGTAAGAGAAATCGAGGGTG
This sequence comes from Meconema thalassinum, assembly GCA_946902985.2. NCBI lineage: Eukaryota > Metazoa > Arthropoda > Insecta > Orthoptera > Tettigoniidae > Meconema > Meconema thalassinum. Next base: position 219,320,218 of record OX336390.1, on the reverse strand, counting down.
TTGTCATTTCCAAAGAGTGGTGTAGTCTAACGGTGCCATTTGGAACTGAGTGTTGCCAGGGGGCTGGCAGCTCGTCTGCAACTCCCTACAACCCATGCTGGCCGGCATGCTATGCACAAGCCTGGCCTCGTCCTTGCCGGCCGCGCTGTCTACTTGGGAGTCGCCACAATAGAGCTAACCCCCTGGAGTTTGATTTGAAAGCGGCAGCTTTTATATGTACAGTGTGAAGCATTAGGATAAATAATATCAAAATATCGATGATTTTAACACATTTTTGAGTGCATTAGATCTATAAAACTAAAAAATTAAAGGAAAAGAAACGACGAATTTGGTGTATAATTATTGGGAGTTGTGCAACGCTGCAACAATGTCACCAGCCGCCACTGATAATATCCTTTATTCAAACACAATAGCTATAATGTGCTTTATTCAAAACATAATAGTTGGCGACGAGGAATTGGGACTTGATTCTCCGATACAGATATAGCCTACATCAATGAAGTACGGCATTTACGTCGTCTGTTTCAACGGCCACGTGAGTAAAATCAAGAATCAGGCAAATCGACATGAAATGTACACAGAGTACTTGTAAACGATCCTAAGCAACTCATCGTATATTCAGCTGCGTGTGCCTGCATGCCACATATTCAAAATAATATTTATCACAGTTCGAACTTTGAGGTTATGCAATGTTTTCTTCTCAAGCCCAGGACAATATTCGGGCATCGATCACTACCCAGTGTGCTTTAAATTGGTTATCTAGAAACATTTTATTATATTTGAACTGTGATTTTAAAAATTATTTCGAAGTTCCGTCAAGATGGACGCAAATCTGTTTCAACAATTACTGAACATTTTTACTGATTCTCAAGAGAAGTTACTTGAAAAGTATCAAGCTCACCAGTCCGTCACAACCCCACAAGCCACTAACATCACATCTTTTGAAATTTTTGATTCTGAAAAGGAAAAATTTGTGTCGTATTTAGAACGATTTGAAAATTACGCAAACTTCAACAATGCCACCGATCCAACAAAGAAAACTCAACTCTTGTGTACATCAATAGGGGCAATTCATTATTACAATCTCTCTGCATTTTTAGGCCCTGATAAACCAATTAAGTCTCTCGGTTATAATGACCTAGTAAAGCATTTCAAGCAAATACTGTAACCTCAAGTCTCAACCGTGGTTTCCCAACACTATTTTTTGAACGTCAATCAAAAGGAAAGTCGAAATATTGCAGGATTTGTTGCCACTCTTAGAAGCCACTTACTAGACTGTGACTTTTATATTCAGTGTACATGTGACGTCAGAATTTCAATCGCGGATGTTTTTCTTCGTGCACAATTTATACGTGGCCTGCGAGATAATTGGATCAGAGAGAAACTTCTCCAGTCTAATGACACGAAATTTGATGATCTCCTGAAGAAAGCTATAGCCTTGGAAGCATCGCGGTATGAGAGTAATCAGCTGTCAAAACAGCTCACTGCACCGCCAGACACTGTAGAGGACACAAACCAAGTATCAAAAGCCACAGGTCCATATAATGACCGAAGTATGAATCAATATAGCAGTGATACTCAGTCACGTTTTGTTCAACAGCCTAGCCCAGGCTCTCACTCACGTTCACAGTCCAGGGGCTGCCGTAGTTCTGTCAATTATAGAGCACTAGGTATTGATGGATTATACCTGAATTGTGGAAATTCAAACCACAGTTCAAGAGATTGTCGCACAAACAGAAACTCTCTTAAATGTAGGTCATGTAGGAAAGTGGGACATGTTGCAAAAGTTTGTATCACTACACTTCTTCAACAGTCAAATACACACAACATTGCAACTGAGAACATAGATGACAACTTGCATGACCACCCTGAAACCAATTTCTGGATAGGACAACTGGAATGCATCGAAGATCTCTTTGATGTAGGACAAGAATCAGATAAATATTTTATCACTGTTAAACTCAACAATAAATCACAAAGATTTGAAGTCGACACGGGAGCAAAATATTCACTCATCCCAGAGAACGAATGTTCAACCTTGGGTCTTGGTTTGCCATTGCAGCCAACAAATGTCTGTTTTCGATCATATTCTGATCATGTTATCAAACCCAGAGGAAAAATTGTTGTCACAGTATCATACAAAGGAACAGAAATTGTTGCAGATATTTTTGTAGTTCCGCAAGGTCATGCCGCATTGCTTGGTCGTGTTTGGATCAGGGGCCTCGGCCTTGATCTGAAGGAAATTGGCAAAGACACAAATCAATCACTTCACACTGAATCTGTCAACTCAGTGCAGTCAATTCAGGATATTTTACATCAGTATAGTACAATCTTTGAAGAAAAAATTGGATGCGTTCCCGATATTGAAGTAAAACTGCAACTCAGAGAGGTGTTGAAACCTGTCTTCAATCGTGAACTTGATGTCCCTTTTGCTCTTCGGGAACGCGTTGAAAAGGAACTCGCTTCATTGGAATCAGAAGGAGTTATTTCTCCCACAGCTTTAAGTGATTGGGGATCGCCTCTTGTTGTTATCCCAAAACCGGATGGGGGAGTTAGGTTACGTGTTGACTACAAATGTGGAGTAAATTCAAGGTTGATTTCTGCAAACCATCCCATAAGACCAGTTAATGATGTTCTACATAGTCTTAGAAACTCAAAATGTTTCTGCAAGTTAGACTTATACAAGGCATATCTACATCTGAAAGTTGATGAAGAAGGTAGTATGATTCAAACTATATCCACTCACAAAGGAACCTTCAGGATGCACCGACTGAGTTTTGGCATCAAAACTGCCCCCTCAGAATTTAATAGGATATTATCACAGATCCTGCATGGTCTTCCAAAAGCTGAAGCTTATTTTGACGACATCATAATACATGGTACAACGAAGGAGGAGTGCACCAAGAACTTAATAGCCTGTCTAGAACGGCTTTCAAAAAATAATCTGCATTTGAACAAAAGCAAATGCTCATTTTTCAAGTAAAACATAGACTACCTAGGGCATATTGTGTCATATAATGAGATCCGCAAGTCACCAGAGAAAGTTCAAGCTGTGTCACAAATGTCACGCCCTAAAAACAATGAAGAAGTGAGACGCTTCCTTGGTATGGTGACTTATTATGCAAAGTTCATTCCTAATTTTTCAACGAAGTCCCACCCATTACGGCAGTTATTGCGGAAAGGTGAACGGTTTTTCTGGTCTGCAGCCTGAGAAGCAGCTTTCTTGAATCTCAAGTCCGAGTTATGTAGTGAACGTGTCCTTACCTCCATTCAACCCATCACTGCCTATCATCTTGTCAACCGATGCCAGTCCTACTGGTGTTGGAGCAGTATTAAGTCATGAGATGGATGGCCAAGAAAGACCCATCGCCTATGCATCTCGTGCCCTAACACCTGCAGAATGTAATTACAGTCAGCTTGACCGGGAAGCGCTGGCAATAAGTTTCGCCACAACATACTTCTACAACTAAATTTTTGCAAGAAATTTCATTCTTGTGACAGACAATGAACCTCTGTCTCGTATTTTTCATCAGAACAAGGGCCTGCCACAAATGACATCCGCAAGGCTCCTAAGATATGCATCGTTTCTCTCCGGGTTTGATTACACGGTAAGAGTGAAAAAAGGGAATGATAACGAAAATGTTGATTGCCTATCCCGAGCCCCTGTTGCATCTACCTCGCCAAACATTGAAACATCAATAAATGCAGAAGTTTCACAACTCTGTGCTGAAACGATCCTTCAAGTGTCAAGTGAAGCCATTACGTACCAAACTATCCGTGATAAGGCTATGTTAGACCCAGAACTTAGTGCCACCCTGCAACGTCTTCAACTCAATCCTTGGATGAACCATATACAGTTGAAAATTGTATTCTATTCCGTCAAGACCGAATTGTTATCCCAAAGAAACTACAAAGAAAATTTTTGGAAGAGTTACATTTAACACATCTGGGCATTGTGAAAACAAAACAATTAGCAAGACGATATGTCTACTAGCCGCAATTAGACAAAGACATTGAGAAGCTTATCAAATCTTGTGAAGAGTGCGCGCAGACTCGTTCAAATCCACCAAAAGCTCCAATACACCCCTAGGATGAACCAGAAGAAAATTGGGAACGCATACACATTGACTATGCGGGGCCATTTGATAACCACCATTTCTTGATGTGTGTTGACGCGAAATCCAAGTGGGTCGAAGTACGAATGGTGAAAGACGCTCCATCCACTGCAACTACTATCAGTCTGCTTGACAATATATTTACCGTACATGGGTACCCGAATGTCCTAGTGTCAGATAATGCCACTATCTTCACGAGTGATGTATTCAGATCCTATTGCAAGGAGAGAGGGATTTTTCAGAAATATATTGCACCAGGGCACCCAGCAAACAATGGGCTAGCAGAGAGAAACATCCAAACTTTGAAGAGACGACTTCGTGCTGCTGTAAATGACCCGGCACCATTATCGACTAAGTTACAGAACATCTTGTTTCAATACAGAGCAACGCCATTGGCATGTGGACAGTCTCCAGCTGGACTATATTTGAAACGTCGGCTACGTATATCGGTTGGATGCTCTACTTCCAAACCAAAAGCACTTGACTACGTCCAGTTTCTCACCCCCTGTTCGCTCTCTCAAAGTGGGAGAGAGAGTGCAAGTCCGGATTCACCAGAAAAACCGTGATATTTGGCAGTTTGGTGTTATACAAACTAAACTCGGCCAGCGTCACTATGATGTGAAATTGGATTCGGGACGAATTTTAAAGCGGCATGTTGACCAGTTATTATCGACTCTCGTGCCAAAGAAAGATAAGCATGTCACTTTTGCTCCAACAAATCCTGCAGTGCGTGGTGTTCCAAATATACCAACACCAACCCAGTCAAGACTAGAAAATAATGATATTCCTCCTGCAACCCACACTTCAGATGATACAAGGCAGACCATCCTGCAACCAGATGAACGCCCTGATTGAAACAGCCTTCCACCACCTGCTGATAATTATTTAAGAAGATCAGCCAGAGACCTCCTCAGTATCTGCAAGACTATGTGCCCAAATGAATATGAATAGTTCCTTTTATTTGTTTTTATATAAGTGGGGGAGACTATTATGTATCTAGTTTATGTCCCCTATGGAACCTGGTCGGAGTGTATATATGCTTTTACTCTGTGACGATGTTAGTTGTAATTTGTTCATTGTGTTAAGATGAAGATTGAGATGTGTGTGCATATAAAAGTGGTATAATATCCTTTATTCAAACACAATAGCTATAATGTGCTTTATTCAAAACATAATATGATGTATTCTTGTTCTTATATCTAATATTTGCAAAATTGTTAATGGTTCTAGCACGTTCACTTTATTTTTAGTAGAGTTTTAACTTCCTCAATACATTATCGCTATTGTATTTAAAGGTTCACTATGTTGCACTGAAATGCTACTTTCCTTTCCTCGCATATACTATGTTTTGAAAAGGAGCTTTTCTAGGGTCTTCCACTCTTGTCTGTCTCTTGCTCTTCTTGTCCATTGTGGTCCGGCAAATTTCTTGAATGTGTCAGCCCAGCCTGTCCTCTGTCTTCCTACGTTTCTCCTACCAGTACTGGCGTCCCACATCGTTAGTCTGTGTGTCCACCTCCTATGCTCCATCCTCGCTACGTGGCCTCCCCATTTCCATTTTAGTCTGTCCGCTGTGTTGATGACGTCTTTAGTACTGGTTCTTCTACGTATCTCCTCGTTCCTTATTCAGTCTTTCAGCATGATATTGAGGATTTTTCGTTCCATCCTGCGTTGGATTATCTGAAGCGTTTTTCTTTGCTGCGAAGTTAGTGATCATGTTTGGCATCCTTACAGCATTACTGGGATTACACATTTCTCTACAACTTGTGTTTTCAGACTTAGTTTCTGAGATTTATCTCCTAAAATGAATGTCAACGAACAGATTTTTTTCATGCTTGCCCCATTCTTCTTTTGATTTCCTTCTCCGTATTGTTATGGAATGATATGTTTTGGCCTAGGTATATATAGTCCTGGACATATTCTAATGTTTCACCGTCAATGTTTACTGATTTTTCTGTCGCATTTGTCATCAGTTTCGTTTTCCTCGGGTTCATGGTTATGCCAGCTTCGTTGCTGACCTTGTTTAATGCTGTTACCATTTGTTCTAAGTCTGATGCTGATTTTGCCATCAGTATGATGTCGTCTGCAAACCAGAATGGAACAGTTTGCCAGAGGACATTTTCAGCCCTTTGCCTTCTAATGTTGGAAAATTTAAGGAGTTGGTGAGAAAGCACCAGATCAGGAGCCAGTGACATGACATGAATGAAGAATAGTGTAAATTATCCTTATTCGTAATTTATATTTGTTTCTAATATTATTATTATTTTCTTATACCAATTATTCCTTGTATCTAAAATGTAATCTTTTAGTTGTATGAATAATTTATTTTGCTTAGTGTTTTTGTTGTTGTAATTTGCCACCATGGACAGCGTCCACATCTGCAAATAAATATATGTATGTATGTATGTATTGAACCCTTATTGATCTTCGATAAATAAGTATTCATATTTATTATTATTATTACTACGGCCCAGGCAGCACATAAGGAAGTCGACTTGGATATTAGGGAGGCCAGCATTTCGTAATGGTTGCAACCGAAGCTGAGTTGGTAGCTATTCCTGGGGGACGGCCAGAATTAGTCGAGTTCAAGGCCAAATTGTGCAACTACTGTACCAAAATTGGAGACATAAAGGGAGAATCACGAGGTCCTCTCAACGAACATACGATTGAATCAGCCAATCGCAAGAGACCAAGCCGTGACCACGAGGTGGACGGCGTCAGTAGTAAAAAGCGCGCGGAAGTGTGTATCTAAGGAACCGCCGAAATTCTACTTCAGGAGCGACTTAAGGAAGCCATCGTAGGGGAATCTGATAGAAGAAGATTGGAAGAAATTTTAAGATTACATAAAGGAGCTTTTGACACCGTACCTGGGAAAGTTTTAAATTTTCAATATGCGATGCAGGTAACAGATTGGACCCCATTCAAAAGTAAATTGTACCCGATCCCAGAGAAGCATTTTTCTCAGGTGAAGGACATTATTACTAACTTATTAGATTCTGGCATGATAAGGAAAGCTGCAACTCCTTATCTGAACGCAATATTGGCTGTGACCAAGCCAAACGGATCAATTAGGCTGTGCCTAGACGCGCGAGTTTTAAATAGCAAACTGCTAGTTGAGCACGACCAAGCACCGAGGATCAAAGATGTTTTGAAAGGCTTCCGTGGGAAGAAGATATACTCAAGTGTTGATTTGACGAATAGTTTCCACCATCTTGAACTTGAAGAAAAATCCCAACTGTTGACGGGATTTTTATTCGATAATCAAAGTTATATCTGGTGTCGAATGCCCTTTGGCGTGAAAACTGCGGGATGTGCACTCATTAGAGCACTCGATAGAAATCTGACTGAGGAGGTCAAGAACTTCACCACGAGATATGTTGACATATTAATCGCTTCTGAGACAATGGAAGAACACTTGGTAAATTTAAATAAACTGCTGGACAACCTGAGGACCATGAACTTCAAGATCAACTTAAAAAAGTCACATTTTTGCCAGAGCGAAATTTTATATTTGGGACATATAATTGATGTCGAGGGCGTGCGGCCTAATCCAGCCAAGATTGATGCTATTAAGAAATTTCCCACACCTACCAAAGTCAAACATGTTAGAGCATTTTTGGGAGTGACAGGTTTCTTCAAAGAAAATTGCCCTGGTTACACAGAAACAGTAGCGCCTATGCAGGAGATGTTGAAGAAAGCGAATCGATGGTCGTGGAACGAGGAGTGCGACAGGTCTTTTAAAGCAACGAAGGATTTATTGGAAAACTGTGTGAAACTTGGATATCCGGATTTTGAGAAACAATTTATCATTCAAGCAGATGCTTCGTTAATTGGGATTGGTGCTATGCTGTACCAAGAGGACGCTGAAGAACCCAAGAAGAAATCCTATTTGGCATTTACGAGTCGTAAATTACGGAAACATGAGAGGAACTACACAGTTACGGAACTTGAGCTACTAGCAATTCTATATTCTCTCCAACAGTGGCGCAAGATGATCTATGGTTATTCCATCATTGTTAGAACCGACCACCATGCACTGACATTTTTATTTAAGACAACAATAGCAAGTGAGAGAGTTACGCGCTGGTCCATCTACATACAGCAGTTTGACATCACAATAGAGCATTGTCCTGGGAAATTGAACGTCATACCAGATGCCTTGAGTAGAAACCCTGAGGACGGAAACGAAGTAACAGCGGAAGTTCACAATATTACCTTGACACCTAAGGCTCGTGAGTTTTTGGCAAGATTGAAGGATATTCGGAAGGAGCAAGAAGCTGACCCATGGATGATGATGATGATAAAATTCTATAGGAAGGAGTTACAACCAAATTCACCGGAGTACCGGGAAGCCAGTGCTAAACAAGCGAGATTTCACTACTTGAATAACTTGTTACATAAGTACGTGGATGAGCATCATACTAAACTGCGGATCTTAGTTCCAGCATCACTACAGAGGGGATTAACTTGGCATGTTCACGAGAGCCTAGCACATATCGGCACGGATAAGACTGAAGCTACGATAGGGGAGACCTTTACTTGGCCCAAGATGAGATTCACCATTGTTGAAGTAATTAGAACGTGTGACGCTTGTCAGCGCACAAAGCCGAACAACTTTATTCTGAAACAACCTCCAAGACCACTATTACCGCAGAAACCATGCGAGATGCTCGCGATTGATTGCTTTGGTCCTTTAGTAAAAGGAAAGCGTGGATGCCGACACCTCTTGGTATGTGTCGATGTATTTTCGAAGATGGTCGTGCTATGTCCTATTCAGAAGACGACATCAAGACAAGTCCTTAGTCGAATTAAGAACAAAGTCATTCCGATGCTTGGGAAGCCGGAATCCATTCTATCAGATCACGGTACCTATTTCACAAGCAATGTTTTTAGGCAAGGTTTGGAGAGCCTAGGAATAAAACATATATTTTCAAGTATTCGTCATCCTTGTGGAAATCCGAGCGAAAGAACAATTCGCTGTGTCGCTAAATACTACAGAGTAATGATTCCTAACGAACACAATAAATGGGTAGACAAAGTAGGGGAAATTGAGATGTGCATGAACACTACTAAGCACGAGTCGACGGGTCAAGTCCCACTGATTGTACACCACAACATATTGCCGGAAAGAACGTGGGACAAGATCATTCCTTGCCCAAGGGATCCATTATTAGCGCATGATTTGCGAATCCAGCGAACGAGGGAGCACATGCGGAACCAAGCGGACCGAAGGCTGAGACGGTACCGAGGAAAGAAGTTTCACCGAGAGTTACAAGAACAAGAATTAGTGCTGGTTCGTAGACCACCGATCTCCGACCCTAAGAACAAAGTCTTCGCCAAATTCTGTCCGAAATTCATTGGCCCGTTCCGGGTAATTAAGAATCTGGGTAACAATGCCTACAGATTAGAAGAAGTGAGCACTGGTGCAAAATCTGTTTTTAATAGCGCCAATTTGAAACCGTACTACAGAAGGGAACCATTTGATGATTAGGAAAGATGATTATGCAGAATCTGTATTGCCAGAAATTTTTTTTTTTGAAAGCAAACACTCAAATCCACGGGGAGCGCGTGAGTACGCACTTTGTTTGTAAACAACGAGCAGCTGAGACGACGGGAGTGGCAACTACGTGAGGAGAAGGGGGAGACCTAATGAAAATATGAGTGACATTCCAGCGAGAAGGGAGCACACTAATTGAGTCAGAGGGGCATACACTCGAGCAGCTGAGTGAGATTTAAAGAGATGTGTTGTTACTACAGTGGATTTTGTTTTTGAAATCCAAACCAATAAATTGTTTCGAATTTCAAAACCTTGCTGAGGATAAATGAACCCTTATTGATCTTCGATAAATAAGTATTCATATTTATTATTATTATTACTACGGCCCAGGCAGCACATAAGGAAGTCGACTTGGATATTAGGGAGGCCAGCATTTCGTAATGGTTGCAACCGAAGCTGAGTTGGTAGCTATTCCTGGGGGACGGCCAGAATTAGTCGAATTCAAGGCCAAATTGTGCAACTACTGTACCAAAATTGGAGACATAAAGGGAGAATCACGAGGTCCTCTCAACGAACATACGATTGAATCAGCCAATCGCAAGAGACCAAGCCGTGACCACGAGGTGGACGGCGTCAGTAGTAAAAAGCGCGCGGAAGTGTGTATCTAAGGAACCGCCGAACGGATTAATCTCCGCTCGAGTAATTTGAGACGTTGGATTTATTTGGAGAAGAATGACACTAGCCCCATCTTTGTGAGACAAAAACTCTGGAAGTTTTTATCCGACTTTGCCCCACTCCTCCGCCCTTGTCAGTTTCTCATAAATAGTCTGGCCTGACGCCAATCTGAGTACTTATTGTGTGGAGCCTTCAGAGGCATACTCCACGCCAGTTTGAAGTGTGATTTTGACGCTCGAATTTATCTAAGTCTTATTCTTGTGGAGCCTTCAGAGGCATACTCCACGCCAGTTCGAAATATGATTTTTACGCTCTAAAATCAGTGAAGCTAATTTATTTTATGAGCTCTGGGAAGCTTAAGTCGTAGCGTTTGCAGTATCGAATTTTAAAAGCTATAATACATTTTGTTCTAAAATCAACTAAATTGTGTGATCTAAATATTTCACGCCAGCGCGTGATAAACTGTAACATTCTTTTAAAGACGACGAGTTCAACTTTAAGAGGGAAGTATCGTATCACCCTCATTAGCGCTTACCAGAACCGAAGTCCATAAGACGGGACGGAAATACCGGACGAGATAGCGACTGAGAGTGCAGCCAGGATTTTGAACTTGTTAACGAGCCAGTGGCGCGGACACGAGATGTATATTTTATGTATAAATTGTGTGTATTGTATGTGTTTTTATAGTGCGTATGTGCGATATAATTAGGGCCAGTCTTCGCTATTAATCGCAGTAGGACAATTGTGGGTGAACTGAGTAGCCTGCAAGCGATTATAGATAGGCAAATATTTTAACATTGAACTTTTCTGCCAAGGAGTCGAGACCAAGATGATCAGCACGTGGTTTGAAGTTGGGATGAGCTTCAAGAAATCAACGCAGACGACTACTATGGAGTGCTAAATTGTCCATAGGGCAATGGGTTGAGGAGGATGTCCTTAGTCCTACATGCAGAAGCGGTGATGTACTAAAATTGGATTATTTCAATTATGTAGTTAGATTTGGCCGGGGAACTTTGTAAATAGTCATGTTTTTCTTTCTTGTTTTTAGCTGTTTTTCTTGTACCGACACTATATGTTTAAATGTCCGTTGGCGCGTGGCCAAAGTGTTTGTTGATATTTTGATTTTTTTTTTCTTGAGTCATGTGTAATGTACGCGGCGTGCGTGCGTGATTTTTATCCTTGCAATTGCGGAACCCGTTACATTCGATAAATGGTGCTTTATTAACGTTAATATTTGAAATAGGAATGGGAGGAAATGATTGTAAAGCATTTTGCTGAACAGGTTATTATTCATGTTAGGGTAGCCGAGTGCACCAACTTAAAAGTAACTGTAGAACACCTTCGTTCTAAATTTGATAGATTTTTCTTGAGTCCTTTTCAGGTGACTAGTCACGGCATAGAACGATGGCGCCAGCATGTGGATATTATTTGTGTCTTTTATTTCAGGGTCTGTCACAACCCATACGTGTGATTCAGTGTGTGTTGATGTGTCTTGTGTGTGTTGATTCTACGTGAGGAGGGGGTAGTTGTCCTACCGCCCTTATATATTTTTTGCTGCTGTTGTATTTTTTTAGATGGAAAGACAGAGTGCTCTTGGGAGACTGCTGATTCTTGTCCATATGTTTTTCTGACACACACGTATTATTGTGCTTTGGGGCACATTTCTTCGAGGTTCGACCCCATGTTCTGGGAGGTCGAGGTTATTGACACGTGGGTTGACAGACATGCAGAGTTCCACAAACCGCCCGTTTCGCCTGTGACTTATTTTGATAGGCAGTCCTATTTGTCCGACTGAACCCTGTAAGCTTTCATGTAGCAAACCTGTTCATTGTGATGGCTAATTTTTAAGCCATAATTAATTGGGGAGTTCGCCATGTGTGTAACGGATTGTTGTACCTTGTATGGATAAGAATATTGTGATTAACGTAAATGTTGGCTGTTTGCCTATTGCTTTGTTGATGACTCGATTTCATGTAATTTTGTTTGTCACACCCGTGTGGTGTAGAAGTAGAGTATTTGTAAATTTTGACAGCGGTCATTTGAGTATTTTTTCTATTGGTCACGTGTTAATGTACTTGTGTTGATTTGTGTGAGAAGTCCTAAGTTTTTAGGCAGTAAATGTTGCTACGGCAATTTAAGTCCAATTTCACACGGAAATTTTGTGTTTGTTTATAGTAGATTTAGGAAGTGTCGATTTAACTTATGTATTATAGTTGTGTTCCCTTGTGTCGGTCTAGCTCTAGGAAATGCGGATTCGTTGTCTGAAGGGTCATTCTGGATGATAACGAATCACGCATTCAACGTACACATCGTGATGCATGTAGAACGGCGTACGCACTTATATGGTCATTTTTTTGTATCTTTTAATTTAAGGACGCTTGGTCCAGATAATTAATCTCTCCAGAGATAACGCCTAAGTTTTGTTTGGCATTTTTATTAAGCGGGAGTCAGTTGGGAGTTTTTGTTGTTAATTGTCTATGTAAATATGGTGATTTGTTATTAAATTCAGTTGTTTTAACCCTGGCTTCACTCTTTCCTGCATGTTATTTTGTTATATGTTACCCTGCAAGTTAATGAAGCGCCCTGACAGCAACTTACGAATATGACCTGTTACGCCCCGAATCTGAGTCTCATATGCTTCTTTGCAAGGGTTCAGTATGTATGTATGTATGTATGTATGTATGTATGTATGTAAAGGACAATAAACTAACCGTAGGTGTGTCAGGTTTTGTCCATCTATGTTGATGCCGTGTCTTGTTTTCCATTTCATTTTCCGGAATTGGTTTTCTAGCAGGCATGTAAATAGTTTTGGTAAGAGGGGGTCTCCTTATTTCACTCCTCTCTCTAGCTCGAAGTGTTTTCCCTCCATTTCTGTCCGTATTTTTGCCTGGCTACACTCGTAGATTTTTGCTAGAAGTCTGATATACTTGTTCTGTATGTTTTGGTTACCTAGGGCCTCTAGACCATACTTGTGTTCCACGGAGTCAAAGGCTTTGTTATAGTCTATAAATGCAATATAGACTTTAAGGTTGAATTCTTGCAGTTATTCAATGAGTTGGTTTACTGTGCTGAATCCTGATCAGAAACCTGCTTGTACTATAGGTTGGTTTTCCTCTAGTGATTTTGACATTCTCTTAGATAATATTTTTGTGAACAGTTTGTATAGACTTGGCAGCAGACTTATCGATCTATAGTTTTGAAGATTATGTAAACTATGAAACATTAAAATATTACTTTGCGACTTTTTTTCCCTGGCTGAAGTTTTCCATTATTTCACTGAAATCTTAACTTGCTAAACGGTCGTGGGAGGTCATAGCTGCACTGAAAAAAGGAATATGAATTATAAATTAGTTTGAAAAGTATAACTTAATTAATTAATTAAATGTAGAAAAATCCATGGCGCGGGGCCCCTCGGAACGCGGGGCCCTGGGCGGTCGCCCTCCTCGCCCTCCCCTAGATCCACCCCTGCTCAGAGGCAAATGTGAGCAGGCCTAAGGCCGTTGTAAGTAAACATAACATGGATTTGGACATTGGTTTAATTAAAAACAAAGTGTTGACGGACAATGAAAAGTTCTAAGTTTTGAATGACAAATGAGTTCCTCAGAGCAACCAACAACGAAAATTTTCGTTTTCATGGCTAAAGAAATATACCTGGCTTTCGTATTCTGGAATTGAAGACTCTGCATAATGTGTCCATTGTATGCTTTTTTTTTTCAAAAAAAGAAGTAGGTAAGAGTAACGCTCAACATACAGGAACTTGTTGAAGAATGTTTTTGTAACTGAAAAAAAAGCACTAGAAAAGTTTGAAAAACATGCAAACTCGCAGTATCATAAAGACTCATGTGTAAGCGCAGCTAACTTTAAAAGAGTTATGGACTGCCGAATGAAACCGATTGACAAAACTCTTGATAAAGGAGAAGACGTCCAAGCCCAAAATAACGTGAAAAGAATAATTCCAATAATAGAAACTATTATTTTGTGTGGCAGGCAAAATATCGCCCTTAGGGGCCATAGAGATTATGGTCAGTTTCAGATCGACAGCAAATCATTTGAAAATGAGGGGAACTTAAGAGGTTTGCTCAGAGCTAGAATTGAAGCAGGTGACAACAATTTGAAAGATCACTTTGGATCATGTGGCAAAAATGCGACCTATATAAGTTGGAATTTTCAAAATCAAGTCGTCGATGCTTGTAACCAAATAATAACTGAAAAAATAGCAAGTAAAGTAAAAGAAGCTAAGTTTTTTAGTGTTCTCGCAGATGAAACATCTGATATTTCAACTGTTGAACAGTTTTCTTTGTGTTTACGTTATGTAACGCCAAATACTTTAAATGGTTATCAAATATGTGAGCAATTTTTGAAGTTCATGCGTCTAACATCTACGGGTAGCGCATTGGCAAAAACATTGATTAAAGGTCTTGAAGACAGTAATATAGACATAAATAACCTACGTGGCCAGGGGTACGATGGGGCGGCTGCCATGTGTGCAAAGTTTAAAGGGGCTCAAGCGTGCATCCAAGAAGCTCACCCCACAGCAATATACGTGCATTGCGCTTCTCGTAGCCTTAACCTGTCATTGTCGACCGCGTCTGAGGTTGTATCAATCAGGAACTGCTTTGGAATAGTGGAGAAGTTGTGGGATGTTTTTAACACCCCTAAAAGACAAGCAGTTTTAAAACAGTGCATTGAATCTGAGGTAAATCTTGAAACCAACAAGAAAAAACTCCTGCAGCTTTGTCCAACGAGATGGGTACAAAAGCACGATGCTATTTTTGTTATGAAAGAACTGCTGCAACCTCTTGAAGTAGCGTTAGAGGAGATTAAAAACTGGAATGATAGGGAATCTTCTTCAGGAGCTCTAATACTACTAAACTCTTTAAGTCAAGGTGAATTTATAATTTCTTTCATGGCATCAGAAAAACTGCTTGGTTACACAGTAAACCTAAGCAAAAAACTTCAGGGAACTGATTTAGATTTATCGTCTGCAATTACACACGCTGAAACTGTGATTGAAAGCTTAAAATCTCTAAGAAAAAATGCAGATCAAGAATTTCACTCGTTGTTTGAAGAAGCTACCAAAATTGCTAATAACTGCGGTTCAATAATTTCGATGCCTCGAACAGTTGGAAGACAACTGAACAGAAGCAACATACCAGCAGAAACTCCAGAATTATACTATAAAAGATCTCTTTTCGTCCCTTGGATTGACTCTTTCATTATTTCTTTGGAATCTCGATTCATCAAGCATAAAGACTTATTAAAGAGTTTTGAGTGCTTACTGCCATCAGCCAATGCATCACATACACATAAAGAAACCTTCCAAGAAAAAATGCAACTTGATTTCTTACAGCTGTGTAATGTTTATAAGAATGACATAATTGAAAGTGGAGGAAACAACAAAGGCCTGCTTATGGCTGAGTTTGAACTGTGGCACAAGAGCTTCAAGACCAACGCTAATATCCATAAAATCGCAATCGATGTGTTGAATCTATGTGACAAGGACTTGTTTCCTAATATCCACACATTTTGAGGATTTTGTGTACCAACCCTGTGACTACAAGCACTGCCGAGAGGTCATTTTCTACACTACGTCGGCTGAAAACATATCTTAGGAATACCATGGGTGCAGACAGGCTGACTGGACTAGCAGCACTGAATGTTCACCGGGAAATTGAAGTCACCAGTACAGAGGTAGTTCCCATTTTGAAAAAATCTGCTAGGCGGCTGGATTTTGGTCTGCGAAATTTGAGTTTCCACTTTATTCAAACAAGGTTAATGTTAATTCCTTAATACATGATTTGTATTCAACTATTTGTTTAAACTTGCATTCAGCCTGTGTAATTAAGTTCAACTTGAAATTCTAGAAATTTTAAGATTTTGTTATTATAATGTTAGTTATTAAGGAAAATTAAAATAACTTATGTATTTTCACGTACAGTACATAAAATATTTGATACAATCCATAACACTATGGTATATAATTACATCTCGTAATTTTTAAAATGTAATATTTAGTTCCAATTAAATTTACATATTCAACATCAAAATGTTATTATTAATTTCCTAAAACCTATACTAGTTCTTGGTATAAACAACTCAAATTTATTTATTTATTTATTTCGAGTCAAAAGCACAGCAAAGAGAAACATAGGAAACAAACCAAAGATTGATAAAATATAATACAATGTAACACAAATCTTAAATTACAAACTAAACAATATCAGCCCAAAATTGTGCAGCAGTAACAGCGTTGTCTGAAGCATCAACAAGCTCTTGTGTGGAACATGATGTAGGGCAACTAGGACAGTTAATTAAGTGTTTAGTTGTCTGTTCCTCCCCGCAGTCACTCAAGGTGGAAGATTCCTTCAAAAAGACCCATTTGAACAGGTTGCCTTAGTTCGTCCGACGCCACTCCTGAGCCGATTTAAGGACTTCCACACTCTCCAGACTTGATTTCCACCAGGAGGAAGGTTCTTAGAAGGAGCCATCCAATCATTACAATCAGATCTTGTTGTCCACTGAGATAATCTGGCTGCTCCAGGCTGACCGGTGAGGGGAGTAGTAGTTCCCGTGAAGCTCTTCCTAGATTTGAGCCTACTAAGTGGCGGCTGGTAACCATGTAACAGATGATCAGTGTTATGCTCTGCTTTATGTCTCTCAAGTTTGGCTGCAACTTCACGCCTTACATCTGGAGGAGCAATCCCCGCTAGCTTGTGGAGTTTATCAATAGGTGTAGCTTTGAGACATCCCGTTACTATCCTGCAGGTTTCATTTAGAGGCACATCAACTTGCTTTGCATGAGATGATTTGCGCCACACAGGGCATGCATATTCAGCTGCAGAATAACACAAAGCCAAGACTGATGTTCTTAGTAAATTGGGATCTGCACCCCATATACTGCCAGTAAGCTTCCGCATGAAGTTGTTACGAGCAGCAACTTGGTGTTAGTGCAGTGTTTACGTAGGTCAACGTTCGATCTAAGATAACACCCAGATATTTGGGGTAAAATCAATGTTCAAGCTATTTATCTTCCCATAACACTGTAAGCTTTCTATAGGCTTCTCGATTGCTTAGGTGGAAAGCCCAAATTTGAGGTTTAGCAGGATTTGGTCTCAAATTATTGACTCTATAGTACTCAGAGAGGTCCTTCAGAGCAACAGTCAACTGGTTTTCTACTGCCTCAAAATCTCTGGCCTGTGTGACTAAAGCAAGATCATCTGCATAGATGAAGCTCTTTGTAAGAGAAGGTTGAGGCTGATCATTTGTAAATATGTTGAACAATATGGGGGAAAGGACACTACCCTGAGGCAAGCCATTCCTTTGACTTCTCCATCTACTCTTTCTACCTTGGAACTCCAGATAGAATCGCCGATTTTCTAAAACCGTCTGCAAAGCTCTGGTGAAATTAATGTCTCTGGTGATGTAGTAGACTTTGTGTAGTAGTTGTTGATGCTGAATGGTATCATATACTGCTGTGAGATCCACGAAGACATCCCCAGAAATGTATCCTTTTTCATATCCCTCTTCAATATGTTCTGTCAAATTAAGAACTTGTGCTGTACAATTCTTTCCAGGTCGGAAATCGGCTTGTTGAGGTACGAGATGATGTTCAACAATGGGAGTAAGTCTATTTAGCAACATCCTTTCATAGATTTTATACAAATGGCAAAGAAGCGAAATGGGCCGATAGTTCTTCGGATCAGCTACATCCTTTCCAGGCTTGAGTAAGGCAATAACTTTGGTTTTCCTCCAGATAGCAGGGATCTGTTTCTGCTTCAGGCAATAATTATAGAATTGCAGAAGCCATCTCTCCGTGATGGGACCAAAATGTTTAATTTGCTCAATCATTACGTCATCTAGACCAGGCGCTTTACCATTTTTGCAATTCTTAACTGCTGTTCTAAGTTCATACAGGCTGAAGTCATTTGATAGGTGGTTGCTTTCACAGTCAGGATCTCTTTTGAGTTTTGTTCTATCTTTAGAAAAATTGGCCCTTCCATTCTGAACAAGCTGAAGAGCAATTTGATCTGGTGTAATTATTGCATGACCATGATTGTGGGTGGGGTCGTTGTTCAAGCGTCGCAACAACTGCCAGGCTTTCTGACTGCTTTTAGACATATCATGGTTCTCAAGTAACTCTATCCATCGTTCTTTTTTGGATTTGGCTAAGACTGTGGACAAATTTTGGCCAGCGGTTATGGTTTCCATGCTGTAAGGATTATCGTTGAAGAGCCGGATATAGTTATGTAGATGCTTCCGGGATTCTTCTGTCAAGCCAGGTATGTAGCTTACTCGACAACCTCTGGAAGTAGAGAGTCTTGAAGATGTTTTCACGGCTTCCACAAACTCGTCATAGTTGGAGACTGAGGGTGTTAGGCGTAACATTTCTGAATCAAGAAGTTCAGCAAATTTTTGCCAATCTGCTTTCTTGACATTATATCTCCTTCGGAATGGTGTGAATCTAGGACTAATAGCTGCACTCACTTGGCAACCTATGGGGCGGTGTTGAGTATTTGGTATCGGACTTAAAACAGTTGTTCTGCATTGGTGAGCTATGTTCACGCTTACAAAAGTTAAGTCGGGATTGTACCCACGTTTCCAACGCCCACTATTGAAAGATGGTGGAAGTTTATTATCGTGAACAAGATTAAGTTGGTTGCTATCAGCCCAAGTCAAAGCTGCTTCACCATTACTGTCGTCCTCAACATAACCCCAAACGTTACTGTGACTTTTAAAATCTCCAACAATAAAGTGAACTTGTTGATTGTTGTAGTTGTCTGGAGGTGAAAAATGGAAGTCTGCTCCTGGAGGTTTGTAGAATGACGATACAATACAACCATTCAGTTCCACAGACAATAATTCAATATCGTTGACTTCTGTATGTGAAGTAGAGAGGACAGCTATGTCATTCCGAACAAAGATAGCACTACCATACCGTCTGTGGGGTCGCTCAACTTCCAGTTTCATCTCAAGAATTTTTGGTCTTCTCAAGGTGCCATCTCGATGAGTTTCACACCTAGGTTCATTGACAGTTGTAGGAGTTCTTCTTTGGCAACAGACAAGCCTTCAACGTTGACCGATACGATCACAAGATGTGGTCTTGATAAAGACAGTAGGTTTCCAATCATTATGAAGCAACAACTCAAATGATTGCAGATAATTGGTGTTACACATCAATCTGACGATCCTGGTAGCTGGATTTATAGTTATGATAATAGTGAGCAGAGCAATCCAGTCGTTATCACTCTGATCGTGATCAAAAGTTAATTCTTGATAAAAATCATGCAGTTCCTTTTTATTACTTGTATAACCTTAGCTCAATGGTACTGTAACTAAAATTTGTATAAAACCAATGCACATTTTGTTTAAATAATCTCCAGTCCAATAGCATCTTTTGTATTGGTTTTAACAGAGCATTCTACAGTGTGTTTGATCTTATAGAATATATTTTTATGCATATGATTTCTAATATACATATTTACATGCAAGGCTAATAATGGACACATTCTCTTTCCATAGCTGAAATCATGTTATTGAGGAAAGCCCACTCCAAACCAAAAGTCTGGGTGCACCCCTGGTCACGACCAACAAAGGTGATAACTGTTCTGCGTGTCAAAATCATTCATAACTTCGATAACTGATGCACGACATGTCAGATAATATCCGTGGTTACTATTACTTCAATCCTGTGATTTCTTGGTGCCTCAACAACCATCGCATTAACTCTGTTGTTCTCAAACAACATAATGTTACTCGTATTACCTCATAAAATATCGCGTATACACGTAGATATACTATATTATCGCTGCAATGAACAAGGTCTTCCAATAATAGCGTCTTACCTCCAGCGCATACGTCCATAACCATGACGTTTCCTTATAACCTTCAATATACAATTTTCAAAAGAAAAATATGTATTCTCCGTTGAGCCATTATATATTTAAACACAAATTGTGCTAAATGTTCCGGCATAACTCAACAAAATGTCAGCGTTTCGCCCCGGTGTGCTATTGGGCTCTTCAGTTGGTTAAAGCACACCTCACCAAGACACTGTCTAGTACACACTGGGAAGGCCATTCCAAGACGTATTTGTTACATGTGTATCCGCATCACCAGCAAAGCCAGTGCACTATGGGAGTCGGAACTCCACTCCAAAGCAATTATAACCTTACCTTGGCATTGAATATACAATTTTCAAAAGAAAAATATGTATTGTCCGTTGAGCCATTATATATTTAAACACAAATTGTGCTAAATGTTCCGGCATAACTCAACAAAATGACAGCGTTTCGCCCCGGTGTGCTATTGGGCTCTTCAGTTGGTTAAAGCACATCTCACCAAGACACTGTCTAGTACACACTGGGAAGGCCATTCATTGCAAGACGTATTTGATACATGTGTATCCGCGTCACGAGCAAAGCCAGTGCACTATGGGAGTCGGAACTCCACTCCAAAGCAATTATAACCTTACCTTGGCATTGAATATACAATTTTCAAAAGAAAAATATGTATTGTCCGTTGAGCCATTATATATTTAAACACAAATTGTGCTAAATGTTCCGGCATAACTCAACAAAATGACAGCGTTTCGCCCCGGTGTGCTATTGGGCTCTTCAGTTGGTTAATACACACCTCACCAAGTCACTGTCTAGTACACACTGGGAAGGCCATTGCAAGACGTATTTGATACATGTGTATCCGCGTCATGAGCAAAGCCAGTGCACTATGGGAGTCGGAACTCCACTCCAAAGCAATTATATATAACCTTAACTTGGCATTGAATATACAATTTTCAAAAGAAAAATATGTATTGTCCGTTGAGCCATTATATATTTAAACACAAATTGTGCTAAATGTTCCGGCATAACTCAACAAAATGACAGCGTTTCGCCCCGGTGTGCTATTGGGCTCTTCAGTTGGTTAAAGCACACCTCACCAAGACACTGTCTAGTACACAGTCTAGTACACACTGGGAAGGCCATCGCAAGACGTATTTGATACATGTGTATCCGCGTCACGAGCAAAGCCAGTGCACTATGGGAGTCGGAACTCCACTCCAAAGCAATTGTAACCTTACCTTGGCAGTGAATACACAATTTTGCTACTAACTAGTTGCATACAGTACAAAAAAATAAATAAATAAAGGTAGAGCACTAACGAGCAACTCGGCTCTCGGGCGTTAAGATAAATTGTCGATCAGCTGTCTGCATCTAGCTATCGGTATCATTCTAGTGTAATCAAGCGTTGAATCAAGAATCAGTTCTAAAAAACTTAGCAAGAATAAAAATATGCTTGCCATTTATTGACAATAAAAACAACATAACAAATTATGTTCCCTTCACCAAGAATAGTAATAAAATATTTATGCCTCACTTAGGCTAGATGCGCTTAACAAGTGTCTTTCTTGCATCCTTACACATATATGAAAAGTATCTCTTGCTCTAAGATATTTAAATAAACACATTGTTTAAACTTATGACAGTAATATCTGTCCTACTTGTTCACTGAAGTTATGCTTTAACGTTTACAGGCCCGTGCTGGACCCCTTCTTAGGGCGGTGGACGGCCATGGCCAGAGGGCGCCAGCACTATGCGGGGGAGGACTACTGGGGGGTATGGAATATAATAACTAAAGCATCCATCGCACATGACGCTGGGTCCAATATGCTTTTCTAGCAGCTGGTCACGGTACAAACGGACCATCACACTTTTACACATATCGTACCGGAATTTGTCAAACAAAATGACCATGTATTGTTTGCTAAATTCTAATGTTCATTTGATCCATTTCAAATATTTGCAATGTCTTAGGGCAAAATAAAAGACAAAGTAGTGCGGTAGTTGAAACATAATTTGTGTAATTTTGGTAAACTAACGCACATAGAAAATAAAGACGAGACAATTTTACATTACATACATTTCAAAAGAAGTAACCAGCATTAACTACTTAATTTCTTAGGGAAAGTAACAAAAACAAATATGTTCACAAATGTAATGATCTTTGAGTGAATTTACAAACTACACCTGAAGAAGTCTTTTTAATTGGGAGCTGGAGTGGCAAAGATAAATAATCAATAACGGTGCCTGGATCTAAGGAGTTCAAAATATCAGCTTCTGAGTGCATGAACAGTAATGATTCTAAATTTTCGTTTGTCAAAGACGACCTCAATCTGGTTTTGAGAAGTTTCAATTTAGAAAATGCTCGTTGGCAAGAGACTTGAGGCAATGGAATGGTTAGAAGAAATATATATATATAATTATGGAAGTTCTGGGCATTGTGAATAGAATATGTTATATTCTAATATAATGTATGCACACTTGAGACAACTGTTGCATGATGCCGACACTTTGTACTGGATCTCGTGATCTCCATCATCATCATCTTCTTCTTGATCATCGTCATTATCACTGTGATCATCGATTCTCTCGTCAGACATCTTCATACTCATTGTCAGCGTTCATACTTGCATTTGAAATCTGGGGCCATACGTTCATGAACGAGATAAGTTCTTCTTTCAGCTTTTCTTCATCAATGTTCAAAAGTAATTCTATTTTCTTCAATGCTTTAGGAGGAAGAGATTCTTGGGATTTGAATCTTTTTGGGTCAAAACAGGTCAGATCCAAATAGAGCGATTTGTGCTGCACAAAACGGCTTTCCTTAGTTTGGATAGCTGTATCCACAATTACGAAGAAGATCTTTATTTTGAATTCTTCTTCGGGAGAAGTTCCTGCACTGTCGTCTTCAGCAAGTTCTCCTGGCATTTTCTTTACTTTCTTCTTTTATCAGTTATTGCTTTGCCAATAACGATGCCATTAAGAGTTTCATCGGTCTTTGCTCTTTCTTCAAGTTTCTGCGTCATTTTCAGAACAAAGCATTGTGCTCATTTCAAAGTTTCATAAAACTTGTCTCGTATGCATTTAGTCTACTAAGACAAGACTCTACGCTTGGGCGTAGTCTAGATTATTTGTTTGGAGATAATCCGATAGTGGCGTAGTGATTTTCAACACTTGCAAGAATACCATGCCAACAACTATTGTTTCGAAATCCAGATACTTGCTAAGTAAAGCAGTTGCTTCATGTCTCACTTTGGCGCTGAAATCAGTTGAATGTGAAATTTTGAACAGAGGCAATACCAACTCCACATAAATGTGTTTAGGTTTAACTGTGTTTGAAGACTATTCTTTAGAAGAGGTCCACTCATCTATTCTGCCGAATCATTTTTACTGCGTTGCTGCGGCTTCGCCATCTAGAAGCCCCAATGGCTTCCAACTTGTACTCAGAAATTTGCTCCCTGAACTTGTCCAGTCTTTTAATTGAAACCTTTAAAACAACATGGGTCCCTTGCATTATGCTGAAAAATGAGATTGATACAGCGAGGCACTGAGCTGTATCAGATATTACAAGATTTAAAACGTACGCGTAGCACCACGTGTGAATGTGATTTTGCTGGCCATGTGAGCAGTCAAACCATTATACTGGCCGCTCATGTTAGACGCGCCATCAAACGCATTTGCGACGCAATCACTCAAAGGTATTTCAAGGTCTGTCAATGCTCCAGAGAGAGTGTCAAATAATGCCTCTCCTGTTGTAGAAACCACACTTTTTAATGCCTTTAGTCTCTCGCACACTTCATGTCCTTTAACATACCTGGCTACTATTGCACTTTTTTCGTTGCTACATATGTCTATTGTCGCGTCCATCAAAACTGAGTATTTGCCGGCTGATTTGATTTCATTTGCCACGACAGATTGTATTTCTTTTGTCATGCTGGTCATTAATTTTGCTACTGTGTTGTTACTTAGACATGTCACGGTACTTCCTCTGCCCACCTTTTTGTTTTTGCTTTTTCCTACATGTTCCACGTCAGGTTTTTTCCCTGACCTTTTAGACATGCGCATATCACTTTCTTCGATAGCCTTTTTCAAGTGTTTCTCTAACCACGGATCATACTTGGACATTAATAGATTAATTTCTAAGAAGTTGCAATGGTTGATTGTGTCATCTTTTAAGAGAGTAGGCAGCTTCCTTTGATGCACGGAAAGCCAATCCCCCCTTTCTAAAACTTCTTGTTTCCACTTCTCTAGTTGATCACAAAAAAGGTCACGAGTACATTTTTTTACGTTTGGCTAACATAAAAGCCTCGACAGATTTAAAATGAACTTTGGACATTTCATGTTCAATAACCCTTTGGTGGACATGTTTCCAGTCTTCAAACCCTGTACAAAAGGCTGAATTGGAGTTGCTGCTGTAAACGATACAAATAAAACAGAACATTTTCTTTGAATTCTCTTCATATGAAATCCAATGTCTCTGAAGGGTTTCTCCTTCGTTTCGTTTTATAATGTATAAATGTTCTTTTTTTTTTCATTGAAAGGCAACTCTCTTTCATCAGGTTGGATTGGATGATAATCAAAATATGCCGATAAATCTCTTTCACTTGGTTTTTTGAAGTAATTCATTGTAGATTCTTGAGGTTCTTCTGCTGTAGGATTACATTCTCGAGCAGAATTTCCTGTGTCGAACGAAGGTTCTTCTAGTTTACGAGGGCTAAGGTTAATCGGGTCTTCCTCTTGAATTTGTGCATTTTCCACTACTGTGAATCCTTGAAATTTATCAGAACTGGAATCGGAAAACTGATTCATCGTCGACGAAGCCATCTGTTGATTCTCTATCGTTTTGGAACAATCAAGATTTGATGAGTTTGATAGTGAAGACAAGCTAACAAATTCTGCTTCCTCAAACGTCTTGTTTTGTGTATGTGATTCAATATTTTCATCTTTGGATGGGCCGTGTCAGTTTTTTAAACTAAGTTGTTATTTTTGAACATGATTTTGCAGACTCGAGTAGAAGTTTGTTTTTCTTTTCTTGACGAAATTCATGTCCACTTTCTTCTCTTTTATTTTTCTTGTCCATTATTTGTAGCCCGCTAAAACAAATATGACTAATTAATTTATGTACTTGCAATAAACAAATTATAAATTTGTTTAGATTATTAAACAATTCACTTATTTAGGTAAATAACACAACTAATTAAATTGATAAAAGTAAATTTCTCCATGTGATTTTGAATGTTTATAATTTATCCGATTCATTATATTTTTGAATCGAATTTACTCTAAATAAAATTATTTCAGTATTATTATTTACAATAGATGTTAAATTTCAATAGAAACAATGAATGTAAAAATAAACCTGACAATAATTCAGACGAAACGGAGAGGCGTAAAATACGTGGCACCAGAGGTTAAGTTGAGGTTGTTAGAGGCCAGCACACGGGGCACAGACAGTCCCCCACTACGTAGCAGTGAAAAAGTTAAGTAAGTCGACAACGACAACAAAATTAAAACTAAATGCGCGTTTGTTCATTTAATGTAATGCAAGATAAAATTGAAGCGATGTAAAATAAAATAAAAATCCAGAAAAAGCCTACTCGGCCTAAAATATTTAGTTTTCTCAAAATCTTTTTCGGGAATAATCTATTTTATGTTTTTTTCTATTAATACAGGGAACAACGATCTTCACTGTCATATTTGTCATAAGGCTTTCTAAAGAAATATTATGAATAATTACACTATGTGTACAATTCTCGGAACGTGTAGAAATTAGGTGCCATGTGGAATATAGGCGCACTTACATTATTATGTTTTCAAAGATTAATATGATCAATAACGACACTTACCTTCATCATGAAGGATATGAAACTTGCATGAGAAGAACAGTAACAGCACAGAATAACTTAAAATAAAATACTACACAAGTCACAAACAGGCCGACTGCGTGAGTTTACTGACTAGTGAGTGACAGACAAGTAACAACAGGCAGATGTCTCGTTCCTCCCTTCCACCCCCTCGCCTACTTGCCGAGGGCGCGCCGCGCGGGTTTTGGAAGAATCATAGTCCATTCAGTAGTAGCCTACAGTCGCAACCCTCAACCCGGCCGCTCGGCAATATCGACGATAAGCCTCGTCGTAAAAATTGTCAGTTTCGGAACAGGAGGGCACCAAAATTTCCTGACTGGAGGGCGCACCAGGATACGTCCCGGTCTCCCGGCGGCCCAGCACGGGCCTGAACGTTCATCATAAAAAAACACACTCCCTACGTAATACAATCGTTAAAGTCTTCTAACTAAAATCTCAAGCTTTTAATTGCAATAAAAGAAATGGTTAATAATAGAGATAATAAAGTATTTACATTTATACATAATCGCGACCCGCACGATATCATGACATCTGTCTCTAACTTATTAGAGTTCATTCCACCACTTTCCTCCTGCCTCACCATCTTTCTATGTATATCACCATCTTTCTTCGTATTTCACACAATAAAACTGGTCAAAATAGGTATTTATGTGTCAATTCCACGTGAATCATGAATACAAACAATGAAGTTAATAACTCATCACTAAAGTGTACAACTCCGGTATTCATAAATTAATAATAATCAAACTTACAATGCACGACTGTTCAGATAAGCTCTCCAACCGAATATCGAGTGTGTGTGGCATTTACCCTCACGTCTCACACTCCCTTCCTCACCAAATACAAATACGACTTCTCTTAATCACCACAAATATTACAAAACCTTTCCACATAAACTCACGTTGCATATCATCGCGTTACTGTTACGCCTTCATACTACAAATGCATTTCATTAACATTTCTTCCCTTAGCACATT
This sequence comes from Meconema thalassinum, assembly GCA_946902985.2. Taxonomy (NCBI): domain Eukaryota; kingdom Metazoa; phylum Arthropoda; class Insecta; order Orthoptera; family Tettigoniidae; genus Meconema; species Meconema thalassinum. The sequence continues at coordinate 219,293,260 of OX336390.1, read as the reverse complement.
CACAAAACTTCTACCGTTCCATATCAACTACTTTCATCAAAGTATGATATTTAGTATTCCTACTAGAAATCACAAATGCAATAACGTTCACGAATACACTATACCTCCTCCTACAAAATCCTCTATCGATTATACATTCCGTGCTATGTTCAAATACTTTCCACTTACTTCCTTCTCTGCTTCAAATACTTCCTTGTTAAAAGTTCTCGCTTAATTCTGAATTTCAAGTCTGCTTGTGCCTGTTATAAAATAACAATAACCTTCCCTCACGTTTCTGTTCACAATAAATGCTAATATCCTTCCTTCCATCTCACAGTATCATTTATGACAAATATACATGGGTTGGTTTTTTAGTTTTGGCACCTTAGTTTTAACTGGATTAATAACTCACTTAGATGGTTCCAAGTTTCACAGGCCCTCGATGTAGTCCCCACCATTGCGTACAACGTGTTCCCAGCGATGCGGAACTCGTTGGATCCCAATCTATTGATGGTACGAAGAGAGCGCTCGGCAGCCTGCTTAACGTCTTCAATGGTACGGAAGCGCTCCCCGCGCATTGTCATCTTCATCTTCGGAATGATATCATAGTCGCAGGGACTGATGCCGGGAGAATAGGGGGGTGATAGAGGACCTCCCAGCCCCAGCGATCCAACAATGCCGACACAACGCTTGCTGTGTGTGCCCTAGCATTGTCATGCAGAACGATGGGCGGTGTAACCATGTGGTGGCGCCGTTTCCTTCTCAGAGCTCCTCGGTGATGGTCTTGCAGAAACGAACAATTGTACGCCGCATTAACGGTTTGCCCTCGGGGAACAGTATGGTGAATGATCACACCATCCCAATCATAGGCAAGAATCAACATTACCTTCACATTGGTGGGGGTTGGTCGAACTGTTTGTTTCCGTGGTGATCCGTGGTGTCGCCACTCGTTCGATTGGCGTTTTAACTGTGGCTCATAAGATCTGGCCCACGTCTCGTCAATGGTTATGATACGCCGTAAGAAGGCCTCTCCTTCGCGCTCATAACGCTGCAAGTGCATACGACAAGCGTCATATCGCAGCCATTTGTGCATGCCGGTTAAGTCATGCGGAACCCATTTAGACGCAATCTTCCTCATTTTCAGTAAGTCCTTCAGGATGTGGAGGACAGTTGAATGCACCAGTCCGGTATCTTGCTCTAATTGACGAATCGTTACGTTCCGATCCACCTCTACTAACCCGGACACCATCTGTACATTGTCATCACTTACTGGTGGGTGACCAGATCGAGGCATGTGCTCCACACGTTCGCGCCCATCTCGAAATGCTGCAACCCATCTTGCTACCGTTCTGAACGGTAAAGCAGCTGCACCGCACGCTTCTTGCAATCCTCGGTGACACTGTTTAGCACTGCGACCCCTAGCACACTGAATTTTTATCCACGTTCTCTGCTCCTGCTTGGAAAACATTGCGACTGTCTTTCGCGAGCGCTGGTCTCACACTACTCATCTAACAGGCGCGATTGCGCACGAGCGGTGGTGAGGACGGGCGAGGTCATGTGCTCTGAGGGAGGGGATGCAGGGCAGCAACCGTCGGTAAAAGTGGCAGCACCCAACATTGTTGCAACTTGGCACTGAAGCATTGGTGCCAAAACTAAAAAACCAACCCATGTACATTCATAACATTGTATAATATCGTTTCTTATTCAGTTATGCCTTCTCCGTACAATAAAATTCTGGGTTTTACAATGTCTTTACATTTCTTTCATAATTGAGTTCCTTCAATGCCAATATTGAATACTCCTGTCAAGAACTTCGTTTTATACATAATATTTCGTTTCTGAGATGAATCAACTCTTTATCATAGGATTCTCCGTCCTTCCTTCCTCTACTTCAAATTATAACTTAATTACATTCGTCAAACATATGACTATACTCCTTCTCTGATACATTATTTATTTATCTATCACTAAGTTATGCTTCATTTCTCATGTTTCAATACATATATAATCGTTCTTCGATATTACTACAAATCTACGGAATTCTCCGATGTTACAACAACTCTACGGAATATACGTTCGCAATCGCAACGAAATCGTTCTAAGTAAAATTTTAACGCTCTAAAATGACAATAAAAAATATCAACGATGTGTAAGATCATCGATCAAGCCTTCAAAATACGTCTAAGTAACGTATGAAAATAACTATCGCAATTACTAGAAACTTACTAAAACTTTCAAGACAATACAATAACATAGGTTATAAATTCAAATATGTTGGTAAAAATTCTGGAATAACGTGTACAAGATCTAACTACAGATGTGTGGGAAATGCACTTGTCTACCTTCTCTTTGAGATCGCTGGTGACAGACCTGATGATGCCTGTGTCCTCGGAATCTCGCCATGTGGTTTCTGGAATGCAGCGTGCTCCTACAAACTGGCTGCATTATGTAATCTCTGCTATGACTGGACTGCAATGAAGGTGAACGGCCGGGGTCGATGTTACCAAACAGGTTTCCAGCTGGATCCTCGCCGTTCATACTGCTATGTCATCCTGGTCATTTCTGGATCTCACCGGTTTAGCATAGTTCTATTTTCCCAACATGATGAATTTAAAACATCATTCTCACTACGAAATAATGTGTAGTCGTAGTTCTTCCCCTCCGACCTGAAATTGTATCCATTCTTGTGCAGATTGATAAATTCTTAATAGTTTAGGTTTCACTTCTTCAGACTTTCTTCCTGCGTAGTTACGTGTTCGATGTTCAGTTTGTAACTTTCCAAAATTCTATCTCGTCGTAGATTTTTTCCCTTAAATACAGTGAATAACTTCTTTCTTAATACTGTTGTCTTATAATGCTTAATTCTGTGTTTCTATGACTTGTTGCTTCCTCTCGAAGTCTCGGGTTCACAAAGACCTCTGACTATACTTTTCGAAAAGTGAATATAAATACGTCTTGTCTCCTCGAAGGTCCAAATAGAAAGAGCCTCGACTCCTAGCGTCTCCTAGCCTCCTCGATCAGATTTCCCCCGCAAATCTGGTCAACTAGCCTCCAACCTCTATGAATATTAACAAATTCATACATAACTTCTCTCTCAGTCATTAAATTTAATATCCGTTTTGCCAATTAAATTTCTTTTTCTCTGCTGGTGTATTCAATATGTAACACTCTTATAAAATATTAAAATAAAGTATTCAAACTCTTTTCTTATTGGTTCTCGCCTAAAAGTGGCACGCTTCTGACACGCGTTTATTCCCCCTCTCTTGATAGTGGCGTGTGCCTGACCTCAAGTCAACCTTGCTCTCTCCCCTGGATCAAAAACTGGTTTCTCGCAGCGAACCTCGCTAAAAGTGTCGATTTCCAGGACAGTACTTCTTTCATTTACTCTTGGTTAAAAATTACCAGATCATAAAATCTCCATGATCTCTTGAAAGAAAAATATTTCTTGAGGCGAAAATTTTTCCAAATGCTTATTTAAATATACTCTTCCATCCAGACTGCAAATTAAGTCGAAAATTCAAAAAATTTAAAATATGCCATTTTTCTGAGGTGGTCCTCGGTTCGTACCTCGTCCTGACTTCTTCTCTCTACTAGACATGATTTCGAGCGCAGTACGCCACTGCTAATGAAACAACGAAAGAAAATTGAGATTAATTCACCAACCCAAAAAGAAAGTAATTATGTGCGGTTCAACTTCGTGGATAGAAACACATACAAAATAATGAATATTTTCAAGAAACAAGGACTCAATATAGCCTTCAGAATGAACAACACAATCGGTAACCACATTAATAACAGCAAATGACAGCAAACTAAGAAACAAACAAAAAAAAAAAACACATTCGAAGTCAGGTACCGGTATGTATTTGTTCATGTGCCAAGAAGAAGGCTGTAAGTCCAACTATGCTGGACAAAGTGGAAGACAGTTCTAAACATGATATAAGGAACACAAAAATTAAGATTTTACACCACGAACAAAGGGCAGAGCTCTTGACATTCAAGAGCTCATAGAAATATACAGTATCTAGCCAAGAAAGATAATCCTGCAAATCTTGTTTTTAGAAAGGTCCCCACTATTTGTGCTGCCAGATAAAATGAGTTCACAATCATAACGATTAGATGAGGCTATGAATTCATATGGAAAGGAATAATTAGGGAAACATGTTATTTGAGGAGGTTGCACCCTGTGCCTATTCTCAACAAACCAAGGCCTCAATTAGGCAGTTCTGTAGAACCTTATCTCACCCTTAAGACCGGTTACAAGCATATATGGAGCTTGTCTATGCCATGGCGGGTGAATTAAATGACCTACGGTACAGTAGTAACGAGAAAGTTCCAGAATCGACTTCGTAAAGTGATTCCAGGCTCAGATATTTCCCATATTCTTAAAATTTAAATTAGAAGTAGTTGCAAATTCTATCAATTGATAGAGTGGAAGGAGACTTGCACACATTTTAACGAACACAGATATGCAATAAAACACGGCAGACAGTGGTTTGCAAACACAATTATGGAATACGGAAATCATTAGGGTTCGGAAGTTTAAGACCTAAAGAAGTACAAAATATGCAAGCTAATATGCCCTAAAAACTAGCTAAATATGACCTAAAAACTACGTCTCTTCACCGAACTCTTTCACATACTTTCTGAACTTTACAGCTTCACTACACTTCACATTCAGCATAATGGGGTTCACTGCTGCACTACAAGTGTGAACAATCTGTTGAAATCCGTTGGTAGTGAAAGAGCAAGGGAGCTTTCACTCGGCCCTGCAAGGAAGACCTGGCCGAGATATAACATGGCATTTCCTTGTTTGCTAGCTAATTGCTTCTGAACTAAATATATCTACCCGAGTGACATCCTATTGAAAGGCGGAAACACACTATCGTCATGTTCCGTGAACTCATGCGTAGAGTGTCGCAATCTAACTTGTCCAGAAAGATGTGCTAAAAGACGTCCGTAGAGCTTGGAATGAGGCCTTCTAAACCTGCTATTTGCCTGTTCCGGGAAAGGAAAGAAAAATATATCTACTATGCTATTCGGAAATTCTGTGTTTGAAACTCGACGCAGATAACACGTACCTTGTTAACGACGCCTCAATTTAAACAAAAATGCTGAAATTATAACCAAATATGACCTTTTATCACTAAAATATGACCAAAACAATAAAAATGGCCGAAATATGCATTTATAGGCAACATCAAATTGCTTTAAACGAGGTCAGGGACCCATCATTCAAACTTATTTTTCAGATTTCGGGAGGTTGTTGATGGTGTGAGGGCAGGGAAGATGGATGCCAATTATGTAATGATAATTCAATGCTCACATGTGGATAGATAAGATAATTAATAAATAAATAGTGTGTGTAAAGATATAGAAGTTGGTGTCCTAGTCTTTGTGTGGTATTATTTAAAACAAGCATATTGCCCCACTACCTGAGCTGATAAAAATCCCATGTGGTTAATGGTAGCCCAAACAGGGGTAAGTTTTATAATATATTACAATAGCGCCCAACGTTTGAGCAAGAATAAAATGAATCACACAAAGACAGGAGTGGGGATGGCCGAAAATAGTAGAAATATTGAAGCTGAGATGATGGCCATGTTGGAGACACTTCTGGTCCGATATGAGAGGAGGAATAAGATGGAGGAGAGGATTACAAGCCGAATGGATGGTATGGAGGAGAGAGAGAGGATGACCAGCTGGATGAATAGCATGGAAGAGAGGATGTGCAGCCGGATGGATGGTATGGAGGTGAGAATGTCTGAGAAGCTTGACAAGGTCAAAGAGCAGGTGGCTGGCATATGCATCGTAGGAGAGAAAGTTGAGATGGTGGAACCTGTGAGTGTGGTTGTGGAGGAGGCGAATGAGAAGAAGGAGCAGGAGGAAGAAAAAGGGAAGTTGGAAGAACAGAGAGTGGAGGTCATATGCATTGTGGAAGAGAAAATTGAATTAGTAGAATCTGTGAGTGTGTCTGTAGTGGAAGAGGAGAAGATCTATGAGTGCTTGATGATAGGGGGCGTAGGAAATATAGTCAAGAAGTGAAAAAGATGAGACGAGATTGTGGAGGTATATATCGGAGAGACCATAGCAGGCAAAGAAGAGAGAGCAATTGCGGGGGTAGACACAGAGGTCGCCGCCGACGTAACAAAAGAGGACGTCAAATGGAAGACGAGAATAAAACTGAAGACATGGAGGAAGATGAGATAGAAAATAACGTGAAGAAACGTAGGAGGAGAAAGATAAGGATACGCAGGAGAACAAGTTGGAGGAAGAAATGGACCAGATGGAAGGCAAAGAGAAGGAGTAAGAAGAGGAAGAGATGTCAGGCAGATCGAGATAAGAGAGTGAAGGATCAGAAGAAGAAAAGGAGAAGATAAAAGGGATAAAGGCAAAGAGAAAAGAAAAGATGAGAAGAAAAGAATTGCTGAGCAAGATAAGGCAGATGAAGAAAAAGAAGGGAAAGGAGAAGGAGAGAATGAAGGCGGAAGGCAAGTGGCTGACGCACAAGCAGAAGACAGACCGTGCGTGTGCTCAGGCCCTGCTACAGGTTTGCATGGCCCAAGGCATGGAATTGCCTGCGTCGGACGACCGCAAGCCTTCTCGACTCGGCACCAGGATACGGCCCAACAAGACCAAGCAGCAGCAAGAAGAACAGAAGGTGGTGATTGTGGACCAGGTCCCCCTGCCGTCAGAGGGCAGCATGGAACACAAGAAGGAAAGGAAGAAGCAGAAGAAAATGGAACATAAGAAAGAGGCAGTCAAGATTGAAGCAGGAGAAGCACCTGCAGAAGAAGACAGACCAGAAGAAGAAGTAGAAGAAAGGGAAAGACTTGATGATGATGAAGACGATGTTTATGAAAATGGCACAGACAGGTCTGATGATGATTCTGCTGTTTCTTCTGACTACGATATTGTTGTCGGATTTTTCTGATGCAGCAGGAGTGTCTGATAGACTCGGTGTAATAGTTTCGGCTACTATATCAGAAGAAAATATTTATGCTGGTGATTCTGGCGAACTTCGAATAATTGTTTCTGGCGATGTTAGTGCCTATGGTTTTTCTGAAGATGATATCGTCTTTGTAATGGAAGTTGGCGATACCACTATTGATGAATATGATCCTGTTATTTTGTTCTATAGAAGATGATGTATATTTGTAACCTGTGTTCAGTTTGTGATTTTGTCTTAGTGTTTGCTTTTTTGTATTCCTTTTTAATTTATGTTTTGTTTGAAGGTTGAGAGTAATTTCTAACCTTCAGTTAGAAACTCTCTCTCAAGGGGGCATCTGTAACCTAACTTTTGTGGGTTACAGAGGCTCCTCCTTGTTTCTTCAGTTAGTTTATTTGGTTGTGTTGTTTTATCTTGTTGCCAGCCATGGCCACATATTGGCAGGCCACCACAGAGAATCTTATGAGTTGTGCCTTGAGGTTCTTTGTTGGTGGGTAGCCAGTGGATGGACCAGGTGGCTTCGGAGATATAGGTCAAGATTCCTTGACTTGGTGGCCATGGCTTGTTGATGGTGAGGGCAGGGAAGATGGATGCCAATTCATCATCATCTTGTACAGTTTCCAGCCCCAGGCTGGGTCTGTTTGGAACATTAAGCCTCGCCACTTAGTTCTTTCTTCCCACCACCTCTCCGCTGTCACTCTGGTCCAGTCCTCGCCTCTCTTCTTGACACATTCCTCCACTCCTTTCAGCCATCTATCTCTTGGTCTTCCCCTTGGTCGTTTCTTCTGCGTCTGCATCTCATGTATCCTCTTGGGAATCTTCTTCTCATCCATTCTCTTTAAGTGTCCATACCACCTCAGTCTTGATGTCTCAATCCTACCTTGCAAGGGCTCCTCTTTCACCATTTCCCTGACCTTTTCATTCCTCACCCTGTCTCTTCTTGTTACTCCGATCCTACTTCGCAGGAACTTCATTTCACCTGCCTGTATTCTGCTTATGTCTCTTTTCTTCATTGTCCACGTTTCTGAAGCATAGGTCAGTATCGGGATATAGTAGCTTCTGTTTAACACTTCCTTGCTTTTTTGTGGGACATCTTTATTCCACACTAAGCTCCTAATGCTTCTCAGAAATGCTTCTGCCTGTCTGCCACGTTCTGTAATCTCTTTGTCATTTCTCCCATTTTCCTCCACTATACTTCCCAAGTACTTGAGACTTTCCAATTATTTAATGATAATTCAATGCTCACATGTGGATAGGTAAGATAATTAATAAATAAACAGTGTGTGTGAAGATATAGAAGTTGGTGTACTAGTCTTTGAGTGGTATTATTTAAAGCAAGCACATTGCCCCACTACCTGAGCTGATAAAAATCACATGTGGTTAATGGTAGCCCAACAAGGGGTAAGTTTTATATAACATTACAACACTATCTTTATTGTTAACTCTCATTGCCACATAAAATCTGTCTACTTCGTTCTGATCCGCCCCTTCACATGGAGTGTAAACTGAAACAATCCTGACCTGATTTCTTGACATTTCCAAATCCAACCACATCAACAGTTCATTTACATGCCTCTCAGAAACTATGTTATGTTCAAAGGTTTTCTTGGCCCCACTTTACCCTGCGACGTTTTACACCCAACAAGTACACCTTGTAATCTCCTACTTCATCCTCTCTACCCTCCTTTATCTGAACTCCACTAATCCCTAGAATATCCGATCCCATCCTACTTGCTGACTCAGCTAGCTCTACTTTGTTCTATCCATAACACCCCCTTCGATATTAATAGCAACCCCATCGAATACCATTTCGATTGTTCGTTTCCAAAGAGTCCCTGATCTGTCAGATGGGAGTGGGACTCGTATCACTCCCATAGGCTCGAGGCTTGCACAAGACATTTTTTACAGGTTTAGAAAGTACAGGGAGTTTCATCTCAGGGAGCAAACAAGTGAGTTGGGTAGTCCTAGTCGCCTGAGCACAAGGAAGGCCACCACTCGAAATATGTCCACAATGCCCAATCCTATTCCATAGTAAATGGTATTCCAACTCTCAGGACCACTTAATCGGCCACTCAACCATTGCCCATGGTTCACGATCCAGGACGTGACTACACCATGAAGCATCAACTCTATCACCTGTCAGACAATCAAGAAGCACTATCCATATGATCACCAATATCATGGGGAGGAGGAGGATGTACCATTAACCTGGAGTGTGTGGAAAGGGGGATGAGAGGATAATCCACACTTAGGATGTCCATTGTTAGCACCAGGATTTGAACCATTCAGTAACCAGCACACTCAGCTAAAGAGGGGTTATTTTGAAAAAGAGAGAGAATATATCAAAGAAGAAAAATAAAGTAGATAATACACAGACTTTATTACATAAAATTATAAACAGATATAACCTTTACAGTAATTCTATAGACACTGGATTAATATGGATAGTAATAAATTCTTAACCTGCAGTAAAAGAAAGAACTATGAAGTATATATGCAGTTCAACAGAATAATAAAATATCAAGAGCATCAACATAGATATAGTTCATTGACAAAGCTACATCACATATTTGCACAACACAAATATCTTATTGATAAGGCAGAGGGAAACCAACAATTTGAGGACCTACTTCATTCAGTTTTATTTGCTTATAATATTAGATAGCTACTAAACTAGGCAAATTCTTGGCAAAGATTCGTTCAACACTTTCATGAAAACAACTTGAAGTCATCAACTACACAAATAAGGTAAGATATAAGATCAAAAGAATAAAACATATAACATGGTCACGTAAATGGAAGAAAATGACAGCAGCTAAGACAATTAACAAATGGCGTTTAAGAGTTTCCTCTATTCGTCTCGTATACAACCCATTTCAACCACAATTTTTCTGGAAGGGCTAGATTGCTAAACAAAGAATTTGCTACCAGACTGATGGCGACTGTATCTTCGGCCTACAGGTGAAAAATATTAAGTTCAAAAACAAGTTGATGATTGTACTTTCAATGTGTTTCACATGTAAACCAATGGCATGACAGTGAGGAAATCCCTCATAGTTGTACTACCGTCACATTAATGGATGTGAACAACACAATATCTTCCTATAGATGAGCAATGGCTTGCTGTGAAAGGCTTATCTCCTTTGAAACGGTTGCTCAAATCAAATGTTATACTGTGGTCCTTTTAGCAGGTACTGTATCCCAATCATTTATATGAAATTGAAGCTTGAAAATTTATCACTCTTGATCATCCTGAAGTTGAACTGAGCCCTTTGTCTTTCTAACCAGTCTCTGTAAACAAATATTACACACCCAAGTGAAGAAGAGTAAAAATCCTCTAGTTTGACCAGTGAAAAAAGAAAGCCAACAGGTTCTCTTCTCTTTAATTCTTTATTCACCCCAAGTTTTGCCCAGTTAAGTATGTGCTAACCGGTTAGCAAAAGAACTGGAAATTTATAGAAAATACCACATCACGGTAATGCACAAATATTTTTATGTTAATATTTATATCCTTAACTAAATTGAAAAGAACACTGTATGAATAAAGAACCATACTCCACATGGTAATTCTAGACCCTGTTAGTAACAATATTCATGTCCTGAGGAGGAACAACTACTTTATTCTCATTAACTCTGATGTAATAAACTGCATGAGGCATTCATGAAGTTCTTCAATGTTAATTGATGATGATGCACTGAATTGTGGATCTATTTATATTAGCGTTTTTAAATTAAAAGAAACAATTACCTTTCAACACCAAATACTAGGTGTCTTGCTTAAGAGTCATCAGATGTATTTTCTCCAGTATATATAAACATTCCAAGATTAAAATCAAATTGACTCCTAAAAGGAAAAATAAACCACAACAATTCAATAGCAAAAGATTGTATGATCCTAGTTTAGTTATCAATAATCCAGTATATTTTGAGCAATCCATCACGCTTTTAAGTGACAACTTGGGGACCATTGTTAACAAATTAAAAGCCGTAGCAGAAGACGTTGCTCCCATTAAAAACGAAAGAAACATGCATGGTGGAATGAGGATTGTGATATAGCAATTCTATGCCGGCATACAGCTTCGTTGAAGGACCAACAACATAAAACTGAAAGTTCTAGGCAAGAATTAATCAATGCTAGGCGGTTAACGGCCAAAGAAATCAGGAGGGTTAAAAGAGAATATCAGAAGGAAACATTAAAATCTATTGATGAAGCTTTCAATCGCCATAAAACAAGAGACTATTATAGAACATTTAAACAATACCAATCAAAATTTACTCCCCCTACTCTTTTGATGAAGGATACGAACGGGCAGGTGGCCCATAATGATTATGACAATGCAATAATTTTGGCTGATTACTTCATAACATTACTTAATAGTGATGAACCTCAAGATTCTTTTGAATTCGATCCCTATCCTATAAATAAAACACCTCTGGAAAAGATCATACCGCCGGTTTACGATGAAGTGCGTACAGCGATTGATTCACTTAAGAATTTTAAAGCAGCAGGAGAGAATAAAGTAGTAGCAGAACTTTGGAAGAATGCTAATGTACAGACTATTCATAACCTACATAAACATCTTATTGACATTTGGAATACAGAAAAATTGCCTGAAGAGTGGAATATTGAAATTATACACCCCATACACAAAAAGGGCGATAGATCAGATCCTAGCAATTATCGAGGAATATCGTTGCTGGATGTCACGTATAAGATTTTTTCAAAGATTTTATATTCCAGAATTCATGAACAACTTGATAATGAACTTGGTGAATATCAGGGTGGTTTCCGTCCAGGACGAAGCTGTCCAGATCAAATTATCAGTCTCAAGTGGATTACAACATCACAGGATTAGGAGCAAAGATTTAGTGACCACATTCGTTGGATTTTCAAAAAGCTTATGATAGCATCCATCGCGAATCTCTATTAAATGTCCTTACTGAATTTGGTTTACATCGAAAACTTATTAACCTTATTGCGGTCACTCTTAAGAATACTAAATCGAGAGTTAGGTTTAGAAGTGAAACCTCTGAGTCATTTGAAATCCATACGGGTCTTCGGCAGGGAGATGGATTATCTCCATTGTTGTTTAATTGTGTGCTGGAAAAAGTTATGCATCAATGGAATAAGGTTTGTCCACCGAATGTTAAGATTGGAAAAAATATTCGACTAAATTGTCTCGCCTTTGCAGATGATCTAGCATTATTAGCAACTAGTATCGAAGAAGCTAAATTTCAGGTAGAGGAATTGGAACGATTAGCAGCAAAGGTTGGGTTGAAAATTTATTTTGAGAAAACAGAAATGATGCCATCTTTTCAAGTTGACACATCACATATTGTACTGCATAATGCCCAGAAAATAAAGATTGTGAAAAAATTTAAATATCTTGGTGAGATCATCACTTGGAATGCCAATGAAAGAGCATCAATAGATAGTAGAACACTAAAATTGCGACGAGCACAACAGATTACCTGGCCAACATATAAGAAACAGTCTCTTTCGATTAATGCTAAACTTTGACATTATTTCTCCGTCGTTAAGCCAGAAGCATCATATGTAAGTAAAACTTTATTTAAACTAAACACCCGACCAACAACTGATAAACTACAGAAGGTTGATAGATGGATTCTTCGGACAATAATCAATAAAAAACACCAGGTTGAGGGCCAGTGGAGACTTTACAAAGAAATTGAATCTATCATTGACACGATGCGAAAATGAAGGATCGCGTTTTTTGGACACTTATCCCGCTTGCCAAATACTAGACTCCTGAAACAACTTTTTGACTTCTTTTGGAACAGTAAAACAAAAATCACATGGTGTAAAGAAATACAAATGGATTTAGACGAATTGAAAATAACTCAACATCAAATTGAACATAGAGAGGAGAAACGGCTTCTGAATAACAAATACACTCGACTAACATTCAAAATTTCACAGCGTAAGAAATATGTTATATCAGCAGAAGAACGAGCTGCAAGATCTTCCAGAATGAAGAAGTATTGGAAAGGAAAAAAATATCAAGAATTAAGAACTGAACTTATTATTAGAAATATTGGAAGACTTTGTATATAAGATTTGATTTTTGGTGCTCCAACGTGGGCGTATACAGTGTAAATAAAATAAAATAAACATTCCAATGGTTTGTTTTTTAAAATGCATATGCACAGTCCACTCAAATAAAGATGTTTAACAGCTATGTTATGTGACACCCACTCAAATGGAAAATGGCTTTGTTTGCCAATAAAAACAAAACCTTGCTTGAAAATTAATTTCATTTAACCAATCGACAGCGCAACATCATATTAGTCTCCTGTATCTTTGAATTGATGTCACGATACCATATTCTTAGGCCACACCATCCATTAAGCTTTAAACAAGCTTTTGTTTTTTAATGGCAAACACAAAGCTGTTTACCATTTAAACTGGACGTCGCAAAATGTATCTGATTAACTGTCTTTATTTGGACCGTCTCTGCCCACATATTAAAAAAAAAACCTCGATGTTGTAAACGTTCAGAAACATGGGAGAAAATATGCCGGGTGATTGTTAAGCAAGACATATGGTATATCGAATGTATAAAAGTAAGTTTTAAAGTCTAAAACAACTAGCAATCATTTCTTATTTTTCATGATTCATTATTCACATTTCAACAAATGATATCAATGAAACATGGAAAACAATGAAGGATATCAAACTCGCAATAGAGTTCAACTGGAGTATACAAAAGACATGAATCTCGAAGTTTCAAGCAAATTACGTAATTACTATAAGTTGCCAAGTCTAACAACAGTATAGAGACAAGTTACACAAGTCCTTGGAACATGTGAGGTATGTATCATGGACTACCATCCAGTCTGAGAGTACAGATGAATGATTTTGCTGATATGGTGACACTGTGCATACAAATGAGTTCATGACTTACAATAAGACTGGCTGATAATGGGAAATGATCCAAGGAGTTTTTCCTCTTGCTTTGTTTTCTTAGATGGATCAAAATATGATGATGGAGAACAGGGCAAGATGTTATATAGGGTAGATGCTTTATACCCCACCAAACAATTTTGGTTGGAACTAAGGTGGTACTTCCATTTTATGAGATATGGATATTCAGAGGGATTCAAAGGCTGAATGGTACCCATTCTGCTGTCTCTTTTCCTCATTGCCTTTCTAGTTTCCTTTCAACAGAACAAATCATACAGATGGGGAGGGGATGACAAACCCTGTATACATAGCATCAATGCAATGGTTGCTATATTAAAACAAATGGAATAATATTGTGACATTCTTGGAAAAAATTTGCAGTGGGTCATTATTATTCCTATATTTGTAGGAGATGAAGGAAAAACATTGGACTATTTTGCAACATGAAAACATCCATTCTGTGTTTAACTTTACTGGGTAGTTAAAAGCTTAAGCCCTTTACTCTATTCGTCATAAATAAAAGAAATAGTAAATTCAGAACATGAAAATGTTTCAAATCCAAATTATACCGAAGTACAATTTTCTTTCCCAACATAAAGAGGCCAATGACAAAAGCCTCTTGCAACAATATGCCAGAGATTGAGCCAGCAATCTCCTCGGGGTCTACTCTGCTCAAACTGTGTTCCAGAGGCGTACTGTTGGTTACACTCTACCTAATCATTACCAGAAAGTCAGTGTTTCCATGGACCACTGTGCACATAATAAAATAAAAAAAAACAATGTTTCATGCACATTCTAATACAGGTCCATGGAAATTCAACTAACACAAACACATAAATATTCTCTCTATTAAAAATATTTTCAGATTAATATTATGAACAACTTAGCTTCTCTTTATAATCAATCTATTTCTGAATATACAAATTCTACAATACTACTTATATTCAGCCTTGCACAGTAAACATTATCAAATTGTAAGTACATAAGGATAGTACAAGGAAATAAGCTGAAGTAGTGTCATCAAATATTTGAATAAAAATTTCTTTACTTCAGCCCATTTTATGTTGAACATATGAGGAGAGAACCCACCAGTAAAATGGTCCAGCTGCATAACTTTAACTTTGGGAATCAAAATCCAGTATTCCCCCACATCCAGTTCATACAATACCAAGTATCCAACTCAACAGCCAATAAGAAAGCATTTTGTTTAAAATGAATTTTATATTTAATTGAAATACAGATAACAGTTGACTGTGCTGTATTTTCAACACCACTTCAGGACATGAATCTTCTGAAAATAATACAGTACAATTTTTTTCAGTTTTCACAACCTGTCTATAGCTATATAAATACTGTACTTGAAATAAAAGATTTTCCATTCCTATAAGGACAAAATATATTTTGTCCATTACCAAGATACTGAAAAAATACCTAACTGGATAATATTAAAATATGATTACTTCTGAACAACTAGTTAATATTATACCACAAGTAAGAGGCAATAGAAGACAGATGAATGAACACAATCATTAGCCCTGAACAATAAATTCAGATGCTGTACAGCCACAATTTTCAATCTCAGGGAGGTAAATTGTTATTACTGGTGACACATAATGTAGCTGTACTTGGAAACATGTGCATCTGTAAAGAATGTGAACAAACAATTTAACAGCTTATACTGAAGCTTAATGGCAGAGATCTCAACTTGTGAAATCCACAGTACCAAGACTTCTCCATGCTAGGAAATGCCTCTCAACTTGCAGGTTGGCTAATCAGTCAAGAATAGCTGTTTATGTCTGATCATCAATAACTATGGTGTTTCGAGCAAATATTCTGAAAATCATTTGTACTAATCTGTACAGTTCTTAAAAGTGTATATTTAAAAATAATACAAATCAGATAATTTAAAAAATAATAATCATAATAATAATTTGTAAGTAGCAACTAGAAATGTCAAAATTCATGACTGATGAATTTAAATGATCCAAGTAAATATCACTTATACTATTCTGCGACTACTTTCCTGTCATATTTTCTTCATGAATATTTAATATTTATCAGTATTGTAATTCCACCAAGTACCTTAGGTCATTACCATTAATAGTATTTATCAATTTGTTTGTATCCATGAATCTTACTGTACATTAAGGAATAACCCTGAATTTTATTAAGATTATGTGAGAATTTTCAACTGACAGCATACAGTTTTTCTCATCAAGTTACAAAGCATATAGCCACCTCTCTCTTTCTTGTTCTCTCATTTTAATTGTGGTTTGTGATCTTGGGTTACATAACTATACCAATTACAAAACAATCTTCATACCATGTGTGAATACTGGGCATTCCAGAATCTCAATAGATCATTAAAAAAGAATGATAAATTATTAGCTTTCAACAGTGGAAACTTGTTAATTCTTTTCTAGCAAAAGGAAATTTCTAAACAAGCACATTACATAGTGTAATGCTTTTGACAAGACTACATGACACTTAATAAAAATTCAAGAAATACTGAAAGTTTCTAAAATGAAAATGCTCTGTAGCTATAAAACCCTCTTTCATATTATTATACAAATACTTTCTTTCTTAGTTATTTGGAAGAGTAACTATATAATCACAATACCAAATTACAGTTATATAAAATCTTAAATATGCAAAATGTTACTGGTGTAAAATTGTTTTGTACTCAAATATCACTTATAAGCACTTTGAATTAAAAACGGAAGCTCACAAGAAGAAAGCCTGAAGCGAAATTGCTTGCTGGAGGGTTCACTCCATGTACTAAGACTGGAGATATTTGGGGCACATAAAATATTGGAAATAAACATTTTACAAGCCTTAACATGCTATGAAAATAAGCACTTCTTTATAGGATCGCATACAAACGGAATGAAATGTCATGTATAATTATTAATAACAATTTGATATCACAAAAAACAAAACAAACAAAAACAGATATTCTCATTAAAAGATTACATTAAAATATAACTAGAAAACGCATCATAAATAAAAACTTGATGAAAAGAAATACAACTGGCAACTCTAAAGCTTAATTGCCACTATTATATTACTGTAAGTGCTACTCGTTCTAAGGATACAGAACTGTTCAGTAAGATACGCATGTCCTAAGCTTCAGGCAACAAACAATTCCAAAATAAATTGAATGCACATAACACAATCAAACATATGGGAATACAGTATATTTAATTCTTTGAGTTATGGTAAAACAATTCCTGTAAAATGGCATCAGTTAATCCAGTCGCAAATGCATGGAATACAAATAATGTTATCTAGATACTATTCAAGCCCTGGAATACTTGATACAAGTAAGCTTTTAGATTCATGTTGTGGTAACAAAAAACAATAAAAAAAGGTAATTTTGCAGAAATTCTGCAAATGTGTTTCTCGTTTATTACTCCCCCTTGCAATAATTTATCTCTTAAAACACAGTCCTATTAAGAGAACACCTTTTACTGCTTCATTTTGGCAACAGAAGAGGAGTATTCAGCTATGCAAGCTGTTTGTGGAGATTTTACAACTTGTAAAACAATGACAGAGTTGTAGAGTAAGTGAAGATGGAAATTAAGTTACTCGTTTTGCCCCTGAAATATTACAGTACTGTACTCGATTCTTAATTTTACTTTTGTATGGATAAATTCATATATTTTGCTGAAGCAAGAAAATATAGCAAAAATATCATGTGTAAAACCAAAACCATCATTGACAATTGTCATTTTAAGGGGCTTGACGTGTAAGCTATCAGCTCCAGAACATTGGCAATTACATGATCCTTTAAGCTTAAATCTTCCAAATTTTAGGAAAGAGATCCCTCCCTACCTTATTAAAACCTATTTACCGCAAAACCATTAATGGCCTCATAATAGAGGTGTTACTCCATTTACACAGCTTGAGCTCAAATTGCTTATCCTACACTGAATACTTGTATTCCATGTTTTGAACTATATTTTAATGACTGGAGGTCAATTCCCATATATCTGCACTCATTGCCATTATCAGTCTTTTCAACCTCTAAAGAAAAATTAAATAAATCTACAGAAGAGAGAATATTTCAACTGTTGCTCTAAAACATGTACACAACACATAAAAATACAACATTAAACAACAACAACAACAACAACAACAACAACAACTACTACTACTACTACTACTACTACTAAAGTTTTAAACCAGATTGTTCCTATATTACTGATTTTTTTAATATTTTTTATTTTTTTTTGGTTATATGTATATATTGCACATGAAGGTGTCAGATAATAATCATCAAGTGTCACTACATTCAAAACAGAGAACACAACCACTAAAAAATTCAAATTCAAACTGCGATGGGAATCCACAAAATAAGTAGGAACACCTGGATGAAATGGAATAAGCCTGGCTCCACAGACGTTTGGTAAAATGTTTCACATTCATATTTTTTTTTTTTTTTTTTAAATACTGAAGCTTTTCATTTCAAGGAGAAATAAAAGGAATGCCATAAAATGAAATCACCCGCTTCATTTATTACTTCGGAATTATTGTGGAATCAAAAACCTCAAAGAAATCACAAGAATCGTTGCTGGGCAAAATTAGCTAAGTATGAGGCCAAATATACTTAACATTTAATGCAACACAAAAGTATTTTTTGATATATTGACTGTCATTGTAAGACAAACAACAAGCTGCTCTATAAAGCAATGATCCTCAATACCAGCAATTACTTCATCATGAAAACAGTTGATCACAGCTGGCTGTACCAAACAGACAATGAAAATTACCACAGGAATATATACTATGATTCACACTGTGGAATATCTAAAAATACTTCTCGATTAAATACACAGAAATGACTATACAATATAGCCTCCCATAAGGGGGTCATCCTCTAAGAGGAAGAGTTGAAAACGAGACCACCCTCAAGAATCAAACTTAAATCCCCTGCACAGGTGTGCTAACTAATAGCATCGCAACAATCTAAGCCCAAAGGAACTTCACTCTCAGCTCCTGGTGCGATGGTTGAAGGTATGGAATGCCCTGCAGTCAACAACCAAAGCTCTGTAGCTTCACTTAGGAATGTCCATGCATCCTTAAGCCCGTATCACATGATACCTGTTAGCACATAATTGAGCAAGTGCCATTTTCCCAAGCAGTTTGCATGGGAGATTGAGAACAAGAGCTAATTGGATTGCTTTTCTCCTTCTAGTCGAGATCCTATTGGCAACATAAGCAATTAATTTTTTTGTGGGTAGGTAAACAAATACATCAGAATGAAACTATATTTTTTTTTTAGACAGGGTCTGTGAGAAAAGCCCTTGCTTTATACAGTACATACAGAATGTAGCATTTTACTTAAATACTGGATGCACAACCTATTGTTAAATGTTGAATATGCTATGCATTTAATTTTGAGTAAATGTTGATAAGTATGCTGCAGATCTTCCACTCTATTTATCTGTGACAATACTATGAATGATGCAATTTTTACTCCACTTTGAATTATAGGTACATTATATACACATCCACAAACACAGGTTCAACATTAGTGGAATCTTCTGGTAGACATATTTTGCACCTTTTACCATGTTCTTCATATCAAACATTGTGTATTTTTACCCCTTATACCCATCCTAAGGGGTCTTCATTGTGCAAAATTAAAACACCTCTAAGAGGACCCCTTATGGCATTTGATTTCAATTAATTTCAAAATATTAATTAAGACTAGTTAATTGCACAACTATCACCCTTCAAAATTGTCAATGACCAAGATTCCCTGACCTATAAGTGAACAACAATAATAATGTTATTGGTTTTACGTCCCTTTTAACTACCCTGGCTTTTAGAGAACTTTTCCCCGAAGGGGATCCTTTAACGTGCCAGTAAATCTACTGACACAGATCCCTCGCATTTGCGCACCCTCAAATACCAGCTGTCTGGGCCAGGATACGATCCTGCAACCTTGGGTCCAGCAAGCGAGAACATTACCGCAGAGCCACGCAACCAGTTGGAAGTGAACAATACTAAGTATTCTTGTTTAAGAGAATTCCGTTAGAAACATGACCGTTTTACCAATAGGCTATTATTATGATTACTATGGGGTGAAAATATTATGCTAGTTATCACAAATAGTATCAATTCATGGTTTTAAAATGGAAGTAAGGAAAACACAAATATCTTATCATTTAAATCACCCCCATAAATGAAGTGAACAAAACTAGGATAAAAACTTGCAGTATGATGTAGGGAGGATAGAATAAAATCATTTAAAAAGGGGAAAATTTTCCATCCATGGATAGCCTTGAGCCCGGGCCCCTCAGATTACTAATCAGGTCCGATACCACTTGTACACTTTTGCAACGGAGTTGCACATTGTTGCACATCAACACATATGGTTAAATGTTGAATGATGTCAGTTAGATCTCAAATACAGATTGAAATGCATTCATTCAGTGCCTGGCATGTTTTCAACTCTACTTAAAGCAGATTTCATGACTGCTTTGAATTAATAATGAGAATAAACAGCAAATATTACCCACAATTGACAACCCTCCTCCGGGTTTGATTCTTTACAACTTGACGCACAATATGCTAACACATTATATACTTCGATTATAAAAGCAAGTGTACTGATGAGGATGAACAGAATGCGACCGGATTTTGAACCAGCTATTACAACAGCATCCTTGCCAGCTAGTGTTGTTTGATATGGGCTTTAGGCTTATTTAAGATATTTAAGATAACTCATTTTTAACTCTTATGCATACTTCATCTTCCTTTACAGTGCCGAGATGGGGATGCTGTTTGGAGCTAAAGAATTTCGGTGAGTCTATTTTGAAGGAGCTACACATCAAGACCAGCTTGCCAATAATATGCACAGAGTTCTACAATTTGATCACATTACACAAAGTGTAGAAGGCAGCCTAAAAAAAAAACTCCTTGCTACGGGAAATGTCTCGGGAAAGACAGATCGAGGTCAAGCTCCCACACCCTGGACTGACACAAACCAAATACCTGGGACATCCCTCTCACATGCAACACAATTAGCACATCACAAAGAATGGAGAATACTGTGTCCTAGTCTTCTTCTTCTTCTTCTTCTTCAAGTGCCTCGTCCTCAAAGAACATTGGCAATCAGTAGCATAATCTGCTGTTTGTCCATAGTTTTTCTAAACAGCAACATTGTATTCAGTCCAAAGCACTGGCTTAAGTTCTTTAGCCAGGACATTCTTTTACATCCTGAACCCCTAATGCCATCAATCTTCCCTTGAATTATTATTATCAATAATAATAATCTCTTTGGAGATTACAGTTCTCAGTATTTACAGGATGATACAGAGAAAGAGACACATGCTTCAAGTATGATCTTCTTTGTATGCATCTTTAATTGACAAAAGTCAGGTTCAGGGTACCTCCTAGGGTACATAATTTTCGCGAGTAAAGACTGAGTTATGCCGACTGTTCTATAGCTTAAAATATTACCTAAAACCTTGTAGGTGAACAACTTTTGAGTCTAAATCATTATGGTGTAATTGGTTAGAACATCCACCTGTAATGCAAGGGATTCAGATGAAAATCCTGAGGACAATCACTTTTTCAGCTCTATGACATCTCACTTATAAGTTTTATTCTGAAGCGAATGAAGAGATAATGAAAGATTAGAACTTCTACACTGTCATGAACAGATATAGTGCTTACTATCCTGCACAAAGGACCACAGATCAAATACAACACGGAAAGTTACAAAAATTTCACAAAGAAGGTTGCAAATACATTGTTGTACTTTCATCTGAACATACACGGTAATAATAAAATACATTGGAATAAATGAATACATGAAAGGACTACACACTGAGTCCAGAGAGAATGACATTGGTGTCACTGAGTCACATATCTATCAGTGGCCCTTCCTAACCCTGTTCCCTTCGAGGATAACGGCATAATTCAAGTTGATCAAGTATTTCTCAAAACAGTAAAACACAAATCAATAAATAAGACAATAAAAATTATTAGTTCTTCTATACAATCTGCCAAACCAACTTCAATACTGAAACATCTTCCTGTAAAAAAAAGTCCATTCCATCAACATTTTCAAATATCGTCATAGTAATGAAAGCTTTTTGGAGAGCAAACTGACAATGTAGCACAAACTGGAAAAACTACGACACAATGCCAGAATGCTTTTTCATCGGCATATTCATTTAGTAAGACTTATTTTCGAGACATTTCAAAATTCCCATTTCAACATCATATGCAAATTTAGTTAAAATGTCTCTGCCTAGTAATAGTAAAATTAATACATACAAAAAATCCATATTTGCTCTATGCCAAAGCAAGACTGTTGGGAACGTAAACCAGCTATGCAATTGCGGGCCACTGTACACTCACTTCAATGTATGAAAGAATGGCACAATCACATGCAACTTGACTAGTACATTTTCTATTGCAAATTCAAGATCCCTCGGTTTTCAAGATACTCCTTCAGAGTATAGAACATCTGTAGCTGCTGTTCTGGTTTCAAGCTGTACACCTGAAACAAATATGCAAGGTTATGTAAAGAAGATGTTATATAAGCAAATCTGAGTGCTATCAGACTTTTGTACTGAATAGATTCATGAAAAAAGAAACCCTATTTACCTCCGAAACCTTCGTTCAAATGGGCTCTAATCATGTTTGTATTCACGTGCATATACACCTTTACTCACGTAATTCATAAAACCTTTAAGACAAAACAAACCTAACATATAACGAGATTCAAATTGCGAATCGTATTAAAAAAAAACACTAAAGACAAGCTACTACAATAATAGTGTAATTATATTAGTGTAAATTTAAACCTCAACACAGTGATAAGGATCTGATGCCACTTGAGGGCCGCCCCTTTAATAGTGATTAGATTTCTTATATATCCGCCTCATTTCGTAGTGGCTAGCACTCTTAGCTGTCACCGCGGACGCCCAGGTTCAATTCCCGGCTCTGCAAAGAAATTTATTTCTGATTTACATATTTATACTTTTTACCCCACCCATTCATTGGGCATATTCATGTTGACCGACTGAAGAGCTACAAATGACAAATATGTATGTATGTATTCACTTCAACTTTATTTTTGACCGGAATTGAAACCAGATTATCGACGGTCCGGATTTCTGACGTCCAGATTATAGACGCTCTACTGTATACCGTATTTCCTCGCATAATCGTCGCACTTTTTTTTGCCAAAAATTCGTGGAAAAAAGCAGGGTGCGACGATTATGTGAAGAATATTTAAGTTCAAAGAATATACTGTATCATTATTTGCTGCACGGGCCAGTCATTCGCGTAGCGTTAGTCTGGCGTGAGTCATAGCCTGCAGTCAGAGACAGGCTTCTTTCTTCTAACAAGGTCACGACAGGTTAACGCTCGCGGAATGTGCTGACGAAGCTGGCCATTCGCGTCGTGGTTCATAGCCCGCAGGCATAAAGACTAGATTACTTCCTCCTGACAAGATCACGCCAGATTAGGCCTATAAACTCGCGGAATGTGCGCTGGCCGTTCGCGTCGCGGTTCATAGCCGGCAGGCATAAAGACGATACGGTATTACTTTCTCCTGACAGGATCACGCCAGATTAGGCCTATAAGCTCGCGGAATGTGCGCTGGCCATTCGCGTCACAGTTCATAGTCCGCAGGCCACGCCAGATTAGGCCTATAAGCTCGTGGAATGTGCGCTGGCCGTTCGCGTCGCGGTTCATAGCCGGCAGGCATAAAGACGATACGGTATTACTTTCTCCTGACAGGATCACGCCAGATTAGGACTATAAGCTCGCGGAATGTGCGATGGCCGTTCGCGTCACAGTTCATAGCCTGCAGGCCACGCCAGATTAGGCCTATAAGCTCGCGGAATGTGCGCTGGCCGTTCGCGTCGCGGTTCATAGCCGGCAGGTATAAAGACGATACGGTATTACTTTCTGCTGACAAGATCACGCCAGATTAGGCCTATAAGCTCGTGGAATGTGCGCTGACCATTCGCGTCGCGGTTCATAGCCCGCAGGCATAAATACGATATTACTTTCTCCTGACAAGATCACACCAGATTAGGCCTATAAACTCGCGGAATGTGCGCTGGCTGTTCGCGTCACAGTTCATAGCCCACAGGCATAACGACGTGAGTACTTTCTCCTGACATGATCACGCCAGATTAGGCCTATAATCTCGCGGAAAGTGCGCTGACCATTCGCGTTGCGGTTTATAGCTCGCAGGCATAAATACGATATTACTTTCTCCTGACAAGATCACGCCAGATTAGGCCTATACGCTCGCGGAATGTGCGCTGGCCGCTCGCGACACAGTTCTTAGGCCGCCGGCGTAAAGATGAGATTACTTTTTGCTGACATGATCACGCCAGATTAGGCCTATAAGCTCGCGGAATGAGCGCTGACCATTCGCGTCGCAGTTCATAGCCGGCAGGTATAAAGATGAGGTTACTTTCTCATGACAAGACCACGCAAGATTAGGCCTATACGCTCGCGGAATGTGGGCTGGCCGCTCGCGTCACAGTTCATAGCCCGCAGGCATAAAGACGAAATTACTTTCTGCCGACAAGATCACGCCAGATTAGGCCTATAAGCTCGCAAAATGTGCCCTGGCCGTTCGCGTCGCGGTTCTTAGCCGGCAGGCATAAAGACAAGATTACTTTCTCCTGACAAGATCACGCCAGATTATACGCTCGCGGAATGTGCTAAGTGACGAAGCTTGCCGCTCGCGTCACAGTTCATTGCCCGCAAGCATAAGGACGAGATATTTTTCGTCTGACAAAGTCGCGGCAGCATGTGCAACTGACTGGCGCACAAATACGAACATGCTATGCGACGATTATGCGATGAAATTTTATAAACCTATTTTAGTGTTTGAAATGTGGGGTGCGACGATTACGCGGTGGCGACGACTATGCGAGGAAATACGGTATTAATCAAAAAATTTATATTTTTTAACCGTAGCGGTTAAGCCGCAATGCGAATGATCTATTCTTGGATAATTTAAAGTACACTGTATGTTTGTAACAGACTGAAACAAGGCATTAGTAGTTAGGTCTGAACTGATTTACTCACTGAACTATACAGTGTTACTTCCAAGCAGGTGATAACAAGAAGTTGCAGGGTATTTGGAATGCCCAGTTTCCCAATGGGAAGGCTGCTAGATGATAATAATGGTATTGGTTTTACGTCCCCTTTAACTACGCCGGGGTGCCGGAATTTTGCCCCGAAGGGGATTTTTAACGTGCCAGTAAATCTACTGACATGGCTCCTTCGCATTTGTGCACCCTCAAATGCCAGTTGACTGCGCCAGGATACGAACCTGCAACCTTGGGCCCAGCAAGCGAGAACATTACCACTGAACCATGCTGCTAGATGACTTCTTTATTTCAAAACGCATTCAGAATTGTGTGATGAATTGTTGAAGTGGCGTCAAATACACAAACATTTCTTTTCCCCCACTTTGACCCCCAAAAATATGGGTGTGTGAATTATGCAAGAAAATATAATACAAAAATCCAATGCTCAATTAACAATGCCAAATGAGATTGTGGACTGGATACAAACAAAGCCCACAGCCATAAATTGGTGGTATCACATACAAATACTTTTCTCAATGAGTGGCTGGCTCTTTATGGAAGTTCACAAGTTAATGCAGGTAATTATATCAATCAATGAAATTTTGTACCTTAATACAGGGCAGCTGTTTTAACAGATTTTATCCATTTTAACAAATTTTGGATGTTGAAACAGATTCTATTTGCAGATTTAAATGTCTTTTATTTGTTTATTTATTTGTAATAATATATCCCATAGATATCTGCATATAGGATATGTGGGATGAGACGTGTTACTATCAAGAACTGTACGGTGGGCAGGGAATGCAAGCGGCTGCTTAGGTGGCGAGAAAGTTTTGCCTGCCACAGGAAGCAATGAGTTGCAGTTAGTATCTGTGCTCTGGTCCATTTTCACTGTCCTCATTTAGGGCTAAAGAGTTCACAACTGGGAACAGAAGAATATTGCAATGTTACACAATCGGCACCACTCAACCAGTTAAGACAAGATTCCAACTGTTCTAGGAGTCACATGTTTGCACAATCGGACATAGAAAATTGTTGTGAAGTGAGTAAATACCGCAATGTTTCGTGGTCAGCATCGTTCTCAGCCTGTTTGATGAAATCCCACCGTTTGTACTATCTTGAGTTCGCAACCAGGCATGGACAAATATGTTGATGCAATTTCAGCAGGTAGACGTTAGAAGCACGCTCTTAATATTTAGTATTATTTGATGAAATTTCCCACTGCACTAGCAGATGTGTATGGAAAAATATGGCAATAGTATGCAATGTTCTCGGTCCGTTACACATTTACGCTGTCCTAGCGGAGTGATGGTCTCGAATTCACAGTCAGTTATGTAGAAAAGTCAAGAGTTGGTTTCATGATCGACATCACACTCAGCCCTTTGGACAAAATTTCTTCAGACTTTATGCTGCGGCGACAAGTCGTAGGCACATTGCCTGGATCACCGGTCATTTTTGAGATGCTATTTCAGCAGGTAGACATTAGAAATAGGCTTTTAATATTTCGTACTATAGTGGGAGATTTGAATCATCACGAAAGGACACATTTTTCTTTTAAATGACAAATTACTGATAGAGATTTTCAAAATAACTAACTTATTTTATATGCTGCATACACTGTTGAACTTTGTTATAAAGACATCCATAGAACCTTAAAAATTGTGTTATAAACGAATGTCCTTGTAACCAAGTTTCATATTTTCAGTCTAGTGAGGTAGAGAGAAGACATGATCATTTCAACATGTTTAAGAGAGTGAAGGATGTTGCTGGATTATATGGAAAACACAAGCCATCTACGCTACTAGACTCATTGAACCATCCTATTATAGAGGAAAGACAAGTACTGAATGCTTGGGAAGATTATATTAAAGATCTTTTTAATGATGACCGAGAGGAAATGAATGCAATTCGTGATGTTTTCATAGGTCCACCTATTACAAACGCTGAGGTCCAGTACTCAATCAAAATTGCCAAGGGTAAGAAAGCTCCAGGCCCTGATGAAGTTCATGTAGACATACTTAGCTCAAAATACTGATCATCAAACATATTCAACTCAATATACGATACTGGTAACATACCTCAGGAATGGCTCGAGTCAACCTTTATTGCTATTCCTATAAATCACGACCACAGAAATGCAGTGACTATCGTTTAATCAGCCTCATGAGTCACGTTCAGAAAGTATTTCTAAGGATTATCCATGCCAGTATAAGGACCAAGTTGTAATATTTTTTTTTAATGGGTGCCCCATCAAATAGGTTTATAGGGGAAAATCCTGTTGGGCGCCAACTCAAATACAAGTAAATATATGAGTAATTAATCTCTTGTTCCAAGCAAAATAAACACAAGTCCTCTATAATCTCAGGGTGTAGGGTATTATTAAATACCAACCCGGATACCATCAGTCTGGACAGCAGTTCTGACATTCACTGAAATATACTATCAATTACTGGGAATGTTACAGTTTATTGAGTACTCACCAAACTTCGCCGCTCACTTTTCCGAAAGTAATGTTGCGAAATTATTTAAATCGGTCATTTCTCACACTGCTGAACACAAATTCTGCATCTTTTAATTTCTTGGCAATTCTTCCACATTCACCGTAAGGAGAGATCTACTAATGGATACATTCTGCGCATACGCTCGTTTTATAAACATACTCGTGTCTTAATTACCATTATAGGCGAGTTGCATACGACTGTTTATGTTCGACGATAATTATTATAACTATTTTATGTTGGATCATAAATATTCATAAATATCTGTCGAGATTTCGCCAGTTTTACGTACTGAACAGAGCGCATGAGACGCAGAGAATGCCTTGTATTTGACCATGGCCTCCTCGATTACCCTACTATGACACTAGGCCACGCAGTGAAATTTAAATTAGAAGGCCGTGGAACTCAGCGCAGGTGCGATGCTATCATTATCTAATTGGTCAAACAACTGTTTCTTGAACTCTGATTGGTGGGAGAAACTGTTTCATAATGAAAAATAGTGTTATAATGAGCCTCATTATAGTACAGTTTTCTGACAAATAATAGTCAGGGTCGAACATAAACTACTTAACAGTGTTTCATCCACTTTGCTTCATTCAGGTTTTTGTTATTGCTTAATTTTCTATCCATTATGTTCAAATGCGGCAACGATTGTATCCTTGCTCTTCCAAATCATTTGGACTATGGAATTAACTAGACCAAATTGCAACACATCAGCATTTTCGTTCCACTCTCAATTTCTTGAATCACTTTAACTTGTCTCCAACATTAAAACTTTTCTTGTGCTGACCATCCTACGCTAAAATACGTAGACTTCGTGAACAACTACTATGGAAACTGATTTCAAGTAAGTACTGTTAATAAGTTCTGTGGAATGCGCAAGGGTTACAATGAGGCAGGAAATCTACAGCATTGCCCTTGGCATTGAAGATGGCCTGGCACTTGGCAGGTTGTGTTCACAGGAGGAAGCAATTGCATTTTTAGCCAGCCGCATCTTGCCATGTTTAAAAAGACTGCTCATCATTGGCATAAACTCAAAGTTGAAAAGTATAAGTGTTCAAAATCCTTGCAAATAATGTAAGTATCAGTTAACACACTGAATTAGACACATGCTCTAAAATTACATCATTTTGTGGAATTACAGACTCTTAGGAAACACTGATATGAATATCACCCTGATCTTCCTAAATCAACAACTCTTTAACCAACCTCATTGGTAGACCCTAACATGTATAATGTTCAACAAACTGTAAATTGAAATAATCGGACCTGGATTATACATGATGTTTTTTGCCTTCGTAATCACTTTTACAATTTTAAATGCTAATTGTAGAGTAGTAGAAGAATATAAGCAAGTAATACCTGTTGTAGCAGCTTTTGGGGAGATGCAGTATGGATAAAGCTGGAGATGTACACATTAACAAACGTGGCCATCAAATACTGGCAATCAAATCGGTCCATGATACCGCCATGACCTGGGATCACATCTCCAAAATCCTGCAACAAAAGAGCAAGGAAATATATTTTAAAAGAAGAATATGAATGACTAAACAAGCACTGTCTAGTCTAACAAGAATATGGAAAGATCATCATATCACCAAGGAAACAAAGAAGCGACTGGTTCAAGCTTCGATATTTCCTATCGTCACGTATGGCTCTGAGTCCTGGACCATAAATGCTGCATGACGTAGGAGAATTGAAGCCTACGAGATGACGTGTTATCGAAGAATGCTACGAATATCGTGGGTAGCAAGAAGAACAAATGAATCCATTTGGAAGGAGCTAAGGATTGCTCCTAAAGCATGTTTACTCCCAAACATCCAAAGGCAAATGTTGAAATTTTTTGACCATGTCATCCAGCGAGACGGCATTGAGATTCGTATCATCCAGGGTAAAGTTGACGAAAAACGGCTGAGGGGACGTGCCCCGAACCGGTACCTTGACCAGATCAAGAGTCTGACTAATCTGCCACTTCAGAAATTAATGCATACAGCAGAAGACCGTGGTGTATGGCGGGGTATTGTTAACAGAATTGCGTAAAGGATCACAACGTTCTAAATCGAACTACGACCAAGAGGAAGAAGAAGAATGGACAGTTCTGAAATACTGCTCTCTTTCCAGTAACCTTCATGACCCTTCCCTCTATCTCAACTTACGACATGAAATAACCATACGCAGATTGTAGGCATCTATTTTAAGTAAATTATCATCAAGTAACAGCTCCAGTTTCCCGGGTGCTGGTGACATGCCTCTTTCACCTTCCTGTATCCCCTATTGGTGGAGTAGTTGTTTGAATCTTCAGTCTTTGACTGATTTGATGCAGATCTCCATGCTCTCCTGTCCTGAGCTAATCGTTTCATCTCTACGCAACTACCACATCTTACATCGGATGCAATTTGTTCATATTCTAACCATGGTCTACCCCTATAGTTCTTGTTCTCGACCCGTCCTTCCATAACTAAGTTTGGTATTCCTGGGTGCCTTAGTAAGTATCCTACCAACCTGTCTCTTCTCTTCATTAGCAGTCGCCAGAAACATCTCTCCTCTCCCACTAGTCTTAATACCTCTTCATTTGTTACTCCATCTACTCATCTGAACTTCATTATCCTCCTGTAACACCAGCTTTCAAAGGCTTCTTTCTATTCTCCTCTTTTCTGCTGCTCCAACAAGCCAAGTTTCACTTCCATAGAGTGCCATGCTCCAGACAAAGGCTTTCAAAAATGATTTTCTAACACCCAAATCTATATTTGATGTGCACAGATTTCTTTTCTGTAGAAATGTTTTCCTTGCCTGAGCCATCACTGGTTATTTTGCTTCTTAAGTACCAGAAGTCTCCTACTTACTTGAGCTGCCAATTTGATGTCAATAGGGGTTTGTGATTCTTTTTTGGCTGCGTTCCATTATATTTGTTTTACATTTATTGATATTCATCATGAATTCTTTCCACTAGATGGAGTCCATACCATTTAAAAACTCATTCAATTCCTCTGGTGAATCAGCCAAGACAACGAGCCAGAAATAATGCTAAATGACACAAAGCTGGACAGTCCCCAGAATTTCAATACTTGGGTGGTATAGTATCCAAAGCAGTGGCGGCACGTTCTATATGTTCAATGGTTCAGTGAACCCCCTAAAAATATAACTCTTAGTAAAATGGTTAATCAATTAATTACATATGTAAATTTGCGCTCGGAGAGATAATTTTGACATCAACACTGGTTGCTCTCCGGAACCAGCAAAAAGGTTCAATTTCTGGATCGCTGGCGCGCGAAAGGTCCAATTTCTGGATTGCTGGCGGTTCGGCGGTGGGACGTAAGGAAGGAGCGATGGGCGCGGGGTCTTGTGAGGCAAGGGGGGTAAGCCGAGAACAAAGCTAAACTATCGCTGGTGAAAGGACCAGCTCAAGCCAGCGCTAGACACGATCTACCTCGAACCACCTCGAAATTAGCCGATGCAACCCTGGCCGATGTATTGTCTGTTCTGATACGTTTTGAAGGGATTTTAATTTCACGATTTTGCGTTTTAGATATAATTAACCGCAATGAACCAGAATATTTTGGTAACTACGATTAATTTTGTATAACATCAATAGGCGTATGTAGCCTATGTTTATGTCATTAATGTAAACTTTTAATTACTTAGAAGTGCTCATAAAGGCAAAATACGTCAAGATAAACAGTCTGCCTAACACTTTCTTGAAGCAGTGTATATTTCTGACCCGTCAGTTCAACCACCTCCGGAACAGTACCTTAGCGAATATCTTCTAAAGTCTGTGTTTATCGAAGTGCTCTATTGTATCTGACATTCGTTATCACGGTGTTTGGCGGTGTCTTGATGCGTGTGTCGTGTATTCATCAGTGTGAAAATGAATACCGTTCGGTTTCTTCTAGAGAATACCTTTCCAACACTTAGTATAGAAAGTGCAAAATAAAGCAGCTTGGCAGGCCTCTTCCCTCCCTGAACATTATTCAGAAGCAAACTAATAGAGGTAAGGATTTTTGTAGAACATTTAAGCCACAGATTTACGAGAGGAATACTTGGCTATGTGGTTGCGATACCATTAATGGGCTTTTCTGTTTCCCGTGCTTGCTTTTTGCTAAGGGTAAGGACACGAATTGGACAAAAATAGGGGTATCAGATCTCAGCCATTTAACACAAAAGGTCAATAAGCACGAAGCATCTATTACACATAAGAGTGCATGTTTAGATCTTTCAGTTCTGGGGAAAACAGATATTACGCAGCAGCTAAGTAGCGCTTTCAGAAGTAATATTGAGAGGCATAATGATAGTGTCAGAAAAAATAGGTACGTGCTCTCGAAGATCATTGACTGCGTGAAATTCTGTGGTGAATTTGAACTTGCTTTGAGAGGTCATGACGAAACACTCGATTCAAACCCTCCAGGCGTATTCAGAGGACTCATTAATTTTACTTCGGCATTGGATACCGTCGTTAGGGGTCATTTCAACAGTGCTACAGTCTTCAAGGGTACGTCGAAGGACATTCAAAATGACATTCTGGAATGTATGTTGCATGTGTGTCGCGAGAATATTATAGCTGAAGTAGCTACTGCAGACTTCGTCTCCCTGATAGCAGATGAAACATCAGATGTGTCTTCACAGTGTCAGTTAGTCATTGTACTTCGATATGTGTTAGCTAATGGGAAGCCTGTTGAAAGGTTCTGGACTTTCTTAAACCCAGCAAGAAACGACGCCTGCTCATTAGCCGATTGTATAAAAGGGGTCCTCACTCACGTAGTTGGAGAGCACAAAGAAAAAGTAGTCTCCCAAAGTTACGATGGTGCCAATGTTATGAGTGGCCGACACTCCGGAGTACAAACAATTGGAAGACAAGACTACCCATTTGCTTACTTTGTGCATTGTTACGCCCATCAATTGAATTTAATTCTGGCTCAGGCTGCTAGCCACAACAAAGAAGTGCGATTGTTCTCTGCCACCATTGGAGAGATTCCAGCATTTTTTTCTAATTTGCCTCCGAGAGTGGGCATTCTTGATGAGGTTGTGGGCAGAAGAGTTCCGCAGGGCTCAGCTACGAGAAGAACTTTAAATCAAGATGTGTTCTTACATTGCACGAGCATAAGGATGCAATACTAGAATGCTTGGAGAAAATCGAAGACACGAGCAGACAAACAG
This sequence comes from Meconema thalassinum, assembly GCA_946902985.2. Taxonomy (NCBI): domain Eukaryota; kingdom Metazoa; phylum Arthropoda; class Insecta; order Orthoptera; family Tettigoniidae; genus Meconema; species Meconema thalassinum. Next base: position 219,260,677 of record OX336390.1, on the reverse strand, counting down.
CTACTATAAAGGTACAACAAACAAAAGAACCCTCGGCTATTTCGGTTCGCGCAGCTCACATCGGCTCGTCCCGATCTCCCCCGACAATCTCTACTTAGTATAAAACAGAGTCCCCGATTCTTGGATGTCACAGGTAATCTCGAGAACCACTGGATGGATTTTGATGCGGTTTTCACCATTCTGTCAAGTATTTCTCTAGGAAACTTTCTGTAGAAAATAACTAATTTATGATCAAAGGAAGCCAAGCAGTAACGATATCAGTGAAAAGGTCGGGAAAAGAACTTAGCGTCCGTGCGCTTCTTAAGCTTACGCTGGGCAAACCGTTAAAAATATCAGTATACTATGAGCGTAATAAATGTTCAGCATGAAAAGTTCTACAGAAAAGTCCGCGAGAGCATATCTCTATCTTCAAACCATCGCCCACTATAAGTGTTTTTAGACTGGATAGAAGTGGTCTTTGTATTTCATGCACCTCACCATTCTTAAATAACGTCTGACAAGAATCCGTTGCACATGCTATCTCCATGATAATATAATTAATAGCCCAGTCAGTGATTTTCAACCATCACGCCGAGACGTAAAACGGATATACAGTAGGTATATATTGACATCGAAAAAAAAGCGCTTATCACGTAAAGCATTCGTAACTGTTCCCGGGCGTGGCTGGCTGTCAATCGCCATCACATACCATATCGTAAGTACCTGCAGCCAGCTGTTCGATTGAGGTTATTTCTTCATTAATGCTGCAAACGCAATGCAATTAAAAGAACGAGAGTAAATGTAAAGTGACCGAAAGTATTAAGCGCGGAGTTAAATGAAAATACAGTATTTATGATTTCCTAGTTGTAAAATATGTTTTAAAGAAATATACTGTTCCAAAAAGCGTAGGCTACACACACAGATGCTATAATATCAACAACACGAAATAATGCATCAGGTGTAGAAAACTGCAGACGACCCTTGACCATAGGCGTTTTCCCTTCCGCTATTATACGCTTCACGAATGACTTTGAAACACCCGTTGCTTTACTTGTTGAAGCCACAACATTATAATTGAGTTTATGAACGGCTTTCCGTTCTCGTAGGTGAGCAGTTACATTATAGACTATTTCTCTACATTGTCCCCTTAATGGTCGTCCAGATTTGCTACCATACTTCGAAGTAGTACCATACTTCGAAGTAGAAGCCATAACGAAACTCAAATGATACTATTACTCGAATAGCATGGTACATAACACTATATACATAAACACATTTACAAATAAAGTACACGCTATACGACAAGGGATTATAGGACTACAATAAAGAAAACGTATATAAAACTAAGAAAATAATAAGAGCGCAAAAATGGATTGGCCTCGAAGCTATTGTCAGCATATCTCCGCAGTGTGCTCGGTAAGGCAGCCAGACAGCATGTGACCCCCTCTACCGCTCCTCTGTGACGTCGCACATCAACTCGGACTGAATGCGCGGGGAAGTGAGCTTTGCGCAGGTTCTTTTGATCGTTGCCACCTTATATGAACCAAGCACATGGACTGCGTCTGAAAACACAACAGCCAACATTTACTTTTTGGTTAGAGTTCTTTTACAGTGTTATGTCTCATGTGGACATTCTATACAACCAATTACAAAAGCGTTCTGCTAACCCTGTTGTGCCAGTCGTTTCGACTGACACAATGTTTTGTCCCCACCCCTCCCCCTCTCGCTGGGCTGCTTGTCCCGGGAGCTGGGATCTGAACTCTGATTTTCAAATATGCTAATCTCCCGCCGTTCCCCTCTCTGCCCTGTGACGTATACTTCCGGCCTTGGAAGCGACGAGGCATCACCAGAAGCCGAGAACTTTCTCGAAGCTCCCAGACTAAAATTCATAATACCGGCCGCGCCACAAACTGCCGCGGTCTGATTGGTTGGTGAAGGCGCGCATGCGCCAAGTGCCGATGTGTGTGAGGGCGTCCTGAGGACGCTATCTTTCTGCTTGGAACATTCGAACTGTACAGACGTGCTTTGACGAGCAAGATGTAATGCTTGTAGGAAAACGTGGCTTGGGTCCTCGGACCAAGTCCAATACATCGCGACGAAACAGATACTGTAAGACGAAAATAATTATGTAATTGCTCGAGTATATTTTCTGATTTTTATCACTCCCGTTGGAGTTTTTCTTATTTATTTTGTTACTTCTAGTGTGGGTTAGAAGCTTGCGTCTTAAAACTTTTGGACACGAACACTGTGGTACCACGTGATCATTGAAGTAATTGTTTCACATTTATATTGATCTATTATTCCTGCAGATAATTTGCTCTTATTATATTGAGCTTGGTGCGACATTGCACACTCAAAAGTGCTTCGCAAAATTATAAACACGTGGGCGGTCGTAATTCATAACAGCCGTTGCTGAAGACGCCAACCTAACTATTTTGGAATAACGTATTCTAACCTCTAAATTCTTATGGACAAATGAACCATTATTAAACGAGCGTACAGTGCACTCCCGATAATTCGCGTGCGGTTAATTCGCGGATCTCCGTGAGTATTTTTTAAATGGGAATTCTCACAGCAACTAATCATCGCGCTAAGTAAAGCAATCTCTCTGTCGTTTAAAAATAATTTTGATGCGACGCAGTGCGTAAAGACGAAATCATTGAGATTCGTGAAGACTGAACTGCGTTTCTCTGCGATGTAACAGTAGGCCTACTTGCGAAATCTTCAAAACTTCCGAGCACGTTGCCGCGAGTGTTATAGCACAGATTTCCTTTATCTTTGAAGCCCAAACAATACAAGAGGATTGCACTTTCACTCGGAACCTACCCTCCCTTTCCTAACAGCCACACTCCAAGGTCGCTGATCTGTGAGTTGTGAAGGGTGGAGGAGCGGACAGCGAGAGATTATTGCGTAATGGCTCAAAATTGCGCAACACCGAGAGCGTGTTTGTTGGATGCTCGTCGTGCAGTCAACAAGTCAACCACCACTCCTCTCGTACTAAAGCAAGCGCTTGCCGACTTTTTAAACGACGATATTTCGAACGGGCAAGTTAGACGTCGATAAAGAGGATTATGATTTACAACAGAAAAGCAAAGAAGAAATAGCATGGAATTTGACTGTTGGTGAGGAAAACGGAGATCCAGTTGATATCGAGTGCGGGAGTGATGCAAAGGAAATCCTGAAAGTTTCCCACAGCTAAGCTAGTGTCTCTAGTCACACTTATCTCTTATATAGATAAACGAGATGAATTTTCGTTCTCATATCTTCGGAAATGTGCAATCGAAAATTAGAATAAACGATCTAAGAAACAAAAAGTGATGACTGCTTTTTTTGATAAATATTAATGTAGACATAATCCACATAGGCCTACCAGTAGCCTAGCATGTCTTAGACACTACAATCAGGCGTTATAATTATTATTTCGCGTGTTCAAGCCTATTTCAATATTTTACCCAATAGTTTTGTTTTTCCTAGGCTTAACAAAAATAAATGCAGATAATTCGCGGTTTTTGATAATTCGCGGAAGTTCGTGCATTAATTACCGCGAATTAACGAGAGTGCACTGTATATTGAAATGTTTTGAAATTGATGTGATTTTGGATGGGGTTTCCTTTTCATGTAATTTACGGCGACATAACCTTTCATTGTCGTCCGCTGGTCAAGCCATTGTTTTAAGTGCCTCGTGCACCAGGTCTTTTAGGCCTAGAGCCTTCAGCTACATCATTGCTTGCTTGCAATGCAGGTTTTATTTCTGATTGTTTCTGCTGTTGAGTAAGCCCTCCTGGGCCGATTTATGTAAATTCTACCACTAGTTTGGAAACACGTGCTCGTGTAGTTAACGTAGCTTCAGTGGTTCCTCATACCACGTTTACCCACCCCATTTACTGCCTCGGTTGGCAAGTTGCTGTAACTTGTTCCCGCTCTCCCGAGCCTTGGTTTTATTAAATAACTAATTCTGTTTTCTACGGGTTTGCCATGCCCGCGGCACTGCCAGCTTAAGGGGAACCTCCAACATTTTTCTTTCCTTCTTCCCCAAGTGTTTTTATGTCTCGCTCCAATCCCTTATGTATACCCCTTTTCGAGCAATATATTCTATTTGTTACACCTTGTTAACATGACTGTTTATTTCCGGGGGACATCTAGCAGTAAAACCCACCCCTCTGGACACTTGTCCAGACCTCCACTTACCGGTCATTCTGATTGTAGCAGCGTAAACCCCGAGGGGCCGCGCACCTGTATCAGTGCGAAGTGCAGTAAGCTCCTTCGAAACTGCAATTTTGAAAGTAAGGGACAATGTTGACAGCATCGTTGTGGAGGAAAATGTAGAAGACAACAGAGGGAAAAGAAGATGCGAAAATAGTTATTAATTGAGGAACATTGCGGCGAAGGAGGTGTGTGACGTGATTATAAATCACAGCAAAGAGAGATTCAACTTCTCCAACCACTTACTGGCCTCCACCTTCTTTGACCACCAATTCTTCCCATCCTTCCAAAATAATTTTCCAGGGGAGAATCGTACGTATGTTATAGAATCCTATCCTTTTCTTGATAAAAATAAACTGAACACCGAACTGCAGGTTATTTATTCAAGAAGTGATTTTAAAGAAATGAAAGATGCAACTGACATCCTTGCTTTTTTGACAGAGAACAATCTCAAGGAACCTTTCGGAGAAGTGATGAAACTTTTGAAATTAATTATACTGTCCCCATGACTACTTCCGAAACAGAAAGATGTTTTTCCACTTTAAAACCGATTAAGACATTCCTGAGGAGTACAATGCATGAAGATAGACTGTCTGTTCTTGCTATGTTGTCCATCGAGAAGGAGATGATTCACAAATTAGTCGATTTTAATGAGAAGGTAATTGACTTATTCGCCACCAGGAAGGAAAGGAGGATGGATTTCCTGTACACACAGACGACAGCTGTTATACCAACACCAGCAACGTCTTCAACATCAGACGAAATTGGATCAGCTTAAGGTAATTACACCTTATATTCTCTGTCCTTCATTTCTCATAGCTTTGGTAACTTCTTCGAGCTGCAATCGTGTGTCTTCAAAGGAAGGTCACCTTTCTAGTCATGCAATGTCACTATTTTACGTCTATGTAAACATCAAGTAACATTAAATTTGGCCACGTTATTTTTCAAAGTAGTGAACCCCCAGATGTTTTATCCACGAGGCGCCACTGATCCAAAGGTAACCTAGCCACATGTGGAGTGAACAATCGAATTAGCAAAGAAATTCACTTTTACCACCAAGTAAGACAACTACTCGGGGATAAGCCAAGGTGACATTGTATAAATAGTACTACACACCATTCCTCACATACAGCCTAAAAACCACCACAATAACCAGGTAGGATAACTCGAAACTCCAAGCAGCAGAAATGAAGTTCTTGCGTACTATGATCCAGAAGACCAGGAAAGACAAAATCAGGGAAGAGGTGAGAATAGAAGACTCTATACTACAAAAGATCCAGAAGGCTAGAACGAAGTGGTTCGGCCACACGAAGAGAATGAGTGCCAATAAAACTACAAGAAGGGAGTATGAAAGAGATTTAGGAGGGAGGAGACCAGTTGGCAGACCTAGAAAGCAATGGACAGATCAGGTGAAGAAGGATGTACAGGAGAGAGGCCAGGATTGGGAAAGGATTGTGAACAAAGAATGGATCATGAATCGTCAGAGATGATGGGGGGGGGGGGCTCGTATACCACACCCGGCAAACTGGAGTTGGTCAACGATGATGATGATGATGATAGAAGAAAAGTATAATATAACAATCATATGCAATGGGCTCATTTGATAAGTTGTCCTCATGGCCATGTGTCTGCGGTTGAGTGCGGATAAATATCATGAGTAGATATCTCGGTGTTATGTGATCAGCGCTGCTGTGTTCTTGCTTAAGCACGGATAAATTATCAGGAATAGGTATCACAATGTTACGCAATCGGTGGCACTCGAGAGATCCACTAGTCCTCGCAGGCATGTGTACGCGGTCGAGCACAAATGAATATCATGAGGAGATACTATGATGTTCTCAGTTGATCTGACAAGGTCGAGGTTGTGCATGGAAAAGTATTTTGACGTCCATCTGGGTCCATCTGACAAGATGCCTTCATAGGCATATGGTTGCAATCAGACACAGATAAATATTCTGATGTTATGCGATCAGCACCACTTCAGTTGCAAGTAGGTTCCACAATTGGCGTCGCTCTTCGCCCATTAGAGAAGATTTCTGTAGACCTTATGATCCAGCAACATGTTCATAGGCATCTCATGTGGTCCGCCTACTATCATTACGATGCAAATTCAGCGGGTACATATTGGAATTAAAACATTCAATATTTCAAACAATACAGGGAAAACTGAATGAATATTGTCACAAAGGGGCACAGTTTACTTTCGAATTAAAAAATTTTCAAAATACCAGATTATACCTCTTCATCATCATCATCATCATCATCTTGAGCAGTTTCCGACCGCTGGTCGGGTCTGCTTGGAACATAAGCCTCTCCATCGTTTCCTTTCCATTCACCATCTCTAGTCTTTCACTGTGTCCCAGCACACTCCTCTTTCCTCCACACTCTTCTTAACTCCTTTTGTCCATCTGTCCCTTGGTCTTCCCCTTGGCCTCCTTCCCTTCATTTCCATTCCTAACATCTTCGGTATCCTCTCCTCTCTCATCCTCCTCACATGTCCATACCAATGTAGCCTAGATCACTCTATTCTATTTTGCAATGGTTCCTCTCTAATCATCTCTCTGACTCTCTCATTCCTCTGTCCATTCTTGTTATTCCTACCCTACTCCTCTGGAACTTCATCTCCACTGCTCGTATTTTATTCTTGTCCCTTTCCTTCATCACCCATGTTTTCTACCATATGTCAAAATTGGCACAAAGTAGGTCTTGTAGATGATTCCTTTACATTTTTGTGGTACATCTTTATTCCATATCATCCCCCTAACACTCTTGAAAAATCCATCTGTGCACCTTCCCCATTCATTTATTTCCATCCTATTGCCTCCCTTTTCTTCAATTATGCTTCCCAAGTACTTGAAGCATTCTACTTTCTGCAACTGCTGTCCTCCAAGTGTTATGCCCATATTCAGTCTGTTCTTCCTCCTTGTTGTGATGACCACTTCACTCTTTTGTGCTGAGAACTTCATCCCATATGATAACACTACCTTCTCCCACTCATCTAATTGCTCTTGTACTTCTTCCTCATCCTCTCCCCACACCAGAAGGTCATCAGCAAACAACATTGCCTTCATTTTCCTTTCCCCAATGCTATTTAGCACTTTTCGTATGATTTCATCTATCACCACTATAAATAACAGGGGTGAAAGGGCACTTCCTTGTTTCAGACCACTCTCCAGTTGAAACCATTCCGTTCTCTCCCTTCCCACCTTTACACAGCTTTTGCTTCTCTCGTACATTGCTTTCACTCTTGCCACTGTCTCCTTGTTCATTGCTTTTGCTCTCATTGCTTCCCAAACCTTGTTTCTATTAATACTATCATATGCTTTCTCAATATCCAAGAAGGTCATCACCAGATCTTTCCCATATTCATAATGGTGTTCTTGTAGCTGTCTTACAGCAAAGATGAGGTCAACTGTTGACCTTCCTGGCCTGAAACCATACTGTTCTTCCCTCAGCCCATCTTCAACTTCTGTCCGAATTCTTCTCTCCAGTACCTTCTCAAATATTTTGGCGCAGTGGCACATGAGTGTAATTCCCCTGTAGTTCTTGCATTCCTTCCTACTTCCCTTTTTAAATATGGGTATTATTATCCTTCTTTTCCAGTCCTCTGGTATTTTCTTCTCCCTCCATATCACTTTCATTACTCGAAAGAGCCACTGTGTTCCCATCACCCCTGCTGCCCTCACCATCTCCACACTCACTTCGTCTATTCCCGGTGCCTTTCCCCCTTTCATCTTCTTTAATGCTTCCTTATACCTCTTATGAGACTATATTTGAAGTAAAATTCAAACTGTTGCAAAATTTCAAATTATAGAGTATTGAATTAAACCATTAACTTTGTTTGATGAGCTCTGGTCGCGGGTTATCACATAGGCACATAAATCATATGATGAGCTCTACTTGCGCAGTCGCATTGCTTTATTTACGTTCGTGTATTCCCATCTCGTTTCCGTATAACTTGCCAGAATTCTGAAATCTCTCTCGTTATCCTCAACCTGATGGTCTGACTGTCTTTATCCAAGGACCTTCTATCTTGAGCCAACTGCTTGATGAGTTGATATGGACGTCACCCTTTAATGCCATCGAGGAACCCTGCTCTTGGTCGTCCTTTTCTAGTCTTCCCTTCCAGTTTACCTTCAAACAGTGTGGTGCACCATGATGAATGACAAGTAAGTGACCAATCCAACTATATCTTCTTTTCGTGATAATTTTCCCTAGACTGATTGTTCTTCAGCTCTCTTGAGGACTGCTTCGTTTGTTAGCCTGTCAGTCCAGTGTATTTGTAACATTCGGCGCCAGCACCACATTTCAAATGCATTTATTCTTTTCTTATCCTGAAATAATGGAACAATAATCCCATTGTACATCCTTTTAGCTGATACAGTGGGCAAAAGTTTGATGCTTTTCAGTCTGTCAACACGATTTTACCGAAATGAGATGGGCGGAAAGTTAGTTAGTTAGTTATTGTTGTTTTAAGGGGCGGCCACACACAACCGGAAAGCATCTGCACAATAGTAATCTAAATAAACAAGACCCGTATTCAAAGTTAGGGGTATAATCCATTAAGTTCCAAGATACAGGGTGTCAAGCAAATTACATCGGACAGGGTGGGAGAAGATTGGATACACGATACAATGAACATAGAAATGTGATAAAATACGGGACACACTCGGCCGTATGCGAACACATGTGCGACGTGCGACACAGTTTCACTAACATTGAAACGACTTAAAAATAATTAAACACGAACCGAAAGGCAGAGCTCTTGACATAAAGGAAGCAATCGAGATACACTTAGCTAAAAGAAACAACCCCAATAATTTACACGAACACACTTTTATGGAGACTTCACCCCTTTTCACTCTACTACAAAACACACCCCGTCAGAAACAAGATACAACATAACGATGTAGCCAAGCTAGATAAGGGATTAATAAGGGAAATATGTTATTGGATCAGGTTGTACGGTGTATCTTTATCTTCAATAAACCTAGGCCTGTATTAACGGCAGTATTAAAGGTGCCGGGACATTTTCATTAGTCCATTTGCGCTTAAAGAGGGTTCTTGCGTGGAGAGTTTGAAACCAGGTCTTTAATAGTACTATCCTGAATACAGTAATACACACCACATTAGAGTAGAGAGACTAGACTTGGCAACTTACAGGTACATTTGTATGAGGAACACACAGCACTCAGGAATGCGAGAGGGGGAATAGCCCAACGAGATAAGGGACCCTCACACACAAGAATTTCCCGTCAGTCGAGTACATACAGTGACCAAGTTAACTGCTCTCAACTGGACTGTGCAAGATGATGATGATGATGATAATTGTTGTTTTAAGGGGCCTAACATCTAGGTTATCGGCCCCTAATGATCTGGGTGATAGCGAAAATGATAATGAAACGGAAACCAGAACGAAAATTAAGTGAGATGGAAAATACTTACAAAAAGGAACTCAGATTGAAACAACTCACAAAATGTTCTTACAGAAGGGAATTTAGAACGAAAAGATTCACAAAAGGAATAGATTGAAAAATACCCACAAAATGAAGGCTAGGTTCAAAATACGTACAAAATGCAATGTAGCGTCGAAATAACTACAAAATGCAATTGAAATTCAAAATACTTACAAAATGCAAATAAGATCGAAATTACGTACAAAATGCAATTGAGGTTCAAAATACTTACAAAATGCAAATGAAATTGAAAATACACGATGCAATTCAGATTGAAATATCCCAGTTTGAATCCAAATTATTCACAAAGTGCAATTGAAATTCAAAATACTTACAAAATGCAATTGAAGTTGAAAATGCTTACAAAATGTACGGTAGATTCAAACGACTCATGTGGATTGACAATACTTACAAAATGCAATTTAGATTGAAAATACTTGACAAAATGTAATTTAGATTCAAAATACCCACAAAATGCAATTAAGAATCAAAATATGTGCAAAATGCCCACCAAAGAAAATTCAAAATTCGTGAGAAATGCGGTTTTGGTTGAAAATACTTACAAAATGCAATTGAAATTCAAAATTCTCACTAAAAGGCCCGGCTACCTGCATTGAAAGACTTACCAAAAAGCAATTTAGATTGTTAAACTTAACAAAATGCAATTGAAGTTGAAAACAATCGCGAGATGTAATTTAGATCGAAAAAACTTACAAAATGCAACGTAGATTAAAAATACCTTAAAAAATCGCTAAAAGAGAATTTAGATACACGGTGAACCAAGTAACAAAAACAGTGCGGGAATCTTAAAGAGAAAGGAAATATATTGAAAAGAGAAGAGGAGAGGGGAGAGAGGAGAGGGTCCGCTCCAAAGGTAAGGGACAAAAGGGGAAAACGGGCCCAGCTCAGGAATCCCTCGGGGTCGCCAACTCCCGAACTCACCAGCCGTGAGCCCCTGAGGGTGTAGCATTATCTAGGGTGCACCAGAAGAGGTGGGGCTACATACACCCGGCCTCCTTAAGGGCCTTGAGCACAAGGCAGGAGGTAAAAGGAAAAGAAAAAGAAGGCTGACCCCTCACAGAAGGAGGGTATCAGGAAAGATGAGAGAAGGGCCAAAGAAGGCGGGAAAAGTGAAAGACTCCCTAGGCCTCGGATACCCTAATACCTTCGGGGTCGGAAGAGAACAAGAGTTGACCAAGTGAGGTCGACAGGAAAGAAGACGGAGAGGAGCCCGGCACAAGTAAGTGGAAACAATGCCGGACTCAGCTGGGGCGCCGTGGTCGCCAACCCACGGACTGTGCAAGATTCAACCAGATAAGTAGCCTGTACAATACAATCTGAATTGACCATTTACAACCACCACATATTCACTCCAAACAAGCAAATTCCGGAGGTCAATCATCACCTCCAGTATCTCAACAAAACATCACATAGACCACAACTAACAAATATTGACGAGTTGCATTATTTTAACTAATACTGCAACGAAATAAGTGTATATATTGTAAATATTTTCACCCATATTTTCAGACATAGATTTTATAGCCTAAGTGTAATAGATCTGATGATCGCTTGACGATTGAAACTGGTCATCTAAGTGTATTTATTAATCTCATGTAATTTTTTTCAGGATTAGGGGATAACCCATCTTATTTGGGTACAATCGTGTTGACCGACTGAAAAGCATCAAAGTTTTGTTTACTAAGGCAACACTGATAAATGGCTTCAAACACCATAATGGATACAGTGGGGTTTCCAATAAGCTAAGAAAACAGTCCGCGTTAGAACACAGTGGCCATCTTGAAATTTCATAATTCAACAAGTAGTTCCGTGACGAACTAAAGAGCCTACTTTTCTTAAAATTTAAGATTCATGCCAATATATAGTCCTATCTGCAATAATGACGATATCAAGTTCCTAATACCAACATTTCTAAGTACTGCAGTTTGAAATACACCTAAAATAATGTAGCCTAATACAGTAACTTACTACAGTTGGCAGCCCTGGTGACTCTGAATATATTCTTAGCTCCATCTATTAAGGTATAGAATGCACATACAAAATTTGGTTGAAGTCTAATGGATAGTATGGACGTTACATGCTGTTTGATATTGGATTTATCAGTGCGCGTAAAATCATGTTGGGAACAATGTCATGTATGTGATGCTCAGAATTAATCTGAAATATTAAGATCTATTATATTGCCAATTGGTAATAATTGTTAGTATAGAAGTTACATGTAATTAAAATTGAAACTAACAGAAAGCTTAGAACCATGTTGGCAGCACTGGGGTATATTAGATACTCCAAATTAATCTAGAAAGTCAGGTACTATACGAGTGCAAAGGTTAGAGCTGAAGGCCTGCATACATTTCTGACATATTGATATTAGGATTAAACAAATAGAGAAAACATTTATTAACAGTTGGCAGCCCTGCTGGTTCCTACGAATACGCATGGTCATAACTGTTATAGTACACAAAGCACATACGAAATTTGGTTGAAATCCATTTGTTAATATAGAAGTTATATGAATTTAAAAACTTGATCTATCAGCAGGCTTAGAATTGTGTTGGCAGCACTGATGTATATAAGTTACACCGAACTTGGGTAGAATATCAGGTACTATACGTGTGCAAAGTTTAGAGCTGTTGGCTTGCATACTTTCTGATATATTGACATTAGGGTTAGAACACAGTGAGAGCATTTATTAACAGTTGACAGCCCTGGTGGCTCTTTAGAATACACACAGTCATATATGTTGTAGTACACATAGTACATACGAAATTTGGTTGAAATCCAATCGATAATATATAAGTTACATGCATTTAGAAATTGGACCTACAGGCAGGCTTAGAATCATATTGGCAACACTGGCATGTATGAACTTCAGAACATTAACCTGAAATGTTAACACACACACACACACACACACACACACACACACACACACACACACACACACACACACACACACACACACACACACACACACACACACACACACACACACACACACACACACACACACACACACACACACACACACACACACACACACACACACACACACACACACACACACACACACACACACACACACACACACACACACACACACACACACACACACACACACACACACACACACACACACACACACACACACACACACACACACACACACACACACACACACACACACACACACACACACACACACACACACACACACACACACACACACACACACACACACACACACACACACACACACACACACACACACACACACACACACACACACACACACACACACACACACACACACACACACACACACACACACACACACACACACACACACACACACACACACACACACACACACACACACACACACACACACACACACACACACACACACACACACACACACACACACACACACACACACACACACACACACACACACACACACACACACACACACACACACACACACACACACACACACACACACACACACCCCCCCCCCCACCCACCCACACACACACACACACACACACACACACACACATTTTTCCGGATCGATCTCATAAGTCTACTTTTTCCTCATTTTTGCAAAATGTGAAAAGTAAGCTATAAATAAATTACTCTCTATGTTTTAGAGCAGTAGAACCTCATATGTAGCTTGGTATGATCAAGGCAAAATGACAGCCACTTCACATTTCAAGATGGCGCCTGGACATAATAATAATCAATTGTTCACAATGTAATTGTGCAATTGAAACAAGCCATAGTTAGAAAAAAATACCACATAAGATACTCGCTGATGCATACAAAATTTCAGTAAAATATAGTTATTGGTTTGCATTTTATGGATATGTGTGTAGTGTAAGTAATATCAGACCACTGACAGCTGAATAAAATCTGATTTCACAGTCAACAATGTGACCATTAAATTATGAATGGAATGGGTTAATGAAGTTTTACTGTAATAGTCATTTAACTTGACCATACTAGCTTCCGCACTAATATAACTGGCCATGGTAATAAACTAATAACAACCATTTGGAGTCATTGTTGAAGATGACGATGTTTATAATGAATGAGTTGTTGCCTTTAACTGAGATTATTTGTGAACGTAACAATGAATACAGAGTGAAATAACAATTTCATTAAATAACTGTACCTTAATTTTGAAGGCGCGCTTGAAGCCACTAGCGAAGAAACCACCAAATGGTCCAATAACTGAGCTAAAGATCGCCATGGATAGAGAATGCATCAGGAACGGATATGTGGTGATTGTATTTGGCAACTTCAGCTGTGAACAAAAGAGAATCTTAATATTGAGTAAGATACTAAAATAAAACAAATAATTAAATATTAAGATTGATAAAACTTGTATCTATGAACTCAAACTCAAAGTAAAACAGTGAGATAATTACAAGAAAATTAAAGCCGATTTCATAATCTTGGATCACATGTAAATTATATCACTAGTAACTGTTCTAGTGTCTTGGAATCTCATGTTCAATCATTACCAATAGCAACAATTATCCACTGCCTAATACACACAACATTCATGCACTCTGCCTACATGGGTGATATCAGTTTTGGGGAAGACATCGAAACAAAAAACAATACAATATTTGCTTTGTATGAATACAGTGGTGTAAGTGACATTTTATTTCACTTGGAAAATCACCCTAATGGTGGTATGTTTTAAGGGTCATTTTCCCATGCTTCTCAGCCATCAATTACACCTGATTGTTCTAAAAGCCTCAGATGCCATAGCATTCCACAGCCAATGATTAAAATATAATAGGTAAAATTTAAATGCCGTACTTACACGTCAGCCACACTTCTTGCATCAATATCAGGATACCAAAATAAGGGGTGAAGTTATTGTTTTTTTTTTTTTTTTTTTTTACAAGGAGTATTAATATCATACAGTGACACATGCATTGTTAAATTAATCATATTAAATATGGGGAGAAATATGCTTAAAACAAGCCATGATTTCATTGCAACCTCACTTTAAAATCAAGTTCTCTGGCTAATTTGTAAAGATGTAGGGTAAGAGCACCGGTTTATGACACCCTTAAGGAAGTAAATAACATTTTGTCCACTCAGTATGGCGAATATTATACTTACTCTATTTCTGATTCAATCCATAGGTTCTATAACTCTGTAGATTTGTACTGTACTCGTCAAGTTTGCATAAAATGAAGTTATGAGTTGAATAAAATATATGGTTTCCAAGGGTAACACAATAACCAATTGTTGACACCCAAAATGATTAAAAACACCAGTTGTTGACACAGGATTGAACCAGATGTTGACAATGAAACATATTTCATCCAATTGGTCTACTATTTACTTTTACTTGCTAAAAATACATATTAGGTCATACAAATATCACAGAAACATTAGCCTGAGTTCTCTTGTCCTTCCAACACCCTAATTACACTAAGGAGCGGGGGTAGATATAAATTTAAAAAAACAATGTTGACCCACTGGGGTTTCTCACAGTGATAAATAACAACAAACTTAATATTACCAATTAACATCTACTGAGCAAGGAAATTGGTACCGCCTTCCTGAAAGTGATGCAAAAATCAACGGTGGAGGTAACATTTCAATGATGTCACTCACCAAAATTGTCTTGATGTCGTTTTCATTCAGAACAAAAACGTTTCTTAATCGGCTGAGAGGATTTAGTGTAACTGCGGTAACACGATCTGGCTCAAGCACTGTGGTTACACGCACAACATGTTTCATTGTTTTTTTGCGATTTGTCTTGCTCATGCGGCACAATGCAAAGTCTCCTTCTTTAAGATGCAGTTCAGGTTCCTTTAGTCCTAGATTAGAATTGCTTTCTTCTTGAAGCATTCCTGAACTTCCAAAAGGCTCGTCTAAGTCATCTGACTTTAGCTGTTCATCTTCTTTTTCATGAATAATTTCGTTTTCATGCAGATCAATACAGGTATCTTCAGTGTCTTCCTGATCTTTGTTACAATTTTCTGTGTCATAAATATTTGACCTAGACTTTCTAATCATTCCAAATGAGACATTAATGTTTTCGCTGTCTGAATCACTTGACAAATGGAGGCTAGCATCGTCCACACTGTCACCTGAAGGAACCCACTCTTCCTCTTCTTCCTCAGAAGAAAATATTTCTGGTTTCTTTTTCCTTGTTTTTCTTCGTTCATCCTTCTTCATCTTTTTCTTCACGTCCAGTTCTTTCTTGAGCTCTTTCTTTCTCTGTCTCTCTGCAGCTCTTGTTTTTTTGCTTTCTTCTAATTCAAGTTTCTTCTTTGCTTTATTTTTGTGATAATCTTGCCATGATTTTGATGTCACCACCGAGGGAAGAGTTTCTTTTTTCCATTTCTTTTGGGTAATAGAAACTTCCGGCCAAAAGAGGACTTTCTTAAAGGGGCTTGGTATGCTACTACCAGGAATATTCATAGCCGTGTTCACTCCACTTGTAGAAGGCATATCTTCCAATTGGTTTACAGCTGTGTTCACTCCACTTGTAGAAGGCATAGGCCTATCTTCCAGTTGGTTTACAGCTGTGTTCACTCCACTTGTAGAAGGCATATCTTCCAATTGGTTTACAGCTGTGTTCACTCCACTTGTAGAAGGCATATCTTCTAGTTGGTTTACAGCTGTGTTCACTCCACTTGTAGAAGGCATATCTTCCAATTGGTTTACAGCTCTGTTCACTCCACTTTTAGAAGGCATATCTTCTAGTTGGTTTACAGCTGTGTTCACTCCACTTGTAGAAGGCATATCGTGTAGTTGAAAATTTCCTTCATCTCCAAGGTTTTCCATACTGCAGTTGCCATTGAGGGTTCTCACTAATGAAGCTGAAGACTCCAGCGAACAATTCTTACTTCTATCAAACCTAAATTCCCTGCATTTATCTCTCATATTTTTCCACATGTTGAATAAAGAAGTATCTTCAACTGCTCCGCTCCAGATAGCAGACCTTTCAAATATTTCTACTTTATCCTTTCCAATAAATGCTTCTCATAAAACAGAGCCCCTGTCATTCAACCGTTCTCAGATCTTCCAATTCCCCAATTTTGAGGAACGCTGGTAGCTATATCACTGGGGATACGTTCATACTTGAATACAATGAGAGGAGGTGCTAAAAGACCAGATGCATTAGCTGTGACCAAAGCGGTGAGACACTCCTTCTCATCAGGGTTAACTTTCTGATATACTTTCTTGTCACCTTTAGTTGCTAAGACTTGTGCACCTTTTGGATTGAGAAAAACACCAGTTTCATCTGAATTGAAGTCTCTCATAGGATCCTTCAAAGCATCAAGGACGTTCTCATCTGAAAGATACGAATATACTTCGAAAAACCATTTTCTTAATTCGGCTGATGACACATGTGCTCTTGAAGTTGTTAAATTTTCTGGTGTCCGTAAAGATATAGATGGATTCCTTCTCATAAAAGATTTCAACCATTTACGTCCAGAAACAAATGAAGTTGCCCTGTTCAGATTACTCAAAAGCTGTTTGACACTACTAATTAAGTCATCTTTAGTTAGTGGAAAGCCAGCTTTCGCCATAGTTTTTATCCAGCGTACAAGAATTCCTTCTTCATCTACGGAAAGTATTGGGTCAGGGCCCGTTATCCTCGATTTTTTAGTCTTTCCCTTAGATCTATATAAGAGAGTTATTCTCGGAATACCATGTCGTTTAGCTGCTGAAGCAACAGAAGATCCATTTTTAACATCTTCAAGTGCTTGTTCCATCTGTTCAGGTGAATAATTAAATAATCTCTTCATCTTAGGCCCCATTGTGTAACACCTAAAAAACAATAAGAAATTACACTAATCACAAGAAGTGTGTAACGATATGTAAAAGGTAGCCTATGCCCAATAAGCGAATGATTGAAACAATTAATCGACACATGAATCATTCACCAGTTATTGACATGCCAACACACCAGTTGTAGACACTATCTGTCAACAACTGGTAATAGTCATCTGATTTTAACGAGATCACTACCAAACTGCAACATAGGGCAGAAAGATGTCATCTAGGCTTAATTATCAGCTATTTAGTAAAACACCAGTTTTTGACAGGGCTGTCAATATTTGGTGCAACTGAAGCTTTGATGAACCGGTTATTGACACCCAAACTAACTTGATCAACAAACATGCATTTCATAAAAAATGAAGTAAAAATCTCTTACACACCTATCAGACATCTAATATAAAACAGTGCATGCAACAAAATAATTTGCAATAGCGAACACCTATAATTTTGTGAAACATACCTTCTAATCAAAGTCGATAAGGAAAACACGAATTGTTGCAGCACACAGTGGACGCCATTACATAACTGCCAGCTAAATCTACCCATAGTGCCCTGCAATCCCGGTGTTCTGCTACATTCGCTAGGGTGCTCTGCTGTAGCTCCACTGCAATCCCGGTGTTCTGCTACATTCGCTAGGGTGCTCTGCTGTAGCTCCAGAGCGAGTTCAGAGATCCACATGCCATCTGTTGGCTTATTCTGCTTGATTAAGTGTTTAGGTGTCAACAAATGGTGACCCAGTCATAAACCGGTGCTCTTACCCTAGGTATGCGAAAGCATGCAAGCTGTGTGTCCATAAGCAACACACACACAAATTAATGCCCTCACCAGGAAACGTATGTCAGTGTGGGCAGCTTTGCTACATATGAATGCACGTAAATATTTATACCCAACCCAACGCTGTATGTGATCAATCCATAATCAGTTTTTTCAATGACATCAAAGAGATTAGCTTCAGAAGATAGTTGTTTTTGTTGTTAATTTATTATTGTTGATCAGCCTCATATACTTGTATGTGTGTTGAAATTGTCCGATAATTCCGAGTAGTTATGATTAAAATTGAGTTGACATTGCACTGGTAGTACGAAATTTGGATTCCCTAAAGGTAATGTTTACGATCTTGAAAGATAAAAGCCAAGCCATAGGACTTAGAATAAATGAAGGAAAAACCAAATGCATGAAGATGTCAGCATCAGAATTGTACCGGTTGGTACATGTAAGCAGTCTGACCTCCCTTGTCCACCCTCAAAATTCGAGAGATGCACACTGGCTTGTTTCGCTGATTTGGCGACGAGGACTGAGGACATCGGTGTTGGTGAAACGATTTACAAAAATTTGGAACTTCCAAACCCAAATATGAAAAATTCGATAAATTTCATAAATGGTGCAATCAATTGTGTTCTAAAACTTTGGTGGCACGCTGTACATGTGTATTTCGTTTGAGGCAGATTGTCTTTTCAAGGGAACATTTCAGAATACAGGCATCACCAACATTAAAGAGACAAACTTCTGGATGAGGGCTTTGGAAATTTAAATTTCCTGCCGTGTGTTAAAGTGACGAGCTTGCGGATGCCACCAGACTGTGTAGCATGCTGAATGTTGTGCTAACTAACTGGAGCATCTTTGGATCTGAACCTTCGTCCAGAGTGGTTGTTGACATTGTGTGCTCCATAATGGGAAAAGCCATCGGATTCCCCTCCAATAATGTAGGCTAGGACACTTAATGTAAGTTACCCTGGACAATAGTATACTGACAGACATTTCAAAGATTATGAAAGAACTTTAAGATTGGACACATGTTTAAAAATGTAATGTAACAAAGTACCGTAATTCCTCGCATAATCGTTGCACATTTTTAGCCTAAAATTCTTGGAAAAAAGCAGGGTGCGACGATTATGCGAAGAATATTTAAGTTCAAAGAAGAAAACCACAATTTTTAAATATATACTGTATCATTATCTGCTGCACGCTTGTGCGCTTCTTATTATTTGCTTATTATGTAACCACAGATATTTCACTTTCATCAAGATCATCGTAAAATTCATTTATTTTCCCATTTTGGACACCAATGCGTATCATCACACACGGGTCTCTTTTGCGATGTTTTCACGGAAGTGGCTGATGCTAGACTCTGCTAGACTGGCACGAGGTGTCCCTTGCGTAAGATTCCGCAAATAGCAGTCGGGCCTGTATTAACGTCAGCGAACTGGGACTAGCAGCGCTTCATACGGCAGCTTATTGAATCTCGTCATTCAGAGGCCAACTCACGGAAGTGACAGGTGCACATAAGTTTCACTCCCCTGGCCCTGGAGTTGCGTTGAGCGCGATCGTTAGTTAGCGTGCCGTGGGCCAGTCGTTCGTGAAGCGTAAGTCATACCCTGCAGTCAGAGAGACAGGCTTCTTTCTTCTGACAAGGTCACGACAGGTTATAAGCTCGCGGAATGTGCTTACGAAGCTGGCCATTGGCGACGCGGTTCATAGCTTGCAGGCATAAAAACGAGATTACTTTCTCCTGACAAGATCACGCCAGATTATAAGCTCGCGGAATGTGCTAAGTGACAAAGCTGGCCTCTCGCGGTTCATGGCCCACAGGCATAGAGACGAGATTACTTTCTCCTGACAAGATCACACCAGGTTATATGCTCGCGGAATATCCTAAGTGACGCAGCTGGCCACTTGTGTCACAGTTCATAGCCTGCAGGTATAAACACAAGATATTTTTCTTCTGACCAAGTAGCGTCAGGTTATAAGTCGCGGCAGCATGTGCAACTGACTGGCGCACAAATATAAATATGCTATGCAACGATTATGCGATGAAATTTTATAAACCTAGTTTAGTGTTTGAAAAGTGAAGTGCGACGATTATGCGGTGGCGACGATTATGTGAGGAAACACTGTACAATCTAAATGGAGGGAAGTAAATTTCAGGATGTGCACGTGACTGGCAAATATTTCGTTCAGTAATTTGAAATTATAAGTTTCTGTGTGTGCTATTTCATTGTAGGTAGCTTTTGATTTTATGTTGTAACTGTTTGTTTGGGTAGCCTCATGGCTGTTAAGGGCAGGCATTCTTTGTCTTCAAATGGGAAACATGTTTTGATCTGGTCAGATGTTGTCTCGGCGAAGACACCACATTTCTTTTAATTTTTTGAATTGATGATCCACTGGGGTTAGTGTTTGGTAGTATGTTCTTTAATTTTAACTTGTAAAATTGGTCCTCACTATAAAGATATGACAAATGGGGAGGGAGAAATGTTGTAGTCTTATTTGTTGTGAGGCACGAGTTTTGGAAATTGGTATTACAGTGTGTTTGGTTGGATCTGTTTTGGATGCAAGCTTTATTTGGGTTAGATATTTTATCTGTGTTTGAATTACCTCCTGGGGGGTTGTATTATGATGTTGTCTAGGTTTTGTGATATTAGTTTTGGGGAGACATGCGCCTTATTATGCTGACAGGGTGAAAAGGTCGTATATTGGTGTTGAGAAGGCCTTGGGTCTTTTTATTATAGTAAGGTGGTACCCTACCTTTACCCCTGTTTCAAATTTCTATTTTCTATCTGCAGGGCATTTTAATTGGATTTTTATTAGGTTTCATTTCTGTATACTGTCAGAGTTTGTGAGTCAATGTTAGGTCAGATTTTGGGGTTATGTTGGTTATGTTTTAACGTAGTATTTTAGATGGATCCTTGGGTAATATTAAGTTTTAGATGTACAACATGTCAAGTTTCTATCAGGCTAGTTGTAAGATGAAATTTTGTGTTATTTACTAATCTCTGCAAATCTAGTAAATTTGTCAGGATATGTCAGTAGAAAACAGCTTCTTAATTAGCTAAGCAACCCTAGGAAACCAAATCCCTCACGGCCTCGGTTAGGGGCTCGGTGTACTCACAGGCTAGTCCAGGCCCCTTATCTTTGTCTCAAACCTTGGGGAGAGTAACCTATGGGGTGATTGAGGGTTGAGTTGGGTGGGCGCTTTACAAGAATGTAGGAGGCAGACTAAAAATGTAAATCTTGGCCAATATAACTTTGAAAATAAGAAGTATTTCTGTTACCTTGGCACTGTCATGACTTGTGAGAACACTGTGACGGAGGAGATAAATAGGAGGATAATGACTGGAAACAGGGCTTATTTTGCTTATGTAAAGCTTTTGAAATCAACCCTCCTGTTCAGGCATCTAAAAATCAAGGTTTACAAGACTATCATTAGACCAGTTGTGACCAATGGATCGGAAACTTGGACTATGTCAGCTGCCAATAAGAATGTTTTATGTATCTTTGAGCGGATAGTTTTAAGAAGAATGTATGGACCTGTGAGAGAGATTGAAGAACAAACCGAGAAATAGAAAGGAAAGGCGAAGACAGTGAGATTTGTTAAGTCCATGGACTGGCTTGGCTGGGACATGTCGAATAGGTGGAAGGGGAAAGGATACCAAAGAAACTGCTAAGTGGATTAAGGAGGGAAGGAGTAGATGTGGAAGACTGAGGAAGAGATGGATGTAAGACCTTGAGGAGGACCTGAGGATCTTATGGGTTAGAAGATGGTGGGGGAAAGCACAGAATAGAGACGGATGCACGTTATTAGGGAAGCCAAAGTCCACTCCAGGCTGTAGCACTGAGGAAGTAAGTATCTACCACAAGGTGCCTATCAGTTGCTTAACGCTGTTGATTATTTGTAAAGAAGATCTATAATGTGCTATGATTTAGGAAAAGATGAAGACTAAGTAGTTCTTCAAACTTAAACTATAATAGGTTACAAAATGAAGATATAAGATATTATTTGCACTTGATGATAACCAATAGCTTACCAGTTGTAGAATACTACCCAGAAACTCAGGAAGTGTATACTCCTGTGGGCGGAAAAGTGGGGATGGCTCACATTCCATACTCATGCGACCTAGTGCCTCGCTGTACTCGATAGGACATATGAAGTACCGATACTGACACATCACATACGATATCTGGAACAAAGGAATTATGAATTAATTAGGTCTTAAAACAGCCATAACATGATTCAAATGTATTCCCTAATTCTTTGAAACTTCCATTAATGCTTTCCTGCATACTACTAATGTCAATCATGCAGCTTACTGTATAGACCTACAGGGCATAAAAGGTTTAAGTGCTCCACAAGAATTGAGAGTAGCTTATAAATATCTTCAGTGATATATTGTTACATTGGTCATGTTCATGGAGAAAGTTTAGCAATTTATTCCAATAGCTTCCTACTGTCACCACTTCCAATTTACCAGATAGTAGGTGATTTATAGAGCTCAAGGCTACTGTCAAAGCAAAAAGAACTACAGCTCGTCTTAGCAGTTGAAGGTCAACTTAACCCTTTTAATACCAGTCGCTTCTACAATAATGTACATTGCTATAAGCTGACCCCGTGGTGTTGGGGTAGCGCGCCTGCTTCTCGCCCGGAGGCCCCGCGTTCGATTCCCGGCTCCGTCAGGGGTTTTAAAACTGACGTGAGGGTTGGAACGGGGTGCACTCAGCCTCGTGAGGACAATTGAGTAGCTGTCTGACAGTGAGGCAGCGCACCGATCACGAAAACTAAGATTAACGGCCGAGGGGACCCGAAGCGCTGATCATGCATCACCCAAATATTTGCAGGCCAAATGGCTGGGCAGCAGTCGATTGGTCGGCCTAGGCCCTTCATGGGCTGTATAGTGCCAGGGGTTGGTTGGCATTGCTATAAAGCTTGTCATGTTGATCAATAGTGACGTCTTTTAATAATAAAAGTTATTTACACTAATATGCAAAAAAGAAACAGGCTAGTTTTTATAAAATAGTAATGATTCAAGAAAATCATCATAAATACTACATTTTTAAAGATATAATGGCGACATTCTTATTTGAAGCAGAAAATAAGTTGCTTTAAAACACTAACATGGCCATATACTACATAACATTCACACTACAAAACAATTTTTTTAATCAAAATTAATTTGGAAATGTAAACACAAAATTGAAAAAGAAAACCACTAATGAAATCTGAAATTACGCACTTAAGATTTTTAATATTTTTATCTACAACATGTTGGCTCACATTCTACAAAATTTCACTTGCCTGTGCACAGTAGTTTTTTAGTAAAAAGATGTACTTCATTAGAAGGCGGGGCATGCTTAGGACCTGGACTTTCGAGATACAGCAGGCAGGGATCAGACATAGTGTCATTTCCTTTAAGGCTTCACTAAACACTGCATATCATTTCCAATGCTGTCATAGCTGCCTACACATTCGTTACTCTCCGAGTCAGCAAAACTGTCACTCTTACTCTTACAGATGACAACACCGCAAGGTTGATGGCCCCGCAGAATGTTGCCAATTTCACTTCCTATTTCAGAGTCTACATCAACATTATTTGACAACCCAGATATTGCCACATCTTCTTTAGTTTCAATATAGTCATCATCGGCACATACAATATTGATATACACGGCTAAATTGTCATTGTTCTGGAAAACATCCTGTGTGGTTGTGGCCCACATTGCTACACGAGCGAGGTAATAAAATATTGAATTAGTCAAGTTTATTTTATTTCCGCCCTATTCAATACAATTAAAACACTTTGTTTATGGAAAACTAAGATACATGTTCCCTTCTTCAGTCCTCATGGTGACATAATTTAACATTTTGACATCGTACAAGAAATCGATATAAACCTGGATAGAGTAACAATTAACATTCTAAAACTAATAATCCTATCAAAGAATATGTTATGTTTGTGCCTATGTGTAAGAAAATAATTAGTGTATTAAAAAACATATGTAGGTTATTATACTAAAAACAACATTGATACATGTGGCCTTGAATAGCCTAGTTATATACATAGTGCACTGTAAATTTAAAAAATAGAGGACATATTTAAACATGATTAAAATGATTCAGACAGTTCTATATTAAAGACTTTTTGGTTTGGGACTGCGGTGTGTCCGTTCATTGTGCAAAATGTAATAGTCCAAAACTGTGAATTCTTCTCTGGTATGGTGTTTTTCCAATATACGCTGGCCCATTTTATAATTGGTAAATGGCGTGGATGCTGTTCATTAAGCGTGCGACACGGTGCCGATTATGCGTATTATGACGAATTTATGTTCCTGAAAGACTGAAAGAAGAAGGAAAAGCTACATTAGGATCGATATTCATCAAAAGAAATGTAGGGAAAAAGAAAGAAAAGATTCCGGTAGGCATTCATTAGGTTAACTTACTCATTGGAATGATGAAACTGCGGCATCCAATTCCGCTGGCTAAAAGAATGGAGACGTAGATGGGGTGTGGAAGAAAAACTGTGCATAAAGATTAATAAAACTTTTAAATATCGAGAAAAACAACTTATTATTTGGTGGCGGTGGGATGGAGATAACTAACTTAAAATGGAGGGTATTTGTCAATCAAATGCGCATCTTACCTTGCGTGTGTATGTGCCGTGGTTGAAGCCTCTATGCATACTGAGGGTCTAAGGTGGGAGCTCTCTAGTGTCGCGTGCGGGGAAGGATACGTCAGCAGAGGGAGAGAGGAAGGGGGGCGCCGCCGTCTATGGGAGGGGGAGTTTGGATGAGATGTGCGATGTGCTGGGAGGGGGAGGGGGTGGGGTTGGAGTACGGTAGTAATTGCCGAGAGTATTGTGATGTTGATCCTCCCATTATGTTCCTGTGCTATAGATAATTGGCCTATAGTGGAATTACCTGTTGTCATATATTAATCCTATTAGGGTGTCAAATAAAATGTTGGAATCAAAATTAATTTCGTTGATGTTGTGTGAGGGATTGAACCTTTGTGCTTTGTTAATTTCTATTTGTTCTAGTATGTTCAAAAGAGATCCTTTCTTTTCCTGGTGTAGTATTTTCAAGTCATTTTCTATGGTAGTAAATTTGTGTCCTGTTTATGCCATATGGTTCCTTCCCCATTGCTGAAAATTTGTTGTGTTTAACTGCATTAACATGTTCCAAAAATCTGACCTTGAACCCTCTCCCGGTCTGTCCCACGTAATCGGTATCACACTGATTGCAGTTAAGTTTGTTTACTCTTGAATTATTGTATTTGTTAGTAACGTTAATATTTTTGGTTTTTTTTCTTTCTGATTAGTGTTTTTCGTTCGAAATGCTTTTTTGATTTTATATTTTTTAAGGGTACTTGTGACGTAGTAGGTGGATTGGTTAGTGAACATGAAGACTGCATATGTGAGAGGTTCTTTTTCCTCTTTAGTTAGTTTTGTTACGGGTCTACTTTTGATTTTATTGATTATTCTGTTAACTTATTTCTTATCGAATCCGTTGGCTTCTGCTATTTGGTAAATTATGGATATTTCTTTCAGGTAATCTGTTTCAGTGAGTGGAATGCTTAGGGCTCTGTTGATGAAACATGTAATTGCTGCTTTTTTATGGGATGCTGGGTGGTTGGAATCGTTCCTAATGATGGTGTTGGTTTGTGTTGGTTTTCTGTATATTTTATAACTGAGGTGATCCTTATCTTTAGTGACCACTAAGTCCAGGTAACTTATAGAATGGTTGATTTCACTCTCAGACGTGAGTTTGATGTTGCTGCTTAATTGGTTGAGGTAGGGTAAGAATTGTTCCATGTTTGTTTTTGGATTGTCCAGAATTACAAATATGTCATCTACATACCTTCCCCAAAAGAAAACTCCTTCTTTTTTGTTCTTAATAATGTGTTCATACTCTAGGTTGTCCATTAATATATTCGCTATGGTGCCTGATAGGGGTGAGCCCATTGTTAAGCCTTCTTTTTGTCTATATATTTTCTTGTTAAACCTAAACTGATTGTTGTCCAGGATGAAAGTTAGGATATTAATGAACTTGGATATCTCGACCTGTGATAGGTTACTATTATTCTTTAGATTACTTTCAATAATTTTTATAGTGACTGCTACTGGTATGAAAGTAATCTAAAGAATAACAGTAACCTATCACAGGTCGAGATATCCGAGTTCATTAATATTCTAACTTTCATCCTGGACAACAATCAGTTTAAGTTTAACGAGAAAATATATAGACAAAAAGAAGGCTTAGCAATGGGCTCACCCCTATCAGACACCATAGCGAATATATTCATGGACAACCTAGAATATGAACACATTATTAAGAACAAAAAAGAAGGAGTTTTCTTTTGGGGAAGGTATGTAGATGACATATTTGTAATTCTGGACAATTCAAAAACAAACATGGAACAATTCTTACCCTACCTCAACCAATTAAGCAGCAACATCAAATTCACGTCTGAGAGTGATATCAACCATTCTATAAGTTACCTGGACTTAGTGGACACTAAAGATAAGGATCACCGCAGTTATAAAAAATACAGAAAACCAACACAAACCAACACCATCATTAGGAACGATTCCAACCACCCAGCATCCCATAAAAAAGCAGCAATTACATGTTTCAACAACAGAGCCCTAAGCACTCCACTCACTGAAACAGATTACCTGAAAGAAATATCCATAATTTACCAAATAGCAGAAGCCAATGGATTCGATAAGAAATAAGTTAACAGAATAATCAATAAAATCAAAAGCAGACCCATAACAAAACTAACTAAAGAGGAAAAAGAACCTCTTACATATGCAGTCTTCACGTTCAGTAACCAATCCACCTACTATGACACAAGTACCCTTAAAAAATATAAAATCAAAACAGCATTTCGAACGAAAAACACTAATCAGAACAAAATTTAATTCCAAAAATATTAACGTTACTAACAAATACAATAATTCAGGAGTAAAAAAAACTTAACTGCAATCAGTGTGATACCAATTACGTGGGACAGACCGGGAGAGGGTTCAAGGTCAGATTTTTGGAACATGTTAATGCAGTTAAACACAACAAATTTTCAGCAATGGGGAAGGAACCATATGGCAGAAACAGGACACAAATTTACTACCATAGAAAATGACTTGAAAATACTACACCAGGAAAAGAAAGGATCTCTTTTGGACATACTAGAACAAATAGAAATTAACAAAGCACAAAGGTTCAATCCGCACAAAGGTTCAATCCCTCACACAACATCAACGAAATTAATTTTGATTCCAACATTTTATTTGACACCCTAATAGGATTAATATATGACAACAGGTAATTCCACTATAGGCCAATTATCTATAGCACAGGAACATAATGGGAGGATCAACATCACAATACTCTCGGCAATTACTACCGTACTCCAACCCCACCCCCTCCCCCTCCCAGCACATCGCACATCTCATCCAAACTCCCCCTCCCATAGACGGCGCCCCCCTACCCCTCTCCCTCTGCTGACGTATCCTTCCCCGCACGAGACACTAGAGAGCTCCTACCTTAGACCATCAGTATGCATAGAGGCTTCAACCACGGCACATACACACGCAAGGTAAGATGCGCATTTGATTGACAAATACCCTCCATTTTAAGGTGGCCGTATACACTATTTTTCTGAAATTTCACTTATTTTTTTTTAATATCCATTTTTTAGGAAATTTCTTCTAGTTTTAGAAAATGTATGGTTCATAAATATACCATTAATCTTTCATGTCAAAATAAATTATTTACTGTAAGAGGGCGCAACCGTTCTGACTGACAACTGTCATGTCTGGCGTATCAGCAGATCTAAAAAATTCCTTTTGAGCCTAAATTGACTTTTTCTTTCTCTATCCCACTGGTTTCGCTCCTGGCCGTGGTAAGTGATTTTTGATGGGCGACAAAATTCACGGCATGCATGTGATTTGTTGTTGGCATGTTAATGAACCCATTGAATTCAGTAGGCCGTGTACATAGTGGCAAAATTGACTTTCTCTTTCTCTATCCCACTGGTTTCACTCCTGGCCGTGGAAAGTGATTTTTGATAGGCGACAAAAATCACGGCACGCATGTGATTCGTTGTTGGCATGTTAATGAACCCATTTGAATTCAGTAGGCCGTGTTCATGGTGGAAAAATTGACTTTCTCTTTCTCTATCCCACTGGTTTCACTCCTGGCCGTGGTAAGTGATTTTGATAGGTGAAAAAAATCATGGTACGCATATCATTCGTTGTTGTCATGTTAATGAACCCAATGAATTCAGTAGGCCGTGTTCATAGTGATAAAATCAATCTCGGGATTTTCCGCCAACACAAAGTTCCTCGTTTCTCTACTAGAAAGCGCTATAGTGTCAAGGAGCTTAGATATCTAACTGCCTTGACTTTCATAGCATTCCAAGGAATGACAAGATTCGATATGCAAGCTGCCCTCTGGGCGTCAAATAACAAGATGAAGGAGGACCATACAGCTTTCAAGGAAGGATCTGTGTATGTCCCAGGAGGTTTCTGATGTGATCAAAACAGAATGTGAGTGAAGACATACTAAGTAAACTTTAAATGTGATTTACTCATTAATTCGTTTCCTGACATTTGAAGCCATTCAAAATGCTTTAACTTTTGTCACCGAAATGGTATCTGCTTGATTTTTATTTCAAATTAAAGCTAATACATGCATCTATGTTCCCTACCACTAAGAAAATGATATTCATAAAAATGTAATTTTAAGAACTTTTTAAACAATTTTGTTAAACAAAATTTCAATAAACTTAAATTGTAATATAATTTTAAAACCCTTCCTTGTGACTAATTCAGACAAGAGTGGTAGGGAACATTCCCCATGTAACTTAGATTGTTTTTGTTCAAGGTTCAAGGATTTTGGTTAAAATATGTGAGAGGTAGAGGACTTTAAGTACCCCTGTGTAAATAGCAACAAATAATTTTTTCATAAACAATTAACATAAAATTTGTGTAAAATGAACTTCAAAATCTCTTAGTTTGATCATGATAAAACAACAGAAAAATTTTACATTGCTAGAGATTATTCTTTTAAAAAATTATTCCTAGTGTATATGACCACCTTAAGTTAGTTATCTCCATCCCACCGCCACCAATAATAAGTTGTTTTTCTCGATATTTAAAAGTTTTATTAATCTTTATGTACAGTTTTTCTTCCACACCCCATCTACGTCTCCATTCTTTGAACCAGCGGAATTGGATGCCGCAGTTTCATCATTCCAATGAGTAAGTTAACCTAATGAATGCCTACCGGAATCTTTTCTTTCTTTTTACCTACATTTCTTTTGATGAATATCGATCCTAATGTAGTTTTTCCTTCTTCTTTCAGTCTTTCGGGAACATAAATTCGTCATAATACGCATAATCGGCACCGTGTCGCACGCTTATTGAACAGCATCCACGCCATTCACCAATTATAAAATGGGCCAGCGTATATTGGAAAAACATCATACCAGAGAAGAATTCACAGTTTTGGACTATTACATTTTGCACAATGAACGGACACACCGCAGTCCCAAACCAAAAAGTCTTTAATATAGAACTGTCTGAATCATTTTAATCATGTTTTAATATGTCCTCTATTTTTTAAATTTACAGTGCACTATGTATATAACTAGGCTATTCAAGGCCACATGTATCAATGTTGTTTTTAGTATAATAACCTACATATGTTTTTTAATACACTAATTATTTTCTTACACATAGGCACATAACATAGCATATTCTTTGATAGGATTATTAGTTTTAGAATGTTAATTGTTACTCTATCCAGGATTATATTGATTTCTTGTATGTCAAAATGTTAAATTCAGGTCACCATGAGGACTGAAGAAGGGACCTTACGTTTCCGAAACATGTAACTTAGTTTTCCATAAACCAAGTGTTTTAATTGTATTGAATAGGGCGGAAATAAAATAAACTTGACTGAATTCAATTTGCATCAATACGGGCCAATATGAGCAATATGACGTAATAAATTATGTTCATGACTTTCAAAAAAAAAAAAAAAACTTCTTAGATAAAGCAATTGGCGCAATTATAAAAAACAACCCGAAACCCCGTGACACTACAGCTCATGAAGGGCCTAGACCTACCAAGCGACCGCTGCCCAGCCATTTGCCCTCCAGATTATGGAGTGACGCGTGGTCAGCGTGTCGGGTCCCCTTGGCCGTTAATCTTGGTCTCCATGACCAGGGCGCTGCCTCACTGTCAGACAGCTACTCAATTGTCCTCATGGGACTGAGCGCATCCCGTGCCAGCCCTCACATTCAAAATCGCTGACGGAGCCGGAAATCAAACCCAGGTCATCTGGGTGCGTGGCACGCGCGCTACCCCAACACCACGAGGCCGGCGGTGCAATTATAGTGGTAGATTTAGAAACTACATTATGTGTTTATCTTGTACTGCCTGCGATGAGCTGTCATAAAACTGAGAGCTACAACTTTAAACCAAAGAATATTGCACTTCTAGGAAATTTCACAAGTGCTGCAAGGAATGCTTTTGAGCTCTCTGGTATTCTAAAGGTAAAAATCTTAAAAATCAACAAAAATATCTGTTGCAGACACTGAACACACAACTTCACATTTTACGGTAATATTGTAAATTAGCTCTTTCTCCCTGCCAGTACGTCAATATGGCAAATGTACACTGTTTAGTTTCATTCTCATTCATTCACCAAGTACGGAAACTCTTTCGTTTTATTTTGAAGTGAGGCTGTGACGTCAGGCCTATATACTACTGCGCATAAACATTAGTCCCTCGTGTCTGAGACTTGCTTACTTTGTTACCTTCCACGCATTAGAATTTGTTTGTTGTTAATTAATAGTTACTTCGTTTATCTTTAGTTCTACAGAATTATTTCGTTTGTAGTTAATCTTTTCTGTCTTAAGTATAGTAGTTGGTTTTTATTAAGTTCGGTAGCTTTATTTGATTACTAATTCATTAATTCAAGGAGTAAAGCAGTCAAGTACAGAAATTTCAAAATTGCCGCCGAAATCCTATTGTAACTAGTGCTCTGAAAGAAGTTCATTTTCCGTCTTGACAAATTCACTATATAACAAAAGAGAAAATGTTCCGCCTAGTCAATACCAGTACTAAAGGCCCCGAAACATGTACCATATAATAACAAGTTTATAAATTGTTTTAAATAAATGTATTGATTAGGCGGATCAGTTTCTCTTTTGTTATATAGAAATCCAATTGAGCACATTTGGAATCAAGTCAAGATCATGTGGGACAAAATAACTCAACTTTTACTCTGTCGGGAGTAAAAAAAAGACATTTGCTGAAAGAGCTTGGAATCTTAACTCCTCAATGCTGAGAATGTGCATTTCACACATAATTGAAAAGGCAGAAGAATAAATGCTTAAAATATAAGGCATGATCAAAAGGTTTCTGTTTGAGGGCTTTGCTGCAGCGATACCCCGGGAGTTGAATGCCAAACAAAAAACACATCAGATGGCTGTTTTCCTGCGGCACCTGATGTGTTTCAATGTTGAAGGCAACAGATTCTTGGAGTGCATTGTTGCAGGCGACGAAAGCTAACGCCACCACTGGGAACCGGATTCGAAAGTGTCAACGATGCTGAGGTGTCATCCATCGCCCCCTCGTCCCAAGAAGTTCAAGAGCCAACCATCCGCTGCTGGAGAGGTGATGCTTACCCTGCTCTTTGATTACCAGGGCCCATAGCTTATTGATATGAAGGAACCTGGTTACTCCATCACTGGGGAATGGTACAGCGCAATATTGGAGAAATTACGGCGTGCAATTAAAGCAAAACGTCTGGAGAAACTGTGACATGGGGTGCTGCTGCTTCATGATAATGCACATCTACATACTGCTAAGGTCGTAATGAAGAAGGTACGCCAACTCAAGTGGTAGACACTCTATTATCTGCCCTGTAGTCCTGATCTCTACCGCCATGCGATTATCATGCCTTAAAATAGGCCTTGAAGGGTCGACGATTCCTGTTTGACGGGGATGTGCAGCAGATAGTTATGGACTTCTTCACAGAGCAGGACACAGTATCTTACCAAACGGGGATCTTCAAACTAGTACGTTAGTGGGGAGTGCCTCAATGCTCACGGCGAATTTGCTTGAATGCCATACCGATTCTGGACTGTACGGCCATCAAACGGAAACTTTTTGATCACGCCTAATAGATGGCATTGTAACAATATCATAACAGTGTCATAATTAATGTGAATGGTTTGGATATAGATAGTGATGACGAGATGGAGGAAATCGGGTATCTTCAATCCAGTGACTAGCATGTTAAGTACCCTAAACTAAAATTTAATCCATGAAATTGTGTGTTTCTTTGGGTTAGTTATTGTTGTTTAAACATTACAACTGCATTGTGTGCTCCTCGAAGTTGAGAATTAATGTACGGCTTCATGCAACACTGGATGGCAAATTATAATTATAATTTATGTCGTACACTATAGTCCCTGTACAGTGGTGATGGCACTTGAAGGACATCCATGCCAGTATATTTTGCAAACTGAATGTGGTTTAGAATACATCTCTTGTGTTTTGAAATTGTGACACATCCTTAAATATGAGCATTATATAATAGTATTTCTCTGTGTTATTGAATGGGTGCTGTAAAAAGTAATTGATGTTAATATATCAGTGTGTCTTAAATGCATTAGCCTATACAAGCATAAACTACTTGCAGCACACTCATTTCATGTTACCTGTACATTTCCATTTCACAATGGTAAATGCTGGAAAATTTTACATTGCATTAACTCATGTTTAATGGTGTAGTTGAGAGTTTTCTTGGATATGTTTTGGTTTTTCTTTGTAATATCATAATGTTCTCAAGTTCATGAAGATGGTAACGTAGTGTACAAAACATTCTTCCTTGATGTGTGTAGCAAAAATCTCAGTAGCCTACTCAAAGTGGTGGTCACCTATAATTCTAATTTCAGTGCAAATTGTGTACAAAGCAAAAGTTGAAATGCTGCAATCCTAATTGTAAAGGTAATCTTATAGTTTAATATAGCTTTGTTACTCTGCTTTGTGGAAGTTAAATGAAGGTGTGTGTGCTCTCTATAAAAAGAAGAGCATTAAATGTTGTTGTACACATTGTGTTTAGTGACCTTGAGAATTATTGTTGTTTAAAAGGGTGGAACAGCGAGGTCACCTGACCTTTTCTTTGTGGATTGAATAAATTGTATAATTTGTAATGAAAATGCTATTGGAAACTGAATCGAGGAGTGAGACCTGTAATGCATATAAGTTATCTTATTACTATTATTATTATTATTATTATTATCAGACCTATCATCCATAGCAGCAAAAAATTACCACAAGCTTAGACTATTTTGAAACAAAGGAATTTGATCTGATATAGTTACCAAATTTCAACCTTCTAAAAGTTAACAACATCATAGCAGATGTGTTTACACAAGTATACTCGGGGAGCTACCAGAATGGGATTGACAGTTCTCGCCTCGCCATGTGGTCTGGGAACGTGGTTGCCAAACTGCTCGCTCCTACCGCGCGCGCGGGGGCAAATGAGTTACAGTAGTTCATTCAACTCTCTATAATATATTTAATAATTATTTCAGTGATAAGCTACAGAATTATTTAGAATCTAGAATAGTTGCTACAGATATAGAATATACAATATCTCCTTATTTTTTGCGATAATAGTAATGGCTTTAAGAAAACCCTGAGTTCGATAACTGACAATAATATTAGCCTACATTTTTTCTGTGACAATCTACTGCTTCAGGCTTAAAGGAGGATTTTGCTCCTATATTGCGATCGAAATAGTTAGGCCAGGTTTGCACTTAAACCCGAGAAATATTTATTCACATGCTTTCGACGTGTTTTTTTTTACAGCTAATTAAGTATGGCACCGTATGTTCGAGTAGAAGGTCTCTGCATTTCATGAGCTCTCACTAGCATATTGGTATACGCACCAGTCATAACGCTGTCAGTAAGCTGGTTAGTTTTTATTGTGGCATCATTAACATGTCTCAAGTCAGCTACTTTGCTTAACGTCTCAAACTATGCCTTAACTTTGGAGAGAGCAAGTTGTTACAAAAAGCAAAATCATGTTTAAGAAAACATACACACAAAAAAAAGAACTGTTCAGAGATTTTAAAAAACGAAACTTACCATTTGAAAGATAGCATCAAGGACTTTCACACTGGAAGCTAGATGACGGGTGACCCACTAAGACTGATATTACTGGAAGTTCTCGTTGCAGGTGTATCCGTAGATTAATTTCCAACTAGTCATTTTAAGCGAAGGTTCAGGTAGGTAGTTTTTGGAGTTTTGAGTGGTGGAACAGTGAGGTCATTTATGCCCCTGAAGATTAAGGTGAGAGAGGTTCCACACCACTGATATCACTGGCAGTGTCAGTGTCACTATCTCCATCATTGTCACTGTCACTCTCGGAACTATCGCTTGAAGAGCCAACAGATATTACTAAGCTGTCAATTGCTTGTTCTAAAATGCCATCGTTCTTCCAAGCATCAGCTATTACTTTTCTGGTGTGTTCCACGGTTTTTCTCCAGTCTTCAGCAGTCACCGTACCGAATGCTTCTTTGGTCAGTTTTTCTACTTCAGCCATAGTGAAGGTTCGATTCTCTCTTGCCACATATCCTTTTATTTTTGCCCAGATAAGTTCTATCACGTTAAAATGGCAATGATAAGGGGGTAATCTGAGGACACGATGCCCTTGTTCTTTCGATCGAGGTTTGTGGATGGAGATGAGTTCTCTTAACTGAGACTTCTTCATGCTCTCATCAGCTGGAACCGCACGGCGTGAAAGCCATTCAATCATGATGCCCTTCCTTGCGGCGTAAGTCGGTGCTTTGTCTAAAATGACAGAATGGTAGGGTGCATTGTCCATAACAATTGTTGTCGGTTTATGCAGATTAGGAAGCAACGATCCCTTAAACCAATCTAAGAATTTCTCGTGGTTCATCTCTTCATGATAATCGCCTGTCTTTTTTGAACGAAAGAGCAGGAGACAGTCTGGAACAAATCCTTGAGAAGTACCCGCATGCAAGATGATGAACCTCCCTCCTTTACCTATAGGTACAGCCATTGTGCCTTGATTTGATTCATCCGACTAGCCCTTTTTTAAAGTATGTGAAGCATTAACCCATGTCTCATCTAGCCAGACAATATCGTCGAAGTTTTCATGAATAATTTCCTGTAGAAATCGACATCTCCATGCAGCAACATCACTCCTCTCTAGTAAAATTTTACGCCCGGAAAGTTTCTTATGGCGAAACCCAATATTTTTCAACACCTTGCTTACAGACCAAGTGCTGCCTTTAAATAGATCGGCCTGTTGTAAGGAAACTTTTAATTTGCGGAGAGTTGGATGTTCCTTCCTTTTATAGTAAGCATACACATGGCGGCGAATTGCATCTTCCTGAAAAGAGTCCAAGTTCGTCACTCGTTTCTTCACTCGTATCTTCTTCCTAGGAGTGCTGAGTTTGACACATTTATTTTGACTTTCGAGTTGGAATCTCTCCTTGCAGATCTTCACTACTGTATTCTTATTGATTTTTAGGGCATCGGACGTTCTCTCGATAACTTTACTAAAAGGCATTAAAGGACCGCCGTTATCTCTCTCCTTCTCGAAATATTCCCGTAAAGTACATACCAATTCACGGGACTGACCTCGCAGAACGATTCCTCGCCCTGTGGTTTTCAGTTTACCCTTTCCCTTAGTCACCGTACCCGCCTCCGACATAACAAAATATAATAATAAAATAGATTGTTAATGTCAATGAAAACTGAATAAAGTCACAAATATAAGTACCTAATTACTTTTAACTTCTGCTGTTCTACTCTAAAGTACTACACAAACAATTATTGAAGCACTATTGCTATCACTAAAGCCCCAATACACGGTTAGAATAACAAGCGATCACACTGTACAAGCCAGAGACACAGCTAACCAAGCACTGACGCACGTGGGCTGTGATATTGCAATGCAGAGAATTATGACATCAACTATGCGATCATGGATTGGTCACGAGGCAGAGAGGTGATGACTGAGGTGAAACATCCGGCCAAATGTCAATCCTATTCAGGCAGCTCCCAGAGTATAGTATTTATTCATACACATGGTCAGAGTTATTTACTTTGACATCCAGTCCATCTGAGATGACTTGTAGACCAAAGAGCCAGACTAATTTGCTGTACCTGAGAGAAGATTGTACATTTTTCAAGTTAATTCAGAAATGGGAGTTGTTAGGAAAATGATTCCCATGAAAACAGCTGATCCTTACAATAAAGCAACACATGTATAACCATAAAGAAAAGAGCCTGCAACTCAACCATTTATTCGTAAAATTAGTTCTCACATAAAGGTATCTATTTCTACCGTGCAGTATAATTTCAATTTCTTCATGCTCTACAGAATATCAAGTGAACATTTGCATGCTCATACCCATTTAATTCTGTTTACTTATAATTATTTCCTTCAATGAACACCACCCTGTAGAGACTTACCAAAAAGCCAAAGAAAACAGTGGAAATGCCTCCACCTATAAAGCCTTCCCATGTCTTCTTAGGGGACAACTGGATGAGAGGTGTGCGGCCAAAGAAGAACCCAAATATGTACGCCATCACATCATTGCACACGATCATTGAAACAGGTACAATGAACCTGCAGTAAAACAGCACACATTTACATGTATGGAATCAGCTCATCAAACTTTGATTGGGAATAAAAGAGAAGATTTGATTGAAAAATGTGTATAACTTAAAAAGATAACTTCAATTAACATCATACAGGATAGAATGAAATTCTTGTCTTTCCAATTTTATCTAATAATTAAGTCACACCCAACTTCACACATTTAGTAATTGCCAAACCAGTGTAAGCTGAGTGCAATTATCAAAAATTCTTGAGTTAAGAACAAGAAAATTCTAGAATAGTGGTGTGACAGATCTTGGATCTGCACAGACACTCCTCATCATTAATTATTATTTATAGTTTTATATTATGTAAATCAATCGGAAAATGCCAAGCTAGGGCGTACAAAATAGCAGCCAGGCTGTTGTCTGATGGGCTTGGGCTCATTACGAACCAAATATATTACTACGATGTATTAGGTCATAAGTAGCGACAAGGACTACTGTCGAACTAATACGACGATTGGAAATCTACAGTGATCTAGATGGCGGTGACTGGCTAGACACAAACTTTTGGTTCAAGTTCTTTTCTCATATAATTGTTTTTTTGTAGAAGGATATTCTTTGTTATATTTGGTTATGTTTCACATGCCCTGGTGTGATTGTTATTCGTTGAAGGGGAAGAATGGTATCTCTAGACAGTGAAGATATTTCAATAAATTGATACTTTGAGAGATAAAGAAGCTATTCCGCAAGTTTGTGGATCATAAAAAGTACATCAGAATAGTAATTTAAAATCTCTATTAATTGAATATAATAACTTTTCTTTCTCTTACTCTAACTCCGTAGTTGTTATTTATTGGTTTTACATATTTTCTCTTTCACTTATCATTTCTACAAGGAAGGGGTGTTTTGCCATAAGCAAGTCATATTGTCCTACAGCCCGGAAGGAGAGATTTCGTGTTCTCTATATATATTCTCATTGTGTATATGAGTGGCGCCCAATGAAATGTATCTTGATAATATATATATATTTTCTAAATTTGTTTGTGTTGAAGAGCAATCACAGTGGTGGTGACTGTTGTTTAGAGGTCATCGGCATTCATCTTCGTATCCTTCCAGCGAGCCGAGTCATCTGCCCCAAAATTCTACGAGTATAAGACTACAGTAAATGAGGGTATGATGTCTGTTTGACTACTGTAATAATGTAACTGTCTGCGGCTTATCCCCATTGGTTTGGGGCCACAGGAGGAGCCAACCACGCTCATTTAGGTGTGGGCCGGGCATTTATGGCCAGATACTCTTCCTGATGCCACATTATTTATCAGGTGAAAATTCCACCGACCATCACCGGGACTTAAACCTCAGCTATCCGCACAAGCTATCTAAGAATATGTTAGCTATTATTACTGATAAAGGAGAACCCATGGCGAGGCTTTCTTTTTGTTTATAGATTTTCTCATTAAAACTGAATTGGTTGTTTTTTAAGATGAACGTTAAAATGTTTAAAAATTCCGAGATCTCAACTTGTGATAAATCACTATTATTCTTTAAGTTGTTCCCAATTATATCAACAGTGACGGTAATCGGTATGCTTGTATACATGTCTTTTATGACAATGGTGTGTAAAGAATGGTTTCTGGTAAGTTTCAGTTTGCTTGTTAATTCACAGAAATGTATTGAATTTTTAAAGGATGCATTGGCCTTGAGTTTGTAATGTGATTTGAGAAATGTATGAGCAAATTGGGCGAGTTTGTACGTCGTACTATTTCTAAAATTGACTATTGGTCTGATGGGTATGTTATCTTTATGTATTGTATTTTAGGTAGTGCTCTTAATGTTGGTAATTTCGGGTTCTTAGATAACATGGAATCCGAATCTATCATAAACAAAAAATATGGTTTGCTCTTTTGGGGAAGATATGTTGATGACGTTTTCGTAATCCTTGACAACTCTAAAACGAAAATAGAACGATTTTTTCAACATTTGAACCAAATAAATAGCAACATTAAATTCACGTCAGAAAATGTAATTAACAGTTCTATAAATTACCTAGATCTACTAGTTATGCACGAAAAAGATCACTTTATGTTATCAAATATTTAGGAAACCAACTCAAACTAGCACTGTCATTAGACAGGATTCCAATCATCCAGCTTCCCATAAAAGAGCAGCACTCACATGTTTTATCAATAGAGCTTTGAACATCCCACTGTCTGATGTAGAGTGTCGTAAAGAAATTTCAATAATTCACCAAATTGCCGAAGCTAATGGATTCAGTAGAAAATACGTTAACAATATAATTAGCAAAATCAAGAACAAACACGTATCCAGATTAGCAAAAGAGGATGAAGAACCTTCCGCATATGCAACGTTTACTTTTGTGAAGCAAACCACATACAAAGTTACTAGTGTATTCAAAAAAATAAAAATAAACATAGCGTTCAGAACCAACAACACTGATCATAATAAATTTTTCAACTCACATATTCTCAACAAAACCAACAAATACAACAATTCTGGTGTCTTCAGGATTAAATGTAATGAATGTAATGCTGATTATGTGGGACAAACGGGAAGAGGGTTCAACACAAGATTTTTGGAACATGTCAATGCCATTAAACATAATAAATTTTCAGCGATGGGCAACCATATGGCAGAAACAGGACATAAATTCACAACCATAGACAATGATCTAGAAATTTTACATCAAGAAAATAAAGGCATGCTCATGAATATTCTGGAACAAATAGAAATTGATAAAGCACAGAGATTTAACCCTTCACACAATCTAAATTAAATAATTTTCGAAACCAGCATTTTATACGGCACACTAATAGACGCTTTATATAGTAACTAGCAGTAGTACCCGGCTTCGCCCGGTGGAATGATGATAATGTTTTAAGGTCTCCTTAGAAATATAATGGACTTAAAATCTAAGTCATTTGCCCCCAAAGACAATGAGGGAGTAATATCTAGGTCATTTGCCCTTTTGATAAGGATGATAATAAAAACTACTGTTGAATTGACACGTTAAACTTACAAACTACCGTAATAGAAATACATATTTCAAAATTCACAGGCGAGGAAGACTTATTGGGCCGATTGCAGAGACGGTATTTAGACACTGTTTAAGGTTAAACAATGTCTAAATATGGCTTCCGCATTGCGAAGACGTTATTTATCACTTAGACATCGTCTAAAATCGGCTTTTAAGGATCCATGTTTAAACACTGCCGAGAACACTGTTTAACCCCAAATGTAGGAGCGAATCTCAGCCGGTGGTTGTTTACTATGGAGCATGTAAATTATATCGCTATGTTGAGACGGTTCAGGAGAGAGTTGTTAGTCAGACGGCTTCCTGTACGTCGGATGCTGCGAGATCGGAGCAATCCTTTTGAAATGTACGGAGATGCACAGTTTAAAGTAAGATTTCGCTTTCTAAAAGAAACTGTGAGGGACTTGTTGCGTGACGTGGGAGATTTTCTCGAGCACGACACCAGGGGTTGCCCATTACCTGTCACCCTACAGCTCCTTCTGACATTACGATTTTTGGCAACCGGTGCATTTTATACTATGAATGGCGATACTATAAATGTCAAAGCAGCGGCTGTGTGCCGGACTGTAGATCGTGTTGTGACTGCCATCAATAGTTTGAGGAGGAGATTAATCAACTTCCCTAATAATGATGAGTTACCCCCTATCAGGAATGATTTCGCTGTCCTATCCAGGTGAATAATTGTTCTTTCGTGGATTGTTAACTATCAGCTTTCCTTGATAACGTGTATAGACTATATATAATGCGAACGCCAGTGTATCTCTAATACACTGTGGAACGTGATTATTTTATTATTTCTAGGGCTAACTTCCCCGGAATAATAGGTGCTATTGACTGTACCCATACCAGAATAACTTGTCCCGATCGTGAGAGTGCTGTCACGTACATGAATAGGAAGTGATTCTATTCTATTAACTGCCAAGTAAGTACACACAACACTACTACACAGTAGTTCTTTTTTCCGTTGTCGCTGTTATTTGTACTCACCCTACGACAACAATATAATCAAAACTACATTTCATTATACGGCATGGACAACAGTGGATAAAAGTACGGATTAACGAGTTCATGTTAACGCTCCTTTACCACACGTAGCAGCAGCGGCAACAAAATAAAGTATTACTACCACTATGGTTTAAACCTATTACTCTATACAGCGGATTTTTATTTCATTTCAGGTGATATGTGACACAAAGATGAGAATTAGGAGTATTGTTGCTCGATGGCGTGGCTCGACCCACGACAGCAGAATATTTCGCAATTCCACTATTCACGACCGCCTGGAAAGAGGAGAGGTTAGGGGACATCTTGTCGGAGATTCTGGCTACACTTGTAAGAAATACTTAAAAAACTCACTCCGATTTTGAATCCAAGGAACGCAGCTGATACGCGTTATAACCGAGCGCATGTCCTGGCCAGAAATGTAGTAGAAAGAACTTTTGGTTCGTGGAAAAGAAGATTTCCTTGTCTTGCACATGGTCTGCGAACGAAAGTACGAAAAACCCTGAAAATCATCATTGCAACTGCTGTGCAGCGCGGTGAACTTGACCTGGAGGCAGACTTACCAGATGATTAAGTGCCTGTTGATCCGATAGCTGATGATATGACAAAACAGATGGCGTCAGCTCGTAATTGATAATTACTTCAACCGCTAGAAATCATGCCAAGACAAGATAACCTCAAGTAAAAGAAAAATATATTTATTAATTATTATTTCACTTACATTATTCTGTTCACTGTTTAATTCACTGATTCGTGCCATTGCGGCAGGTTATGCCCTTTCTTTATAATCTCGTTCTCGATTAAATATATGTCCAACAAAGCCTTCTTCTCCTGTAACTCTTAAACCCGCAGCTGTTAGGAATGGATTTCTTTCATCATCAGCTGATTAATGATGGTGCCAGCATCGATGAGTTTTCATTGGTCGCAGCTGGCAAAGAGTAGCATGGAAGACACTTATATTTCCGTTTTCGTACTAAAATCGAAACATAAACGATGTCTAGCTAGACACCGGTTAAACACTGTCTAAGCAACGGAACATCGATCATTACTTAGACGTCGTCTAGGTAGACATTGCCTAAGCCTTAAAACTAGTCATCGTTTCAGCAATCGGCCCATTGGGTGTGGTGATTAATGGTGTAATGGGCGTAACATCTACTGTAGGTCATTTGCTCTTATGATCAGGATGATAAGGGAAACTACTACCAGTATTGAATTGACACTTCAACGTATAATGTACACAATGTACTGTAATAAAAGTAACTATATGGTGGCTTCGGTGGCGTATTTGGTAGCATGCTGAGCTTCTATGCCCAAGATAGTGGGTTCAAACCCAGCCGAAGCCGTCGGATATTTTAAGAGCGTTAAAAATCCGTCAGTATGCCTTTCTTCGGAGGGGAAGTAAAGCCAGCGGTCCCATGTCAGATTTATGGCATGTTAAAGAACCTTCCACTA
Organism: Meconema thalassinum; assembly: GCA_946902985.2. Lineage (NCBI taxonomy): Eukaryota > Metazoa > Arthropoda > Insecta > Orthoptera > Tettigoniidae > Meconema > Meconema thalassinum. The sequence continues at coordinate 219,218,261 of OX336390.1, read as the reverse complement.
ATTACACCTGTGTGAAGCTAAATTGGATAGGTAAACAACGCTCATAGATGTCTACGTCCGTTGCCAAGAGCCGACTGCAGTGGCGTCTAGTAGCTAAGTTCTGAACTTGGCCTAGTAGTCGTTGACGGTGGCGCTTGGCGGCAAAAGTACGAACTATTTGAAGAATTCTAAGTTGCAGTTTGTACTTAAATTAAAAAACAGATAACACACACTAATACAGTCATCACATTTAACACCGGTTATCAGACAGATTCTACACACACCCAAAGTACACGGGGCTACATGACCGCGTTGTCACAGCCCCTAAACTTAAGAACCAACCAACCAAAAATAAATATTTTAAAAATCACAGTCGAGAAAGACTTTATGCGGCGGTGATTATTGGTATGATGCGCGTAACATCTAGGTCATTTGCACTTATGATGATAATAATAAGGTAATGAAAAAATGACTACTAAACGAACATGGTGTTATTTTAAAACTGATATAGGTAATTCAGGTGTCTAGCTTCGATGTCTTCCAAAGTCTCAACCTTATTTTCTGGCTTAGGCCTGTACTGGACGCGTCTAGTGAAAGAGCGTTCTGCTCGGCAAAGACAAAGAATATAGGTCCAAGCTGCACGAACCTGAGATGATCGCAGATGATGACGAAATATGATGACACACGTTTGGGGTTCCCCGTCCTATATAGATTGACCGGGAATCACTCACTGTTTCGCAACGGCCCTGTGCTGGCATCAGCATAGACAGCAGGAGATAACACGGCGGGCTCTGAAAAGTACTCTCAAGTCACCTCGCGATGAATCAGCAAGCTATTCTCACAACTGACCCCCCCCCCCCAGGGTCTCACAACTTGTGGGACGTGGGTTGGCGACCACGGAACCCCAGCTGAGTCTGGCATCGCTTCTACTTCCTGGTGCCGGGCTTATTTCAGTTCTCTTTCCTGTCGGCCTCCCTTGGTCAACTCTTGTTCTCTTCCGACCCAGACTGTATTAGGGTATCCGAGGGCTAGGGAGTCTTTCAATTTCCCGCCTTAATTGGCTTTGTCTCATCTTTCCTGATACCCTCATTCTTCGAGGGGTCTGCCTTCTTTTCCATTTCATAATATCTCCTGTCTTCTGCTCAAGGCCCTCAAAGAGGCAGGGTGTGTGTAGACCCACCACTTCTGGTACACCCTCAAGGGCTCATGACTGGTGAGTTAGGAAGCTGGCAACCCCGAGGAATTCCTGAGCTACTTGCAGGGAATGGAGTGGTATGTCAGAAATTTCAAGTGGACAGTGTTACGCATCGGGTTCCAAAGGGTAAGTATACACACTTTGTTTTCGATCGGTGAACGATGTAGATTTGTACCAAAGGGCCTTAATGCGGGAAATGGAGTGGTCTGTCCGAAATTTCGAGTGGACAGTGTTACTCGTCGAGTTCCAAACGGTAATTATGTAAAATCTGGTTGAGATCGGTGAAACGGTGTAGTTTTGTGCCAAGGGCCAAAATGCAGGGAATGGAGTGGCCTGTCCAAATTTTAAAGTGGACAGTGTTACTCATCGGGTTCCAAAGGGTAAGTAAACACATTTTGTTTTCGATCTGTGAACGATGTAGATTTGTGCCAAAGGGCCTAAATGCGTGGAATGGAGTGGTCTGTCCGAAATTTCGAGTGGACAGTGTTACTCGTCGAGTTCCAAAGGGTAATTATGTAAAATCTGGTTGAGATCGGTGAAACGGTGTAGTTTTCTGCCAAAGGGCCAAAAAGCAGGGAATAGTGTGGTCTGTCCGAAATTTAAAGTGAACAGTGTTACTTGTCGAGTTCAACGGGTAAGTATATAAAATTGGGGTCAGATCGGTGAAACGGTGTAGATTTGTGCCAAACAGCCTAAATGCAAGGGATGGAGTGGCCTCGCCACAATTTCAAGCAGACAGTGTTAGTCGCAGTGTTCCAAAGGGTAAATATACAAATTTTGGTTGAGATCGGTGAAACGGTGTAGATTTGGGACAAAGGGCCTAAATGCAGGGAATGGAGTGGTCTGTCCGCAATTTCAAGCAGACAGTGTTACTCGCTGGGTACCAAAAGGTAAGTTTCCGAATATTGGTTCTGATCGGTGAAACGGTGTAGATTTGTGCCAAAGTGCCTAAATGCAGGGAATGGGGTGGTCTGTCCGAAATTTTAAGTGGACAGTGTTACTCGCAGGGTTCCAAAGGGTAAGTATACAAAGTTTGGTTCAGATCGGTGAAACGGTGTAGATTTGTGCCAAAGGGCCTAAATGCAGGGGATGGAGTAGCCTCTCCGCAATTTCAAGCAGACAGTGTTAGTCGCAGTGTTCCAAAGGGTAAATATACAAATTTTGGTTGAGATCGGTGGAACGGTGTAGATTTGGGCCAAAGGGCCTAAATGCAGGGAATGGAGTGGTCTGTCCGCAATTTCAAGCAGACAGTGTTACTCGCAGGGTTCCAAAGGGTAAGTATACACATTTTGGTTCAGATCGGTGAAACGGTGTAGATTTGTGCAAAAAGGGCCTAAATGCAGGGAATGGCGTGGTCTGTCCGAAATTTCAAGCAGACAGTGTTAGTCGCAGTGTTCCATAGGGTAAATATACAAATTTTGGTTGAGATCGGTGAAACGGTGTAGATTTGGGCCAAAGGGCCTAAATGCAGGGAATGGAGTGGTCTGTCCGCAATTTCAAGCAGACAGTGTTACTCGCAGGGCACCAAAGGGTAAGAATACGAATTTTGGTTCTGATCGGTGAAACGGTGTAGATTTGGACCAAAGGGCCTAAATGCAGGGAATGGGGTGGTCTGTCCGAAATTTTAAGTGGTCAGTGTTACTCGCAGGGTTCCAAAGGGTAAATATACAAATTTTGGTTGAGATCGGTGAAACGGTGTAGATTTGTGCAAAAGGGCCTAAATGCAGGGCATGGGGTGGTCTGTCCGAAATTTAATTTTGACAGGGTTACCCGCAGGGTTCCAAAGGGTAAGTATACAAATTTTGGTTCAGATCGGTGAAACGGTGTAGATTTGTATACATAACAGACAGACAGACAGACAAACTTTGTGCTTTATATATGAGTAGTCCGTTTGCAAAGGCCGCTAAGTGCATTATAAACGAAACCGAATAAATGAAAAACTGCTACGGTCAAACTATTTAAGCTAATACCATATTTTTTACCCCTGAAAATCAACATAAAAATATTTATTATTCAGTTAAAATCTGTGAAATCAACGGTTGGATCTTCTGTCCCGAAACATAAATTAAAATATTGACTTAGCGGTTTTTGCACACGTTTTGTGCAGTTAACGACATTTGCACCCGTGACAACAAGAGTCGTAAGTGAAACTTATGTTGCAAAACCCGCTATTTTATTGTTTCACGAATGTCATTTGGATGAGATTTTTAATAATGAACTATTTTAGTTTCAATTTGGTTTATCAGGAAAAATATATTTTGAAAAAAATAGACCACGTCGGGTGCGATAAAAGGATTTTTCTTTTTTAAATACATCTTAAACACTGTGCAACGTCATTTATGCAGCATAAAAATTTACAAATTAAGAAAGTGCACAAAACAAGAAAAAAATGGCACTTAAGTTATGTCAGGTCATCCTCGACACCGTCCATCAGCTCAAAATCTGCTAGTTCTTCGTCTTCTTCCGCTTGAGGTCGGACGATATTGATGCGAATGGTTTCTTGTTCCTGGAAGACCTCACTGAATAATTTTAGGTTGCCGTTCGCTGGCCAGTTTTCGCCGAAGTTCAGCTCTAAAAGCCGTCAGACGTCTTGTAGTTTAGTTTCTTTGAGTACAACACCTTCTTGAATTGGTGAGGGACCAGGATGTTTTGTTAAAATACATACCACCTCAAAATTGTAGAACAGCTCCCCTCGGACCAGACATGTTATTTTTTGTTTTGCCAAATGTGAACACGATTTTCTTCGCTTTTTGGAATTGGAAATGCTTACTACCCGGATTTTTTTTTACCATGCCATCCACATACGCTTTCCAATCCCTAACAGGACATTCATCTTGTTCCAGGCGAACTACTGTCGCAAATTTCTCAATGTGCTTGATGAATCCGGAAGGATTTTCAAAGACACTCACTTTGCGAATTTGGCGTTTAATATTTCCAAAAACTCTGTCACGTGGGATAAATGAGCGGCCCACAATTGGGAACCATAACTGTATTTCCTCTAGACATGCGGGAGCTTCTAGCAGTAACCAGTGAGATAGCATGCTGATCATAGTCTTGTTTTTGTTCTGACCCCCACAGCCATCAGAGAATAACCGAAATATTTTCCACCTTAAAAATTTATGCTGGCCAGTTTGTGAAGAAATGTCGACGCTATTTGGTTTGATCCTTTGGCATGTTGATGATGTTCTAACCAGACGTAAGAAGTTGTTCCCAACTCCCGATATCAACGGGTTCAACTACTTCAACTTGCACTATTTCTCCCACTACTTCTGCCGTTTCTGTTCTTCTCTCAGTATTTGGAACATCCACAATAGTATTACAGTCCACAAATGCAATAACTGCTTCACTTTAATGAACAAGTTCATTCATTTTTCTGGCTTGAAATGCCCACAACCAAGAAACAACCTGTCAATCAAATGTGCTTATACACGGTGTATTTTGACAAGGCAGCAGGTCATTGTTGTGTACGCTTCCTCGATAGTGCAGCCAACTGAAATCTGAAACACAAAACTATCCTTCCCGATCGAAATAAATAATTATTTATTGTAAAGAAATTCTGTGGGAGGAATATTGGCAGTTCTTGTACCAGTTAGCGTGTTTTGCAGCCGTATGTGGCAAGGCAGACGCCATACTTATGGAACTTAGCGGCCTTTGGACACGTGGAACATTAAACTGGCTTTGCAACCGTAGCCAACTAGCATTTAGCGGTTTTTGCAAATGAATGCTATCTTTGTTGGCCATTTTGAACGATTTTGAGCGGTATATGCACCCTGAAACTTATTCCATCGTGTAGCCAGTTAAAAGACGAACGTGACGATATGCTCAACTCAAAATCGACAAAAAGTGCACTTAGCAGCCTTTGCATCTGGGCTACTCATATATAGATAGATAAAACTTTCCCGCTTTATTCCACTATTCATACCCATTATTTTTTCATAATATACTAATGATGACACCGCTCATTCTACGCAGTATTCTATCCCCACAATAGCAATCCACGGTGAGTCTTAAACCTCACCTATTCTCATTCCCTGAGCCTTCCCCCTTCCCACACCCCTCACCAACACCCTTTTCTCCACAAGCACGTCACTGACACTCAGCTGAAAGGATCTTCGCAAGGCGCATTCGGTCTGCTATTGTACGCGCACAGCAAACGGCGGCACATGGCGCGGCCACAAGAGTTCTCTCGCTTTTCTCCGCCTTGATGTTTGCCAGGAGTAGCATGGAGACTAGAGTAATCCCAAGATGACACAGTCGGACAATGGCCCGTTGCACTGGCCCGATTCAGATGATTTGGTGCGCACAGGCCTAGAGATCCATTAAGAAGATCTTCTTTGGAGCGTTGAATGGAAAACAATAGATTGGAGAACTTTTATTATTCTGTAGAAACTGTCTTCATGATTTTCATGTACTTGTGAACAAGGAAAGTTATCTTTCAAGTTTTGTTGGATAGGCTGATGAAGGGGGAGTGATAGCCCTCGAAACATGTCCCTGTAAGTAGGATAAATAAATAGTATTGAAAGGAGGATATCCTATTATTCTTTAAAATATAGTTACGTCAATACGAACCTTATTAATCGACATTATGAATCGATCAGTTGCGACACCAAATATCTATATTTAGAAATGCACATGTTGGTTTAATTATGTACAGTAGATGTAACTGGTAAAATATTGAATGCCTGAAATATTGAGATATTCCCAAATCAATACAACAAGGTCACCTGCCCCGGTTAGAGGTATAGATGGACAATTAAGTAACGAATGAAGCAAATTATATCACACACGAACTTAAATGTCGCTGGGAATGATTCAATTCAATTCTGTCAAGCATTCACACTGATACAAAGAAAACACATTCACTGACTCAAAAATGTATGAAATACAATCATTTGTTGAAGCGACTCAACAAGATCAATTTACTCATTTAGAAACCTATGCGGGCATGCACAAATGTTCACCAAACTTCATTTGTTGAAATGACTCGCGCACCATTTATTGTAAAATGGATTTTCTAATTTGGAAAACTTCGCAGGCGTGCGCACAACAGCTCACCAAAGTTAATTTCTTGAAATGATTCGCGCTCATCACTCATTTGTTGAAACAACTCGTGCACCATCTAATGTAAAATGGATTTACTTATTCAGAAACATTTGTGGGAGTGTGCACAACAACTCACCAAAGTTTCATGGCAATTGGCGGAATTGTACATGAACGGTTACGGAACTCACCTGAAACGATTCGCTGGCCAACACTCATTTGTTGAAATTACTTGTATGCTACCTACTATCAAATGGTTTTCCTAATTCAGAAACCTTTGCTGTAGTGTGCACAACAACTCCCCTAAATTTCATCGCAATCGGATGAATGTCATATGAACACATACAGGACTCTGTTGAAACAATTCACGTGCTGTCACTCATTTGCTGAATCTACTCGTGTGCTACCTATTGTAAAATGGATTTACTAAGCCAGAAACTTTAGTTGAAGTGTACACAAAAACTCACCCAAGATTCATCGCAAATGGAAGAATGATATATGAACACATGCGGGACTTTGTTGAAACGATTCGCGCGCCATTGCTCATTTGTTGAATCTACTCGTGTGCTACCAATTGTAAAAACCTTTCCTGAAATGTGCATAACAATTCGCTAAAGGTAAATCACAATCGGATGATTGGTATATGGACGCTTAAGGGGCTTGAAACGATTTGCACGCTCGAGTCCAAGCTCTGCGAACCTGAGAGTATCGCAGATGATGACGATAGATGATGACAGACGTTTGGGGTTCTCGGTCCTATTTACATTGCCCGGTGACTCACTCACTCGTTCGCAACACCACAGTGGTTTGAGCAACGGCCCTGTGTGCAGTATTGGAATAAACAGCAATACCAGATAACACGGCAGGCTCTTGACAGGCGTCACCTTGCGATGAATCAGCAAGCCATTCTCACACCTGGCATTGAGGTGCCATAAGTATACAGATTGTGCAATTTTGGTTACTGTGGGATTTAAGCCTTCCTGTTAAGTCCCTCACCCTTTTGTGTTACATAAATATTTTGTAGCTAGGAACCTTCCCTGGAGTACACTCAACAATTCACTCCAGTTTCATCGCGGCGGCTTCGGTGGCATGCTGAGCTTCTATGCCCAAGATCGCGGGTTCAAATCCGGCCGAAGTCGTCGGATTTTTTAAGAGCGTTAAAAATCCCTCAGTATACCTTCCTTCGGAGGGGAAGTAAAGCCGGCAGTCCCATGTCACAGATTTATGGCATGTTAAAGAACCTTCCACTAATTACACATGTGTGAAGCTAAATTGTATAGGTTAAGAATGTAAACAACGCTCTTAGGTTTCTAAGTTCGTTGCCAAGAGCCAACTGGGGTGATGTCTGGTAGCTAAGTTCTGAACTAGTAGTCGTTGATGGTGGCGCTTGGTGGCAAAAGTGGGAACTACTTGAAAATTGATCGTCTGCAGTCCTTACTTGAATTAAAAACAGATACACACACTAATACAGTCATCACAATTAACACCGGTTATCAGACAGATTCTACACACACCCAAAGTACACAGGGCTACATGACCGCGTTATCGCAGCCCCTAAACTTAAGAACCAAGTTTCATCGCAATCGGATGAATGGTATATGAACACATAGGGGACATAGAGTACATACATAGAGACAAACTATCTATCACGTAACATTGAATTTTATATATATATACTGTAGATAAGCCATATGTTTATGTATCAGTACACAAAAGGAAGTAAGCTTGTAGTTTTATGTGAGTGTTAATCTCGCTATCATGAGCTGCGGGATCTCCATTTTCACGTGGAATCCAAACCACTGGACGTGGTATTTCAGTTCAAAAAGCTCACATGCAATGACCGGGAATCCAACCCGATCGCCTTGGTGAGAGCCAAGTAGTTTGACCACTCCACCATCACCCCCCTCTGTAAACAAAGATTATAGTAGTGGTACATTATAAGAAAGTTCATTTTGATTGCTTAAATAGGATAGAAATTTATATAAACATGTTTTTAAAATTTTGCACAGCTGCAGTCTTGAAATTTTTCAATAATTGAATTACATAAATTACTAAATAAAGATTTACTATCCCTAGTTTTACAGTGCTCAAATGATTAGGTCATCTGCAAAGTCTATTCAAATATTTGAATTTTGCAAGGCTGCCAGGTTTATTTTGTGCTTATCAGGTTTTTGAAAGTTGCATATGTTAACTTATTATATAGTTGTCTATCACCATACAAAATTTCAGATTATAGTTAGTAATTGTTGTTTTAAGGTACGGAACTACGAGGTCATCTGCACCAAAATTTCAGATAGCTACAATAGTTTCATAGATATTGAGTCCTAGTGAAATATTTTGCATGGCCACCATGTTAGATTGGCGACACTTATTGAATTTTAAAGACACGGTTGGACATCCTTACCAAGCTTTAATTAATGCTCCAGCCAATCCAAATTTATAACAATATAAGTGAACCATAAAATCAAGCCCTCTATCATCTATGCATAATTCACTTTTTTACATGAATTACTCCTTTACAAGGGAAAGAAATGTCCAGTGCATCCTATGTTTCATGGTTAATTTTATATGCAACACTGAAAAAGTATGGCTTCAAATCTATACATTCCAATCTTTCATTCAATTACACTAGTTTGGAAATACAAGAATCAATGAGGACACTGGGAAAGATGTGCTAACCTGATAAATAAATGTTTACTCACCAAATAAGCCCTTCAAAAACATTCTGGATAATGAGATAGCTCTGTGTGACCACTATAAGTAGAGCCACATGAGTCCAAGCGAATAAGGAGAACTGCTTCATGTAGTACTTCTTGACCAGCGAGAGTACAAACCAGATGAAGCCCACCAGGTAGAGGCAGAACGAGATGAAACGGTGATATGTGATCAGCACTCGTAGGTATTCCTGCACAACAACATTAGATGATAGGTGGGGCTAGGTCAGTGGAAACGTGATTGAAAACAAGAAACCTTAGCAATGTTGCCCATTGCGGATGGCTAGATACTAGAGCCAGGCAAACAGCTCCTCCCTTAGATGAAACAATAACAAACAGCTACTTGGTCTTGTAGTGCAAGGATGAAGAATGAAAACGGTTCCGAAACCTCTATTAATGGTAACATGGGGTCGATAATGATCATTTTCGACATTCTCACACCGATAGCATGACTTGGCCAGTAGGTATTCTTTGTGTATGGATTCAAGGGCACAAGTTATAGTGATGCTGTTCCATCTGCATGTTTGAAAACTACAGCCAACTTGAACAGTATCATATTGAACACATCAACATAATATATCAAGGAAGACTTTGTTTGTCACTGTACACATTAAAGTACAGTAGTTACTCCTAAAAATATCCCATATTATTATTATTATTATTATTATTATATAGCAACAAAAGTAAATGGGCTCTATTCAATGTGTACAAATTACAATTTAAATTCATGTAATTCCACATAATATGAACTTTACTAAGTAATGTTTATAGAATCCTACCTGAAAATTCATCCAACATGAACTCACTATATCACATGTCATCTCATAATTTTCTTCCTCTTCTGTAGTCCATAAACTCATGTAATTTCCTTCAGGTTATTTTTTCGAATGTCCCAGTAATAGGGATTATATTGTGTTGCTCGACTGAAAAGTTGCAATATCAATTGTCACTATATTACTATTGTACTAGAGTGTTTACCTCATCCCCCACCCCTCAATAATTATCTGGATTCTCCCATATAATTTCTGTAGTGAGATATTAGTCAAGTGATTGGCACTAACAATAAAACTTTATGAATACAAATATTAAAACACTTCCCCTACTATACTCTGTGCGCTGCCAGAATGGGATTGACATTTGGCCGGAAATTCCACGTCAGTCCTCACCTCTCTGCCTCTTAACCAATCCACGTTCGATAGTTGATGTCATAAAACCCTGCGTTGCAATATCACAGTTCACGTGTTTCAGTGCCTGGTTAGCCATGTCTCTGGCTTGCACTGTGTGATCGCTTGTTAATTCTGTATATTGGGTGCTTTAGTGATAGTGCTTTAATAATTATTGTCTGTGTAGTACTGTAGAATAGAATAGCAGTAGTAAAATGTAATTAGTCTCTATATATACAAATCAATGTTACGGGATAGTTTGTATGTATGTCCCCTATGCGTTAGTCTTGCGCGTAATAGTTCGCGGCTGAGAGCGATCAGTTTAGTTCGCAGCTCCTTAGAGAAATAGTTCGCTCTTCTAGTTCGTTAGCTCCCATCTCGAAGACAGATCGTTCGCTCGCCTTGCTACTGCCACTGCAAGCGCTCTTTGTTTGTTATAGCAGTCTGTCACCACTCGTTACTCGTCACCACTGATTGCTCATTCACATTGCTCTCGTTTCAAGCAATACTGTAGCCTACCGTTTTTCAGTTACTATGCTCGCTGCACATGCAGTTCGTGTATTAGATATTGACATGTTGCGGGTGTAGTAATGTGTTTTACATTTTGATATTAGAAGATAAAAAAATACAAAAATATGATTATTGAAACTTTAGTGAAATTCCTTATTCCTTCCTTATTTCCATTTATTCCTTGTAAGAACATAGGAAAGCTACAAACTTCTTCCATCTCACTCTATTGTTGGCCATCCTTTTAATTAGGGTCCATGTCTTTCCTCTGAGAAAACTTCTCTTTCTATTGTTTAAAAAGCCAAAAGACGTCATTTGTTTATCATTAGTGAAATACCGGTACCGTACCTAAAAGAATAACAGTATGGACGATGTGTTCGTAGAAGCATACACTTATTATTCTCTTTATTTTTTTTCTCGCATGGGGTCGATAACCTAGATGTTAGGCCCCTTAAAACAACAATTATCATCATCATTTTCCGCGCATATCGATCGGCGCGTCACCATCCAATTCCATTTCCTACTTGTCACTAGGTGATGATAAGTAATCCTCCGTGGCTTAGGCGGCAGCACGCCGGCCTCTCACCGCTGGGTCCATGGTTCAAATCCCGGTCACTCCATGTGAGATCTGTGCTGGACAATATGGAGGCAGACAGGTTTTTCTCCGGGTACTCTGGTTTTCCCTGTCAAAGTTTCATTCCAGCAACACTCTCCACTATCATTTCATTTGTCATTCATTTAATCATTGCCCCAGAGGAGTGCGTCAGGCCTCGGCAGCCGGCACAGTTCGTATCCTCGCCGCTAGATGGGGGCTTCATTCATTCCATTCCTGACCCGGTCGGAGACTGGAAGCAGGCTGTGGATTTTCATTTTTCACTAGGTGATGATAAGACGTACCCCCGTCCCCGCAATTTTTGTTTCATTTCTTACTTGCTTCGTGATATTCATTATTTGGTTGCTCTGAAACCGTTGAGTACATTATCTTTATGGTATGAATGGGAGGAATAGGTTTTTTAGTTCAGAGTTTTTGTCCGTAGAAGTTCGCTTTTCTTTGTGAATCATCGTCATAATGTTAATTTCTTAAAAACAGGTAAAAGTAGTTATATCACCATGTATTGAGAAAAATAAATATCAACCAGTTCAATAAAATGGTAATGTTAATCCAGTTCGCCGATTTTCTAAATAATTGGACATATTTTCAAATAATCCAAATGACTAAGTTAAATAAAACTGTGGAACTGTCCTCACATCTAAGTCAGTTAACTATCAGGAACTTCAATTTATGAACCGCCACTGTATTACATTAAAAATATAAGGTAGTTATTACCTATTAGCGTGTTAGCACTAGTAGAGTATTATACTGTTATATTATTATAAACCAACATTGAACAATCGCCCTGCCAAAAATTGACAATCTTGCCACTAACAATAGATACACTCAATCAACTGAACTGACTGAACGAAAGAAAGCGCATGTGATTGTGCAATGAGTGTTGACGTGACGTGCTACGGCGGACCCGCGCTCTCGCGCTGTTACAAGTCGGTCAGCGGAAAAAGATGGAACAAACTAACAAGCGAGGGATCTGGGAACTAGTTTGGTAGTTCGTCTGTGGGAACCTCTCTTCCGAACTAGTTCGTTCGCGAACTACACAAGACTACTACGCATTCATATGCCATTTATCTGATTGCGATGGAATTTGGGTGAGTTGTTGTGTGCACTCCAGGAAAGGTTTTTGGCTACAAATTATTTATGTAACACAAAAGGGTGAGGGACTTAACAGGAAGCCTTAAATCCCACAGTAACCCAATTGCACAATCTGTATACTTATGACAGCGCAATGCAAGGTGTGAGAAAGGTGATTCATCGCGAGGTGACATGTCCTGACATGGATGTCTCGGCACAGCCTAATGCATAAGGACCGGGGCACCAGACAGAAAAACAAAGAATATTGTTTATCCAAAGGCACTTCAGCTTCTATCTTTCTTGGGCTGGCTCCGTGGCTCAGCGGTAACGTTCTCGCCTGCTGTGACCAAGATTGCAGGATCGAATCCTGGTGCAGCCAATTGGCATTTGTGCGCAAATGTGGGGGGAGGGGCGTGTCAGTAGATTTACTGGCACGGTAAAGATCCCCTTTGGGCCAAAATTCCGTCACCCCGGCGTCTCTAAAAGCCGCAGTTGTTAAAAGGGACGTAAAACCAATAACATTATTATTAAACTTCCCTTCTTTCTATCTGTCTTTGATTGGCATTGCAAAGCATGCTGGGTAGCGCTAGTAACTTATATTTGTGCCTTTATTCAGATTTCATTCACATTAACAGTCTATTTTCAAAATATATTTTGCTATAAGATTAACTGGAAGGTTTTCCATATTAAAAGGTCCGTATTGATGTGTACAATTCATTTATAATGGGGTGGGGGGTCTCTGCCCAATCAATACTTATTATTATAGACAATTATTGATTTATTGTCATTGGGACATGTTTCGGGTCTCTGTCGACCCTTCTTCAGCCAAATAAGTTAGAAACATATTAACATCCATCAGAATCATAACAACAAAAACATGCACATAGTAAGAAAAATAAGAAAGGAGCATTCAAAACTATATCTACCACAGCATTTAAAATTTACAATGGACACATTGAGACAATAGATCTCATTGCTATCTCTTGTGGCCCTACTAGTGGCTCGATGATAGCTTGACAAACACATTTAAAGGAAACACTTGAAAAATTTAAAAATTTAGTTTGATGACATCACTAAGGGCGTGGTTGTCCTTGATATATGTTGCCGCTGTGTTGTGACAGGTACACTCGGCTTGTTTTGAGAGGCATGTTAGGAACAAGGTGCCTGGGCCGAGACCCGTCCGACTTTAGGTGCTTTGTTGTAAAGTTGGGCAGAGACGTTGACAATACTTGTGTTGATACGTCATGCGGCCTGTAGTGAAGAAGTGAACTTGCCAGACGCAAACTATAAAGAGATATGGAAAATCTATGAGAAAGAGTAAATGCACCAGAGAAAAAGAAAATTAGGTGGAATTAAAAGTAACTTACTGGGATCAAATTGGAATGTTTAAACTTGTGTCTAATGGAAATTTCCTGCCTGGAAGCTGTAACGAGTGAAAACAGATGAGTTAAGTATGAAGACGTCTACGCGGATAATAAACGTGAAATGTGCATCATCAGGTGCGAGACTGCTTACCTGTGCTGGAGCTGTAGGAGGCTTGAGATGTATTGAAGGTGATCGATCCTGTTGTGACCGTGGACTGAGGTCCGAGCATGTGACCGGCAAAGTAAGGGGAAGGAGGGGAAAGAGGAGGTAAAGATATAGCTCAGTGACGACCGGAGTTAGTTCGTGGGTGTGGTACCTGCTTACGGAGGGGAGAGGGAGGTAGAGGTTACGTTTGGGAGGGGGGTTGGGAAACTTTTTGTCGGGAATGTGACTGGTTATAATTTTGTTTGGGTTGGTGTGTTTTGTTTGTTGGGATTTAGGAAAAATTTGTAAAGGTTCTCGAAAAGTATATTTGCGTCAAAATTAATTTCGTTTAAATTGTATATTGGATTGGTGAGCCGTGCATTGTCAATTTCGATTTGTTCAAGAGTGTTCATGATGGCCCCTTTCCTGACATAGTGGATAATTTCTAAATCCTTCTCTATATTTGTGAAATTGTGTTTGGTTTCTTGCATATGGTTGCCCACGGCCGAAAACTTCCTTGTTTTATTGCGTTTACATGCTCATGGTATCTCGTCGTGATGTACTTTACGGGAATATTTCGAGAAGAAGAGAGATAACGGTGGTCCTTTAGTTCCTAGAGTAGCAGTGACACTGACACTGCCAGTGATATCAGTGGTATGGAACCTCCTTTACCTTAATCTTCAGGGCAGATGACCTCGCTGTTCTGCCCCTTAAAACTCCAATAACTAACTAATTACCTGAAACGTTATGACGATTTTAGGTGCGCTGTTCCATTTTCCCTGCTTGATTTTGGTGCTCTTAGTTGTTGTTTTGAGCGAGGAGATGGTCCGATCTGTGTGCCTACGTTTTATTATGTTTTTAAAAAACTTTTAAAACTTCTTTTCATCCATATTTCAGTGTCATTTTCATCTCCATGTATTTTAATAGGTTTTCATTGTATTTTAATGACGATCACAAAAATGGTGAAATAACAGACTAAGATTTTGCTGAACCGGGCTGAAGAAGGACCATTTTAAAGGTCCGAAACAAGTACCCGAAGAGGACATAAAGCCTCAAAGTAAGTAGTGTTGTAAAGTGGAAAACATTTTGTGCAATACTTAATAAAATGTAAAAAAAAAGTTGAAAGCATGTGAGTAAATATTTCTCGGGTTTAAGTGCAAACATTGCCTGAATATGTTGTACGCAATATAGGAACAAAATCCTCTTTTAAGCCTGAAGTAGTAGATTGCCATAGAAAAAATGTAGGCTAACATTATTGTAAGTTATCGAACTCAGTGTTTTCTTGAAGCCATAACTCTTATGACAAAAAATAAGGAGATATTGTATATTTTACATCTGTAGCAACTATTCTAGATTCTAAATAATTCTGTAGCGTATCACTGAAATAATTATTAAATATATTATAGCGAGTTGAATGAACTAACTCATTTGCCCACGAGCATGTGGTAGGAGCAAGTAGTTTTGCAACCTCGTTCCCAGACCATATGGCGAGGGAGAACTGTTAATCCCATTCTGGCAGCGCACGGATTATAAGCTTCAAACCCATGCCCTTTAAGTTAGGTAGCCATTCACTTATCACTTCGTTTGCCTCATTGCTAGCATTCTTGGCTGTTACAACAGAGGTCTGGGTTACATTCCCGGCTCTGCCAAGAAATTTAATACTGGGCTGAGGGCTGGAACGGGATACACTCAGTCTCGTGAGCCAAAATTAGAAGAGGCGGGTAACGATTCCTACCTCAGCCTCCCTGTAAGTGGTTTTCCACCAACTCCAAGAAAATGCTGGGATGGTTCCTAATTTAAGGCCATGGCTGCCTCCTTCCCAATCCTCATCTGACTTACAAATACACACAATAATACAGCCATCACAATAACACGAGTTATCATACAAATTCCACACATACATACACACAGCCAAGTACACAAGGCTACATGACCACGATGTTGCAAAGCCCCTAAAAAACCAACAACATTAACTTATCACTTCTGCCACAGACAAGTTAAGTGCAGCAGTTACAAAAATATTTTGCGATGGGCACTTAACTTTCTACGTCTAAAAAGTCATTACTATTTCGAATGCTATTCTGTAGTAGTCGGGCATGCATTGAAAATGTAGGCTACACATTCCTGGGTTTAATAGCTCTGTTTTTCTTGTTTCTTGATAGCTTTGATAAATGCAGTGGTTCAACTAATAAGCAGGTACTAATAAGCGTGTACAGCGCAACGGTGCACCCACTAGCCTACTACGTTCACAACGTGTGCGGCACCATGGTGCACCGTCGAATTTAAAACGCCTGCTATGTGAATTTCGTAATTTTATTTATTTGGTCGTAAGATGGCAGGAAGAGGCAACTTTCGGCTACACTTCGAGCTACTTATTAATGCCAGGAGGTGTAACAGATCTCCATAGTCATTTATTCCTCAGATCTCTGCACATGTGTTTCCGGTCTAGCAGACCGTGAGTTTGTTTGTTAACATGACAGGTCCAGGCGGAATTATTGATGACGAAGAAATAGCCAATTTGCTCGATAAAAGTGCCAACGAATGAGATTCAGAGTGTGACAGCGATATAGAGGATGAGTTCGCTATAACTTCCAGATAGTGACGCTGACGATGTAATTCGTGATAATACGCCAAAAAATACCAACACATGGGGTGACTATGATATTGAAAATTCGCCAGTACCTTTTGATTGCGACAGTGTATGTGAAAATAAAATGGACCCAGCGGAAGGAACTCCAATTTGCTTCCTCGAAATGTTTGTAGAGGTACTAATAGACCTAATCGTTCATGAAACCAATGCATACGCTGATGAATACTTACAGCAACATAGGTTACACCTCCAATTACTAAAGAAATCTCGGCTGTCTAACTGGGCCCTACTAATTCCAATGAGGTAAGGATGTATCTTGCACTTATTATACTGATGGGTATTGTTCAGAACTCTAGCATAGAGCTATATTTCAGTAGGAAATATCTCATTGAAACCCCTTTCATTCCAAATGTTATGTCAGAAGAGAGATTTCCTTGCTTTCTAAATTTCATTTCATGGATTCTGACAATAAAATTGAGAAACAAAAGTACAGACAAGCCTGTAGTGCAACATTTTCAAAATAGGTTTCAGGGTAACTACAGTCCAGGGAGAGAGATTTCTGTGAACGAGTCATTATTATGGAAAGGAAGGCTGTCTAGGTGCCAGTATTTGCCACTAAAAAGCGTGCAATTTTGTATAAAATTGTTTGAACTATGTGACAGCACTACCGGGTATCTCTGGAATTTTATCATTTATACAGGTGCAGGGAGCATATCGCAATGTGATTTGACAAAGCCTGATGATCTACTACCCACTAGGGTAGTTTTGTGCCTGGCTGAACAATTATTAGATGTAGGAAAATGTATTTATATGGATAATTTTTATAGTAGTCGTAACCTGTTCTTGCGCTTGACTGAAAACCATACTGATGCCATAGGGACTGTAAAGGTTTCAAGAAAGAACATGCCACAGATATTGAAGAAAAAGTTGAAAATGGGTGAAACAGTGAGTGCTCAAAAAGGCAAGTTGATAGCGTTGAAATGGATGGACAAGCGGGAGGTTTCAATGTTAACTACATGCCATGAGGACACATGCACCACCGTATCAAGGTATTTGAAGGTGGGACAAGAGGAGGTGGAGAAACCTATTTCTATCACTGGATACAATAAGTTTATGGGTGGGCTAGATCTAAAAGATCAAATTGTAGAGGCATATCTTTTAGAAAAGAAACAAAGTAAAGTGTGGTGCAAAAAACTCTTCCGACACCTCATCAATGTATCGCCTAATAAATGCCTACATAATGTATAATAAAGCAGGATTCAAAGGGACACACTTACAATTCAGAATAACATTCATTGGTAGACTAAATGATTGCAAAATACTTGGACAGGAATGTTGGGAAAAGATCAGGCAGACCATCTGACACGACTTATGGGACGACATTTTCCGGTCGAAAACCATGGAACTACGTACAAATCCATTGGAAGGAAGAAATGTGTAGTGTGCACAAAGAAGGGACAGAGGAGGGAGACCAAGTATCACTGCAGAAACTGCCCAGGACAACTGGGACTTTGTGTTGACCCGGGCTTTGAAATCTACCACACAGTCTCAGCATTGGTGTGCCGCTGACCAGGGATCAGGTTATTATAAGTTTATAATATGTTTATAATGTTATGTTATATGTTGTTGTTATTGTGTGTGATTTTTGAAAACTTTTGCCTGTGCGTTTGGAAATTATAGGGAAATGCATATGATACCGCACTTACCATTGGGAGTAGGCTATACTCTGTATTTCAAAAGAATGAACGTGAAGGAAATGGCGGGAGCTTGGAACAGCTGACCGCCGCGGGCTCCTATTGGCTGGATTTTGACAACTAATACCATACGTTGTCAGCTTATTGTCATTCATTCAGCCGCCTGTTAACTGTGTCGGATTTTGATTCATTGCCATCGTTTCGTTTACTTTAAGCATCGAGTCAATAAGTTGTAAATAGCAGGGGCGGCTCCTGAGGTGGTGCCCGTGTGCCATGGCACCACCAGTGTAATGAAGAGAGAATATGTGACTTTTTCCTCTCAAGAACAGTTTATATTACATTTACATTTTGAGGAAATTGTATACATATTCTGCACTATTTGAACGAGCGCGCAAACTGACATGCGTTCTGGTGGCGCTTTATTGAATTACTGAGCCAGAGCCAACCGGCACTACCTACGAACATCAGACACTGTACTGCAATAAGGACTAGTTTGGCTTGAGTTTGTTTGTGTTGTGTTGAGACGCATATTACCCTGAGGTAGAGCCAACGGCCCCGTGACGCGGAGCTTCAATTCTATCCACGAGATAGCAGCACGTCACGGTAGGCTACAAGCACAAATTACATACACGTTAGAACTGCTGAACTGCTTTATCTTTCCACCACTAGAGTGCAGCATATGGCAGCACAGCTCCAGTGGTACCAGCTTGACGATATATCACTGTGTCTGACTATTAAATAAATTCAAACTACAAAATAGTATTAGTTCTTTATTGTTTGACATTTAGCAACTTTTTAGGCGCATATTGATGACGGGGATTATTTGTTCTCTCTTTGTAATGTAAAAATTCGGAATTTTTCAACGAGTTTTACTGTGTTTCGTTAATTTAATTTGGCGGCACAGTTTCACGTCCCAAGCGTAAACACAAATTCTCAAGTTTGACTGCAAATGTGTATGAATAGTGTCCGTCGTTAAATAGCTTTTGTGTTCATTTATATTAGATGCAGGGGATATCCTTTCCAATCAATCCGTATGTACGATAAGTAAGGTTGTCTTAGAGGTAGGTCATCGTGTTCATTTCATCTCACCTATTTATTTTGAGACAGCAACTGAAATTGCGACAAAGAGGCTGTGGTCACGTGTGTGTTAGCAATAGCCATGCTTATTTTTTTCCTATATAGACATGTTACATAAACTTGCATAGCATAATGCGGCATTAACCATATAAACACCGTTTTAATCTAATAAGTGTGCTTTTGGAATCGATACATGCAAGCTAGGTTCCTTAATAAAATTTGATTTGTTTCATGTTTGAAGATCGCATAGCTCGAGCGCAACGTACGAAGCCGTAGGAATCTCAATGAGCTCTGTGTCACCTTTCGGAAGTGTAACAATGAATAAAATAAGTGAGTTGTTACAATCTCCATTTAGCGATAGGACCGCTCTTATTAATTCAAATGAAGGTGTCGATCGAGGTTTTGGAACAAATATTTTTGATGAGTAGGCCTAGCATATGTTGTTTTCTTCAAATTATTTTTCTGAGAGGTTTGTTCAATTATAATTCTTAAAAGTGGTTTTTATTTAAAATGCATATGGATCAAAATATGTGTATGATATAATATCGTATGGCCTCGGTGCCAGGTGAAAGCGTTGTTGTTTGACACCCAAAGGGCAGCTTGCTTGTCGAATTTTTGTTGTTCCTTGGAGCTTAGATATCTAACCTCCTTGACACTTTAGCGCTTTCTAGTAGAGAAAGGAAGAACTTTTGTTTTGGCGAAAAATCCCGAGACTAAAATATTTGTAGTAGTTATGCAATTTCTCAATTCACTTCAGCTGACACTTCAATTAAAAACGTCGGCTCTCCTGTAGTATACGTTGCCCGTTTCGAAAGTGCGTTATTTTACTTAGTAGCGCTCTGAAAATGGTTTGTATTTACTCTGCCACGTTATTAAAGCCATTTGCCATTAACAAACACCGCGTAAACACTTCCAAAAAAGGAAATTGTCAACCTTAACTTTCAAGTAATAAACTTATCAAAAAGCACGTCGCCATGTTTGATTACGTAATGCTGCCAACTTACTGATTGTACTACTAGGCAAAATCATTGGCCTGGTTAATGATTATTGATGCGTGACTACCCCACTGTGCGTGACAAAAACCAGGGGTGTTATCCATTAGCCTAACGCGGCCCGCAGGGACGGGCTACCTAACCTTTATTGGCCTAGACGAAAACCATTGGGCTGGATGAAAATATTGGTCTGGAAACAATAATGTTGGCACTCTGAAAAAATACCGTAACACTCTCTAGCGATGAAATATTCAACTGCTGTATATTAGTAACATTGGCCATATCTATAGAAAATTTTTCGGATTTTAATGGCGCCGGGCAACGTATACTACACGAGTTCCAAAACGTCTTCTACAATAGCACAGTTAAATAATGTTAAACATAAAACTTATTGCATAAAATATGCACTATCCGTACCTGCAACTTTGAATGATTTTATTGCAAATTTTTAATATGCTGGCACCACCAAGTGAAAAATCACCAGCCGCCACTGGTAAATAGTACCGCAGGAAGAACGTGGGAAAATGCTGGAAATACATCTGGAGACCACGCGCGTCAACCTGTAACGACTGGCTATCGTTTATTTCGACATCAAACTATTTTCATGGTTAGCCTTGTTTGTTCAATTCAAATTTAAATATACTTAATTTAGAATACACGCGTGACGTACAAAATAGGCTATGTACATTTTGTCTTAATGTTTACGTATCCAATAATGTTTCATAGCATACCGTAGTGTTCAAATTAACGCTTGGTCATTCATTAACCTACAAATCGACAATGTAAAATCACTGCAATAATATCGCCACAGAACAGCTTGTTTGTGTGCTCGGTGCTAAATACTTTACCTTAACAATACGTATGTGGAGGCTATTATTAACCCTACAGAGTCGCGATACAGTGAGTGAGTGTGCTTGGTATTGTCGATGTTATTTCTGCGTTCTGTGTTAACTGCTGTAAACTGTGAACGACCTTCACCCAAACTCTTGTTTCATCTTGAAGGATATAATCATTGCATGGCGAGTGTTGATATATTCATCATCATATTGCTTTGTGTTTGTATTTTGTATTATATTTGTATAGCTTTCGAGTGTTTGGCCTCTTTCTCGTATTTATTGAATAACGGTGACAAAGGTAGCATAGTTTCGGTGTGTTATTTATTCATTTTATACCATATTTCTCTATTTGAATGTTCTCGGCGTTGACTCAGGATCGACATTTGCATTATATTGCGCATAATAGTACCGAAATAATATCCGAAGTGTAGCCCTGTGTATTATTCGAATCAGCTGTTCTACATCAACAATAAAAACTTGGCAACACAGCTCAGCTGTTCCATACTCCCGCCATTTCCTTCACGTTCATTCTTTTGAAATACAGAGTATAGAAATAATGCACGATGAGGGTGCAGCCCAGAATTTCACAATATCACGCTTGAGGGTCAGACACCCAGTGGATGTGGTCCAATTGGCAGTGGACTGCTGAGCATGTACTTGGCCATTACAGCTTGGGACATTATACTGAATAACCAGATATTTTTCACAGCAATTAACTGGTTCTTTCTGACATTTGGACACAGAAAAGAAAGAAAAATGGCAGAGCTGTATCTAACAACTCGCTGTCTAGTCGGTACATGCAGTTGGATTCTCGAGTGGTTCTATGCTACGCTACAGAAAAATAGAATATGTACAGCATGTGACCACAAATTATCATCAAGAGGCTGTGTGTTTTCACATGCCAATCACTTCAAAGGTCATATATATTTACATCACGCGACTAAATAAAATTGGAGTACACTGTTTAACAGTTAAAAAATCATACTGAAATTTTTCTG
Source organism: Meconema thalassinum (assembly GCA_946902985.2). Lineage (NCBI taxonomy): Eukaryota > Metazoa > Arthropoda > Insecta > Orthoptera > Tettigoniidae > Meconema > Meconema thalassinum. The sequence continues at coordinate 219,196,283 of OX336390.1, read as the reverse complement.
GCAATGGATGTAAAAGATGTACAATGCAAAACAACACTGCCTACAGAAGTATGGAAGAATGTTAATTACAAGGGGCTGATGGCTAAATAGTCCACAGTACAATAACTTACAATATTGAGTTACAACAAATAATCATTCAGTATGGTCATTACTCATGAATATATACTGTAAGGCAGGGATGCAGAAATTTTCTGTGAACTGAAGATCCAGCTCAAACATTTAGGAGCCAGCAATGATCCCACCGGCGGCTTCGGTGGCTTAGTCGGTAGCATGCTGAGCTTCTATACCCAAGATCGCCAAATCCATCCAAAGTCGGATTTTTTAAAGCGTTAAAAATCCCTCAATATGCCTTCCCTCGGAGGGGAAGTAAAGCCGGCGGTCCCATGTCATAGATTTATGGCATGTTAAAGAACCTTCCACTAATTACACCTGTGTGAAGCTAAATTGTATAGGTTAAGAATGTAAACAACGCTCTTAGATTCCTACGTTCGTTGCCAAGAGTCGACTGCGGAGACGTCTGGTAGCTAAGTTCTGAACTAGTAGTAGTTGACGGTGGCGTTTGGCGGCAAAAGTAGGAATTACTTGAAAATTGATCGTCTGCAGTCCTTACTTGAATTAAAACAGACACACACACTAATACAGTCATCACAATTAACACCGGTTATCAGACAGATTCTACACACACCCAAAGTACACGGGGCTACATGACCGCGTCGTCGCAGCCCCTAAACTTAAGAACCAATGATCCCACCAACCAGATAACTACCAATAAACGAATTGTTACTTGGCATTGGTCTTGGAAGGTTATTGTGGCTTTTTCATCGAGATGCCATGAGGTGTTTGCTGTAGATTTACAGGTAGAAGAAGAAATAAACACGAAAGAAAAGTGATTTTTTTGGGGGTCAAAGCGTAGCCACTATTAGCCAAAATACAGGCATTGCAGCGTTTTGGTGCTATGATTTCTGCACCCCTGCTGTATGTTATTAAACATTAAGTCACAAAACAAGAAATAACACCAGTCAAGACAAGAGAAATAGAAAATATTCAAAATGCTCTCGTTATACTTTTATGTATCGCAAAAGTATAATTAAAGAGTGAGGTTTAAACACAATTCAAGACACTAAACTAAGACTCCTACCGTGCGATTAATGAGCACTCCAAAGTAGTCCACCAAACTCTCGCCATAAAAGAAGTAGTTGGATGCAATGAGAAAGTACCATGACAGAGAACGAAACCATGGCAAGCCGTGGACCCGATACACGGCGTAGCCGATATTGATGATTTCAGAAAAGCAGCGCACCTGGACCACCAGGGTCTGGAAGAATAAAACAAAATTGTCAGTCACTCAATACTTACTTCCCTGTTGAATTCATAGCAAGCATCATCATCATCATCATCATCATCATCATCATGAATCATCATTATACAATACGTACCGTCACCATTAGTGCCAGGGGACCAGCATAAATGAGTAGGCAAAAACCTCCAATCATAAGCCATGTGAATATACCACGGATGATCCAGTTGCGCCATCTGTAGCCACAGATAAAATAAAAGTTACTGTACAATATTGTCAAAGTGAGTTGACGAATGTAAGCTGCCAATTATCAAGTATTGTAGAGCATCCAAAAGTGAAGTTGTGGTGTGTGTGTGTGTGTGTGTGTGTGTGTGTGTGAAAGTATAAGTAGTAGACCGATGATGATTGTTGTTTTAAAGGGCCTAACATCCAGGTCACATGCCACTACTGGTGATTATTACTATTACTACAAATATTACTATAAACAACTAACTAAATAATTTTAAAATAGTACATTATGCAACGAGCCTATAATGGCAATAATTAAGAAACGAGCACTCCAAAGTAGTCCACCAAACTCTCGCCATAAAAGAAGTAGTTAGATGCAATGAGAAAGTACCATGACAGAGAACGAAACCATACAAGTGTCTTAATTACCATTATAGGCGAGTTGCATACGACTGTTTATGTTCGACGATAATTATTATAACTATTTTATGTTCGAACATAAATATTCATAAATATCTGTCGAGGTTTCGCCAGTTTTATGTACTGAACAGAGAGCATGGGACGCAGAAAATGCCTTGTAATTGACCATGGCCTCCTCGATTACCCTACTATGACACTAGACCACACAGTGAAATTTAAATTAGAAGGCCTTGGAACTCTGTGCAGGTGCGAACCTATCCTTATCTAATTGGTCAAACAACTGTTTCTTGAGCTCTGATTGGTGGGAGAAACTGTTTGATAATGAAAAATAGTGTTATAATGAGCCTCATTATAGTACAGTTTTCGGACATATAATAGCCAGGGTCGAACATAAAAAATGTTTAGGTAGCCAGGCTCTCCTTGTCACAAGTCAGGACAAAGGCTGAGTGATAGAGGAGTAACATCTCTTTAAAAAACCTTGGTCCAGCTGACCCGGCTGGTATCCCCTTGTAGGGGTCCCTTGCCAGGGTTACGGTGAAGACCTAAACGGCATATTCAGTGGAATAATTCAATTATGGTAGAGTGTATATGGTGGAGGAGGCTTAACGTTAAAGGTATATGGTCATCATATATCCGCCACTCTGGTCAACGGTCTCTAAGGCAGAAGAGGAATTTATTTCCAATGGCTGAGAGAGCGGAAGAACCTAGTGGGATAGGGGTAGACAGGTCTCCTTAGTCGTAGTGAAGATAACCTGTCTAGGGGTGACAGCCCTGATTACTAAACCTCTCAAACTAACAACTTGGGCAGTATCTTAGAGAGTGACTTGTCACTATCCACTGAAGATTGATCTTCAACTGAGCATGAAAGTAAAGTTCGCAAACTGTACTACCCCAGGTGGTAACCAATCCACCGTTGCCTTTGGCGATGCCTTTGGAATCTGGGGAGCCCACACTAACAGGCTTTACGGATGAGTTGGAGCATCCTGAAATCACTGGACGCAAGATCAAATAATGACAGCCTACGTTCTTTGCTACCTTTAATGCTAATTCGTTGCTTAAAGTGGGAAAACTAAACCATCTCACTGACCCACTAACACGACATAACAGCTATACAAGAAACAAGATTCACTGATGAGCATGCCTTCGAGTCCCAAGGGTACAGAATCCTCAAAGGGAAAGTGGGTCAACGGGTAATGAAAATCGTTCCCCACACTTAGGTACAAGATTTATAATAAGTTATAAGATCCTGGATTCAGTTGTCGATTGCACCTCCCCTAGCAGTCGTGTATCTATCCTCTCTCTTTAATATGCTAATAAGGGTTACACTTTGGTCAATGTGCATGCCCCAACCAAACAGGAAAACAAATGCTACCCTGACAGAACTGATAAATTCTGGGAGGAACTAGAGGATATTATTTCAAAAATTCCAGAGAGGCATACTATCATACTTCTTGGCGACTAAACTGCTCAATTGGGAAGGGAAAAAAAATACAAAAACATTGTGGGCAATTATCCAGCACACATGCGAACTAATCGCAATGGTGAACGATTGGTGGAATTATGCAGGACTTTTGGTTTGATTATGAAATCTACAGCCTTTAAACATCTGCCAAGAAAGCAGAAGACTTGGATCTCTTGTAACTCCTTGTCGGGTGAATTCCAGATAGATCATGTGGCAATATCAAGAAAATCTCATCAGGAAATCCTCAACATTAAGGTCCTCAGAAGTGCCAATTTAGACTCTGATCAATACCTCTCAAAAGTCAAATAGAGACTTCGGCCAAGGAATACAAGATTGCGCAGAATGTCTAAGGTGATCAAATTTGACATAGAGTGACTTGAAGACATTCAAGAAGTAAGTCAAAGACTGAATAATATGGAGTTTAACAACTTGGACCAATTGAAAGATGCTCTTGTTAACACGGTTAGTGAGCTTGCCCCCTTCATGAGAAGAAAGAAACATCCGTGGTGGACTGAAGATTGTGACCACGCAATAGCTCAAAGACAGGTGGTATGGTTGAAATGGAATTCTAATAAATACAAGGCAAATTGGGAGAACTTTATAGAACAACGACAGCTTACTTCTAAGTTAATTCGCAGAATAAAGCGGACCTACACTAACAATCAATTAACCCAAATTGAAGAGAACTTTGTGAAAAATAATGCCAGGGATTTTTACAAGACCTTCAAACAGTCACTCCGAAAGTTTTTAATGACAAGGACAACTGTCGTCTTTTAGTCCAGTACTTTAAGGAGTTGCTCAATTGTGATCCAAGTGAAGGCTTTGAGTACCAACATGCTTCACCAAACCAGGACTCGCTGCCTCCTTCAAGGGAGGAAGTTTGTGAAATCATTCAACATCTTAAAAATAATAAGGCAGCCGGAGAAGATTCAATTGTTGATGAACTCTGGAAGTGTGCTGGAAGCAATGTCGAAAACAAGCTCACCGAGATTATATTGAACATCTGGGAAACGGAAGTCCTACCACCTGATTGGACATCAGCAATCATTCATCCCCTCCACAAGAACGGCGATTTTACCGACTTAAATAATTACTATGGAATTTCTCTTGTCCCGGTAACTTATAAGATTTTCTCCAAGGCCTTATTAACATGGGCTGAAGTCAGCTGGACAGTCAGATCGGAGAATATCAAGGAGGCTTCCGGAAGAGCAGATCCTGTGTGAAACAGATTCTAAATCTTAAAAATGTAATTGCATACTGCAAAATGAAGAACCGTGGTGTGGTTGTCACCTTTGTTGATTTTCGGAAGACCTACGATTCCACTGATACAGGAACACTTAATAAAAGCCAGACAACAACAGATAACAAAACTCGCAGGCTCATTTTTTTAACCTTGACTAACACCTATTCCAAGGTTAAATTTAGAGGTGAGATCTCAGAAAGCTTTGAAATAAAAACGGGGGTGAGACAAGGGGATGACCTTTCTCTACTTCTCTTCAACTGTGCTCTTGAGAAGGTTATGAGAGAGTGGCACAAGGAACTGACCACCTTGGGTGTTCAGAGTGGGAGATGCCTGGTTCGTAAGACAGACGGACTATTTGTAGACTGTCTGGCTTTTGCTGACGAGATAGCACTGATTGCTGACTCTATGGATACAGCATCCATCCAGATAAATTGCATCTGGAGACAGGCAGCCAAAGAAAGTCTTCAAGTGTCACTGAAGAAGACAGAGTTCTTCACTAGCATGAGGGAAGCTAGCAGTGAGATGCTCTTGGAGCAGGGAGAGATCAAGAGGACTGAAGAATTTAAGTTTCTCGGAGAATGGATTGAATCGAACTTATCTGAAACGGCAGCATTATTCATGAGAGTCAATAAATTAGAAATGGCCTATCGGTTGACAAAGAACACTTACAGCAAGAAGTGCTTTTCTCATAACTTGAAATTGAAACATTATAAGTCAATCATAAAGCCGGAAGCCTTATATGCCATTGGGTGTCTTTCTTTAAACCGAAGCGGTCTGGTGGAGAAGATGGAAATTAGAGGGAGGAGAATTATAAAGATCCTCGGTCCTGTAAAGGTAGATTAAGAATTTCGTAGGCGACATAACTCCGAGCTCTACGAACATATAGAGAAACTATCTGATTGTGCGAGAAAAAAGAGAATAGCCTTTTATGGCCATATCGCGAGATTACCTTTCACAAGATTGACCCATTGTTTGCTCAGTTTCTGGCACAATAAGAAGGTTCGTACCACGTTGTTGACGGAAACTGAGAAGGATATTAACGAACTGGGAACATCAGATCTGTATGACAGCAGGCTGTGAGGCGAGCTTTGAAGGAAGTCCATGGTTTTCAGGAGAAACCTTGGAAGGAAGGTACCCCCTGGACTACTGAAAGAAAGGAGTTACACTGGCAGAAAATGCGTCAATACTGGGCGAATATCAAGACCCTCCAGTTGAATAAAGGTGGCCAATTCGAGAGAAGAAGAAGAGTAAGCTTTCTGTTTGAACATTTGGCCAAATCTATATTTATCCCAGAAGAGGTGTATAGTGACCAAATGTACCCCTCAGTTTGATTTTTTGCAGTTTTTTATGGTTGGTATTGAAAGTACTGGAGTGAATGGCATGATAATTCATAAGTAGAAGGCACTTCTAAAATAAAACCAGGCAACAAATTATTTACCCTGGTGTGAGAACGGCTTGGTGATTAACATGCTGCTCTGAGAATATATTGAGGTGAAATGTCTTGACATGAAGGATAAAGGACGCTTGTAGTTTTACGCAGCCGTTAATCTTGCCACGGGACCTCCTTTTTACATGGAATGCAAACCACGGGACATGGTATTTTACTTTGAAAATCTCACATGTATTGACTGGGAATCAAACCTGGTCCACCTTGGTGAGAGGCAAACAGTTTTACCACTGCACCACCATGCCCCCCTGTCTTGACATGGATGTCACAAAACAGTTCTAATGTAGGAATGAAGTTGTAAGAAGTTGCAAGATATCAATCAATCACTTCACACCGATCGTGGAGTGAGGAAATTTAATTGTGAACATTTCCAAGTAATAATATTTAAGATGAAATGAACCTTTACTGATATAAATGCAAAAATCTGTCCACAGAAGTAAGACATTTACACAATCTTTTATCACTTCCTTTCCTCACAAACTGGCTTTGACGGGACGGGCTCACGAATCTTGCCGTCCAGTACATCATGACATGTGAAGCTGAGACAGATGAGATAATATATGAGTACATGTAACCCGATGAAGCACCTTTCTTTTTTTCTTTTTACCAGCTGGCGTGGGTCGGCCCTCGGCAGTAAAGGGTTGTTCTTCAAATTCAACTCGAGCTCGGCTGCTGGTTCGAATCCAATGTGTATATGTTGTTTTTAAATGTAAACCCATTCAATTTCTACGATATAATATATGCATTACAAACATATTTTCTCATCGTATCAAGACACATAATGCAAGTAAAAATAAATTAAATTGGAGCTGGCTGCATGGCTAAAAGAACCAAAATTCAACAAATATTTCTAAGACATTTTTTTTTAAATTTGCATTGCTTATAGTTTATCTCTTAACAGATGTTTAATGTTGCCCCCTTCATTTCTTAGATCTAACTCACTTGCGATTTATCTTGTGGGGAAGTTTAAAATACAGTATGAAGATGCAATCCACAAGTGCTGAAGACAATAAATGATAATGTAAGGATAGAGATAAGCAATATTTAAAGTGGTCTTCATTTCAGTACGGTACCTAATTCTAAGCAGAATAAAGTACTGGGAGCAAATTGTGAAATACAGGTGTTGGCCAAACAAGGTCCAACAGTCTAGCCATAGCTAAGACAGACAACCCCTGTAACCAGTTTACCAATGTCATACTTTTTGTTACAGAGCTCTACTATTGGCTAACAACAAACCTTCAAAGGTATGAAAAGTTAAGTCCACCTTAGTCAATATTTATTGAAAAACAAACCATGACACAAAACATTAAATCTCGTTTTTGAAATATATTGTCAAACATTTTTTATTAACAACAACGGGTATGAAGAGCTAGTGCAGTATAAAGAATAAAGAGAAAGGAGACAGAAAAGAAATACCCTAAATCCTCAAATAATGAGGGGCTTGGAAGGAAGTAAGGTCAAGAGGGGCAGAAAGGGAAAGAGGGGTCCTCTGTGTGTAACCTGGATATTGCTGTACTATGAAAAGAGCTGGACACTAAAATCAAACGGGATAAACATGTGAAAATTAGTTGGCCAAGATGCTTCCAATACGGATATTTACTTTCGTAACCATCATATAATCACATAGCAATAACATAACAGTGTGTCAATTTTTATGATGATGATGATAATTGTTGTTGTTTTAAGGGGCCTAACATCGAGGTTATCGGCATAATCTTGTAGTCTTGTGTAGTTCGCGAACGAACTAGTTCGGAAGAGCGGGTCCCACAGACGAACTACCGAACTAGTTCCCAGATCGCTCGCTTGTTAGTTCGTTCGATCTTTTTCCGCTGACCGACTTGTAACAGCGCGAGAGCGCGGGTCCGCCGTAACTCGTCAGCTCGTCATGTCACCACTCATTGCACAATCACATGCGCTTTGTTTCGTTGAGTCAGTTCAGTCAAATAGCTTAATATGATCACTGATTGAGTGTATCTATTGTTAGTGGCAAGATTGTCAAGTTTTGGCGCGGCGATTGTTCAATGTTGGTTTTATAATAATAACAGTATAACACACTACAAGTGCTAACACGCTAATAGGTAATAACTACCTTATATTTGTAATGTATAATGATGATAATTGTTGTTTTAAGGGGCCTAACATCGAGGTTATTGGCCCCTATTTGTAAAGTAATACAGTGGCGGTTCATAAATTGAAGTTACTGATAGTTAACTGATTTAGATGTGGGGATAATTCCACAGTTTTATTTAACTTAGTCATTTTGGATTATTTGAAAATATGTCCAATTATTTAGAAAATCGGCGAACTGGATTAACATTACCATTTTAATGAACTGATTGATATTTATTTTTCTCGATACATGGTGATACAACTACATTTACCTGTTTTTAAGAAATGAACATTATGACGATGATTCACAAAGAAAAGCGAACGTCTATGGACAAAAACTCTGAACTAAAAAAACCTATTCCTTCCATTCATGCCATAAAGATAATGTACCCAACGGTTTCAGAGCAGCCAAATAATGAATATCACGAAGCAAGTAAGAAATGAAACGAAAATTGCGGGAGGGGGTACGTCTTAATGAAGAGAATAATAAGTATATGCTTCTACTAACACATCGTCCACCACGAACACATCGTCCATACTGTTATTCTTTTAGGTATGGTACCGGTATTTCACCAATGATAAACAAATGGCGACTTTTGGCTTTATAAACAATAGCAAGAGAAGTCGTCTCAGAAGGAAAGATATGGACCCTAATTAAAAGGATGGCCAACAATAGAGTGAGATGGAAGAAGTTTGTAGCGACCCTATGTTCCTACAAGGAATAAAAGGAAATAAGGCAGGAATAAGGAATTTCACTAATGTTTCAATACTCATATTTTTGTATTTTTAGCCTATTTTCAATTTTGAAAAAATAGGCTTATGAGATCACCTTTTGTCCGTGTGTGTGTGCGTGTGTGTGTGTGATTCGTGTGTGTGTCCCCCCCCCTAATAAAATCTAAACGGCTGGAGCGAGTTCAATGAAACTCGGAAAGTTCATAGCACTATTCCCGGCGATATCGACCGTGCCCTTCAAATTTTGTTACGACTCACCAATCCAACATGGCGGCTGTGCGAAATATTTCACCAGCATTCAATATCTCCGAAACTATTACCGATATTACCCTGACATTTTCTATGGTGATAGAGGGAACTACTATAAGTTCACTTATGTGACTTTTGAAAATCTGGTAACTACAAAACCAACATGGCGGCCAAGCGAATTTGCGACTTTTAAATAGACGTTTCTCGCTATTTGACCAACCAAATGCAATGAAACTTGGTACAGTATATGTTTATATGCATTGTAATGCACCGACATCTAACTTCGTTCAATTGTTTACATAATCACAAGATGGCGGATGTGCGAAATATTTCACCGGCATTCTATATCTCTGAAACTATTAGCGGTAAAACCCTGAAATTTTGTACGGAGATAAAGGGCACTACTGGAAGTCCATCTATAAGACTTTCAAAAACCGGTTAACTACAAAACGAACATGGCGGCCAAGCGAATTTAAAAATTTTAAATAGACCTTTCTCGTGATTTAATGTTCCAAGCGCACTGAAACCTGGCACAGGAAATATTTATACACATTGTAATCCACTGGTATCTAATTTAGTTCAATTGTTTACATAACCTCAAGATGGCGGCAGTGCGAATTTTAAAATTAAGATTTTATTTATTGTGATGTAGTCATGCGATCGAAGTGAAAGTTTGAATAATGAACCTACGCAATAATTTTCCTTTAATGGTACATGTATCTATGGCCTATACATTTAACAATCCAACATGGCGACCATCCAAAATATTTAGACGATACTGAATATCTACGAATCTATTTTAGCAATCAAACTGCATTTTTTAATGTTCATAGGGGCTATGAACTTAAGTTCACCTATAGGACTTTAAATAACCTGGTGATCACAAATCCAACATGGCGGTGACGCGAATTATAAATATTCACATGGACGTTTCTCGCAATTTAACCATCCGCGTGCAGTGAAACTTGGTACAGTAAATCCTTATACGAATGTTAATACACTGGCATCTAATTTATTTCAATTGTTTCCATAACCTCAAGATGGCAGCTGTGAAAAATTTTAAAATCTCCTTGTTTTTTCTTGTGTCCTAATTATGCGATTGAAGATTGAATACTACACGTTCACAATAATCTGCATGTAACAGTACATAACTCTAGGACCTACATATATAAAATCCAACATGGCAACCATCCGAAATATTTAGTCGGTTCTCAATATCTACGAATCTATTACAGCAATCAAACTGAAATTGTGTATGTTGATAGTGGCAATTAACATAAGTAGGATATATGAAAATAGGCTGTATAGTTCTTCACGGAACTACTTGTTTTATCTTCGAATATCAAAATGTAAAACACATTACTACACACGCAACATGTCAATATCTAATACACGAACTGCATGTGCAGCGAGCATAGTAACTGAAAAACGGTAGGCTACAGTATTGCTTGAAACGAGAGCAATGTGAATGAGCAATCACTGGTGACGAGTCATCAGTGGTGACAGACTGCTATAACAAACAAAGAGCACGTGCAGTGGCAGTAGCAAGGCGAGCGAACGATCTGTCTTGCAGGGAATTCGAGATGGGAGCTAACGAACTAAAATAGCGAACTAGTTCGCTAAGGAGCTGCGAACTAAACTGATCGCTCCCAGTCGCGAACTATTATGCGCAAGACTATAATCTTGTGTCAATCACACATGGAACAATAATAATGAACATTTAATACAGTGAGGACCCTCCCTATCGAACGGAGAGTCGCGGTGGCCACGTGGCGGCCGGGGCACCGTGGCTAGCCGCGTGTTGAGCAAAGCACTGGCGCTAGCAGCAGCGTAGCGCCTAACTAGTTCAAGAGATTAACACCTTTTAACGGGATACGAGACAACCTACAGAACTTCACCACAAGTCTGAATTATCTCAACTAAGGTATCTTGCCAGCTCCATATATAATAAATGCAATGCCAGCATTGGGGACTTCCCGTCCTGCTTGTGTTATCGCTAAATGCTAGCCAAGTAGCGGTGAATAATCACTCTCTGCCCGCCCCACGCGCAAGCAAAGCTCTGTTCTATAGGTAGAGCCCTGCGCGGATAGACAAAACGTTATCCGCATCCGCCCCGCATGACTTTTATCCGCATCCGCACGACTGTTATCCGCATCCACCCCGCATCCGCACGACTTTTATCCACATCCACGTGACTTTTACCCACACGTTTGTTATCCGAATCTACTGGCATTACAATAATATTTTCATTGTGTTGCTTTACTGTATACTTTATCTTTTAGACATTTGAGCAGCAAGTCGTACCCTTAGGCTATGTACTGTACAGTATGTCATGTGCTATGTCTAAAATGAATGTTACCCAGCCAGAATTGCAACCCTTTTCAGTTCGGAGTGTTAATTAACCTTAATGACATAATTTGAATGGGATGAGCATAAATCATCATCTTACATTTGTCATGAAAAACCATAACAGAAAAATATGATACGTCATAAATATTCGGGCCCTAATAAGGGAGAGTGGGTGAATTGTGCGCACTTAAGCCTGAATCGGTCTTGTGATGATGAAATAATAGATAACACAACTGCAGTTATGAATAAGGGAGCCTTAGTAACTCTATACTCGATGTGCAGAAACAAATTTAATCCAAAAATAAATTTGGTGGACTATAATTTGAAATCTCGCAAATATGCAATGAACTAAAATTCTGCAGTTTTGGATATTAGAATAAAATATCTTCGTTTCGTCAGCATTAAAGGAGGCAATCCAATTTAGGCTTGTTCTTTCAGGTTGTCTCAACGTTAATGCAGGATATCTCTTCAAGAACTCATACAACCAATATTTCCCTGCTAGACTTTTAACTTTATGGAAATTATGGGGAATCTTATTCTACTCTGCAAACTTGAACTCGAACCGTCTGACAAGCTTTGTGGGCGTTAAGCCATAAAATAATTTTGCCAATGTCAAAAGGTATTCGTATAATTATGACTCCATTTCGTTGGTAAAACAGCTAAACGGACCAGACGAGGTGGAGCAAGACAATTTTGCAGCAACTGCTTTGGTAGGATTGACTGGGGAATGTTGAAACTTCTCCCCACTTCCCTTATTTTCCTCCCATCATCCCTAATTGCACGTCGCGATTTCTGCACATTTTCTGCTGGGTAGGAGTTTTTCTCAGTTTTCCGCGTATAATTTCTTGGCATCTGGAGAACAAACACGAAATATTTTGCCATTAATGCCACATTGTATTTGTAGTCTATTTGTAGTACTTGCACTGTATCATATATGATCTGCGCACCATACCCCATGCTGCTTTTAAAACGTAACTCACTGAATCCCGGTAAACTAATCTATTATATTGATAAAAATAAATAAAAATTAAAAAACCACTGTACACACTGGTATTTAAAACTACATTTAATTTTTAATAATTGAATCACAATACTGTAGGCTTACCTTCTTATTTGCTGGCTGCAGAAATTAACATGCAACGTGTTAAGTTTCTTCATCCAAGCCTCCGGTTATCACATAGCGACTGGCATCATGCCGACTGTCCCTATCTGATAGGTACGATGACAACTTTAGGGTAGCAGTGAACTGAGTTGCTAGTTGTACTACCAACTCGAAAAACATAGGTGCGAACGATTACCCGCTGCGCACAATTACGCAACTTTCCCCATGATATTCAACAAGTTTGTATTGTATTCTAAAAACTATCCGCAAATTTACTCCAAATATTATCCGCAGCTTATCCGCTATCCGCACAGCCATGCAAAGTATATCTGCATGGCGAAAAATGATGCGGTTATCCGCGGATATCTGCATCCGCGCAGGGCTTTATCTATAGGGAAGGCCCTCACTGTAGAATATGCAGTCTACATGAAGAGAAAATGTATCATTGTTCTTCAATAGGCGTTGCATTATAGATTATGGTATGTGTTGTTAACTAGCTAACAATGTGAAGATTGGCAACCATAAATGACAACGATCAGCTTATGCTGCCAACTTTTAAGCTGCATTATAAGTGACAGTTTCAGTATCTGCAAATGGTCTGTGAACACAGTGACTTTGAAACAACCCTGATTCAACCCAACAGCAAGAAATTACACTTTAAATCACCATGATAGGGGCCAAATGGTAAGGTTGCAAGTAATTTATTTCAGGTGACAAGGACTATACTAGTGTTCAATGGACCTTCTTGTGTGGTATCTAATAACCCTTCTTTTCATTTCTTCCTTTTTTTTTGTGATATGTCACAATAGTGCTTCAGAAATCACAACACAATACTGGTAGTCACATAACTGGACTTACAACTTTAAACTACAGTACTTTAATTCTAAAAAACCACATTGCTACTCTCAACTAGGCGACTACACATTACTCAGATAAACAATGTATACGGTAAGGCAAACTAGCTGAAAAATAAGTCCCTTGTTATGTTGGCATCTTAAATCTAAAAACATGTATATATTTATATCCAGGCACTGTTAGAAAGATAAATACTCGGAAGTTTATCCTTAGACAACATTTTTAATTCAATTCAAACTTTTCATGTGGTTCCTTTACATGCTTATATATGAAAATCAAACTTGTCTAATTCATCATCTTGAATGACACATGGTGTGTGTGTTAACGTCCAGAAATATCTGAAAGAAATGGGGATACGAGCAGAAGATGCACCAGACCGAAATCTTTACAGAGCAGCCATCAAGACGTTTGTGACTTTCCGGAACGAAAAACGGACAACTGGTGCGAAATGGACAGAAGAGCGTCATGCTAAACACAGTGGGCTCATGAAGACAATGTGGATCAAGCGAAGAATAAACAAATGCCAGAATGTAAAATGAGGCTTATCGTGGTCCATAGTTGGCCGATTAGCGAAATTGAATGAATGGTTAACAAGGCAACACTGAAAAAATAGCTTCTAAGCTTTCTATAATTTTATTTTGTTTTTGTCAGTCTTAACTTCAAATTACCCATGTTCAACTGTACTGGTACTACAAAATAAACAAAATAAAGACTAGGATACAATTTAAAAATACAGCATATACATAAATTAACCATTAATAAAATTGAAAGACATAATGAATTTTTAAAAAAACTCTTATGTTCTACAAACAGACTTTCAAAAGAGCATTTCATTTTTCGGAGATTCAAATGACTGCTAGACAGTTTAAGATGAAGAAATGAACCTTCAAAATCTCTGGTACCGGTACCTAATATAATTGCTGATGTGATTTGATATTGTTCTCTACAATACTACCTTAAAATTGAATGTGTAGATTTACAACTGGACAGCCTTGTAAGCATTCACTTACCTTGCAGAGAGCCCCTTCAAAGCAGAATCTAAGACCTCTGGAGTCTTATCTGTCCCTCGTGGGAGATTCTTTGCAATTTCCTCCACATATTTCTCCTCTGGACTCTTGTCATCCTCAGAGTCAAACTCTTTCTAAAAAACAATGTAATTCGATCAGAATAATATAAGAAAAAGATAGAAGAAAAGTTCTATCCTCTCTTGGGCTGAAGAATTGATTTAAGAAAAAATGCCCGATTATCTATTAATAACAAAGATCATGCATGAAATTCTTTTGGTTTACTGCCATGTTAAAATAAGAACGAAAGAAAAAAAATGTATATCAAGTTTCTATAGGACCTTTGCCTGTTTTCTAAATGGTTGAATATGCTAATCTAATAATGTATACATTAGATTTGATAAGATCAAAAACTCTATATTCATTACCTCCCTGTCGTCTGCTCTGTGATCAAAACTACGTTCTAGCCTGGAGTCTCAAGAATAGATCACAATCCAAAGTTATCACTCTCAAGAAAAGAATTGTTATTATAATTTTAATTATTTAAAATTATGTCACTTGTAGGACTATCACTATCAATCAAAACGGCCAGGTCTGCTTTAAGAACATAAGGAGCAGTTAGCCAATACAGGATGGAATGACTTTTAAAAAATCGTATGTTCGAACTCATTTTTCTGATTAATGGCCAGGCTTTCCACCTTTTTCTTTTTTTTCAACTCTTCAAAGGGCCATGGTTTTTTTTTAGTCTCAGAGGGATGTACAAATTACAATACATTCTCTTAAGGAAATGCAAGAAGATCCTGTATACATCAGTTCATTTGATTAAGTAGGCCTATGATAATGTTTGGACAAGAACACATAAATATTATATACGGTACTATATACAGTTATCAAATATGGGGATTAAAACAAATTAATTACATACTTAATGCAGCAGTTTACACATGTTAGTTATTCTGACCAGAAGCTTGGACATGGATTTGTAATACCAAGTACGAGAAATATCTTTGGAAAATGCCACTTTTAAAACTGAAATGGTATGGTAGACTCTTTATTCTTAAGATTTCACTCAGTACACTATCGAAAATAATTGCTTACCAGGGTATGTTGTTTCAAACACAGACGGTACCCATGCAGCTAGGATATGAACAGCGCGTTTGTCATTTAAAAAAATGGTAAGATTTTTATTATCCTATTTTGGTGATTATGATAAACACATCACGAGCCACAATACAGTATTTTCCAGGATGCAATCTTGAAACCACAGTATTAAGAGGTGTCAAGCATGGCGAGTTGCCCTACCTACAACACCTTCCACCAAAATTAGAGAGATTTTCAGTACATTAACACATTTAAAAAATAAATCTTACCAGCTAAACACTTATCTGCAAGGTAATGTTGGAAAAAGTCACTCAAAATATATTCAAGAACTAAAGATAACACTGTTGGTTTGTCAAGTTATGGTATGCTCCTAATGGAAATTTTTCAGAACTTCTCAAGTCCCTGACATGCAATTAACAAAAAGTCAACTATGAAGAATGTTCACAAAGACCAATAGAATGGAATTTCCATTCAAACTTGATTAATGGGTCAAATCTATTAAACAATATTGGCGACACATTTAAGTTTACAACTGGATCCAAGCACTGCATGTTAAGACTGGCCTGAAACCACAGAAATGAACAGAGATTTTTTCAGTCATACCCAATATTTTATTTTTCCTGTATTAACCCTCATTCAAAAGCCATGACATAAACAACAAAGATTGCATTTTATCACTTTCACATTGAGTTGTTTCATTTGAAGGGCTTCGACAACATGGTTATTTACTTTGGGAGAGTGTAGAATTTGCCTGATAACCTGTGTTATTGTACCGACAGCAGTAGCTATGCTCACTAACGTGCAGCTCTAAGCCATGGGGCCAAGCTCCCTGCAGACTCGGTAGACGTGGGTTCAAGCCCCACCGTCGGTCTTCCTTGAAATGGTTAGCCATGGTTTCACATTTTCAACTCCAGGAAAATGCTGGGACGGTACCTTCTGACAGGCCATGTCCACTTCTTTCCACATCCTTGCCCAGTTTCATTCACCATCATTCATTTCATCTCTCATTATTACTTCTCTCATAAGATTAGATTCAGGAAGGGCATCCGGCCGTAAAAACTATCCACCACAAAGACTTTCATCGCATCTCATCCCCAACCCCGTTGGAAAACGGAAGTAATCAGGGGTAGACATACAATACAACCGGTGTTAGTGTGAAGTCCATAATAGTGTGTGTATTTGTAATTCAGATGAGTTAGTAACCATCCTGGCATTTGCTTGGAAAAGAAGTGGGAAACCACTTCCAGGATGTCTGAAGTGGGAATCGAACTCACATCTTCTCAGTTTTGCCCAGAATTAACTTCTACAATGAGGAAGGAATACTAATACACATTGAATCCAAACCCAAGTCTCAGACCAAAATATGAAATTAGGTGATAATAACATCCTGTTTCTTGTGTTCTTGCACCCAACTTTCATTAGATCACAATGAATGTAGCAAGTAACAACAATGCTTGGTTCAATTTATATTTAAATGAAAGGAAGAGAAGGTCCTGTCAACAGTCAGCAGTGTTATCTGGAATTCCTGTCTATTCCAATAGTGCAACATAGGGCCATTGCCTAAACCACTGAGGTGTTGTGAATGAGTGGGTAACTGACCAATGTATTTGTTAGTTATTGAGGTTTAAAGGGGCAGAACCATGAGGTCATCTGACCCTCTTAACACAGATTAAATTATACAAATTTTGAATGTATATTTTAATTTTGAGGAGGAAGCCGAATATTAAAAAAGACCTAAAAATAATAAAACAAAAAATTTAATAAAACTAATAATTATAATAACAAACAAATAAATAATCGGAAAACAAAAAAAATCGATTTTCATAAAAGAACTAGTTCTTTGAGTCGATGTACTGTACACTGAAACATTTAGATTGACCAATGTATTTGGTTCTGTTACTGCGCACGGACTGGAAACCACCTCACTCCTCATCGTCCGCGATCCACATTCCTCTCAGGTTCACAGAGCTTGGACTCGAGCAGTACATGTGTACAAAAGCTGCACAATGGTGCAACGCACAGTGCAAGTAAGACTACATATTGTACACAATAGAATACTGCTGTCAGTCTCTTTGGTGCTGTTGAATTGACAAGACGTGGCTGTTAAACGGATAGGTGGAGAATTATTCATTCAACTCCAAAAATAGTGAAGACCATTGACATTATATTTAAAAGAGAATGGGAACTCTCATATTTTTATATAGTGCAAGGCATGAGCACAACATGTTTAATTATTAAAAGTAAGTTACAGTAATCTGATAGTATTTAGCAAAGTGTACCAAAATATAAAAGTGTATAATTAATCCATGTTATTGTATCCAGGCCAGTAATTTAATTGGGCAAATTAATGTGTTGATGGACTAAAAGGCAATACTTTTATAGAAGTATACTGTATTAGCAACAACAGGAATTTCAACAATTTCTTGAAAACATTAATTGTTGGCTGTAAATATAGTTTGCAGGTAGATCGCAAAGATTATTACCTGATAGCACATGTGAACGCAACAAGAAGGCTATTCATCTTTGCATGTAAAATGCCTGAAACTAAATTTCACCAAGGAAGTAGCGGCTTCGGTGGCGTAGTTGGTAGCATGCTGAACTGCTGTGCCCAAGATAGCGGGTTCAAACCCGGCCGAAGTCGTCGGATTTTATAGGAGCGTTAAAAATCCTTCAGTATGCCTTCCTTCGGAGGGGAAGTAAAGCCGGCGGTCCCATGTCATAGAGTTATGGCATGTAAAAGATCCTTCCACAGGCTTAACTTGTGTGAAGCTAAATTGTTAGGTTAGATTTCGTCGGAACGCTCTATCAAAGATCCAACGTTCACCACTAGGTATCATTGATATCTGGTGGCGAAAGTTGGAACTACTTGAAATTGAATGGAACTTGTAGCTCACCCTAAGGGTGTCAGCTAGAAGCAGCTACAGACTCAGGCGAGCCGAACATGTCCTCGGACACTCCCGGCACTAAAAGCCATAAGATAAATAACCAAGGAAAGTCAGTCCTTGCACAGACTATGCATTAAGGCTAATTCTTTCTTTGGTCCACAGTGGATGAATATGTAAGAAATGTCTTTCTCCATTGGCATTGTGGAAAGGTAGGCTATTTACAAAATGTATTAAAATACTTAATTGTCCGTCAAATCAATACTTCAAAATTAAGTGAAACATGTTTCGAATTATATTACAATCCTTCATCAGCCAAAAAATATACTAAAAGATTGGATAACATTATGCATAAAATAAGATCTCAGGTATCATGCAATAGGGCAAATAAAAATAATGAAAATTAGCCCTATTCTGTCTCAAAAGCACGGTTGCATGTAGCCCATATACAATATACTGTATGATTAAAAATGTTAAAAACCTGTTAAAAACACAGTATAAATATCTCATTTAATGTTCATGTGTTCATAGTCACTGTGGTGACTGTTTCAAATGATTCCTGCTGCTTCTCTTCCATATCAAGTGGACTCAATGCTTTATGCATTCACTGTCAATGGTGGATGACTGTTGGAAATTCATTGAACTGTATACAAATGACTCCTGTCGCTTCTTTTTTGTTTGAGCCTCTTGATTTGCAAATGAATTTTTGGGGAGTATTGTAGATCGTGATACCTTACACTACAAAACTTTCCTATAGACACAAAATGGTGGCATCCATGTCGTCATGGATGACACTAAAGGTTTAAATATAATAAGAGGAAGAGAGAATCTGCCTGATCAATACTTATAATTAAACATTGAAGGGTTACATTAGACCCATGTGGTACATGTGTCGGAGCTTACACTAGCCCCTTCATCAGCCATACATAGAGCAGCACTCATCAGTATCATTAAAAATATCTTAAAAGTTGAATCTATCATGAAATTAATACATGAAATGGATGAAGATAAAAATTATATAAATGAGGAATGATATGGTGAAATAAATATGAACAAACACATCCAAAAGAGGGGGATAAGAACTAGTACAGCACATATGATAAAAAACACATTAAAAATAACATCAAAATATAGATCACTGGAAGTTCATGTCGGCAAATATAATTTACAATGTTCACTATGGGTCCATATGACCTTGAAAATATTCGATTATGTTCCAATGTTTATTCTTATAAAATCACTCCACTAAATATAAAGTGGTCTGTTGAAGATGCTGGCTGTTTATGATCTCCTGCTGGAGGTACGAAACTGATTACTGTAAAGACCAAATACGTCACCAAAAAAACGAAAGAAGAAATGGGTCTCTTGAGTGTGGAGCTTTGAGACGCCCATTAAAATTATTGCAAGGGTGCTCCCGGGTTGGAAATCCCAAAAAGAAGGTCCTATCTCGAGGTGACAAGTCGTTGTGAGAGTAACTACAATACGAAATAAAACAAAGATAAGGAATTAGAGAAAAGATTATGTGTTAAACATATTACTGAACAACGGAATCGTGTTAAGCACAAGGGAAAGAACACCAAAGAAAAAGCCTCGCCCTCAGGCCGTTTAACAGCTCACGGACCTGCATCGGATGTGTTAGAAATCTCTTCTGCTACGAGTAAGTTATCTGTCTATTCCACTTTCCACACCAATTTCTTTTATTCTACGATGTATTTGGTCTTCACAGTAATCAGCTTCGTACCTCCAGCAGGAGATCATAAACAGCTAGACCCTCTATTATACCAGCATCTTCAACAGACCACTTTATATTTAGTGGAGTGATTTTATAAGAATAAACATTGGAACCTAATCGAATATTTTCAAGGTGAACATTGTAAATTATATTTGCTGACATGAACTTCAAGTGATCTATATTTTGATGTTATTTTTAATGTGTTTTTTATCATATGTGCTGTACTAGTTCTTATCCCCCTCTTTTGGATGTGTTTGTTCGTATTTATTTCACCATATCATTCCTCATTTATAACACTTTTATCTTCATCCATTTCATGTATTCATTTCATGTTAGATTCAACTTTTAAGATATTTTTAATGATACTGATAAGTGCTGCTCTATGTATGGCTGATGAAGGGGCTAGTGTAAGCTCCGAAACATGTACCACATGGGTCTAATGTAACCCTTCAATGTTTAATTATAAGTATTGATCAGGCGGATTCTCTCTTCCTTTCATTATATTTAATTGACAATCAATACGGAACCATGACTAAATCTACTGATACTAAAGGTTTAAACGATACATACATATTAAATTCTATGTGCTATTAAGGCTTTACATACAAACACAAACCTACCCTGTGGTTTATGCTCCAGACCCCCTTGCTTGTAATACAAGCAGTAATTTTCGTCCAGACAGTGGTCTAACCTAGTAGCGGCCAATGGTTTCGTACAGTCGTCAATCTAATAGCGATCAATAGTTTCGCCCAGACCTTCGTCAAACGTAGCTACCAATGGCTTTGTCATACCATGGCTTTAGTCGAGTACAATTAAAATGAACCACAAAACCTTGCAATTGAACCCATCTGACTGCATCCGCACGTAGGCCTAACGAAGTACTGTTTGAAACCAAATACAGCTGAGTAATATGGCAATAATTCAAGCCACAACATCAAACAAATGAACATCACCGTCCGCAAGTCATCGACTACACTAACAATTCCCCCTAGACACATACGTATTGCGGTATATACTTGAACCAATCTCTGTTATTATGTCCAAGCCTTACAAGATCTAAACAAGAACAGTATAAGACCACTTATAACATACATCTTTTGTAGCCAAACATAGACATTTTACATTTTATTGTATCCAGGTACCAGTACTTATTGGTCAAATTTGGCATGAGTGATTCCAAGTGATTCTCTATATATTTGGAGTCATCCTTATCCTCTGATAAGAGATCTGTCAAAATCGACCAATGCTCACGTATGTCTGTGCAACCAATGAAGTATTCAGGGATCATATTCATGCATACCATAGAAATCAAGACAGCTAGCAAATGTGGACAATGCAGAAGGTGGGTGGAGTATGACGAGGGAGCCAGAAACATTCAATTTCCCAGGAAAGAAAGCACCAAAAGACATGAAAAAAAAATCCCTCTCCTCACGCTGGAAGGCGGAGGTAGATTTCACCGGGCAAACTAGGGGATAGGCGAAAATAGACAAAGAAGTAAGTTTTCGTAGAAGGATCAGACCTCATTTTATTCACGTCATTGCGAGAAAGTATTTTACAATTGGAGCTTAAACTTTGCCTTTCGTCTTTTTATGCATATCATTAACATTTTATTGTCCTATGGGGACGGTAACCTTCTCCTCATTTGGAGTCCATATTTATACTTGTGGTCACACTGTCCTTATGCAAGGTTTCGACACTGATGTGTAACTATGTAACGGTCTGTTACTTCTTCATGCAAAATTTTATCTCCCGCAGAGATGATGGTTGGTTCCTTAGTTTAGGGGCTGGTCATGTAGCCCAATGTACTTTGGGTGTGTGTAGAATCTGTCTGATAACCGGTGTCATCGACTAAAAATCAATACATCCGTTGCGCTTGCCGCCGGCTGTTGCTCCATGTACGTTAACGCCATATCCAATGCACCTTAGAATCCTTCACTGTGAGACATCGTTTTATCCT
This sequence comes from Meconema thalassinum, assembly GCA_946902985.2. NCBI lineage: Eukaryota > Metazoa > Arthropoda > Insecta > Orthoptera > Tettigoniidae > Meconema > Meconema thalassinum. The sequence goes on along the minus strand of OX336390.1, from coordinate 219,174,114 downwards.
TTTGTTCTGTAATACCTTGTTCTTCTTCTTCTTCTTCTTCACCATCCTCAATTTCACTAGCATTCACGAAATCAATAATATCAGGATCAGTTAATTCAAACAGCTGATCTTGTGCACACCACTTACTCACATCTTGAGTCGTACCAACCTCACAGCCAGGAATGCAATCAGTAAGGGAACAATGACGGATAACACGGAGTGTCGGATAAGCAAGGGTCGTTTGAGCGTGACTCTACTGTATTTATGTAATTTAGTGCAGTAGTGACCAGGGTTACCAATTTGAATTGGTTACATCCCCCAGAAGATGAAACAAGGTATGTAAAAGGCACATTAGGCGGCTTCGGTGGCGTAGTTGGTAGCATGCTGAGCTTCTATGCCCAAGATAGCGGGTTCAAACCCGGCCGAAGCCGTCGGATTTTTTAAGAGCGTTAAAAAATCCCTCAGTATGCCTTCCTTCGGAGGGGAAGTAAAGCCGGCGGTCCCATGTCATAGATTTATGGCATGTTAAAGATCTTTCCACTAATTACACCTGTGTGAAACTAAATTGGATAGGTTAAGGATGTAAACAACGCTCTTTGGTTGCTACGTTCGTTGCCAAGAGCCGACTGCGGTGGCGTCTAGTAGCTAGTTCTGTACTAAGCCTAGTAGTCGTTGACGGTGGCGTTTGGCGGCAAAAGTAGGAACTATTTGAAAATTCAAAGTTGCAGTCTTTACTTGAATTAAAAAACAGATACACGCACTAATACAGTCATCACAATTAACACCGGTTATCAGACAGATTCTACACACACCCAAAGTACACGGGGCTACATGACCGCGTTGTCGCAGCCCCTAAACTAAGGAACCAACCAACCAACCAACCAAAAGGCACATTGACGTCCGATGCAAATGTAAAAGCCACGAATGTCGTCTCATTCAGATTTAAAAAACTACTAATAAGACAAAGAAGCAAGCAATGTAAATAAATAGGTTTGTCGACCAGTTAACAAATCAAATACTGTAAATCTCACTAATTCAGACTAATGAGGGCGAGGTCTAGTCCAAATTATAGAAATGATTTCTAAAATATTGTACTGTACAGTAACTTACATGCATAGTCTTCTTCTTTATTCGTGCCAGAAGCATCAACTTAACATATAATATATACGGTATAAAAGAATATTAACAATGAATACAGGACATCTAAATCTCCGCCATACACATACACAGGCCCATTATACAAACAAAAACACACACCGAGCAACAAATTTTAGAGCTAGATGAGTTTTGACCAGTATTGGGCGACGTTAATAGCGCTGGAGGAGGCTGTAATCAAATCTTTCATAGTGCACTTTGAAGGACATACAGTAAGTCACACTGACATAAATGTTGGATTGTCTGCTGCTCTCTACAGTCATAGAGTGATGAGTCGCTTGAGAAACCCCACTTCCGCAGATTTACTTTTGTTCTGCCAACTCCTGTATGGAGTCTGTTAATGGCTTTCCAGGTTGTCCATTTCTCCTGGTGTCCACATGGAAGACTTTCCTTCGGCCCCATCCAGTTGAAAAAGTGGTAAGTTCTTTCTTTCCACATCTTGATCCTAGCGAACTCTGCTTTCCCTTGAAGCTTAACTGATGTGCGGAGAAAACACTTTCTAGATTTCAGCCTCCGTGTGGCAGGATGGTATCCAAAGAGGGGATGGGCTTCTGATATAGATGATAAGAGCCTTTCTTTGTTAGCTGCTATCTCTCTACGAATCTCACCAGGAGCAATACCAGCTAGAAGTTGGATCCTGTAATGATCTTGCAACTTTCGTTGAGAGCGATGTCGATCTGCTTCGCATGAGCTGACCTGTACCAAACCGGGGAGGCATATTCGCCTGCAGATTAGCATAGAGCTAGAGCTGATGTTCTGATTGTTTGTGGTTGTGTTCCCCAACTGGTTCCTGACAATTTGCGTAGGATGTTGTTTCTAGCAGCTATCTTATGTTTTAAGTTTTGGCAACATTACTTGTATGTTAATGTGCGATCCAGCATAATTTCCAAGTACTTTGGTGTAAAGTAATGTGCATAGTTATCTGAAGCTATAATTAGGAATATAATATACAACTAGTTGAAACCCGTCAATACATGACGGCCAATAAGAAAATATTTACTGAAGAATTTTATTATATAGGTTCTTTGTACAATTATTTTTTGGCACTATTGAAACTTTAAGGGCGTCAAAAGATTGCACTCTAGACATCGCAACATACTGCTGGCCATGATTGAAAACTTGATGAGGCAAATTGAGACCTATACGTTCCAGAGTTCCCCCTTGAGCTTTATTGATTGTGATAAAGTATGCCAAGCGAATCGGAAAATGTTGCCTCTTAAAAGAAAATCATTGTTTTATCCGGCGGTGTTAAATGAAGTCGAAGGATTAGACCTTTCTGCCTTATTTTAACTGCTCTTATTTCCAAATCCAAGCATTTTCATGCATATTTCATATAATTGATATGGAATCAAGTCGAAGGGTTAGATCTCTCCGCCTAATTTTAACTGCACTTATTATTTCCAAATTCAAGCAATTTTCGTACATATTTCTTATAATTAATATGGTAGCATTTAGATGCCCTTAGGAAACTTCAGATTTCTCAGGAGCATATCTATGGGTCAATCGTTTGGAGTATGTGGAAGCAAACCACTTAATTCCAAGGAATTCAAGAATTCTGAGGAGTCTAATATATACAACTGGCCGCAGGAACCGTCGCTTATAATTTTGGAATATACATTAACGAAGTTCTCTCTTAAATTCCTTGAGATATCATTTCCAGTGAAAAATTGTTGCAGTCTGTCAAATATTTTATATTTAGGAAGATTAATTTTGCCATTACAACACCAAAGGTCAAAGTAACCAGGCGTAGATTTCTCGCTACAGAAATACAGTGCAGAACAATGTTTACATTTGTTCGTCAAGGACCATACACTGTACGGCATAATATCTGGAATTGTTTCTGAAATGGCATTCTTATATTAGATTTTAAAAGTGGCTTCGTATTTTCTACGATTTCCCACTTTTTGTGGCTAATGTTCTTTTTCGTCTAATGGGTATATTTATTGCAGCATTTCTCTACAAATTAACGTCATATTTAATAACACTATAGTGGCCTGCATCAACACAGCCGCCAAATATTAAATGGCAAATAATACTTCCATTGCCAAAATCAACAGCGTGGTTAGACTCATTGTTATGTACTCTAAACAAATCATCAATAAACAATAATATTCACGTATACAATGAAGTTCAGATACTTTCATTCTCAAGTTTGTTGCTGATGAGAATGCGATGATACTGATCGCCAATAATAAAATCCTTATAATTATTCAAGCCAGCAACAATTTTTGCAATTTGCTTGCAAACGCCGCTCAGGATAACGTCCTGCATTTTGGAATAAACAGTACGAAACTGCTCTAAATAAGCAATTTCCATCACCTGATGTAGGTACAATCCTTTGCATTTCCATGACAGTAAATTAAGCAAGGGAGCATACTTCGCCAACTACTGGAATGAGCATAGACTCACTTCGACAGCCACCGTAATGGAGGGAGTTTAAGAGTTAGACCATATGCTCAGTGCTTGTCAAAAATCGTATTAACACAGGGAAGCCCAATCTGAAGGCTACATTCTGAGCTATCGCCCCGGATTCCAGGTTCGATCCCTGGTTTGCCAAGAAATTTACTTCTGGTCTGAGGGCTGGAACGGGGCGCACTCTTAAGGCAAAACTCAGGAGAGCAAGGTTAGATTCCTATCTCAACAATCTGGGATGTGGTTTTCCGTGGTTTTGTCACGTTCACTGCAGGTAAATACCGGGATAGTTCGTAACTTAAAGCCTCGGTCGTCAATTCCCCATTCCCCACTTGAATTACAAATGCACACATCAGTACAGCCATCACAATAACACAGGTTATCAGAGAAAATTTTACACACACACACACCAAAGTAGACGGGGCTGATGACCACGATGTCTGAGTCCATCAAATGAATTATATTCGTCAATTGTCTCTCATGGCGAAAGCGATTGTGGCCATCTTTTATTTAATAATTTAAAAGTATATGGCAACGTAAATCGGGGAGAATTCCTTACTTTGTGGGAATAATAAAAGTAAAATATGTTGAGACAATGAATTACCAATAGCCAGAAAGAATAATTAGGAAATAAAAATACATGTCTGAGGTGAGACTCCTTCGACTATGCAAAATTCATTCCTGGGTCCGCAATGTTACCCCTGAGCCACCCAGTTAACAGACGTCTAAACCAATATTAAGTTACTTAAACAACAAACGAACTCAAACGCCTGTTGAAGTTCTTCTATCCCCTCTTTTTAATTCTCAAAAACAAAGATCACACTACGATACGGTGAATCCTTTATCCGCCATTTCTCTAGAACTGTAATTCTGGTCTGAGGGCTGGAACGGGGCGCACTCTTGAGGCAAAACTAAGAAGGGCAAGGTTCGATTCCCATCTCAACAATCTGGGATTTGGTTTTCCGTGGTTTGCCACTTCCACTGCAGGTGTAATTCTGGTCTGAGGGCTGGAACGGGGCGCACTCTTGAGGCAAAACTAAGTAGGGCAAGGTTCGATTCCCATCTCAACAATCTGGGATGTGGTTTTCCGTGGTTTGCCACTTCCACTGCAGGTAAATACCGGGATAGTTCCTAACTTAAAGCCTCGGTTGCCAATTTCCCATTCCCCACTTTAATTACAAATGCACACATCAGTACTACCATCACAATAACACAGGTTATCAGAGAAAATTTGACACACACACCAAAGTAGACGGGGCTGAGTGACCACGATGTCTGAGTCTAACAAATGAATTATGTACGTCATTGTCTCTCATGGCGAAAGCGATTGTGGCCATCTTTTATTTAATAATTTATAAGTATATGGGAACGTAAATCGTGATGAATTCCTCACTTTATGGGAATAATAAAAGTAAAATATGTTAAGACAATGTATTACCAATAGGCAGAAAGAATAATTGAGAAATAAAAATATATGTCGGAGGTGGGATTCGAACTGCTTCCATTGCGCGATGCATAAATTAACACTTTTGAACGCTACCGTCTGAGCTACCGAATCACTGGTAGAAGAGTGCAATATTCAGTTACTTAAACGACATTCACTCTCAACAGTCCGTATAAGTTCTTCTACATTTCCCGTTTTTTGTAATATTCTATTCCTGTTTATATCGTGGAAACTTCATAATCCATATTCCCCTCCTTTATTATAATTCTTATAAATAACTATTGCATTAAAACGCGGTGGACATCCGCCATGTCTGTCATTAACCAATATGATTCTGCGCATGCGCTTGAGCCAATAATTTTGTAGTTTTGTTTATAAATTTAAAAATATATGGTAACATATTTGTTTATTTTAAAGACACTCTGCAAATCTACAGGCCTACAGCTTTCGACAGATTGCTCTACGAAGTGAATCGGTTCTACCGTTCCCTCAATCTCGCGGTAACAAAAATCAGCTTAGTGTATGCAAATTAACTGTTAAAGAAAGACTAGATGAACATCATAATATGTTCATACTGTATTAAATTAAAGTTACAATACATATTCAAAGGCTGAATATATCCCTAGATACATTTCATCTTCTAAACTAAACGATTAGGCAGCTTCGGTGGCGTAGTTGGTAGCATGCTGAGCTTCTATGCCCAAGATCGCAGGTTCAAATCCGGCTGAAGTCGTCGGATTTTTTAAGAGCGTTAAAAATCCCTCAGTATGCCTTCCTTCGGAGGGGAAGTAAAGCCGGCGGCCCCATGTCATAGATTTATGGCATGTTAAAGAACCTTCCACTAATTACACCTGTGTGAAGCTGAATTGTATAGGTTAAGAATGTAAACAACGCTCTTAGGTTCCTACATTCGTTGCCAAGAGATGACTGCGGTGGCGTCTGGTAGCTAAGTTCTAAACTAGTAGTCGTTGACAGTGGTGTTTGGCGGCAAAAGTAGGAACTATTTGAAAAATTCAAAAGTCTGCAGTCCTTACTTGAATTAAGAAACAGATAACACACACTAATACAGTCATCACAATTAACACCGGTTATCAAACAGATTCTACACACACCCAAAGTACACAGGGCTACATGACCGCGTTGTCGCAGCCCCTAAACTTAAGAACCAACCAAACTTAACGATGTATATTTATTCCTAACCCTCATTTTAGTTACTCGTAGTTTCGCCCCTTAAAACAACAATAACTAACTTAGTTACTGTATTCTAGCGAGGGCAACAGTACGACACTTCCTAACACTTTTAAGCAATCATACAGTAGAGATAGAATTTAACACAATGTAACAGTAACTCGTCATGTGAGCTTCAAAAAGCGAATGAGCAGACACTGCCTTTGTTGCATGTTTGTGACCAATAATGATACTTAAGTACTTATTATTGGCCGCGAGTGGAGTGAACGGGAAGGGAGGGGGATGTGCTCGACATTTTACAATAGACGGCCTTGGTGCTAATGATGTCTGGAGCAGTACTGCGGAATTGAAAACCTGTCCGAATTATCGAAGCCCGAAATAGTGAGGATTCACTGTATTTGTGCTGTACAGTAGGCCTACATTTTATTGAGTGGAAGGGAGCAGTCAAATCCTGCCCCCCCCCCACTTTAATCTGCCACTGTATGCTTGGAGGATAAAGAGGAACTTGGGAGATAAACCATTCAAGGAGAGTGTATGCTGAAATGCCAACAGTTATAATATGGATATGCCTATCCATAAAAAGTCAATAAGAATTCATACAATGTGCCTACAAGACAAAGAACTTGCATGTGGCCACCCACATGTTTGTGGTGGGGATCAGTCATAAGCTAGAACCAGCAGGATAAGTGTTTCATCTTTCATTAGGCCTGCCCTGTCCCCTGGTTGCTCCCTTCTGCAGTTCATTCACACCAAGTTATTTATTTATTGCCACAACAGGGCAGTGCCCCAATTACAGTTTAGCAAACAATTAAACAATTGTTTACACACAGATAATACATGAAAATACATTAGAATACAAAATAAAAATTGAAAATTAAATTAAATTAAAAAAAAATTGTTAACAAGGAATATACACAAGTTCAAGTCACAATAACAGTAAATGAAGCATGATTTTTAATATTTGGTCACATAAAGTAAAACTAGATTCATATATTTAGTAAGTACAGCACATATTCAATATCGGTGAATTTTTATGGAAATTTGTATTAGATTTTTTAACTATTAGGAGTTCTCGTTTTCTGAGACATTTCTTTCTCACATTGAAATTTATTTGCCCTAAAGTTTCACTCGTGTCTGAGATACCATTGATAATTTTATACATATATATCTGCTGAGCAATAAGCCTGCGTGTTCAAAGTTTAGTCATTTGGAATTCTGACAACAAGTTAGAGTAAGCAATTCTACAACGGATGGCTGATACAGAGTACTTCTTGTAATATAGGAAGCGTAACAGTTTCTTTTGCAGTCTTTCTATGTTATTTTTTTTTTTTTTTTAATTTTTATTTTTCATACAGAGGATGTCCTAGAGGGCAAGGCCCTATAGTAGGACTATACATTGTTATATAATAAGGAATATTAAATATTATTTTACATACAGAAACAAAGTTACAGAGTATTTTACAATGACAGTAAGTTACTATTCAAGGTTTTATTAATTTTATAAATTAGGAAGTATCAGAGTGTAGTTGTGAAGAATTGTTTGCAGGCTTTTTTGAATTTTAAGACAGGATTTATTGACTTGATATGTGCTGGGAGAGTATTATAATCCTTTATAGCCTGGTTAAATATGCTTTTGGTGCCGTATTTAGAGGTGTAGACCCTGGGAATTGCAAGGTTCTTGGAATTTCTGGTGTTATACTCATAGTTTTGTCCTTGTAGAGGAAACTTTATTGTGCCTTTATACGAAAGTTCTCCACTTTTATGTATGAACAGAGAAGCAGATACTTTTATACAGGTTTCTAGAAGGGGGATTCCTGAGATTCAAACTAAATCTGCTGTATGGGTAAGTAAGGGAAGGGAATAAACTGCTTTATATGTGACTCGTACATTGGAGACCAGACTGCCGCATTAAACTCCAGTTTACTTCTCACATATGCATTGAAGAGCGTAATGATTGTCTTTGTATTCGTCAACTCCTTGGAATATGAACCAAGTGGAAGATGTGCAAGCCAAGTGTACAGCATTATCTTGTAGATGAACCAAGTTAGCCTATATCTTTAGTTTAACCAGTCGCTATAAAATGGATTGTTAATATTGGTCTGTAACAAGAAATTGCTAGATATGAATTTTTCATTTGCCAGCTGACTCTCAGTGACATTAGACATCCGATTGCTTTTAAACAGCACCATCCCCTTTGCCATTGACCTAGAAATGTTAGTAGCCTAATTCTTCTAGAGTGATGAACCTGGATCCTATGCTTGCACTTAGCTAATATTATGTCATTTTCATGATTTTCATACCTTGTATGATGTTACAGGAGTCATTACCAATTGAAATTACTGTCAATTAACACTATTACACAGGAAATATGTGACTTAAGTAGTTATTTTTTGTTCATTCAACGACGTCAATTGTCATTACTTGTCATTGCTCAACTGCTACTGAAAGAGGCGCATTAGGTATTTTCAACTGTTGCCGAGATGCACACAGGCGTATACATTGCCATCATTTCACAGTTGCCAATGTATGGTACACAAAATACACGACACAGTTCATGCGTAGCGAGCTAAGAGAGATACTACTGGTTTCTGTCTGACCAAAAATTACCGCTTGTACTACAACCAAGGGGTTCGTTTGTGTATGTAGACTAAAGCCTTAATAAGATAGAATTTATGTCCGCTACTAGGTTAGACATTGTCTGGCCAAAAATCACTGCATGTACTACAAGCAAGGTGGTCTGCGGCATTAGCCTCAGGTTAGGTTTATTTTTGTATGTAGAGCCTTAGTAATAAGATAGAATTTATGTATGCTACTAGGTCAGGCACTGTCTGGCCGAAATTTATTGCTTGTACTACACGCAAAGGGATCTGGGGCATTAGTCTCAGGTTAGGTGTGTTTTTGTATGTAAAGCCTTCTTAACATAAGAAACACAACGAAGCGAGCACTGCATGAAGCAAACACCACATGGTATCGTATGTGTGGGGTTGGCAATATTTTATTTGTCCCATAAATCACACCTTCAATGGCCGACACTATTGAAATGTCACTATATGAGTCGTGTTATTAAAAGGGGACGGTGGGTCGGTTATAGATAGCAGAGGAGAAAACATATATTACATCATCATTTCCACAATTATTATTCATCATTCCACAAGGTATTTCAGCTAATTTAAGTAGTTTTGTACTAGGTTTATCACTCCCGAATCTTAACCGAGTTGTTGTAATGTGGATTTACAGGCATACAACCATGCAGCCTATTCTTACTACAGTAAAACCTGCCTAAAACGGAACGAAATTGTTCCGGATTTATTTTTCTGTTTTCGCAGGTTTCCATTTTACAAAGGGTTGAGTTATAATACGACAAAATACATTACAAAGAAATACTGTATTATCACATAGGATTACTATGAAATAATTTGAGTTCTTCCCACTTTAAACAACACAATTCTTTAACTGGACGTTTGTTTTTCTAGTATTCTTCAATAAGTTCAATTTTCTCCTCCAGTGTAAGTGTCTTATGTTTAGAAGTCATTATCACTGAATTACAGTACGTAAATAAATGCAGTGCATAGTAAAAAGAACACCTTTGAAGAGTACTCCAGTTTGCTGTTTTCTTCTACTCGTACTTCGACTCTCATTTGTCAGAAGGAAACTGTGTGTATTACAAGAGGGTTGGAGGAAGTAATGGTACAGATGATGTGAAATGTAGTATACCTGCTGCATCCTTGAGGAAAAATTAGAGTTAATATTTCCTAGGACTTGGTGCAAGTACAGTTTTCCAGTTTACAGTGTCATTTTACATAGGAAATACGTACGTTCCGGTTTTTGTTTTCCGTTTGTCCAGGTTTCCGGTACATAAAGGGACCGGTTTATGCAGGTTTTACTATACCAAGATAAATATGGGATAATCATAAAGCAATAGGTCTGCATACACAGACGTTTCAGTGCTCACTGTCCCAAAAAAGTTCATGAATAGAGCGGATAATAGTTTCCAACCTGCCACCTAACGGCAAATCAAGGGTAAAGACACATTGCTCTGATCATTTACCTAATTTTGTTATCAAAGGAAATGAGCAGTTTTGGGTGGATGGTTCGGATCAAGAGCTTTCACTGTGAATGCGTATGATATTGGTGAGAACAGGTACAGTACAGTATAAGAGCCATTCTTATGCCTGTAAAACTCTGAAGCCCCTTTACCGAAAGTACCGATAGTCCATTCCTGAACTAGACTACATAAACGTATTACTGGCTTATGAGCTTGCAAAAACGTGCTTCCTCATAGGAAACTTGAGGTTCCGGCAACAGCTGCCAGCGACCAAACAAGAGTCGGACCTACTTCGGGACAGACAAAACAAGAGATCGGACATCTGGCTAGATTTCTATACAACAGGAACTGGACGGGAGCAAACAAGGACCTACGGAGCACCATAACTAGGCTCTCAGTGCACGGTACCCATCACAAAATATGCACGAGAAACAGTTTTCACAGTCCCTCACCAGTGTGTGTATGCAGCCTCTACGGGAAGGTCTGTGAGCGCTACCATTTCACTGTGTGCCAAAAGCGCACAAAATCACTAAAGGAATATAGCAAAGAACAATGATATTTACATGCACATGTAATCTAAACTGTTATACTCTATGGTCGTTCGACTGCAATCAAGTTTATTATTACAAACGTATATTACATACTAATTGCTTGACAGTTGATTAATTCAACTAACTAGGGAAAATCTAGAATACCACTAGATCATCGTATCAAGTTAAAACCGATTTTCATACATGTGAACACATTTTTGCTATTAAGATTAGTCTGATGCATTGCATTTTACAAAACTGTAGGTCTGAAAGCTAGAAAGTAAAACTTTACTTCGGTCTTATAATGTACCGAGATAGGCTTAACTATGTCCAAATAATTCACGACAATTGTGCGCTCATCCAAACATTATGTGAGCTCTTTATATAAGAATTAAGAACTGTCAACTAGGAAATCATTATGGGCCTACTATGAACAAACTTAAACAGAAATAGAGGGTACGAGGGAGATAATTGTAATCAATCCCCATACTTTGTGTAAAGCTGTACAGACAGGATGGGTTATCTTAAAGCACAAGAGCGTTTACCTGATCACTTTCGGTTTCGCGAGCTTTGTCAGATTCATCGGCAGTGTCAGTGTGCCTCTTGCGAACTTCCGACATTTTAACACTTTATCAAAAGAGATATCACCAATTCAGACTAAAATACTTCTATCATCAATCAGTTAAAGAGCACATTAAAACAACAGCACAAAATCTGAGTGTCATCCTGATGTCGTTTACGCATAAATCAACAAGCGGACATGAATATCCATTTTGGACATTCACATAGATTATACAAAACAGAAATATTATGAAAGAAAAATTAAGTTCCACCATGATGCTACCGCCCGTAGCGGCCAAATATATGAACGATAAGTTGTACAACAGATAGGATGAGTGTCTAATCTGACATTTATATTCTCAGGAATAGTCTTTAGGTCTTGATATGGTGAGGCGGAATATTTGAATAGTTCTGGTTGGTTGTTAACTCAGTTTAGGGGCTGCGTCAACGCGATCATGTAGCCCCGTGTACTTTGGGTATGTGTAGAATTTGTCTGATAACCGGTGTTAATTGTGATGGACGTATTATTAGTGTGTATTATCTGTAATTCAGGCAGACTATTAATTTCAAGTAGTTCCTAATTTTGCGACGTAATGCTACCGTTGACACCTACCTGTGAACTTGGCTACTAGATGCCACCGCAACCAGCACCTGGCGATGAACGTTGGAACTTAATAGAGCGTTTATCAAATCTAACCTACAAATTTAGCTTCACACAATTGTAGTAGATGGAATGTTCTTTTACAGGTCATAAATCTAGACATGGGCCTCCCGGCTTTATTTCCCCTCCAAAGGAAGGCATACTGAGGAATTTTTAACGCTCTTAAAAAGTCCGACGACTTCGGCTGGGTTTGAACCCGTGATCTTGGGCATAAAAGATCAGCATGCTACGAACTATGTCACCGGAGCTGCCTGAATAGTTCTGGATATTGATTTCTTTTTAGGATTCCGTATGTTATGGGTGGTAACTTGTGTTATTGTGGTGTCTGTAATACTACTAGGATACAAATTTGTAGTCAGAATCTGGATTGCTGTCCTGTGTGCCCCTCAAATTTGACTCATTGGTCCTCTCAAAATACTTTTAGTACACAGGCTGTGTTAAGTAGAAGGTTTAACTTCAGTACATTAATATTCTGTTTTAAAGCTGGTTATTGCTCGTTATAATAATTTTATTGCAGCAAATTGGCTAGGCCTATACAATTAATTACAGTATTGCTTGTTATCATCATACCGGTACTGAATTGCTTGAAAATTGCTGTGTGTATTATGCCTAATCAATTTATTAATAACAGGCAAAGCCTCGTGGAATGGCTGTGTGGTGTAGGTAGTAGTCACTCATCTCCATGTGCAAGGATGCAAGATTAAATTTTGGCACATCAAGGCATCTCTTTATACCTGTACTATTTGAAGAGGAAGGAATGTTAAATTATTGAGATTATTATTATGACAACAATAATAAAAACATCTCACCTCACCGAATTGTAATACTGTACCGTATAAGGAAATAACCCTAACAAAAAGGCTTACCGGTACCTAATTGACTAATAATAAATATTTATTAAATACACTTTGTGCACTTGTTACAAATTTTTCACTTTAATTCCATGCAATAGACAATGACAGAACATGGTCGCTGAGTACACTGTGGAATAAGGTAACAGTCACTATGCCATTCACACAGTTCACAAACACAGCTAAGTGAAGGCCCATGATAGGACTTCAACTTGCAAACCTTATGATGGTAGTCATGCATGGCCAAGAAGTTTACAAAGTTTAGGAGATCTTGATTCTCATCTGTCCCATGTCCTGTTCATCATGGCTTTTGTCGAGTACAGGGTCATTCATATAAAATAAGAACGCCAAGCGGCTGCTTTGTTCTCCGCTGTTGTGGTGACCTTCACCGAGCATGTGGCGCGCCACGGCCCCCTGCTTTAAGCGTGTGTACAATCCAGATATGCTACAGATGCAGCGGCCTTGCTAGCGTGTGTACAATGCTGAAATCTTACTTCAGTTAATTAGTTAGTTATTGTTGTTTTAAGGGGAGGAACTACGTGGTCATCTGCCCCTCTTAACACAGATTGAAGTATACAAATTTGGAATTAAATTTAAAATTTAGAGGTGGGACCGAAAATTAATGAAACAAAAAAAAACTAATAATTATAAAAATAACTAAAATTTACGGAAAAACAAAAATTCATCATTAAAAACGAACAAGTCGTTGAGTCTTACCTTATAAAAGATGTTGGAAGTGTTGTCCTTCCTGGGTTATACAAGCATTGTATCTGGTAACCACATTCTGGCTGACGCGAGCGAGTTCTGCCACTGTAATGTTCCTGATTGCCAGCGTAATGTTTTCTTTCAGTTCCTCCAATGTGTGAGGATTTGTTCGATACACTTGTTCTTTCAGTTTACCCCACAAGTAACAATCACACACTGTTAGATCTGGAGAACGAGGGGGAAATAGACCAACACTGATCACTCTGTCTGCAAACACTTCCGAGATTGTAAGAAGGGAATCTTCTGCTGTATGAGCAGGGGCTGAATCTTGTTGAAATCACCCTCGCGATTTTTCTTCTTCCGTTAACTGATTGAACAACGGCTTCAAAATGTTATCTTGGTACCTCTCTGCATTTACTGTCGTCTCGAAAAAAAAATGCCCTATTATTCTTCCGGCACGAACAGCACACCAAACACCGATCTTCCTATCATAATGAGGGACTTCATAAACACCATTAGGGTTTTCTGCACACCAATAGCGAGAGTTATGACTGTTCACACGCCCATTAAGGTGAAACCAGGCCTCATCCGAAAAGAACACAAGGTGTGGGTCAAATAAACGATCATTCAATGATGCAAGATACCACTCACATCATCTCACTCTTGTGGCTGGATCAGCAGGTTTTAAACATCGGGCCCGTGTAAACTTGTACGGTTTGATATGTAACAGCTTTGTAGCTCTGTATGCAGATGAAACAGAAACCCCTACTTGTTGTGCTAATTTTGTGAGTGATTTATTCGGAGACCGTTCAAGATTCTCGCCAATGTCATCTAACTTATCCTCTGTTAAAACTGTTCGTGTGCGCGTATGTTTTTTTATTGAGCACCGAGCCAGTAGTGTCAAACTTATTTGCAATTACGTGAATCTGTGCTAGTGAAGGTGGCACTTCATCAGGAAATTGCTGAACAAATGCTTCACGTACCCGCCGAGCCGACTCGTACTTAAAATACGTTTTACATTAAAAAAATACGATGTTGCAATGATAACTGTCTCACCATGTTAGCACTTGAGGTTTAGACTGGCGACTGAACACCTGCACGCTTATTGCAAGGTCAAGTTTGGTAATGTCAATCTGTTATTTTTATACAGTCCATCGGAACTTGGAAGAAAAAAAAAACAGCCCTCTTATGTACTATGCGCACGCTTTCAATACTGCAGCAGGGGGCCGTGGCGTGCCACCTGCCCGGCGAAGGTCACCGCAACGGCGGAGAACAAAGCCGCCGCTTGGCGTTCTTATTTTATATGAATGACCCTGTAGAACTTAAGCCAGATATCCTTTTGTTTCATTTACCTTTCTTCCAGCAAGCTCATAGACGAATCGTGATTCTGTATATCGAGATACCGCTACATCAATAGTTACTTTTAAAAATCTTGCTTTGACCTTTTCCAAGGCAACCATGGGGGGTTCAGCTGCGTCTAGCATTTCTTCCTCTTGTGCCCGACTCCTGCCTTTCATCATTCCTGTCCAACTTTCCTTGGTTAACTCTTGTTCTCATTCAACTCCAATGGTATTAGAGCATCTGAAGTCTGGGAAGTCTTTCATCTACCTGCCTCTGATGGCCTACGGTTCGTATTCTCCATTGTTGGTATGTTGATCCCCAATTTCATAGAAACAGAAATAATAACAGATGTTCATACATTCTCTTGCTTGACTGAAATATGTGGTGACCACAGGGCTAAGTCTGGCTTTGCTTCCACTTATTTGCCTACCCTCCTTACCTTTCCCGTCTGAACTTCCTTTATCAACATTGTCATCTCCCAACCATAACTTCTGTATATAAGTTTCACAGACCTAGGAAGTCTTTCATTGCCCTTCCCTTTTATTTGCCAATATCCTCAAGCTCCAAGGATTTGGAGTTACCCTTTTCCTGAGGACCTAATTTCAATTACTCTTAAAGTGAATCATCAATGCCTCAGAGGTTCTTACCTTATAGGATGTGGTTTGTAACCATGGGATCTTTAGAAATGTTTTCATTTACTTGTGGAAGATCCTCTCTTTCACCTCCCCTATTCAACCTCATCAGGGCAATTTTCTCTCCAGGGGGTTATGACTTGTGGGAAGTGGATTAGGTACCGCACTCTCTTATGACAGGGAATAGTAAGGAAGCAAGGAAGCTTGTAGTTTTACGTGACCGTTAATCATGCGATCATGAGCCACGGGACCTCCTTTCTACGTGGAATCCGAACCACAGGACGTGGCATTTCACTTCGAAAATCTCACATGCATTGACCGGGAATCGAACCCGGTCCACCTTGGTGAGACAGGGAATAGTATTATCCATGAACACCTAGGGATATTTTATTTTCCCGTCATTCAAGGGCCTTACCTGTGTTTTTGCCAATACCTTCTTCGTTGAGAATTGTCACTCTTGTAGGCTATGCTACAAGATATTAATAACTTTGATTTTCCATCCCCGAGACAACTATCACTAATCATCATTATCTTGCACAGTTTCCAGCCACTGGCCGGGTCTGTTTGGAACACAAGCCACTCCAACGTCTTCTGTCTTCCCACCATCTCTCAGCCTCCACCCTTGTCCAGTCTTCTCCTCTCTTCTTCACGCTTTCTTCCACCCCCCTCAGCCACCTGTCTCTCAGTCTTCCTCTCGGTCTCTTTCCTTCCCACTTCGTCTCGTGTACTCTCGTGGGTATCCTCTTCTCCTCCATTCGTTTTACATGTCCATACCATCTAAGTCTAGATTTCTCTATACCATCCTGTAATGGTTCCTCCTTCATTAATTCTCTGGTCCTCTCATTTCTTATCCTGTCCATCTTTGTAGCTCCAATACTGCTTCTCAAGAACCTCATCTCACTGGCCTGTATTTTGCTCTTCTCCCTTCCTTTCATAACCCAGGTCTCCGAGGGATACGTCAGGATAGGGACATAGTACGTCCGATATATGATCTTTTTGCTGTTCTGAGGGACATCCTTGCTCCATAACATGCTTCTCACACTCCTCCGAAATGCTTCCGCCTGCCTCCCCCGCTCATTTATTTCTCTATCGTTTCTTCCATTATCTTGTATCAGGCTTCCCAGATACTTGAAACTCTCCACTTTCTTTAGCTGTTCCCCACCAATTGTTATTCCCGTTGTGGTTCTTTCCTTCTTCCTTGTTGTGATCACCATCTCACTCTTATTTATGCTAAATTTCATCCCATATCCTTGTATTATTCCTTCCCACACGTCCAACTGTTCCTGTACCTCCTCCTCCTTGTTTCCCCAAATCATCAAATCATCTGCAAACACCATTGCTTTCATCTTTCCTTCCCCAATTACTTGTGCCACTCGGGTCATTATGTCATCCATCACCACAATGAAAAGTAACGGTGACAGTGCACTTCCTTGTTTCAGGCCGTTTCTCTGTTCCAACCAGTCTGATCTCTCTCCTCCCACTTTCACACAGCTCACGCTTCCCTTGTACATCTCCTTTATCCTCTTTATAGTCCATTTCTCTACTCCTCTATCCTCCAGGGACTTCCATACTTTGTTTCTGCATACTCTGTCATATGCTTTCTCAATGTCCAGGAAGGCCATCAGTAGATCTGTTCCATACTCATAGTGCTGTTCTTGTAACTGCCTTACAGCAAAAATCAAATCCACTGTGGACCTTCCTGCTCTGAAGCCATGTTGTTCTTCCCTCATCCCTCCTTCTATCCTTGTCCTAATTCTCTTTTCCAAAACTTTCTCGAAGATCTTTGCACAATGACTCATCAGTGTTATTCCCCAATAGTTTCTGCAATCTGCAATCTATCACTAATACAGAATATTATGTCTTTGCTGAATTGTGTGTCAGAAACCAAATGGGGCTAGAACTGGCTCAAGTATATTAGAACTTAAAATAAGCCATTATCCCAGTATTTGCCAAGAGAAAACCACACTGAGGATGAAGTCACCATGGTAATGGATTGAACCATTTGCATTTAACTTACTAGCCTCTCGTGAAACATCAGTGTGTTTACCAAATTAATAACCCAAAGTTTCCGACTATTTCTTGACTAAAAAAAAAACAATCCCTACCGTACTTGGTTAAGTTGGAAATGAGAAACAAGGAAATAACATTAAAAATATCTACAAAAAGGTACAAGCTGATGCTATACAGTACATTAACAAAACATTCAGACACAGATCAGCATAGTTGCATGAGCCACTGATAGAGGGCAGTGAAAGCAATGATTCAAATTATTGGGCTGTGGCAGGAGTATGAACTTTGAGCATGAAGGGGACATTTGTTATATATCAATGTTGGTGAATGTGGTCTACATGCTTGCCATCCTGGTTCTGGACAGCAGTGGCATACAGGTGCATGCCTCGACAGCTGCATCACACAAGGAGCCATTGTTGATTGCGAGGCAACAGCACCACAAATTAGGGCCGATGTTGCACCCTTATCATCAGCTAGGACCATCAGGAACCATTTGCTGGAATCTTGGGTACGATCAAGGGTAGCACTCACCAGGCTTTTCCTCACTGAGCAGCCCGCCTCCGATGGTGTCACAAAAGATGGATTCGGAGGGATGAATAGCCCAAAATCATGTTTAGTGATGATAGCAGATTCTGCCTTGGCATCAGTGATGGTCATTTGCAAGAGCGGCATCGACCTGGACAGGGGCAAATACTAGAGTGTATATGGTAGCGCTATACAAGGCTAACTCCTCGTACCGTATTATGTTGTGGGGAGCCCTAGCCTACAATGAACTTACACCTCTAGTTTTGTTTTTGTTGTTAATTCATTTAAATAGGGGCTTTGCAAAATTAAATCCACCTCCTGCTGAAGGAACACTGACTAGTGCAAGACACATCCAAGACATCATAGAAAAATTAGAAGCCATTTTTTTAGTATTGCCTTTTAGAATTGGAGTAAAATGCTCTTCAGTCAGTCAATACATAATTAAGCCCAATTATCTTGAGCAATTGAAATTATCATATTCCACACAAGAACATGCAATAAATTTAACAACTTGTACACTTCACTACTTAAAAGAAATTTCCACCCAGATAACTGGGCATTCCTATTGTGTTTGGCCTACTAAAGAGCATTTTACTTGGATTTAATCCAGCTCATTCTGTTGCCATTCCTATAACATCAGGGAGATGTGCTCTCTCTGCAGAACAATGCCCAAGAATACTATAGCCATGCTCCAAATAATCAATCTCAAACTTGCTCTTATGCCTAGGCACAAATTGCTTTTGTTGAGCCATTCTAATGGTAAAATAGATTTCCACATTATATTTTCTTGATAAATTGGCAATTTCTAGTGATTCCACAAAAAGGTTGTTGTATTTACCAAAGGACAGTTGTTGTCAGAGGAGCTTGACATTACAAAAATAAGATAAGTCTCCATATTAGATCTTCCAACACGGAATTAGCAGACAAACACTGCTTATTTAAATTTTACAGTTCCAGCTTTTTACCATCATCTCAGCAGAGTACTCGTGGGCCATTTCTGCATATTTGTTTACAATTCTAGTTTGGGGCTTAATGCTTAAGTGTATCACAGCAATAGTACCTGCAACTTTATGGATCAGTTGGTGGAGGGAGACTTTTTATGGGTGGGATTGTCATTTCTGTCTTGCAACCTTGTAGGTGTTAAAATAAATAGTCCTTTTTGCAGACACTTAATGTTTTAGTATTTATCAGCAGTAGTAGCCACACTTTTTAAGATTTTGAAGTGCTTTTAGTGGGTTGTTGTCAGAAGGCAACGCCCGTTTGTTGATGGTATTGTGGGTTTGGTAGTGTTTTGTGAAGCTATTTTGTTTTGTACATTTTAGATCTGATGATGCCTGTTTGACGAGCGAAACATGTCATCCAATTAAACCCCCACCATTTGTTAAGAGATGTGTGTAAATGTATACAGTAGAGCGTCGTTTATCCGGACTAATTGGGACCGAAAGTGCTCCGGATAACGATTTTTCCGGATAATCAAACATGCGTTTATTTCATAGGAAAAAAAATGCACAGTACATTATGGTAATAACCACCAAGATTCTCATTTAACTGCAACGCTTTTTCACATATCAAAGGTCCAGAAATGGGATTTCCCTTACTTCTTGTCTGAATAAACCATAAGTACACCGCTTCTTCCAATTTTTATCCCTAGCTGATCTCATGGTTCTACTCTTTTTAAACCCTTCTTCCCTATCTAACTTCGATGCATAATTCAGAATTTCAACTTTCCTTTCTTCAAATCATAAATTGTGGATTTTCTAACACTAAGTTTTCAGTAGACACTGCACACTCTCACCTCTATCCAGTTTATTAATGATCTCCACCTTCTTCTCAATGGATAAAACATTGCGATTTCGTTTTTCTTTTTTGTCACTCGTAGAAGCCATTTTCACAACGTAATACAGTACTGTACACACAGTACAGTACACACACTCAGATACTGTAACACATTGAAACATTATAGAGTAAACATTTTTTTTTTTTTTTTTGCTCGTCCGGATAATTGACGTTCCGGTTATTTGACATCTGGATAAACGACGTTCTACTGTATATATATATTTATTTTTTATTAATGCTGCCAATGGCCATGTACTTTTCTTTTCAGGACGGGTCAGAGAAGGGATATTGGAAGGAAATCGGCCGTGGACCTATTGAAAGGAACCGTCCCGGCATTTGCCTGGTGGTGAAAATGGGAAACCACGAAAACCATTTTCAGGACGGCCGAGGTGGGATTCGAACTCACGCTCTCCCGATGCCAGGGAGGCATGAGGTAGCGCGTTAGCGCTCTCGGCCACCGCGGCCGGTAATGTATATATAATTCATGAAACATTACTTTCAAATAATACGGTAGTAGAATAATCGTCACTTTCTGCCCAATCTAGTTGGGCACTTGTGTTGACCGACTGAAGAGCAGTTGTGTTGATTGATTAAATAATTCACGTAATTTATTTCAGGCACTAGCAAATTAATTGTACATCCCCACCCAATCTAATTTGGGCATACTCTTGTTGACCGACTGAAAGCTTCTAATTTATTTAATCGTATGGTAATTTATACAATATACAATTATACATAACAAGCTATATTCAAACTTTAAAGTCCATCCTTCTCAACCATTCGGTTAAGTTGGGTGTGAGAGCGAACAAATCGTCAGGCATGCCAGGGTACGAATAAAGAGGCAGCGTTGGACCAGATGTTCGATCGTCTGTTCTTCCAGGTTACACTCACACATTGGTGAGCTGATCCAGCCCCACTTGTACCTGAAATAATTGCTGCAACCATGTCCAGTCCTCAGCCTGTTGATGCGGCACTAGAAGTTCCTCGGTAAGTCAAAGCCGTTTGGTTTCTTCTTGGGATCAAGATGGTGGGCACTTGTTCCCAGTGTTTTAGTTGACCACTCATGCTTCCAGCTTTCATTTAGGTCAAATCCAGCAGTAATGAGTTGCCCCCCAGTGACACTTACTGGTCATCTAGATTTCAGTCGTTGCTGTGATGGATGGCAGAATTCTTGGTGCAATGGCAAAGAGGGTGATGCAAAGATTTTCTTAGCTTCCCTTAGTACAGCTTGCTTCCTCCTTAAGTGTGGTGGAGGGATGTGACTCAGCATGGGTAACCAGTGACATGGAGTTGATTTGATGGAACCAGTAATGCAACGCATCGTATCATTCAATTTTGTGTCTACCTTCTTCACACGTACACTTTCCAACCAGACGGGTGCACAGTACTCAGCAGCCGAGTAGACAAGACTGATGGCAGATAAGCGTAAACAGTCAGAAGAGGCTCCCCAGGATGAACCACTGAGCTTATGCAATATGTTGTTTCTTGCGACGACTTTGTGGGAAAGCTTAGTGGTGTGTTCTTTGTAGCTCAGGGATCTATCTAAAGTGACTCCAAGATATTTTGGAAAAGGATTGTACCTCAGATTTCGTTCGTTGAACAAAACTCTTGGATTGTAGTTTGCAGCACGATTCGATAGATGGAAACAAGAGACTTCAGTTTTTGAAGTGCTGGGGAACAATCTCCAGGTCTTAAAGAAAGTTGGCATTTTCTTGAGATCCTCTGTAAGAATTTGTTCAACATCTTCAAAGTTATTACTCTGTGCTACAAGAGTGATGTCATCAGCATATATGAACTTAGTTGATGTTGTGACTGATAAATCATGAATGTACAAATTGAAGAGCAATGGGGCTAAAACAGATCCCTGTGGTAGACCATTATTTAGTTTTCGTTTGTGGCTTTTAGTGTTGACTAGAAACACTTCGAATTGTCTTTCACTAAGCATACTAGATATAATAAATTTATTAGAGCACAAAATATGCAATTGAATTAAACATGACTTATCTTTTCCTCGAACATCATCATCATCATTAATTACTTATCACTAGTACAAAACTGTGACAGAGATAACTTCCTCTGATCACACTGCATTACATGATATCTGTCACATGCTTTGCCGCAGAGGGCACACACGCACCAGCAATCCGGCTGATGGTACATTTTGTTTGCACACACCCTGAAGTGGAATCCATGCACCGCGAATCTGGTTATCAAGTGTCTCATCTCATAGAAACCCCTCGTCCAATCCCGCGATGTCATCGCATCCGTGATATAAAATTCCTGCCATATGCTTCCTCTCTTTAACTTCATTTCCTGCATTAGTCTCTCATAACCCGATGTAGATGGCAGGAGCAGCTGTAATCTGAGGTCTTCAACAAAAGGAGGCTCTTTCGCGAGTTCATACACCAACCGAGAAAGAGTGAATTTCGAAAGACACATTGCCCTTTTCAGGTAGGTAGCTTTCACCTTCTCCAACTCTACGAGTTGCTTATACTTAAGGTGATTCCAAATACTATCCAAACCATATGCAACTACAGGAATAATCTTCAGTGAGAAAAGTCTCATCGCTGTCTGTAATGACAGTGTTCGGAGATGTCGTATGTCACTCATGGCATACTAGATATTAGATCCATGATTTCTCGACTTGGTATAACTTGCAATAGTTTTTAGACAAGTCCTTGTCCCCAAACAGTGTCATATGCTCCAGTCAAGTCGATGAAAACAGCTGTTGATTTCAGTTGTCTTTGAAAACCTTCTTCGATATGTGTAGTTAGAGCAAGAATTTGATCGGTGCAGCTGCGTCCATGTCTGAATCCAGCTTGTTCAGGAGGCGTAACAGCTTCAATGAAAGGTGCTATTCTGGTTAGGAGGATTCGTTCAAGAAGCTTGAATATGCAACTGAGCAGTGCTATTGGTCGATAACTTTCGGGTTTGAGAATGGCTATAACTTTTGATAATTTGAAATGACTGGGCAGTCTGTTCTCTTGGAGAATGTAAGTGAAGAGAGAAGTAAGCCAGCATATACAATACAGACCCATGTTCTTAATAAATTCATTATAGATGTTGTCCGGACCAGCAGCCTTGCCGATTTTTAGTTGTTTAATTGCACTTTCTACTTCCGCTGTGGAGAAGGGCCTGGAGAGCGGCTCGTTTTTCGGGGCACTGCGCTTGAGTTTAGAGAGGTTACATTTGACATTTCTGGTGTGATTCTTGTCCCTCTTTGTCCCTGTGAGGTCTATGATCCTGTTGGCAATAATATCAGGATTCAGTCTAGGAGGTGGCTTTTTAGGGTGTTGTTTGCCAGTTAGCCCATTTAAGATTCTCCAGGCTTTCCTGCTTGACTTTGAGAAGTTCATTTCTTTAAGTGTTGCTTCCCATTTCTCTCATCTGTTCTTGTTTAAAGAGTGGAGTAGCTGTGAGCCCACTGTTTGATTTCCAGAACTTCGGTATTCTTGGTATAAGGCCTCACTTTCTTCATTCCATCCAGGTACATATTCCTTTCTGTAACCTCTACTAATGTTGGACTTAGCAGCTTTGATTACTAGTTTAACAAATTTGTCGTAGTTATTTGCTGTTGGTTGAAGGTTCTCCGCAGCTAAACTGGAGTCAAGGTCTTTTGTGAATCCATCCCAGTTGGCTTGTTGAAAGTTCCATCTCGGTAAGGGCATTGAGTTTACAAGGGGAATTTTCTAACCAATTTCCACCAAAACAGGTCGGTGTTGACTGTTTGGGAAGTTCGGCAAAACAATGCGAGTGGTATTGAATGGTAGGTCTAGCTGGTCTTTAGACACGAATGTCAAGTCTGTGTTGTAATCCTTATTCCAGCGTGCAGAGTGGAAGGTTCCCTTGCCTTTTACGTCAGAAAGCAATTGCTCTTCTGGTATGCACAGTCAACAGAGTACAACAGATATCTTTGAATTCACGGCCTACACAATGACATTTAAGACATTAATGAAACCTCAGTAGAACATGGAATGGCATTGCAACCATTTTGAGTTGTAATCTACAGGCAGCTTGACGTGGTGCAGTATAGCTCATGTGGTAAACACATAGCGAACATGACGAAGAGCCAATCCTTCTATTTCTTATTGAAGTTATACCGGTATTTAGTTTGTTACCATCTCGTAATATCCCCTTGTATGCAAATTGTCAGTAAATGAAAGTGTATGTGGCCCTAAGAAGGGCCGATTTGTCATCAGGGTCAGACTACGACAAGATGGATAGGTGAGGGCAGGGGGACCAAACTGCACTAACAATGGTTTGTTACGGTAGCAAATTCTCGAAACCTTCTAGGTTTATGCAAATCTGCGCACGCCGCTGAATGGACATTCTAGAGTGCTGTAGCATAGCCAGTGTTTTTGAATTACAAGTTTCGATGATGAGTTGTCGAGGGCACTCTGGATTTTCTGGCTGCTGGGTGTAGACTGCTTGCTTCAAATACCCCCACAGGAAGAATTATTTTGGCATTAAATCAGGTGACCTGGCGGGCCAAGGGGCAGGTTGCGGACAAATAACGCCCCATTTGATGGAGCTCCGTCATGTTGAAACCACATCATTAAACGATCCCCAAGTGGCACATACTCCAGCAGAAGTGGGAGCTCATTGCGTAGAAAGTGTAGATAGCGTGCGCCTGTCAAATGGCCTTAAAAAAAAAAATACGGTCCAATAAGGCGATTGCCCAAAATTCCACACCATACATTCACTCCCCATTCCACTTGACAGGCCACCAGTCGATCCCAGTGGGGATTGTCAGCTCTCCAATAGTGCATGTTATGGCGGTTGACGGTATAATTATTGTGGAATCTCGATTCCTCCGAGAATAGGACTTTTGATAAGAATGCTACACCATCTTCTTCATTTCCTAACAACCACCGACAGAAATTCATCCGAGCTTCGAAATCTCTCCGATGGAGCTCCTGGTTTAGTTGTAGATGGTAGAGGTGATATTTATGTGCATGCAATATACGGTTTACGGATGGCTGGCTGATGTTCACCTGTTGTGCAATTGCTCTTGTACTAGTGTAAGGGTTATTGTGAGCTGCGTCCATAACTGCCTCCTCATTCTCACCAGACGTTATAGTCCTCTGTCGGACAGGTGTTATCGCCCCAAGTCTTTCAATATTGCATACAGTATTTCCAGTCGAATGTCGCACGTCTGGGTATCTTTCCCGATACAAACGGAATGCATGCAAGGAATTCCCTCTTGCCTCCCCGTAAACAAGAAGCATGTCAATGTATTCGTCCGTAGAGAACATGACAAATGAATGAAGTGACTTCAATCCTACTGTACAGCTGAGCAGAGTGGGTAGTGCACAAACACTGTAATAACGGCATTAAACTGCATGTTGTGGCACACAATGACATGTGAATGTAGCATTGAAGCCTCGTAACGATGCAAAATGTTGCAAAATATTTTATCACTTCAAATGATCTTGTCGACTTCATCGTTATGCTTAGGTCTACCGTTATGCGTCACGTTTACGGCATGTATGATGTCATCATGTTGTTCAGTACATATGCACCGAGTCTGTGTTTACTCCTGGGGTCTGGCGTTATGCGAACAAAGACAGCGAGTGCATGACGTCATGCAGCCCCTGCGCGGGAAGCCCAAGTTAACGGTTAATGGAGTCGGTTGAGTCTGAGTTTACTCCTGGGGTCTGGCGTTATGTGATACGGAGATGGCGAGTGCAAAGAGCCTTCCTGAGCCTTTCTAACATGTGTAGCACTTGTAGCATGCGTCATTTGAAATGATATAAAGTCTAGTCTCTCAGACTGACTGTATCTTTTTCCGATGGGGGATTCGAACCTTCCGGTCCTTCAATTGGAAATCCACTGGTTGTCTACTTGAGCTACGCCTCAGCTTTGAATTACACACGTATTAAGAGTGTCTTAGAACACGTTGCTCCTCCAGTTCGCTGTTTCAAACACTCTCCAAGTCACTATAGCATAGTTTTAAGCGTTAATTTAATGTTTTGCGATACCTAACCACTTGGCACGACATCTTAACGCCGATTATATGTTGGAATACAATTGACTGCAGGTACATCATATTATTCGAACGGTCTGTAGTCACATCGGGTGGGGGAATAATAGGGTTCACTATCGTTTGCGGGATATACTTACAGTGCATTAGTACCATACGGGATGCAAGCAGAGAAATATCAACCTTCATGATAATACATGTTAATTGGGATGCATTAAACCAATATTATAAGGGGCGGCTGACTCACCTGGTATATACGCTCCACTTTTTGTCCAACCCGGGCGGAACCATATATGTATGTTCTGTTCAAATATCGCACTACAGAGGTCAATGAAGTACACGAAAGTCCTCATAGATGGCGAGAGCTGTTTATTTCAACCTTACTCGAGTGGGGATTCCGCTCAGCATTCGGTAAGATTTATTCCCTGGTAGTGACATTTGATAATGTTGCACGACGCGGTATTTTCGTGTCGTGGTATTTGCCGTATTTTGACGGTTTTGGGATATAATGGCATCAGAAAAACGAGTTAGTGATGTTGAGATAGTGTCAAAACTTGATTATTCAGATGAAGCTTTGTCAGACTTTAGTTATAGTGACTCTGAAATGGAAAATTCTTCCTCATCTGAGAGCAACAATGTCATAAGCGACATAGCTGGCGAGTGTGCAGATAACTGCACAGATATGAGTAATAGGGATCGTGGACCCACAAATACCATCCCCATACACAACATTGATCAAGGGCCAATATTACCAACAAGTTTTGATGTAGATACACACCCTGTAGATTTCTTTTGTTTTTTTGATTATGAAGTAGTTGAAGATATTCTTTATGAAACCAAATTGCACGGAGACAAACGAAAAAATGCAGTCAACACCAGTCACAAAATGGGCAGAATGAAAAATTATCACCCAACCACGAGCGATATCAAGGCATTTATTGGCGTCATCATCAACATGGGTCTTCACCCTTGCCGGATGTCAAGGACTATTTTTCAAGGGCATGTGTTGACAAACTCCCCGTGTGGAAACCGGGGTTTAGAATTGTCCCACCGTAGCCCATGCGTGTCTTAAAAAGTGACGAAAATGGGTACCCGGTGCCTGGGGGTATAACTGGGCCACCCTGTCTCCTGGGGATATAAATAAGGAGGCTGGGAAGGCAACCCAACAAACTACTCCACATTGGGCTAATCACCGATGTGGGGGTAGAAATGATTCAAAGAAACAACAGTAGCCTTGGATTGGACGGATCTACACGACGACAACGACCGCAATGGAAACGGAATATGAGATTTGGTACATGGAATATTAAGACAATCGCTGGAAAAGATGTAGAGTTAATACAGGAAATGAAAAATAAACTGGAAGTATTGGGACTTAGTGAGGTAACAATGCTGGAAATGAAGAGATGGTGTGAAAATAGATCGGAGTGGCCGAGATGGACAGAAAGAGGCTACCTCGACGCTTGAAGGCACAAGGGATAAGAAGAAGAAGAAGTGTTGACAAAATGCAATTTTTTGGTGAGGTCTTCTCGAGGGATGAATTTTTATTGATTTTCTGGAGTCTGCACTTCGCATACGGAGAAGGAAATAAACCTCTAAATAGGAGTCAGCACATGCAGGATGTTCTAGAGAAGGTTAGGCAAAAATGTATGCTTTCCTATCAACCTGGTCCTGCAGTTTCCGGAGATGAAAGTACTATAAGTTTCAAAGGGAGGGTTTCCTTCAAGGTTTATAACCCAAATATACCCACAAAATTTGGGTTGAAGGTTTTTGCCCTGTCTGATAGTACAAACGGACCTTTATAATTTTATACCATACATGGGAAAAACAGACCATGATAACTTGGGAACATTCATTGCCATTTTTTAGTCCGTATTGACAAGTTTTAATATAATATATTCAAATAACCTCCGTCAATCAATACAAAAAATTATGCGTTATAAACACACTACTACTGGGACATGTTTCGA
Organism: Meconema thalassinum; assembly: GCA_946902985.2. Classification (NCBI taxonomy): domain Eukaryota; kingdom Metazoa; phylum Arthropoda; class Insecta; order Orthoptera; family Tettigoniidae; genus Meconema; species Meconema thalassinum. Next base: position 219,146,286 of record OX336390.1, on the reverse strand, counting down.
ACCATATTACGTTTCTTCCTCAGCCACTTCAATACAATGATTAGATACATTACACACAAAAAACACTGGACAAGATAAAAAACATCAATCACAAAACTCAGTCACTTATGCAAAACACATTAAAATCTGATCGATTCAAACACTCTCATCATATATTTATTTTATTTATTTATTTATTTACATAGGTCCCAATGAGCCTGAGCTCGTGTTAGGGACAATCAAGTAACATAGTTACAGCATGGCATATATATAATTTTTGTAACATTATTGTTTAGTTTAATAGTAACTTAGATTGCTAGTGACTAACTTTACAGAGATAATACGGTATGATACATTGCATTGCTTAAGGCTATTGTACATTGGCTATTCATTCCTTAATAGGAAGTCTTTTGTTTTCCTCTTAAATGTTTTTATAGAGAAACTTTCCCTTATGCCTAATGGTAGCGAGTTGTATTCTTTTATTATAGAGGACATAATTCCTTTAGTTCCAAATTTAATGGATTGGGAATGGCTGGTGAATATTTGATTTACTCCTCTTGTTGCATAATGATGAATGTCATTTGCATGGGTAAAATGGATGTGTGTGTGTATCAATTTGTATACAAATACTGTTGCTGACATAGCTACTTGTTTTTGCAGTGGCATAATTTTAGTTCTTGAGTACAATTCATTTGAGGGTGTGAGCCAAGGTAATCCAAAGATAGATTTTATAGCACGTTTCTGGAGTATCTCAAGTTCTTTTATCAGCTCCTTCTTACAATATCCCCATATGAAATTCATGTACATTAGATGTGAATGTATCAGAGCAAAGTATATATTTTTCAATTGTTGGCTAGTAAGACAGCTATATCTTAATCTCAGTGGCGGCCGGTGGCATAAACTGCTGGGTGTGGCACCAACATTTCCAATCTCGCATTTTTATTGGGAAATGTATACAAGTAACAAAAATGTATTAACGCTAGATAGTCTAAGAAACTACACTTCCCCGAAGGTTAAGCCTCTCAATATTCGGAATAATAAACATTCTCAACATAAGAACATGACAACCAAAGTATGCACAGCAACGAAAATTGTTACAACTAACAAAGACGTGCAGCATATTCATAAATTAGTTCAATTTTTCGAACATTCCTTTACTTACGAGCAAATGAAAGAAGAGCCTAATTATACATGTTGCGTATTCGAACTCACAGAAATATAAGTTCCAAACAAATTTCACCCTCAACAGTTGGTAACACATAGACACCACGAGAGACTCGGTTATCGATTACTCGATCTCACGAGAGCCTACATACAGTACATTGTTGCGCACTGATCTGTACATTGTTTGGGTTTCTGATAATAAATTGGCATGTGGTTGATCGGTTCGTGGAATTGTTAGTCTTAGAAAATACGAAACTTAGAAAACACAAAAATACAGAACTATTATGGTTACTTAAACTTACACAAAAATACAGAACTATTATGGTTACTTGAATTGGAAATTTGCCCTCCTGTTTCTCATCGATGCAAACTTGTTAGTCACTCGTTGGTTGAAGTCTGGAATCTCCATCACAAGATCTCTTTCAATAGAAATCATCGCCAATGCCAATAATCTTTCCTGGGTCATGGAGTTCCTTAAGAATGTCTTTATTCTTTTTAAGGTGGAAAAGCACCTTTCTGCTTCAACAGACGTCATAGGAATAGTCAGTATTAACTTCAACAGTTTCAAACTCTCGGTGAACGTTTTCCCTAGGTTGTTGGTTATTATAAACTCCGCTAGACTAACAGCGCCCGACAATGATCTAAATTAACTTGTGCTAAATAGATGCAAGATAGTTCATGGCGTAGTTTCACTTTGTCCAAAAATGTATACACTACTCATACTGCCTTTAAGATATCTTCTGGAAACTTGGAAGAATACAAGGGGAACTTCTCTGGGAAAAACAGTGATGAAGCTACAAGATGACCTGAGAAGCTAAAACGATCTTTAGCCTGGGAATTTATCACATCGCACTCTTCTATTGCTTCTCTTTTCCACTCAGTCTTGTCCACTTTCCTCTTCTTCGATGAGCAATCAATAGGTTCATTAGCACTGGTTAGATCAATGTCTTCTCGGATCTTGGTGATATTTATTTCAAATGCTTTAATAGCCTTATGCGCAGAATACACTTCAATGTCTCCGTGTTGTAGCTGACTGAAGAGAATTTCGACTAGTGGCATAACTTTATGGAAGAATTCCAGCCAATAATTGAAACTAGAACTGGAAAGTACCTTTTTATGACCAAGAGCCTGGCAAATTGTAGTTTCACTCATTACAGTGTCGCCTTCCAATATCTCGTTCATACACTCGATGATTTCTTTTTTGCGCTCATAAATTGTGTTAACGCATCTTGATTGAAAATTCCACCTAGTAGGACAAGCACGTGGCAAACGCTTCTTCACTATATCATCGAGTATCGTGGTCCGCTGTGGGCTGTTGGAAAAGAATGCACATATTCCTTGCAAACTTGAAAAAAATATTTTCACATTGCGGTTGATTGATGCCGCCTTGCTCATTACAAGATTAACTTGATGGGCATAGCAGTGCACATATTCTGCATAAGGATAGGATTTTTTCACTATTGGCAACTCCAGCTATCTGATATGACATCTAGCGGTAAAAATGAGAAACTTACCAAGTAGGGTACATTTGTCACGTGGTGACTGTTTGTATATGGTTTCTTGTATTGGTAAACAGATCGTGGTAAATTGTTCGTGTCTTTATACATAAGTAATAAGTTTTACTCGTTGATAGAGTGAAAAATGAGTAAAAGCAAAGTGTATTGCTCAGTTTACGGCTGTAAGTCGATGTATAAGAGGGCTGCGGATATACGTTTTCATCACTTTCCAAAAGATGCAAATAGCAGTAGCCAAAATGTGATGATACCTAATAATACCTAATACCTAATAATAATACCTTTCCACCCCGGGAAGGATCTAACACTTGTCGAGGTAGACAGACAGAAGACCTGCGACGTAAAGCCAGCGAAGGTTATTCAGTTTAAAAACAGCTGTTACGATGGGCGCGCTGGTAAGATTGAAGTTACTTGAATAATTAATTAAATAATTAATTATTGGCTGCTTGGTAGGGAGAAGGGATGAGTTTAACTTGTATTAAAACTCGTGGGGCGACAGGAATTGCTTGATTTGGATGGTTAAAAGGTGGGTTTGGTGTTGAATATTTGAATGGTAGCGGAATCACTCATTCTACATTGCCCACGGGGAGGCAAATTAGGCCTATATGACTCGTAGTGGAATAGCTCGAATATCGAAGAACTTAGCGATTACGAGGTGTAGGCTTGGCGGAAAGGCTGGCGGATCATCAGTTTGACATCAATTCACGATATAAGTTGGAGCTTGGAACAGTGGCGTCTGGTTTGCGTGGATGCTAGTCTCGGAATGATAAAAGTAGCATAGCTTCGGAGTGTTATTTATTTGTTTATGTAGCGTATTTCTCTATTTGAATGTCCTCGGCGTTGACTCAGGATCGACATTTACATTATATTGCGCATAATAGTACCGAAATAATGTCCGAAGTGTATCCCTGTGTAAATTTGAATCAGCTGATCTACATCAACCATAAAAACTGATGCTTGATAATATGCAAATGACACCAAAAATCCATTGGAACACACAAATTAGATCACGTGTATCGCACAGTTATACATATATACAATTAAAAATAACACTGTCATTACTTTAGAGACCACATTTACTGATTATAACCGAAAAATAAAAAGTGTTCCATATCAAACGCGTGTTATTGAGTATTTTAAACCCTACTTATCCAGACCGACCGCAGCGCCCCAAGTGTTAGTTTGAGTTGCCAATAGCTTGAACCCCACCAGAGGAACCAGACATCACGTGCGCTCCGTCATACGTCTATGCAATCAACTTTTGCGCAGTTTCATTCAATTTCTGCTTTTCTAATTCTTCCAATAAACACTCTGCTAATGTATGTGCATCATGTTTCGAGGGAGAAAGGAAACTCCAAAACCGTTCTACTGGTTTGCCTCTTACTACGTAACGGTACACAACAGCCATCTGAAATATGTTTGAAATATCACTAGTTTCATCTGCTATAATGGCTAAAAATTCAGATTCCTTTATTTGCTTTGATATTTCTTCCTGGCAAACCTCCAAAATAATCTGTAAAAGTTCATTTTGGATTGTTTTGGACGTTCCTTTGAATATACACACATCAAAAAAAGTTTTGCATCACCTCGGTTCCCAGATCTCCGGCATATAGACGTTGACTGTGTATATTGTATCAAAGATACAGTCCCTTTGACTGTTCATAGATGCCACTAAAACTGCTCAAAGATGTAAACAACCATGCATGAGCAGGGCCTATTAGACGGAAGGGGTACGACAGCCGATCAGTTCCAGTCATTCCACCAGGACGAAGGTACGCTGCTCATGTTGTCTGTAGTTCTACCATGCCTAGAAGGTCAATACCGCAGTTCGATCGCGTCCGCATTGTTACTTTGTGTCAAGAAGGGCCCTCAACAAGGGAAGTTTCCAGGCGTCTCAGAGTGAACCAAAGCGATGTTGTTCGGACATGGAGGAGGTACAGAGATACAGGAACTGTCGATGACAGGCCTCGCTCAGGCCGCCCAAGGGCTACTACTGTAGTGGATGACCGCTACTTACGGATTGGCGCTCGGAGGAACCCTGACAGCAATGCCACCATGTTGAATAATGCGTTTCGTTCAGCCACAGGACGTCGTGTTTCAACTCAAACTGTGCGCAATAGGCTGCATGATGCGCAACTTCACTCCCGACGTCCATGGCGAGGTCCAGCTTTGCAACCCCGACACCATGCAGCGCGGTACAGATGGGCCCAACAACATGCTGAATGGACCCCACAGAATTGGCATCACGTTCTCTTCACCGATGAGTGTCGCATATGCCTTCAACCAGACAATCGTCGGAGACGTGTTTGGAGGCACCCTGGTCAGGCTGAACGTCTTAGACACACTGTCCAGCGAGTGCAGCAAGGTGGTGGTTCCCTGATGTTTTGGGGTGGCATTATGTGGGGCCGACGTACGCCACTGGTGGTCATGGAAGGCTCCGAAACGGCTTTACGATACCTGAATGACATCCTCCGACCCATAGTGCACCCATATCGGCAGAATATTGGAGAGGCATTTGTCTTCATGGACGACAATTCTCGACCTCATCGTGCACATCTTGTGAATGCGTTCCTTCAAGATAACGACATCGCTCGACTACAGTGGCCAGCATGTTCGCCAGACATGAACCCTATCGAACATGCCTGGGATATGTTGAAAAGGGCTGTTTATGGACGTCTTGACCCACCAACCACTCTGAGAGATTTACGCCGAATTGTCGTTGAGGAGTGGGACAATTTGGACCAACAGTGTCTTGATGAACTTGTGGATAGTATGCCACGACGAATACAGGCATGCATCAATGCAAGAGGACGTGCTACTGGGTATTAGAGGTAGTGGTGTGTACTGCAATCTGGACCACAAATGCTGAAAGTCTAGCTGTATGATGGTACAACATGCAATGTGTGGGTCTCATGAGCAATAAAACGAGCTGAAATGTTGTTTGTGTTGATCTCTATTCCCTTTGTATTTAAAGGTTCCGGAACTCTTGGAACCGAGGTGATGCAAAACTTTTTTTGATGTGTGTAGTTGCCCTTTCCAAATGACCTTTCAACACAGCATCCAACTCAGCGCTAAAATTAATTAGTCCTCTGAAAACACCTGGATTTGTTGATGTTTCACTTTCATCATGACCACGCAAGGCCAGCTCGAAAGAGCCACAGAAACGAATACAGTTTATTATAATATTTAACACATACCTTTTGTGCCTAACTTCTTCGTTATATTCCGCAATTTTCATTCTGTAGGCACTGTCTAAATGTGCAGCTACGTTAACAGTTCCAAAAAGCGTCAAATTCAAACAGTTTTGTATGTGAACAGCTGAAGATTCATGTTTCTTTATTTTAGTACTTATGTGATTAATATCCGTAACTCCTATTTTGGTCCACGCGGATTCTCCACCAAACAACAGACATGGGAAACAAAATACAGCGTTTTTAATATCGCATCCGCATAACCAATCATTATTGTCATAAATATCTCTTTTAAATACCCTCTTATACTGTCGTTTTTCAAGTTTTGATATTTTGGACAATACTTAAATCCGGCAATGGTCTACCGAGTGTTTTTACTGTAAGTTTATCCTCATCAGTAAGCAGAGAAAACTGTCTCACTAGTAAATTACTTACACTATTCATTTTCATTCACATTCCACAGTACATTTTAGTCCTTGAAAAATTAATGTTTGAAACTAAACATTTATCTACAATAATATACGACGCGCAGGTCGCCCACGGGCGTCAGCTAGAAAGACCTGCACTCGGCCCCTCCGGAGGTAACACGATCATCATCATCATACAATAATATACTAACTTACAAGATACGGTACACAGATGATAAATGTGTGTTGTATATCGGGAAGTGGCGCGAACCCATAGGCAAACTAAACTAAACGCCGAATTTCGCTAGGCTAGAAATTTGGTAGTGAACACAAAGGCCTACTCACAGTCAAGAGTCAACCAAATAATAATGCACAGTAGAGTATCTGCCAGGAACCAAAACACTCAATCAACTAAATACAGAACTATAATCGCAACTCAAAACATGCAAGAACAAGAGTGGTAAAATTAAACCGCTACAGTAAGACCTACAATACGTCGCAAAATAGTTCAGCCACTTATCAACTTATAGCAATGGTGGCGTCCTTAGACTCGCTTTACAGTACAATTGACAAAATTATTAAATGAAATTATGACGCGAAAACATCTAAAATAATTGAGAGTGACCCAAACCAATGTTTGCCTTTGAAATTCCGATATTGGTATTGTTGTGGGTGGTCTGAGTGGAGTAGCATACCCTAGTGGTGTGGAAAAGAGACTACCGTCACAGGATAAGAGAAAGGTGGGTGGGATGTTTCCATTTGCGCACAGTGGTGCAATCTAACGGGGCCATTTGGAATTGAGTATTGTCAGGAGGCTGGCAGCTACTTCGCAACTCCCTGTGACCAATCCTGGCCGGCATGCTATGTACAGGCTTGGCCTCGTCCAGCCTCGTCCCTGTACGCCGCGCTGTCTGCTTGGGAGTTGCCACAAGAGAGCTAACCCCCTGGAGTTTGATTTGAAGGCGGGAGCTTGCCGGTAGCTTTAAAAGGTGCAGTGTGAAGCATTAGGATAAATAATAACAAAAGATCGTTTAATTTGACAAATTTTCGAATACGTTAGATATAATAAACTAAAACATTAAGGGTAAAAAATGACGGAACTAGGTGTAAGATTAGTGGGAGTTGTGCAACACTGCAACCATGTCAAGAGCCGCCACTGCTTAATCTGAAAATAATACCAATTAAAGGGCTGATTTTATGTTTTACATTTTCTACATGATTTTCCCAGGTTAGTGTACTATCTAGTGTGATACCTAAGTATGTTGCCGATTTAACCCTTTCTATTTCTTTGTTGGCTATGTTGACTATGTTTGTGGTCTCAATCTTGTATGATGGTTTATAGAAGAATAAATATTTTGTTTTAGTGATATTGATAACCATTTTGTGTGCTCTCAACCAATCCACCAGCTTATTGAGATCATAATTAATATTTAGCATAATTTCCTGTTCAGATGTTCCCAGATAGAGTATAAAAATATCATCTGCAAATAGTTTAAGCTTGCCTTTCAATTCTAATAATACTATATCATTAATATAGGCCAAGAAAAGGATTGGTCCTACACAGAACCTTGAGGTACTCCTGTGTCAATTCTCATTTGAGATCCTTTTACATTATCGATTGCAACATATTGTTCCCTGTTAGTGAGGTAGTTCTTGAACCAATCATGTGCCACTCCTCTGATGCCTGCAAATTCTAGTTTATTAAGGAGAATCTTATGGTTAACCAGATCGAAGGCTTTTTGAAGGTCAATTAGTACACCAGCAGCTAGTTTGTTTTCATCTAATGCCTTTTCTACATCAGTTACTACTTCAAATATAGCACTATCAGCTCCTCTCTTTGGAATACACCCATATTGGCAGTTTGCAAAGTAATCATTTTTCATGAAGAAATTCATGTCTTCGTTTAACAACGCTTTCTAGAACCTTGCTGATGGCAGATATAATATTAATGGGTCTGTAATTTGATGGGTGGGTTTTGTCACCTTTTTTGTAGATCGGGACCACCCTCGAGACTTTACAGGCATCGGGGAATATACCAGTCATCAGTGAAAGATTTATTATTTTGACAAGATATGGTGTAAGGCCCTCAAGACACAATTGTAGCATGACATTAGTAGTGTTGTCCTCACTTATATTGTTTTTGTGTTTTAGGGAGTTTATAATTGATTGTATTTCATTAGCATCAGTAGGTAACATAAAGATTGTCTTAGTGCTAGTAGTATTTTTATAGCTTGTAATGTCCGAGGTAGAACCGTTTCCTTGATTTTCCCATATACTGTTAGCAATATTGACATAATATTTATTAATTTCATCACATATATTTTCCTTTTTTTCGACATTTGTGCCGTCGACTATAAGTTTGAGAATTTCATTTTTCCCCTTCTTTGGTCTATTTAACATCTCATTAACAACACTCCACACTTCCCTCTGATTATTTGCATTTTGAATTTTTTGGTCAAAGTAGTTTCTTTGTAGGTTTCTCTTAAGTTTTATAACTTGGTTGCTAATAATTTTATATTCTTCTAAAATTTCTGCAGATGGATTTTTAACTTTGGTTTTTGTATATATCTTATCTTTCCTGTGTATTAGTGCTAAAAGATCTTGTGTGATCCAGGGTTTTATTGGTGGGGCACTTGGCTCCTTATTCGTATATTTCGTAGTACAGGCTTCTATTCCTTTATTAATAAAATTACAGAATTTATTGTAGTAGTCATTGATGTTAGTTTCATTGCATACAAATTCTTGAGTTATTAAATATTTATTAAGTTTTTTGTAGTTTATTTTATCCTTTTCTATTGGACTATCATCACATATTGAGTTCCTGTTTATCTTTTTGTTTCTCATTTCACAGATGAGTAAATGGTGATCACTCAAATCATTATCAATATTATAGACATTACATATTTTGTCACAGTCGTTCACCAATACATGATCAATTAGAGTAGAGCTAGTTTGTGTTACACGAGTTGGATATTTTGTATTACATAAGACTAGATAAAATGTCACTAAAACAATTTAGTCCATATCTTCTTGTTCATTTCACACTTGCTGTCTTGTTGTCATTTTCAACATTCTTTGTTGACGAGGTTGAGTAGGGCAAATTGTTCATGGTGCCCATGCGTATCTACTTGCATTTGAACGGATCAGGAAAATATTCCCCAAAGAGCGGCCTTTTTTTTTTTTTTTTTTTTTTAGCGTATGGCTTTTATGCCGGGAGTGTCCGAGGACATGTTCGGCTCGCCAGTTTTGTAGCTGCTTCGAGACGGACACCCAATGGGTGAGCTACTAGTACCGTTGGGGAGGGAAGTTGGAATGTAAGGACGAGGAGTTGGAAGGTAGTGGCTGTGGCCTATAGTTAGGGACCAACCCCGGCATTTGCCTGGAAGGAAGATGGGAAACCACAGAAGACCATCTTCAAGGTTGCCGGCGGGGGGATTCGAACCTCCTCGCCTCCCGGATGTGAGCGACTGCCAGCAGTCATGCTGTAACGACCACGGCTAACTCACCCAGTGCCTGATGTAATAATAGACTACAATAGAAAAATGTGTGGGGTGGACAGAACTGATCACTATATTGCAGCCTATCAATTAATGAGACCATCACGCAAGTGGTACCGAATGTTTTGTTGGCTACTTGAAGTGTGTATAGTGAATTCATTCTTACTGTACACTATGGTGCAACGTAGTGGTGGTTAGAAACCCATGAGCCATAAGAAGTTTAGGAAGTGTTTGGTGGAGGCCCTAGTGGAAGAGAGGGTTAGTTATCGCAAGTCAATACGTACAAGCTCAGGACGTACTTCAGGTGGACCTTCTAGTGAGAGGCTCAATGGTGTGCCACATTTCATGGACCGATGCGGTGTCAAATCCCTCGCGTGTGTTGTATGCAGGGCCAAGGGTCAGCGAAAATGCACGGTATATTTTTATGAAACTTGTACCTCAAGGCCTTATTTGTACCCGGATAAGTGTTTCAAAGTGTACCACACGCAACAAGAGTTTTGAGGAACCTGTTCATCATGACTGCAATTTAGAGTGATATTTCTAAATGTTGTGAATAATGTAGCTTTATTTTATAAATCATGTATTTATGTATCATTCAATTTATCTTTTTTTTTTTCTTTTTAACAAAATCACTAAAACTCATTCAAAGTGTTTCCTTGTATATACATTTCCGAACAGTGAGATACCGCCTGTGGCAAGGCATAAGACCATGAACCCTGTTGCTCAAGACTGAATAGACAATGGGGGTTCGAATCCCACCGTCGGCCATCTTGAATTAGGTTTCCGTGGCTTCCAATTTTCAGCCCCGGCAAATGCTCGGATGATACCAACTAATAGGCCACGATTGCTTTATAACTCCTTGTTCAGTTTCACTTATTTTCATCCATTTCATCTTGCATTACCTACTCTTTGAGGTCTGTGTCAGGAAAGGTATCCAGCCGTTAAAACCATTCACCACATAATTATTCATCACATTCTAACCCCGAACCCGTAGAAATGCAATAGTAAGGAATAGACATACAGTGAGCAGCAAAATATGAGATCGTAAAGCACAGTGTCCCTTATGCCGTTCTTCAATTGACAAACAGACACTCCAAATTTAATATTGTCTTCAAACCTCTTCAATGATGGGTTTCCAATCCCTGAAAGGGTATGTAGATATTTTCCATCATATTTGCAAGATTTTAGTAACTTTTGAACAATTTGTATGGAATTTTTGATTTACAAAATTCTGTGCCGCCTAAAGCCATAAACTACTGCCACCGGCGAAGGGTTAACCTGCTACTCTCAATTCAGTCATTCAACTTTTCTACTCCAATGACCATCCTGACTTCGTCATTTCTCACTTTATCCCTTCGTAAAACTTCATTTAACTGGCCTGAAGTCAACTCTCCTCTCTTATCGTCACTGTCCAGGTTTCCGCTGCATAGATCAATAGAGGAGTATAGTACATCTTATACAACACTACTTTACATTTAACTATTAATAGGGGACCATTATTACGGGCTGTTTATTTTTCATATTTTACTAGTGTATATTACTATTACACTGCCGGCCAAAAACACCGGAACACTTACGAAAATTAAGTTGTCGAAAAGCTTTACATAATTACGTTCATTATAATTGTTTTCTTTTAAGTTTAAGGCAAAGGATCATGTTTTGTACATCTGGGAACAAGAATATGAAAATGTACGGTTTATGAAGGGATTCTGTCCTCTAGGGTGGAATTTGGAATTTTATGGCCGTATCTGCATTAATTGTACAGCTTCACGCTTTCACTATCACTGGGACGAGAGAATGGTGGTTTGTTGAGTCATTGTTGGGCTCTCATCTAATGACTTTTCATTCAGTACTTACTAGAGCATCAAGAAGTTTGCTTGCAGTAAAGATGACTGAAGACTGAATGTGCAAGGATGTGTCGTGACATTTTAGTGCAGTGATTTCGGTTTAAGCACAAAATATTGGAAATAAAGTAGTGACTTCTGTTCATGAAAATTTATTAAAAAACAAAGAACTTCATTTATACTCATCTGAAAGTAAACTTTTTAAAGTGGAAAATGATCTTTCTCTAAAAAGAAGTTGCTGTTTATCATCCTTGCATTTGTTTCAAAATAATGCAAGTAAAAATAATTGTGTGTTCATTCTTTGAAAATATCCAAATGTTACACTTTCTTTGGCTAGCAGTGTATAATAACTATATAAAGTCGCTTATAATGAGAGGTTTTAAAGAAAGTTTACATTTCCGCCTGAATCAATACTATAATGAAAAAATTATTAACAAAGTTGTTCTTGGAAACGGTACATGTTTCAGGGACTAATGAACATTTTTGTCCCCTTCGTCAGCCAAATATGAAGCATTAAATGAACAAAATTATTATAAAGCGTAGCACTAAACTATCAATGGTCACTTAACCTGATATGGTACACCATATATATAGGTTGTTGAAATAATTGAGGTACAGATCAAATTAATGTGGTTCTTGACGGTGTGACATATGCAAAGATAGTATCCGGAAAGTCCGAACAATATTCTGCAGAGGTTATTGAAGATGCATAAAGTAACCAGTTGTCGGTGTATTCATAGTCCTGTTTGAACCTTCAAACAGGACTATGAATGCTTCATATTTGGCTGATGAAGGGGACAAAAATTGTTCATTAGTGCCTGAAACATGTACTGTTTCCAAGAACAATTTTGTTAATAATTTTTTCATCAAAGTATTGATTCAGGCAGAAATATAAACTTCTTTTAAAACTGTATAAGCACATCAATATGGAACCATTACGAGTGATTTAAATCATAGAATATAATGAGCGGGTTGAACATTTCAAATTCTTAGGAGTCATGATTGATGAACAGAATCATACAGAAGTGGATATTAAAGTTAGAATACAGAATGCTAACACAGTGTACTACTCTCAGCAGTTTTTACTGGGATCCAAATTTTTGACGAGAAATACAAAACTGAAAATATACAATACTATCATTAGACCAGTTCTAACTTATGGTGCACAGTCATGGAGTTTAACAAAACAGGAAGAACACCAGTTGCAGGTTTTCGAAAATTAAGTGTAGAGGAAAATTTTTGGACCATTTTTTGACTCTGCATCTCAAAGCTGGAATAAAAGATCAAATAAATACATACACTCACTATCACAGCAAGCGCCAAGACTCGACATCATTAACTCCAGAAGACTTCAATGAGCTGGTCATTTACTAAGGATGGGAGATAATAGGATGGTCTTACAAATCTGAAAAGAACAACCAAGAGGAAAAAGGCCAGTAGGAAGACCACGAAGTTCCTGGAAAAATAAAATCTCCCAAACTTTGTAGACATCTGAATGTGGACAACTGGCAAGAACTTGCCCAAAACAGAGTTCAGTGGAGGCATTTTGTGAGATTGGCACAGGATCTTGTCCCATAGAAGCCTTCTGAGTGAGTGTGAGTGTATAATGAACAGTTACAAATAAACCAAACAAATTACTTGATCAAGGGCATAGATAAAAGCTTTTGCACAATGAAGAAATAACTCCTGATTGGAAAATTGTGAGGTGGAAGACTACTGTGACACTGTAGAGCAGAGGAGAGGAATCAGTTTTGTTGGATGATGTGAAGGCCAGGCTTGAAGCAGATAAGACTATTCTGGCTTCCAGATTTTAACTGAGAAAGAAATTGTCACCAGTTTAACTGAAGAAGCAGAATCGGAATCGAGGAAGAAGAGGTAGACACTACTCAGCCTACAATATGTTCAGTGAAGTGAGTGAGTTATTTATTATGTTGAACAATCTGCAAATGAAAATGTGTTTCCATATTATGAACACTCATGGCACTGCTTTAATTTATTAACTAAAGAAACAAGCAGGAAACAAACCTATCAGGTTTTTTTTTTCAAACCAGTGAATATGAGTAATCAGCATCATTCAACAAAACTGATTCTTCTCCTCTCTACAGTGCGTCACAGTAGTCTCCACCTAACGATTTTCCACATCAGGAGTTATTCTTAAAAGTTCTAAAGATTAATGCTGTGTATACATACTCATTTTATTCTATCCAACCTATGTCGAAAGCTAATTTTTAAATGACATTCTGTATAACATTTTTTTTTTTGGTTAACTATATTATTGTATTTTCATTGATGTACACCCTGCTGCATTACGCCCCTATAATTATTATAAAACTGACAACCATCAGCCCCTATTAGTCTGTTATAATAAGGTTTTACTGTAACTTAAGCCTTTCTTGACTTATAGCCACTACATCAGGTAATCAAAGGTATTTATGCTGAGAATCAGGTCGCTGTCAGTTAGTTCTTGGTTCAAAATAGTTACAGGAGTGAAGCAAGGTTATAATCTTCCACCATTATTGATCAGTTTGTACATGGACCATTAAAAGGCAAAGGGAAAAAAAATGGCAAAACATAATTTATAGAAATTAAGCAACTTCTTACAGCATTAAACTGAATCTTTATTTGGTACAAAAATGACACATAACACAATTCTGTTGTAATAACTCGTGTAAACTTACCTCATGAGACACCAGTACTCGATGCACAAAACCTTAATACTAGTACCTGCTAATTAACTGCCTTTATCTTTATTTTCTTTTTAAAATGATCTTCTCTACTTAGTCTATGTATTCGGAGATTGAATATTTACATTTATGTAGGTTAATTAATGTAACTGTAACAATTCCACTCTATCCTCTTTCCCTTAATTCTTAACTTCGATCATACCAGATTACATTTTAATATGCTCTAATATAGCTTATAGGAATTTTCAATAACATTCTAAAAAGTAATGATTCAACTTAGTGTCAGGAACATCCTAATCACTCACAAGCATTTACTATGACTGTACCCTGGACTGCACTGGGATAATATTACTGGTGCTTTTGATATCTCACTGTTTGAGTTCCAAACAGTAAAGGAGCATATATTGCAGTGAAGAGAATTATAGAAAAATATATGCAACTGGATTCACAGAAATTTAAATTATATAAGTTAAGATTGGTTTCACATGCACCAAGCTGAGAAACAGAGCTAGAAAGAGAAAGAAAACTAACTGCTTTCTTTAAATATTTGCTACCAATTATTTGCCAGTCAGTTCAACAGTAATTTGCAAGCACTTCCATCAAGGTTAAATCTTGTAAATATTTTCTACTATGGCAAGACACACAATAACCAGCATAGGATCAGGTTTATGGATTTAACATCGGGGGAGATATGATGACAGTGTCTCACTTAGGCCGGTACTACACTATCAAGGAAATTTGCCAAAGATCTTTTATAAAAGATATGAGCATCACGCTATTTTCGATAAAAGATTCAAACCAAAATGGCAGATTATAACAGCTGGAATATTAGATGCTCATATCAGAGTATGAAATGCATGAAATGTTACATAATAAATGGCATAAAATATGTCTTCTTAATTTTCCGGTTCCAGTGATCTGGGTCGGGGCATTAATCAAGGACCTCCATCCGAGGCCTCGACTCGCACACTATTTGTACAATGGGTTCACCACACCCAAAGGTAGGCAAGGAAATTGAAAGACTCGCTAGGCCTCGGATATCCTAATACCGTCAGGGTTGGAGGTGAATAAGTGTTGTCCAAGGGAGGCCAACAGGAAAGATAACTGAAAGGAGCCCAGCACAAGCAAGTGGAAGCAATGCCAGACTCAGCTGGGGTCCCGTGGTCGCCAAACCACGTCCCACGAGTTGTACGCCTCTGGGAGTGCATAAAATATGTAAAAACATAAATGAAAGATAGAAAGTGTAGGTAAAAATTGCAGAGGCTATAAGCGCTGTACATAAAGGATGCATATTTCAGGATATAAAAAAGAATTAAATACCGTAGTTAAATAGGTTGAAAACAGACGTGAATGGTAGTGTATTTTATGTTATAACTAGCATTACATGTCGGGGCTTTGCCCGCAAATATTGTTGTTACAACGAGCACACTTAGCAACGTCTCAATCATGAATGTTATGACTTATATATCATTTAATTTTGAATAATAATGATAATAATTTGGTAAAGACCATAAACAATCAGACAATAAAGAAAATATAACTCAACAATGGCATATAAATATCAAAATCTCATGAATATCATGTTGCATCGCATGTATAAAATTCGACTCAAAATCACAACACGGTTTCAGACCACAAACGTAATATAAAATAAATGAGACTGACTAAACACAAAATCCATTTACCTAAATTCCTATGAAAAAAGAAGTAGCCTGCAGATCATAAAATTACACAAATCAAAATCTTCTATGCCCACATTTTCCTCCTTTCACCTCATAATATACACCACATCGAAAAACCCTTAGACACGTGTCTGCTTATTTTTAATGATTAGTTTGAGTTTCAAGTATCAGGGAAGCATGATACAAGAAGATGGAAGAAACGACAGAGAAATAAATGAGCGGGGGAGGCCAGCAGAATTATTCAGGAAAACTGTTAGGAGCCTGGTATGGAGTAAGGATGTCCCTCAAAACAGCAAAAGGGTTATATATAGGACGTACAACGTTCCGATCCTGACGTATGCCTCAGAGACCTGGGTTATGAAAGGAAGGGAGTGAAGCAGAATATAGGCTAGTGAGATGAAATTCTTGAGATACAGTATTGGAGTGAGGAAGGTGGACAGGTTAAGAAATGAGAAGATCAGAGAATTAGCCAAGGAGGGAGCATTACAGGATAGGATAGAGGAATCAAGGCTAAAATGGTATGGGAATGTTAAGCGAATGGATGGAAGGAGGATACCCAGGAAGATACACAAGAGGAAACTGGAGGGATAAAGACCAAGAGGTAAGTGGCTGAAGGGTGTGGAGTACTGCATGCGAAAGAAAGGAGAAGACTGTACCAAGGTGGTGACGGAGAGATGATGGGAAGACAGAAGACGATGGAGAGGTTTATGTTCCAGACAGACCCGGCCAGTGGCTGGAAACTGTGCAAGATGATGATGATGATGAGTTTATATGCAGAGTGTCACATCCCCCAATGAAACCACTCTAGAGATATTCTTATTCAATGAAATGCAGGTTTAACCCCCTTAACACCCCTTTAGAACCTGAATATCCAAACATCCTTCCTTAGAGGACGTTTTTGACAAACAACGAACATATCCCAAAAATTTCATGTTTCTAACCTCAATAGTTTTGGAGGGGCGATGATGAGTGAGTCAGTCAGGACACTTTACCTTAGATAAGAGATATTCGTATTATAATACGTTAATTTCACTTATGGTATTACAAGTGAGTGTACATAAGAATATTATCTTTACCGGTACCTAATACATGTAACCAAACGCACTGACTGTCTAGTTGGCGGAATGAATAGCGTGCTCGACTCACGTGCGGCATGCCTACTCTTTTACTCTGTATGTTTCAATTTTCTTTGCTCGATCAGTGGTTGTTTGGAACGTCATCATCATTCATTTCTTCCAATAATTAAATATTAATGTAATTTTTCAAGTCCTCGTACTGCAGCTCGTTCACCAAGATTTTACTCGTATAAATATCTTCCTCGTCATGTGAGCGATCCACGGTTTAGTCTTTCAGTTTCTTTTATATACAGGTATTGCCACCACAGAATTTCAACTACCATAATGCAGTTAAGTAAAAAAGGAAACAAGGAACTGTCCTTCATCCATTTCGCTGAACTAAGATAAAAAATAAATAAAAATGTTCTGTAACGGTGTAATGATTGCTTTTGTAAAACTTCAGTTTTATAAAATACTTTATGAAATTTCTTTGGTTAATTTCTCTGATAGTGTAATACCGGCCTTAGTCATCACCGACTATTTGTGTACTAATGTGCTCTGGCTAAGTGATGCTGCAGCGGCTGCGACCAACTAAGGACAGTTTGCCTCAATTGCAACAACCGGGTATCTACAGAGTTCCCTGTACTTGTGGCAAGGTTTACATCGGGCAGACTTCGAGAACAATATGCACTCGCATTAAGGAACATAATAGATGTATCAGGCTCATTCAACCTGATAAATCAGCTGTTGCCGATCATGCATTAACACCTGGCCATGATGTCATGTTCCAAGGAGTGGATGTTCTTGCCCGTATAAAGCAATATCGTCCCAGAATCATCAGGGAGGCGGTTGAAATACGTAAACACCCAGATAATTTCAACCGCGACAACGGCTACAATCTCAGTGAATCCTGGCTACCTATTATCAGAACCCTGAGAAAGTAATTCACTGCTGCTTTCCGTTGTCCCTAACATGGGGCTATAATGGCGTCCATCTTTGGGCACCTTCTATATGTTCTTTGTTGCTTTCTCTTAGCAATCATTGTCGTATTCCAGATTTTTCCTGACGAAGAAAGGCATGGTTTCTTTCGAAACGCGTCGAGTTTTAATATAATAAACACGGCATAAGCCCAAAATTCAACATTATGAATAACCTTCTACTAATTACACCCGTGTGAAGATAAATTATATAGGTTAAGTTTAAACAACGCTCTTAGGTTCCTACGTTCGTCGCCAGGAGCCGACTGCAGTGGCGTCTAGTAGCCAAGTTCTGAACTAGTAGACGTTGATGGTGGCGCTTGGCAGCAAAAGTAGGAACTACTTGAAAAATTCAATGTCTGCAGTCCTTACTTGAATTAAAAACAGACAACACACACTAATAGAGTCATCACAATTAACAGCGATTATCAGACAGATTCTACACACACCCAAAGTACACGGGGTTACATGACCGCGTTGTCGCAGCCCCCAAACAAAGGAACCAACCAACCAAGAGTGATGCTGCCAGTGGGACTACCCCAAGTTGAACCGTTTACATTGCTGGCCATAAGGGTTGATGATGAATAAAGTGAAGATTCGTATTCAAGTGCATATTTGGAATGGCTCATCGATTCACTCAAAAATGGTATTTACACGTTTCCTGCGGAAAAACTCAGGTATTTGTTTCTGCATATACTATACTTTTGGTATAGTAAACTCATGTAGCCTACTGGCTCGGTGCAAATCTTCGAAATTGACACCACTTGAGTGACTTGCATGTCAATGATACCATTCCAGTACCTCTAACCAGAATTAAATTACTTGGCAGAGCCAGAAAACAAATCCAGGGTGACAGCAAACAATACTATTATAACACTAAAAGATGTAGTTTGGAATAATTGGATTTTTACTTTCTTCATATTTGAAATTTTAAAATTTAAATGCTATGTTTTTCACTTCCCTATTATCAATTGCCCCGTGTGATATCCACAACTTTAGTGACAGTGTCCTTGGATATACCATAGTTAGAGGTGTTAGTTTTTGTTAATTCGCGATAAAACAAAAAGTCATATTTAGAGGTTAGGATGTTTTATTTTCACGTATTCACATGTTTCGTGCCGCACAGGAGTGAAATTAAATCGCGAAACAACGCGAATTTTGTGAATAACACCACAAATACCGCAATCTGCGAAATAAAAACAAATTTTCATATTTTTTCCCCCACACCAATCCGAACATTTTTGTCCACAAGCCGATAATCGAATTTGGTTGGTGTTCAATTCGAGAGAATGATCGATTGTATAGTTTCGCGAGGGGTAATACTAAGATATACGTCATATTACGATATACTGTCGATATTCTCGTTACTCGTTGGATTTTAGCGCTGTGGTAAACAGCCGTTATATCGCGGCGTGAATAGTTTGGCCGACTACCTCCAAAAGGTTATGTGATAGTTGTTAATAATGTAAACTACGTTTGCCTCCTGTTACATCGGTAGCGAGTGTAAATTATAGTAGAGAATTCTATATAATTTAATAAAAAGTGCGCAAATTGTGAGTTATCATCGAAGCTAGTGTGTTATTTGCGTGAATCAGTTGGCGACCACGTGTTCGTCGTATTAGTTCCGAACTTAGCAGTACAGGAAGATGAGACGCGACGTAATTTAAATATTATGACACGAATTCAGAAATAAATTTTGCGTGTGGTTACGAATTTATACTGGCGTGTGACTACAGTCAACCGTGTTTGTTACTGGGCATCGCTCAGTTGAGTTTAAAAATGCCGAAGGTAGCTGTTTCTGCCACAGACAGACTTAAAGAATATAAGAATTTATAATTTCTTGTGGCATTCTTATGTGCAAATATTGTGATTGTCGGTTAGATTATCGCAGGAAAGATGCATTAGACAAACATTGCAAATCGGAGAAGCATTCAAAACGCCGAGAAAATTCGCGTCTTGAAGTTAGTGTTCCTAGAGTGGCCACCTTGAAAGAAACATTATCAAATGCTAGTCGTGTGAAGGATATGAAAGAAGAGTTTATTTTGGACACTACTTGTTGAATCGAACATGAAATCTACCCGACTTACTAATATTCGTCAAAACTGGCTTTATTAAACACAGACAAGGTAAATGATACAATATTATAACAGATCAAAACATTCACAGCCTTCTTTCTTTTGTTTACAGTTCATCTTCTCCTTGCCTGAAAAATCATAACAGAAAAAAAAAAGGAAAGGAATAACTCAAGAGTTAGTGAACGTCACATACCTCCCACCTTTTGATTTCAAACACAAAATCAAAACATAACTTATTTACAATTATTAAGTTTACACCATCACAATCTACACAAGCTACGACCTGTATCGAGCAGGCAGTTTCACTACACGTCCCCTTCTTGTTCTCATCACTTGTTGATCACTGGGGGCTTCACACTCGTCATCACTTGGTTCATCTTCACCCAAGGGAGCATCCTGCGAAGACGATATTTCCAGAGGGTATATCCGCTGGATTGGTCTGGTCATACTTCTCCCCGCTGCCTTGACACGAACCACCCTGACATTGTTGTCCTTGCCAGGCAACATTTCTGTGACCCTTCCCACTGGCCACTCCAACCTCTTCCTGTCATCTGACCCCACCAACACAACATCACCGATCTTCAATGTTCTATGGGGTTTCATGTCAGCATGCGACTGCACCAGGAGGCTCAGGTATTCATCCCGAAATCTTTTCCGCAAATCTTCACGCAAGTGGTGGAGATACTTGGCTCGCCTTCTGATGTCTGTTCCATCCAAGTGGTCAAGATCAGGAACTCCGGTGGAACGAATGTCTTGCAGGAACATGGCCGGTGTCAATGGCATCAAGTCATCTGGATCCTCCGAGAGATAGGTCAAGGGTCTGGAGTTGATCACGGCTTCAACATCGCAAAGAATGGTTGTAAGCTCCTCATACTTGAGACAAGCTTTCCCCAATGTTCTCCTCAACAGCTTCTTGACCATCTGCACCATCCTCTCCCACCATCCAGCAGTGGGTGGAATGAACTTCCACTGAATTCTCTTGATGGAAGACGTTCTTTCAATCTCAGCCCAGTCCAGTGAGGCAAAGGAATTATTAGCCCCAGTGAAATTCGTCCCATTGTCACTGTACAATATTCGGGGTCTGCCCCGCCTGGCGATGAATCTCCTCATTCCTTGGAGGAAGGCTTCTGTCGACAAACTTTGCACAAGTTCCAAATGAACAGCACGATAAACTGCACAGGTGAACAACAGGATCCAGGCTTTTTCACCATCTCTGAGGTGCAAAGGTCCCGCTAGGTCAACCCCACTCACTTCAAAAACCGATGCATCCCCCACTCTATCTCCTGGTAGAGGTACAGGACCAGTCTCAACTCTCTTTGCTTCAAATCTTCGACATCTGACACATTTGTTAACCACTCTCCTCACTGTCCTCCTCCCTCTTAGAATCCAATAGTCCTCCCTCAATTTTCCAAGTAACATTTGGACACCAGCATGAGAGTACTTAAGATGATAGTCTCTAATTAGGATCTCCACCAATTTATGATTTGACGGTAGCAGAATGGGATATCTGAAGTTCTCAACATCATCTCGCTGCACAATCTTTGTCTTCAACCTCAGAAGACCATCTGAACCAACAACTGTGCAGAATGATTTCAATCCTTTCTTGTCAGTCTCTTCCGTCACTCCCAGTTGAGCCAGGCGTAGTAACCTTCTTTCGGCCTCTTCGATTTCCAAAACAGAAAGTTCACCAGACACGCAACCTTCAAGTTTTGATGCTTTCCTGAAGAAGCGCAGTATCCAAGCCACAAGCCTCACAATCTGTGAAAACCTCGAAAAGCGTCTCAGGTACCAGGGGTCTTCCTCTTTGATTAAACTGGATAGTGTTGACGTCACCTTCCTTTTTTCTCGATCAACTTCTTCCTCATCGGCGACCACACCTGACATAGGCCAGTCCTTTTCTTCTGCTCTCAGCCAAGCTGGCCCCTCCCACCATCTGGAATTTATGAGGGATTCTGCAGAGCAACCTCGCGAAGGGAGGTCAGCTGGGTTACACTCGCCAGGTACGTGTCTCCAATCTTCTACGCTAGTCAGTGATCTTATTTCCTTGACTCGATTGTTGACGAACACGCCCCAGGGCTCGTTCTACTTTATCCATTGTAATGCAGTAGAGGAGTCAGTCCAATAGAATTCAGGAACTTGCAAATTTAGACTTTCTCTCACACAGGCAGTCAGACGACTGCCAATGCAACATGCCAGAAGTTCCAGTCTTGGCATCGAAATATCCTTCAAGGGTGTAACCCTTGCCTTGGCCATCACAAGTTGTATCGAAACAGATCCTAGTGTTCCGCTCCTTAAATAAACAGCAGCTGCATAGGCACTTCGACTGGCATCACAAAATGTATGAAGATTCCACAATTTTTCTGACCCGCCGTCAGCGAAATGTCTTGGTATCGTAACCTCTGAAAGTCGGGGAACTTCTGATTCCCACTTCTTGAACTTCCGCAGCACATCATCCGGTAATGGGTCATCCCAGCCCATCTTCAGGTTCCAGCTGCTCTGGATGAGAAGTTTTGGCAGTAAGGTAAAAGGACAAGTAAATCCTATAGGGTCAAAAACCCTCTGGGCGGCAGACAAAATTCTTCTACGAGTGATGTCACCAGATCCACTCTCAGATATATCACAAAAGATAACATCATTGTCTTTGTCCCACATCAAACCGAGAACAGAAGAAACTTGTTGACAACCACTCTCTCCATTCAGTGAGGTATGTTCCCATCCACGAAGTTCAAATTTCGCAGTCGACAACAGTTCTTTGGATTCAGTGATGAATTTATCCATTTCTTCTTCTGACCCAAGTGATGTGACACAATTGTCCACATAAAAGGAGCTCTGAAGTAATCTTGCTGTATTATGGAATTCAGGTGGGCTCCTCTCTAGATGAAGATCAAGTACGGCTGCCAGCAGGAAAGGACTGCAGTTGAGGCCAAATACTACCCGTTTATGTCTGAGAACTTGGAGTTCTCTCCTCTCAAAGTCCTCCCACCAAAGGAACCTCACATAATCCCTATCACAGGGAGCAATGGATATCTGGAGAAAAGCCTTCCTTATGTCGGCAATTACACCAATCTTCCCTGTGCGAAACCTATTCAAAATTGGGGGAATCTGTTCAAGCAGATTTGGTCCCTTCTTTAGACAGTCATTCAAGGACAGATTTCCTTTCCCCTTACATGAGGCGTCGAACACTGGCCTAACAGCTGTCGTGGAGTTTTCCTTGAACACACCTCGATGCGGTAAGTAGTGGCCTTTGTTATCTATTTCTTGAGAAGGCACCTCTTGGATCACGCCTTCCTTCTTCCATTCGTTAAATACATCATTGTAGTCCACATATCTGCCACTACGAATCAGTTTTATCGTTGTAGATGTACATCTCCTTTCAGCAATGTCACGATTCTCTGAAATGTCTTCAAATCTATCATTCCAGGGCATATGAACTTCATAACGCCCCTCCTCATTTATATGCACCGTCTCCTTGAAGTGTTCAAGTGTGGTCGCTTCTAATTCTTCTTTAGATTGTTTCTCAGCTGGATCCCTTATTCCTAGTGTGTCCAACTTCCAAAGATCAGTCACTGAAGAGTTCAAGGTCAACAATGAGATCGCGAGTGCACTAGAAGAGTTCGAAAACCTATCCGTTGATAGTCTCCCCATAATGACCCAACCAAGCCTAGTTTCGACAGCCACAGGTCCACAAGTCAGGTTTCGCACTCTTCCTGTTAGCAGAGGTCCACAGGTGTCGGCACCTAGTAGCAGTTCGATCTCTGGCCTGTCATCACCACAGTCAGAGATAAATATTTTATTTTCTCTAAGTTCTTTCATCCAAGGCCCCTTCTGAACTCGAGGGATTGTACCACAAATGATGGCTTGATCTAGAATTGGTACCTCACACGTGTATTTCCCATCCACACTTGCTAGTCTTAGTTGATAACTGGAGTGCACTTTCTTTGTTGTCTCAGTCCCTCCAAATAGAGCATGTGCCATTTTCTCAGAACCTGAGGGTTTCAGTCCTAAACCATCTGCGGTCTTCTTCAGCAAGTATGATCGTTGCGATCCAGTGTCTATTAGGGCTCTCACGATGCGCTCCTCTTCATTTCCTGTAATTCTAACCAACAGGGTTTGTAGAAGTACATCTTTGCTGCATTTCTGGTTACTCAATGTAGTGCTGGGGTCTGCCTTATCTGACTCTTCCTTTTGTTTCTCTTCACAAGTCTTCTGCTGGAGCTCAGGGCACATTAACACAATATGCCTTTTCCCACAGACATGACACATGACACTACATTTACAGGATTTTGCCTTGTGACCTCGTTTCAGGCATTGAAAGCAACATCCCGCTTTCATCAGAATTCTTCCTTTCAGTTAAGGTCATCTTTTGTGCTTTAAAGCATTCCTTGCTGTCATGAGGTTTGCTGCAGAACACACAATTAAGGCTTAGACTTCTTGAATCCCCGGACAGTAAGCTAGTGGCTGTTGGAATGTTCGTTGCATCTTCCAGTCTCTTCCTTGGTTTGTTCACCATCCGTTGTGAAGCCTGGAATCCCCCTTGAGCGAGAGTGATTCTCTGTTCTCCCTCTACTTCATTCTTCAAGAATAGAGACAACTGTTCAAGTTTCTCACAGTACACGTTTTCTACTGAATCGCTTAAGGGATGTTGGACAGAAGTTCTCAGCCAGACTCTCAGTAGTTCTTCTGGAAGAGATGACTCTACTAACGGGAACAAAAAAGCGGCATATCTGTCACTAGTCATCCCTAACGACTCAAGAGACCGGACGTGAGATTCTAAGCGGTCATATAACTGCAATGGAGCAAGTCTCTGCGATGAAGTGACATTCTGAATCACCAATCCTAGTAGTTCGTGCACATAAAATTCAACAAGTAATTCTTCCCTACCAAATCTACTTTCAAGACACTGCACTGCTTTCTCATAATTGTCCGCAGTTGGAGGGAAACTGTTCACTACATCCCTAGCTCTACTGCCCTCCGTGGTGGCCTGGAGTAAATACTGGAATTTATCTTCTCGTTCTATATCTGGATCATTATGAATGCGTTGAAACCGACTCCAAAAACCTAACCAGTCCTTAACCTCTCCCGAAAATTTCCGTAGTTCGATTTTCGGTAACTTCAATTTCTTCTTGCCAACACTATCACTCATAACGGTCATAGCTCCATTTTCTTCAGTCGCAAGAAGAGCAGCATTCACATAATCAGTCTTATAACGGGCCTCGTCAAGTTTATGTGGTAGTCTTGTACCTTCTCGTATTCAGTTGCGTATTCCGACTCGTCGTTGTTATCGAGAAGGAATTCCAATATTTTCTCATCCGCGTCTTTCATTTCCGTGCCAAGGCGTTCTAATTTCGTAAATAGCAATCTTACCTTGTCAGAATCTGCTTCAGCCATCAGTGTATCGTATGTCTTCGTGAACATGGCCCGTATCGGCTTTCTCGCTTTTACGAGTTTATCCATATTTAATCGTACTTACGGGTAAGTTCACATCAAAAATGTCCTGTCACGGTCGCCACTAATGTTGAATCGAACATGAAATCTACCCGACTTACTAATATTCGTCAAAACTGGCTTTATTAAACACAGACAAGGTAAATGATACAATATTATAACAGATCAAAACATTCACAGCCTTCTTTCTTTTGTTTACAGTTCATCTTCTCCTTGCCTGAAAATTCATAACAGAAAAAAAAAAAGGAAAGGAATAACTCAGAGTTAGTGAACGTCACACTACTACTGCGTTTGTGAAAGCTAATATACCAGTAGAGAAACTAGACAATCCTGCTATCCGTACTTGGTTTAATAAGTACGTTCGCGGAAGTGGAGATTTACCATCAGCAAATCAGATTCGTCAGAAATACATCCCCATGATTGGCGAAAGAAGGAGGGAAGAAATTAGGGAAGATATAAAAAACAAAGACGTGTTTCTGCTATGTGACGAAACAACTGACAAGAATGGTAGGTGTGTTTTCAACATTCTTTTTCGTCCATCAGTACCATCAACTGAAATGAACACCCATCTGGCTGCCTCTGTTGTTCTAGATTCTGCCAATAGCGTAAATTGCTCCAATGCGATATTAGACACCTTGAATTCCTATGAAATTGAATGGGAGCGTGTAGTGGCAGTAGTTACGGACTCAGCACGCTACATGACAAAATGTGTAACTACTCTTCAAGGATTGATTGAAGAATTGTCATGTCCAGTGCTGGGCTCATAAAGTCAATCTTATCGGCTGCGTATTTGAAAACGAGCTGGACGAATTGAACATGTCTATAGTAAAGACAAAGAATGCCTTTTTAAATACGCGAAAAAGAAAAAGCAATTACGTTGCATTTCTAAGGGAGAAATATGAAAACACAGAAAAAGAGAATGAAATTCTAGCTTTCCCAATGCCTGTATGTACAAGATGGAATTCATGGTTTAAGGCTGCAATGTATATGGCCACGCATGTGGAAGATCTGGTAGAATTTTTCAAAACATTGGAAGATTCAAATTCTGGGGTCAAATTTTTCCAACAAGCATCGACTTCAACAATACAATTTATACAATTACAAGCATTGTATGTTTCTGTTGTTGGTGCCTCTCTTATGGACTTGCTTAATTTCTTGGAAGGATCTAAGTACCCAACAATTCACTTACTGGCTGGGAAGCTAGATGACCTTGAGGTAAAGCTCAAGCTATTAGGCGATGGAGGAATGTTCAATCATACGATCCTCCAGAACTTGGAACAGCTTCCTCAAAAGATGCAGATAAAGGTTAAGTCCAAGCTTACGTGTGTTGCCCAGTCAGCTCTAGTGAAAGTCAGGACTTTAAGGACCACGGATCCAGCCAGGAAGACTGTAGAAGCCATCGGGTCATTGTTTGATCCTCGGCATGCACCTAAGAACGTATCTCCCACAGAACTGCTCCAATTTAAGAAGAATGCCCCATTTCTTACGAAGATGGAGTCTCAACAGTTTTTAGAGGCTCACAGCATTTACCTGACTGCAATCAAGAACCAACTGCGTCATGGAGATAATGTGAATGTTCCAGAGATCCTCATGGGATTAAGACCTGCTCACCGAGACTATGCAACAGCTGCATTAAAGTGTGTGTGGTATCCTTGTTCAAATGTGGATTCTGAAAGGTCATTTTCAAAATACAGTCTCATAGTAAGTGATAGAAGGCGAAAATTGACAGCTGCAAATGCTGAGACTTTAACCATGATCTACTTCCAGTGATTTCACCGCAGTATTTGGATAAAACTGAAAAAGGTATTCACTGAAATGTGTCTCGAGATGGTGAATGTAAAATAAAAATGTGACTTCCATATAAGTATTATCTCATTCTTCCATAGCCATGTTTAACGTTTTACCCTGCTGTTTTGTTTTTTACTTTGTTTTATTAATTGTTTATATTTTTAAATGCACTTATTGTACAAACCTTATCGCTTTCCAAATTTTAACATGTCATCCCCCGAAAAAATAATAAAAACACAAATCACCACCTTTTGAATTTTAAATCAACAAATCTTCAAAAAAATAACAACACTTTCTAACACCTCTAACCATAGTGTATATTCAACTGTAAACAGACTTTCCCACCAGTTGTATTGATTACCATGTCTCCACCACTGAGAAATAAATTTAATATCTTAAAACAAAAGTTTTGAATTTGTTAAATCAGAATTTTATTTTGTGATAAAGGTCAATGTTACCACCAAATATGTCGAAGTGGGGATAATTAATTGGACCTGTCACTCACTGCTGTAGTTTTATGATGCATTTTCCAACCCTGTCATATACCTTTTATTTCGTCCAGTGCTGTTATGTTTGCCTACTAGGGGTGTCATCATTCATTCATTTCCGTGTCCGGTCAACATTTCCAAAAAACTGCAGCTGCGATGGCCTTGTTACTTCCTCTAAATAACATCATCCATTGTGCATGGGTTGTCCAGGAGGGGGCAGAGAAGTAGGTGGCTTGGGTCTTGTTCAGCTCCGCATTCACAAGAGGTGTCTGTGTCTGCTGGAAGATCCCCATTTTTGCAGGTTGGTCTTGCATCGAGGGACACCCACTCTTAAGCGGTTGAGGGACCTCCACACAGGATAAGGTAGGTCGGTGCCAGGAGCCAGTTCTTTCTTTGGTGACATGTCTGTGGGCAGTGAGCTCCTCCATCTATTGAGAAGAGTTGTCTCTGGTGTTCTCTCCAGCGGCAGAGTCCTAGCAAGGAAACTCTTGCGGGATCTGAGGCGAGACCTAGCTGCCTGGTGCCCATATAGTGGATGTCGATGGTCATTCTCCTGCTTCGTTCTCTCGGCATCCGCAGCAGTGGCCCTCCGGATGTTGGGTGGGGCTATTCCAACAATAAGGTATAGTTTGGGCACTGGTATTGGTTTCAGGCATCCCAAGATTATCCGTGCAGTGTCGTTGACGGCAGTATCAACCTGCTTAGCATGTGCTGAGGTGTTCCAAACAGGAGATGGCACACTCAGCGGCTGACACAGGGCAAGTCCAGAACTCCTCAGGATGTGCATATTGGCTCCCCAGGTGCTGCCGATCAGCTTCTTGAGTATGCCATTGCGAGCACTACCTATTCTATCTGAATTCCCTCCTTCTCCCCCCCATATGGAGTTGAAAAAAAAAAAGTGCATTTTAGACAATATGTTGAAATTTTCAGGTTTCACTTGTGGTAGATATTTTTACAGGTTGTACAGAGATGATGTATAAAATACTTACACTGTTATTGTAGGTGCTTCTCCGAAATGTGTGTGCACAAACCATGTAAACTGTAAGGAACAGGCAAGACAATGTCTATGACTTAAAAGTATAGTATCCAGACTAATATAAGTACAGCTGAAGTGTCCGAGTGATCTGTGGATTAGAAAACAGTGCTATATTATTGGGATGCTTTTGTTTCATGAATGTAGGTATGTAGAAGCAGTTTGAAAGCATTTCAGTTGAAAGCCTCCATTTGTCACATTAACTGTTGTTATGCAAAATCAGCATTTCAAATTCAGGAAGTGGGGAGTGCTTGGAGGTAATGAATGATGCTTAAAATTACAACACTTACAGTTTGTACATTAAAATGGCGGTTTGTGTGGAAGTAATACATTTCTTTAACGCTACTTTCACTAGCAACCAATTTGATATTTGTTGCCTCATTTAGGGGCTTGGACATTGTGATAATCTGTCCCAGTACTTGGGTATGTGTTAGATTCGTCTAATAACCTGTGTTATAATAGTGTCTGTAATAATGTGTAGGATTGTGAAGGAGGCAGCTGTGGCTTTATATTAGGTACTATCCTGTTGCCAGAAGTATAAGGTGCGTTTAAAAAGTAATGAGCCGGAGGCTGTAATGCGCAAACCAGTGACGACATGGGCTAATCGTGACGTGTGTAACGAGGTGTGGTTCTGACCAGAGCATGGAAGGTCACAGCCCGTTGCTAGAGGGCACGCGTGAACGTCACGTGACGATACAAAGCGAGCAGCAGCATGCATCAATCGTCCAACGCTGCCAGTCGCATTGCAAATAGTGACATGGAGGCGTCAAACGAAGAGCAAAGAGGTGTTGTTCGGTTCCTGACAGCGAAAGGAGTAGGTGGAACGGACATTCATCGCCGAATGTCACAAGTGTACTGCGAACACTGCGTGTCCCTTGCAAGGGTCAAGGCGTGGCACAAGCGCTTCAGGGAAGGACGGGTGTCGTTAGCCGATGATGCCCGGTCTGGGGCACCCCCCTGCATTACCGATGACAACGTCCAGCTGGTTGATACACTCAATACCCGGACCGCCGAGTGACAGTGAACGCCATAGCCGCCGTGGTCGGATTGAGCGTCGGAAGTGTGCACACCATCATGAAGGAACGACTGCACTTGCGGAAAGTGTGTGCCCAATGGGTGCCCCACAGTCTTCAACCACACCGGGAAGCATGTCAAATGGCCTACTGTCTTGGTTGGACGATTGACGCATGCTGCTGCCCGCTTTGTATCGTCACATGACGTTCACGCATGCCCTCTAGCGACGGGCTGTGACCTTCCACGCTCTGGTCGGAACCACACCTCTTTACACACGCCACGATTAGCCCATGTCGTCACCAGTTTGCACATTACAGCCTACGGCTCGTTACTTTTTGAGCGCACCTTATAGAAGTGGGAAACCATGGAAAATCACATTTAGAATGACAAAGGTGGGAATCGAACCCACACTTTACTCAGTTATCCTGGTTATCAATATTGAGTTGACCATATTCCAGCTCTCAAATTAATTTCTTGGCAGAGATGAAAATTTAACCAAGTCTCTGGGATGGCAGCCAACAATGAAACCAATTTGTATTAGAATCCAAGTGCCAAGTCCAGTATATGTCAGTGGCAGAGTATTCACATGGAAAGGATAAGGTTGTAAATACAACTTTTGGCTTAAGTGTGAATTTTGAAGCCACAGTAAGAGTTATTACTAAGCTCCTATTGTTTCTCTAAATTGTTAATAAGACTACCTTATGTGATTTGTAAATATATTTGAAATATTTAATAATGATGATAGAGTGAGACAAGTCAGTCATCTGCCAATAACAAACAGTCATCATCATCATCATCATCATCTTCCTTCCAAGTATTGGGCCAAATGTCCCGTTACGGTCTTGCACTTTCCTAACAAACAGTATCAACAGATAATATAACCACTTATTGCAGCATACAATGGTGAAGGATGTCTTCTAACTTCTTGATTTACTTTTTACACGAGATAAATCTTGAGATGACTCTGACAATCTTCGTTGCTTAGAATGTGGAAGATGACCAGATTCTGCAGGTCGTTTCCTAGACCTTTTGTTGCTATCATCACTTGATGTGGCCTAAAAGAAAGAATTTTTAAAAATATTGGGTTAACTAATTTAATACTATAGTTAACAATAAGGACTCATAGCACCCAACAAGAAATTCTAATGAAATGATGGCCAACTGTAAATTATGATCTTGAAATGCTATTGTATGTATTGGTGTAGTCTAGGAAGCCATGTGCTTTTGTTGTAGTAGTAATAATGCTGAACACTGAGCACAGTATTTATCTACCTGTAGTTAGGTAGGTCATTTTTGTGTCACATGTAAATAGCATGTTCTTTGAAATGTTGAAAATGTAGTAAGCAAATGTTTGTAATGATGAGAGCAAGGTTAGCCAGCGATATTAGAGTGTTGGAAGTTAGCAAGGCAGTGGGAGCAGCACTGATGGCTGTGAACTCGCAGGTGTTTATAATGAAACCAATTTGTGGAGGTTATAAGGATTTTCAATGTAAAAGTTATTATACAATATGGAAATGTTACTGTATATATTACAGGCTTTCGAGATGACGAAGAATGATAGCTAAAAAAGCCACGTGTGTTTGGAGTAGTATTAATATGTTTATGTTGGGCAATTTTGATGTTACTAAGTTTGTAATTTTTCACTTTACTATTACTCAGATGTTGGTTCTTATTTAGATATTTTTGCTCTTCTTTTTGTTTTAGGAGTGCAAGGACTGCTTGTGGGTGTCATTGTGGGTTTAGTAGTGTACTGCAGATATTGCATTATACAGTATATTTGGATCTAATGATGCTCGCTTGATGAGCAAAACATGTCATTCCATAGTTTTCTCCCTCTTAAGCAGTCCAAAACAAATACTGTATGTATATATTCATGTATTTCTTTTCATGTTATTTTTCACATGTCCCAGTAATTGGGGTTATATTGTGTTGACTGACTGAAAAGTTGCATTATCAATTGGTACTTGTGTTTATAACTATAAAAGTACAGCTTGATGTAAACATGAAAATAATTTTTTAAGAGACTACATTTCAGTTTTAATTCTGAAGCTGTAGATCATTTTAAACTCTGTTCAATCTGGAATATTCGAAGCTTATGAGATGTTAATTAACAAATAAATCTACGGCTTATGTAAAACCACCACCAAAATACTGTAAATATGCCCTAGTCAAATTCATTTGGAACTGAAATTCTACATTCATTCTGTAAGGCAATGAAAATCTTTTCAATTATGGATACTGATCTTGCAAAAAGAAAAAAAAAAAGGAGATGTACATCTCCTCCCCTTGTCTTAGTATACTTCCAAGCAGACTTACCGAATCAGAGGATGAATTACTACTTCTGCTCCGTCTCTTTTTCTTCCCTTTTTTCTTCTTTGACTCCTTGTCCTTCTTGTGCTGAAACATACAGATGTTATATGATTACACACACATATATCCAGGGAGTTTTAAGAGGAAATATCAATACAGGTTGGATGGTCATTTTGGAAGAAGAGACAATTCTTAAACATACTGTACATTTGATTCTAAATGTCTGGGGAACAGAAAGAGATTAAATAGTGGGCTTTATTCCATCATCGTCATCATCATCAGTCTTTTGTTAGATTTGATTTTTTATAATCAACAGTGATAATATCTCAAAAGCAGATAATATAACAAAGGATTAGTTAGCTAGCTAAAATCTTTATTTTTATTTCAAATACATCATTTAGTCTAAGGGCTGCCACAAGATCAAAATGTATTCCACAATATTCTTGTTTGTTTTATTTCTTAACATGATATGAAAAACAATAGGAATGTGTCTTTTGCAGGGTTTTGCTTAGGTGCACAAGCTTCATCAGCGGGCTCTTGGTGAACGTGACCGGACTACCGTAGGGGTAATGAATGGTGCACTACATCCCCTTATATACTACTCAGCAAAACTTAAGAACAAGATAGATAAAGTAATATAATAACTACTCGGTGGAAATGAATGAAAGTGAGGGAGCACATTGCCAGAGGTCTTCCACTCATGCACAGAAAGCTGTACGTCACTATAGTGCCAAATTGGTCTGGCCCCACAACACGAGACAGTTGAAGGAACAGGACAAGACAGTGTGTGTCAATCAGCAATCTGTTATGGTGCACTGTGGTGGAGTTCTTCATTACAACATGGCCTAGAGACAACATTTGGATGACTTCACACGGGCAAGGATCATCGGGAAACTGGAAGAATAGTGTTCACTAATCCACTTATTCAAAGTTTTAGCATGGTTTACTGCTTCAATAGAAGTATGCATTTGCATACAATTCTCATCTCTAGTTATATATAATTATTCATCATTGATGACAGGACAGAAGTGTGTTCAACATCCTCACCCATCAACTTTCTCTTATAGCAAACAAGCTGTAGGATTTGCAAACCACCACCTTGGCAAAGTCTTCAGACGTAATTTCCTTAGAGTATTTACCATATTTTCTAGACTGCACACCTTTTTAAAAAGAAATTTACTTTAAAAAAAAAAGAAAAGAAAAAGAAGAAGAAAAATGGGGTGTGCATTTATATTGAATTTCAATCGAAGGTATGCTTGAACTGATGTTATTAGACTTGTGATTCACTTCTGATACCTTGCACCCTCAATGAAGTATATAATGCAAGTAGTATGGTGTCGTGGGCGAGTGCCTTTACATCGTAAATGGTTAAAGCGTGGCCTAGCACTCGGGGATAGATGTAGATCATTTCTAAAGCACTACTGGTTGATGAATGGCCTAACATTCAGAGATAGGTGTAGACGATTGGCACAGCACCACTGTTCAGCACGTGGCTTGATATGCAGAGGCTATGGATATATAAGTGGAGTTTCATTGACTTAGTTTCCTTTCTTACAATGAACAGCTTGTATTGTTTCTGAGGCTACATGCATCACAAAAGCAAACAAATCTATTGACTTAGGAACAATCAACTCCATAGAGCTACTTTCAAAAAATGGTGATAGTGGTAGTTTTATTAAATTGTTTCATAGTATTAGATTGCAATGGACGTTTTTGTCCATAACATGACCTCATTTGTGGACACCTATATATCCTTCTTTTAGTTAGGATCATTTGTTGTCATACATTTTTCTCTTATCCCATAGTACTTTTCCTTGCAGAAATGGGATACACATCTTATATAATGATGTGGGGTATATGGGTAAATATTGTAATACTCAATGCTGTACACTGTTCATATTAGCACCATTGCATTTACTAAATTATACACTAAAAAAACTCGGTTACAGAGAGTGCATACCCCTGTATACAAGGAGTAGGTTCACTGCTTCCTCATGCATGAAGGATGTCCAGTGTTTCAGCGAAGCCACACGGAGGCAAAACAACAATTTTGACAGCTTTCTTTAAAGCAACTGCAAGTATATATCCACTGGTAAATTATTTTATTTGGGCTTATTTTGACCATTACTTCACAGGTAGAAAATTTGAAGTGAGATTGACTTGTCAGGGATGACTAAAAGTGAAAGGAAGCATGTAGTTTATGTGAACTTGGAAGTCACAACCATAAGCCATCGGAACTCCTCACATTGTATCCGAACCACCATACGTTACATTTCACCTTCAAAATCCCATATGGTGAAGAATGGCAAGTACATGGGTTGTTTTTTTAGTTTTGGCACCTTAGTTATAACTGGATTAATAACTCACTTAGATGGTTCCAAGTTTCACAGGCCCTCGATGTAGTCCCCACCGTTGCGGAAGTCGTTGGTTCCCGTTGGCACTGCCCAATCTATTGATGGTACGAAGAGAGCGCTCGGCAGCCTGCTTAACGTCTTCAATGGTACGGAAGCGCTCCCCACGCATTGTCATCTTCATCTTCGGGATGAGGTCATAGTCGCAGGGACTGATGTCGGGAGAATATGGGGGGTGATAGAGGACCTCCCAGCCCCAGCGATCCAACAATGCCGACACAACGCCTGATGTGTGTGCCCTAGCATTGTCATGCAGAACGATGGGCGGTGTAACTATGTGGTGGCGCCGTTTCCTTCTCAGAGCTCCTCGGAGATGGTCTTGCAGAAACGAACAATAGTACGCCGCATTAACGGTTTGCCCTCGGGGAACAGTATGGTGAATGATCACGCCATCCCAATCATAGGCAAGAATCAACATTACCTTCACATTGGTGGGGGTTGGTCGAACTGTTTGTTTCCGTGGTGATCCATGGTGCCACCACTCGTTCGATTGGCGTTTTAACTGTGGCTCACAAGATCTGGCCCACGTCTCGTCAATGGTTATGATACGCCATAAGAAGGCCTCTCCTTCGCGCTCATAACGCTGCAAGTGCATACGACAAGCGTCATATCGCAGCCATTTGTGCATGTCGGTTAAGTCATGCGGATCCCATTTGGACGCAATCTTCTCATTTTCAGTAAGTCCTTCGGGATGTGGATGAGAGTTGAATGTGCCAGTCCGGTATCTTGCTCTAATTGACGAATCGTTACGTTCCGATCCACCTCTCCTAAAGCAGACACCATCTGTACACTGTCATCACTTACTGGTGGGTGACCAGATCGAGGCATGTGCTCCACTCGTTCGCGCCCATCTCGAAAGGCTGCAACCCATCTTGCTACCGTTCTGAACGGTAACGCAGCTGCTCCGCACGCTCCTGCAATCCTCGGTGACACTGTTTAGCACTGCGACCCCTAGCACACTGAATTTTTATCCACGTTCTCTGCTCCTGATTGGAAAACATTGCGACTGTCTTTAGTGAGCGCTGCGCACGAGCGGTGGTGAGGATGGGTGAGGTCATGTGCTCTGAGGGAGGGGATGCAGGGCAGCAACCGTCGGTAAAAGTGGCAGCGCCCAACATTGTTGCAACTTGGCACTGAAGCATTGGTGCCAAAACTAAAAAACCAACCCATGTATCTTGACTGCTATGTCACCATACCTCCTCAATTTCCTTGTTAGTACATACCTTTGTTTTTGTATAGCTACATACTGAAACATGTAATGCATTTTAAGTCAATTATAATAATTAGTAATGACTTGGCTGTGCTTTCATTAAACATTTTTACTGAAAATTGGATAATTAAAGCCACTTTGCAGTCTAAAAATAACTTTCTTGTGACCAAGAGCAACTAAACCACTAAGTATAATTAAACACTACAAGTAAACTATAACCTTTCTCTTTTTCTTCTTCTTTTTCTCCTTTTTAGGCTTCACTTCTTCTGTGGCAACCAGTTGCTGAACTTGGGCTGTATCTACAGCATTATCCTCTTCCTCTTCTTCGGGTAACAGCTCATATTTCTTTCCGTCAGGAGACTAAAAATAAAAGCACATGAGAATACATTTTAATGGCATGAAATGAAAAGGGATGTTAGGTCATATTAAGGTATTGTGTAGTTGCAGAGTCCCTAGTGATTTAAAGAAAATGGATGGTGTAATCAGAGAAATGATGAGGTTCTTCAGCTCACAAGATCTCAAATAATAGATACAACTTGAAGTGATGGAAGCCATTTTTTCAGTGTTGCCTAATTCTATTAAAGAAAGCTTTCCAGTAGGTCAACACAAATTGTGCCCAATAACATTAGGTGGGAAACAAGTATTTACATACCCAAACCTGAAAGAAACAAGATATTATCACAAACTAACACGCTTTTATGTACAAAATTTGGTACTGAATTTGATCCAACATGAAATGAAATTCAACAATGAAATAGTCTAGTTTTCACAAAATTCACCACCATTGAACTTAAGACTATACACATGATAAGAGCTTCAACAGATGCATTTTCAGGAGGTGGGTACTGAAACATAGAAATTCCTACTATCGTGAATACCCATGCCAATCAAAACATCATGATTAATACTCCTGCTAATTTGTCAAAACAGTTGATGGACCATACTCACAAAGCTGAATGATAAGCTGGAGCAGAACAGATTGAGATGGTATGGACAAGTGAAAAGTATGAATGAAGGAATGCCAAAACAAGTGATGAAAAGATGGATGACTGGAAAGAGAGGACGAGGAAGACCTAGAGTACGGTAGATGGATTAGGTGAAGGACAGTGTGAGATAACGAAACCTGG
Organism: Meconema thalassinum; assembly: GCA_946902985.2. Lineage (NCBI taxonomy): Eukaryota > Metazoa > Arthropoda > Insecta > Orthoptera > Tettigoniidae > Meconema > Meconema thalassinum. Next base: position 219,109,391 of record OX336390.1, on the reverse strand, counting down.
AGTGGAATTCAGTGATTGAGGAAGGGTGGTGAACAGAGTTAAGTGGAGGGGTGTCATATTTGTTCCAACCCAGCTTAGGCCGGAAATTTATGATGGCGACTCCTAAATAAGATCATAGGGATCGTCAGTGTTGTGACTACATATCAAGGCTGGCAGGTAACTATATATCACGATTATCTACTCGCCACCACCGAATCATGTGTTAACCAGGTGCTAGCATTGCAATTCAGTGAATTTATCAGTAAATCTACCAATTTTAAAATTAGCCTGTATTTTCTCAATCATTTAAATTGGGTTTTAGTTCCGTTATCAAACCCCTTAAAGGAAAAAAATAAATACCCTTCTTTTTATTAATTTCAGTATGTGTAAATTCAGCTACCTTCCAATGAATTTGATAATTTTTCATAAATTTGAGTTAGCAACAGTACCCAGTACGATATTGACGTTGATATGAGCAAACAGCCCACAGGTGATTGTTGTTGAAGTTGTTGGTTAGGTTAGGTGTTCTTTCTGAACAAGTTGGTTGTGCATTTAAATGTACATTAAACTTGATGTTAATGCTGATATAATCAGATGGAAAAGGCAAAATGATGATTTATTGATGCTTATGGTCTTTACTTCAGAATAAATAGCATGTTTTGTATTTTAAATCCACATGTTTTCAAAAAACAAAACAATTATTAAACACTTTTTTTTAATGAATTGGCTGCATTTTTATTTATACATTTTTTAAATGGAAAACTTGGTCATGATAGACATCATTCCTGTGAACAGTAGTTCAATCAGTGTTTAGTTGAATAACCAGATATTGCTTTTTGTGCTTAATTTTTATTTGAGGTAGAGCCCGACACACCAGTCTCTGCTACGATGCAGTACATCATTTTAGTTCCTGCACGCCTCCTCTGAAATAGCAACATGTCCTGCCTCCCCGAATCCCGATGTAGCAACATAATGCTAATGCAATGGAGGAAGAGCTTAGCTCTCCCGCCTCATCGTTGTGTAAAGACTTGACAACATTGCATTGGCTTGTGTACTCTGCAGCAGCTAGGAACAAGTGATTAATGATGGACAAGTAGTGTCCATTTGAAATAATTTCAAAATAACATAAAAAGTAAACTACTGGACATATAAAATTGTGATTAATCCCTATATATACTGTATTATAAAATGACATAAAAACGACTATGATAGCCTGATTCCTTATTGACGTATTAATTATAATAAACTATTTATTATCTTAAGTCAATATATGTTATACATTAAAACCGTACCGGTTTCAGTCACACTGTGACCTTCCTCAGCATAGTATACAGGGTGGGCGAAAAGTCCCTACTCACTGCTGAAAAATTTTACCAGCGTATTACAAATTCATGAGCGAGTGATGGTTGGGAGTACTACAGGTGGAGGGGGGTAGACATTTACAGCCAAGCTCAAGCTGCACAGTTTGCCAATTGGAGCAACAGGATGGCAAATACAAGAGTGTGTTCACTATTGAGGAGTGTCTGGTGGCTTGTGTTTGGGTTCACGAAAGTCCAAGAAGTAGAAAAACTATGGATGAATTTATGGAAGACTTTGTTGTGTGTTTTGGAAAACAGTCACCAAATCGAAATACTTTATTAACATGGGCAAACAAAGCTTCTGCAACGGGAGGCCAAAGACTTGTTTCGAGACTTATTCTGCAGTGGAGGAGTCAATTCAGCGATAGCCAATGGAATCAACACGTAAACGTTCAGCAGAATTAGACATTCCAAAGTCGACAATGAGAGACCATATTCGAAAGGACTTAAAAATGAAATGTTTCTGTCCGGTGTCAGTTAATGAGTTAAGTGATGGCGATGTGGAAAAACGTGTCGAAACATGCCAATTGATACTCCAGCGTTTTCGTACAGAAACAGCTAAATCTAACGTCTTGTTCTCTGATGAATGTGCAATTTACCTAAGCTGCCGTAATCGAAATGTCTATTTCTGGGCAAAAGAAAATCCACACTTTTATAAAGAAATCACGAACAATCCACCACATGTGATGATTTGTGCAAGAGTTACTGGTAAACATATGTTTGGCTTGTATTTTTTGATGGGTCTGTAAATCAAGAAACTTATCTGAGGATGTTGAACGAGTGGTTGTTCACAGAACTGAGAGCCCGAGGATTAATGGAAACCGTTACGTTTCAACAGGATGGTGCTACACCACATTTTGCATTGTCAGTTCGAAGGTGCCTTAATCAAGTTTTTCCAAACCGCTGGATTGGTCGAGGATCAGATAATGCCTTGGCCTCCAAGAAGCCCTGACCTCACCATACTCTGGGGTATTATTAAAGAAGAGGTGCGGAAACATCGGTACACCACAAATGATCACCTGAAGGAAGCAGTTGTTGCTGCCTTCACAACAGACACACCAGATTTATTGAAGAGGATGAATGAACGAACATGACACTGTATCCAACTGTGCGCTGATACTGATGGGATGCACACATATGTTTTGTATCCCTAATCATGTAAGCATTGTGTAGATTTATTATTTACCCTGCCAGTGGGTAGGGACTTTTCGCCCACACTGTACAACATATATTAACTTAAGGTAATACATAGTTTATTACTGTATTAGAATTGTGAAAGTTTGTGAGTGTGTGTGTTTGTTACCTCTTCACACTGAAACGTTTTGCTTAGGCTGGGATGACAAGTGAAACGGTATTTACTTTGCTCCACGTTGAGCGTACAAATGATACGTTTTGCTAGCCCACACTGTTGGGTGATAAATGTAACTGTTTACCTTTGCCTAAGCTATGTTGTTTTAATGGGCGCCAAGACCTCAATGCAATGTTGAAATCTAAATTTGTATTTAACAACGTCTAGCTCTGGCAGAACACCTTCAAGACTCTATTCACTCAGATCGTGGTATGATTTGATCATTAACCCAACAAACAATTGTATCAGGAGAAGGAATTGGTCTATATCTAATGCTACCTACTGAAAGCAAAGATTGCATTGTAAAAGAAATGAATTTATTATATAAAACAAGTATAGCAAAATTAATAATAATAATAAGTACAAAATTTAAATTGGAGCGTTGTGATTTGAATATTACCGATAGAAAATTACGTGAAATCGGAGTCTGATAAATTGATTTTACTCTTATTTCCAAGCTATGAAGTTACTGAAATATGAAATGTAAAACAAAGAAAAATGAGAGATTGTGTATTTCTGCGTCATTTGCGCTTACCATTGGAAATTGCCAAGGCATTTCCCTCGTACTTGCTGATGCCGTGAGCTTCCCACAGTCTCCTGGACGTCGTCATCTCCGTCGGAATTTGATGATATTCTGGTAGATTAGATAATTCTATGGTCCGTACCTCGGACCCAAACACTCGTACAACCGCACTGGTTAAGTTTTGCAAAAGTTAGTCTTCAACTCCACTGAACATCGGAGCGACACGCACTTCCAACCGTACTCCGCAAGTTCTACACAGATAGTCCACGTTTCACGGCCCGTCGAACGATATATGCACCTGTTGGCTCCCCCACCATGGTACCGACATCTAGCTTACGTCGTCCTCACTGATTGGCTGAGCACGCCGCCAGTTCCCCTCCTCTGCCTCATTACACTCGGCGCGCGAGAGGGAGAAGTCGATTTCCGTTCCAACAATTCGTCTTTTCTAGACCTTGCGACCCAGCCTTGCGTAATACTTCTCGACAGGAATCAGCTTGTATTCGAATTCCCAGTGAGTCATGTCTCTCAAATACCCTAACTGACAAAACTCCGTAAAATTCCGTAATCACCTAATTTTCTATAATATTGTCGTTCGTAATAATTTGCTTGATAGCGTTTTCTAAGACATAGAAAACCTATCTGAATGTTAATAATTTTTATAAAATGCTCCGAAAATACCTTAATAATAATTATAATAAATTAATAATAATAATAAATTACCATGAAAAATTCTCTTGGCTGAACAATTTGCCGCGTAAATAAATATAGAATGGCTTCCTACTGACTTATGCCAGTTGCATAAAACCCCTCGAAAAACACGTTACATATTCGCCTCGGATCATCGGATGATTTACCGTGACGACGGTCCATTATCCGATTATCCCAGACACGTTAATAAACCCCATCCAAAATACATATTACATAAATGAAATCTCCCTAAATTACAGATATATACACTCATAATTTTTCTTCATGCACTTTGCGTCAAAGTTTGTCGTCACTATGGATTGCACTTTGCAACCAGTCCAATGTTTCTCATATAAAATAGTGTTCCACGGATATTTCCGCCTCTCAAATTTCTCTATGTTGGAGAAATAGACATAATTAATGTGTGAGCACTATGTATTTATGATGTCATATCACACGCATTGAAGGTGTTCTGATATATTTATATCACCATAGAACTCCCTAATTTCACTGGAGGTTCCTTCCTTATGGTGAAATTTAATCTCACTTATCACTGAGCACACGATCACACTATTGTGGCAGCGCCTCGTGACCATAATACTTAATCTCTCTTTAAAGTAGATTAAATTAAGATTGACTTCTGAAAAAAAAATAGTAAGTGCGCATTACATATAACACCAAATATTTCTGTGCCGTAATCGCCCTGTCTTGTTAAGTTCCCGTAGACCATATTCTACTTAATACTAGTTCTCAACACTGACCATTTCTCCTCACACAAATAATACCTTTGTACAAATTACCTTAAATTACACACTTACAAATCTTACATGGCGAGGCCGTAAACAGAAATCACGTGTGCTGATATGTATGAGTTTCATGAAGGACTGTCTCGCATTCTGATGGCCCATCTTTTATCTCGTGGACGCCTTAAGCTAACAAGCCCTATACAAGCGCTCCCCCATCTCTTGGAGATAAATGGGAACCCATCAGCGCTGCCAAAAATGGCCTTGGTGCATCGAGACAATTTAGTGCTCAACAGCATCCGACAATCCCGTCATATTTCCCTGTACCTTAAAAACTCTCATTTACTTACATACTACCCCCCTGTGCGACTTCTGATACGCCTGCCTTGAAGACCAGCTCCTCCCACGCACCAAATACCACACTTACTCATTTGATAGGCTGGCTCGCCAGCTAAACACACTCACTTTATGACACATATTTTCGTAGACTATGTATATTATACGTCCCTTATAATCTGTTTCCCTCACTATTCTCCAGCACATATGCTGTTTTCCCAATACGTTTGGAAACTATAAATGTTTCTGCGTCACCTGCTTCCAGCCTTGCAAGTGGCTCCCTTAAATGAACGTCATCACGTTGCTCTGCCTACCTATTTCTCAGTGTCTGTAACGATGCCCTGTTGCTACTGTCCACACATGCTAACACTACCTTCCTATGGTGTCACACCTCTACTCGACACTCTATGACCTAAAAATGTCACTTCTGACTGACAGAATGACGACTTAGACAGCTTCAAAGTGAACCCTGCCTGATCTAACTTCTGAAAAACTATACTTAAATGACATAGATGCTCCTCAAAACTGCGTGAACTAATTACCATATCATCAATGTAAATGGTTACAAACTCTCCTGTGTCATCCCCTAATGCGATGTTTAAAGCCCTAATTAAAGCTGCTGAACTACTCTTTAACCCATAAGGTGTTCTACAAAATTGATAAAGGTTATATTTATGACTAAAAGCTGTAAATGGTCTATCTTCGTACATAAGTGGCACTTGCCAAAAACTGGAACTCAAATCTACACAAGTGAAATACTTCTTCCCCTCAAATGTTTGCATTAATTCTTCTATTGACATAGATTTCAGCTGATCTGAACTAATTCTACTGTTAACCAAACGAGCGTCTAAACAAATACGAACAGTGCCGTCGGTCTTGGGTACCGTTATCAAAGAATTAACATACGGACTGTTAGAGTGCTCAATAATCCCATCTTCAAGCATCTGATTAATTTGTGCCTCAACTGCACTCTGATAAGCGAAAGGTACAGGATATCTATGTCCTGTGAATACTGACCTATCAATAACGTTCAATGAATGGGTATAGCAATTGGCCATACCAATGCGATCCTCAAACACTCTCCTATTACACCATAACACATCATAGAGCCGAACACACTGTTCATCCTCTATATTTCCCTGAAATGCAGCCTCACGTAACGAGTCCTCTAGACTTCCGTTCGTAATCACACTGCCCACAAAACATGGAGAACCCCGCTCTACGGCTGGCGATATCTCATTTAAAGTACAAATCACACCTACAACACTACTTCTCTGAATTTGGTCATTGAACGCTACTTCTACTTCAGAATCTCCCCATTTAAATTTCAAACTCCCTACATCATAACATAAGTTACCAGACACTCTACTTAGCCACTCTGAACCCAAGATAACACTGAATACTAAATTTGGAATTACAAGGCAAATCTGCTTCTCTACATGATTATTAATTTTAATGTCTACTAAAACTTGCTTAGAAATTACTTTAGACCTCTTCCCAACAGCTGTGATAACAAAAGTGCTTTTAATTGGCATCTCCTCAAAATTTACTCCAGTTCCTTTCATTTTATCATAAAATGCACTACTTATGCAACTCTTCATACAACCACTATCAATTAAAACATCTGTGTACGCCTCGGACACGTTAAATTTAACTATGGGGCTCTTACTAACCACTTCCTGAATAATACCTTCATCATTTAGTTCATGTAATAATTCATTTCTCACATTTAGGTCATAGGGTTCCTGTATAATTGTATGGACAGGGCATGCTACAGACTGAGATTCTGACCTTACTTCGCAGCCTGGTTCGCGTTTAAAGAACCGCTACAGCTGGCCGTAGTACTACTAACTACTAAACTGGTCTGGTTGTTCTGGGCTGTGTTGTCATTGTTTGGCTGTATATTACTACCACTAGGCTGTCCTCTTCCTTGACCCCTATTCTGGTTGTAATTATTGTCATTATAATTTCTCCCTTGATTTCCCCTGTAATCATTGTTCCTCCCTTGATTTCCCCTGAAATCATTGTTCCTCCCTTGATACTGATTACCATAGCCATTTCCTCTGTTCTGATATAGCTGATTATTATTATTTCTATTTTGAGCGTTGGCCCCTTCGCCACCGTTCCCTTGAACTTCTTGATGCCTGGCTTCATTAGGTCTATTATTATTATTACCCTGGTTCCGATTGAAATTGTCCTCATAACCCCCTCTCCCTAGTGCATCAAATGTGCTTAACAAATTTTCTACTTGTGATATTGTCTTTACATTCTGGATACAAGCAGCCTCCTTGATCCTATAGGGAAAGTGCCTAAGTAGCAACCTTACCACATCACTTTCCTCCTTCAAGCCATCCAGATATTTACACACTAATACCTGCCCTAAAAAGTATTCGGTCATGGTGGAGCTTCCTTTAGGGTTATATTTACCACACACTACTCCCTCACGATGCTGCGACTGAATAACCTCATTCCAGAACTTTTCACAGAATTTCATTTTAAAATCATTAATATCAGTAAACTTGTCTCTGTAGACAGCAAACCAATTCCTCGTTTCGCCCACAAATACTTGTTCTAAAATTTCAACTACCTGGCACCACTCTATACTACCATTTTCCAACCTCTCCCCGAATTTATTTTCTATAGTGTTCATGAACTCCATTGGGCACCCCTGTCGATTGCTGAACTTACCCAGTTCTACCTCCCTGTGTGTGCTATTCACAAAAACTGGCCTATTCTGACTATTTTCTTGCCTGATCCTAGCTTTTAATTTTAATTCTAATTCTGCGATTTTCTCCTCAGCCTTCCTCTCAATACTGTTTACTGTTAATTTAATGTTTCCTTCTGATTCTTCTACTTTATCATATAGCTTTGCTTGTTTCTCCTCAATCTTGCTAATGCTCTCTCTATTACTCTCTCTTAAATCATTTACTTCTGCAAATATTTGCGAGTGGACTTTCTCAATTCTACCCCCCAGCTGTTCCTTAACCTCTTTAGTTGCTACCTGAATTTTGTCAATTTCTCCCCCCAATTGCTTTTTGACCTGCTGTGTTTCCAGTTGCACTAGTTCTTTTAAATTTTCAGCCTGTGTACTGATTCTAATTTCTAACTCCTCCTGTACTTTTCCTAATTTCTTGTCTACATCTGCAATGATCTCTTTAACCTTCTCTTCCATTACTCCTCTGATTTCTCCTCTAATCTGCTCCATTTTCACACTAATTTCCTTGTTGTTCTTATCTAATTTTGCATTATTCTGTTCTAATTTTGCATTTAAAGCTTCTGTACTTTCTTTATTTTCCCTACTGTTTTGTTCTAATTTTGCATTTAAGGCATCTGTACTTTCTTTATTTTCCCTACTGTTTTGTTCTAATTTAGCGTTGTTTTGTTCCAGTTTAGCATTTAAAGCGTCTGTACTTTCTTTATTTTCCCTACTGTTTTGTTCTAATTTGGCGTTTAACGCATCTGTACTTTCTTTATTTTCCCTACTGTTTTGTTCTAATTTTGCATTTAAGGCATCACTACTAACTTTGTTCTGATACATGAACTCGAGAAGTAAAGTTTTTAATTCTGGTTGGCCGCCTACACTCCCTGTTTCAGTATCGGGATTTATATCCGCTACCCCGGTACTACCATCACTCGACATACTGCTCGTATCATCACCCTCCCGTTGATGACCACTACGTAACCTCATCTGTCTTTCTTTCTCATCCCCCATAATGATATACACTGATACCGACAAACAACCCCTAAAATACAGGCACCCCTAAAATACAGGCACAGAAATATATACCCTTCTCCTTCCACAAATGTTATTAGGTTTTCAGCCCCAAGTTGTCGGCGACAAATGAAACGTTTTGCTTAGGCTGGGATGACAAGTGAAACGGTATTTACTTTGCTCCACGTTGAGCGTACAAATGATACGTTTTGCTAGCCCACACTGTTGGGTGATAAATGTAACTGTTTACCTTTGCCTGAGCTATGTTGTTTTAATGGGCGCCAAGACCTCAATGCAATGTTGAAATCTAAATTTGTATTTAACAACGTCTAGCTCTGGCAGAACACCTTCAAGACTCTATTCACTCAGATCGTGGTATGATTTGATCATTAACCCAACAAACAATTGTATCAGGAGAAGGAATTGGTCTATATCTAATGCTACCTACTGAAAGCAAAGATTGCATTGTAAAAGAAATGAATTTATTATATAAAACAAGTATAGCAAAATTAATAATAATAATAAGTACAAAATTTAAATTGGAGCGTTGTGATTTGAATATTACCGATAGAAAATTACGTGAAAACGGAGTCTGATAAATTGATTTTACTCTTATTTCCAAGCTATGAAGTTACTGAAATATGAAATGTAAAACAAAGAAAAATGAGAGATTGTGTATTTCTGCGTCATTTGCGCTTACCATTGGAAATTGCCAAGGCATTTCCCTCGTACTTGCTGATGCCGTGAGCTTCCCACAGTCTCCTGGACGTCGTCATCTCCGTCGGAATTTGATGATATTCTGGTAGATTAGATAATTCTATGGTCCGTACCTCGGACCCAAACACTCGTACAACCGCACTGGTTAAGTTTTGCAAAAGTTAGTCTTCAACTCCACTGAACATCGGAGCGACACGCACTTCCAACCGTACTCCGCAAGTTCTACACAGATAGTCCACGTTTCACGGCGCGTCGAACGATATATGCACCTGTTGGCTCCCCCACCATGGTACCGACATCTAGCTTACGTCGTCCTCACTGATTGGCTGAGCACGCCGCCAGTTCCCCTCCTCTGCCTCATTACACTCGGCGCGCGAGAGGGAGAAGTCGATTTCCGTTCCAACAATTCGTCTTTTCTAGACCTTGCGACCCAGCCTTGCGTAATACTTCTCGACAGGAATCAGCTTGTATTCGAATTCCCAGTGAGTCATGTCTCTCAAATACCCTAACTGACAAAACTCCGTAAAATTCCGTAATCACCTAATTTTCTATAATATTGTCGTTCGTAATAATTTGCTTGATAGCGTTTTCTAAGACATAGAAAACCTATCTGAATGTTAATAATTTTTATAAAATGCTCCGAAAATACCTTAATAATAATTATAATAAATTAATAATAATAATAAATTACCATGAAAAATTCTCTTGGCTGAACAATTTGCCGCGTAAATAAATATAGAATGGCTTCCTACTGACTTATGCCAGTTGCATAAAACCCCTCGAAAAACACGTTACAACACTAAAACGGCTGGACGGATTTGGATGAAATTTGAAATGGAGATAGCTTACTGTATACCCTGGATTCATCATCATCGGCTTTAACTCGAATCCGAGTATAAATCTTCTTCCTTCAGTCCAGTTTGTGGATGTGTTTACGGTGACTAAAGAGTCCAATCCTGGCATGGAACAAGCGTTCACACAAGTCACATAGTATTGCTGGAGGAGGACTTGGTTGGGCTGCTCGAAGTTTCCTAGCTTGATGCTTGGCCTCTTCATGTGTGCGTCGATCCCTTTCAAATGGTTTTACAGTATCAGAGATGGTACGGTGCCAAGTTGAGCGGTTTTCAGCCAGCATGTCCCAGGTTCGTGAATCAAGACCTGTCAATTTCAGGGTCTGCTTAAATTGGTCCTTGTAGCGCCTCTTAGGACCACCATGAGGTCTGGATTAACAGAGACAATAAGCTGCCATTCAGCGGCTTCGGTGGCGTAGTTGGTAGCATGCTGAGCTTCTATGCCCAAGATAGCGGGTTCAAACCCGGCCGAAGCCGTCGGATTTTTTAAGAGCGTTAAAATCCCTCAGTATGCCTTCCTTCGGAGGGGAAGTAAAGCCGGCGGTCCCATGTCATAAATTTATGGCATGTTAAAGATCTTTCCACTAATTACACCTGTGTGAAACTAAATTGGATAGGTTAAGGATGTAAACAACGCTCTTAGGTTGCTACGTTCGTTGCCAAGAGCCGACTGCGGTGGCGTCTAGTAGCTAGTTCTGAACTAGGCCTAGTAGTCGTTGACGGTGGCGTTTGGCGGCAAAAGTAGGAACTATTTGAAAATTCAAAGTTGCAGTCTCTACTTGAATTAAAAAACAGATACACACACTAATACAGTCATCACAATTAACACCGGTTATCAGACAGATTCTACACACACCCAAAGTACACGGGGCTACATGACCGCGTTGTCGCAGCCCCTAAACTAAGGAACCAACCAACCAAGCTGCCATTCATCCATATATATAAAGCTCAATGTTCGTAGTTAGGCACTTTGGCACAAATCTACACCGCTTCACTGATCTGAACCAAAATTACGTAATTACACTTTGGAACACGATGATAAGTAACCCTGTGCACTTGAAATTTCGGACAGCCCGTAGTATTTCCTACATTGAGGCCCTTTGGCACAAATCTGCATCGTTTCACCCATCTGAACCAAATTTTACGTACTTATCCTGTGGATTCCTGCGAGTAACACTGCTCACTTGAAATTTCGGACAGCTCTCTCCATTTCCTACATTTAGGCCCTTTGGCACAAATGTATACCGTTTCACCCATCTAAACCAAATTTTACATACTTAGCCTTTGGATTCCTGCAGGTAACACTGTTCACTTGAAATTTCAGACAGCCCTCTCCATTCCCTACATTTAAGCCCTTTGGCACAAATCTACACCGTTTAACCGAACAGAACCAAATTTTACGTCCTTATCTTCTGGAACACTGCGGATTACACTGATAGCTTATACTCTGGATTAACACATAGGCTGCCTTTCATCCATATACATAAAGCTCAATGTTCGTAGTTAGGCCCTTTGGCACAAATCTACACCGTCTCACCGATCTGGACCAAATTTTACATACTTACCCTCTGAAACCCGACGAGTAACACTGTCCACTTCAAATCTCAAGCAGCCCTCTCCATTCCCTGCATGTAGGTCCTTTGGCACAAATCTACACTAATCTGAACCAAATTTAAGGTATTTACCCTGTAGAGATATTACACATGGAACGATACAATAAAATATTGGTAAACCTGAGTTCAAGGAACTGTTGTTCAGAATTGGCCTGATGTTAAATCTGCAGAAGCTTTCGGTACAGGTTACACGGTCCATGTTCGTATCATAGAATGTTTGCCTTTGACAATTCATCTACACCATGTGCGAGGGCAACCTCTTTCATAGTTCTCTAGAAGCACAATAATCAGGATTTTTCAATATTTAGAGAGGCATGTGAGGCAAAAGGGTTGTTGGATAATTTCAATCCCTGGGATGTAACACTGGAAGAGGCTGCATAATGTACATCAGCAGCCAAGTTGAGAGAATTTCACTATAGGTCTATTAATAGCGACATGCTGACGTTCAAATCATCAAATATTGTGGGAAAATTACACCCTGAATAGCTTAAGAAATAATACTTTTAATTCCCCATATTCCAATAGATTTGCCATTCAAGAGTGCAGTTCCCTCTGCAAACAATATTCGCAATTGCAATTAACAAAGCACAATGACACACACTTAACAGCAGCGGGTGTTCATTTGGACAAAGCCATTCTTTCCCATGGGCAACTGTAGGCTATGTGGCGTGCTCATGAGTACCCAGACAACAAAATCGTTATGTCTCAGTAAAACATGCCAAAGCCAAAAACGTAATCTTAAAATGTGTTCACATAATGTGTTCTACCCTGTAGACTTTCTCAACTCTATGGAATTTCCATTTTGCGGCTCATACTAATATACTGTAGGCATCAGAATTTTCCGAATTAAAATAGACCCACCCAGCTGAGATTGCTGTAATAGAATAGACCAATTATCACTCAGCAATAATGCATCATCCCCATTGTCTTCATCGCGTGTGAAGCCGCGGGTCCCTGCTAGAGTCTCTATATATTCAGGGAAATGCTGTCTTTTATCCTATTCATAACTATGTAGAAACCATATCCTGCTAACCTTGGCCTAATGGCGCACATGAAATTTCGTTTCGATTTTAAGAGTGACATGAGCTAGGTCAGTCCCACACCACCTCGGTCATGTCACGGCAGTGACTGGTGTGTCGGACTCTACATCATAACTAGCATTGTTTGCACGACTCATCTGACCATATGTTTCCAGTTCACTGTTCATTGTTTTGTGTCTCCATGCAACCATGCAGCTTGTGAGTAGATGTTACTGGCTGATTGGGAAGTCCTCCTTTAGCGGTAGATACAATATGGCCATTATGGGATTGAATGCTGGTCTGCTACGAGGATATATGAGCAGATCGTCGCTGAACTTGCAATACCACATATCTGACAATGCTCTTCTTTACTATTATTTTCCTTCCCATCCGTATAAGGATGTGCCGTCCAACAGAATAATTCAGGTTAGGTTCATTTTCCTGTGTAGGGGCATAAAGAAAAAAAGAGCTTTGTATTCATTGTACAGTAAAAAAGTATATTTCCGTGTAGTTAAGCACTCCTACAGTACAGTATACGGTATTCAAGGTTCATTTTCCTTTAGGTCTGAACACAGGAAAATGACCCTAGTGTGAATTGTTCTGTTGGATGGCACATCCACATACGGTTGGAAAAGAAGAGCATTGTCAGTTACGCAGTGCAGCGATGAGATGCTTCATACAATTGAGATGCATGCTGAGATGGTTCTTGGGAGTGACAAGACTTGACCATATTAGAAAGGAGATAGTGTGGAACACATTAAGAATCACTCCTGTCTATGATAAGATGATGGAATCCAGGTTCCATCGATATGGTCGTGAGGTCAGAACAAACACTGATAGAATAGAAAGATTGGCACTCGCACTAAGTTTTTTATTTTATTTATTTATTTATATAGGTCCCAATGAGCCTGAGCACGTGTTAGGGACAATCAAGTAACATAGTTACAGCATGGCATATATATAATTTTGGTAACATTATTGTTTAGTTTAATAGTAGCCTAACTTATATTAGATTGCTAGTGACTAACTTTACAGAGAAAATTCGGTATGATACATTGCATTGCTTAAGGCTATTGTACATGGGCTATTCATTCCTTAATAGGAAGTCTTTTGTTTTCCTCTTAAATGTTTTTATAGAGAAACTTTCCCTTATGCCTAATGGTAGCGAGTTGTATTCTTTTATTATAGAGGACATAATTCCTTTAGTTCCAAATTTAATGGATTGGGAATGGCTGGTGAATATTTGATTTACTCCTCTTGTTGCATAATGATGAATGTCATTTGCATGGGTAAAATGGATGTGTGTGTATCAATTTGTTTTCTAATTTGTATACAAATACTGTTGCTGACATAGCTATTTGTTTTTGCAGTGGCATAATTTTAGTTCTTGAGTATAATTCATTTGAGGGTGTGAGCCAAGGAAATCCAAAGATAGATTTTATAGCACGTTTCTGGAGTATCTCAAGTTCTTTTATCAGCTCCTTCTTACAATATCCCCATATGAAATTCATGTACATTAGATGTGAATGTATCAGAGCTAAGTATATATTTTTCAATTGTTGGCTAGTAAGACAGCTATATCTTAATCTGAAAATAATACCAATTAAAGGGCTGATTTTATGTTTTACATTTTCTACATGATTTTCCCAGGTTAGTGTACTATCTAGTGTGATACCTAAGTATGTTGCCGATTTAACCCTTTCTATTTCTTTGTTGGCTATGTTGACTATGTTTGTGGTCTCAATCTTGTATGATGGTTTATGGAAGAATAAATATTTTGTTTTAGTGATATTGATAACCATTTTGTGTGCTCTCAACCAATCCACCAGCTTATTGAGATCATAATTAATATTTAGCATAATTTCCTGTTCAGATGTTCCCAGATAGAGTATAAAAATATCATCTTCAAATAGTTTAAGCTTGCCTTTCAATTCTAATAATACTATATCATTAATATAGGCCAAGAAAAGAATTGGTCCTAAGACAGAACCTTGAGGTACTCCTGTGTCAATTCTCATTTGAGATCCTTTTACATTATCGATTGCAACATATTGTTTTCTGTTAGTGAGGTAGTTCTTGAACCAATCATGTGCCACTCCTCTGATGCCTGCAAATTCTAGTTTATTAAGGAGAATCTTATGGTTAACCAGATCGAAGGCATTTTGAAGGTCAATTAGTACACCAGCAGCTAGTTTGTTTTCATCTAATGCCTTTTCTACATCAGTTACTACTTCAAATATAGCACTATCAGCTACTCTATTTGGAATAAACCCATATTGGCAGTTTGCAAAGTAATCATTTTTCATGAAGAAATTCATAAGTCTTCGTTTAACAACGCTTTCTAGAACCTTGCTGACGGCAGATATAATATTAATGGGTCTGTAATTTGATGGGTGGGTTTTGTCTCTTTTTTTGTAGATCGGGACCACCCTAGAGACTTTACAGGCATCTGGGAATATACCAGTCATCAGTGAAAGATTTATTATTTTGACAAGATATGGTGTAAGGCCCTCAAGACACAATAATTGTAGCATGACATTAGTAGTGTTGTCCTCACTTATTTTGTTTTTGTGTTTTAGGGAGTTTATAATTGATTGTATTTCATTAGCATCAGTAGGTAACAAAGATTGTCTTACTGCTAGTAGTATTTTTATAGCTTGTAACGTCCGAGGTAGAACCGTTTCCTCGATTTTCCCATATACTGTTAGCAATATTGACATAATATTTATTAATTTCATCACATATATTTTCCTTTTTTTTCGACATTTGTGCCGTCGACTATAAGTTTGAGAATTTCATTTTTCCCCTTCTTTGGCCTATTTAACATCTCATAAACAACACTCCACACTTCCCTCTGATTATTTGCATTTTGAACTTTTTGGTCAAAGTAGTTTCTTTGTAGGTTTCTCTTAAGTTTTGTAACTTGGTTGCTAATAATTTTATAACCGGGTGAGTTAGCCGAGGTCGTTGCGGCATGACTGTTGGCAGTCGCTCACATCCGGGAGGTGAGGAGGTTCGAATCCCCCCGCCGGCAACCTTGAAGGTGGTCTTCTGTGGTTTCCCATCTTCCTTCCAGGCAAATGCCGGGGTTGGTCCCTAACTATAGGCCACAGCCGCTACCTTCCAACTCCTCGACCCTCCCATCCAACATTCCTCCCCAACGGTACTTGTAGCTCACCCATTGGGTGTCCGTCTCGAAGCAGCTACAAAACTGGCGAGCCGAACATGTCCTCGGACACTCCCGGCACTAAAAAAAAAAAGCCATACGAAAAAATCTTCTAAAATTTCTGCAGATGGATTTTTAACTTTGGTTTTTGTATATATCTTATTTTTCCTGTGTATTAGTGCTAAAAGATCTTGTGTGATCCAGAGTTTTATTGGTGGGGCACTTGGCTCCTTATTCGTATATTTCATAGTACAGGCTTCTATTCCTTTATTAATAAAATCACAGAATTTATTGTAGTAGTCATTGATGTTAGTTTCATTGCATACAAATTCTTGAGTTATTAAATATTAAATATTGGACAGAAACCCCCAGTACACCAAGGAAGAACTTGATAATTTTATGTTTGATAGTGTCGTAAGAAGAGAAAGAGAGAGCAATGACATTCATGTTATTGTGGATAATGGTGGGGTGGACTATTTCACCGTTTTTGGCAGATGTTCAAACTCATCTTTTCAACCTTTCAATGCTGGCCTCTGGGCATGGCACGGACCCGTTCAATGTGTTATTCAATCCTCTCTCGTGGTTAAAGATTTAACACTTCAGTTGATTTAGCTTTTCAGATTAACCCGGGAAGGGGCGCGCGGTGTTTTGTAGCATGAAAGAGCACGCGCAGAACTTTTCTCCGCGTTGGTATGGACTCCAATAAACAATGTTAAATTTGATCAATAGATATTTTATTCAATTAATTCCAAAGAGTCATAGGCTCGTACAGAGGAATTGTACAGTAAGTCAATATGTGTGTTTACACACCAAGGAAGAACATTCTGAAGGTAACACAAATTGATGAATAAGGACATAGGCCTATTATAAAGTTGATACCATATCTAAGATTGTTTAGACCAAGGTCTCTTAAAATGATAAGCACTTAGGATTTTTAATCTTATACATAACTTATTTGATGTATTAAGATGCATCGAATTTTTCCCACAATACTTTCATAGTTTTCCTCTTAAATACTGACAAAGTTGGTGCAATTTTTACTTCATCTGGAAGTTTATTATATGACTGTGATGCAGAGAACTTGAAACTACTTCTACCGTATTTAGAAGAGTGAATGATATATAAGGCTACGTCCTTCGCATGCCTAGTTCCATAAGAATGATTGTCTGAGTTCAAGATATAGGGAGAGCTATAGAGTATTGTGTTGTGTTTAATCTTGTATATTAGCACAGCTGCTCGGAGTTCTGCACTTATGCTGAGGGGTAAAATTTTACTTCTGATGTTGTAATGGCCAACGCGGGAAGTCAACAACCCACCAAGAGTATTCTGGTAATAGTGGACAATGTATAAAGATTTGTTGGCCAAAGCATTAGATAATGATGTGATAATACAAAGAGTTGACTTTACAAAGGTCGCTTGACAATTTAGCAAACATGTGGAGGACCAGACAATATTATTGTCACTAAATAAGGAAGTCCAGGAAGGCATAAAGGACACGACACCACCACTAACTAATAATAAGATATATTATCAAATAGGTGGCACATAAAACAAATATTCAAAGGTGACACATAAAACAAATATTCAAAGGTGGCACATAAACATATGAGAAACACTAGCACAAATTTACACAATTGAAGAAACACTCGCAAGGATTTAACACACGTTAAGTCTTGAGCCTAAAACACACATATTGTCTTGAACGTAGCTGCAGATCAGTACATCATAGAACGGCATGCAATATACGGCGGTTCCAAAGAATGATATAATTTAAATATGCAACACAAGTGGAGTTGCAACAAATAATGAAAAAACAGGTCGCATGGAACGAGAATGTGTCGTCGAACCAGGACTGACTTACAGTGATGCGCCGATACTGTAAGCCCAAAAAATGAATTGTTAATAAAACAAATTATGTGTGAAACGCAGGAAGTCAAAGTAGTTGCTGTCATACAAATACCGGGATATGCCAATCGCACGGTATTGTCACAATAGTAAAGTAGTTAAGCCCAGCGTCGACTTCCATTCCAGTAATGTTGCAGGAAGTCAAAGTAGTTGCTATCATACAAATACCGGGATATGCCAATCGCACGGTATTGTCACGATAGTAAAGTAGTTAAGCCCAGCGTCAACTTCCATTCCAGTGATGTTGCAGGAAGTCAAAGTAGTTGCTATCATACAAATACCGGGATATGCCAATCGCACGGTATTGTCACAATAGTAAAGCAGTTTAGCCTAGCGTCAACCTCCAAACCAGTGACGTTGCAGGAAGTCAAAGTAGTTTCTATCATACAAATACCGGGATATGCCAATCGCACGGTATTGTCACAATAGTAAAGCAGTTTAGCCTAGCGTTAACCTCCAATTAGTGATGATGCCTGGCCTTGTAACATGCTTCCAGACACGATGAATTACTTATCACACGAAGCATCATCATTATTCATACGCGTGAAGACAAATTGTTAGGCAGTAAATGAAGATAGAAGTAAACACGTTACAACAAACTATCCGACGCAGCGGATTGAAGAATTCGTCGATATGGCGCGTAGCACCATCAAGCATGGTTTGATGAGATCGAAAATCACCGTAATGTCACAGCCCAAACAAAACATGAATCATGTGCATAGGACATGATTGCTAAGCACGGCTACTATGAAGATAGCACCAATTATAGAAAAGATTAGCTGGATACTTGTTGATATCACAACCAGCGTTGAAGCACAGCATTGTCATGGCTACACACTTAGAGAACAACGAAGAAGAAAAAACGTGATTGGTCGCTACAAGCAGCAAGGAGGCCTCTGATAGGCTGGAAGCAGCCAATCACAGTAGAGAGTTTAAAAACAAGTAAGAGGCCTCTGATAGGCCGAAAGCAGCCAATCACAGTAAAGAGTTCAAAAACAAGTAAAAGATGAATCAATGTGGCCAACTTAAGAATACAAAATTACCTTCTAAGCCAAAATATCCTACTGGAAACACGGCAGTGGGAATACTACATGCAATCAAAACAAATAAATCACGACAACCAATCAACATAAACAAAACCAACCTGACAATGAATAAATGCAATGAAGACAAATAATACAGATATGTACAACCACACAGAGTGGAAACAAATGGGGAAACACAAAAACTGGTTTGCCAAGACAGTGGCCGAACCAGATGTACAGATCTTTTACTGGAGTGCAGTAAGGAAGGTTAAATATGTTTCTAATAGCCCTATTCTGAATAGTCATTAAATCATTCAGTGTGGATTTTCTGCAGTGAGCCCAAATAACATTTAAATATTGGAGCTTGCTATGTACAAGTGAATAGTAGATTTGTTTTACAAGGTTTAGGGGAATAAGATACCGAAGTTTCCTTAGGATCCCTACTATAGGTGAGAGTTTCTTAGCAATTCGTTCAAGGTGTTCAATCCAGGTCAGGTGTTTGTCGATGATTAGGCCTAAATACTTTGCCTGATTAACCTCTTTTATTTCAATATTATTTATATATATTTTGTCATGTGTGATTTCTTTCATGCTTTGTTTTGAAATTACCATGTAATTGGTCTTCTGTAGGTTCATTGTTAATTTATTGGCCCTGAACCATTGTGAGAGAGTATTTATATCTTGTTGCACATTTTGTATGATTTCAATTATGTCTTTCCCAGTGTAGAAGATATTTGTATCATCTGCATACAATTTGATATGCCCCCTCAAATTACATTCCACAATATCATTTATATAAATTAAGAATAATGTAGGTCCAAGTATAGATCCTTGTGGAACTCCATGAGTTATATATTTTCCTGAACTTATGCATTTATTCAAAGCTACATGCTGCTTTCTTCCAATAAGGTAGCTTTGGAACCATTTTAGAGCTATACCTCGGACACCAGCATTTTCTAATTTTGACAACAGTATTTTATGATCTACTGTATCTAAGGCTTTTGTGAGATCAATAAATAACCCAACTGCCATATTATTTTTGTCAATAGTTTCTTGTAGCATTGTTATTAGGACAATAGTTGCTGCCTCAGTACTAGAATTTTCCCTGAATCCGTATTGCATATTATGAAAGAATGTATTCTTGTTCAGAAATGAAAGCAATCTTGTTTTTACCACTTCTTCCAGAATTTTTGAAACTACCGATAAAATAGAAACATGTCTATAATTATTTGGATTTCTTTTGTCACCACCCTTAAATATAGGAACTACTTTGGCCACTTATAAGTCATCTAGTATCATGCCAGTAACTAAGGACTCATTAATCATTTCAACCAAGATTTTAATAAATGATTGCATATTGTTTTTAATGAAATTTGTATTGATCCTATCTAAGCCACAGCTCTTTTTATTCTTTAAATTTGTGATGATGGACTTGACTTCTGCTTCATCTGTTGGATATAAGTAGAGGGAATTTGACTGCTTGTGGTCCTTACAGAGGATTTTCTTCTGTTCAGGAATAGCTTTTGCTAGACTTCCAGCAATGTTTGTGAAGAACAAGTTAAATGATTCACATTCTTGATTGTCTGTGATAATTTTGTTGTCTATTTCAAGTAAAGTGCATGTCTCAACTGTTGGTTTTTTGTTGTGTATGATTTCTTTGATAGTCTCCCAAGTTTTATTGGAATTGTTTCCATATGTTCTGAATTTTTCTGAGTAGTAATTTGACTTTAGTCTTCTTTTTAAGTTTGTTACACTATTCCTGCATCTACAGTATTCTTGGTTCATATCATTATACTTTTTGTGAAGGGGATTTTTGACTTTTGCATGCAGAGTGTCTCGTTGTTTTATAAGTGTAAGGAGTTCAGCTGTGACCCATGGTAAGTTAGTAGTCTGTCTTTTATTGTTAGTATTGTTTGTTATTTTTCTTTGGCTATGCCTGTTCCTTAGATTCAATTGTTTGATGAAAGAGTTATATAGAGAGTTAACAGTACTGTCTGCATCATTATGGGAATCTGCGTTTATAGATATATTAGTTTCAGGAGTGTGTTGCATATCCCAAGAGTCCTCGTGTGTTGTTGATTTTGTCGAGTTATGTGACTTGAGTGTACGTGCTATAATTGGTCTTGGAAATATCAAGAATTAATATACTGTGATCACTAATTTCATTGCTGACATTTGATATTTTATAACTTAATTCTGAATTGTTAAGTGACACGTGATCTATTAAGGTAGCTGCAGTGTCACAAAGTCGTGTAGCATATTTAGTGTTGCACTGTTTAAAACCATAGCATGCTATTAGATTTAGATATTTCCTTCTTAATTGATCATCAGCTAGAATATCAATGTTGGTATCTCTGAGGAAGATGCATAATTTATTGTTTATCTGGCTAAGAAAACTTTCAAATGAATTTAAGAAGGGTATGGCATTGCTTCTATTGGGGTTATATGCTGCAATAATATCAATGCTTTTACATGTTGGCCTATTACTTTTAACATCATCTCTGAATACCTCAATCCACATCAAACTATGATTCATTTCACACTTTCTTTTAACAATCACTTTCCATTTGTGTGATACATAAATACCCAGACCCCCACCAACTTTGTCATCTCTATGAGCAAACACGCTTGTGAAATTGTTGAAGTGATAAAAATCTGCCTCATTACTTTTCACCCAGGTTTCTGTAACTACCAATACATCTATCTGACCTATCATTTGCAAGAGAATTTCAATGTCATCAAGCTTATTCCAAATACTTCTGCTATTAATGTACAAAAACACCTAACCTCTCCACCTAATTCTAATGAGTTTATGCATGCACTTATATTAGAGTCCTGTTGCATGAAATCATCCAAAGAGTTGTAGGCTACTTATGTTCACTGCACTGTACTTCACCTAGGTGTCCACTTGTGGTCAGCGCTTTCTTCTTTCTAAACAATAAGATATCATCACTCGTTCTAGCAATTAGTTTTCCGAGGGTAAAAACTTGACAACTCTGTTTAAAAGTTTTCCAAATTTCATTGTTCCTCTTCTATTGAGGTGGAGACCATCATAAGCAAGGTCCCTGTCTTGTAACCAAGAGTTCCCTTCTAAAAAAATCATGTTTTTTTCACCACACAACCAATCCAGTGTTGAATTCACGGCAATAATGTATCGTGGGTCTATGTCACGTCTTTGTAATACACCACTAACACACACTTTTGAACTCAGAAAGGCACTTTTCACTTCGTCCACGAGCATGTCCATGTCATTCATAATGTGAGTTGGTGTTGGAGAACTGTTCAAGCAATTGGTCCCTACATGAATCATTACCACCTCAGGGTCTTCTCGAACCTCGTTTGCCCATACCTTTCTAGTTAATTGCTCAGTTCTTATTCCTGGATAGCAATAGACTGCGGCATCATCAACTACTGGGCCTACATTTCGCAGAATTGAGTCACCCATGACAAGTACACGGGGACGTCTCCTTTTCTTTATACATTAATTATTTGGCTGTAAGTAAAATAACATGTTTTCGTGCCATAGGTATAATGTTTCTTTGCATATGCACAAGCACTATGATACAATATACCTATTGTTTGTGCATGATATTGTTAGGGCCCTAACTTAGCGCCCTTAAAAGAGATATCCATTTGGCTACTACACTCCAGACATCTATCTACAACTAATCTACGAATAATACTACATCTATACATCTATAATCATCCCTAAACACACCCCTGTTATCTACGCCATCTGTCCAACACTCTACACCATTTCACCCCCGAAACCATCCCTAAAGCTGTAAGCAACAACAACAACACACTTCTTTCCACACCAAGCTGGCAGAGCTAGCCACAGCTATTAGCCAAGCGCTTGCCGCACACATAAACAAATACACAGGAAATGTTTACCAGAACGGTAGTTTGCCAATCCAGCAACACTCAGCAGTATGGAACACTTAAAAAGACATCCCGCTAGGAGGGGGATGTCTGTCTTCTCCAGAATCACTGCCCGACTGCCGAGTGACGTCTCCGTACCGCAGGTGAGTGTGTACTTCTCAGGATTTCCCTAATTGCTTGTCATCCATCCACTTTACCACACCTTACTACAATGTACACCATACTTGTTCAAAGCTATCCCTTATTCCAGGGAAGCATTTACATTCATACTACAGCTCTTAGTAATACACTTTCATCATAGAAGCCCGATTGTTGTTATTGTGTCCTCACATCCTACTTCACGGCCCGCTTCCCCACTCACACTTTACTTGTAGAACAAAGTACTGGGTCAGCACTATTAGTTCACTCACGCCAGTCGACCTTGTCCTCTAAAGCCCGCTGCTCGTAACGCGGTGTCAGCAGCCAAGTCATAGCTCGCTCGTTCCCACTTTAGTTTGCAAGACAGTACCTTCACCCCCAGGGATCAGCCCTTGCTTGTGATCCCTCATCCGCAGATCTCTATCCTTTCGCCCACCACACCTTCCCACACTCATTTGCCTGTCCCACGCACCCGTCAAAGTCCCCTGATCACATACTACCCTCGACACCTACTCACCCCCTGTTTCTACCCCCACAACAAGGGTAAAACAATATTACCAATGAACATTATATTATGTTTATGGTTGTAAACAACTCACACATCAAGTATATCTCCTGTCTTACTTCTGTCAGTCAATGCCAAAATATACTACAGAATATAGAATCAACAAAAGGCAATTACGCTTACGGCATGCTTTTAGTGCGGATTGATATATAGTAGGCCAAAGCCTAGTGCGCTAACCATTTAGCCACGGAGCTATGAAGGTATTGATGACAAGGAATGCAGTAAACCCCAGATTAATGTAGTACACGTTTTAGGGGAGAGAAAACAGACAATTATATTGGACGTAAAAGAACATTTTTGTGAATGACTAAGGTAAGGTGCAGTCTGTATCTACTCGATGAATGCCATCATAAAAGACATTTCTTCAAAATTTGAAAAACATATGACCCGATAGTTTGTATGTTAAGTCAAAATATTTCGACTGATGTATTTCAATGTGGTTTTTCTTTAAATCTTCTCCATCCTGGGCAAGAGTTGCCAATTAAGTCAGTGAAAGGTTAAACTCTACCTTGTGGATATGTGGAAAATTGATATTAACTAGTTACATCATCCATGTGCAGTCATGACTGGGGAAAATGAGTGTTTAACAAGGTTAAAAGTTATCACCAACACTCATGAAATATGGTTATAAAAAGACCAAGTTTCATAATTAAAGAATTACATAAATAGCAATATTACCTGAAAGCAATCTTTGCTAAGATGGCCTGGTGTTCCACACTTAGTACATGTTGTCTTGAAGACTGCATCAAGCTGAATTACTTTCCGCTGTGATCCAAGAGGTTGATTTTTCCTGCGCTGTTCATCCAGACTGAAAATATAAGTTTATGTTCATTCACAGCAATCAAGAGAACTACACTGACTACACAGTACTTACAGTAATAGCTTAATTCGTGTCCAATTCAAGTATGATATTTTTCAACAAGATCAATGTATATAATTAGTTCTGCTCCAAAATTCTATCACTAACTTAACAGACAACATTAACACCAAGAACAATGAGGATACTGAGGTATGTTTTGACTCTATATTTCTATATTTGGGTCTTCTGATTACATTATCTACTGCCATAGCCATGATTGGTCTAAGGCATATTTCATCACTCAACTTGGTGACTGGAGTTCAGAGATCTGTAATGGATGTTACTACCATCAACATCTAATCCAGTAGCATCCATTCTTTGCATGTCCGGCATGCTAGCTCCTGCCTCTCTTGGCTGGGCTGCCTGCCCTGACTGTTGGTGCTGCGACAGCTCTTCGCCACATCTGACCGAGCCTTGTTGGGACCTCTAGCGCTCCAGACGTAACATAATCAAGCAAACCGTTCGTCCAATGTCTGACCGAGCCATGTTGGGACCTCTAGTGCACCAGACGTAACATAAACAAGCAAACTGTTCGTCCAAAGTGTTGGTCACCAAAATTCCCAGCCAACGCATAAGGGGGTTTTTAAAATGAAATTCCATTTTTTGTAAGTAAGAATTTTAACCTTCTGATATACAGACCAGTACAATGAGATTTTTATCACGTGTTTTGTGGCGGGACGGAATAAAGGACACCTTTTAAAATCTTCAAGCATTATAATAAAATCAAAAGATATTGAAACCTTATATTCCATAGGCCATTATATAAGCTTGCAATAATTAGATTAATGCAGGATTTCTTTGTGCATTGTCAAACGTAATGTGTGAACACAAGGGGATATTTAATGTCGCCTGCTAGACGGGCGAGGAATGATTTCAGGCTAGGATAAGAGGTCGAGAGACGGAAGTTATTTTAACATACTGACTTCAGAAGATTGGAAGACAACGGAGCTTTGTACTAACTGGGGATGTACCGGCCCAAGGGAATCACAGAAGGGGGAGCACCACTAGGCCTTTGTCGATGGAAATGAGACAGAGAAATGAGCAGCCGATCCAGTGATAAAGAATGAAATCACGCCCACTTCATGACGCCAGAAAGTTCCAATTCTGATCCAGACATCACATTTGGTCCAGGAAGGAAATAAATTGCTTATCAAAATTAACTAAATTTATTCATGAAATAAAACGCTGTAATTAACTGAAGATTTAGATTTTGGCTCCAGCCAATGGAAAACAGAAGCCATCTCACATGTGCAAGGGACTTCCCCATTTCAGAAGGATATGATTTAGACGCGGACCCTCCAGGCTATGAAGAAAAATTCAGCTCCCACTTAAGTGATAAGGCTCCCGAAAGTTTAAATAGACCCATCCGCAAAGTGGTGAACATAGTTCTGGTCTAGGCACGAGACGTGAAGCCTGCGCCACTTGAGACTTTGTATTCTGAAAGTTTTGACAAGTGTCAATTTTTAATTCAGTTGAAAGTTACGAGTTAGCCAGAGAGCTAGGATTGAAGTCAATTAATACTTCGAAAGTTGCAAGATAGCCAGTAAGCTAGTATAGGTGTTGAATTGTAGTATAGTAGGAAGCTATGTACATGTACATTTAGGTGAATGTAGTAGCCTAATATAGTAGCTAAGTCAGTATAGGTTTGCTGAAGTGTGTGTCGTACATACTAACAGTATAATCTACAGCCCACCCGAGTCGCCAGGAAGGCAGGATTCGTGGTGTCCAGATTCCTGCAAAATGGACATGATGCAGTTGGCCATTCCGGTTGAAGGGGCGTATATGGAGTAGATGATATCCGAGAGGGGTATGCCTGATTGACAGAGATGCTGAGATAAGTAACTTACTTTATTTTCATTTATATGATTTTGGTCGGGGTTGAGATGGTAGCAAGAACAATCATGTTTTTGTAAATATTTGTATTCTTTAGTGATGTAAAATAATATCAGTTTAGTTTCATTTTAGTTTAGGTTAAATGCTGACATGCCATTAAATGTAGTTTCTTTGACACGAGGTCACCTTATATGTAGAATTCTAGATGGGAGAGTAACCTACGATTTGCAATCACCCATCAGTTGTGCATAATGGCAGTGATAGTCTTGGGAGATGAGATTGATGTTTCTTATGGTGAAGTTTTAATGGGCCAGGCGATTTTATTGAGCTATTTGTAGCATTGTGGACAGGAGTCATCAGCTCCCGCCCCTTAACGTAAATTAATGATATATTGTGAGATTTGTGTTTTTTTTTGGTGATATTTGATTCACGGCAGACAGTGAATTTGGACCTATAATAGTTTGTGAGCCAGGTAAGTTTGCTGGTCATGTGTTAGGAGATTGTGCCCAGCGTATATGTAATGTGGAGGATGATTCCCAGGTGTCTTCAGATGGCATTTTGTTGACCCCAAGCGCATAACGTGCATGTTGAATTTCCAGATTGTTGTAGGGTGGCCATCCCTTGGGGTATGTTCCGCTGCGGCAAGCCCAGCGAGCAACGGGTCATTCCCAGATGGTAACATTAGGATTCTTGGTATAATTTTGCGTTCGTTCTTGAAGAAAGACTCCTAGTAGCTTTCTTGCAAGGCATTGTATTTTTGGCACATATCTCCAGTAATTAGGCAGATCAGCATTGGATTGTGAGAGATTTAATTGCTCACTTTCGTTACGTGGGAATCACTGTCTTGGCCGTGTTTTTATTGCTGAAGTTGATCAGTTAGAATCTAAGAAGTGATTATCCGGGCTGTTAGGCCGTGGTCCAGTAGGGCTGTTGTTTCCCGACGTTTCAGCGAAGACTGCGTTCGCCATTATCAAGGGTCTTCTCTTTCCGATGGTCAGAGGTAGACTGAAGTTGCGTTTGTCCGCCCCCGCTATATATAGTGTGCGACCGGGTCGGTTCACTGCGCGGTCCGGAACTTTCCGAGCCAGGAGTGGAGCGCGCTGATTGGCTGCCAGTACCGAGAGGTGTGCAATGCTCAGCCAATGGTTTGATGTTAGTTGATCTGAGGACGGGATGCCAGATTTTGTTCACCCGTTCGCTCTCTTCTTTCCGGTTGAAATTGTTAGGGTGTTTGAAAATTTCAATAGCCTCTCGCTGCAGCCTCGCGTGGTAGTGGACGGTGCTGGACAGCACCTCTGTGCACCCGTAGTGAACATCATGGCCTTTAAGAAGGGAATGCTCTGCCACCGAGGACTTCTCCATCTGGCCCAGCCGGCTGTGTCGCTCGTGTTCCTTCAGCCTGGTGGCAATACTGCGCTTCGTGGTACCAATATATACCTGGCCGCAGCTGCAAGGTACCCTGTAGACGCCCGCACCGGAATGTATATATTGATCAGTTAGAGTTCATTTTAGTGTTTGTTGAAAATCTTCGAAGCCTGGTCCCTTAAAGGTTCAATTTTGTTCACGTTGGTTAAGTTCAGGGGGTGTGAATTGTTTTTGGTGCAATGATTTTTATTTGATTGAGGTTACTCAGTGTTTGAATTCAGTGGTGGTTCGTGCTCTATGGAGCATGTAGTTTTCTTGTAATTATTTTTGTGTGTGCTTTTGTTTTATTAAAGTAACGTCGGGACTGCGGTCAAACCTTATGTTTTAGTATTCATTTTAGTGTGAAGGTGACCCATGGTCAATTATTTCCCAGCATTAGATAGGAACCCAGGAGTATTCGGGTCGGTCACAGTAGTGACGGCACATGTGTGCTTTGTTGTGTTTCTGGGAAGCATCCATAGGTGTATGCCCGTAAGGTATCCACGTGTTTTCAGGATGACTTTATGCAATTGTAGTTTTGTGAATCTAAGGTAGGGCACATCAGGACTTGTTGTATTTTTTATGTAGCATATTTTTTCTTGTGTGTTGCTTGGCGCCACTAGCACCTGACCCAAGATCATGACCGGACAATTGAATTGGAAAGAAATGATCTTGATCTAATAGGTATTCATTCCTCACTCTAAAACATAAGCAGACAATGAGTATACAATGAGTATACACTATTTATGACCTTATGCTTGTGCATTGCATGGCACTTTTTAAGCTGTGGACCCAGGTTGTGTCCTTGCGAGGGCACCGGGTCATGTTTTGCATTTATTTAGCTTGAAGGGTTGATTCCATTTAATGTTATTCATTTTTCGAGCGGGGTTATTCGTTTTTAAATTCAACACAGCAAAAGTTAGCATGCACAATGCAACAACCCACATTGCACATGCTGTCAGGTTTTTGCAGTGTTGAGGGTGGATGGGAGATCATAAAACACCCTCCCTATGCACCTGATCTCAGTTCATGTGATCTTAATCTAATTTAGGAAGTCAACAATTCACCATGTGGGACCCAATTTGCAAATAAGGACATCATAACAGCATTTTGGGGAGAGGTGGTACACATAGACGAATCGCACACAGTTGATGGTATTCAGCACCATCCTCATAATTGGCTAAGATGCTTGGAAACCTTGAGGAATTATTTTCGAGGGTGTCAGCTGTAATTAAATGTATGCTGTTTCCTGTCGTGCATAGCAGAGCAACAATTTCTATTTACACATCTTACAATATTTCTCTACCCATTGGCTTCTGTACCAGAGCCCAATTTGTAACTGCCATTGCAAAGCACATTCCAGTGATCTTCAACCCCATATAATACATTTGTATTTCTGCAGCTTGATTGGCAAATATAACATAGCTGCCATGACTTATGACTGGACCTTCGTATTTATGTTTACAATTACTGCATTACTAATAGTTTTCCTTCTAATAATTATTAGAATTTGAATTCTACTCTATTGTCTGATTTAAATTCCCAACTATTTTTTATCTGACCCATTAAAAAAAAAACTTCACTCAAAATGTGGTATAAGAAAGATATAAAAATGTGTATTTTAATAGTACATTATGCAACGAGCCTATAATGGCAATAATTAAGACGCGAGTATGTTTATAAAACGAGCTTTGCTTGTTTTATAATTTCCTTACGAGTGTCTTAATTACCATTATAGGCAAGTTGCATACGACTGTTTTATGATCGACGATAATTATAACTATTTTACATTCGAATATAAATATTCATAAATAACTGTCGAGATTTCGCCAGTTTTATGTACTGAACAGACCGCACGGGATGCAGAGAATACCTTGTATTCGACCACGGCCTCCTCGAATACCCCACTATGACACTAGCCACGCAGTGAAATTTAAAATAGGAGGCCGTGGAAGTCAGCGCATGTGCGATGCTATCCTTCCCTAATTGGTAACAGAACTGTTTCTCGAGTTCTGATTGGTTGGAGAAACTGTTTCATAATGAAAACTTTTACTATAATGAGCCTCATTATAGTACAGTTTTCTGACATATAATATTTACATTTCGCCATGGTCGAACATAAAAGCAACTACTCACTGCATCTGCACTCCATTTGGATCCAAGTCTGTACCATTTCCTTGGTCAACAACCTTCATGGACAGTGCAATTTTGTCATCATCCTGTGAAAAGAGAAAACAAAGCTGAAGACTGCTGAAAATAGAAAGAGAGCTCTATCAAAAATTAAGGCAAAAATATTTTTGAGTTGGTTAATTTTTAAATAGCTCAAAATAATTATAATAATAATAATAATTGTGAGAATGCACTCATTACCAGGAAATTGGCATATCAGAAATACAACAGTACAAAATCCTCAGAAAATTTACAGACTTTCCATGAAACACGAAAAGCAACCGCAAAAATTATCAGACAATCCAAGAGGAGATACCTGAAGGAACAGTTGGACTCCATTGAGGACAACTTCCGTAACTACAACGTAAGGGACTTCTACAGAACGTTTGCAGGACACATCAGAAGGTACACACCACCAAACCTTTGCTTCAGAAAATGTGATGGAAAATTAGCACTAACGAATAAGGAGAATTGCAAGGTGATGGCACAATACTTCTCTGATCTTCTCAACTGTCCAGAACCAATAGAGAGATTCTCAGAGGAAGAACCTACAGTCAAGAACGCAGACTCATTACCTCCGACACAAGAGGAAGTTCACAGGCACATAATCAAACTTAAGAACAACAGGACATCTGGTGAAGACGGCATAGTGGCCGAACTACTGAAAAACCTAGGGCCACACTCACTTAGAGAACTCACACAGATTATCACTGACATCTGGACATCAGAAAAGCTACCAGATGAGTGGAAATGTGCATTGATCCACCCATTACACAAAAAAGGCGACCGCTCTGACGTAAACAATTACAGGGGCATTTCACTATTACAAGTTACGTACAAGATCCTCTCAGCGTGCCTACTCCAAAGGGCTCGGGACCAGCTGGAACACAAGATTGGCGAGTACCAGGCGGGATTTCGTCCTGGTCGCTCCTGCGCGGAACAAATCTTCAACCTAAAAAGTATATTGAAAATCAAAGCCCTCAGGAATACTCCAGTTATATGTACCTTCGTTGACTTCAAGAAGGCATATGACTCCATTGGCCGTCAGTCATTGTTCAACATCTTACACGAGCAAGGTTTGGATAGCAAGACCTTGCGATTGATCAAACAGACACTGACAGACACGACATCAAAAGTGAAATTCATGGGGGAAATCTCAGAACCATTTCAGATCAATACAGGTGTTCGCCAAGGTGACGGTCTCTCTCCGTTCCTCTTCAACCTAGTGCTGAACAAAGTTATCAAGGAATGGGAGAAAGAGCTGAGACTTCAAGGTTACTGGAGGCCAGTGCGACTAGGACGACCAAAGGACAAACTGGAAGTTGGATGTCTAGCCTTCGCGGATGATCTGGCTCTACTCTCAGATAACGAAACCACATCAATCAGACAGATAGAAGTACTCCAAGAGTGCGCCGAAAAAGTAGGACTACAGATCTCGTTCCAAAAGACAAGAGTTTTTCTGTACGAAATTCGACATACAGAATTTAAACACGAAATATGGCAAGATCAATAGAGTCGCCCACTTTAAATACCTAGGTGAAGTGCTTGAACCGACGGGAAAAGAGAAAATCGTGCAGAACACTAGGTTAATGAAAATGAAGAGAGCCTTATACAAGACACAGAGTGTCTACAACAAAAAATGTCTGTCCACATTCACTAAATTTCGTCATTACAACACAGTTATTAAACCTGAGGTGCTTTATGCTAGTGAGACGCTGACGTTACACACTAAGGGCGACTTGGAAAAAATCCTCACAGAGGAAAGAAAAATAATAAGGAAAATAATTGGACCAAAGCACACAGATGAAGGATACAGGCTTCACTCCAGAGACACCACAGAGAAATTGTCCAACCTCGCAGCAGACATCAGAAAGAGGCGCCTAAAATTTTACGGCCACATCAGCAGACTCCAACAAACCAGACTCACCAACAAAATTCTTAGATACATACAGCGGCTCAAGATTACTACACCCTGGATGATGCAAGTCAAAATTGATCTAGTAAAAGCACAGGTCGACCCAGAAGACGTCATAGACAAAAGCGTATTTAGACACAAAGTATACAAGTGGGAAGTGTTGTCAGAGAGAGCTGCACTTACATCCCAAAGACCAAAGTGGACCGAAGAAAGGAAGAGGGCCTTTAGTGCACGAATGAAAGAGTACTGGAAAGACAGGAAGAACAAAAAGGCATGATTGCTTCGCGTGGTCTAATAGGCCTGTAACGTGTAAAATAAAAATAAATAAAAATATGGCCACTTGGCTGCAATAAAAGCCATTATTATAAAATAATTATTAATTGTAGTGATAGAAGTCATTTTTCAGTGTTGCCTAATTCTATGCAAGAAAGCTTTTCAATTGATCAACATGAATTGTGCCCAATTACATTAGGTGGGAAACAAATATTTACATACCCTACAAACTGACATGGTTTTTATGTATGTTTAAAACATGTCATCCAATTAAGTAGGTTTTTGTACATAAAACATGTTAGTTTGTAGGGTATGTAAATATTTATTTCCCACCTAATGTAATTGGGCACAATTCATGTTGACCGACTGAAAAGCGTTCTTTATTTTATTAAAATAATTCTTATCAAAAAGTAATCCATTCATATTGTCAAGCAACACGTTTTTTTCATTCTAAGAAAAGATGAAGGGTCCTTGAACATAGCAGGAATGTATACCATCTGCCCAAATGGAGTAAAAGAAAAATAATTTTAAAATGGTATAAAGCATTGTCACAACCCAGCGTCCTTAATTTAGGCCATACGGTACCATAACAATTTAATTGCAATGATTTCACTTACTGTTATATTGATAACTTTACACCAAACACGTTCTCCACGTTGAAGAATATCTGTGACATCTTCAACAACAGATTTCGAAATTTGTGAACGATGAACCAACCCCTGCTCACGCCCACCAGGTATCTTAACAAAGGCACCATAATTGTGCACAGAAGCTACCTGCAAAGATCAACACAGCACCAATATGATTTTATACAAATTCTCCACCTCTTTCACATAATTGTTTAGTTTCTGTGTAAATATGGTTACCAACGTGCTCTCAAGACTACATAGCACCCAAAATGAAGTGATATTAATATCTTATAAAGCAGAGATGCCAATATGAAGCTCTTTCGCTGCCTGGAGGGTCTAGACTCTGCCGGGAGCTGCTATCAATGATAGCTGAAGTTGTCAAGACAGATATTCGCTAGTGATTGGAACAGAGAGATGTCTTCTAATGTGGTAGCAAAGAGCGTGGGATATTGAAATGCTATCGGAAGAGAAATATTAAGAAAGCAGCTCTGTAAGAATCTTTCAAGTTGTGTGTTTTGTTCCAAATGTGATTTCATTGTTCACAATGACTTATGTTTGTGAAGCTGCATTTTCATTAATAAAATTAACAGTCACAAATTCACAGACTATCAAAAACAATGTCTAATTATCTTCAGTTCAAAGATTGCTATAAGTTTTACTGCAAATATTCATGAATTTGTAGAGAAGAGAACGAACAAACTGTAAGCCTTGACATGATTAGCAACCACTGCATCATCAGCTAATGCGAGATTAAGCATATCAGGCAGACCAGACCAAGGTTTCTTCACTGGTGATCAAAATCCTCACATTTCGTTAAAATGTGGCCCATGGTGAATACAGTTCCAGAGGTACAAGCTTTCTTCCCCATTCATCAGGCATGAGTGAGTGGAACTTGCATGACCTATCCTTAATCTGGATAATATTACAGACAACCTCCATGCCTGGTAGGAGCTCCACAACTAACAAGTAGTTCCCTTAATAACTTTCAGCGCAATGGGTCTTGGATCTGCTAGCCATCGAGTCTCCCAGAATACCAGTGCTGAGAGTTAATATATCTCTAGCTGATACATCCATTGGCTGAGGTGGTAGCGATACAACCTGATCATACAATTCCCATGTGGATTGGTCAACACAGGAAGGTGATTTCAGTGTCAACATTACATAATCCTGCTAGGTCGTGAATTCACTGTACTGATAGCTGTTGTAGTATAAAGCAAATGGCTGCAATGAACTAAAAGAGTCGGTACCCACGAGAAATTGAAGTTTTGCATCCTGTAGCACGTAGTGCAGAACTTCAAAAATGGTGAACTCCACAGTGAAAACACTACAGGTATGTGGCAAGGAATCTACATATTTGCAACATTGATGCCGTATGCACAACCTACCTTCTACTTCCCCATTGGTCCATCCATGTATACCTAGTACAATTCCAGCATCAGGAAATTGGTGAACTATGCTGTGGAACTGCTTCTGATAAAAGGAGACATCCATGTTTACCTTAGGACCTCAGTGTAGATCCAACCACTTCATGGATGCGGGTCCAGATCATACAAGGACCTGCAGCCATGCATATATCACGACATGAGCTACCAAGTCAGACTCCAACCAGCCATGTGGCTCTAGGCTGGTCGGCATACTTCTGATGGTATTGGGTACTAAAGAGGACTTGATAGCTCAGATGTGTGGCATTAGTTGGTATTGCTTGGGGTCCCTGTGCCTTGCAAAAGAGAATTAAATGATTAAGCAAGAAATAAATAAAAATAACCCTGACAGGCAC
Organism: Meconema thalassinum; assembly: GCA_946902985.2. Lineage (NCBI taxonomy): Eukaryota > Metazoa > Arthropoda > Insecta > Orthoptera > Tettigoniidae > Meconema > Meconema thalassinum. The sequence continues at coordinate 219,074,965 of OX336390.1, read as the reverse complement.
ATACACCTGGGTCTAAATAGTGACTTATCCAACTCCAGCATTCATACATGCAGGGGCCTGAAATGTCAGGCAGATACGAATGCAAGGACACATGACGGACCCAGCTAATGGGATTGGGAGTACTATCCAGACTTTCTGGCTCGGTGGCCTAATTTGGCCCAAACAGCTTGCATGTTTTCTCTCCAGGTCAAACCATACAGGGACTGAAAAATTGAAAAGGGCCTCTTAAAAGCCCAGGCAATTTACTTTCGAGTTGTATATTCTTAACTCATTGGATGCAAGATTTAATTCTAATTAAAGAGCTGAAAACCCTATTGCATTATTTTATTATGTTCAGGATAGAGCATAAGCGAATTACAGCTCTGTTGTTGAGCCGCCTCCTGTGCACAATTGGTGGGTGAAGCAGCATCAGACAGTGCAGCTGTTCGTTCAGTCTACTTAGCTACTGTAAACGATACCTAAATGATAAACTGGTTTACTGCGTTGTGTATGGTTGCAACCACACAAGCATCAAAGGTGTATGTATTCACCATTTCTCCAACGAATAGAAATATCCTGCGAGATATCGAACTTGGTTATCTAAAATAAGTCGCGCTGATTTCTCACCATCCCGACATAGTTTCGCATGCTCTACACAATTCACAGAGGAAGATAATAATAATGTTATTTGTTTTACGTCCCTTTTAACTACTCTGGCTTTTAGAGAGACAGACACACACACAGAGGAAGACCATGAACTATTGAGTAAACAAAGTTAAGCCGGGGCTACGACATATACCGTAACATGGCCTCTGACTCTAGGCCCCAGGATGGAGCGTTCTACCATTTCTCCCGCTTTCATCAGCTTTAAAAGTTGTATAGCACTGTCACTTGTAATAAATAACTGTACGTAAAATATATAATTAACTGTAATGTATTCTACATGAATTTACTTTATTTTACTTCTAATCAAGAGCTAACGAACAGAAAGTTTGTTTAATCATATTAAAAAAAGGCATACCATAAAAATGTCCTAAATATTTTTAAATTCATTAATAATAATTTAATAAGTGCAGCTAACTGCCAAAAGGAATATATACATGACCGTGCATACAATAACCTAAATAAAAACCACACATTCAGTCATTGCAGAAATCAGTCAACGAGACTTTCCGTTTGGTGCACAAAAGCAGGTGATAACGGTCACAGGTTGACCCACACAGTTTACACCTGCAGTTATCGTCCGGGTCGTGGAAATTCTCAGTGGTGGAAACCATGCACGGCGTATCGCGTCACTACATGCCGTAGTTCATATCCAACTTGAGTCCATTCTCTGTAAATCATGGCATCTGTTGAAAAGAACGTTGGCCATATGTCTTGCTGTTTTGCATTGAGTTCTTGTAAAAGTTCTGTGTAGGCGACGGTTGATGGTAGTAATAGGTTAAGGCGAAGATCTTCGATGAAAAATTGCTCTCTTGCTAGCACGTAGGTGAGGCGAGACCGTGTGAATTTCGACAGGCACAATGTTCTTTTCAAGAAAGTGGCTTTGACTCTTTCTATTTCTTCCAAATTTCTCTTCGTCAGTTGTAGCCAAATTGTCTGTAGTCCATAAGTTATTATTGGTGTAATTTTAAGGCGAAACAGGGTGATGGCTGTGGCTAAAGATAGCTGTCTCAGATTCCTTATAGTGTGAATAGCAATCTTTGCCGCGGCGACTCTTTCCTTGACGTGTTGGCTATAGACATCTCCTCTTGTCTGAAAAGTGATTCCCAAGTATTTGAAGTGTGATACATTCTGTAGCGGGACATTCTTATACATAATGAAGTCATTTGTTGAAAGTCTACCTCCTTTTCTGAATGTCATTTTCACAGTTTTAGTACCGTTTAGTGTTAATTCATTGTTTTCGGCCCATGTTGAGAGTTTATCAAAAGCAGATTGAATGCAATCTAAGTTACGAGAAGTGAGGACCATGTCATCTGCGTAAGCGTATATTTTAACGTTTTCAACTGCAATTTCTCCAGGTAGTTCCGCAGTGGCTATGATGAAAAGCAGTGGACTCATGGGGTCTCCCTGCAGTACTCCGTTGGTCTGGGTCATCGGGTTTGACTTAGACACTCTGTTGTCTATTTCTACTTGATTGTTCAACAAGATATTTTTTATTAGACGTGTCACTTGATTTCTTCCGGCGATGTCTTCTATTTTCCTGATTAATAGTTGCCTGTTCAACAAGTCGAAAGCTTTTGTATAATCTATAAAAACTGCATGGAGCATCCCTCCTGGGAGCCTGAGTGCTGCCTCAATATCCTCCTGAAGACATTTTACTGCCTGAATTGTGGATTTCCCTTTAATGAACCCAAATTGCTGCTCAGGGATTGCGTGAGATGTCAGTTTGCTAAGTCTGTCAGTTAATAGTCCTGTCAGAATTTTCAGTGGTGCACACTCCAAAGCTATCCCCCGGTATGAGTTCGGGTCCCTCGAGTCACCTTTCCCTTTATACAAAACCTTTAGTGTAGAAAGCCTCCATCTGTTTGGGATGTTTCCTTGTCTTAGACATGCATTAAAAAGCTCAGTCCATGTTGTTGCAAGAGCATGTGCAGTTTCCTTCAGGTGTTCGAAGAAGATACCATCTGGACGGCAAGCTATTTTATCTTTTGTTTCTGCGATTTGCTTCCGAACTTCTTCCAGTGAGAATGGATTCGTTAACTCAATTTCTTCGTCTTGGTTTATGTTAGGTGGACGTGTTTCTCTGTCTTGTAGAACCGTCCTGAAGTGTTTCTCCCATGTGCTAAGTGGAATGTCTCTCGGGAAATAGGGTTGTTTTGGCGCTGAGGCTTTGAACCATTGCTGTTCAGCTTCTTCAATGAGTTTCTTCTCTTCTCTTACAAGATGGTTCTTTTTGCTTTGATCTATAGTTTGTTTGTAGTGTTTTCTGGCTGTGCTATATGTCTCCAGGTCTTTCTGAGTTAATGTCGTTTTTGCTCTATGTAGTGCGATTAGCGCTGTTTTTCTTGCTTGATAGCACTCTCGGGTGAACCAAGGTTTTGCCCTCCGTTGCCTCCATTTTTGCGTTACTATCGCATGTGCCAGCTGTTCTTCAATTATACTCAAAGCTTCGTCCATGTTGCCTCCTTTGATCTCTCGTAGCGCTATGGGTGTCGCATCCATGTTAAATTCATTAATTGATCATAGTATTCTGATTCTTGCCCCTCAGCAGCCTGGAATCCTAATGTGCCTCCTTCTTTGGCATTTTGTTCTCGGATTGCTTGATCTCTACACAGGATCGTATCATCTTTGTTCCTGAAGGAGTCCATGAATTGACCCAGTACACAAACTGGCGATAGGCTATGGAATGCCAGGTAGTAACTTAGTAGTTTTCATAGCCAGTCTTTCCCTCACATCATATGGGATATTTGTTTTATCCATATGGAGACAACGTGCAGCATTCAACACATTGCAATTTAGAACAACATTATGGAAATCTTCGTGCCAAACAATTCATGTCAACCAACAGAAACTTTCAGTAGTGGTGGGGATCACATCACATTGATAGCACTTACACCAGTCAGTGCTTCCCCTGTCTTTCTGAAATAACAGAAGCTGGTAGTTCATTTTCTGGTCAAGATGTACACTTTGGTTCAATTTGATGTGGCTTCGCTGCTCTAGACAGCACAACTAATTCCAAGCAATGTGCAGACACTGAGAAACACACGGAGACAGACGGAAGTGGTGTGCAATCGCCCGTCATAGCCTAGAGAGTAGACTTGTTTTTGAATGTTACATGCTTCCTCTGACTCTCGCACAGGTAAGAAGCATTCAGGTATGGTACCGGTACATTTGGTCATATTAGCCATTTCCTTGACCACACAAGCAACAGTCGTGGCTTTCCCGGGAGCCTAAGTTTGGCACCTGTGTTAGAAAGGGCAAAAAGTGAAAGTCTCATATTTTAATTTGGGCTACATATGCCGCAGTGGCTACCATACACAGCTGAAATCGGAGATCTCTTACGTAGAACACCTCTCTCGTCAACTCACACACAAGACAAGGAGTGTATATAGGCCTATTTGGCCCAGTTTTTTTTTAAATATTATACCATATTACCAGTTTTCCCTACCCTCTACACTTTACTTATGGGCATTTTTTTGTTAGATATGCTCAGTTACATACATGAGAAACAAATTAAGGGTACGTCCAAGCAATCGCGCCAACCCTTTTTTTTTTTCGATTGATTTCGGTTGAAATACATGTGTTCCTTGATATTCTCTGGAAAAGAAGTGCCGTAACTTTGGCGCGATTGCTTGGCCATAGCCGCCTAGTATTTCTGAGGAGTTCTAAAATAGTGAGACCATGATTAATAGAGAATGGGTTCACAGTGACTATGTGCTGAAATAGTCATCACAAGAATTTCTGCACACAGTTTCCACCACAAACTGTGCCAGACAACAGAATTTCAGGAGCGGGTCCTGATTGCAGTTGCACTAATAATGTCACAATTATTGCGAGAAATACAGTGTATTCAAGTGTTGACCGTCGTACAGAATCTATTCTGAAAATTTGTACAGAGGAATGAATTGTATGGCCAATTGGGTGCAATAAAGTTATTATTAAATAGGCCTAACTCTTACTGGGATCCTACCTATTAAGTTACAGTCACTTGCCATGGCATAAGACATTATAAACACAATAAGTTTAACTCACATGTTGGATGTATGGTAATAACTGAAATCCATCTTACTATTATATATTTATGTGCAATTTAATACCCAGGTGCCAAGATGTATTCATTAATAGTAAATGTGACATACAGTAACTTACCTCTCCCAGAAATATTGTGTTCACCAACTTGTGCTTATCGTCTTCCGCAGACATAACTGGAAAATACAATCATAAATAGCTATCTGCAGCAATAACATGCATTACATTCATAGCGTTAAATCCTCTTCCAGTTCGTACTGACATTTTGAGATTTGCCGCCCATACATGCTCCGCCCATTAAAGCATACGCAGATCAATGGACTTATTTACAGAATCCGCGAACCTTAACATTCCAACAGGCAATATCATGCGGACATAATCAGTATGGATTACGTTTTGAAGTACCTAAAAAATATCAGCTTAACGAACTCTCAAAATCTAGTTTTACCCATTGGTTTCACCTAACCTAGAACTACATCATCTTCGACACCACCAATGACCACCAACAAAGTCCTCATAATAACAAGATGTACACCAAAGAACATATCAAATTATATCATGGAATAACTTCATGATTATAGCCTCTTTGGTGTAAACAATACACAAACAGAAAATATTACAGAACAAAATTTGTAACGCGAAATAAACCACATTTACGAGGAATGTTAATATTTCCAAAATCAACACAATTATATCACTCCAAACATATTTAAACAAATAAGATTCGAAAATAATTAACCATTGGCAAATACAAATGCTACTTCAATTACGATTCAAACACGGTGTTTTGTTTTAGTCACGTTGATAGTACCGATTTATGCTCCATTGTCGCCAATAGTACCAATCAGATGTTTATTGCCAACTTCGCGTGTTTTAGTTCAATTTAGTGTCAAGTCAAAGAGGATCAGAATTTGAGTTATTGTGTATGTGTTTACAAACTATTCTGAAGGACTGTAAATATCCTAACATTTTTCAAACCGGAATTACTACATATGAATGAAACTAAAGTGATCTTTTTACCTTGTTCATAGTAAATCGTTCTGCTCAGGAGAGACTACATAGGCCTACAAGTCTTCCTTCAGTTACGCCCTTTTGGTAGTTTAAAAATACAATTAAAATGCAAACGCCAGAAGCGTTGGCAGCTAGTCTTTTGAGAGAAAGTCATAATCCCAACAGCCAGGAGTTAAAGAATTTGCTTTATCAGGTAAGGAAGACACATCTCATAGCATTCCATGAGAGAAATCTCTTGCTAAGACTTTTACATTAATTTGCATTATCCTTGTATTATACGGTATATTTATTTATTTAATCGATTGTGTAGGAGAGCGATTGAACTTGAATACATGATTTCATCTTCTGGCGTTTTCCCGCTTCTGTTCCCAAAATCTCTTCATCCTCTCAGAATGCTCCTTCTTCCGCTCAGCTGTCCACTTTCTTCCAGGCTGTCGTGATGGTCTATGATCAAACTTAACATTTTTGATTTTATTCCTGCACTCGGTGCGGTCCTCAAAATTTTCAATGTTGACCTGTTGTAGGTCCCTCTGAACCTCTGTCAGCCACTCTGTGCCACACTTACTCCGTGTTATAACGTTGAGCAATTTCTTCGGCGTTCTGAAATTTTCCATCCTGTAAATGTGTGTATAAAACTGTACTCAGCGTTTTCTGATTACTTCCGTTATCGTGTGGATCTTTTGGTCGAGTTCGCTTTGAGGTCTCTTCATCCAAATACCGTTATTATTAACTGCCCCGTAAATCTTTCTGAGAATACGGTATATATATATATATTATATATTATGCAGTGGTGGGTATGTATTCGGCCAAATGTCCTTGCTGAGCTATAATTTCATTATAGGTTAAAAACTTCATTATACACTCCCCTCCCCATTTTCTCGTTGACAACCACTGACAACCGTGCAAATTACAGTAGTGTTTGTGGGCAGTGAAATTGACTTAGACTACGAAGGCATGAACACATACCCACACCACTATGTTCTCTTCAAATTGGCTTAGCCTATTTGAAACCCAAGAATATCAGACCACTTCTATGATTATGGAGTAGACTAAATAGTTGACTTTTTTTTTTTCACTTCTTACAGCTTCAAGAAGCAGTGAATGCTCCAGGAGATATAAGTTGCCTAATTGGTCCAGTAGTAACTTTATTACCTAGTCACAACTTTCAAGTAAAGAAGATAGCATATTCAGCATTACCCAGGTATGGTATGCCTATATGGCTATACTAACTGCAGTCTTAGATCTCCATGTTAAATACTGGTATGTTTTTCTCCTCCCTTGACATATCTGATATAACCAACATTGCATGTGCTATTTATGCTTAAAAAATATGAAAGCCAGAAGCTATAATGGGCGAGGACAACAGGCTCATGACACTCATAAGCAACATTCTGATGACAAACTATATACAAATTAATGATCATGTTGCAACTTTGAATTTGATCACAAACCAATTGGGTACTACAAAGAGACCCACTCAGCACCCTGCTGTTCAATATTGCGACGTATGATGTGGTGACAGTAACTACGGTAAGCAAAAAACAGCAAATTTTAAATTATAATTATACATAGATGATATGGTCATTGGTTTGAGTTCCATGTATGAAGCACAAAAAGCCATAGAAAATCTAGATGTATAGGTCAAAGGATAACAAGATGAAAATCAACAAAGAGAAAACTTTGCGGAAAGGAGGCAGAGAGACCGTAGGAGACAGGCTATACCTATACCCCACGTCAGGTCAAGACCTGAGGAAAATATCCCTCCGCGTATCTTCTCTCTCTGTCCCGTCTTGTGTTTCCAGCATGGCGCGCATCTGATCGAGTATTTGAAACTACCTTAACCACAAACGACTTTATTGCGTTCGGACCTTTGATTCCCTTCAATTACGAATTTATCTAAGGTATATTCACTGAACCAAATATGTTTTTTATCGTGTTGGATCACCCAGTCGAAACCCGAGGCTCTGTGATAATTAAAACAAAAAGGAAGCTTGTAGTTTTACGTTACCATGGGATTATTAAAAACATAACATTATTTGTGTTAGGCGAGGTATGACATATAAACAAAGATGAAATGGTGTGTGTCCTTCAACCCTATGAACCAACTAATTGCTTATGTGTCATCCTTAAGCATCTTATCTTGGGAACGATCGAAATTAGATGGGGAGAAACAGGCTGTTTCCTTGAAGGGTTACGAAACGTACTCTTGAGAATCAGAAGGCAGAATGATCTACTGTCAGTACAAAGACTTAACTGTAACGTGAAGGGGAGGATAATTATAAAACAAAATAATAATTATACCGCGCATAGGAAAATAATACTGTCAGGTGTGTAGGCGTATTTGTCATCATCAAAATGTCATTACATATATTGCGAGTAGGCAATATATTTTCGGTTGACATAGGCTACTGAGAACTAAACACTCTCCTATAAATAAGATTAAATGTTAGGATACAACATGTGTAGATACAACTTACAGATATTGTCGCTAATCTTCCTCCATTGCTTCTATTCCACTGAGATCGGCGTCAGATGATTCACTACTGTCACTATCACCATTAACGTTAATCACAAATTTGTCTTCCATTTTGTCCACAATAAAGTCCAGATCCCAAAGTTTCTTTTCTTCTCCCTTGACGTGGCGGACACAGTTTTCCCACTTCTCCGGTGTAACTTGAGCGATTCCCTCCTGCAGTAGTTTTTCGACAGTTTCAAGTTTAAAAGTGTTGTTGTTATGAGCAACGTAGCCCTTTACTTGGCTCCATGCTAATTCTATTGGATTCAATTCGCAGTGATATGGTGGTAAGCGAAGCACAGTATGTCCAGCCAGCTGAGCAATGCTGTCAATACGATATCCTTCATACTTATGTTTGATACTTCGAATGACACCCATCAGCTCTACCCTTATCCAACTGACCCCAAAGTAAACACACTATTCTTTCAGAAATTTTTGCATGTCACTTTTCTTTGATGATGATGTGGGAATTTTTTCAAGTTTCACAGAGTGATAACTGGCATTGTCCATAACAATCACACTATTTGGTTCAAGTTTTGGCAATACAGTCGAACTTCTATATCTCGAATTTTCGATAAATCAAAGTAATTTTCATTTCCCGGCGGTATCATATCTAATTCACATGTTACATTAGTTCTATAATTCGAAGTTCTATTACTCGAATATTTCGATAACTCGAGGAATATTTCATTCCCCAGGCGTAAAATATTTTTCTATATCTCGAAGTTGGGGTGAAATTACAGTTGCCTTGAAGACTGGAGTTGTGATTTGGGGCTTGGAATATGAGATTTTTGTTCATCTTGGGTATGGTACGGTACTTGGAGAAGTTATTTCTGTCAGTATTGTGTGGACTGCTACATTCCAGAGCAGCCTGAGGGCAAGAAGACGGATTCGGGTCAATGTGCACCTCAAACAATAACAGTAAGAGGGAAACTCCGGCTATTTATGACATGCCCGCACCCTTCGTGTCCTTGGCAGATAAGCCTGGTGAGAGAGCACTGTCCTGTAGTTTCTGACCTACTGTGTAAATCAGTAATGCAAACACCATGGAGAAGAAACGTGTTCTGAAATGTTCAAGTGCAAGTGAAAAATTAAAGTTAATTCACGAAGTGGAAAAGGGTGTGAGAAGGGAGAAAGATATTGCGGCGGAATTCGGCATTCCAGCAAACACACTGTCAATGATTATGAAAAATAAAGACAAGATTGCTAGTGCTATTCAGGAGTCACGTTTTTCATCGGAGAGGAAACGTTTTAAGAGCTCAAGTTACCCTCAGTTGGAGGAAGCTATGTTTAAGTGGGTAAAATGTATGAGTATATGGAGAACAGGCTATAGATATTCTGGCCACTTTTTGTCGCTACGTACAGGGTCAGTTGAAGAGGATGTTTTTCAAGCTGTTAACCTGTTAGAAAACTTCGTGGTGAACCGGGTATTGCAGAAAAGAAAGCAAAAGTAACTGACGGACTTCTTTTCAAAGATTTGAATTTGTAAGTACTGTAAAATGAACATGTACTAGTAATACTGTATAACTGTGTAGTAGTTTAACAAAATAAGACACAATGTAGTAGAATGGATTGAAACTTGTAAATAATTAATACGATAGCATTAAACCCTAGCAGGTAGGCCCATAGGAGAAGTTCTATTAACAATAATATTACAAGTAGCAACAGTTGTTTATTCGTATGTTTATAATACTGTAATGGTATCCCTCCGTCTTTTTTTCTTTCTTTTTGAAAAAATTTCGATATCTCGAAGTAATTTTTATCTCCGAAGGCGCTTCGAACCTGGGACCGTCCATTTCCTGGTGGTAATCACCACTCGATTTCTTGGTTCAAAATACAAGTCCCGCACTGTCAACGAAACCTTTTTCATTTCCACAATGAACTACGATAGCACAACCCCCTTTTCCAGTAGGATTTTTGGGTCCAGTACTGACACCACTAATGAAAGCTTGACGTTTACTCTCAACTGTAGTATCTTGCCATACCTTTGATACTGTATGTCCGGCGTTGCACCAGGTTTCATCCAGATAGTAAATAGTGCGTCCTTGTTCACGGTACTCTCGTATGGACGTTAGGTACTTGTGACGCCACTGAATTAAATCATCGCATTCCAGCAGGGCTGAAGCTCTTTTCCGTCGCTTGAAAAGAAACTCTAAATCCTTCATTAACCTACAAACAGTACTCTCACTGAAACTAGGGAAATCCTCATCACTATTCACTGCGCATGTCACTTTCTTCACAGTTGGAATTTCATTCTTGAGAAAAAAAGAATGCACTTTCCTACGAATTCCACACAAAACAAATTCCGAATACTGCGACACACGAACCCTCTTTCCTTGTGACGCCGGTCGACTTCTCGCAGGAGACTTGCATTCGCCAGGAACTTTGAATTCAGTGTGTGCCGAGTAAACACTGTATGTTGAAACGCCAGTCAAGTATGCAGTCTTCTTCACCAACTCTTCTACTGTCCACTCTGGATTGTCATCCCTCAACCTACTATATACATTTAAAATAATTTGTTTGCACCTTTTACTCAACTTCTCACCACTTTTGTTACCTTTGAAGTATTTTATTGGTGATTCAAGCTGTAGAGCTGCAGTTTGAACACGTTGTGTACTTGATGCCATGTTGAACTCGTAACAGTATTGCCAACATTTGAACCTGATTCGCCACACAATCGAATGACTCGGGAACTCTTATGCCGCTGAAACAAGGTTTATACAGAACGAAATACAATTTAATATCAAATTCGTACTGAATTACTCTGCCTATCGTTTCAAATACCACTAAAAACTATATTCACACACACAATTAATCATATGAAAAGCAAAGTTGGTGCAGCATCCAATTAAAGAGAAAATGATTAACTTATCCATAGATTTATACCAAGGAATTTCTTTAAAGTAATCTAGCCAGTTCATCAAAACATAGCAACATACGCTGAAAAATCTTGTACTGCAAAAACAAGCAGAAAGAGTGGGAACTATTTCCTTGCGTGTTAGCCTTTTCACAGACCAGAACATCAAAGGGACCGCTTAGGTCTTGACCTGTCGTTTGGTATAGGATGAACTCTCCTCAAGTCTGTAAATACATTCACATATAGCCTATCTAGGATTGGCAATGCAATCAACAGCCAGAGCCTGCAGAGTTCACATAAAATCTAGAGCAACAACGGCTACCAAAGCCATATACGTTATTAAAACAATCCCGAAGCTCTCACTGGGAACCACTATGAGAGTTTTGGATGTGAAAATGGTGCCCATCGCCACATACGGACTAGAAATAATCTGGGAGAAACACCCTGACAGACCCGAGGACGCTAGAAGCAGTGAAGTTGGACTTCCTGATACCTACCCTGGGAATATCGAAATAGGCCTATGCGAAATCTAGACCAGCGTATGAACTTGCCAAGGAGACCTTCATTGAGGACCTCTGGGTGAAGAGAGGGCTACCATCCACTGACACCTGGGAAAAACTAATGCAGGACAGAGTGAGGAAGAGAGAAGAAATCTGGCCCGAGTTTTACTCAACAGTGGCCATGATAAACAGGACATGGACAGACACTAACCAAGACCTGCGACACTTTGTTAACTCGATGGTGGTACATGGTTACCACCATAAACTGTGTAACATCAAGTACTTCCATGACCCAGATGACTCCTGTCTATGTAAATTGTTCCTTATGCAATGCTGCCGATACCACGTGATCACTTGTAAAAATTGGGGTTTCATCCATCGTGAATTTTTGTGCAAGTGAGAGGTGACAATACGCGTGATTATTCAAGTTTGTAATCAACATTATGCACAATTTGTGCGCTGTATCTTTAATAAAAATATGAAAAAAATCAAAATTCATTTCCACTGGTACTTACACAGTGCAGGAGAATAAAACACACTGATGGATGCAATGGCCACAAATGATATCTCCTTGTGGGAGCTTAGACATATCTCAAATGCGAAGTGGAGCTTTGCTCTTTTCAGAGACTCCCTTCAATGTACTGTAATTATAGTATATTGCACTGATAAATAAATATGAAATGACCAGGTTAATTCTATTTGCATTAATGTTTTAATCTAGATAACAAAGTCATATTGCATTTTCACGTTCCAACTTAATTTGGATAATCCATTCCGCGTAAACAAGGTATTAAACTGGTTTGATTCCCTTGTAAGTCCTACTTTTTTGAGTTTTATTCCCTTTTCCAAAATACATATACGAATCTAAAATTGTCAATGATATTTGCTATGTATTTTTTTAAGAAACAATATCATGCAACTTACATCTTCTCATTACCGACTAAATAGGCCTACTCATGTGTTGATATGAATTTAACCATGTTGTTTGAAAACAAAAAGCTAAGTACATGACAATTCGTAAGGATCAGTTCTGTTTGTCTAAGTTCTTAACAAAAGACCGATAAGGATCAAGGCCAGGTAATAAGCAAACATCTCTTATTTGGTATTGTTACTTATACTCAGTATTTCATAAGAAAAGACCTGCCAGATTTGGCAGGAGTTTCACAACCAGCGCACCTCGTTACCAGTGTGAGTTCATTTTGCTACTATGTAAATGAACTGGTTTGACTATATGTTTATGAAGTCACTCTAGTAAACGGGTGTATTGGAAGGACAACTTTCAATTTGACCGAGGGAGGGGAGCTAACTTGAGAGGATTTTCCGAAGTTTGAACTGAAGACTGGACACATGCCATATAACATGTGATGAAAGAAATACTCAATGCAGACTTCTTTCAGACTGAAGGATAATCTTCAGTAATTCCAGATCACTTATTAACTTACGTGGTGAGTGTTTATACTCTGTGAACTGCCTGAATGGGATTGACAGTTCTCGCCTCACCATGTGGTCAGGAAACAAGGTTGCCAAACAGTTAGAATAACAAGCGATCACACTGTACAAGCCAGTGACAAAACTAACCAGGCACTGACGCACGTGGGCTGTGATATTGCAACGCAGAGTATTATGACATCAACTATACGAACATGGATTGGTCAAAAGGCAGAGGGGTGATGACTGACGAGGAATTTCCGGCCAAAAGTCAATACCATTCTGGTCGCTCACGGAGTATATATACCGGTATTCATCTTATTAATTGGCATTAACTGTCAAATATCGTGTGAGTTAGCCATGGTCGTTACGGCATGACTGCTGGCAGTCGCTCACATCCGGGAGGCAAGGTGGTTCGAATCTCCCCGCCGGCAACCTTGAAGATGGTCTTCTGTGGTTTCCCATCTTCCATCCAGGCAAATGCCGGGGTTGGTCCCTAACTATAGGCTACAGCCGCTACCTTCCAACTCCTTGTCCTTACAATCACACTTTCCTCCCCATACAACACTCCACACGCGACGGTATGTGTAGCTCACCCATTGGGTGTCCGCCTCGAAGCAGCTACAAAAACTGGCGAGTTGAACATGTCCTCGGACATAAAAGCCAAAAAAAAAAAAAAACTGGCAAATGTTGAAGTGATATAAGCCATTTTTCAGTGTTGCCTAATTCTATTAAAGAAAGCTTCCCAGTCAGTCAACACCAATTGTGCCCAATTACTTTAGGCGGGAAACAAGGATACCCTACAAACTAACACGCTTTTATGTGCAAATACCTACTTAATTGGATGACATTAATGTCAAATGTTTGCCTTAATTTTTATTAAATACTAGTGATAAGGGCGCGCAGCACTGTAGCTTCACTGTGTGCAAATTATTTTGTTTTTTATGAATGTACTGGGCATTGACACAATCAATCAATACAATATATAAAGTTTAATTGTGCTCATTGAATGTCCAAAGTGTAACCCTGCGTCTTATCCCGCCATATCCATTATGCTATTTCTTTTGAAATACGGAGTATAAGGGGTGAAATTCTTTGTAGTCTAAATTGTTCATTTTGAACCAATATGCAGCAAATTTACTAGAGCATGGTTGCCAAGGTTGCAGTATAAATCATTGCAAGTAATTGACAACTACCTTGCAGCATATACCTCATGATACCTTAGCATGCTATCTTTGGGCCATGAAGGCTTTAGAGAAGATGAAGGGAAACGGTAGTTTCAGGTCATAGCTGCTATATCCTGTGCAGATACGTTTTTAACGTCCAATTGAAAATTCAGTATCATCCAATTAAAAATGCCATATAACAAGTGATGAAAGAAATACTCATTCAGACGTCTTTCAGACTGAAGGATAACACAGGTCTGCGTTGGAAAAATTGTTTCAAATTTTTATAGTATTTTTATGGTATTTTTTTGTGCTGAATACAGAAATAAAATACTGAAAAAATTCCATCCCCCTTTGTTTACCCACAAATCACACATTGGATTTTTTACTTTTAATTTTTTTTTAAACATGCGTACAAATTATAACGAAGATATCAAGGACGCTGGGATGTTAACATGACTACTGTTGGATATTAAAAAGAGAAAATCCTCAACTCCACAGCAGGAAAATAACAAAGAGAACTTTTGAAGGGAAAAGAAAGCATTACTACGACTTGCAATAGTGTTGTAATAAAACCTTATCAACTTTTCTTACTCTATGTTTAAGATTAACCTATGTTTTAATGCGGTTTAATAACATTGCACATAAATAATACTGATATAAAAATGGCCTTTTTAGGATTTTACCTAAAAGGTTTACCTCACTTTATAGGCAAACCTTACATGATGGGAAAAAACTATCATTTCTGAAATCAGCGCCAAAAACTACATAATCAGTTATCAAAACTAAAACAATTTTCAATTTTTTTTGCAGACCTGTATAATCATTGGTAATTAGTATCATTTTGTAAACTCTACTGCACCTGTCTTAAGGAGTGATAACATCCATATACAATCAAGCTTTTAATAACAGTCGGTTTATATCATATTCTTTTGGTCATTAAACACGTATTAGTGCCCAATTTTGATTGGGTGGGAAATTGAACTATACCTGAAAAATATTACAAGTGATTGATTATTAGACTCGATCAGAGTTAATAGGGTGGGATTACAGGTATGACATGTTTCCTTCATCAGACAAACATCTTCAGATCTGTCGCCCTGAAGGTCTGGGTTTGATTCCAGGCTCTGCCAGGAATTTTTAATCTGATATGAGGAAGCATTGTCACTGACGATAATAGGTGCACCACAGAAGTCAAAAGGAGAATTGCCCTTGCTAAGCAGGCCTTCAGCAATAAGAGACAGCTTCTGACAAGCAGGCACATTAGCATTAAAACTAGAAAATCGTTTATAAAAACATTTGTCTGGAGTGATTTGTTATACGGATGCGAAACTTGGATATACAACGCCTGGAAGCAGCGGAAATGTGGATGTGGAGAAGGATGCTAAAATTAAGCTGGACGGAGGAAAAGACTAACGAATGGGTCCTCAAGGAAGTAGACGAAACTAGGAAACTGATCACTACTATAGAAAAGAGGAAAGCAAAATTCGTTGGCCACACCTTACGTGTTAATGAGTTCCTGACCACCATACTGGAAGGAAAAGTTTTGGGGAAGAAAGGAAGATGAAGGATGTGGAAGGCTCATCTGGATTCTGTGATGCATGGACTTAAATTTAAACAGTATGCTGACTTAAAACGTTCAGAAAGTGAGAGACAAAATGTTGTTGCAGCGACAAGGCCTAGCCTTTAGATGATGATGATGATGATAATAATAATAATGTTATTGGTTTTACGTCCCTTTTAACTACACTGGCTTTTAGAGACGCCGGGGTGCCGGAATTTTGCCCCGAAGGGGATCTTTAACGTGCCAGTAAATCTACTGACACGGCTCCCTCGCATTTGCGCACCCTCAAATACCAGCTGACTGCGCCAGGTTTCGAACCTGCAACCTTGGGCTCAGCTGATGATGATGAGAGCTCGTACGGGGACACAGCCTTGTGAGGCAAAACTGAGAAAAGGAGGGTTTGATTCCCACCTCAGCCATCCTGGAAGTGGTTTTCCGTGGTTTCCCACTTCTACTCCAGGCAAATACTCGGATGGTTCCTAACTTAAGGCCACAGCCGCCCCCTTCCCAATCCTATCCAAATTTACAAATACGCACACTAGTACAGCCATCACAATAACACAGGTTATCACACAATTTACACATGCAATATACACAGGGTTATATGACCACTATGTCACATCCCCTAAAATAGGCAGCAACAACATATTCAGGTCTATTATTAAGGTTTAACATATGATAATGGCGAGGATTATTAGTGAAGTGGTTGAAATTTAAATTTGTTATAATTATTTTTAATAGCTTGTAAATAAAAATAAATTATATTTGATCTGAATTGGAATGCAGGAAAACAATTAAGTACGGTACTTTCCAGATTTGCTAGTGGCTGTGAGGGGCAGATGACCTTGCTGTTCTGCCCTTAAAACAACAATTACTAGCTGATTGCTGTGAGATATGTCCGATCACTTTGCATACGCCACACTGTTGTCATACTGTATATTGAAATATTATCATATTGACTGGTGGAAATTGTCTTCTTCAGTGATTGATTTGAAATTTGACAAGTGTTTCAGTGGGCTATGTAACTTGCTATTAGTGTATGTCAAGCTGGACTATAGTAGATCAATCTTGCATCCTGCCACAGGTTAGAGTTTTGAGGGCTCATGTATGCTGTCAACTGGTTTTCCCATTTAACATTTTCCCCTTCTGGTAACCCTCCCCTTAGTTTATTCATAGCCTCCTCACTTCTTGTCCTTAGGTTTCTAATAACGAGAACAAAGATGAGCCTTACAAAAATATGTGGTCATTCCAATTTGATGGGTTCTTCTCCTTGACCAAGTGTATGTCTATTGATTCTTTGATGTCAAGAGTGGGCATAGAAATAGCCTTTGACAAGGTCCTAGTAAAAAAGAAAGTCAATTAACTATGAAAGTGGCAACCAACAAAAGAAATTGATACAACAGTCACAGGAGAACACCAGCATATCCAGGTTCCAAAGAAAGCCAGCACTAAGGTAGAATGAAGACAATGATAATTCTTGTGCAGCCGTAGTAATTTGCTCTAGTGTTATCATATTGAAGATTTTCAATGATCCATAAATTATTCTATGCTTTAATAGATTTTTGTTGTATTACTTTTGTTAGAATCATGATCTTTATAACTCAACAATGTGAATTAAAACTTTGAAGCCATGTAAAGTAATAGCTTGAGTTTACCATATATTTTCAGGGTAAGAAGTGAGAGAGATTTTTCTTGTAACCTATTAGTTCAATGTTGACTTTTTTTTAATATAAGGGGCAAGGGAGTAAATAGTATATATCATGATCCTTACACTACAAAATTCCCCACTTATTTAGTTGCAGTAGTAATTGAACTAACACAACTAGTCAAGATAAATGATTTTTTGTTTAGATACTGACAATGGTGATGGATCCTCAAGTTTGCTTGCCTAGTGTCATTATGTGATTGTTATTAAATGGTCAGGTTATTGTGGATTGTGCACTTAGCTGTTTGAGCGATGTGTGGTCCGTTTCTGCGCAGCCACCACCTCCTGCTGCCTGCCACTGAACTGGAATGTATTTCCTGTCTTGTTATGTTATCTCCACTCCTTAGCCTTTCGCCACCACATTCCTAACTGCCTGTGTTTGTCAAAAAATGTAACATATGTTTATTGCCAAGTCTCATAACCCATACTTGTAGACATAAATTTAATAGCCCAAGTGTAAATGATCTGACGATGATCGCTTGGCGATCAAAACTGGTCATTCAAGTGTATTTATTATCTCATGTAATATTTTTCAGGATTAGGGAACCACCCATTACAATTGGGTACAATCCTGTTAACCAACTGAAAAACTGGGCCTGTCACAGTTATTGCAAATGATGACTGGTAGGGTCAGTTCCTTTAAGAGCGCGCGGACTCACAAGAGTGCGCAGCTCGAAATTCTAAAGTAGGCAGCATTGTAAGACATGAGTCAAACGGTATTCTGTCGACTGTGCGTAGCCACTGTGTTCGTGCTGTATCATTGAAGACTTGTGACTTCTACTGTTCTAGTTACTGGTAAGGATATGTTTTCACTCATTTCCGTATAATATTCTGAACCAGCATGTTAGTATTTGTACATCCCTAATACATTTCGACATGCTTATCTATTGTGTCATACGATACGGGATTTTCCACTCTTTGTTATGGACTTGGTGCAATACTCATTCCTGCATGCTGCTGCTATCTAACGAGTGATTTGTGTAACTACTACCGCAGTGAACTGTCCTTCAAGAGGACGCGCGCACTCTTGTAGGAAATAAATGCGCGCTCTTGAGGGACAACTTGTTTAAGCTTCGTTTTAAGATTTTACATTTTATTTTTCAGCGCTCAAATGTCTTATTATAAGAGAAAGTCAAATAGAAAGCTTATTTTCACCCAAGAGGTTTTGAATGACTGCTGGGAAAGACTAGAGAAGGGAGAGAGCAAGAGAAAAATAGCTGAATCACTTGGAGTGAATGAATCAACATTACGCAAAAGACTTAAAGCTGTAAGTACACACTTCAGGCTAAAAAGGATGGTTTAGGCTTGTTCCTGACTCATTTTACCTCCTAAATTTCACCAATCTGTTGTATTTTCAGGGCACTGTTCCGACATCACTCGGAAGAATGAAGCCGATATTCAGCCCCGAGCAGGAGCAGATGTTAGTAAAACATGTGAGGGACTTGGATTCAAAATTTTACGGCATGACAAGGAGGCAGCTAATGCAGCTTGTGTTTCAATTTGCTGTAAGAAATAACATCGTCAACAATTTCAACAATAAAAAGAAATTGGCTGGAAAAAACTGGGTCTACGGATTTTGTAAACGAAACCACCTCACACTTCGTGCACCCGAAAAGTGCAGTCTAGGAAGAGCTATAGGGTTTAATAAAGTTCAGTGCGAGAGATTTTTCAGTAATTTGAAGAAGGTAATAGAAGAAAAACACTTCCCTGCCCACAGGATCTTCAACATGGATGAGAGTGGAATTTCAACCGTCCCTAACCACATTCCAAAAGTTATTTCGCCAAAAGGAAAACGGCATGTTGCAAAGGTCGTGTCAGCTGAAAGGGGTCAAACAGTGACAGTTGTATGTTGCCTTTCTCCTACTGGTATTTTCATTCCTCCCGCTATCATTTTCCCCCCGAAAAAGAATGAATGTTGATTTGTACGCAGACGCCCCAGAAGGGACCCTGCCTCTCATTTCAGACTCGGGGTACATGAACACAGAACTCTTTCTCGACTGGTTGAAGCACTTTGAACAATTTGTGAAACCAAGTGAAGAAGATCCCGTTCTGCTAATTATGGACAACCATATTTCTCACTGTAGTTTGGACGCAGTCATGTTCTGTAGGAGCAAATTTATTACCATGCTTTCTCTTCCTCCTCATGCTAGTCACATGATGCAACCCCTCGACAAAGGATTTTTCGGACCTTTAAAATCAGCTTTTTCAGTTGAATGCGACAAGTGGATGTTCAATCATCCTGGAAAAGCAATTACTCAGAAGGATCTTTCCTCTCTCTTCCGTTCTGCATATGAAAGAGTGGCAACGCTTTAAAAAGCGAAGAATTCATTCAAGGCTACTGGAATTCATCCTTACAATCCAGACATTTTCTCAGATGAAGATTTTGAACCTTCGTCTGTTACAAGTCGCCCTCCACCCTCTGAGAAACCTGAAGAAGAAACCAATAATGTAAAAGATCAGGAAATAGTGCCACCTTCAACATTCCTTCCTCTTCCGAAAGCAGCTCACGAAGATAAACAAAAGAGAAAAGGTAAGAAGTCGGAAATTATGACAGGATCGCCATTTAAAAACTCATTAATGGCCTCCACATCAAAAGCGTGTGAGAAAGGACAAAAATCATGCAGACCCTCGAAAAAGAAACGGCTTTTTGATGCTACAACTTCCACAACTCCAGACGGTATCTCCTGCCCTGGGTGTGATGAAATGTATGAAGAACCAGTAACTGAAGATTGGATTCAGTGTAAAGACTGTAAAAAGTGGTGGCATGATGCCTGTTCATGCTATGAGGGCCCTGGAATTTTTAAATGTGACTCCTGCTAAGTGCGCACTCATAGAGGACCTACTGCGTACTCTTATAAGCATATGCCTTCAAGAGCGCGCGTTTCACATATTTTACTTTTTTAATTATTTCTAGAGTTTAATTTTTCAAATTGTGTTTCACTAATGTGTATGTAGTAGCCAGGTTATTAATGAATGTTTTGTGCAAACTATTTGTTCTTTTTGTAACTTTTCCTTCCGTTATGATGGTCTTATCGTTAAGTGCGTACTCTTGGAGGCACTTACCCTATTATGTAACCCACCCATCACAAATTGCATGGAAGAAGTTGTCTTTTATTTCTGTGGTGGTTGTATAAATATTATGATGGACATAGGTTGCCTTGGCAAACTGAGTGACATTTAAACATTACTTCACCACAACACTATGTAAAGATTGCCGACTTCTGGGCTACTGTCTTGTTAACAGATACATTTTCTTATTTTACAGAATTTGTACTGCTCACCCTGATATTGCCTTGTTGGCTGTCAATAGAATCCAGGTGGACTGCAAAGATCCTAATCCAGCTGTAAAATGTCTTGCAGTATCTACTTTGTGTTCTTTACCAACATTGCTACCACAATTTTCTGGTCCCATACTTACTGCTGCTCTCAAGGATGGCAATCCCCGAGTCAGACGAACAGCAGTAAATGGTTGCAGTAAGATTTGGAAGCATCTGCCAAATTTGCTGCAAGAGTTGGGATTCATTGACAGGTACCGACTTTCTAATAATAGTTGTAATAAAAATACATTTATATTACATTCAATATGTTCAATATCATTCCTTTTTAATTATGCTAATATATTTTTTTAAATGCCATTATTTGTTTTAGTGCTGTGAGAGGTGTATTTGTAGGTTGCTCGTAAGTGGGCCAACACGTTAATGGGATCCTGATTGTATGGGGTGCTTTGTATAAAACTCAAACTTTTCACTATGGGGTTATTTTAGCAAGAATGGTGCTAGTAACAAAATATTGCATCTTAGAAGTACAGTATCTCTGCGAAATTACTTGAAATTTATATTAAATACTGAAAAAATACAGTTTAAAGGTAAACACCGCATGTGAAATTAACAGTATTGACAACAAAATACTCCTGCAAACAGCCAGAAACATAGTACAATGTATTCAGTTGTGCTCTGTGGCAGAAGAGCATTATCAGCATTGTTAAGTCCAATAGAGACTCTACATTTAAGATACAATACATCATTATTAGCACCAGTCTTGTTATTCATACATAACAGAATCATCATCATCATCTTGCACAGTTTCCAGCCACTGGCCGGGTCTGTTTGGAACACAAGCCTCTCCAACGTCTTCTGTCTTCCCACCATCTCTCAGCCTCCACCTTTGTCCAGTCTTCTCCTCTCTTCTTCACGCTTTCTTCCACCCCCTTCAGCCACCTGTCTCTCGGTCTTCCCCTCGGTCTCTTTCCTTCCCACTTCGTCTCATGTACTCTCCTGGGTATCCTCTTCTCCTCCATTCGTTTTACATGTCCATACCATCTAAGTCTAGATTTCTCTATACCATCCTGTAATGGTTCCTCCTTCATTAATTCTCTGGTCCTCTCATTTCTTATTCTGTCCATCTTTGTAGCTCCAATACTGCTTCTCAAGAACCTCATCTCACTGGCCTGTATTTTGCTCCTCTCCCTTCCTTTCATAACCCAGGTCTCCGAGGCATACGTCAGGATAGGGACATAGTACGTCCGATATATGATCTTTTTGCTGTTCTGAGGGACATCCTTGCTCCATAACATGCTTCTCACACTCCTCCGAAATGCTTCTGCCTGCCTCCCCCGCTCATTTATTTCTCTATCGTTTCTTCCATTATCTTGTATCAGGCTTCCCAGATACTTAAAACTCTCCACTTTCTTCAGCTGTTCCCCACCAATTGTTATTCCCGTTGTGGTTCTTTCCTTCTTCCTTGTTGTGATCACCATCTCACTCTTATTTATGCTAAATTTCATCCCATATCCTTGTATTACTCCTTCCCACACGTCCAACTGTTCCTGTACCTCCTCCTCCTTGTTTCCCCAAATCATCAAATCATCTGCAAACACCATTGCTTTCATCTTTCCGTCCCCAATTACTTGTGCCACTCGGGTCATTATGTCATCCATCACCACAATGAAAAGTAACGGTGACAGTGCACTTCTTGTTTCAGGCCGTTTCTTTGTTCCAACCAGTCAGATCTCTCTCCTCCCACTTTCACACAGCTCACGCTTCCCTTGTACATCTCCTTTATCCTCTTTATAGTCCATTTCTCTACTCCTCTATCCTCCAGGGACTTCCATACTTTGTTTCTGCATACACTGTCATATGCTTTCTCAATGTCCAGGAAGGCCATCAGTAGATCTGTTCCATATTCATAGTGCTGTTCTTGTAACTGCCTTACAGCAAAAATCAAATCCACTGTGGACCTTCCTGCTCTGAAGCCATGTTGTTCTTCCCTCATCCCTCCTTCTATCCTTGTCCTAATTCTCTTTTCCAAAACTTTCTCGAAGATCTTTGCACAATGACTCATCAGTGTTATTCCCCGATAGTTTCTGCAATCTGTTCTACTACCTTTCTTGAAGATCGGGACAATGATTCCTTTTTTCCAGTCCTCTGGGGTCTTCCTTTCCTTCCATGCTGTCCTCATCACTCGGTACAGCCACTGTATCCCCACCTCTCCTGCTGCTCTCACCATCTCCACACTCAACTCATCCACACCCGGTGCCTTCCCTCCTTTCATCTTGTTCACTGCATCTTCCACTTCTTTCCATGTTAAGTCCTTTTCTGTTTGCAGTTCATCTTCCTCTTCCCCGATTTCTTCCTCCTCACCATCTTTTCCATTTGGGTTCAGAAGTTCTTCAAAATATTCTTTCCACATTTTCTTCAGTTCTTCCCTATTTTCTATCTCTTGTCCCCTTTTGTTCACCATTCTAACATAATCCGTAGGATCCTTCCGCTTCTTATCTTTCACCATCCCATACAGGACCTTTTTTGTACCTTCACTATCCTCCTCCATCATCTTTGTCCACTCTTCCATCCACTTCCTTCTCTCCTCAGCCACCACTCTCTTCGCCTCCTTCTTTCTTTCCTGGTACTCTTCCCTTGTCTCTACCGTCCTATTTTGATACCACCTCCTAAAGGCTCTATTCTTTTCCCTTACTATATCTTTTGTCTTCTCATTCCACCATGGTGTTTCCTTCCACCTCTTCTTACTACTTGTCCTCCCACATACTGCTTCTGCTGCACCCACTAGTGTCTTCTTAAATCTAGCCCATTCCTCTTCCACCCCTCTTTCTTCATCTGTTGGAATTCCTTCCTTTACCATTTTGAGGTACTCGACCCTTCTATCCCCTTCTTTCAGTTTCCATATCCTTATACGTCTTTCCTGGTTCTCAGTCCCTTTCTTCTCCTTACTCCCTCTCAGGTTCATTACCAGTAATCGATGGTCGCTATCCAGGTTCTCCGATGGTATAACCTTGATGTCCGTGATGTTCTTATTTAGTTCTTTCTCATACAGTATATAGTCGACCACCGACTTCCTGGTCAAGTCATCACTGTACCATGTGATTGTGTGACTCTCTCTTTTCTTAAACCAGGAGTTCCCAACTAGCAGGCTGTTCCTCTGGCAGAAGTCCAACAGTCTCTTTCCTTCCTCATTTCTTCCACCCCAACCCTCTGGTCCTAGAACACTCTCATAACCTTGTCTTTCTCTTCCTACATGGGCATTGAGGTCCCCCATAACAATCATATTTCTTCCTACCAGCTGCTTCTGCAATTCCTCTTCAAACTCCTCCTTCTCTTCAGAAGCGCAGCCTACTTGTGGAGCATATACTTGCACTATTTCTACGGTCTCTCCCCTCAGTGCTACTTTCACTTTCATCATCCTATCACTTATTCTCCTCACTTCTTCTTTCAAACCATCTCGTACTACTACTCCCACTCCATTCCTCTTTCCCTCTTCGTTCCCACTCCAGTACAGTCTATAGCCTTTTCTCAGTACTCTCCTTCCTTCCCCTTTCCACTTTGTTTCTGCCAATCCCAATAAATCCAACTTCCTTCTTTCCATCATATCCACTATCTCCTCCACCTTCCCCGTCAGGGTCTCCCATAAGTCCAACCCCTCGTCCACGTCGTGGGAGACGGGCAACGGCACAAAGTAGGGGATTGCCTGTAGGGGCGAAGTACAGTGGGGACTTCGTGTGCCCTGGGACCGTTACGGTAGCTGTGAAGGTCCTACAGGAACCCTGAAAAGTGACGGCTAACGGGGCTCTGGTGAAGCTACGATAGGCCCAGCAAGCCAGTAGTGGATTAAACCAAATGCTTTCAAAAATGGAACGAGCCTCGGACAGGATTTAATACATAACAGAATATATGTTTTATATGAATCTCTCTGTTTTATACATGGGAGACCCTGAGAGATGGCTCAGTCCACCCCTCACATCAACAATAAGGTTTTGTTATCTCCAGAGATAAATTGATATTTTAGCCTGTCTATTAATTAACTATTTTTGTTAATGAATCAAAATCATAACAGGTAAATGATGAACTGGGTTTTGAAAGAATAATAGAGTCCATAATCAATTTGCTATTGTTGTTCATACATACAATATGAACAGTGAGTGAAAGTACCTACAAATACAGTACAGTATTTAACAAGATTGTTTCTGCTTTTACAGGTTGTATGAGAGTATCCGAGACAGTGACCCGGTAGTGGTTACAAACTGCCTTCTGGTGCTGGACATGGTTCTAGCTGAAGAAGGAGGTGTGGTTGTCAATCGCCATATGGCGACCTACCTGCTGAGACGACTTGGAGACTTTCCAGATGCACAGCTTGCCACTGTCCTTCAGGTTCTTGGAAAGTATACACCAGAGAGTGAGGAGGAACTCTTTGATGGACTGAGTAATTCACAATAAATATTATCAAATAGTTAATCTTATATAAATAATTCATGTTTTTTGGGCTAATGCCGTGTGTATTTAGATAAGAACCATACGTTTTGGAGAAACCTTGCCTCCTTTTTCAATGGAAATCAAACAATGTAGCCAAAGAAAGTATATCAATGAGATTACAAAAATTACAAAGAATATAGATAAATTCCTCGGTTTGTCACCAGAGAGCAGCTGCCAGAAATTACTGTATGGACCATGGTAGAACGGCGGACAGAGTAGTAAGTAAGGAGAAGGTAAAGGGGCGGGGTGAAAATATAGAGACTCCGAGAAGAATGAGGATGTCCAATAGAAGAGGTGGGAGGGTTAGATGGATATAAGGAAACATAAACAAAAGGGAAGTGTATCTGAACGATACCTAACGTCATACAGGCAACGGCGAAAAAACAGATGGAAACTCCTCCAGTGACGAACACAGGAGAACAAATCCAGGCTCTGTAGCCATAGAGGAAAAAAGTACAATATGAAATAGGTGAAGAACAGAGAGACTGAGAGGAACTATCTTCCTAGATCCTTAATAACTGGTAGCCAAGTGTCACATAGCTGATATCCAGTGTCTGTTAAAATGATTGGGATTTTTACGAATTTAAACTGCCTACCTTATAATTCTAGACCAGTTGTGCTTAACAAGGGCAAGCGCATGAGCATCCTTGAAACATACATCGTGCCCTGAAGACAGGGCATGTTCAGCTATAGCTGATTTGTCAGGTTGGTTTAGACGGATGTTCCTTTGATGCTCTTTGATGCGAGTTGCAATGAACCGTTTTGTTTGTCCAATGTAGACTTTTCCGCAAGTACAAGGGACTTCATACACCCCTGGTTGTTGTATTGGGGACAATTTATCTTTGTTTAATGCTAAACGTTGACCAATTTTCGTCATAGTGCCGAAAACTGTTTTTATTTTGTGCTTGCGGAGAATATTAGCAACGCGGTCAGTGGTGTTGTGAATTTAAGGTAGGTAAGCAGTTCCCCTCACGTTGGAGCTCTGAGAAGGTTGTCTATCCCTCCTTCTGGGATGTAAAAAAAAACTAACCCCGTGGCACTACAGCCCTTGAAGGGCCTAGGCCTACCAAGCGACCGCTGTCCAGCCAATTGGCCTGCAGATATTGGGGTGACGCATGGTTAGCGCGTCGGGTCCCCTCGGCCGTTAATCATGGTTTTCGTGACCGGGTCACTGCCTCACTGTCAGACAGCTACTCAATTGTCGTCACGAGGCTGAGTGCACCCCGTTCCAACCCTCACGTCAGTTTTAAAATCCCTGACGGAGCCAGGGACCGAACCCGGGGCATCTGGGTGAGAGGCAGGCGCGACACCCCAACACCATGGGGCCGGCCTTCTGGGATGTAGGGACCTATAAATAGTGGATTCATTATAGCCATTACCCTTAAACATGGTTTGTAACGCATGTAACTCTTCCTGAAGAGTTGATGCCTCACAAATACGTTCCGCTCTTTTGGCTAGAGTTGTTATAATTCCTTGTTTTTGTGCTGGGTGGTGGTGGGAGTCTACATGTAAATAACGGTTAGTGTGGGTTGGCTTACGGTAGACGCTGTGCCCCATGGAGCCATCCGCCTTCCCTCAAAAGAACATCCAAAAAAGGTAAGCATCCACCCGACTCTAGCTCCATTGTGAAGTGGATTGAAGGATGCAGCTGATTTAGGTGGATCAGAAAGTGGTTCAGTTTCTCAGAACCCTCCTCCCACACCACGAATGTATCATCCACATACATCCACCAAATCACAGGTTTGAAAGACGCCGAAGATATAACCTCCCCCTCAAAATGTTCCATGAAAAAATTTGCCACGACAGGCGCGAGTGGACTTCCCATGGCCACACCATCAGTCTGCTCGTAAAATTTACCATCCCACAAGAAATAACTGGAACACAAGCAGTGGTGGAATAATCGGGCAATGTCCTCAGGAAACAAATCCTTGATGAGGGACATGACCGAGTCCACCGGCACTCTGGTGAACAAGGACTCTACATCAAAACTCACCAAAATAGCATTTGGTTGAACGCCAATGGTTGACAATTTTTCGACGAAATGGGTTGAATCCCTAATGTAAGACTGTGTGCGCCCCAAGTGCGGCTGAAGCAACTTGCTGAGATATTGCACAAGAGCGTAAGTTGAAGAACCTATTGTGCTAACGATTGGTCGAAGAGGGACGTCTTGCTTATGGATTTTTGGAAGACCATACAATCTCGGAGGAGCAGCATCTCTCGGAATAAGACATCTTCCCTCTTCTTTTGGAATTGATGACAGTTTAACAAGCTTAGCAGTGGCATTGGATACACGAGTGGTTGGATCACGAGTGCACAGTCTGTAGACAGGATCAGATAACAGAATCGAGATTTTACTTGTATATTCGACGGTATCCATCACCACTGTCGCATTTCCCTTGTCAGCATGAAGAATAGAATCGGTGTCATTATTTCTCAGTTCCTTCAATGCCTTTCTTTCACCCCGAGTTAAAGTGGGTGCGGGTACTTTAGAGGATCTTAATATCCTCACACTTTCTTGTCTAACTTCTTCAGCTTCATCTGGAGGTAAATTGTAGATGGCAGCCTCAACGGATGTGATCAACTCCTCTGTAGGAATTTTGGAGTGTGCGAGAGCAAATTTGAGACCTCTGCTTAGTAAAGCTGTTTGATAGTCATCTAAATGGGTATTAGAAAGATTGACTACAACTTTACTAGTATCAAGAACAGTACGAGGAGCTGTTTGTCTCTAGGACAATCGAAGGAACTTAGCTCTCTGTCTATCTACCGCCCGACACAAATTATTCTCGACCTGAATAGCGGAGATACGTTCAAAGAACAGCCACAATTCCTCTGAGAGAATGCTACTAAGAAGCAGATGTAAGTGTAATAACTCACGGGAAACTGCGTCCGGTTCAGTACGGGAGTTCTGGATCCTCTCGATAACGAGTGCCTTGCTAGCGCACTCATAAAGCTATGAGAATTTATCAGTGCGCTAGCAAGGCACTCGTTATCGAGAGGATCCAGAACTATCGTACTGAACTGGACGCAGTTTCCCGTGAGTTATTACACTTACATCTGCTTCTTAGTAGCATTCTCTCAGAGGAATTGTGGCTGTTCTTTGAACGTATCTCCGCTATTCAGGCCGAGAATAATTTTTGTCGGGCGGTAGATAGACAGAGAGCTAAGTTCCTTCGATTGTCCTCGAGACAAACAGCCTCTCGTATTGTTCTTGATACTAGTAAAGTTGTAGTCAATCTTTCTAATATCCATTTAGATGACTATCAAACAGCTTTACTAAGCAGAGGTCTCAACTTTGCTCTCGCACCCTCCAAAATTCCTACAGAGGAGTTGTCACATCCGTTGAGGCTGCCATCTACAATTTACCTCCAGATGAAGCTGAAGAATTTAGACAAGAAAGTGTGAGGATATTAAGATCCTCTAAAGTACCCGCACCCAATTTAACTCGGGGTGAAAGAAAGGCATTGAAGGAACTGAGAAATAATGACACCGTTTCTATTCTTCATGCTGACAAGGGACATGCGACAGTAGTGAAGGATACCGTTGAATATAAAAGTAAAATCTCGATTCTGTTATCTGATCCTGCCTACAGACAGTGCACTCGTGATCCAACCACTCGTGTATCCAATGCCACTGCTAAGCTTGTTAAACTGTCATCAATTCCAAAAGAAGAGGGGAGATGTCTTATTCCGAGAGATGCTGTTCCACCGAGATTGTATGGTCTTCCAAAAATCCATAAGCAAGACGTCCCTCTTCGACCAATTGTTAGCACAATAGGTTCTTCAACTTACGCTCTTGCACAATATCTCAGCAAGTTGCTTCAGCTGCACTTGGGGCGCACACAGTCTTACATTAGGGATTCAACCCATTTCGTCGAAAAATTGTCAATCATCGCCGTTCAACCAAATGCTATTTTGGTGAGTTTTGATGTAGAGTCCTTGTTCACCAGAGTGCCGGTGGACTCGGTCATGTCCCTCATCAAGGATTTGTTTCCTGAGGACATTGCCCGATTATTCCACCACTGCTTGTGTTCCAGTTATTTCTTGTGGGATGGTAAATTTTACGAGCAGACTGATGGTGTGGCCATGGGAAGTCCACTCGCGCCTGTCGTGGCAAATTTTTTCATGGAACATTTTGAGGGGGAGGTTATATCTTCGGCGTCTTTCAAACCTGTGATTTGGTGGATGTATGTGGATGATACATTCGTGGTGTGGGAGGAGGGTTCTGAGAAACTGAACCACTTTCTGAACCACCTAAATCAGCTGCATCCTTCAATCCACTTCACAATGGAGCTCGAGTCGGGTGGATGCTTACCTTTTTTGGATGTTCCTGTGAGGGGAGGCGGATGGCTCCATGGGGCACAGCATCTACCGTAAGCCAACTCACACTAACCGTTATTTACATGTAGACT
Source organism: Meconema thalassinum (assembly GCA_946902985.2). Taxonomy (NCBI): domain Eukaryota; kingdom Metazoa; phylum Arthropoda; class Insecta; order Orthoptera; family Tettigoniidae; genus Meconema; species Meconema thalassinum. The sequence goes on along the minus strand of OX336390.1, from coordinate 219,045,380 downwards.
CCCACCACCACCCAGCACAAAAACAAGGAATTATAACAACTCTAGCCAAAAGAGCGGAACGTATTTGTGAGGCATCAACTCTTCAGGAAGAGTTACATGCGTTACAAACCATGTTTAAGGGTAATGGCTATAATGAATACACTATTTATACGTCCCTACATCCCAGAAGGAGGGATAGACAACCTTCTCAGAGCTCCGACGTGAGGGGAACTGCTTACCTCCCTTATATTCACAACACCACTGACCGCGTTGCTAACATTCTCCGCAAGCACAAGATAAAAACAGTTTTCGACACTATGACGAAAATTGGTCAACGTTTAGCATTAAACAAAGATAAATTGTCCCCAATACAACAACCTGGGGTGTATGAAGTCCCTTGTACTTGCGGAAAAGTCTACATTGGACAAATAAAACGGTTCATTGCAACTCGCATCAAAGAGCATCAAAGGAACATCCGTCTAAACCAACCTGACAAATCAGCTATAGCTGAACATGCCCTGTCTTCAGGGCACGATGTATGTTTCAAGGATGGTCATGCACTTGCCCTTGTTAAGCACAACTGGTCTAGAATTATAAGGTAGGCAGTTGAAATTCGTAAAAATCCCAATCATTTTAACAGAGACTCTGGATATCAGCTAAGTGACACTTGGCTACCAGTTATTAAGGATCTAGGAAGATAGTTCCTCTCAGTCTCTATGTTCTTCACCTACTTCAAATTGTACTTTTTTCCTCTATGGCTACAGAGCCTGGATTTGTTCTCCTGTGTTCGTCACTGGAGGAGTTTCCATCTGTTTTTTCGCCGTTGCCTGTATGACGTTAGGTATCGTTCAGATACACTTCCCTTTTGTTTATGTTTCCTTATATCCATCTAACCTCCCCCCTCCCCCCCCCCCCTCTTCTTTTGGACAGCCTCATTCTTCGAGGAGTCTCTGTATTTTCACCCCGCCCCCTTTACCGTCTCCGTACTTACTACTCTGTCCGCCGTTCTACCATGGTCCATACAGTAATTTCTGGCAGCTGCTCTCTGGTGACAAACCGAGGAATTTATATATATTTTTTGTAATCTCATTGATATACTTTCTTTGGCCACATTGTTTGATTTCCATTGAAAAGAGAGGCAAGGTTTCTCCGAAACGTATGGTTCTAATCTAAATACACACGGCATTAGCCCAAAAAACATGAATTGTTTATATAATCTGGGCCGTGAAAGCCTTAATATACAAGTTAATCTTATGTTAAAGAATTTAGTATTATTCTCATTTCTACAGGGTCAGAGATTAGATACAATGATTTTATCTGTGGTGGGTTGTTTTTACGACTGGATGCCCTTCCTGATGCTAACCTCGCGAGAGGTGTTAATGAGAGATAAAATGAATGAAGAATTAAACTGGGCAAAGATTTGGAAGGAAACGGCCATAGTCTATTAAAATGTACCGTCCTGTCATTTGCCTGGAGTTGTTACTGGGAAATTTGTATCCACTTGTTTACCATATCTGGAGCAGCCTGGCCCTGTGGCCTTGAGGCATGGATAGCTACCGTGGTCGGTATTTGAAAGAATTTAGTGTTGGAATTTGGGGTTGATGCCAAAACAACGGAAATTATTAGGCAGACATTAACGGGCATTCATTTGAAAGTAAAGTTTATGGGAGAGATTTCCACGGAGATTGAAATTAGAACCGGGGTCGACAGGGTGATGGACTGTCACCAGTTCTCTTCAACTGTGTGTTGGAAAAGATTATCAAGGAACGGGAAAAGGAACTGGATATGAAAGGACTACTTAACCAAGTATACATTAGAGGATCGAAAAGTTGTGTGAAGATCAATTCACTTGCTTTTGTTGATGACCTCGCTTTATTGTTGAGGAATACTAACGCTGCTATAGAACAACTGAATGTCCTACAATGCCAAGTGGAGAAGACAGACTACACATTTCTTTTGAAAAAACAAGGTATATGACCAACATCAAAACAGCTCCTTGTCACCTGCAGACTGAGCATGGTCAGATAGACAGAGTTGACAGCTTTAAGTACCTGGGTGAAATCGTGCAGTTGAAAATTAGCGAAAGGGAGGCCAATAATACCAGACGAGAGAAGATGGCTGCGGCTTTCCGCAGAACGTACATTTTATACAAGAAGAAATCCATCACGAAACACGCTAAATTATGGTACTATAATACAGTTATAAAAACGGAATGCCTATATGCTAGTGAATGCCTCCACATGACAGTGAAGGCAGGTTTGAGGGACGCTGAGAAATTCGAAAGAAAGATCCTTCGCAAGGTAATGGGTCCAAAGATTGTGGACGGTCAATATAGGTTGCGAGGAAGGGAAAAACTCTACCAGGGCAATGAAAGTTAGTTAGTTAGTTATTGTTGCTTTAAAGGGCAGAACTACGAGGTCATCTGCCCCTAGAGGCAATGAAAGGTTGATGAAATCGATGAAAAAATGGAGACTCAAATTCTATGGGCATTTATTTCAAATGGATGAGCGGGGACTTACTACGAAGAAGATTTTTAGAATACTCGATAGTAGACCTAAGGTGTCTGACAAATGGTTCAGGGAGGTGCGGAAGGATGTTCATCAGGTTGGACTAAAGTTGGAAGACATTTCAAACCAAGCTAAGTTTAGGTCAGTTATCGAAAAATTCCAAGCATTCCATGACGAAACAAAAATGAACAGGGGTTGGACGGAAGAACCACTTCAAAGGTTAAATTCTTAGGGTAATTATCTGAACCATTTGATGTTAAAACAGGAGTCCGACAAGGAGATGGGTTGTCCCCTCTGTTGTTTATTCGTGTTGTAGAAAAAGTAATTAGGACCTCGGAGAAAGAAGTTAAAGGAATAACCCTTGGCAGACTACGTGATAACAAAATTCATTTACGGTGTTTGTCCTTCGCTGATGATCTCGCAATCTTGTCCAAAAGCAGACAGGAAGCGATTGCCTCCACGGAAAAACTTCACGAAATTGCATCCAGAACAGGTCTCCAGATCACATGCCAGAAAACACACTACATGGAGGGATCTCTTTGGCACCTAGATGCACTACCAATGACAACCTAATTTGCCAAAATATCTCAAGGGTCTAAATTCAAATACCTGGGAGAAGTCATCCAACCTTTGGACTGAATCATGATGCAAACAAAGAAAGGATCTCTAAACTGCAAAAAGCTCACAGACTCACTTGGAACAGATATTATAAAAAATCAATATCCAGAAATGCAAAATTACGGCATTACTACACTGAAATCTAGCCTGAAGCACTATATGCTTCTGAAACGCTGATTATTGGGAGCAGATCATTAATTAAAGATGTGGAAAAGCAAGAAAGGAAAATCCTAAGAATTTTTTTTGGACCAGCCTGTACTGGGGGAATCTGGATGAAAAGAAAATCCCAAGCACTCGGAGAAAATCTCAGACACATTTAGGAAAAGAGGATTGAAATTTTACGGGCATATCCTTAGGATGGGCAATCAGACACTGACCAAAAGGATTCCTAACCTTGCCCTATCAATGAAAGTTAAAAGCACCTAGCTGCTTGAAGTTAGAAAAGATCTTCAGGAGATAGGCATCGCAGATGACATTGTACTAGACAGAGCTAAGTTCAGAGAATTAGTCGATAATCACCGCATCGCAGACCATCCAAGCCTTGTCACCTGGTCAGAAGATCGCTAGAGAAGCCACAGCGAGAAGATGAAGAGATTTTGGGAGAAGAGAAAGGCAATGCCATCAGCTAAATAAGTTCAATTGCGCTCCTTAGTCGGGCATGACGAAGAAAGAAAGGAAGAAAGAAAGAAGAAAGTACCGGTATTGATTAGGCAGAAAGATTTCTTGTATAATTTTCACTCATACCAAATATGTCCATATGTACCATGGTAAAACCTTCTGTCTTTTATAATTTTGTACAGGTTGTGACATTCAATTAGAAATTTGGAATTATAGTATAAAGATATGTTAGAATAAGATGCAATTAATATAGGGTATGTTTCTTTTCAGATATGTTGGACCCGTACCTTGTCCACCAGTCAAGTGCGGCTGTGATAGTGAATTGTGTACAGTTGTTCATGCTACTCACAGAGATGCAATACCCTCACCTACAGCGTGATATCATCCAAAAAGTAGTCCCTGTCTTGCAGACATTTTTACAGGTGCCTACCTCAAGCGAGTCTATTCATTTTGTTTTGGATTTTCTGCTTGATACACAGTTGGAGAATAACATGGCATGGCTCGATGCGTTTGCCAACCTTCCTAAGCTATTTTTTCCAAACGAAAAGGAGGATTCATCAATTTCCTCTAAGAAATTACAACTTTTGCCATATGTGTGTACAGAACATAATTGTGAAGAAGTGCTTCAAGTTTTAAAGGGGAAATCTTGTAATAATTGGAAAACCAGCAAAGATGCTATTTCTTGTGTATGTTTGATATCAAAAAGACTACCTATTGATGTTGGCAATCAATGTTTACTGGTGTTAGAATTACTAATGGATTGCAAGGAGAGAGAGATTTGTAACAATGTGTTACATGCATTGCAAGATGTGGACTTGCACAGGTACAGGCGGAAAGAAATACTGCCTATTGTTGAAAAAGTTATTGAAAAAGTCGATATTTCAGTGGGAAAATGTGTACCAAATATATTACCTGTTGTGATGGGTGAATTTGGAGAACTTCTTGACAATCATTCTCCATATGTGTTGGAAACTCTAGTCAGTAATTTTGAAACATATAAGGAAGAGGGAACAAAATACTTGATTCTTTTAGCAGCTATAAAAATGTTTTTGAAGATGCCAGCTAAGTGTCAACATATTCTTGGAGAACTATTTGAGAAGTGCTTAGCACCAAAATGTCAAGAAGATATGCCTTCAATGGAACTCCAACATAAAGCTAAAAAATACTTTCATCTTCTAAAAGCAGATGTAAAATTGGTGGAGAAGTTATTATTGATACATTGAAACTGTCTTATCAGTCAAGATTCAGTTATGGTAGTGAATTTCATTTAGTTCTTATTCATAAACAACACCGAGATCTTACTTGTTAAATTCAAAGTACCATATTTACTCAGCTATAGGACCCCCATTTTATCTCAATTTTTACTTCTGAAGTTGAGAAGGGTTATATAGGCAATCCATTTTGGGAAAGGGAGAGGGTATAAATAAGCTATTTTATTTTGGTGTTACATAATATATAAAATGCTAATGTGTATGTTTCACAAAACTCAAGCTCTTAAACCAGGGGAGTTAGAAATTGCGGCTTAAACCAAAATCCTTCAAATCGTCTCAATAGTACTGGAAATTCTTGTATTTCGTGAGATATCAACGGAAATATATATGTTTATAAAGTGTGTTTAAACAAATAAACATTCTTTACAGTACTGTCAGAACTGTGTCGCGTCCAGCCTGCATAACAGGTAAGCCAGGTGGGTAGTATATACACATGGGGTGGGCGCTCAATTGGTTTTATGTCCCTTTTAACTACAGAGGCTTTTAGAGTAACCGGGATGCTAGAAATTTCCTGCAACCTTGGACACACAGGAGAGACCGCTACGATTGCTCCACTCAGCCAGCCTCATAAGTAACCGATCGTAACAAATGAGCATTCAAAAGAAAGAGAATTACCAGTGACGAATTGCACCCTGATTTCATTAAGATTGACAATTTATTTAAAAAGTGCGATTAAACTAATGAATGAGACGATAGCCCTCGCCATTACTGTGTCTTGTCGAGCCCGCGTACCAATGAAGCTCGGCGGGTGGTTTATACACCTGCGAGAGTTCTCGCATGAGTCCGCTAATTATTATTGCTGGTTCCCCCAGGGGCTCACCTCTAGTGGGACGTGGGTTGGCGACCACAGGACCCCAGCTGAGTCCGGCATTGCCTCTCTTACTTATGCTGGGCTCCTCTCCGTCTTCTTTCCTGTCAACCTCCCTTGGTAAACTCTTGTTCTTTTCCGAGCCCGACGGTATTAGGGTATCCGAGGCCTAGGGAGTCTTTCACTTTCCCGCCTTAGTTGGCCCTTGTCTCATCTTTCCTGACCCCTCCTTCTTCGAGAGGTCAGACCTGTTGTTTTCTTTTCTCTTTAATTCCCACACTGTTTTTTGTTAATTGGCTCCTCGTGTATCTAATCTCCCTTTAGCGATTTTTTGCATCTACACTCCATTTTGTAGGTATTTTCAATCTACGTTGCATTTTGCACGTTTTTTCGATCTAAATTGCATTTTGTGAGTGTTTTCAACCTCAATTTCATTGTAAGGATTGACAACCTAAATTGCTTTTTAGTAAATCTTTCAATAATGTCTGGAGTCCGGAGATCCGACGAGGCTTTGTGAGTATTTTGAATTTCAATTGCAATTTGTAAGTATTTTCAACCTAAACCAGTGTTTGCAAGTATTTTCAATCTAAATTTTATTGTGTATGGTGAGCATTTTGCAAGTATTTTGATTCTCAATTGCATTTTGTGGGTATCTTGAATCTAAATTACATTTTGTAAGTATTTTCAATCTAAATTTCATTTTGTTAAGTATTTTGAACCTCAATTGCATTTTGTATGTATTTCCAATCTCATTTGCATTTTGTAAGTATTCTGAATATCAATTGCATTTTGTAAGTATTTCGGCTCTACATTGCATTTTGTACGTATTTTGAACCTAACCTACATTTTGTGCGTATTTTTCAATCTATTCCTTTTGTGAGTATTTTCGTTCTAAATTCCCTTTTTTAAGTATTACCGCTCTCCATTTTGTATTCTTTAATCTGTGTTAAGAGGGGCAGATGACCTCGTAGTTCAACAACCCCTGGCACTATCCAGCCTATGACGGGCTAAGGCTGATCAAGCGACCGCTGCCCAGCTATTTGGCCTGCAGATATCGGGGTGACGCGTGATCAGCGCGTCGGGTCCCCTCTGCCGTTAATCTTGGTATTCGTGATTGGGGCGCTGTCTCACTGTCAGACAGCTACTCAATTGTCCTCACGAGGCTGAGTGCACCCCGTTCCAACCCTCACGTCAGTTTTAAGATCCCTGACGGAGCCGGGGATCGAACCCGGGGCCTCCTGGGTGACAGGCAGACGCGCTACCCCAACACCACGGGGCCGGCAGCTCTTAGTTCTGCCCCTTAAAACAACAATAACTAACTATTATTATCGGTATTTATGATTTGCCAGTTTAATGTATCTTTTTGTAAAATTTGTATACATATTTGGAGCTGTAGGTTGTTTTATTGATCGTGAACTTAATAACTATCACCATAGTTATTCCCAATAATTTATAAGAGTTCGATGACATCCTACGAGTCAACCATCCCTCCAGATTTACAAGCATATTCACACCATTTGTTTACAGAAAAATGAAGAACAATCATTGTTCTTCTAAGCATCTCCTTCTTACCACGTGACATTGGTTTTACTCTTAGAATGATGCATTCATGATTTCCAAGTTCTAAGAGAATTACTTTAATCTACTTTGTTTTAAATGTACTCGTAAGATATATTTAATCAAAATAAACAATTTTTCATTCCAGTAATGATTCATCACAACATCCACGCAATGCTAGTTCCGCAAAGACCGAAAATGCGGTCCTATCACGAAACTATGCAATTCTGTGTAGTCAGCTGGAAAGCGTTGACATACTGTAGTGAAGTTCTCATGCTAAATCTTAAATTGTTCAACGCCTAAAGAGTACTGCCAAGTCGCTGAGATTCCTTGACTTTCCGCAATCTCACGCGCTTTGAACTGTAGTATTTCATGCATCACGGTGTGACCATTGTTTCTTGTTTCAATGATCCACTTTAACACTTTTTCATCAACTTATTCCTACTTTCCTCTAAGCATGCCACGAAAAAACGTAGAGTCCTTTTTTACAAACTTTAGTTGTTCCCTCGGATTACACCAATAACAAATCGTTTTAGGCTGTACGTTGAATTCACGAAATATCATTCTTATACCATTGTTCAATGCAAACTCGACAGCACTTAATCTAAACAAGGCCGTAAAACTCATTTTGTCCAAATCTTCACAGTAGGTATCTCAGATACAAGACTGGACGTGAACCACGCAGCTGAACAAGTGGGAGGGAGTTGGGAAGAGGATTGTGAAGCAAGCCTGGCTCCAAGGCCGCATTCCAGTTGAGTAGCTATCTGGACCCTGGAAGGGATGGATTTCCCCATTATAGCCGCACATATTTGTTTAGCAGAATGTCTCAGAAGCCCGAGGCAGACTATGTTGCCGGAATCTCGACGAGGTTAGTAAGTAATTCGTCAGTTTCCTCGAATGTTGTATTTGACTCTTAAAAATGAAGGAGGGAGTACTATAAGCAGTTTATAAGAATGTCATACTTTGGCTCGCTAACATTAAAGGGGTACTATAGGTACTGGGGTCCTATAGCCGAGTAAAAACGGTATTCTTAACACAGGAGTCTTTAGTATAAAGAGGTTAAAGGTATACTGTTTATACTAATTAGTTTATGAATACGGAACCAGAATGAACCTTTTAAGTTCTAAAAACACAGGAGTCTTTTTGTCGCAAGGCAAACTCTCTGGTTAAATAATTGGTCACCTGCGACCCAGTTGCATGATAATAGCTTCGATTTGCTATGGCATGGACTACACAAGTTCTGTATGTAGAAAACATCAGTTAAAATCACTCAAAGACTTCCTCAGGTTGACCTGATTATGCCAATGGCCTCCCTGTCATTTGACCCATTGTTTCAGGTAGTCTCACTGTTCAAATATGAGGATTTTGCGAGCCATTTCAGATGTGTGATTATTCCTGAATATTAATTGTGTGATCGGTACAGCTTAATGAACACAAGAATCGTTACACAGAAAGATATATGGGTATGTTACATTCATTGTTAAGAGTAAGGACAAATTTCAATACCTGGCTGTTCAACAGCTCAATATAGGCTTTCTTGTGCAATTGGGATTCAAATCTTTCTCTACAGTTATTTCTGGTGGTTCTATGGTGGAACAGGTGGGTAGACAATTACAGTTTCAATTAATCCATAAACTACAAACTAGTTTTGTGTGTATAAATGGGAAGAAAAATTAAAGACTGCAATGAAAATAAAGTGTTTTACTTTATGTAATACTAGCAGTAGTACCCAGTCAAATGATCACGAAAACTCAAAATATCTTTAAGCTCCCTGGTCTGATAACACTCTGAGTGATTAATTAAATTTTATTTATTCATTATCAAACCCGGTGGCAATGTTCATATTAAAATGATTCATAGCATAATGGTGACAATGAAAAATTAACAACACAGAGAATCATTAAGAAAATTAACCCGCACAATTGTTACAATATGGCAAGACATCAAAGGGAAGTCAGTTCAAAGCAAAATATCACACACTATAAGCATGTCATGAAAGAGCATTTTGTTCTCCAATGGTTCTCTCGCCATCAAATAAGTTTACAACAGCCAATTACTGTAATATGGCCCTCGCGCTCTTCCCACTTATCATTCATATCTCACATGCAATAAGTGCACAGGGGTTACACCACAATGTCTGAATTTGTAGTATGCATTATATCTACATTACAACTATCCTGTGGGCAGATGACCTCGTAGTTCTGCTCCTTAAAACAACAATATAAATACAACTATCCTGATGGAGTAGCAGGGACTGTACTATCGCATCCCTCGAGCCTCGCTACAGTCCTATGTGAAAAATCCAAGAAAACGGGTGGTTTATTCCAGTGGGATAGACAGTTATGTCTGTAAGGTCCTAATGAGTTATGGTTCAAATGTTAAAGGTAGATAGAAATGTTAAAATCATTTAAGGAACAAACATTCTGCTTTATAGAATATTGATACAACTTGTTGAAGGAAAGTACCATACATGATGATCATATGTACTTCACATAATTCTATTGTTAACTCAAGCCTCGCTACAGTGTGTATAGTACAGTGTTACTCTACTACAGTACATAGAGCAGTGGTGGTATCTTATACTGTATAGTATAGGCACTAGCAAGTGTGCCTGTATAACCTACAGTGCGTATAGTACAGGGGCCAACGGCTTCTGGCGGATGAGCCCATTTAGGTGGGTTGATGGTCCCTCCAACGGCAACACGGACAGAAGAGGTACCTATCAACTCTGAGGTTACCCAATGGCTGCTGAGGCGGAAGAGGTCATGCCAGATGGGCTGGCCGTAAAGGCGCAACTCACGAGTTCTTGAGTCTGCGGCAGTCCATTGCAGTTCTGGTACTTGTAACTGCACGTCTCATTCTAGATGAGCCGCAGTGGGTGGTGCCAGAATCATAGTGCGTGGGTTTGTCCTTGGCAAGTTGAAATCCACCTTAAACAAAGTCCCGTCTGTGGCACTCTTCCCTGCCAAACTTATTAAGTCCAACGCAGATGGGATAAGGGCGACGGAGGCAGGTTTGGCAACATGGAAGCTTCTAGTCTGGACCTGCACGTTGGCGACGGATGTGTGATGGTTGTCTCCTCGAGACAATGTGGCAACTTGGGGATTCAGTCCTGCATCTGTGTCTGGGCAGGCCTATTCAGGATCACCGCTGCTCACCCCGAACGGGGACGGCCCTAGAAAAGGTGGGCTAAACATCGGATGCCACTCTTCAATCCTGTCTGGGACACCGCATCCAGAGGGTCACCCAATCTTGTGGTCGAAATAAGAACTCAAATAAAATGATTATAGGTGCTTGGAACGTCAGAACGTTATCAGACCGAACAGATAACAGGCCGGAGAGAAGAACAGCTCTTATCACCCACGAGCTGAGCAGATTCAATATCGATGTTGCTGCCCTGAGTGAAACTAGACTTGCGGGGGAAGGTAATATCAAGGAGACTACAACAGGATACACCATCTTTAGGAAGGGAAAGAAGGAAAAGGATAGTCGCATACATGGAGTTGGTTTTGCAGGGAAAACTCAATTGGTGAATGAACATAGACTCTCTCCCACTGCAATAAATGAAAGGCTCATGACCCTCCGTATTCCCCTTACGAGAGGCAGATTCATCACACTTATCTCCTAATATGCCCCCACTCTTCTGGACGATGAGGACTCCAAGAACTGCTTCTATCAACACCTAAGCACAGTCAGTACCAAGGTGCCCCGCAATGACAAGCTTCTGCTGCTTGGTGATTTTAATGCAAGAGTGGGCAAAGACAGAAATCTGTGGGAGAAGATCATGGGAAATCATGGTATAGGGAATTGCAACAGCAATGGCCTATTACTTCTCGGTCTTTGTGCTGAGAATGAGCTCTACATCACCAACACTCATTTCCGACTACCCAACCTCCACAAGACCACATGGATGCACCCACGATCCAAACACTGGCACATGATTGATTATATCATCACCCGACAACGTGACAAGAATGACGTACTAATCACAAAGGTTGCAAGAAATATTGATGACTGTTGGACAGACCACCGACTCCTGATCAGTCGACTCAGGTTTTCTATCCAAAATCGACCACGCACCCACTCCATGAGTCCACCCAGAAAGAAGCTCAACACCTCAAGGCTGTACGACATGGCGTCCACAGGTAGGAAAAGTCAGGAATTTTGTGTTTAGTCAGGAAAAGGTGTGAAATAATGGCATGAGTCAGGAAGAAATGGCGAAAAGTATTAGAAAGTCAGGAATTTTATATTAACCATACAGTATTTTGTGTTTTACAGCCATACTTTGATGTTACTAGTTCAAATAATCTCTGAAGATAAAAAGCAATAACTCGCTGGACATTATGGTAATTTTCCATTTTTACAGTGCATCATAGTAAAAACCTCTTCTATTTTTTGTACGCTTTTTTTTTCTTCGGCGTAGGGATGTGGCGACCCCATCACTATAGTTTAGCTTATTAAGTACTTCGATTTATGTATTATTGCATTATAATTTACTTTATTTTGTATTTTAAATGAATAAAGAGGCGAGCATTGGGGCAGCTATGGGGATGGTGGAGGTTGCAAATAAAAAATATATATATTTGCTCAAAAAAACTTTTTTCCTATGTTACGATGACTTCGCGAGTCAGGAATTTTGTTGAAAAATGGTCAGTAAAAGTCAGGAAAATTGAAAATTCTGTGGACACCATGTACGATGAAACTGTCGCAGATGGATTCCGAAGAACTATTCAAGAACAGCTGACACTCCATCCATTCAACAGGGAGGTTGATGGTGAATGGACCACGCTTCAGAAAATCATCACAGAATCAGCAGAAGACACTATTGGTTGTGAGAAAAAGGGGAGACATGACTGGTTAGAGAAAATCATGAAGAAATACTGAAACTAATCAGTGATAAAAGGGAATAGTTTAATCAGTTGAAACTTTCCGTCAAATCAATACAAATATTTTTTTTGCGCTATTGTTGCGCTAAGTTAGGTACATGTTTCGAACCTTGTATACCGGTCCTTCATCAGCCTTTCACACATATGGCCACACATCAAATCAACACTGAACGAAATCCAAAAATGCATGCACACTAATAATACATATTAAAAACATTACATTAAAAATTCTGTACGAAAACATATTAAAAACACATGTTAAAAGTTCTAAGAGTCCACTTCACTTGTTCATAAGCACATGTCTTTCTGATAGGAATCTTATCCTATTCTGTTGTCTGCTTCCTGTCATGTGGGGAACGGAATTAGAATATTAATCCTATTTGAATGGTCCAAATGCAAAGACTTTTAGGTACTCCCTTTTGATAGGAGACTTGTCCTGTTCTGCCTCTTGTCATATGTGGAACGGAAATAGAATAGTATTCCCATTTGAATGGTCCAAATGCAAAAGACTTTAGGTGCTCCCAGACTAGACAAGTATTCCTCTGTTGAAAGAAAAATTAAATTGATTTAGTGAATGGACTGAAATAATGAATCTAATATATGATCAACCAGAAAACGATTGCTATAAAATCCTTACCTCCCAGTGTGTGCAGTGGACCTGTGCGCTTGAAACAGTTGTTGCAACTCAAGTGCTGAGTCTAGGCGAGGCGAGGCCACGTGAGACATGTAGGGGTGGAGAGTACCATTGGTGGAAGCAAAGAGCGGAGGGGCGGGGAGGCAACTTGGAGCGGGAGGGGAAAAGGAAGTTTGGGTGGTACTACGAACCCAGATCTAATATTATGGAGGTTTTTTATGTTTGTTACTGGTGACAAAATTTGTCAATGTTTCGTATAAAACATTGCTATCGAAATTGATTTCATTCAGATTGTGTGATGGGTTGTTTCTCAGGGCCTGGTCTATCTCTAGCTGTTCCAAAATATTAAGCATAATGCCTTTGCCGCAATAATGCAAAATTTCCAAGTCTTCCTCAAT